>OX596382.1:88828582-91230568 GCA_951394425.1 Tipula unca
ATAATTAACGAAATAGAAAATAATTTCCCTCTCTGCTGTATAAAAATGCGCTTGATAAAACCTTTTGCACAGAATTAACTTCCTTTCAGATCTAGAAAACATATGGAAGCGCGAATGACAGACCTACAAATTACGCGAGATTTCAATGTAAATACTAGCTTTTGGTTAGGATAGGTGAGGTTAGAGTGGCTGTCCGAACGAACTAGCATTGTTACCATTAATCAAGACTGATGTGTGCATGCGGTCTATCATTTAATGGAACGATTTATATATACCGTACACCTAGATTAAATGGAATACACTGAATTCGCATTACGGAATAGTTAACTTATTGCTGAACTGAGTTTAATTACAAAAAATTGTGTTCACTGACTTTATCGAGTAATGATTATGTGTCAGTATAAAAAAAATAAGAAAAATGTTAATTGGGATGAAAAGACCGAATTATAATTTAAAAATTTCAACAGTAACCATAAGTATCAAGCACCGTCCTTCTTCCACATTTTACAATTTGCAATTTTCAGCAGTACATCGTATATACGAGTATACTATTATTGAGTTGACTTGGTTTTTTGCATATCTATTGCCATCTTGAGCCTGTACACTTAGCTTTCCAGTATACTTTAAAGTATACTCTAAAAAGGGGTTCTTCTTAGAATTAATTAAATGCCCATATGAAATATAATTTGCTTAGGCAATTTTACATATAAACATAATTTGGCCACCTTCGGCTCGTTTGGATTACTAGCGTCACCTGCATTTCCTTAAGGGTGGATAATAATGAAAACAGTTTTTAAAAGACCATTACTGATTTCTTACTGTGTCAACAATATGACTTCAACGATTTCGATCCTGACATTCGTCTTCCTACTGCCTTAGACAATCTGAAGTAGCCAAGTCGTTATCTACATCGTGGAGCCATAGTTGCCTGTGTTTAGATTTTACCAGTGGCCTTAGAGGACACACAGCTCGACTGCCAGTGAGTGATAAGAGTGCCCAAATATCTGAACCATCTCACTCCTTCAAACGTGTAGTGGCCATTACTAAAATCTAAAACCGAATATCCGATGAATATTTCATGTATATCAATGGAATCAACTATTATACTTTTTTGGACCGATCATGATTGAACTCAGCATGAATGGAAATAGGATTCTAAAATCACTTTTGGAAGAGATTCTAGAATATAGCCAACATAAACGGAACTTGGCCACTTGAGCGAATACGATGAAATTTGACATGTTGGATTGAAATAGGGTTTGTTCTCGATAAAGTTCTAGAATATGGGCAACTGGAACGGATCTGGGCTCTTGCTTGCCTTTATGTTATTAGAATTTCCATTTCTTTCACTTATAACAAAAAATGACGTGCTCCATTAAAATAAGGGATCTGTCTTCAAGTGAAATCAATCACGAAAATTATTGTTCCATTGGAACAATTAGAACAAACAAAATGAGGAGAAACGGTAAGCCATTTTTCTTTGTAAAAACGAAGGATGTATTATAGGATTCGTTTGCAATCTAAATAACTTGGATATGAAGGGCTTTTCAATATTGTAGAGAATAATGGGCTTCCCTGTCAGGATTAGCCTACTCTCACAAAGCAGGTTGGATATCAAGATACCGCTTCCTTCATGTAAACTGATGTTTAAAGAGAGGAACCTATGAAAGAAACGAACGATGTATGGCCCAACGCCAATTCGTGTGTAATCACTAGGCAGATCTGGCCTAGACTTGACCGGTCCAGATCCAGTCAGCTTATATGGTTTTGGCGGCATCATTTTAGTATGGTCGTGGGAGTTACGGTGATGAGGAGGAAGAGAAGCAGTCCTCGTCTAGCGTACACAAATGCAAAGTAGAACTATATTTTAGAAGCAAAGAGTTTACTTCCGATCTGAACGAGACTGCACTTCTCAATCTAAAATCTTTTTATACTAGGCCTTTGCTGTTTACCAAAATGTATTTGTTTGGCAAATAGTAGCAGCGTTGCAGCAAAAATTAAAACTACTGTATGAAAAGTTACGAAAGAACTGACCATAATGAAAAGCTGCGAATGAAATATTTGATCTGGGCTTGAACATTGCAACACGTGGTTGAAGAAGATGAAGAGTAAATGGGAAAGTCATTTTGCAGTAGTATTACGCTATTCAAGAATAAGGACTTTCTGGATTTTAAGGATACAATCAGACACAATATGCAACCTAAAATAAAGGAATAGGAATCTGTAAACAAAGCTTGCTAATAAAGTGTTGGCCATCAAGTGTTAGGCTCTATAAAAATGGCCAAATAACAATTATGTTTGTGATTGGAGGCAAACAAGTTCAATAATTAAAAATAACTTTATCTCATATCCTTAGTATTTTATCCAATCTTCTAAAGTACTGCAAAATTTATATTCTTTCTTTAATGAGCTTGTTCCTGCTGTTGCCAGAAAATACGTTCGACTCTCAACGGACGACTTTACAAAATTCTTTCATATTCTACACTATTTGGAAACTTAAAGCAATAGTCACAGTAATGATATAAAACCCCCTAACTACCAATAAAATACCTAAAAAATTATAATCTCCCGCTGAATTAAAGTATTTCATATTTAAAATCAGATACATAAACGAAACTTTAACAATCAACATAATTTCATAACAAAAAAAAAAAGCTTTTGAAAATTATTGGTATTGAACTGGCAGAAAAAAAAAACTTTTCTACTTTTTGCCTTTAATGACGAATCCAATGGGAAATCAAAACACAACAAACACAAAACGTATATTATACTCTCGTACTCGTATACAATTCAAAGATGGTATATAGATGGGATAAAAGAAAATGAGGAGTTGGAATTCTATATTTGATTTATACAATGAAGATGATTGAAAATGAAAACAATATTGTAATGATTTTGTATTTTGTTGTTGTTGTTGCGCGTCTCTCGTGATATAGCGGCGCGATGCATACCAACACCGTAACTATATATCTCTCTAAATTGGAAATGATTTTCATTTGGGATTTTATCGTGCACACACCCAATGAATGTTCTACGATTTATTTTTTTTATGCAAATTATACCGCGCGCTTTTATTTTTTGTGATAAACTTTTAACCCCCGAAATTTTGAATGAATCAAATTACAAAACACAAAATAAAAATGTGTATCATTGGAACGGAACATGTATACATGCTGCTGGATTAAAATTTAAATGTGATGTCGCACTGTTTTGCACAATAAAATTTGCTTACACCGCGCATGAGATAGGCGAGAAGAAGAAATGTATTTAAAAAAAAAAAAGAAGTCGCCTACGACATGTCACACACGTCCGTAAATTATATAACTATAGGCAAATGATTTAGCCTCTTTTTTAATTAAAATGAGAATTTAATGTAATTTGAAATTCATATTGCATAATAATTTGTATTATTAGAGTTCGTTTACGATTAATAAATATATTTCAATGCAATTTAATGTTATGCGAACACCCAAACTATTTGACTCAACCATCGTTTGGAACATATATACGTATATACATTTTTTACATATTTTTTCTGTATAAGAATTTTCCATTCTTTTGGAAATAAATAAAAAAAAATATTTTTTTTTTGTACTTTAAATTTATGTCTAATGACAAGCCTACATTTTTTATAAAAATACTTGTTATTAAATTAAAAAATAGTTTTTTATCTGATAGTTACGTTCGTATATAAAATATAGACACACACACACACACACACATTTTTTTTCTCTACTTTGCCATTCACTATTTTAGCATTCTGTTGTTGTTGTTGTTGTTGTTGGACTGATAACAAATTTCCACCGAAACTGAAATTTTTAGTTTTGTAAAAAAAATAATAAATAAAATAAGTTACAAAGTAGATTTTTAGACTGGCCTATAGTTTAATTTTTATTTTTTAGTTTCGTTACAACTAGATTTGTGCTAAATTGTTTTTTCTTTTATTATTGATTGTTATGACATTTAATTTTATTAACATATTGGAAACCAGTGTGACATTGAGGGAAAATATTTGAGTACACGTTTACATATTTTACCATTAACCATTAAGCAGGTTCTCCCAGAGATGGCCGGGCCTCACTGAACACCCGTTTACACATAACATCAAGAGGATTTGGATAGGTTCAGTTAGTATGATAGAAATTGACTCGGTTACAGACAGCTGGTATAGCCAATTGTTAGTAACACAGGACGATTGAGTTCTAATCTACTCTTATAATTTTTAACACCATCACTGGGCTCTGAAATAAAATTTATTAGTTTGCTGGATCGGACTTATGAGATACTCCTGAAAATTCATCTCAAATTAGTTACGATTTATTTTATTCTACATTCTTACCTTTAATTAATTAATTTAAATTTAAGTTTAACTGGTAGAGATCCAGTAATTTACTTCAATTTATTATTATTAATTCCATATATGTGAGCTGTGATAGACACTGTAATGAATGATTATTAGTTTATACTGTTAAATGGTTCAATATTTGTACAGAAAAAGTTATACCTCCCCGTTTATTTATGAGGTTTTCACAACTGTGTCAGACCAATTCCCTGAGTTGAAACTAGATCAGCGTGTTGAGTTGCAACTTCCTCTCATACTCCCCTATGCAGATGACCATATAGTCATCGCACGAGACATCAGAGCATTAGAACCCTTTCTGGATGAATTATTAGGTGCCTGAAAATTAGCGGGTTTAGAATTAAACCCTCATAAATGCACCGCTCTGATCCGAGATAGATCAGCATCATTTGTACCACCCCCAGCATAGTGTTGTCTGGTGTCACTTTCAACCGTGTTGATACGATGCGATATTTGGGTATATTTAACCTTCAAGTTAAGTCGGCTTCTCACCATTTGTACTCGGTGTCATCAGGCGCTAAGAATAACTCATCATATGCAGAAATTCATTCATCAAGTACCCTATGAAACGGTTATCTCTATATACCGCTCCGTTATTTCCCTGTGTTGACATATGGTTTACAGACAGCTGCTCTAACCTTTACAAACCAACGCTGGCTAAAGAAATACGAGTTTTTGTTTTCTAAAGAAACTACTCGAGTTCTGTCCCTCCTTGTGGAATGACTAAGGCAGGATTTAAGTTACTTTGGTAGACCTCATATAGAATAGGAGACATTGCTCCCGCTACGTAATGAATTAAGGCAAGCGGCCAATAAAATCTATTCACTTGATGAATTGGACTCTAGTGAGTCACTTGGTGATGAAACCGAGGAAGGGCTTAACATATTCGAATATCCCTGCTTTCCAAATCCATGACAAATACCGTTAATCCTAAACCCTTCGAAAGCAACCACCCCAATACCAAATTAACCTAATTCATGAGCCGTTCTCCCGCCCCTTCCCACCCATTGCTCGCCACTGGCTATCGTGCTATGACCGTGGCCGTTACCGGATTTATACCAATTCAAACGGCTACACCAACCAATACAACTTCCACCACATCTTCAAACACTAAAACGGTTGCGTTAAAATTAGCCGTTCGTCCAACTACCAACAGGGTTGGTGCAACACGTTACAATGGGTGGCCCGGAGGGTCTCACTTGAGACACGATAAATGTCTCACGATTAGCAATAGCTTTATTTTACAAAAGGAGATTAGGCCTGATTTAATTGGGGATACCCCTATACCAAAAACGCATTGGATTCTACCTTTTGGGTAATGGTGGAAACCGTATGATCTATCCTACTTCCCATCACCTCCTAAATATTTTTTTTACATCATAAATTAAGCATATATTTATACAAATAGAAAATAACTTATAATACCATAAGGGAAACTACTATAGATTTGCGTATCAAGATGTAGCAGTTTATCGCAGTTAAGTTATTTTAACTAGATGGCACCACTAGCAAATAAACGCAATATTACCTTTTTTTTTTAAATCAAATATTCAATAATAATGTAAACAAATCTAAACGAAAAAAAAATTAAATAAACAAAACGAAAACGAACACCCGGCTGAAATAACTTCCAAATTACAGGTAACGTAAAAATTCTTGCTAAAAAACGTTTGGTGCGCCATCTGCAGGGTATAACTTTATCAATTTTTGTCGATAACATGAAGTCACGCGAGTTTACTATGGAAATCTGCAGTAATCTCTCCTATAGTATTGTAAGTTACTTGACAACCATATAAATATCCTGAAAAATTAGTAATAAAAATTATCCACAAACTTGACAAAACTCCATTACGTTTGACGTATTCCAAGTAAAATTTGTCTTCTTTACCAATTCTTTCATTGGATTGGTATTGCAGTCCATATATTTTTTTCAAGATATTGTGGTGAATATGATGGTTTGCATCTGTGCTGATAAACGCAATGGTGTATGCATTCTGCATGATTATTTTGACAGTTTTGATCACCCCCCCAAGTACGCGTATACATATATGAGTAAAAAAATTCGCCGTCACAAAGTTAACCGTCCAATGAGTATTTAATGTTGTAACCCTACACAACAACTGTTATTTACTGCAACATTGATGATTAAATATAACCTGTGACGTTGAATACATAAAAAGTTCAAAAATAAAAAATGTCCAGAGGCAAGTCTTATCGTTGCAATTCGAAACTTCCGTAATATCATTAAATTAAATCCGTCAATTTATGCCACTTCAAGCATTTTAACCATCGTTGTTTTATTCGTTATTACAGTTTTCCAGGCTAATTATGTTCCATACGGCATTTATTATTTCTGATTTTTTCCCGCATTCCACACAAATTTATATCTGACAGCAGTTAGAACTGGGAACTGGTACCAATACTCACCAATTAAGAGGCTGTCTGGACCAACTGTGGTGTTCCAACTTATGCAAATTTTGTATACCGATTAAAATCACTAGATAGATTAATGATCATGATTGTTTGAATACGTTTGATAAATTTGATTTTTAAATTGAAACTTAAAATATCAATATTATTTTTCTTCAGTTCTATAACCAAGTATTTCCAATGTTTAATGACATTGGTAGTGCAATATTTATTATTTGTACCTAAAATCAACAAGCAAAAGATGGGATCATTGAGTTCTTGTGAAAGTTTGAACAATCATTACGTTAACAAAATTAGATTATTTTGGACTTCTCTTGAATTTACCGGGTAAGCAGAAACTTTCAATAATCTCGGAAAATAAGCTCTTTACGATAAAAATGACCATTTTCAAAATTAAATAATTCCGGGACGATCCTCACTGGCTTCGCCAAGTTGAACATCAGCGCCCTTGGACTGTCAACGTGTGGTGCGGAATAATTGGCAACCAACTCATCGGCCCCCATATTATTGAAGGCCACTTGAATGGTAAAATGTACCGATACATTTTAGAAAATAAACTGCCAACATTATTTGAAGGCTTGAGCTTAGAATTGCGACAGAAATGTTAAAATGCCCATGCTAAATCAAGAATCGTACCCAAAAAATAACTGTATTTTTGTGTAACTATATCCATCTAAGGTCATATAAAAAGTCTCTACGGTTTTATTAAAGTGATTTTCAGCGGCACTTCGGTCTGCTGTTTTGAGAGACCGAAACAAATGGTAGTCAGACGGTGCAAGATAGGGTGAATGCGTCAAAACTTCCCTTTCTGTTAGCCAATTCTGGTCGCCCTTTCTGGATTGCTTCGTACAAACGTTCGAATTGTGCACAGTATAGGACCGAATTGATGGTTTCGCCACGTTGAAGCAGCTCATAATAGACAATTCCTTTCCAATCCCACCAAACACTAAACATAACCTTGTTTTCCATCAATCCAGGCTTTGAAATCGTTTGTGAAGGGTCACCAGCCTTTGAACATGAGCCCCTTACGTTTGATATTCTCGTATTTCACCTATTTTTCATCGCCTGCAATGATTCGCTTCAAAAATGGTTCGATTTCGTTGCGTTTCTGCAGAATTTCATTGATGTCAATTCGGTTCATCAAATTTCTTTGCGTTAATTCATGTGGCACCTAAACATCGAACTTTTTTTTGTAGCCTGCTGTTTTTCACTGATTCCAAGCTGCCATGTGGTTATTGTTTAATGCGTCCGCTATTTCCTAACAGCTTATGTGCCGGTCTTGCTCCTTGCATTCTCACCGTACACTTCACAAATTCGGCATGTTTTTGCAGCGTCTCTATCTTTTTATAGTAAAAACGCATCACATAGCGTAATTTCTTCAGTTATTTTACACATTTTCAAAACAATATAACTTTTTACACAAGCATGGAACAACAATCTTCACAAACAATGGAAGCTGAAATATTAAATGTTTCCTAAATTTAGACGTTAAGTAGCTTAGTACACGAATGTTTTACCACGTTATATGTTAGTACAACATTTAGTTAGACCAAGCCCCCAGCTACCCATTATCACATATTGCTATATGGATACAATCTTTGGTTCAACAGCGGTATTTTTTTTAAATTTCAATTGTGTATACCAACGTGGTAAAACACCACTGTCCAAATTCACATAGCTTTAGATTTAGAATTGTTTTTCATAATCACCTTAACACGTTCATTTACTTTAATTGCATGCTTGTGTACATCCCTTAAGGCTTTGTAGTTAAATATTATTGTATTTCAAACTCTTGTCTAATTGATTTGTTATTTTTTCTACGTTTGCTAAGAATTAGTCAAATAGATTTAAACACTTGATAGGTTTATCTGAATTTTCTATATTATACTCACTATTACATTCAAATTTATTTAGGACATATTTGACGCGAATCATAATGACGAATATATCAACATGTGTTTTGGTCTAAGCTATCCGAAAAATATTCAAAGTCATCATGATATATGCGTTATTATGGTGTTAACTTATTAGGATTTTCCAAGAAACTTTGGAAGAAATCATATAATTGGCATACATGGAGTAATGCCAAACTTGGTGAATCTAAACCCCCTAATTCCCTACTTTTCAAAATTATAAACTTGTCGGATAGTTCAGATCTAAAAACATTTTGGTATATGCACCTTTATAGTGCAAATTTATATTTCGACATTCAACAGTTATATAAAAGTCAAATAATCGGTTAAAGTATAAAATTTATCGGTTTATCCGAACTTAATATAATATTCTCACTTACACATATAAACATTTGTAGGATTTAGGACAAACTTCATGCGTCCATATAGAATTATGAATTTTTTCCTAAAATCCATCATAATTTATATGGACTGCTAATACCGAGCTAGCGGTAAGGGTTTGTGGTTGGTATTCATTTCAAAAATTCATCAACTGATTTGTGGTTGATTCGAGCTCCGATCACTCTTCAATACTACTTACTTTCAGTGAAAAAATAATCTCAAAAGAATGCAACCCGACTCTGACAAATAAATATACAGACTGGGAGGGATTCAAAGAAGAGCTGAATAGTAGAATAAAACTTAATGTACCGTTAAAAACAGAAGAACAACTAGATGAAAAAATCGTAAAATGCATAAATGTCGTACAACAGTCAGCATGGAATAATACGCCGGAGTTCAAAAGAAGAACAATAGGTACAAATTACCCAAAAGAAATCAGGGAACTTGTCGAAGAAAAAAGGAGAGCCAGGAAGAAATGTCAATACACCAGGATGCCTGCAGATAAAAACAAACTGAATAACCTGACACAGCGATTCAGGAGGGAAATCCAGTACATTAAAAATGATACAATAAACTCATATCTACAGTCATTAACATATGAAAAGGATACTGACTATTCTTTGTGGAAGACAATCAAACGAATGAAAAGACCAATTACTCAAATACCACCCATAAGAACAAGCAATGGAAATTGGGCCAGAAGCAATGAAGAAAAGGCAAAAGATTTCGCTGACCATCTAGAAAGTATTTTTCAGCCTAATGAGGTACAAGAGAGAGAAGAATTCCAAGAAGTAGAGGAAACTATTGATCAAAAAATCGCTTTCGTGTTAAACAGGAACAATCATACTCAGAAATTAAAAAGATCAAAGCTGGAGTTCCACAAGGAAGTGTCTCAGGACCCATTCTATATTTATTATACACAAGCGATATTCCGTTATCTCAGAATACCACAATTGGCACATTTGCAGACGACACTGCTATTTTGGTAGTAGATGATACCATAGAAGGAGCTACCAATAAGCTTCAAAGTGCGATGAACAAAATTTATCGATGGACGGAGCAATGGCGTGTCAGGTTAAATGAAACAAAATCCATACGTGTTGACTACACCAACAGAAAAATAAATCATTTGCCTGTGATATTAAATAATGTCCCATTACCACATGCTAACTCAGCAAAATATCTAGGGATGAATCTAGATACCAAACTTAGATTGAAGGTCCATGTCAAGAAAAAAAGTGAAGAACTCAAATATAGAAAGATGTATTGGCTGATGGGAAGGAACTCCAATCTATTAATAAAAAATAAATTGATGCTATATAAGCAGATATTAAAGCCCATTTGGATGTATGGAATTCAGCTGTGCGGTTGTACTAAACCAAGCACCATGGATATCGTTCAAAGATTCCAAAACAGAGTGCTAAGGGATATTGTAAATGCCCCCTGGTACATACGTAATAGCGACCTCCACAGGGACCTTAGAGTGGAAACTGTCACCAGAGAAGCAAACAATGCTGCACGGAAGCATGAAGTGAGGCTCCAGAATCACCCGAACGTTGAGGCCAACCAACTACTCGACCACAGGGAAGCAGTGAGAAGACTGAAAAGAGTAAAACCTTTTGAGTTAGCACTATAGTCAGCGTAAGGCAGTAACACCAGTAAATAGAACATAAGGACAACCAATGGGGATACCTTAATTAAACACAATTTAGCAATTTTGGTCAAAAAAAAAATGTTGTTAGTCTATAGACTAGGTACATTGTAAAATTTTATGTGAATAAATAAGATTGTCAATAAAAAAAAAAAAAAAAAAAACTGATTTGTGGTGCACAAAAAAGATTGTCTTTCAATCTAATTTATAATTGGAACTATATACATAGTTCAATGAATTTTTCAAACCCACCTTCGTGGTCTCGACTCCACACTCAAAATTAAAAATAATCAAAATGCTTAAAATAAAACAATGGTTTTAAATAATTTTTTTTCGATTTTGTTGTTGCATTGTTGTAATATTATTCACTATGATTAAGTTTTCTAAGAAGCTTTTTTCTCTGTTAAATATTTTACGAGCTTAAAAACGAAATTTTTATTTCATCTCATAAAATAATTCTTTGGAAAATAACTTACATCCTAATAACTATTTTACAAAATAATATTTTAGTAAAGTTTTAAAATTTATATAATTCGAGAAACTATTTGTAGCAAAAATTTCTTTTTTTTTTTATAACCAACCAAAAAAAAGTGGAGCCTTGGGGTAATTGTTTTATTACAAAAATAAAAGTCTACTACACTTTTATTTTCTTATTATTTTAATTATTATTCACGAGAGTAGTAGCAACTTGAATAAAATAAAAACTACTTTATAGTTGTAGAAAATTTTAACGAAATTTTTAAGTTTTTCTATATTCCAACAATTATGACGGCAATTGTTATACACAAATATATAAACTAGTAATAAAATAATATAATAGTTAAAAGGAAGAAAAGTTAAGTAAATTAATTTTATTATTATTACCATTATTTTCTTAATTCTCAGTGAATAGGATTGTTATACAATTTTAATTTAATTTTTAATATGAAAAGAACAAATAAAATTAAAAAAAAAATAAAAAAATAAAAAATTAGTTGAAATAAATAATTGGAAACAGTATCATCATCTTATCACACTTTTTCTTTTGTTTCACATTTTTTGTGTGCTTTAAATTAAGACTTTCTGAACTTAAATCTTATAAAAAAATATTTGTGGGTATTATTTTTAAAGTTGGTGAACTTTTGATAAGGACAGATATTTTTGATACGAAAAATTTTAATTTAATTGTGAATACATAGTTCAGAATATTATGAAACGGATAAGACACTGTACGCAAAGTGGCAACATAATTAACAATTTAATATTTTCTTTAGATTTTCAGCAACAATATATTATATTTTACACTGACAATTTAATTTGAGAAATTTAAAAGGATGGGCTAAAACATTTCAATTTAGATCTATCAAGTATGGTGTGCTAATTGATGATACTCTAACTTAAACCGTATACGAGTTTTGTTAAATGAAACGGAGCTCAGGATCTAGCTGAGCCTCCATACAATATTCTCTGAAAAGGTTATAATTGTACAGTTATAAAAGGTTATAACTGTACAATTATCAACTTTTGTACTTTTTGTTTTATTTGTTATGAATATTATCGAGTCAAGAACTACAGCACAATTGCTCCATTACTGTACCATTAATTTTTTGTGTATTTGCAATTATTCCAATTATTTTCCAGTTACAACTAAAATTTGCGTGATCATATCAACAGAATTGCCATATCACCAGCAAGACCGTTTGGTGCACTCAAAGAGAAGGCTAATTGCATGGTGGATAGAAAATATTGAAAATAATATTTATGGAGTCTGCACCACAAAACGCGAACAGGAGAATAATTCTATAGGATATTTATCAATTTTACAAGAGAAGAAAGCCTACGGAAATAAATAATTAATTATAAATAAATAAAAATAAAACTGTGCAGTTGAGACTCTCTTATTGGAAAAATACTACATTCCAATCAACTTACGGTAGCAGTAGTTGTTATCAAACTTAACCACGAAAGCTTTATTTTAATTTTGCCAGAATGATCCGGTTTACTTAACCTACGCTACTTAGCTTTAAATGCACTAGAGGAAAGGGGTTCAGCAATGCAAAATAGGAGAAACGTAAAATGTACAGATAGTACATCCAAGACCTGTGCTGGACTTCACAATGACTGAAACAAGCCTTTTCCATTTCGATGACAATCTGCACTGTCTCAAATCTATTTTAACGGATTAAACAGTTTGGAAAGGCCATTACTGGCTCCCTACTGTGCCAACAATTTTTCTCCAAACGATTTCAATCCTGAGCATGGCCTTCATACTGTCCTAGATAATCTAAAGAACCCAAGTAGTTCTATACATCGTGGAGCCATCGTCGCCTGCGACAACCTCTACGCCTACCAAATGGCAGCTGTACTTCATGTACAATATCGGAGATCTTTATCATATCTCTGATCTCGATATTTTACAGAGGTAAGTACCAACAACTTCGCGTTTTGGTCCCTTCTGCCAGCCGCACTTGAACCCAAATATTTGAACCTCCTCACTCACTCAAGCGTGTAGTGGCCACTATTAAAATTAGTATCCCGATAACCAGAAATCATGTATTTCGTTTTAGACTCATTGATTTGTAGTCCAACAGAAGTAGAAATTTGTACAAACGGGTTTCCTTCACTCCGTTTCTTTTCAGTCCAATCACGCATATGTTATCTGCAAGCAAATCTATACTTTAATTGAAGCAAAAAACGACTATCTATAGCAATTTGTCAATGGCTGGGGAGATGCGAATTTCCATCTCATAGACAATGTAGATATCGTAGACAATGTAGACAATTCGTAAAAAACGTCGATAATGTAGACGATTAGATAGAGTGATTTAGTGAACTAGTTCTAAACAAAGGTGGCCAAATTGTTTTTACGTTTAATGCGGTTCGGGTGGGACAGTTTCAGAAACGTGTTGAATGGATTTTATTATATTTTCAATATAGATTAGATTAGAAAAGTACTTATTTAAAATAGCATCCCCTAAGCAACAGCGTTAGGTATCGTGTCAAGGGCTAGATCTACATGAGGCTATAGAATGGTTGCCCAGAATTCCGGCTACATCAAAAGAGTTACCGAGGAGAATAAGCAAACGAAAATCATCTCGTATTTGAATTTTACTGGATGTTAAATTATATATTTTGAGTGGATTTTTTAAAGTGAAATTCATGGTATAATTGAGTTAAATAACGCGTGTTGCAAACTTTTTAACGGATAGATTTCAACAAAATTTGAGTGCAATTTAAATATTAATTGAAACTCAAACATTGATTAGGAAATAATTTTTTGTTTTATTTGATAGTGATTGAGTAGAGTTTGAATTAGATATTTCGAGTGGAGCATTTTAGTTAAATTTAGCATACAATTTATACCATGAAGTTTAGTAAAATTTTAAACGCGATTTATAGATTATTTGAGTCCAACTGAAATTATAAATATTTACTCATATATGAATTTGCATAGACTTCGAAGTATGCATATAATTTTTGAGCGGATTTGCTTAAGTGAAATTCCAGAATAAAATCCTAGTATGGATTTCAGGTAAAATCTTTTAGATAAATTGTATTATCATGAGTTAAAAATCAAACATTGGTTGAAAAAAAAATATTTTGTGTTATTTGAGTTTGCGTATAGATTTTGAATTATAATTTAAGAATACGAATTTGAGTTCAAATATATATAAAATGAGATATAAATTAATATTTCAGCTGAATATGATCAAAAGTTGAGTGCATTTTAAATTATGTTTAATCGTGTTTGTATTTGAATAGCTCTTGAACTATGTTGAGTGAATTTTATAAATAAAATTCCAGCTAAAATAGAACTAATTTTACTAAAATAAAACGACGGTGACCAGATTACTTAATCATTACAATACGATACGGACGGTGACAGTTTTGAAATATCGTTCAATGCATTTTAATCTTATTTATCCTCTCTAAATATTATGTTAGATTAAAAAAATTGTAAATTATTATATTTCCATAATTAGAACTTTAGAATTTTCATAATTCAATGTAATCTGGATGAGCTGTTTTAACTGGTTTATTCGGGTTCAAACGCTAAAATATTGCAGGTTGTTAACGTTGTCTTAATTGTCGACGTTGACACAAAACACTGCCAAGTAATCGACGCTATATTTTACGTGTCGACAGCCGTGCAGATTACATGCCGTAATCTACCGCGGCCATCACTGCTCTAAAGTGGCCGCTAATCACGAACCTAAAAATTTTGATACTCTTAAGCTACGAATAGTGTGATCTCCTTTGTGAGAAATGTTACTACCTAAACAAATATTTGAATGTGTAAAATTAGAAGGCTTCGTTTTTTTTTGTAAATTTGTTTGTTACATTATTGTGTGTACGTAGGATTTACGTATTATCAATCGAAGAATGCTGAACCGGATAAACAAAAATATATTTTGCCCTTCAACATATCATAACAAATGACGGTGTTTGTGTTTTCTGAGCGAACTCAAATTTGCAATTTACTGTATTGTTTGTAAGTAGGCGAAGCGTTTTCATTTACTATATACATACATTTTTAACCCCCCAATTTACCCCCTTAAGAAATAATCCGTAGTTAATGCATAGTTTTGGCAATAAGGTTCCTTTGATTACAGACGTAAACGTTCCGTTTTCTCCTGGTTTCTGTTTACGGTAACGTAAATTTAAACCAAATTTTGAATGTGAGGTTTATTACGAAAACATCGATCACAAACAAATTTTTTTGGTACTAAAAGAAAACCGTAGTACGAAACGGCTTACCAGATTAATGCCCCGCCTTCTTTAAATTTTTTCTTTTCTTACTTATCATGGAAATAATAGTTGTGTCCAACCGGTTCATTTTCTTTAGTCGAGAGTACACAACCACATACTTCATATGGCCTTTTCCGAATTGTTCAGTTTTACATTACACTTCGCGTTTAGTGGTGGCGTTTCTATTTTATCTCGACGCCAAAGATAATCAGAATTCGGTATCACAGGACGTATGATTCTTGCTGACCACAGTTTTACCTTTAGTTTTAGATACTGAGTAGATAGATCAGCTCGTCTTTTTGATTTTTTCCATGGTTCTCTTTATTTTGTAAATTTTAGCTTTTTAGGCTACAAATATGCTTTTCTAGAACCGATATTTCGATATCAATATAATTACTTCTAGAATATTTATTGATTTAAATCTTGAAAATAGTATATTACGTATCAAGTCCTGAAATTAACACTTTACTGAACAAGTGACGAGTTACTTTGCTCTACTATTCCGTTAATGTTACTTTCCGGATGTGGTGCGTACACGATTTTTCCTGCAATATGATGATATATACCGCCCTCGATAGCACAGGAAGTAGCGTGCTTGCCTTGTTATTCGAGGGTCTCGAGTTCGATTCCCGGTGGTGACCAAAAATCACGGTTGGGTGTTTTTAATGTGTAAGTATTTGTGTTTGTCCGGGTATTGCACCGTGGGCCCATTGTGGCATTGAGTGCTGGAGTAATCCGCCCAATTTAAAAAAAAAAAAAAAAAAAAAAAAAAAATATGATGATTATGAGCCACTGCTGCCAATACAGCAATTTCATTATTTTCTCCAGTGACTGTTGCTCGACGGGTCCTCTTTTTCGGTTGAACATTTCCATCAGTAATAAATTGTTTGATAGTACGGCCAAATGAAGCACGTGAACGAATCCTATCCGGAAAACGTTGGGCGTAAATTGGAACAGCATTTTCAAGATTTCTGCCAGCTTCTCCATAAACCAGAACCAATTCAATTTTCTCTGGCACAGTTAAACGCTCCATTCTAAAGTATTTTGTCGTTTATTTTGCAATTACGAAAAACATGAAGATAAGAAATAACAGAAACGTTAAATGTGATTTACAAAACTGAATAAATTGTTTTGATGACGAATTTCGAGTATTTCCAATGAAAACGTAATGTTTTTTATTTCAAACGTATTGCAGAATCGAATGCGTGTGTTCTACACTGAAAAAAAAACGTTGTGAGTTAATTACTAATTTTGCTGAGTAAACCGAAAATTTTAAATATCACAAAGTAATTTTAAAATAAGTATGTCCCGTGTAAAAAATTGGAGTGTAAGTTTTGCAACAGATTTTTGATTATGGAAAAATTTGAGGAGTAATTATTAAACGGGTTTCAATATGTAGAATTTACAAAGCTTATTTTATATTTATATACCCGTTTTGAGATTTGTACTGTACTTAGTAAAATGTTGTGTTAAAAATTATCGAAACACAATCGAAAACACGTGCAAATTGTTGTAGCTGTGAATTTTAATCAGTGCAGTATGAAGTATCTATAGAGGAGTATGTATAGAATGTATGGAGTATATGTATAGAATCTTTTAAATTGTTTATTTTTTATTTCAGATATATTAATCAAAGGCTTTCTTAATTTTAACAACGTTTCTGATGTCAGTGACCCAACCAGCTGTTCCCAATAATCAGCGTTTTCCGCTGAAAAAATGTTAATGTAAGTTTCAATTTTATTCAAATAAAATAGAGCAAAATTAACATAAACAAAATATTAAGATCTTAACTAATTTAAACATAATACTTCTTCCTTTTTTTATTGTTGCAGTTCAAACAACTATAACTTCAATCATAATTTATCCCAATCGATGCATCAGCGTGGTGTGAAATGTGAATACACAACGCAAAATGCGTGACGTATATGAACAAGATGTTATTATAAAATTATCACAAATCACGATATAATCACATTAAACTTAATTTTAATTTATTTTACAGACTCGTAACCAGCTGATACTAAATGAAAGACACACCTGGAAAGCAATAAAACATGCATTAAAAATGTTACTATTGCTGATGAAGTATGAAAACCCGCTGTTTGATTATCTGCTAGCAATAATTAAATTGTTAAGAAATTTAGTAAAAGAATATTGTGAAATTCACAGAGCTGCGTAAATATTACAATCCGTTTTAACTAAGCTCAATTTTGAATTTATTAATGCTTAGTAACTAGCATCCAATTTTAGTAAATGCAGCATATCCACAAAAAAATAAAAATATAAAATTTCCTAATTGTAATGTTTTATTTGAATAGCCTTATTGTCAGTATTTGAAAAGCGCTTAGTTGGCTCAAAAATTACTCAATAATTGGTAATATATACTAAGCTTTTTATTGAAGAACGCAAATTTTTTTTTTCAGAATAAGAAGGAAAAATTGAAAAAATTGAATTTCGTCGATTACAACGCCATCTATCATGAACCGAACAAAATATTTCATTCAAATCATACATACTTTTAGTCGTAGAATCCGTATCTGCAATAAAAAATATGGCTTCCTATCTTAGTTTAAAAGTTACCCCCGCCCCACTTAGAAAGCATAATATGTCATCAGCACAACGTGACTATCAAGACACGCGAAGAGCAAATATGCTGACTTGTGGTAAAACATATTGTAATTTAAGACTCCTTTCCAAAAATAAGAATTTTTATATTATTATTTTTGCAAATTAAGTATAATTTTTTAGATATAAAATCATGTAATTTTTAGAATAAATTAGTTTTTAGTTTGGATTCAATGAATAGAGTTGTTTTTTTATTCGAACTCCTTACGGACTCGTTAATTTCTATCAGTAGTTTCTCAGTGTAGACGGCATTGATGTAAAACAAACGAGCGGATATGATAAAATAAAAGAGTCTTACACTTGCTTACATTCAGACTCAATCCGATGTTAATTTACAAACGTTGTTAATTTACGTAACCCATTTATATTGTTTATCAACGATATCGTTGACTGCTTTCATTTTGCAAATTATCGGCTGTTAGCCGAGTTAGTAGCATCTACGAATGCATGATGCTGCAGGAAAACTAAAAAAGGCTTTGTTATTGGTCAACAAAGCCTATTTAAGGATTCTTGCAGCATCATGCAGTCGTAGATGTTACTAACTCGGCTAACAGCAGATAATCCGCAAAGTGAACGCAGTCAACGATATCGTTCATAAACAATGTAAATGGGCCAACTGAGTGATCGACCTTATCAAAAGACTTAGCAAAGTCTGTATAAACAACATCGAGTTTCTGTTTGGAGTTTAAACTGTTAAATAAATTACCAATAAATGAAGCCAGATTGGTAAGTGTTGAGAGACCGGGATAAAAACCATGCTGGAGCTTTGGTATGACGGAGATAATGGTGATTCCCCGTTAAAAACACACCTCGTTTCTTCTACCCGCCTTAAAAAATGGATGACTACAGGAAGTTTTCCATTTATCTGTAAAATTAAAGTAATTCAAATCAACGGAGTAGTAAGGGCTTCTAGACTTAACTTACTTTTCTCTTACTGTTCATAAAATTCCAGTTCCTCCTCAATTCGCACTATATATTATTTGTATAAAAACCGTTCAAACTTTTAAATTCTTTACAGGCTCAATCAAAATCGGAGTTTTACACCGCACGCAGCCTATTTAAGGAATGGAGCTTACCGCGCTGTTTTTCGAGATGTACCAACTCACCAACGAACAGCCATGACGTCTAGGCTAGGATCACCGGCCACTAATTCATAAGGAAACTAATCTTTCACAGCAATCAGTGTCCCGCGGCCCTTAAAGCTGATGAACAATATAGTCTGGATGGAAGGATGGAAAATATTTTTCAGAATTCATATTAATTGTAAGCCCGCGCAGATTACAATGATGTCATAAACAGTGTCAAGCACTCCCAAACTAAAAATGTTGGCTTTACCGCGACACCAGAGGCATTGTTGTAATAAATCGGGGGAATATTATTATAATTAGTACGATCATGGTTTATTTGTCGGTTTCCGACATTGTTTGTTTCGCTGTAACCACTGGATGACCCAGAGTCGTCAAACCAAGTGATGGTTTATCGGAGCAACTCGCCTTATTTATAGAGCACGGTATAAAGTCGTATTTTTGAATGATCTACTGCGTACATCATTAGGCCAGTTGCTCCTGGACATGACTTTACCTTTCAAATCAGAGTCCACTTCTACTTTGAAACAAACATGCTTCATGACAACAAATTTTTGCCCATTCGGTATCAACTTGGTAACTACGGCATCGATATACCAAAATTGTCGTTTACAAAGTCTGTTATAGCCACTTCCTATATAGCAGGATTGAATTGTGATAAGTGAAACCGGAAGTTGGGTTTAACCATCCGGATAGTGTTTGGCAAAAAACATTGTCTGGCAATTCCAGTATCATTTTTCCGGTAATAAGATCATGCCCTTGTGCCTTTTTTGGACTTTTTTTAATTGTATTCTTAACTTTCTCCTAATTATGTTTTATGGGGTTAAAGGACAAACCATCATCCATTTGGTCGGGTAGCACGAAGTTATTAGTTTCTTTGTGTGGTGCGAATACTGTTGTTAGATGAGTAGCAAAAGCATTGGCTTTTTCTTCATCGCTTCTCGCCCAACTTCCAAGTTGGTAGTCTAATCGGGTGATTCGAGTTTATGGGCCTCCTTCCACAAAGAATAATCCGTCCTCTCGGTTGCCGAGAGCTCATTTAAATAATTCTGAACGCTCTGGTTTTCTTCTTCCCGTAATGCAAATCTTAGAGTCTTAATAGATCGATTTATTTTCCATTTCAACAACGGTGATTTTATTTCTTGCCATCGGCGGTGAATTTTCCGCTTTTCCTGGATTAGTTCCTGCATATTATGTGACAGTTCATTAACTTTTTCAGTACTATTTAAGACAGGTGTAGCCTTTTCAGCAGATAATGCCAGAACATCTTTTAGATTTTCTGGGTCCGCATCAATATTCACTGGTGTGATAAGAGGGATATTCAGTACAAAGTTTTTTTTGACTAGCCTCTTATATTCTCAATTAGTTTGCTTGTTTGTAAGCCGTTTTGGCGTTTCTATTCTTGGAACACCGGTACTCAGTCTTACAATTACAGGTGAGTGATCAGAAGACAGATCATAGCAATCAGTGGCCTTAGCATATGCAGGTAGAATGTCTTTAGTTACACAAAAGTCAATTAAATCTGGAACACTCTTTTTATGTTGTTGGGCCATTGTGCTCTAATATCACTATACGATTAGACTTTTATATTTTAATAAAGAAAACACTTATATTTAAAATTTAAAAATCGTTTTTATTATTAATTTTTAGACTAGTTTTTCTTTCTTTATGTGATATTTTAAATTTTTTAAAATTTTTTTATGTTTTTAAAAAAGGACTAGTTTCGCGCATGTCGCGCTTTGTCAACTTTATACTATTCTAATTTTAATTTGGTGTATCTGGGGGTCGATTATGTATCTCTCGTATTACGAGTTACGACAACTCGTAATCCATGAAGTCGTAATTGCGACATAGCGCGATTATGTAAGCAAGTACGAGATACAATTTTTTCGAAAAAAAGGAGTTGCCCGATATGCTCATTTTCGGACACATATTTTGTTTTGGTTTTTATTTTGTTTACAAATATTTTGTGGTTATGTCAAAATAAAATTGGCGCGCTTGAAAATTGTTTCTGTTTTAATCAAAATTATTTGTTTTAAAAAAAAAAAATTAAATTAAAATAAAATAAATAAAAATAAAATTATTTTGTGTCTTTAAAACTTTATTTGAAAGTAAGTAATCTTTTGGTGTTTTAATATTATAACCAAGCTAATTTGACATATCATAATTCTATTTAAAGGAAAACATTGTAATGGATCCTGTTGTTGAATTCATTCACCCTTGGCAAAATCGGGATGGTCTGCCATCATTTGTTCGGTTGGCCCTAAATAATAGTTTTTGAACACAAAATAAAAATTATATTAATTATTTATTTATATTTAAAATACAAAATAAAGTATTAAATTATGATTAGTATAAACACATATATTTTCATTTTATGTAATAGATTGGAAATTTTTATTATTTTCATTAAAAAAATTGTAATCACTTCTTCAACAACACTTAAACGATTTTTGACAATTAAATCGTTCTTCGCAAAATCACCACACTACTATGGTTGTTGCACTTTTCAAAATGGAATGAACATAGCAATAAATCACACTATTAAATTCAAATTTAATAGTAATTTATTAATAAAAAATCATATGTTCCACTAATGAATTACTACTAAATGTCTAAAAACATCATTTCAACAGTTATTTTGACAAATTTTCCTTTAAAACAATCATTTCAACCATTACGAGTTGCTTGTCGTACTCAAAAACTTGTACGAGTAAAACAACAACAACATGTCGCAATTACGAGAACTCGAAATGTCTTACATAATCGCGTTTGGTCGTAATTTCGAAAAAAAACTCGTAACTCGTAACTCGTAATGCTTACATAATCGACCCCCTGGTCTATTTATACTATTTTCGGTTATTCTGGATACGATGATGTCGTATATTTCGTTTTTCTTCATTCGATCATTTAAAATTAGGTCACTGTTTTTGTGTTTGTATATTTCAATTTCTTCCATTCTATCCAGTGTTTGTCCCTTTCGTAATCTATGGAGTACATGCAAATTTGTGTTTTTATCTGTGTATGTGTGATTTGTTAGTGTTAAATGTGCAGCAAAATTTGATCGTATGTGTTGTTTTCCTATTTCTTTTTTGTGTTCGTTGAATCGTTTTTCGAACGATCGACCTGTTTGTCCAATATAATACATGTTGCAATCGTTATAAGTTAATTTGTATACTCCTGTGTCGGTGATTTTATTAGTATTGGTGTTTAATTTTTGGATTATTTTGTTGTTTGTTTTATACGCCAGAATATATTCAGCCTGTTTTAATGGTTGTCGTATTAGTTCGCTATATATTTTATTATATTCTGTTACCACATATTTCTGCCCCTGTCTATCTATCTCTCTATTTTGTGCGAATAAAGTAGATAGGATTTCCAGTTGTTGTTTTCGCCTGTATTTTTGGTTCAGTTGATCTATAATTCTTGTATGATATCCATTATTTTGTGCAATGTGTTTCATGATATTTAGCTCTACTTCGTAGTTTTCCAGAGATAGTGGGATATTGTTTAGTCTGCATATCATATGCTGATAAGCTGCTATCTTGTGTTGAAATGGGTGGTATGAGGTGTTATTTATAGTTTGATCTGTTTCAACTCAAACAACTGCATTTTTTTTATAGTATGTTTTGGAGCGTACACTGCTGATATGATACAGTGTCCAAACCACTTCTGCAGACAGAAGCTCCTTGCTTAGATATGTTCATTCTAATATTTCATAAATTAATGATGTTTTAATCTTATTTTTAACAGTATAGCTGTGCCTCCATGTACTTTCCCATCTTGGTGCTTTGTGTGATAAACAGAGTACCCAATAGTTTTGAAATACTTATTTTTGGTGAAGTGTGTTTCAGATATTAACATTATAACAATGTTGTGGTCAGTGAGGAATGCGTGAACCTCTGCTTTATGTTGTGCTAGGCCGTTTACATTCCATATGGGTATTTTGAGGACAGTCATTTTTGATTTTTAACGACTATCTGCATCAACGCGTTCATATTCTGCATCATTAGATTGATGGTTCTCTCCATCATCGCCATGAAGCTTTGCATCATGTTAGTTAACTTACTTAAAGCTGCTGAGATGTTTCCTTCTTCGCTTGCTTGCACTTTAGGAGTGGTACCCTTAAGGATACTTGAAACCTTTTGATGCACACTGACAGTTACTTTTTGTTGGTTATTTTGTGCGTTATAATATGAAATTTCTGGTGGTACATTTGGTGCATTGGAAGATTGAAGATTAAGCATTCGTTGCTCTGCTCGCTGCCTTGGATTGATTCTTCTTTTCAATTCTAGGTAAGAATTGAATTCGGTATCACAGGACGTATGATTCTTGCTGACCACAGTTTTACCTTTAGTTTTAGATACTGAGTAGATAGATCAGCTCGTCTTTTTGATTTTTTCCATGGTTCTCTTTATTTTGTAAATTTTAGCTTTTTAGGCTACAAATATGCTTTTCTAGAACCGATATTTCGATATCAATATAATTACTTCTAGAATATTTATTGATTTAAATCTTGAAAATAGTATATTACGTATCAAGTCCTGAAATTAACACTTTACTGAACAAGTGACGAGTTACTTTGCTCTACTATTCCGTTAATGTTACTTTCCGGATGTGGTGCGTACACGATTTTTCCTGCAATATGATGATATATACCGCCCTCGATAGCACAGGAAGTAGCGTGCTTGCCTTGTTATTCGAGGGTCTCGAGTTCGATTCCCGGTGGTGACCAAAAATCACGGTTGGGTGTTTTTAATGTGTAAGTATTTGTGTTTGTCCGGGTATTGCACCGTGGGCCCATTGTGGCATTGAGTGCTGGAGTAATCCGCCCAATTTAAAAAAAAAAAAAAAAAAAAAAAAAAATATGATGATTATGAGCCACTGCTGCCAATACAGCAATTTCATTATTTTCTCCAGTGACTGTTGCTCGACGGGTCCTCTTTTTCGGTTGAACATTTCCATCAGTAATAAATTGTTTGATAGTACGGCCAAATGAAGCACGTGAACGAATCCTATCCGGAAAACGTTGGGCGTAAATTGGAACAGCATTTTCAAGATTTCTGCCAGCTTCTCCATAAACCAGAACCAATTCAATTTTCTCTGGCACAGTTAAACGCTCCATTCTAAAGTATTTTGTCGTTTATTTTGCAATTACGAAAAACATGAAGATAAGAAATAACAGAAACGTTAAATGTGATTTATAAAACTGAATAAATTGTTTTGATGACGAATTTCGAGTATTTCCAATGAAAACGTAATGTTTTATATTTCAAACGTATTGCAGAATCGAATGCGTGTGTTCTACACTGAAAAAAAAACGTTGTGAGTTAATTACTAATTTTGCTGAGTAAACCGAAAATTTTAAATATCACAAAGTAATTTTAAAATAAGTATGTCCCGTGTAAAAAATTGGAGTGTAAGTTTTGCAACAGATTTTTGATTATGGAAAAATTTGAGGAGTAATTATTAAACGGGTTTCAATATGTAGAATTTACAAAGCTTATTTTATATTTATATACCCGTTTTGAGATTTGTACTGTACTTAGTAAAATGTTGTGTTAAAAATTATCGAAACACAATCGAAAACACGTGCAAATTGTTGTAGCTGTGAATTTTAATCAGTGCAGTATGAAGTATCTATAGAGGAGTATGTATAGAATGTATGGAGTATATGTATAGAATCTTTTAAATTGTTTATTTTTTATTTCAGATATATTAATCAAAGGCTTTCTTAATTTTAACAACGTTTCTGATGTCAGTGACCCAACCAGCTGTTCCCAATAATCAGCGTTTTCCGCTGAAAAAATGTTAATGTAAGTTTCAATTTTATTCAAATAAAATAGAGCAAAATTAACATAAACAAAATATTAAGATCTTAACTAATTTAAACATAATACTTCTTCCTTTTTTTATTGTTGCAGTTCAAACAACTATAACTTCAATCATAATTTATCCCAATCGATGCATCAGCGTGGTGTGAAATGTGAATACACAACGCAAAATGCGTGACGTATATGAACAAGATGTTATTATAAAATTATCACAAATCACGATATAATCACATTAAACTTAATTTTAATTTATTTTACAGACTCGTAACCAGCTGATACTAAATGAAAGACACACCTGGAAAGCAATAAAACATGCATTAAAAATGTTACTATTGCTGATGAAGTATGAAAACCCGCTGTTTGATTATCTGCTAGCAATAATTAAATTGTTAAGAAATTTAGTAAAAGAATATTGTGAACTTCACAGAGCTGCGTAAATATTACAATCCGTTTTAACTAAGCTCAATTTTGAATTTATTAATGCTTAGTAACTAGCATCCAATTTTAGTAAATGCAGCATATCCACAAAAAAATAAAAATATAAAATTTCCTAATTGTAATGTTTTATTTGAATAGCCTTATTGTCAGTATTTGAAAAGCGCTTAGTTGGCTCAAAAATTACTCAATAATTGGTAATATATACTAAGCTTTTTATTGAAGAACGCAAATTTTTTTTTTCAGAATAAGAAGGAAAAATTGAAAACATTGAATTTCGTCGATTACAACGCCATCTATCATGAACCGAACAAAATATTTCATTCAAATCATACATACTTTTAGTCGTAGAATCCGTATCTGCAATAAAAAATATGGCTTCCTATCTTAGTTTAAAAGTTACCCCCGCCCCACTTAGAAAGCATAATATGTCATCAGCACAACGTGACTATCAAGACACGCGAAGAGCAAATATGCTGACTTGTGGTAAAACATATTGTAATTTAAGACTCCTTTCCAAAAATAAGAATTTTTATATTATTATTTTTGCAAATTAAGTATAATTTTTTAGATATAAAATCATGTAATTTTTAGAATAAATTAGTTTTTAGTTTGGATTCAATGAATAAAGTTGTTTTTTTATTCGAACTCCTTACGGACTCGTTAATTTCTATCAGTAGTTTCTCAGTGTAGACGGCATTGATGTAAAACAAACGAGCGGATATGATAAAATAAAAGAGTCTTACACTTGCTTACATTCAGACTCAATCCGATGTTAATTTACAAACGTTGTTAATTTACGTAACCCATTTATATTGTTTATCAACGATATCGTTGACTGCTTTCATTTTGCAAATTATCGGCTGTTAGCCGAGTTAGTAGCATCTACGAATGCATGATGCTGCAGGAAAACTAAAAAAGGCTTTGTTATTGGTCAACAAAGCCTATTTAAGGATTCTTGCAGCATCATGCAGTCGTAGATGTTACTAACTCGGCTAACAGCAGATAATCCGCAAAGTGAACGCAGTCAACGATATCGTTCATAAACAATGTAAATGGGCCAACTGAGTGATCGACCTTATCAAAAGACTTAGCAAAGTCTGTATAAACAACATCGAGTTTCTGTTTGGAGTTTAAACTGTTAAATAAATTACCAATAAATGAAGCCAGATTGGTAAGTGTTGAGAGACCGGGATAAAAACCATGCTGGAGCTTTGGTATGACGGAGATAATGGTGATTCCCCGTTAAAAACACACCTCGTTTCTTCTACCCGCCTTAAAAAATGGATGACTACAGGAAGTTTTCCATTTATCTGTAAAATTAAAGTAATTCAAATCAACGGAGTAGTAAGGGCTTCTAGACTTAACTTACTTTTCTCTTACTGTTCATAAAATTCCAGTTCCTCCTCAATTCGCACTGTATATTATTTGTATAAAAACCGTTCAAACTTTTAAATTCTTTACAGGCTCAATCAAAATCGGAGTTTTACACCGCACGCAGCCTATTTAAGGAATGGAGCTTACCGCGCTGTTTTTCGAGATGTACCAACTCACCAACGAACAGCCATGACGTCTAGGCTAGGATCACCGGCCACTAATTCATAAGGAAACTAATCTTTCACAGCAATCAGTGTCCCGCGGCCCTTAAAGCTGATGAACAATATAGTCGGATGGAAAATATTTTTCAGAATTCATATTAATTGTAAGCCCGCGCAGATTACAATGATGTCATAAACAGTGTCAAGCACTCCCAAACTAAAAATGTTGGCTTTACCGCGACACCAGAGGCATTGTTGTAATAAATCGGGGGAATATTATTATAATTAGTACGATCATGGTTTATTTGTCGGTTTCCGACATTGTTTGTTTCGCTGTAACCACTGGATGACCCAGAGTCGTCAAACCAAGTGATGGTTTATCGGAGCAACTCGCCTTATTTATAGAGCACGGTATAAAGTCGTATTTTTGAATGATCTACTGCGTACATCATTAGGCCAGTTGCTCCTGGACATGACTTTACCTTTCAAATCAGAGTCCACTTCTACTTTGAAACAAACATGCTTCATGACAACAAATTTTTGCCCATTCGGTATCAACTTGGTAACTACGGCATCGATATACCAAAATTGTCGTTTACAAAGTCTGTTATAGCCACTTCCTCTATAGCAGGATTGAATTGTGATAAGTGAAACCGGAAGTTGGGTTTAACCATCCGGATAGTGTTTGGCAAAAAACATTGTCTGGCAATTCCAGTATCATTTTTCCGGTAATAAGATCATGCCCTTGTGCCTTTTTTGGACTTTTTTTAATTGTATTCTTAACTTTCTCCTAATTATGTTTTATGGGGTTAAAGGACAAACCATCATCCATTTGGTCGGGTAGCACGAAGTTATTAGTTTCTTTGTGTGGTGCGAATACTGTTGTTAGATGAGTAGCAAAAGCATTGGCTTTTTCTTCATCGCTTCTCGCCCAACTTCCAAGTTGGTAGTCTAATCGGGTGATTCGAGTTTATGGGCCTCCTTCCACAAAGAATAATCCGTCCTCTCGGTTGCCGAGAGCTCATTTAAATAATTCTGAACGCTCTGGTTTTCTTCTTCCCGTAATGCAAATCTTAGAGTCTTAATAGATCGATTTATTTTCCATTTCAACAACGGTGATTTTATTTCTTGCCATCGGCGGTGAATTTTCCGCTTTTCCTGGATTAGTTCCTGCATATTATGTGACAGTTCATTAACTTTTTCAGTACTATTTAAGACAGGTGTAGCCTTTTCAGCAGATAATGCCAGAACATCTTTTAGATTTTCTGGGTCCGCATCAATATTCACTGGTGTGATAAGAGGGATATTCAGTACAAAGTTTTTTTTGACTAGCCTCTTATATTCTCAATTAGTTTGCTTGTTTGTAAGCCGTTTTGGCGTTTCTATTCTTGGGACACCGGTACTCAGTCTTACAATTACAGGTGAGTGATCAGAAGACAGATCATAGCAATCAGTGGCCTTAGCATATGCAGGTAGAATGTCTTTAGTTACACAAAAGTCAATTAAATCTGGAACACTCTTTTTATGTTGTTGGGCCATTGTGCTCTAATATCACTATACGATTAGACTTTTATATTTTAATAAAGAAAACACTTATATTTAAAATTTAAAAATCGTTTTTATTATTAATTTTTAGACTAGTTTTTCTTTCTTTATGTGATATTTTAAATTTTTTAAAATTTTTTTATGTTTTTAAAAAAGGACTAGTTTCGCGCATGTCGCGCTTTGTCAACTTTATACTATTCTAATTTTAATTTGGTGTATCTGGGGGTCGATTATGTATCTCTCGTATTACGAGTTACGACAACTCGTAATCCATGAAGTCGTAATTGCGACATAGCGCGATTATGTAAGCAAGTACGAGATACAATTTTTTCGAAAAAAAGGAGTTGCCCGATATGCTCATTTTCGGACACATATTTTGTTTTGGTTTTTATTTTGTTTACAAATATTTTGTGGTTATGTCAAAATAAAATTGGCGCGCTTGAAAATTGTTTGTGTTTTAATCAAAATTATTTGTTTTAAAAAAAAAAAATTAAATTAAAATAAAATAAATAAAAATAAAATTATTTTGTGTCTTTAAAACTTTATTTGAAAGTAAGTAATCTTTTGGTGTTTTAATATTATAACCAAGCTAATTTGACATATCATAATTCTATTTAAAGGAAAACATTGTAATGGATCCTGTTGTTGAATTCATTCACCCTTGGCAAAATCGGGATGGTCTGCCATCATTTGTTCGGTTGGCCCTAAATAATAGTTTTTGAACACAAAATAAAAATTATATTAATTATTTATTTATATTTAAAATACAAAATAAAGTATTAAATTATGATTAGTATAAACACATATATTTTCATTTTATGTAATAGATTGGAAATTTTTATTATTTTCATTAAAAAAATTGTAATCACTTCTTCAACAACACTTAAACGATTTTTGACAATTAAATCGTTCTTCGCAAAATCACCACACTACTATGGTTGTTGCACTTTTCAAAATGGAATGAACATAGCAATAAATCACACTATTAAATTCAAATTTAATAGTAATTTATTAATAAAAAATCATATGTTCCACTAATGAATTACTACTAAATGTCTAAAAACATCATTTCAACAGTTATTTTGACAAATTTTCCTTTAAAACAATCATTTCAACCATTACGAGTTGCTTGTCGTACTCAAAAACTTGTACGAGTAAAACAACAACAACATGTCGCAATTACGAGAACTCGAAATGTCTTACATAATCGCGTTTGGTCGTAATTTCGAAAAAAAACTCGTAACTCGTAACTCGTAATGCTTACATAATCGACCCCCTGGTCTATTTATACTATTTTCGGTTATTCTGGATACGATGATGTCGTATATTTCGTTTTTCTTCATTCGATCATTTAAAATTAGGTCACTGTTTTTGTGTTTGTATATTTCAATTTCTTCCATTCTATCCAGTGTTTGTCCCTTTCGTAATCTATGGAGTACATGCAAATTTGTGTTTTTATCTGTGTATGGTGTGATTTGTTAGTGTTAAATGTGCAGCAAAATTTGATCGTATGTGTTGTTTTCCTATTTCTTTTTTGTGTTCGTTGAATCGTTTTTCGAACGATCGACCTGTTTGTCCAATATAATACATGTTGCAATCGTTATAAGTTAATTTGTATACTCCTGTGTCGGTGATTTTATTAGTATTGGTGTTTAATTTTTGGATTATTTTGTTGTTTGTTTTATACGCCAGAATATATTCAGCCTGTTTTAATGGTTGTCGTATTAGTTCGCTATATATTTTATTATATTCTGTTACCACATATTTCTGCCCCTGTCTATCTATCTCTCTATTTTGTGCGAATAAAGTAGATAGGATTTCCAGTTGTTGTTTTCGCCTGTATTTTTGGTTCAGTTGATCTATAATTCTTGTATGATATCCATTATTTTGTGCAATGTGTTTCATGATATTTAGCTCTACTTCGTAGTTTTCCAGAGATAGTGGGATATTGTTTAGTCTGCATATCATATGCTGATAAGCTGCTATCTTGTGTTGAAATGGGTGGTATGAGGTGTTATTTATAGTTTGATCTGTTTCAACTCAAACAACTGCATTTTTTTTATAGTATGTTTTGGAGCGTACACTGCTGATATGATACAGTGTCCAAACCACTTCTGCAGACAGAAGCTCCTTGCTTAGATATGTTCATTCTAATATTTCATAAATTAATGATGTTTTAATCTTATTTTTAACAGTATAGCTGTGCCTCCATGTACTTTCCCATCTTGGTGCTTTGTGTGATAAACAGAGTACCCAATAGTTTTGAAATACTTATTTTTGGTGAAGTGTGTTTCAGATATTAACATTATAACAATGTTGTGGTCAGTGAGGAATGCGTGAACCTCTGCTTTATGTTGTGCTAGGCCGTTTACATTCCATATGGGTATTTTGAGGACAGTCATTTTTGATTTTTAACGACTATCTGCATCAACGCGTTCATATTCTGCATCATTAGATTGATGGTTCTCTCCATCATCGCCATGAAGCTTTGCATCATGTTAGTTAACTTACTTAAAGCTGCTGAGATGTTTCCTTCTTCGCTTGCTTGCACTTTAGGAGTGGTACCCTTAAGGATACTTGAAACCTTTTGATGCACACTGACAGTTACTTTTTGTTGGTTATTTTGTGCGTTATAATATGAAATTTCTGGTGGTACATTTGGTGCATTGGAAGATTGAAGATTAAGCATTCGTTGCTCTGCTCGCTGCCTTGGATTGATTCTTCTTTTCAATTCTAGGTAAATTGGATACCCTCTATAATTTGCTGTGTGATTTCCGCCACAGTTGTAGCATATTGCATGTGTCTCTTGTACTTTTTTATTATTTAGTTCTACTTCCAGACGGAACTGTTGGTGATTGATAATGTTGATTGATTTGCATTGAACTCCTTTCTCAGCGAGAGGGGCTTGTACCTCGTTTGCATCCACGTAGGCCTCTATACCTTTTAACATGACGACCAATCCTTGTTGGTTTTTTAGTTGGTAAGTGTAATAATGTTTACCAACTTCATCGAAATGCTTAACTAACGTAAGCTTCAATATTGAGCGGTTGAATTTTTGTTTCTTTTATATCTCCTCTTTTTATCACGGAGATATAAATTCACTATTTGTAATGAACTCGATTGATTTGCGAGCTCTCTATTTGTGTCTTCCCTCAAATAGATTGGTGGTGGTTTCTTGGTTTTTTTAGCTTTTTCAGTCGGCGGATCTTCAACAACCAAACAAGAATAACGGTTGCTTTGAGTTAATACAACGCTAGATAATTTGGTGAATTTATTCACGTTTGCAGTAGCCGCTGATCTAGGGCTTCTCCTTCGCTTTGAGCTGATAGTAATGTACCTGTCCAGCCCTGTTTGCATTAAACACTGATCCTGTTGTCGATGCACTTTCATTGTTTTTTTTTATCATCAACATTTGTCGACGATGCACTTTTATTGTTCAATGCAATAAGTTCATTTACGTTAATTTTTAGTTCACTTGGTATTAAATTACCTGGAAAAGTAATGTTTCATGAATTTGCGATTTGTTGTACTTTTGGACTGTGTTGCACATTTTTGTTAGTCATTATTGTGGTCGTGGCGTTTAGCGACAAATCTGCAGATTTGTCCCAGCCTTTCTTGTTTGCGGTGGATAATATTGGAACATCACAGTTTCACATATTTTTCACATTAAAATGTTTTTTTTTATAAAAAATTAATAGCTGCTGATTCAACTTTTCACGCAAGTAATAAGTAAATAATTTTTAATGTTTACTCGGCGGTAGCAAAATTGTTAATGTTGTAGAATATAGCGCCTTAACGCACGGATTAGGAATCAATCAAATTATTAAGAAAAACAGCAATGTTTTTTTAGAACGGAGCTTAGCTAGGAGCCAGAATATTATTAATAAATAGGAATTGTGAAAACGATTCATTAGCTCCGAATTATGGAAAAGAAAGAATTAAAATCGATAACTCAGTCTTCGGCTACAAATTAACCTGTGTCATATACACGATATGTCCAAAGTTAAATGTTCGCGTACAAAATTTGAAAATAAAAAATTCTTTTTGGACATTGATATGTAAAGCATTATATAAAATAAAAATAATTAAAAAATCGTTACGTCGAATGAAAAAAATCAACTTGTCATTAATTTCACCAGCAGAATAAAGCTAACAAAATCATTAATTTATTTATTCATTTTTTTTTGGGGAATACACATACATACATAATATATAGAGTCCATATATTCATCGAGCTTTTTGTGTGCGGTTACGTAGAAGAAAAAATGACTGTGTTGATACGATAACATTAGTTTGGCGTCATATTGACGTTAAAAATCTCTATAGGACAAAAAACAAAAATATATTTTCCAAACTATAACTAGCTATGTATGTATGTATGTATGTCTATCTAAAATCCAATTAATTTTATTTGCCTAGCAAAATATTTGATCCATTAACGACGACCAAAGATGAATGAGTTAGATATTCAATAGTTTTTCCAATCAATACGATGTATAGACCCATACATGTATACACACACAAACATACGATGAACGTACATTATTATAGAGAATTATAAAATGACAAAGATCGAATACATTATGATTTTCCTCGCACAAAAGCTTTAAAGCTTTTCTTTTTGTTGTTGTTCACAACATGACTGAAACACCATCTGTTCTGATTAAATTAAAGTATTTATTGATTTTTTTTTTTTTGGTATTTTGCTTTGGAAATCATTTGGAACCAGAACGTAAAGCGTAAAACCTGGATATAAAAGTTTACGGTATCATGTAACTTTTCTTCTTCAAAGTGGAAAATGTACGATACGATACGCAAAGAAATATGAAACATACGTGACTTGTTAATATTATTATGGTTTATTTCTTATTTCAAGGGTAGGCTATTTTATTATTATTTTTTAGAATATATGTATGTAATTGGTACGAGTATGGATAGAAAAAAAAAGTTTTATAAATTATTTAGTTAAAAGTAATTTAATTTGTTTGGGAAGAGAACCAGTATTTTCCATAAAGATTTGATTGTTTTGAACAAAAGTTTTGTTGCGAAACATTTCTCCATGATGCCATGAAACATAAATTTTCAATTATTTATGGACATACTCGTAAGTATTAAATAAATTGGATGAACATTTAATGTGTTAGGTTGGAACTTTTACGAGGATATCATAAAATTTGTTCGACATTAAAATGTTTATTAGAGGCGATAAATCTCATTAAATTGTGGTATCCATAAATAACGACCGGTTATTCTCTCAATAATTAAATTTAATTAATTTTGTTAAGGTAGTACCGCGAAAGGCGGTCAGATATTTGGTTTAAGCTCAACAATTTACAAATTTCTAACTTGATATTTTTAATTTAAATGTCCGTAATCCGAAATTCTTCAAATTCATACTTCAATTCCAAATATCGAAATTTAGCAACATTCATATTAATATTTTGGTTATTTTAATACTATTGCCATTGGCTTTATTCTTGAATCTCTCTATAAATTAAACTAACAATGCCATTCTTACAAACTAAAATTATTTCAGTTTCTTAACCTATGTTAGCTGTACTTATAATTAGTGTTCGAATGAATTTTAAAATGAAATATTAATTATCTAATCGAAAGTCTGATCTAGTCTTATCGGCTGCCAATAGTTCAATCATCCACACGTACGGCACAAAACTGCTTAACGTGGATATCGGACTCAAGGCGGCCTTCACGCATGCTTTCATACTATACCTGCGGTGCGCAAATGTTTCGTGATAACTTACCAACACCGATCCATTTTAACATTAACAATGGCTACGTTACTCTGCTCAAAAAGTACCCACTACTTACAGCAGAGCCGAACTACAAAAGTTTCATCACATCATCACGGAAGGCGATCTACCCGTGGCGAGACTGCGCAGGCCAGATCCGGTGTGTCACAAAGCTGCACAAGCAGAATTTCAACATATGGTGAAATTAGGAATTTGTCGAACATCGACATCATCTGTCTCTTGTCCACTACACTTGGTCAAGAAGTAAGATCAAGATTATGGAGGCCATATGTGAGAACTATCGGTGTTTAAACACGGTTACGATACCGCATCGATACCCGATACCCCACATTAAAACCTTCACCATGCACTTGGATCTAAACTTGATCTAATCAGAGGTTATCACTCATTTCCGATGCACCGGAAGACGGTTTCAAAACGGCAATCACCACACCACTTGGTCTTTTTGAATATACCCGAATGACATTTGCGATACGCAATGCTGAGCAAACGCTCCAGCGCTTCATAAATGAAGTGGTGTGAGATCTCGACTTCGTTTTCGTCTACATAGACGCCATTCTTGTGGCATTGCAAACTGAACTCCATCTGGAAACGGTATTCCAAAGGTTTGTCGAGTTTGATGTTCACAGCTCAAAATGCGTACTCCTGATTTCCTCCGCCACAAGATCACCGCTAATAGCATTCTTCCGTCACAAGACCGAATCAATGCCATTAAATAATTCCCAGTTCCAACCTCAATCAAGAGTATTCAGCGATTCATCTGCATGGTAAACTACTACCACCGATTTATAACAAAGCTCGCTGAAATTCTCAATCCAATTCACAGCCATCTGGCAGTACTACTACGTAAGCCCAAAACCGCCAAGAACTTCTCTTGCCCTCACGAATGTCAACACGCATTCACAAAACTCGATTGGGAATTACTCGCAATATATCTAGCAATCAAACACTTCAGATAGTTTGTCGAGGGTCAGAACTTCACAATTTACACCGACCACAAGCCTCTGGCTCGAGCAATTCAGTCTAAAACTGCGAACGCAATCCAAGGCAAGCACGCCATTTGGATTATATAAGTGAATTTACCACGGGCATCTAGCATGTTCAAGGTACCAACAACGATGTCGCAGACACCTCTTCACGCACAACAGCAAACGAAGCGGCCGCAGTCGAGATTCACTACGACGCTAGATCACATGTTACGCTAGATCATCACTGAATCTAGAGCTTTTCAAATTACCTCGTAATATACTGTGAAACATCTACGGGTGCAAATCGCCCGTAGAACCACGTAGACTACGTCTAACCGTCTTCGTGACTCTACACGGTATCCCACATTCGTTTACAACTACGGATCACGATTTGGCGTTCCGTTGTATGTATATGCTATATACATACACCCACATAAAAAAAATTAAATTAAAATATAAATGTGCATTAGATCTAGTGGATCTGCTTCTTTGCAGTAGTCTGTATTTCGGCTGCTTTAGAATACTCTTTATCAATTCATTAGGTTGTGCGTTTAGTTTCATATAACACTTGGAACTGAATTCCCTAATCATCTCTTTAACAGGTTTAATACCCAGGTCAGCGAATGTATGTTAGTATTTCGAATATACCGTGGAGCATTTGAATACTGCGAAGTATTTTTGCTCGGGTTCGTTATTGAAGTTCCGTATTTGATGCACTGATGGAACCCCATAGTGGATTCTGTATGTCCAAATGTGCAATAATATCGCTTTGGATAGGTAGCACTTGATTGTCCACAGATAATTTTGATTTTCTTTCAATCAACCAATACATCCAAGTCAACCTTCTGTTCGATGGACAGGTGCATTTGCTGAACGTGAATGTAACGTGCGCAGATTTATTTTGGTTCACATTAATTCGCCATGTCCTTAGGCTATCTTCAATTTTCTTTAAATGATTTTGCAATTTACTTTGTTGGTAATGGGTAAGTAGTATAGTATATATTTAGTATATACAACAAGTAAAACCACCGATGGGCTAGGTAGGTTACGCCATTTAATCTACGCGGTTGTCGACACGTAAAATATAACGTAGATTACTTGGTAGTGTTTTTTGTCAGCGTCGACAATTAACATAATGTCAACCTACGATATTTTAGAGATTTCAAATCGCATGCCCGCGGGAGTATTTTGTTTGCGGGAGTATTTTGTAAAAGCGTTCATCAAGAGGTGATTTCTTCAATTGTTTTTTTTGGGCAAATGACGCATGATAGTTTCAAACTGTCATCGTGTTTTTATTTATTCAGGATTGTTTGCCATTTCATCATGGAAATACTGAACCCGGCATAGCGTCTACCAATTGTTCAGCTTTATTACGAAAATCAGCGTTCTGTGAGGAATGTGTTTCGTGCGCGCTTAGACCAAGTTACGGTTGACATAATCGGCCTGTCGACACCACTATTTGGAATACCATCGAAAAGTTTGAATCCCAGTTTATTGGATGATACGCGACTAAATAGACAGTTTGGTGTGGTTTATGGGCCTGTGAAATCATCGGTCAATATTTCTTCACAAAAGAAGACGGCCGGGACGTACCTGTGAATAGTGCTGTGTGTGTTATTGCGCCATGATAACGGAATACACTGCGCGAAGCAATGTTATTGAAAAATCATGTTGGCGAACAATTAATTTCACGGTTCGGATCGTTGAATTGACTATATAGATCGTGTAATACCTCTAGACTCTTTTTTTGGGGCTACGCAAAGTTAAAAGTATATGTGAATTAACCAGCTAGATTTGAGGCATTGAAAGCCAACATTACTCGTGTCATTCGCTACATACCACTCGATATTATCGAAAGCGTCATAAAAAATTGGGCTTTGAGAAAGGACAATCGGAGTTACGGCCATCATTTGAAAGAAGAAATCTATAAAAAAATAAATGGCAAGATATGTTCTTTCGAATGACAATAAAGTTTCCATACGATTAAATTGAATTTTTTGAGTTTTATTTAATTTTTGCGATATCTGAAAGGAGAGCCACCATATGGTAGGCGCAGAGGTCGTTGCAGGCGACGATGGCTCCACGGTGTAGAGAACGACTTGGCCTCTTCAGATTGTCTTAGACAATATGAAGACCATGCTCGGGATTGAAACCGCTGGAGCCAAATTGTTGACTCAGTAAGGGGCCAGTAATGGCCTATAAAACTGTTTTAATTTAATTAATTTAATTTTTGCACAAATCACCTCTATAGATATCGTTATTACGGATTAAATCACGCACATGTTGTTTGATGCTCCGTATTTCTGGCATAACTCCCGGTGTGATTGTTGCACTTCAGCACTCTTTCCACTATAGCAAAAAATGTTCGATACATCGAAAACCTGTGAACTCTTTGATAACATTGATTTGATTAATCTCGTGCAAATTTATTGCTTCTGTTGGAATTAGAGTCGTGGGAACGAGCTAAATGGCCAAAACTTTACTGCTGAATCGTGTTGAAGAATAATCGGCAAAATACGTCGTTATGAAAAATGTGACAAATTGCTGGCCAAATCATACATTTTTTAGCAAATGTATCTAACTTGAAGTGTTTCAAAACCAATTTCATGTACGTCATCGATCAAAACACATCCACTAATTTTCGTGAAAATTTTGACATCAGTCTGGCACATATTTTATCGAACAAGTGTTGGTTATCTCAATGATTTGGCTTTTTAATAACTCGGTAGCACTCATAGCCTTCCTGAACTCGAATTCGTTTTACCATAGAGTGGGGTGTGTCAAATTTTATGGCACGATCATAGTTAAAGTTCCCTGGACTATTTTTAATGAATGTTATAATCTTATTGTTTGATTTTTTGTGGGCCGTTTTATACCGTTCCACCGTTATAAAGAGGGCCCCACTCTAAATAACGCTATATATCGTTGTTTTAGGTAAACTTAATAATTATGTAATGGATAAAAATGACGCTGAAGTAGATTCATGGTATTTGAGCACGATTAGTTTTAAATTCCGCTCTATTTGAAAAGAGATTTAAATGCGTTGACGGACATTCTATAAAACTATAACCAATAACGCATTTCCTAAAGAAATTTGTTTACTCTTTAGTTTAGAACTAATTGACAAAACCACTCTAGGAATTGTCTACATTATCGACGTTGTCTACGTTGTCACGTTATCTACGGGTTGTCGACACGTCAATGTAGAAAATAATAGATGACGCGTAAACGCCCATCCCTGAGTAAAACACTAGACCTAGAATGCTGCCTTGTGGGACGCCTATATGAACAGACAACTTGGTCACAGTTTCTTTGAAAAATCTTAATTTTTCTTGAAACTCCAAATCTGTATATTTTAATAAAATATCAGGCCTATCTGAATGTTGTCGCGCTCTAGGAATACTGATAGCTAAAGTGAACAAAAAATTATCATCTTCACTGTCGCTATCAGTATATTTTCCCTCGTAATTCTCACTAATAATTTTATATTTATTTATTTACCTATGCCTATTGATTTTAAAAAAAATGTTTTTAATTGTAAACACGAGGTCTAAAGCGTGGTTCCCACAATTAAATTATTGACATACGGAAAAGCATTCGAAGACAATGCGTGAACTGTATCTCATGATTTTGCCGGAACTCTTAGTCCAAAATGTGTATTACTTAGGATTTGGAAAATTCTTGTTCGGATGAATTTCAACAAAATTCAGGTGACTCGAACAATTACATCAAAAATGTTAATTTTGAAAAGAAAACGGATAATAATCTTTTGTCTATCAAACTTGCGTATGCTCGTCTTAAAATGCGAAAATTAGAAAACCTTACTCGATATGCCGTTTACCGAGAAGGCTTAAACTAGATTTGGAATATGCAATTTCCAAAATGTTTACCCCAGGGGAATCTAAAAAATTGAAAACAAGCAAAAATATCCATTTTACAGTAAGAAATATATCATCATCAATATCACTTCACTGTGCTATCACATATTGTGAAAGCGAGGCTTTTCATTTTCAATATCATCATTACTTTTAGCAGTTAGACGAAAAACCTGGAATATGCGAAAGTGTGTTGACTTTATTACACACCACATTACGAATTGGTAATCTATCTCTAGTTTAAGTATTTAAAAATATTAGAATTCGTATTTAGAATGCACAAATAAGGTTTAGGACTTGCTTTAGTTGGCCAGACCACAATAATTGATAAAATTTCTAATGTTATCAGTAGCATGAAGAAAAAAAACCTATAGCTTTTCGAAAAAGTACTTTTAATCATTTCAATGCACCATTGAAAGGTTTATTTGAACCCCTAAAGCATTGCCAAGATATGAAATATTTGTGGATATACCGATTAAACGATCATGTGTTAGGAGATATTTTTTCTCACATTAGAGCCACGGAAGGGTTACGAGATCCCCCTCAACAAATCCAGTTTAAATCGAATAAGGTTCTATTTATTAGGAAGAAACCAAAAGTTTTAATCATTTCCCCAAAATGGTTTTGAAGTTGGATCTATAAATTCGACATCCGTTACATAATTTAATCATAAACTGACTCAGTCAACACCGAGATGTACGACATTTGATTCAGGAATATACCACCAATCTGAATTAATGACTCAAACTGGTATGCCGTATGTACCAACAAGAGTGCAGATTACTTTTCAACATCAATATATTGACATTCCGATGATGATAGTTATCACAAAATTTTGAACAATGAATTTACCGAACTGGAAGCGGTGAGTACGGGAATCACGAAGCTAAACTTCAAACATGAGATCTTCGAAACTAATTTGCCAAAATAAAATGTTTATTGGAAAAATTACTCCAATTTTAAATCGTCCGTTTTCCGTTACTCACTGTATAGAAGGATATAATTAGTGGAATTATTAGTATTATGCATACGAATGTTTCGTAATTTAAGTTAAGGTTAATCCACACAATCCAATCACACGAATTTTGATTTTAATTTGCATTAATCAAAAGCAAATTTGTTTTTATTGGTGACGGCACGGCCTGGGATGGGCGTTTCCGCGTCATCTAATGTTTTCTACCTCGTCGTGTCGACCACCCGTAGACAACGTCGACAACGCAGTCAACGTTAATAATGTAGACAATTCCTAGTGATTTTGTAAATTAATTCTAAACCACGGTGATCAAATATCGTTAGGATCAATGCGATACAGGTGTGGACAATTTTAGGTAGCTATTTGTTCTTATAGAAAACTGAACGTGCACATTTTATTCTCTTTGATCTAGATAAAATTATACTTACTTACCTTCTAAGAAAGTTAAGTTAGGTTAGAACATTTTTCAATTATTATCTCTAGAAATGGGAAATTTCACTGTTCACAAAATTAGTTTTATATGTTACTCGTACTCAGAGTTTTGAACCAATGAATTTTCGAGTTCGAGTTTGGGTTCAGGTTTTATTTTAGTGAAGAAAATTTCCGTTCAACACTTACCTTACGTCACAGGGATCACTAACACAATTAGGACAGCTTTATATAAAAATGGGAATTCCCTTTTATGGTTTACCCACCACTGCAAAATATTGTTTGTCTTAGGGCCTCGTGCAAGTGTTTTATAAATCGCAAACTGCTGTTTCATACTTAATTATAGCTTGGAATAGCACTACAACTTGCCGCATCTTCGCTTTGTATCGTATGAAAAATTTGTTTCTGAGCGTTGATTGTGTTGCCGGTGCTCAATATTAAGTGAAATTTGGCATCTAGATATATTAAGGCATTTAACAATTCATTACATATTAATAAAATTATTCTCTCGTTTAATAACATTTGCATGAAAGTCCCCAGCTAATTTTTTACTTTTACTATAGGTTTCCATTTCCAATCTAAATTACAACCAAAGCCCATAAAAATCGCTGAGATTCATTTGTTCATTTTGTAATTTTGGGGCCAACATTTTGACTGGACTTCCAATTCTACCGAGTTTGCTATTGCTTTTTCTTACCATTCTGCATTTATCTATTGACTGTTTTATGAATGCGGAACTGAACTAAGAGTATTCGACACTGCCACCTAACAAGTTTGAGCCACTAATTTAAAATGCTTCATATTTGAATGTAAATTAGTCAGCATTTTTAGCCCTTCCTCTGCCATTGTCTTGTCTATAAGGTCGGAATTCCTATCTTCTTCTTCGTCTTGGTCCCCCTCAGGAATATCCAATTCGTTTTTTAGCTGTTTCATCGCTTTTAACTAATTTCGCACTAATTTGTCGGATGTCCCTATATAAATTTCGCTTAATTTTATGTTAAACAAGTGTATCACGTCAATTATTGTATTTTCTAGGTATTTGCAGTTTGGCGATCAGTAGCCTTGCGCATGTCTAATTTTTTTTATTGATTTAGCAATATGGCACAACTGTGATAAAAATCTTTACAAGGAAGTTATAACTTCCATAAAAAATAATCCGGAGATCCCTATGACCAAGACCTAAAATTTTAATAAATTCCGCACGAATTTGAGTTCAGGCAGACTATAAGAGTTACTGTGTTATTAAAAAGCCAAATCGTTAAGTTATAACCAGAAGTTATCCGCTAAAAACCAAGCCACACTGCCTCATTTAACCAAGTATTAACAAAATTCAGTGGGTTTTGATCAGGGCTGTTTGATGACGCGTCATCTATTATTGTCGACGTTGACGAGTCGACAATGCATCGACAATAAGATTTCAGCGTCATCTATGTCGATAAAGTCATCAATTCGTCGACAATAAAAAACAAAACAAAAACCGTTAGGATTTTTATTTTTATTGGATCGAAATGGACCCATAACTCCCGATGGAATCAGAATGCCATCATCAACCAATTCTGGCTCATCATCTTCATTGATTTCTTTTCCACTTTCTAATAAATAATAATTAATAATAATTAATTCTTAATAGTGGTAATACAACACAATTAACCAGTGGCGTATATCTTGAGTCAGACTCAAATGTAAATCAAGTCATTTCTCAATGTTCCGAAAAATTTCTCAATATTCGAATATTCCGAGAAATTATTGAGGTATCCATTGGCACAACCTCAAAATCTCAAATTTTTTCGGCATCTATAGTCAACCAGAAATTTCATAGAGTTTCATCAAATAATTACTTATTTGCCAATTGTCTAAATTATCGCTAAATAAATTAACAAGCCAAACTCTGACGAAATCATGGAAAACATAAATTCTCGAAAACAGATGAGCGGATTTGTTCACAGCCTTACTAAAGACGAGGAAAGAAAGATAAATGAATGACTGGCTAAATTCTTCTTTGGATGTAATATTTCATTTTATCTAAGCATTACGGCGCGCTACGCCGATAAAATACCTGGGCGACAACCACTTTCATCAAAAATCCTCAATTAATTGTATGATAAATCTGTACATAATATATCCGCAAATTGCAATAAAAATTCGGTTCTGGTTATTGACGGATGGAAAAATACGGCCAATAATTCAAAAACCATTGTAATGATAATCCATAATACAACCGATGATATGAAAACTCATATTTATGCCGTTGTATCAGACAATGCGGCAAATATGATGAAAATGGGAAGGTAGCCACTGTGGTAATTTGTTATCTAAAGATATTGACTCTCAGATAACAATTAAACAGATCGGTCAAATAACTGTCTATGTAAACAATCTATGTTTTATGAAAAGAATACTGCCGACAATAGTAACATCAAGAAGCACGTAAAATAGCTTATTTTCGATGATCAATTTATCGGCAGGTGTGATGAAAATTTAAAATTATTTGATCCCAGTTTAATCCTCAGTTTATTTCTATGTTCTATGAAATTAAATTAAAATTCAATAAAAAACATTTGAATATCGAAAAATTATTTATTGTTGACATTGTTGACATATTCGACATTGATGACATTTTGTGGTTTTAAATCGAGACGTCGACAACGACAATTGCGACAATTGAATAGTTGACATGTCATTGTCGACCTCGCCATCGCTGGTTTTGATGGATGACAATACGCACGTGAATTTGAAACAGTTTGGCAGGTGCAAAATTTGGTATTTTACCAAATCGAAGTGTTGGCAGACATTACAAAATCAAACAACATGTGCGTTAGGGCGAACTTGCGCATTTTATTTCAAATCGGTAAAATATCGTATAGGTTGTCGACATTGCTATAATTGTCGACGTTGACCAATAGCTTTGCCCAGTAATCTACGTAATGGTTTACGTGTCGACGACTGCGTAGATTACACGGCATATTCTACCTTGCTCATCCCTGGGCGCGGCGCTTGAGTAAATCAAGAGCAGCAAAATCATAGTTAATTTAGCATAGTTCGGATATAACAACAGAAGTCAATATACTCTGCATGCAGGAACCTAACGTGGGTAAAGGGGTCATAGGGGGAATGACCACGTTCACAAGGATAATCAGTGGAAGCAACGAAAACACAAAAGCAGCAATTGGCATACTCAATAATGATCTTGAGGTTCTTAAAACTTCACAGTACTGCGACTCACACTGTGTGTGTCCAGGTGAGATCTAATATAGGAAACTTTTACTTGGTCAGTATTTATTTTCAATATTCAGACGATCCCGTGGAATATGTTAATAAATTCGACAAAATCATGGATGGTCTAAAAGACCACCCTATTATCATTAATGGCGAGTTCAATGCAAAGTCCAAACTTTGGCACATGATGGACGCAAACGAGAGAGGAGTCCTCGTTGAAGAATTCATTGCAAGAAGTAACCTATTCGTTATAACCGAAGAAGGGCAGCCAAGTACATAGTCCCACAATGGAGAGTCAAATATTGATCTTACTCTCATGACGGGCGGTCTATTAAGAAGAATTGAAAGTTGGTCCGTCCATTAAAATTGGACATCAAGTCACCACAGAGTAATTGTCTCGATCTTGGGCTAGGAGAACACACATAATGATTCCCCAGCATTAAAGAAAGTACCTCGGTATGCCCTACAGCATGCCAATTGGGAGGGCTGTAGTAGCATCTGGCAAAGCCTGGCAAAAGACCTGAAGGTTTCAATCGAAAGCGATATCGATCGAGTTGAACAAACAATAACATGTTCAATCATCAAATTCTGTAGCACTACTATTCCACGTAAACCTGCTCGCAAGTCAAAATTGCCTTGGTGGTCTCCGGATCTAAGCGAATCAAGAAAATTGGTTCGTAAGTTGCGCAAACTATATCAGAAAGATGAAAATCCCGATTCTCGGGAAAGCAAAAGACATAACTATGTGGCACACCGTAAAGCGTAATTCAAGAATATTAGCGACAAAAGCCAAATGAGCCTAAAAGAGTTCATAACTGAGCATGGAAATGCTGAACCGTAGGGCTTTGTCTATAAATTTAGCACAGGCAAATTGAAAACGAATAAGGTACTAAGTACCCTGGTGAGCGGTGGTGGACTAACAACAATCTGTTGGGAGGACACTACAAAATGCTTGCTCAACACCTTACTACCCGACGACTATGAGAAAAATGACTCTGAGAGGCAAAGATAAATCCGCGCCGATTGTAGCTCTGCACCAACCACACCAAACGTGACCCAATTCAGTGATGAAGAGGCCACTATGGCTATCATGTCTATGAAAGCTGGTAAGGCGCCAGGCCTAGACAACATCGAGGTCGAAGTGTTACAACGTGCTTGGCCTATTGTAGGGCCCTGTATCACGAACTTTATGAATACTAGTCTTAATAAAGGTATATTCCCTAAAGCATGGGAAATGGTAAATTAGTGATCATTAGAAAAACTGGAGATAGGTGTCAAACCGATCCCAAATCTTATCGACCAATCATACTGTTGCCTGTCCTTGGTAAACTACTCGAAAAGTTAATTGCCGGCAGGTTAGTGGACGTATTTCAAGGAAGTGGTACCTATAGTGACAAACAGTTTGGCTTCAGAGAAAATAGATCCACAGAGGACGCAATGATCAATATGGTCAAAGAGTCGGACCAAAAGTACAATCTGGATATATTCCTAGATATCTCTGGCGCGTTCGGCAACCTGTGGTGGCCCAGCATTATGTTGGAGCTAAAGAGATTCAATTGCCCACGCAATCTCTATAACATCCTAAACAACTATTTTTCTGAAAGGAAAGCCATTGTTATTTCAAGTCATCATGGCACACTTGAAAAAATGTGGACAGGGCGAGGATACAATAGAAGCTAGAGAGCAACTAATAAATGACTCAAGAGTTGAGTGGCCAGCAAGTAAACTAACTCTAATGCTGCCAATCAACCTCAACTCTTTTAAGACGTTTTACGATAACTTCTTGAGCGGTATAGATAGACAAAAGAATAGTTCACAAGATTTTCATCTTAAGTAAATTATATTTTTAAAATTCAAGTTAAAAAGTAGACGAGTATACGCCTACTCGATGGCAGGAGCGGTAACAGGGCAACCTGGCTAAGCATACCGATATAGTAGTTATATTCTCAAAAATTGTAAGCCCGCGTTGGAGTTATTAAAGGCACGACCTCCTGGGAACAGCTTCTTCGATTCAAAGCGACAAATTAAATGATTAAATGAAATAATAACAGAAGTGTGTGAGAAAAAATTCAAACTTGCGTCCGAGAAGCTATGATATGTGTACATAAGAGGCAAATTTGTATGCTTTGTTAAGTAAGGTAACCTGATACTATATACCAAACTATTGAGCATCCAGTATAGAAATTAACACGTTTATATTTACATTATACACAATTCTTAATAATAATTTATTCGCTGCGTGGTCCCAAACAAATATCAGGAACAAGTTTTTTTAATCCACCACACAAAAGATTAACTGCCATAAGTGGCTTGTCGACATAAACAAACAAACAAACCATGTTTTATATAGAGTGATCTTCTTAACGTCTTTTATTTTAACATTTTTTTTTTATTTCGTTTACTGTTCACAAACAATTAGTTGAATAGAAGAACACAGCAATAAAATGCTACTCTATATAACAAATAGAAAATCCTCTACTTGACATCTTTATGCACCAACTTGATAATACAAAAAAACAAGGAAGAAAATTATTCATAAAGTCTTCGTTTCGTTCCTTTTGTATATGTATAATGTAAAGACGAGAGCACTACTTGAATCCACACACACTTGATGCAGTAGAGATATTTCTTAAAAAACTGGAATTATAAATTCAACAACAAAAAAACACATCCTTTTCAACCATTTCAATGGTAAGGAATATAATAATATTTTATTTACATTTAAGATTTTCATATGTACACATAATATTTTGGTCGTCTAGCTCTGGATGGATGATGGTTGCGATGTTTTGTTGATATTTATGATGAATATACATGTTAAGTATGGATATATATGAGAACAAAAGATGGATTTAAAATTAGTTTGAAAAGAATGTTGATTTTAAGGATCTTATATATACTCGTATATATTATATAAAGAGAGTTGGTGCTTACAAATGAATAAAGAAAAAACCCAACAACACTATAAGTCGCGGAGGCTGTTAAAGTGGAATTAATTAGGAAAAAAAATACATTTCCCCTTTTAGTTTTTGATTTTTTTTTTAAACCTCCTAATTATCCTTCAATTCATGCCGACTCCGATCTGTACGAAAAGAAATCCTTAATTGCTTTCTTTTTGATTGTCATTTGTGACACATGAATCACAAAATTGACTGCAATTTTCTCAACAACGTTATTTTTTTTTGAAGGGGGATATTTGAAATAGAAACTAAGCGTGTTGTTGTTGTTGTTGTTGTCACTACTGTGCGAGTACGCTCAGTACAATTCAATTCAATAGAAAATCATTAAAATTTATTTATAAATTGGATGCTGTTTAATGTATAATTTGAGTAAATAAGAAACTTATATATGCGTACAATGTACATAATCAGAATAATTGAACCATTACTATCCAAATGAATACATTTTTTTTCATGTTTGTGTAACATGGTTTGAGCTTAATGATATCAAAAAACTGGAGGATTATAATATAATGAAACCACCTTCTGATTTATGAGGGGTAGGAAATTATTTTGTATGTAAATTACTCCTGTGGGTGAATAATCTTTTAATGAATGATTTCTGTATTATAATTTTAAAAAAAATTGTTATATTCTTAAGAATATTGAAATGATTTCTATTCATGATTTAATTCTCCTGATATTTCAGTCTTAGTTTCGTCGCATGGAGCGATATTATCGGTCTGTACCATATTATAATTGCCTTACCTTCCTTTATTTAATAGCCTATTTATTAACCCAAGCTTTTAGCATGATACAATTTTTCACCGATTGCAAATCTAGTGTTAATATAAGTTGCGTTTGTCACACTATTTGTTATACATTTTGGTTAATGTATAATAAATTCCCTGCCTTGAAGTTATTGAAAACATGCAATCTCTAATTTTGAAAGCGCCGGGTGGTTTCAATTTTTATTCAGCGGTTTCAACGTTTTGGAACTATCGAGGTGGTCTTCCTCAGAACTATGGAAATGGTCTTCCTCTTCAGGGACAGAATCTTGTATCTTGCTTATTTGTATTTTGTTATATCGTTTCAATAATATTTTCATTAGCAATCGGAATTTCATATCCACTATGTTGATTTAAGCGGAAGGTAGCTCAAGATTGATCGAATTAGATCCTCTGGATAAAAATATGAATCCCAAATCAGGTAATGGTAGCAAACTGAATTTGTCGTTTAAAAAGTCAACTTCATCAGTTTTGAGTGTTTTCGGCACTGCTTCATCATCAAACGCTAACGTTTAGGCAAACTTTAAAAAAATCCACCCAAGTGGCTAAATAAACCCCCAACTATGACCAAAATTAAGAGAAACAATTATTCAGATATTCAGTAGTAGCACTTACGTCACCTAACATTCTAATTATTGTTGCACTGTTGAAAAACAGTTTGGAAATAGTCACCTTATTAACTGTTACATCGCGAAATAATAATAATAATAACAGTGTTAAAGGCCATTACTGGCCCCTTACTGAATCAACAATCTGGCTCCAACGGTTTCGATCCTGAGCTTGGTCTTCATACTGTCTTAGACAATCTGAAGAGGCCAAGTCGTTCTCTACATCGTGGAGCCATCGTCGCCTGCAACGACCTCTGCGCCTACCATATGGTGGCTCTCCTTTCAGAGATCGCTGCACAATTCGTTCCGGATCAGCACGCAGAACGTGACCGAGCCAGCGTACTCGCTGAGATCTAACTTCATGTACAATATCGGGGATCTTCATCAGATCTCTGATCTCGAAATTGTACAGAGCTCGGTATGTACCATCTATTTCGCGTTTAGGGCCGTAAATCACACGCATGATTCTTCTCTCAAATGTAAGGAGCCATCTCTCGTACTCATCCGTCAGCGCCCAACTTTCACATCCAAACATAACAACGGGCCTGATCAACGCTTTGTAAAGCTTCAGCTTCACGGCACTTGATAAGTGTTTAGATTTTAGCAGTGGCCTTAGAGGATATAAAGAACGACTGCCAGCTGCCAGCCGCACTTTAATATCCTCACCCACACTGTTATCGTGAGTGATAAGAGAGCCAAAATATTTGAACCTCCTCACTCCCTCAAACGTGTGGTCGCCACTACTAAAATCTGATGTGCCATTGTCTCTAAAACCAGAGATCAGGTATTTCGTTTTGGACTCATTGATCTGGAGTCCAACAGAAGCTGAAAACTCTACAAGCGGATCAAGTATTTCTTTCACTCCGTTGCTATTCAGTCCAATCACGCATATGTCATCTGCATATGCAAGCACTTGATTGGACTGGCGATATAAGATGTTGCGCTGAGGTGTTTCAGTTTTACGAAAGATGTACTCCAACATGAGATTAAAGAGTATCGGGGACAGAGCATCTCCCTGCCGAACACCCGAGTTAACTGCAAAAATTGTCGATAGCCTGTTCTCAACTTTAACACAGCATTGAGACTGCGTCACTGTCATCCTACACAGTCGTACCAATTTTGTTGGCATTCCTAGGTATTCCAGGGCAGACCACAAACTCTCTCGATTGATCGAGTCGTAGGCCTGCCGGAAATCCAGGAAAACCTGATGTACGGAGATGGATGTCTCATAATATTTAGATAGAATCATCCGCAGCGAAAAGACCTGATCAGTGATTGATCGATTCGGACGAAATCCTCCCTGATAGTCACCAACCAAGCCCTCCGCCAGAGGAGTGATTCTATCCAATAAAATGTATGACAGTAACTTGTATGCTGTGCAAAGGAGAGCTATACCGCGATAATTCTCACACTTCAAGCGGTCTCCCTTCTTGAAGATGGGGCATATCGCGGCCACTTTCCATTCATCAGGCATAACTTCGGTTCGCCATACTAATCGAATAAGGTCGAAAAGACAGTTCCACAAAGTATCCCCTCCGAATATCAAGAGCTCCGAATTAATGCAGTCCACTCCAGGTGAGCGGTTTCGTTTCATTCTCTGCATGGCCTTAGTGAATTCCTCATGGGATGGCTCCTCAGTGCAAATCTCCGCAGACTGTTTTAGAGGTGGCTCAACAACAGTCTGTGACGCATGATGAACATCAAGCAGCTCAGTAAAGTGTCCACTCCATGCGTCAAGTACTGCATCGATGTTGACACAGAGGTTTCCATCCCGGTCCCGAATGGCGGTTGTTTACATCGCGAAAAGAATGTCTGTATTGGAGACGAGAATGACTTCAATTGAATCCAAAATAATTTCCATTTAGTCTTTAATGGCCGAAGCTGAAAAGTATGATTTGTATAAATCGAATTTCTCACTTTTTATGTCTTTCAAATATACTTTTAGGTCATTATTGGTTGAATCAGGGAAATACAGCTTGCGCTAGAACAATTTAGTGTTTCTAAATTGCCATTGAATGTGCAATCAACTAGCGAACAGCTGCTTACACCAACTGACCTTTCAGGATTTTTACAAATAGATTCGATATCGAACCTAGACAAATTCGAGAGGGGTTTGAACGACTTCAATATTTAAAAATTTGATAAGTAATTTTGCTTTACTTTTAACACTTTATGTAAGTTTAATAGACTCAAATGTTTCAACGGCCAATCGATTAACCGGCCTTACCGTCCAATTTGGCTTACCAAGAAAAATAAAATACAAACTTCCAGTAAATTCGGTAATTTTTGGTAAAGAAATATCATCATGTTTTAGCTGCTAAATATTTAAATTTAAACAACACCATCAGATGATCAACCCATTGGGCAACAAAATATTTCGTACTCATGTCACAACATTGATTCCAATGTGTATTAAAAAATTCGACGAACAATGACAATATTTCGACAGTCGCTGATAAACTACAGCAGCAAAATGTCACAGATGAGTTCGGATATATGTAGAATTAGTAATAGTCTTAGATTGCAATCCCGCAGGTGGAAGAGCATGTTAGTACAATAATATAAAGCTTTATTGATATTAGACATCTTATCAAGGTAATTTGTATATAGAAAAAAATAGTATTTAAAAAAAACGTTATTCTAGCTGTGAAATAATTAAGTTCAAAATTGAAATCTAACCTAAAGTAGCTTTACAGCAATATCACATCTTTCTACGAATGCAGAACCATCTCAACCCGGTCGGCCATATCAGCATCACAGGTCTGCACATCGATATCAACAAAACCATTACTACCAAGCACTTCCACAGCGACATCAGGAGCTCATATCAACCCGGTACAACAGTTGTATGCTGATACAGTTGCCGAGTTATCGGAAGATGTCATACTAAAATCACCGAAGCAAATACCGCCCAGAAAAACAAAAAAAAGTGAAATAACCCAGTCAGCTCAATAATCGAAGGATAAGTGAAAAATTAGTAACCCAGTCAACTCAGGCTATGAATAAAAATCCTTATACAAAAATTAGCCCTCGGCTTAGTGACGCAAGAAGAGTAGAGGAAGAGCTTCTTACGTGAAGTAAACCCTAAAACCTTCAGCTCTGATATTCTGGCAATAACCTATGGAAGACCAAAAAAACAAACATAAATCTGTTTTTGAATGAGAATTTTTTATGAATTAAATGAACTAAAATGAATTTATTTTACAATGAGTTACATAAATTACAAGCAAGATTTTGATTACAAATATCGCCAATTGTCTCTTTTTATCCTATTTGTGCGCCACAATGGTCCTATAGAAAAATTTAAATCAATCTTTCTTGCCATAGTATAGTATATCTGCAGTATCTAAGAATAATTTAAATTTCGCGCGCACGTTCAAAAGCTTTATGGTTGGATTATTTGAACCCACTCTTCCGATATTATTCATCTCGAGTGCTTTACCTGATCCCGCCATCTTGCCGGGTTCAAAATACCGCTTACATCAATATCCACCAAATCAAAGAATGTGTAGTTTGAATTTGCAATATCTCTGAGCCAGCTGTGAAGCATAACTGTGACTTTAATTAAACTTAGCACAATTGGCTTACTTGCCAGAATTGGCCGCCGATATATACGCCATTTGGCAGCCAAAATACCAAAGACATTTTCTATTTCTGGCTCGAGACAGGCAGTAATTGTATACGTTTTACGTTGATAGCAAAACTTGGTTGTTGCGATCGGGGTATGGACGCATCAAATTGGGTATAAGAGTAGAAATGCTTTGTTTCCCACAAACACGAGTGGGACTTTATCTGCCTAGTTTACCACCACAACTCAGACCAAAAGGAATTTCCCAAAATCACCTCTTCGAAATATGGTGCTATCACCACTATGCCCGCTCGCACTGCGATATCTATCATTGTAAATTTGTAGTTTATGTCACATACCGCAAATAAAACTAAACTGTGACTATATTTATATTTCCGGTACCAGGAACCGGCATTCCGCAATGCTTAAACCGAAAATAAATGAAAACTATAAAAGGAAAAATTTCAGAAAATCCTAATTTTATTTGGAACTTCGTGTTTTCTGTCCATTGCTCCTAATTGGGAAATTCCATTTATTGTAATATAAAAGTCATTTGAAATTATTATTATTATTATTATTATTAAAATTGGCCGGAACCCACGAGGATTCCGCACTCAATGCCACAAAGGCCCATGGTGCAAACCCAGGATTCTATCCCAATTCGCAAACGCGCACTGCTGCCTTGCATTTGAAATTAATAGTCACATTTCAGTAGTGGGATTTTAACTTGTCCCATAATATTGTTACGTTTTGTCAATAATACGTTAAAACCTTTACTTTTTTAGTACTTCTAGCACTATCAATTCTAACCTCCTAGAATAATTCAAAATGTTCGAGAGTGTCTAGACTATTCAGAATCTAATTCACTTCCCCCTGTAGTGCGCTAATCGCTCTAAGTGCACCATCTTCAGCTTTCCATGCTGCTGTAGCGTGCCAAAATTAAATAAAAACAATAACTTTAATAACCCAAATAGTGATATAAATAATAAATAATAAATCTGGTATAAATCCAAATATATTTATTTAAATAAGAAAAAAAAATTATAATTATATAAAATAAAATAAGAAAAATTATTTACTTTAAATTTGTAAATATAATAATTAAGTAACTAAATATGACTTATAACTATTTATATAAAAAAATCGTTTATTTTTTATTTATAAATTTAGAATATTATAGGGTATATTCCTATAGTTTTATTTATGTCCAGTATGGACTTCTCAAATTGAAATAAATTGAACAACGATATTTATTAATTCAATTTTTTAAGTAAACTTTTTTTTATTATAATTTTTGTATGTACACTTATTTTGTTAATTTTATTATATATTTTATTTAATTATTTATTTATTTATATAATAATATAATTATTTGATTTTATGTTTATTTAGTTGTTTAATTAATTATACTTTATTTTTATTATTTTCACCACCACTAGACATGAACTTGCTGTTCGTACAGGTAAATTCGCAATGGACGACAATATTGTGTTTTGTTTTGTTGTGTGATGACGTCGCCTTCGTCTTCGTTTTGTGAAGAGGGAACACATGCGCCGGCGACGGTCGACATTGCACTTATGTAGTGCAGTGGATTTTTATTGCATCACCGAACATTGTTAGTTCGTGGGGATGTTGGTTGGATGGCGATTGTTTTACTATAAATGTTTTATAGTAATGGTTCGGTTATTAGATAGTGTTGGTTGGATAGATTGATATGTGATGGGGTTAGTGAACGCTTAATTCAAATAAGTTGGATTATATTTGAATTTCACTAATTGTTTTTGTTTGTGGCAGAATCGAATATCGGTGAGTCGAATATTCGAGCTGCTACAATATCATTGAAATTTTTTTAAACATGGCGTGGTTTCCTGCTCATCCACATTTTTTTACAACAAAAAAACATGAAAAGAAATATAAAAAAATAACAATTATTAATAATAAATGTATGTGTGTCCGAAGTACGTAACACAACAAAATCTTCATCTTGGAAAAGAAAAATCTCTTTAAATTGTAAGGAGACAGATATCGATATTTAATTTTTATTTTATTTTTTTAATATTGGGCGCCAGATATCCAGCACGCTTACCGGACAAAGCTCAGCCTGCAGTCCACTTCCGCGTGAGTTTGTAAGAAAAACAAATTAAATTGATCTTTCCGAGGTCATCAAATGTACATAAAGGATTATAATTTTCACCAATTATAATAAACAAAAATTAATAATTAGGACGAGATTTGCTTTACAATTTACAAATTTCAATATAGCTTTTCACGAAAAAGGAAAAATAAAAATTATTTAGGAAAGCGACAAAATGGTTAACCCAAAAAAAAAACTCCAACTCACCTGATCCTTCAGTAGTCGCTCAACAAATCACGTACCAATAGTTTCACCTTGACACGATACAAATAACCGCAATAATCGACGATTCCACGATTTACACGCCAACCACCAACGAACAAAATGGCTTTGACTCGGTCCGCAAAACAGCAGTAATCGATACTATTATAGTTGTCGGCCCCAATTTAAAGTCGTCACTCAACAAATTTCGACAATTTAGTTTATTAAAATTCTATGGGTTCAAATAATAACAATAATCTATGAGTCACACAACAAAGTTCTTTATTTACACACAGACACAACAATTAAACTTCAATCCTTTTGGATACCCAGATGTATATTAAAGATATATTAAATTATAAACTAGCCCGTAATGGCATCTTCTTAGCTTGGCGTCTCTTTCATTGATTACTTTTTAATCAATTGTATAAACAAGACTACTCAAAATCAAAAACACAACTCCATATTCGTGTACCACTTTGATTTATTTTCCCAAAAAAAAATAAAATATCGTATATATACATATATCCACATATGTATATATATCGAATATATAAAAATAATAATAATCTCGCCACTCGTATTTTGAATACAAAAAAATAATAATCCGCCAATGGTATCTCGAATAAAAAAAATAGAACCCCCTGTCTCGCACACGGTTTGGGTTTATATACCCATTCTTATTGACAATGACGGATGTCTCTCCATCTGCCATGTTATTTTCATCCATTTACAGCCAAGTTGAAGTTTTCTGTAATTAACCATTAAGCTTTCCAAAAAGTATTACCGAAAATTTAAGTTCAAATGTTTTATTCTGGTTGGAAACCTGGATTTAGGTTTGACCGATCACGGCTAATGACATCTATACAAAAGTATTTTCAATAAAATATCTACATTTCCAACCACTAAATCAATGAATCATCAATCTTTTTGATGCATATTTATATTACGAATAATAAATCCAAAATCGCAAGTCCATAATACAAACAGTATACAGTGCGTCTATTAAAATATGATTACCGTGTTATTTTTTTTCCATGAAAAAAAATCTGAACCTTACACTGCTTTTTCCTAATCGATAAACCACGTCATTAATCTTTTTGATGACGGTCCATCCCATGAAGGTTGCAGCTTCGGTAATAAACCTCTCTTCTCTTGTGAGTTGTTACGCCATACTAAATATCCTACTTTGAAACCACCGTTATTTACTTGCACGTCACTCCGAGCCATTCGGGCATCTGACACTTGTATTCTCTTCCATGCAAATGTTTCTGAGTTTGATGGATGAATTTCACGATATTCTCCTGATTGTTGCTCCGATATCATATATACAATATTTCTCGCCCAACACCCATCACGAAACCGTTCGTCCTTATAAAGTCCATATCTAAGATGACTTCGTTCGGTATATTTGCGACCAATACTTCGTGTTTGAACTCAGTATGCCCAATCCTTACTGTTGCAATTATTTGCCCGTTATGGCGGCATCTCTGCTTGTGGCCGTTCGTAATTTCAAATCATCCACAGCAAAATATCCAGATGCCATAAAGGTGATTAGACATCAGTTTTATATGGACGATTTACTCACGAGAAGTGCTACAGTGGAAGATGTAATAAAGTAAATAAACGAAATAAGTGAAATACTGAGCAGCTGCGGATTTAAACTTCTTAAGTGGAAGTTTAACTCTTCTGTGTTCTTGCAATCGTTAGAAAGTGATAACCTCGATGATATATCAAAACTTATCAAAGACGATCAAAGCACCAAAAATCTAGGTATCCACAATGCGATATATTCACTTACAAACTCAACACCTTTACCAATGAAGTAATCTGGACAAAAATAAACTTCAAATTATACGATCCGTTAGATTGGTTGTCACCTATTATAATAACTTTTAATATTCTACTTCAGAAATTATGGATATCCAAAACAGAATGGGATGAAAAAGCTCCAAATAACGTAGTTTGTACATGGAAAAAAATTTATACAAATTTGCATCATTTGCAGGCCATAGAAATCCCTAAGTGTGTATTCAAGTCAGCAAAAGCAACTTCTATTCAACTTCATGCATTTTGTGATGTTTCTGAATTAGTCTATGGTGCAGTAGTATACTTACGAACAACGTATCACTAATAAATGAAATTAGTCTACCTAGGTTGAAATTGAGTGCTACTGTTTGCTAGCTGAGTTAGCAAAATACTGTAAAGAGGTATTTGATGTCGCCGATATAAATGTATACGCCTGGGCCGACTCCATGATTGTATTGCACTGGTTTACCGATATTCCAGCTAGGTGGAAAACTTTCATTGAAATCTAGCCGATTATATATCCAGAGGTTAGATATACAATCTCAAAATTGAATAGTTGGTGGCATGGACCTGGATACAACAAGAGGAATCAAAATGGCCAAGAACCAACACAAAGCCACCACCACCAGAATTGGATATTGGATAAACTCGAACCAAAGAGATAATTTAGAATTTGTTAGAAACAAGCGATAGTGAAGTGGTAAACCAATTAATTAATAAATCCTCTTCTTGGTTCAAAATTAAAAAGATAAAGGGGTATGTCCTTCGGTTTTGTAAACTGCCTAGATCGGAATATAGAAGGCCTAATAGTAAATACTTGTCATATTGGCAGTCAGCCGAACTATACATTATACCTAGATTGCTCCAGGCAACCAGTTTTAAGACCGAAATTACAAAACTAAAAAGAAATCAAATATTAGAGTCCAATAATACAATAAGTTAAGTTCATTGGACCCATTCTTAGATGTCAATGGAATCCTGCAAGAGGGTGGTGGACTAAAGAACACACTCCTAAGTTATGGGGTTAAACATTCGATTATCCTTTGCCAAAATTGCATACAGCTAATAAACTAATAGTCCAAGATGAACTTACTGCGTCAAAAATTTTGAATAATTGGGGCTAGAAATGTAATTAAAGGGCATATAAAATCATGCGTGACTTGCACAAGTTATCGAGGTGTTCAAGGAAACCAAAAAAACCATGGACCATTCTTAAATTCGGGAATGAATTATATGGGGCCAATATACCTTAAATCTTTCAACACAGAAATTCCTCATTTACTAAGGCATACGTTGCAGTTTTTATATGTCTTCCCGTAAAAGCCGTAAACGATTTGTGTCTCGTCATTTGTGTCACGATACATCACGTCACGACTACTCAATCAAATCTGGTGTGACAACGGTTCAAATTTGTTTGGAACTAACTATGAGCTAAAAATACTGGAAAGAGATCAGATCAATAAAACAGCGAACTAATATCAAATTTTGTTTTACAGAAAGGTATTGAATTCAAATTCATTTCAAATTCCAGCTTGTACACCGCATTTCGGAGGCTTATGGGAATCGGCAGTAAAATCAGTGAAATACTATTTCAGAAGGGCTACGAATGAATCCAAATTGAATTTTGAAGAGATGACTACCAGGGATGGGCGTCGACGTATTGATAACCCGGAGACAACGTAGACAATTCGTAGAAAAGGATAGAGTGATTTGGTGAACTAGTTCTAAACTCCAGTGGTCAGATTTTTTTTATAGGTTTAACGCGATTCCAGTGGGACAGTTTTAGTTTCTGTTTCAATGCATTTTAGTCTCTTTTCAATTTAGATTAGGTAAGAAAAAGTTAATGCGTTTTGCGTGCGACTTAAGCTTGCTCACAGTGCTCCTTCTGTGGCTAGACCAGACAATTTTAAAGGTAAGTAATATCAGTTGAAACTATAGAAAAAAGATTCCTTGTCAACTCCAAAAAGAATCTTGCAAAATATCAATCTTCAAATATAATATTCTTATGGACAAGCATTAATGACTTAAAGTTAAATAAAATCGAAAAAATTTAAAACAATTAATTTTGCACGACAATTTGGCAGATCTAGAATAAAGCTTAATGTTAGTAATACCGTTGAACTTTTAAATTGGCTTTAAAATATAAAAATATATTGCGAAATCAATGAGCATCTCCTAAGAAACGCCGTTAAGTACCGTGTCGAGGGCTAGATGGCCATGAGGCTAATTTACTCTATAACGGTCGTCCAGCATACCGACCACATGAAAAGAGATACATAAAAAATTGGAAAATGATGCCCGCACTTTAAAATATTATTTTTTTATACTTATTTGAATTTTAGTAGAAATTAAATTTTACATTTTGAGTGGATTTATATAAGTGAAATTCTAGAATATAATTTTAGCCAAAATCTTAAATGGTGTTCGAGATGAATTGTATTAGTCAAAATAAAGTAATAATTCATTTTGACTTTGACAAAATTTGAGTGCGTTTTAAATTTTAAATTGAGTTAAAAATCAATCATTGAGTTAAAAAATTTGTTTTGTCATATTTGAGTTTGCGTATTGATTTTGAATTATAATTTGAGGTATAAGAATTTGAGTCAAGTAATTTAATTTCACTTTAGAGCGAAATTTATGTAGATTTGAAACATAACCTTTAGTTAAATTAAACGAGTGAATATAAAATAATATTTCAGCTGAATATGAACAAAAGTTGAGTGCAACTTTAAATTATGTTTAATCGTATTTGCATTTGAATAGCTAGCTTTTGAGTGGGTTTTCTTAAGTATAATTCCAGCTAATATTTAAAGATTTTTCAACGTAGATTTGTTACGCAATCTTACGTGATTTAAGCAAAATTTGAAAAAATTAAAAGTTATGAACTTGCGCAATGAGTTAAATTTAAGTATATACTTTGATTTCTATGGCAGTGTCACCAATATTTCCGGTATTCAAGTTATATCTATAAGAACCGTCTGACGCTTGACGTGACACAAATGACCTTTGATGACCTTTTCACAACCATCATGGCAACCAACGTAAGTAATAATGTGTTCATCATTCGGGATGGAAAAGTTTGAGAACCTTTTATGGTGAGGTAATTGGCCGCACAATTTGCAGATTTTATCACTTGGATTGCTGTAAGTGGTACGTGTAAGATTATGCAAGTGCGAAAGATTTTATGCATCAATTTATCATTTTATGCAACAAAGAAGTAAATGGAAATTGGGAAAAACAATCATTAATTTTGACGCTGTCGTTTTGATTAAAGATGATAATTTACCACCCAATCAATGGCTACTTGGGCGATTAGTGAAAACACATCCGAGTAACGATGGGATTGTCAGAGTGGCAACGGTTAAGACATTTATTGTTTATGCAACGGTTATTAAATTGTAGATGGCTCAAATAATTAAATAGTAAATAATCAGTAATTAATTATATTATATGGAACAGAGTTAATAGCTGACCATCTTCTCCTGTCCTTGTGTGATAAAATAATTAACTTTTCACGAGTAAGCGCGGTAGATGTTAGCAACAACCTAATTTATATTTTAATATAAATTTTCTTTTATATTTTAATGGTAAAATATAAATTAGAAAGTAAAATAAATCGAAAATCTAGATGTTTAAAATATACACCGCATATTAACAATATCTAAATCCTTTGATACGTTTCTTTCGATCAATATCGTTAATTTTGTATCTTTTTCTACTTCTAAAATCTTAAGTGGTTTTTCCGTTAAATATTTTTAGCGCGGCAAATATTGTTTACTCGTTCGAACCATACACACACAAAAAGCAAAAAAAAATTTAATAAAAATTTAATAAATTCAACTTGACTTAACAAAACAAAAGATTTGGTTTTTATTAAATTTTTCTATTTCGGGTTGTATAAATCCAACAACAACGAAATAAAGTAAAAGCAGCCCCTCGAGAACATAAGTATATTAAAATTACGAGTACATAGTAAAAATATATATAAACTTATATATACATACATACAGATTGTATATAAGATCTCGAATTCGTCGAAGTAATCTAATTTCGATTTGTCTTTTCTCAATTATTCTACGTTTGATGATACCATGGTAATTATAAGATATGGAATACTTGTGAGAAGGCTGATAAACTGATTAGATCTATATGTATATATGCTTCATGTTTCATTGGTATACAAGGACTACATATATATGTACATTACGTTAGTGAGTTTCAATTATTGATCGTAATTCATAAATCATAAATCTGTATGCAAATCATTTTACATTTTCCAACGTCTTAATTTTCCTTTTTTGTACTGTATATAACGAGAAAAACGAAAGGAAATCTATTTTGATGTATTACAAAATGATGACAGAACAGTTTGGAAATTTTAATATTAAAGAGAAAAAAAAATTATATCCTTTTTTGTGTATCTTGTCGTATTTTTGGAATATCTATATTATAATAATATAAAAGATACTGAGTAAGTACTACATGCGGGATGATGAGACATTCAGAGCCAACAAAAAATGAATCTGAAATCCTTGAAAAACTTATCGATAAAAACTATGTGTGTGTAGAGATATCTAATATCTAATATGTACATAACAAAAATTATATCCAAATAAATAAAATAAAAATTCTAATGAATATGAAAAGATCTGTTATCCCCATACATCTCATTGCACATGAATATTGTGATAAAAGAAAAAGAAAATGGTAATAAAAGCGAGATTATGAAAATTCATTTCGTCTATTTGCCATTGAATTATGGAATTATGGAAAAATTATATGTATGATATGAAGTATAGAAGATTTGTGAGTTCACAAACATAAAACATGCAAACTTTGCAACATGAAATACAAATACAAGTATATAGTTATGTAATTGGATTTTATTCTGACGGAAATGAACATTTATGCCAAGGAGTTTTGAATTCGAGTTTTCAAAGAAAAAAAAAACGCAATCGATTTATATTTTCCAAATGAATTGGCTTTGATATCACGAAATCAATAAGATTATCAAAAGAATTTTAACGATACACTACCCGTATGAAATTATGACGGAGATAATCAAAATTTAACGGATAACTGGATACACTATATGCAAATAAAAATATGTATATGTTTGGGAGCTTTTCACTAGTTATGCAATTGGATTTGATATAAAACGATCGACAGCTACTATATTGTTTAATATAAAATATGCATCCTAAAATTGTTAACAACAAATTATCAAGGTGATTCAATTCTGAGGAACCATGAACCCGTGTTGGTAGATAGAAATGTGATGTATTAATGATTTATTTAAAAGCATTGCATGCAATCAGCTCAAATAATTTTGAAATTGATGAAGATGTCGAAATTCCCCTGCAACATGAGATAAGGCAGTGGTTAGGAATTGGTTGAACAGCTTGCAGAGCGGATTTATCAAGCTAGTTGCAAACTTTTTTAATATAAAGGGTGTTTTTTTAAGCCCGTTAGAACTTGAAATTGTAAAAAATAAGACAAACAATTAAATAGTCTTCAAAAATTTTTTTTTATTCGAAAGATCAACATTAATATTTGAAAATGATATCGGGCATATGCCACCGCGGCTGATCTTCACGAAACGCATTCTGGACGTCCAATTTTGAGCCACTGTTTTGAGCACTGCTGGCCGTATGTCACGAATAACACGAACAATGCTGGCCTCCAGGGCGCCGATTGTTGCAGGCTTATCCGCATAAAACGGTGACTTCACGTAGCCCCACAGGATATAATCGAGAGGTGTCAAATCGCACGACCTTGGAGGCCAATTGACAGGTCCATTTCTCGAAATCAACATATCGCCAAATTTTTATTTTAATATGTCGATGGTTGCGGTCGCCGTATGGCACGTAGCACCATCCTGTTGAAACCACATCTCGTCCGGATCAATGTCATCCATATTTTCCAACAAAAAATCATTGATCATGGTGCGGTAACGACCTCCAATGACCGTAACATGATCCCCGTCCTCATTTTTGAAGAAATAAGGTCCGATGATGCCACCGGCGTGTAAACCGCACCAAACGGCATTTTTCTGGTATAATGCGGTCTGTAGCGCCTCATGTGCATTGGTCTCACTCCATATGCGGCAGTATTGTTTATTAACAAATCCGTTAAGCCAATAATGAGCCTCATCGCTGAACACAATTTCACGATAAAAGTTTTATTTGGAATTGGTGGATTTCCTAACAAATATCGTGGAGAAAACAACAACAAAAAATTACAACAACTACATTGCTCTTGATTCTTTCTTCGTTTCCTTCCTCTTCACCTACAATTTTTGCAGCGGGGAAATCTTTAATTCTTTTTTCATCAAAAATATTTTTTGATTCTAATAATTTCTCGTACCACTATGAAGATAAAATATTTCAAGGCCATTTTGTTTATTCTTCAATTTGTCAAATTTTACTAGTTTTTATTAATTTTTTTTTTTAAATATTGTATACATAATGTCATATTCGGGTGAGAATTGGAGTCGGGAACAGACACTAAAATTAATTCAAGAGTTACAAAAATATCCGTGTTTGTTCAACCCGCTTAATGTTAATTTTTTAAATTAAGTATTTAAATATGAAAAATTAAATTTACTGTTAATTGAAATTAAAAAAATCAAGCGACACGTAACAATTGATATTATAAAACGAAAAATTCGAAAGCTAAAAGCGCAATTATGGAAAGAAAAGCGGAAGATAGACAATTCGAAGAAAAGCGGCTGCGGCACCGATGATTTGTATGAGGCCACACTCTGGTGCTATTAGGAATTGAGTTTCCTTCTTCACTGCAACGATGCGGAATAAAGTTCTTCAAATTTAGATCTATCATAGATGTTAGTAGATTAATGTAGTATTTTTATATTAAGTATTTAACGATATATTTTATTTCCAGATTGAGATAAGCGAATCCGAAGACATTTCTGAAAATGTTCAACACCCGTAAGGTAAGTAAAAATATTGGAGTAGTATGAAAAACGCAAGTTTAGTGAAATCAGCAGTTTTGTTCATGTCACATACAAAATCATTATTTGTTTAAAATTTAGTTTGTTTTAACTTGTAAAATTTAAGCTCTTGATATAATTTATTAATTTTTATTTATTTATCCGTTTTCAGGAAATAAATACAACAGTACAAACTAAACAATTATGCAGATTATGCTATAGTTATCTATAAATCAAGCTCTCGTTCAAAGTTACTTAAATATATGAATTTGGATTTGAGTAAAATAATTAATAACTTTTTAATAGCTCACCAGCTGAGTATTGACCAATCTAACACAGCTAATGGCAAATTGAAAATGAAACATTTGACAAGTCTAATGTCAGGCAAAATAAATACAAATTTTGAGCTAAACCCGATAGTGCCTAACTTCAACGCGATACTATGGTAAATTCTCCAGATGTTATGTTCACTGCTTCACTCCCGCAGATATATACTTAGCGTAAAAATTTGAATTTAATAAATAAATCTATATTGTTTCGTTATCGATTCTTTTGTTTTTATTGGATTGCTTTGATTAGTTGTTCTTTTTGAATTTTCAAAACCATCGTTTTCAGGGTTTGTAAAGTTTTAATTATTTTAATCAAATAATTAGGAAATTTGGTTGTTATCGGATTGAGGTTGGGATTTCTAATTGTCTATTTCGCCTCTCGATATGTTCTAATTACCACGAAAAATTTTACAAAAATTATATAGATGATTGATACGTTAAGTATATAACATATTTTATTTCTTGTATAAGTTTTTTTAAATTTATTTTTAAGTGTCTATGTTAGACGAATCCGTTAATCAAAATTTATCGGTTCGTCTTTTATATGATTTAAATAGAAGTACCAATCGACCGGTCGTTTCGTAAATTTATCACGAAGTACAATCATATCAGCATTTCGGTAAAATTCCAATTTATCTAACTTCCACCTGAGATCATTAATTTCGGGCATTCGAGCAACAGCACACATATCGTTTCCATCCCATTTCATTAAATATTCCGCCAGCTCAAAATATAATAAAATCGTACACATTTCGTTTCCCTCAATAACCAATTTGTGCGGTAACAGCTTCGTTCGCTTTAAAAACTCAAAGAGTACGGCATCATTTAGGCCAAAACATGAAGTAAATGTTAATATACATTTCTCGGTCATGCAAGCAGCCAAAACATATAATTGTTCTTGTGTGATTGTCATACGATAAAATAATGTTCTGGTTAACGATCGGCCCACATTTTCAAAACATAAATAATCAATGCTTTGAGTACATTCCGAGAACCATGTATAGAGCAAATCATGTGAATAATTTCGGAAGAATTCGATCAAATACCGCATGAAATTTTCGAACTGTACCCGATTTTTTTCGCCACAGTTGACCATGATAATTTCGATTGGTTTTCTTAAATTTACGATCGGTTTCACGGCCCGCATACGATCAAAGTAAAATTCTTCGTTCAAATCGAACACAAATTGTAATACATTACTTGGCATTTCAACTAGTTGTTGAAACAAATGATCATTAAAGTAATTGTAATTGGAAATATTGTAACTCACTCTGGTGTGATTGGTTAATGGATTTACAAATAATTCATTAAGATTTGGTACACCATCTTTTAGGATTATTTTCGTGTAGGGCATTTCACCTGCATATATGCCATAATATTTAACTAACTGTCTTAATTCATCGCCATACACCACCTGAATACTAACTTTAGCGATTTTCGAATGAAATTTATAAAAGAAATATCCGATTACTGTTTTATCGTGATTGGTCGTAACCCAGTAATCTATTTTTTCTGCATCATCGTTCAGATGCGGATGCATGGTTTTCACTAAACTCTGCAGATATCTATCCAAATAGTCATCGTAATAGGAATCCCGGAAATCTTTGTTGGCTAAGTCGATCGATAATATATCGTACAAATCAAAATCTCCAAGTAGATTATTATGTCGCCACTCCTCAGCACATATATCGAAAGCTAGAGTGTCAATTTCAATAAAACTATAATCGGCTGTATGCCATAGCATCGGATCTGATATGAAAAGGGGTGCTCGTTTTTTTGGAAGCGATTCTAATGTTTTAAATATATTGTAGATCGCATCTAACTGATGTACAGATAAATCATTTGAAAACTCATAAATTTGAACTTTTTTGTGGAGAAACCAGTTGCATTCAAGCGTCCAAGTATCGATCAAGTATTGCCACATATTTATTTTGTCCAATTTGATTTTCAGCTCTGCCTGAAATATAAAAAATATTGGCACGATCCATAAATTTAAAATAATTGATTTTACCTTAGCTCGTTCGAATCGTGTTCCAATCGGCATAAAATATTTGGGTCGGGTTTCCCAAACCAGTTTACAGTCCGCTAATTTTACCAATTTGTTGAGTTCCTCTAGCGATGAACTGTTGTCATTTTTTATTTCAACATAAATACCGGGGAACTCCGTGGGATGTTGGCCAATCTCCATAAATTCATATTTTAGGTCATCATACGATGTGAGCAGCTGAAACATATAATATGTGAATGTGTAGCAAATAATGCAGAAAATCATGTCTAACTTACATTTCCAAACCATTCGAAAATGTCTGGATGTATATAAAATTGGCGGATTGGATCTGAAAATATACTCGCGTTAATAATGAACCAAAAATTAATGATGTTTAGACAATACAAATGTCAAACGATGGATATACACTAGTAGGTTGTTCATCATTCGAATCGATATGTTCCATACGCGACATTGCGATAAACTTTAAACTCCACAGAATAGCTATTCACACACAGTTCACGTTTTAAAAAAAATGTAGCTTCACCAACTACGAGTATGTCAGAATTTTCTGATATTTTTAGAATTTCATAATTTTTTTAAATTAAACGATTATGTTTTTTTATTTTTATAAAAACGATGTACTTTTATGAAAACGACGGACAGCATAAATTATCGAAATGTTTGACAGTATAACGTATGTTTCAAAACGATTTAAATATTTTTCAAACACAATGCGTCAATTCAATATTCAACTCCGACTACACATTCTACACTGTGATTTATAAATATCAAATTTGCAAATATTAGAAACATAAATAGATTATCAGTGACGGAAATATCGAGATAAATTTATAAATACTCTTCACTGAACGAATTAAAGTATATTACTAACACAGTTTATTCAGCATTTAATGTCGCAAACTTATGTAAGTATATGCGAATTCTTACGATTTAAGAGAAGAACATGCGAATTCTTACGGTTTAAGAGAAGAACAATTTTTATAAAACAATTTATTATTTTTATCGTTTCAGGGTTAAACCGTCAGTTGCAGCAAAAACTACATTCCAATGCAAAACGATAAAAAGTGTTTATCTTTGAATAAAATACATAAATTAATTATCGTTTCAATAAAATGTTTGAGATTGATTGTAAAACATTATATTTTACATATAGTTCTTTGTGTATTATTAGTATACGGTTGCTCGCAAAAAGTTTCAAAAACTTGTATTTAACTAGAGATTCTAATTCCTGAACCGTTGCGTTTTATACCTCCAACAGATGTCACGATTTAAGATACTACATTTGTCAAGTGTTTCTTCGGAGCTCATCACCGATTATCGGTTAACCTTACCAGAGGAAGAGCTGTAAATATGATGGGAGATATCGTTTTTCTTTTTTCCCGACTTAGCCTGGATAGAACAGCATCTCTGAATGTACTTACAGGATTAGGATGTTTTCTAAAGTGGCAGTGTCTTGTAACAATAATATGATTTGGTCCCTGTATTGATAGCCCTCCTCACATTATATTAAGATTAATTCTCGAAAGTACTCCTGTTCAAACCGGCTTTCTTGGCTACTAAATCAAATGCCCCTTGATGTGAAGGAACTATACAGCTTTAGCTACCTCTAAGCTGCCTAAATCTTTTTATATTCTGATAGTCAGAGGAAGAAGTACCCTATGGCATTATTCCCTCATGTATAGTATGATTTCAAGTATATTTGTTTAATAATTCCTCAATTAACTGCATACACTAAATGACACTGTGTTTAAAACTTCTTAAAGTTCAATGGTTTGAACAAGGATAATTGTGGCATTCGGTATCACAGAATTACCTTATTTGCCTATTATTTTACTGGCCAATATTCAAAAAGCACACAAATAATTAATCACCGTCACTTGAAAAGTGCGAGAATCTTCTTATATGAAACTAGGTAATTTGTCCTGCGCGGGAGTATTATGTATGTACATACATAACTTCTAGTTATGACGAATGTAAGTGAAATAGCCACATGAAATATCGATACTGCGGTGTAAGTTGTCCATACAAAAATAATCGATATTCTACTGAAATACATCGCATCATCGATTATGAAAAAACAGCTACCTATATTTGATTCAACATTCAAAACCCAATGAACATTTCATTGAAATGCTTGGAAGATTGATATATGGTAACCAAAACACTCTTCGTGATAACGGAGAAATTAATGGATTTCGGTAGGCATTTAAAACAATTCGATGAAGAATTGTACAACCGGTAATTTATGTCTACGCTTTTTCCACGCTTAGCCTACAGGAAGGGTTTTCTTGAGTGAACTTATCGATCTTCGCATATTTACCTATTTTGGAGTGATATATTGTAAGAACCCTACCTTTCTTAATAAGGATTTTTTACCACAATTAAGTTTTAGTTCTCCATCGGATATTGTCGCAACTTTTTAACTGAACTGACTTTTAGAGTTCTGTGCCTGAGTTTTCTATTATACTTATAGACCTCTCGTTCAACGATATTGTTCGGCTAGGCTTCAAGATACGCGTTTCTTTGACAAGCACTCCATCTTCATTTCTGTTGGAGAATCTCATCACTGGACGGTAATTATTTTAATAATATTTATACTGAGATGAGTGATTACATCATGACGTAACGTAACGAAAGTAACGTGGACACTGGACAGGCTATAAATTTCTCCAATAATAATTGTTATAATAAACTCCGATGTCCCAAAATATGGTAACATATTAGATAATAATATTTGAAAGAAAATAAATGGCTTACAAATCTACGCCAATGCGTAAAAATGACATTTAAAAATTCCATTGGATAGTTGACAACATCATCTTGGTTGTTAATGAATCAACCAATTTGTATGTTATCAATTCGCCAGTTATTTTATTTTTAATTTGAAAATTCATTTTGTTGTTGTCATCAACGTTTTTTGCAGCCAATATAACACGTTCGCTCAACCAAACATGATTTTGAGCAATGGGAACACCATCTTGATGAGTTCAGTCTTTGATTCAGTAAACTGAAAAAATTTCAGGGAATATAATGTATCCAGACGATGTGCCAACAGGAATTTTGTCGGTCGTTCGACTCGTATATGTTCATATTTAATTTGAGTGTTTTGATCGTTGAGTCACTGGCAATGTTTGTCGAATATCATGTACTAATAGAATCACCGCACCACCAAACCGGTTTTGGTTGTTTTGTAAATCTTGCATCGTTCGGTCTAATGCCTCTAATGATTTTCTAAATCTAAAGATTTTTTGTGTGCCATCGTGCATTCATCCCAAACGGTCAATTTGATTTGCTGCAACACTTTGTGCATCGCAGAATTCCTCGAAAAGTTGCAAGTTGGTGAACGGCAACTGGAGTGCTGAATGAACTGTTCGACCGCCTTCCAACAACGTAGCTCCAATATATGATGAAGCAAGTGCAAGTGCAATTCTATTTTGCGATCGAATTGTTGCTAAAACCAATAATATAAAAACTATTTGCCAGTTCCACCGGGTGCTTTCACTACTTTCATAAGCGTATCGTAGGTATATTTCTGTTGCTGATTTAAAAGGGGAAAGTTTCTTTGAATGGTTTTTCTCAATTATTCGGGGTCGTATTGGGCTTCGCGTCTCAACTCTTGATTAAATGCGTCGTAGATTGGACGGATGTGCGTTCTCATTCCCAATTGTCTTAACCCTTTGTTGGTACGGATTAATCACTTGTCCTTAATTAAAATTAATGCTTCATTGTAAATTTCTTCGTTCAATTGATGTTTATATTTGTTCCATAAATCTTCGGCCATATGATGTTTATATTTGTTCCATAAATCTTCGGCCATATGATGTTTATATTTGTTCCATAAATCAATCGGCGTTGATGGAAAGCATGTAGACAAAATTATAGAAAACAATGTTTGTATTTGTTTAGCATTTTGACGAAATCACAGCATTTTCGAAAGTGTGGTCCTAATGACTGCAGTCATTCACTAGCAATCTAGATGTGGGGATGATGTTGGGACACAAATATTGACTAACAGTGCATCGATGGAAAATATTTGTGGGTAGCCTGGAACTGCCCATCCTTGTTTCCGTCGTTGAAATTTCTTTGACGATTGATTCCAGGTATAATATCTTGGCATTTCGGAATAAAGCATGGTGTAGGGGCAAAGTCATCATTCTGACACATTTGAAAGAAGCTGGTCAATAATGTCGATGGCGGCCTGTCAGGTTATTGTAATACTTTCTCCGCTGTAAAATACACTCTTTGACCTTTTTCCAAATGTATGGCCAAGAGAAAATCAGTGGGGTGTCTTCATGTATAGTGAATGATAAAATACGCCACATCGATTCGTTACTGCTAACATAGCGGCCCATTTGAAATTGAGTTATTTCATCTTTTGAATTTTCGACAGCAACTCCAACCACAGCCATTGTTCATGTATGTATTAACAAATATATTTAATAAATTTTACGGAATGGCAATATTTGACATTTATTTGTGCTTTAAGTATTTTGAAAAGTAACGGCGAAAATGGAACAGCCCAACGACTATCAAATTTAAAGTATCGTTGATTTACTTTGACTATTGTTGACCTTCCATTGTTATCAGTGGATCGGTGGCGATAAAGTGGATAACCATCATTTCCATCAATAGTTTCTGCTACTAATTGTCTTGGATAGCATTTTGAACATTTTCCGACAGCTCACACGGAGAATTGGGATTTAAAAGATTAACATATCTTGGAAGAACGGGAGGTATGAGATGCGGTCCAAATTTTACATCGGAGAGACGGTGTTTCTTAAAATTGATTAATCTCTAAATCAATAAATAAGCGGTAAAGAAGCTGTTCGCATATGCAGAGATTTAGAAAATAAATTATCTGATTTTGGTGATCCTTTTAAAATACTGATTGGCTCCATATTAGAGGCAATAATTTGTTTATCGAATCCCCCCTTCAATGTTATTTTCAACAGTAACAATCCAAGTTTTCTGTAGTAATAGTTAATAGGTCAGTAAAGTCGAGGACACTCGAGTATAAATTTAAATCTATGGATTTAAAACCCGACCCCTCTCCCAAATAAATCAACAAAAAGGTCAAAAATCGATCCTTTGTCTCATGGTTTCAATATTTTCAACTTCATAGTACGAATCTAAAGTATTAAATGGCACACACGCATTGCATATTTTGATGATATACAAAATTACAATTGAGGTTGTAATTCTATATAAGTTGCTGTGTCTACAGGTTGTTGTTGTTTGGTTGTATCCCAAGTGGTATTATGATTTGATTGGCTGCCATTTCTTACGGAAGCAGGAGAACCTTGTTGTTGTTTCTGTATATAACTCATCATAATAATTAGGATGGCATAATATTTGTTATGCTCAATATTACTACTAGTGATTAGACTTGATTTTCGTGACCAACTTTTATATTTTTCTCAGAACTTCAAATCAAACGATTGCGTCTGATAAACCAGCAACCCATTTCCAGGCTAAGCCAATCCAGTTTATTAATCGTGTGACTCTTGAAGGTTGACCTTTGAGTTTTCTTACAAATTTTCCTATTTCACTGATCTGATATGTTGAGTTGATATTTAAAGATGCCTGTCGAAAGACTTCTTTCATCTCGGATTGTATGCTGGTTAAGTTTTTTTTATAATATGCATTCCTCTTCCAGAGGCGGTCACCATGATTTTAATGCCTTTTGCCACAAACTTTTTCTAAATGTAGGTTCACTTTTCCCTTGGATCTATTTTGTTGCGTTGTATATTGTATCCCCAAAAACTGATGTACCGATGTGGTTATATTTATCGACTTCACTATTAACTTGAAGTATACACTTTATTAGTTTAATGATGGTTGAATGTTCCCCTTATTTCGCTTTTTTAAAGTGGTGTAAAACCACATTGAATACCAGGTCTTTAACAGCCGGTTAACTAATATTTTCGTGCACATGCGTTTGATGTAAAATTAATTGTTCCTTAGTTACAACCCTAGTTCTACTTTCAGCCTCGCTAAGGCAGCGGTGATTTTAAATAGAATTCCTGGTTTGTATACTAATTCGTAATTATATTTCTCGATTCTTGCTTTCTATATTTTTGATTTACTGTTGTTGTTTTACAGTGGCTGGTCATCCGTATGATTATTTTGAATTTCTTTGTTCTATATAGAGATAGTTCCGGATATAATCCAAAGAATTAACTCTATGGCTTACGTACGTATGGCTTTTCGTAGTCAGGAAATATGAGTATAACTGCCGATTAAAAAAAGTCTTTTAGATGTTGGAAAGCTTCCAACTTGCTCTCGTTCAGCTCTGTTGTGGTATTTATTGATTTATTTACTTAAACGTTAGGCATTCGTTAAAATCTGTTATGTAACACCTGTAGTAAGATGTTAATTCAAGAAATCCTAGCCCCTTGAGTTATTCTGAAGGTTTCAGTTTTTGAACTGAAAACACCTTTATCGAATCAGCTTTCATTTTCTACAACCGTTTTATAATAATATTAATAATAAACAGTGTTTAAAGGCTATTACTGGCCCCATACTGTGCAAACAATAAGGTCCCAATAGTTTCGATCCTGAGCTTGGTTTTCATACTGTTTTAGACAATCTGATATGGTAGCTCTCCTTTCAGAGATCACTGAACAATTTGTTCTCAATGAAATCTTACTCTATGTACAATATCGAGGATCTTCATCAGATCTCTGATCTCGATATTGTACAGAGCTCGGTATGTACCATCTACTTCGCGTTTTGGACCGTAAATCACATGCATGATTCTTCTATCAATAGTCAGAGGTGACCTGTCGTACTCATCCGTCAGTGCCCAACTTTCACATCCAAACATAACGACGGGCCCGATCAACGCTAAGTAAAGCTTCAGCTTCATGAAACTTGATAGGTGTTTAGATTTTAGCAGAGGTCTTAGAGGATACAAACCCACGACTACAAACTGTCAGCCGCACTTTAATTCCTAACTCACAATGATATATTTAAACCTTCTCACTCCCTCAAACGTGCAGTTGCCATTATAAAATCAGATATTAACACAGCATTGTCAATGTCATGCTACACAATTGTACTAATTTTGTAGGCATTCCTAGGTATTCCATTCCTAGGAGTCATAGGGCTGCCGGAAATCCAGGAACACCTGATGTACGGGGATGGACAACTCATAATATTTAGATAGAATAACCCGCAGCGAAAAGACCTGATCAATGACTAATCGATTTGGAAGAAATCCTCCTTGATAGTCACCAACCAAATCCTCCGTTAGAGAGCTGACTCTATCTAATATAATGTAGGACAGTAACTTGTATGCTGTGCAAAGGAGGGCTATACTGCGATAATTCGCACACTTCAAGTGGTCTACCTTCTTGAAGATGTGGCAAATCGCGGCCATTTTCCATTTGTCAGCCATAACTTCGGTTCGCCATACTAATCGAATAAGGTCGAAAACACAGTTCCACAAAGTATCCCCTCCGAATATCAAGAGCTCCGAATTATTGCAGTCATTACTCCAGGTGATCGGTTTCGTTTTAGTCTCTCCATGGCCCTAGTGAATTCCTCATGGGAATGATTTTCAATGCAAATCTCCGCAGTCTGTTGAGGTTACTCAACAACAGTCTGTGACATAGAGATTTCCATTAAAAAAATTATGCAAATTGGCCTCATTGTTGAGTTGTTGTACTTCCAGAACTTTCAACCATTATCGCTTCTTCCGTCTACAAATCCGCTTAGGTGCCCTTCTAGCAAGAGCAGCCTGTTTGTTCCTCGCGATGTTGAGACGTTGTAGCACTTCACTATATGGTCTATATTTTGTGACTCGACTGCAAGACGACATCGTTATCAAACAAATCATTCTTGATTTTCACTATACCTAAAGTATGTTACGCAGCAGTCACAACCGAAGTGTTCAGTACCTCCCAGACAAAGTTCACACAGTCAAACAGGCTATTTTCTTCAATGTTGTTGCTGACAAGATGATATCGTTTCTTTTGATGTTCATTTATCAGATCTTTACAGTCGAAACGTTGGTCTCGTTGTCTTGCACGAAAATTTTCATCGTCACTTTGCAGCGGACAAATGATGATCTCTACCTTCGTATTTGATTGCTGACCGATAAGTTCTTACAACCCACACAACCAGAGCCCACCCTTCTGAAATTAACACATGTAATATGGCTGTGGGAAGTTTATCGAGGATGGATTCATGTTTCTAAATGTTTTGGTTCATGTGAGAAAAAGGTTTCTAGCAATTGGAAAATTCATTATTTTCTCACCATTATTGGTCGCAGCTTTTTGTCCGGATTATGGACCTATGTTTTCAAAAAAGTCGGCCAATTATCATTCTAACATCGTGCTCGAATAGATCTCATCAGATTGTCCAAGTCATCTTGGTGCCGACTGTTTTCTATGGGCGCGTGTACACTATAATTATCGACTGCTTGGTTAAACTTCATGCGCAAGCAAACCTTATACAATCGGTTATTGACCGATGCCAGGGTGTTTTTTCCGGTGTTTTTTTTTGGCGGTATCCAATTTTTCTTTTGTTGACTTTATAAATAGATTATTTTTTAAGGATGCGGCTGGTCAGCCCAGTAATCCTACCGTTTAGTTGCCTTCTACGACAAGTAAAGGATACTGTGGGGGTATTTTTGGAAAATATGTTCGTGCAATTTAGGTTTACCAGACATATGAGTGCCCCACCACGGAAGTCATAATCTGGTCTTAGGTGCTAAGATCTTATAACACTTGATTGATAAGTTTTTTTATCTGCTCATCTAAACTTCTCTCCACATGTTGAATGGAAATGGGTATTAATTGGCTCATCCGTGGTGGTTTTAATTTCTGCTCGCACTGGGTCGGTAATTTGATAATCTCCAATTGGGCCACAAAGTGGTAACAAATGTTCGATTATTTTATATTTGAATTTGAAATTTTTCGTCTTAACGGTTATCTCCGATTTTAAAAAGACTTGCTGACCTGATATTTCTGCTTTTAATTTAATTTTGATGCCTGCGGTGAGAAATATTGCCACAAACCTTTTTAGGGTATCGTCGACAATTATACAGTCAACGGTGCATAATCCTGGTAGAACAAAAAAATTGATTTCAGTATTATTGCCGAACTTCTTAAATTTTGTTGCAGTTATTGTTTGTTTGATCTGGATATCACCTCCTGCTGGTTTGATAATAAATAGTTCCAGTTGATAAAATTTTGGTTCGCTCGCCTGTGGCGATGATTATTTTATTGTTTTGGCATCTGTGTTCCAAGTAAGGTAGTTTGTTGTTTATGTGTTTTCATGTTGGCATCTGAATTCAGGTCCCTCTGAATTTAGCTTTTATATAGTTGGAAGCGGCCCAAGTGCGAATTGTTGAGCTCGAAATGTAGTTATTTGATGAGCTGGGACTATAACCGAGTTGTTGATGATTCTCCTATTTTTGTTCAATTAATGCCAGGATTAAGATGAAATCGTTTACCATTCTGGCAACATTATTGTGTTACTACAATGTTTACCAATATTATGGTTTACAAGTTCATAGACCTAAATTTCCATTTCCACATATTTTTATAATTTCCTTCTATATACATATGTATAGTTATGTACATAAATATCAAAACCGAAACTATTATTCTTTTAACAAACACTAACATAATAAAATAAACTTTTTTATTTTAAAGTTAATAAAAAATTCAAAGAATCGTGAGAAAATGTCACATTTTCTCCTTGGATTTTCCATTTATATATATTTTATTTCCGTTTTTCCAATAAATATAGAAAATAAAAATAAAATTAAATTGGAATATTAAAATTGAATATTGTTGTATATATTATGTACATACATTGAGCGAAATGGAATACACACACACAAACATACGTCACAGAAAAAGAAAAGTTAAAGTTTTGTATAGAAAAATACCGAAGATGTATATATTCATCCAATTGGTACACACCAACCAAAAAAGACGAGAAAAACGGAAAATAAATGTAGCTTCAGGGCTTATGTATTTCCTATTTTTCTTTGTACTTTAAATGGGTTTTCCAATTTTAGAAAAATCGTTTTGTCGGTAATGTTTTGTCGTCGTCGTCGTCTTCGGTTTAAAACCAAAAAAAAAAAAAAAAAAATAACCAAAATGTTTTTCTTAAGGATTCAACCAAGCAAAGTGGAAAAAAGGATATATTAGGATATTGTACTTGAGCTTTGTGTGATTGATTTGAATTTATATTTATGTATGTACATAATACATAAATTTGGTTTGGTAGGATAATCGTTTTTATTTATTTTTTATTTTTTTTGCCAGATTATAATAAAACCGAAATATTCTAATTATCAATCAATCAATCAATTTTCTTCGTCTTAATTATTTTGATTGCGTCGTAAATTTTTCGTTTCTCGCTGTATCTGTATATACGTATGAGTATACATAATGTGATATTAAATTATTGGATGTTTTCCCAAAAAAAAAAAAAAAATTACCATCTGGAGTTCATCGTAATAAATCCTTTCAATTTTAATTATTTGTCATAAATTTAATTTAATTTTGTCAACCAAATCAAACGAATAGAAAAAAAATGAATATTGGAATGAGTATAACCGTTATTTTTAATTGACACCATTTGTCTTATGTGTGGCACTTGCAATATGTATCTTTTAGTTTTTCGTTGGTACTCACTACACACACACACACACACACACATACACATAAACCAATTCATTATAATTTTTGGATCATTTACGACGAAACAAAATGCCATCCACATTTTTTCCTACTGTTTTTTTTTGTCATCTGAAATTAAAAACACATTGCCGTCGTTTGGATGTTGCCTGCTGCCGCGAGACTCGAATGAGAACTTTCTTCCATGAAAAGGCCATAAATCTTTTTGTATTTCGTTTTTTTTTTTTGGTTTTTTGAATTTAATCCAAACGTAACCGATTATGGGGGTCGAGAATTTTAAATATGTACATGACATGGGATCAAGTATACATATATGTATGTATAGTTATTTATGTGTTTGAACGGTTTCCGCGTCACTAATATATTCCAGTTAAACTCTCTCTCACTATTATAATTCGAAAATCACAACCAAACAACACAATTTCAAAATCTAATCAAAAAATCATAATAAGATAATCTTGAATAGATTTAAACCAAAAAAAAAACTTAGAAATCCAACAGATTTTCCCCATATCACCTTCATTCATTTTCTCAAGTGTAAAGTTAAGAAAAATAAAACGAACGAACGAACAAAAAAAAAAGTTAGATATGATTATCACTAACGTATGACACATGCTTAGAATATTTCTTGATAACATTTCTTTATAATTCGTTGAAACGTGATGTAAATGACAAATAAAGTTTTCGATTTAAGCTTTTTGATTTTCCCATATCCTCGCATTCTCATATATACACACACACAAGCACTATGACGGCTTATATACGTATTCCCTTTATTACCTTTAAACGAGATATCAATGAAAATCTATTCGATTGAAAACAATTTTATATTTTCAATGAGTGTGTGTGTGTGTGTACTGTGTATAGATAGTTTGATTTGTTTAATGGTTTTCCATGTTTGTGCATACATAGTGCACCAAAGAATTTGATAACGTTTTATAGTAACATACATAAAAATGTAATGTAAACACTGGAATGACAACGAATAATAATTAAGTGCAAACAATACCCTAAATACGAACATTTTTTTTTTTGTGTTGTGCTAATAGAGGATATTTGAATTTTAGAGAATAGAATAAAAATGTATGCTGCCTCACACACACACACATGCACACACAAAGTGAAATTTTAAGTGAATAGAAATTCCAAACAATAAATTGGATAAAAAAACTCAACTAATCCAGTTTTGTGTGTTCATGGCATTTTGAATACAACAACAACAAAAAAAAACTATCAAACTGCTGAAACTATAAAATTTTAATCAAATATTTATGTTTTGTCTGGTTTTACATTATTGATTTAACTGATGGACATTTTCCATCTTCCAATATTCCAATTTAGTAAATTACACACATTTTATCGGAATTTGATTCGTTTGATATACGTAATATGTGATATACAATGTCGCATTCCTCGTACCATTTCAAATTGATTAAACTATTCGGTATCAATGTTTTTAATGCTTTGTTTCATATGAAATACATGTGCATTTCTAGTAATAGAGCTAACCGGGCGGTTAGGCGTGAATTTATTGGGAGGGTTCTCTCCTGTGCTCGTGATACATCCTAATGGTGACCGCTGGTAAAACTATTTTCTAGGTATGGAGACTCTAGCAAAGGCCGGATGAGAGGTCTAACAGATCTTAACAAGATAGTACTGGAGGAAAGGACGAAATCAATAAAACCTGAAGCCGGTAGTCATGGGTGAAAGCTCTCTTCTTAGGAGGAATAGACTTCATAAGGAAAGTCCTTAGGTTGCGAAAAACATTTTGCTGCTGCTTTGAGACCCTTAAACGAGATGCTCGACCGATCACAAGAAGATGGAAGCATCATGCATGCCATCCGAAGAAAGATTGGGGGGCGCTTTAGCCACCACCTACCCCAATATACCGAAGGATATTTCTGCAGCTGCGCCGATGTGCCGAGATAAAATTTGACACAAACGCCAAGTCAAACTGACTATCTGTGCCGATGAAAGATCTCCACTCTTATATAGAAAAGCTGTGGTAGGATTTTGTGAGGCAGAGCCAGCGTGAGGGCCATTGCCAGTGAAAAATACCCCTCCAGGCCGAGAGATCGAATGTGGTTCCTATGATGGGACTCCCCATCATTGGAACCACATTCCCCACTCCCCAAGGTCAGCAATCCGGATGTACCAACTGATTAATGGAAAAGGGCCAAGCTGCATGAAACAAAGGTTGATTACAGTTCAGTTGTAATAATTATTATACTATATTTAAAATGGAAACTCTCAGCTGAAACAGAGTTGTTAATGTCAATGGAATCTCAATAGAACCATAGAATCGGATATCACCGTGGAGAAGGTTAAACAATCAAAATGTTACAAATCTTTCAAATTCTGAGATGTGATCAATATCGTCTTCATTCAAGAACCTTGGGTTACTGCTCAGCGATTGGACTCATTAATCTCAATTAAAGGTTATTGTACGCGAATGCTGTATTCTACAGAATTGAAGCTGTAGCAGCGGTTAGCAGTGAGGTAGGTAAACATAACTTCTGCCTAACATTTACTTACCAAGTACACGACCATGTAAGCATTCCAACTGTCAATCTAGGGAGCCTAATTAAGGGAGCTCAGAAGCGCAAGATTGAAGTATTCCTTGGATATGAGAATGCTTACACCATTTAGAGACCGCTATTGATTCCCTTTCTATATCAACGAAACATATTTCAAGCATGACGACTTTGCAATGATAACCTTTTTGAATTTGGAGGTGGCATTTAGCAACATGACGCCGACGGAAATGAAATAACTCGGGAGCCAACAACAGTTACGGGTTAAATGTAAACTCATATAAAACTGAACTGATTCTCTGCACCAGGAAATACAAAGTTGCATGTGTTGGCCAATCTGCTTTAAACGGAATTATTTTAACTTTCACATATAAAGCGAAATACCTGCGTCTAATTCTAGTTGATAAACTAGAAACCCAACATACTGGAAAGTGTAAAGAATGATACGGTGGATGAATGTGGGAACTGGAGCTCCGCGTCGCACACATACAAAAGAGCGCAATAGTCTGAACAATCAAGCTAATGAGAAAAATTCAGAGAAAGGATGTCTCTGTGAATCAGCGGTGCACCAAAGAGCACATCCACGCAGGCACTGGACACTACTACTTGTAACCCCTTTAGATATATTAGGCAAACAGTTGGCAGCATGCACTTCTATCAGACTGAAATCTGTCTCTCTGTGAATCTGTAATAAATCAAGATATTCATCTATTCTGTGTGATAAAAGAGATTCTCAAAATACCGACTATATACTATCCCTGCACTATCCTTTGATGTTAAGTGAGAGATGCAGGGCTGAATTCAGGAGTTATCAATTTCTTCACGGACGGGAAAGTTGGTGGCGAGGTGTTCTGTAAGGAACTTCTGACTAATTTGGTTTTTCGCCTCCGAAAAAGAAACGTTTTTTAAGCTGAAGTAACTGCGATAAGAGAAGTCGTAGGCTGGTTGAAGTATAATGTAATATCGGCCAGCGATATTCGCTATTTTTCGGGCGGTTAGGCTACCATTAAAGCGCTTAAATAGCATCATCTCACGAGGAAAGTAAGTCAGAACTGCCCTTCAGAATGGCAGATCAATTTAACATCCATCTAACATGAGAGCCAGGACATTTCAATAGTACAGGGGATATTGTTATCGATGTACTCAACTTAGCACTACAGGTTATATCTTAAAAAGAGGAAGAATAATTGAAATAATTCTTGCAAATCCTTGCTAGAGGAAGCAGCTACTAAGTTATCGAATGACCGATGGTCAAATAGCACTTCGTTTGTAGTAGCTCGACAAGTTTGGCCGGACAAGACTTTGAAAAGATGTAAACAGTTAATCTCTCTTCAGCGGTTTCAGGTCAGGATGATTATTGGAATCATCACAGGGCACTGTCTTATAAGCAGGTATGGAGTAGACTGGGCCCTTTTTCACATGACTACTGTTGTATAACAGTGAGGACAAAACAGGGATACACAACTCTTATTTCTTCACCTGTCTGTGTTTGTCCCTAACCAGACCAAAACATCTAGGGATACCCCTTTTAAATGTCGATTTGTTTTTACAAAAACATTTTGTCTGAACAGAATGTCGACTACTGAACATCAGTTTTAAAAAGTGTACGGATTTAAAAATGAAATATCGACAATGTAGTTATATAAATTAAAGTTATGTAATTTAATTACTGCCTTGAACCTGCCATTAAAACTATGGCCAAAACTCTTGGCCGAATCTCTTTGCAAAGAAAATTGTAAAGCTTATTTACCGAAAGCGGAGGACCCGATACAAAATTTAGTTTCAAGGGCTGCATCTGCTGCTGAAGAACACAGGAACCGACCAGCCTTGAAGGAATTAAAATTCCCAAATAGATTAAAAAATATTGAAGTAAATAGATTTTGTGCTGCTGAAAAACTATCCAACGGTAAATTGCTTAAGGACCAGCAAAAATAAACAGTGTTATACAGAAACATTTTATAAGATATGCCGATTTTCGTATATGGTATAAGTCTGACACTAGAATACATAGTCTTAGATTAGATATTGAAAAGACTAGTGATAGTGCTTTTACCAAACCACTTACTTCGAAATATCATAAAATTTGGTATTAGGACAAAACAACCAATAGAAAATACCTTATCCACTAAAATTGTGGTCTTTACTCGAAATACTCGAAATAATTTCCTCGTTAATCTTACACCCATTTATTACAGTTTTCAAATAATCATTCATACTCAATCCGGATTTCGAAACAAATTTCTCGAATGTGCTCTTTAAGTCTTAAAACACAGTAACAATAACTTCCTAGCTATCTGTAAAATCTCAGCTTGTGCCTTAATTCTAAAATTAAGTTCGCTTTGATTTATGAATTTACTTAATAGATTACCACGGGTGGGGTGTATTAAGTAGGGGAGAAAAACACGTTGTTAAGGTTGAATTTATTCTGATTTTATTATTTCATTTTCCAGTATATATGCAAAATCTTATAATTATAATCTAACCGCTTTTATATCTTGTTCCAGCTGCGTCGCATCCTGAAGATTTACCAACTGAGTCTCATCGTATCCTATCGTTTTATTTCGAACCCGTGTGATAAATGTCCTTAAGTTGTTGGCTCCGTTTAATGTGTTGAGTGGTCTGCGGAATGATTGCCCCTTCGAGATTTGCTGCTTGTTGCACATAAAAATCGTTTATTTTGAAATAGTAGACATTGTTTCACTTCATCTGTTGTTAATAATGTAAAGTGTTCCCGATGACTATCTACCGCTAAGTATTCCGAATTGGTGGTAATGTACGACTGCGTGTTGTTGTGCTCAAAATTAGGTACTGAAAATACTGCCAATAGGGTATAGTCCAGCGCAAACGATAGAGGAATGGTGATTTTTATTATGATGTTGCCCCGCGTGACTCTACTACGTAATCTCATGCTGTGATATATGTGAAGGAGATCAGAGATGCCATGCCCAGGTATGGTTATGGTTGTTGGTATATGTCGTTTGATTAATTCGAGCTCTTGTTCTAATTGAGCGGGAGCAAGTAATGAGGGATGCAATATATTTTTGTGTGCGTGCTGGACCACATTAAGTAAGGCTTGCTGGGTGTCTTCCAGATTTTTTAGAATTAACATCAATTCAATTGTTGAGGGTAGTATCGAGCGAATTTGTTCTTCTCTGATAGAGTATTCATTTAATAATTCCATTTCAGCATTCAGCCTTCTCTGCTGCTCTATCAGGTTGTTTAATGATTCCAAGGTGAGATTTGAATTATGCGTTACTAGCTTAATTGTGTTGTCTATTATGGTGGTATGACTCTTTATCAATGATTCTAATTGGCGCTCATCGTTATTTATGGCTTCAAACTGTGCTTCATAATTTCTTGCCTCACGTTCTGTCAAGATCCCAAACATATCGCCTAGAACTAGGTCCATAGTTTTTCCTATGCCTCTTTTCGGTCGTTGTACCTCCTTGTTGCTTGCTAATAATAATTCATTGTCCGCAATCAAATTGTTGTACTGCCATTGAATTTGTTGAAGAATTAGGTCGCAATTTAACCCAGCTATATTCAAGCATGCCGCCTTTAATTCATGTTGTTTTTTGCTTAAATGCTTCAATTTCTTCCCAGTAATTGCTCATGTTATAATATACTACCAATGTCCATTTCTTAGCTACCTCGAGTTTACCTACTTCTTCGAAGTAAATCCTTGTGGAGTGATTGAAAGAGGTTATGTGTACGTTGGCCTGCACAATTCTCAAAATACAACTAAAGGATAATGTGGCTAATACTAGATGATAGACGATCCCACTGTTCTTTACTTGATGAGGCTGCCGCCTTAAAACTTGATTGTCCTTTTTCGGTGATTGCAATTCATTAGGCTGATATTGGTTTGTTTTCAAGGGCATAATTTCCTGTAAGTCTTCTTCAATTGGTAATTTACATAATTTCACAATCGGTCGCTTATAGATTGCATTTTCGCATTTGACTGTCGCTACCCGCACTAAGTCATCTTTTCAGGCATGTGTTTCCACGATTCTCCCTAGCTTCCACCGCGTGGCAGGTTGTTGTTCGTCCTTCAATAATACTAGGTCATTGATCATTAGATTTGGCTGGCTACTCTTCCATTTAGTTTGTTGTTGTAATTGGTGGAGGTATTCGGAGGACCACCGTTCCCAAAAGTCCTGAACCATTCTCTCAACTACATTCCATCTCGTTCTTAATGATATGCGGTCAATTTCTGCGGCTGGTAGCGCTTTGAGAGAATCTCCTATTAAGAAATGCAGATATGTCGGCGTTAGTGCCCATATATCTGCAGCATCGATTGTTAGCGGCGATAGTGGACGAGAAATGAGACATACTTCTATTTGGGTAGTCACGGTACATAACTCCTCGAAAGTGATTGTTGTTTCGCCTATGATCCGTTTGAGGTGAAATTTCATTAATTTGATCCCTGCCTCCCATATTCCACCGAAATGAAGTGTAAGAGGTAGTATGAAATGCCAATTGGTTCCATTGTCAGCTATCATTGTAGCAATGTCGCTTGGTAATGTTGTCATTGCGCGGTGGTGTTCCTTCTGCATTACGTTGTTAGCTCCTACAAAGTACGTTCCATTATCAGAATAAAAGTCGGTGCATAATCCTCTCGTGGATATGAATCTTTTGTAAGCGGCAATGAAGGATTCTGTTGCTAAACCGCTAATTATTTCAACGTGAATGGCCTTTGTTACCATGCATATAAATAGAGCAATGTATCCCTTGTATGTCTTGTGACCCCTGCCTTTGGCAAATATCTCAATTGGATGGGCCCCGCATAGTCGATTCCCGTTTTGGCAAACGGTCTTCCCGGCCTCACTCTTGCTGATGGTAGGTTTCCCATTAGTTGCTTAGATGACTGTTGTTTATGGCGAAAGCAAATATTACATTTTTGAATTATTTGTCTTACTGCTCGTTTACCATCAATGATCCAGAATTTGTTTCTTAATGTTGCTAATGTTAATTGTGTACCTCCGTGTAATGTACCAATATGAGCTTCTTCTATTATTCTTTTTGTAACTATGTTGTGCTAGCTCAGGATTACTGGGTTTTAACTTGAATTTGGGAGTCTTGAATTTTGTAGTCTTCCGTCTACACGTAGCCAGCCGTTTTCGTCTACTGTTGGATTTAGTGATATAATTTTGCTCTTTCTGCTGATTCTTTCGGCTTGATTAAAACGGTTTATTTCCTTGTGGAAATCTTGTCTTTGTATGAGCTTGAGAATTGTTATTTCTGCACCTTGAAGTTCTGAACCAGTTAATTCATTTCTATTATTGCTTCTACGCGAGCAGTTGTTGATGAATCTTTTGCAGTATGCGGCTATACGTTTTAATTTGTTGTAGTTGGAGCACCGCTCAAATAATGGAAATGCGTGGACTTCCGTAGTTATATTCATTATTTTTATCGCCTTTTCTTGTAATTCATCTGGTTTATGCGTATTACTTCGCATAATAGGGTTAATTGACTTCCACCTAGTTGGGTTTTGCCGAAGAAAATTAAGACCTTACCACCACAATTTGTTTTTTATTAGTGCTAACGGTGTCGTACCACGAGAAGCTATATCCGCTCGATTTTCACATGATTTTACGTGGTGCCATGTTGCTGCTGGTAGCATAGTTTTTACTGCCGAAATTCTGTTTGCCACGAACGTTTTAAATTTGTTTGGTTCCTCTGTGATCCAACACTCTCCATCTTTTCATTCTACATTGATTTGTATCAATTATAGTATAATTCACAATGTATCCTTGCAGTGGCTTTTTAACAACAGTTTCTCATAGGTCTGCAGCTAGGACTATTTAGAATTTTTCTGTGGTCACAAGGCGTAACCGCTTATGTCGATTTAAGCGAAAATCAAGATAAGATAATAACCAGTAATTTCGCTGCAGTATGATAATTTTTACGGAAGATATGGCTTATACAAAATATGTTGTAAACGCTTAAATGTGTTTTAAATTTTTGATGTTTACGCACTAACAGCCTAAGTATCAAAAACTGACCTAAGCTCTATTTGAGTCAATAATGCAAAAGTAGATTTTTCATTTTGTGTTTAATTTCGTTGGAAAGGCAAAACAGCTAAAATTTACTTAGGCGTTTATTGCAAACAAACAAAAATAAAATATCGTTTCTTAAGTGTAATTTAGTGATTAGTGCAAATTTCAGCTTACTGGAATTAATAACTCAAATTGACTTATGTTCTTAGTGCAAATACCGTTAAAAAAAAAATTAAAATTCAATTAAGCCGTTATTCCGTTGAGCTATTTGAGAAAAACGGGTTTTTAACTTCATTTAAGGTGGTTATGTCGTGTGCATTGTAATAATTATAGTTTTATTTAAGTGATTTCATAGTAGTAAGTGTTATTAAAATAAGTTTGCGTGCAAAACGGATGATTAAAATGGTTCAGGACCGACAAAATGAAAATCCACCAGTAAATCAACAACATCAAGGAGCAGAAAATGGTAAGCTTAAGTAAGTGTTGTACGTTGGAAATATTTTTAATTAAGTATGAACTGTTTCAGATAAACAAGATACATCGAGAACTGAACATTAACCTCAAGCGATATTATGGATAGGGTCGATGTACATATTGCGGAAAACCTTAATCAAGAAATGGATCCGTTTGAATCTTTTATTGATTCCATTGAAGATCCAAATTTTGCGCTATACAATTCAGAGTCTTCTGATGCGGATACCGATTCAAGCAATAACTTTCATTGCAATGCAAATAGAAAACGCATTAGGGAGTTGCAATGATTCTCATGCAGGAAAATCCAAACGAAAGCGCAAGAAAATTAATCGCAACCTTGGGAAATCATACCAAACTAAAAAAGGGAGTATTGTTCAAGAAAGAAAATACGAACCTCTTGAAATTTGTTAAAACAAATGTCAAAACATAATATCCCCTGAAGAACAAAAACAATTATTTGAACAATACTGGTCACTTGGATCCTACAATCAGAGAATTTTATAAATCGCCTCATTTATTGAAATTAAAAAGAAGAAAACTCAAAAACTGCACAAATCTGCAGTTGCGCCACGTAATAGATTAAACACAATGGAATACTCTGTGTCCGTCAAAAAATGTTTTGGTGAAACTGCCAGTTTTCTAAAAATCGTTATAAAAAAGAAAACTGATTGCCCAAATTTGCCATTATCGGATCGTCGTGGAAAGATTGAACCGCATAACAAATTTTGTGAACAAACCATTGAAGCAATAAAACAACATATCAATAGCTTCTCATCTTATGAGAGCCATTATTCTAGAAGGCGTATGCCATGAAATATTTCCATGCAGACTTATCAATTTCAAAAATGCATAGTTTGTACTGTGAGAATAGTGATAAACCAGTGAGCATTACAAAGTATTCAGAAATTTGTAAAGGTAAGTTTAAATTATAGGTCCGTTTCATAATAAACATTTTTAATTTAATTTATTTCATCAAGGGATGGGTTTAAAATTTAAATCTCCAAGTAACGATACTTGCAAAACGTGCGACATTTTAAAAACACAAATCGACATTGCTGACCCGAACTCTGAAACTAAACATAAACTAATATTGGATCAGAAAGCCCATCAGTTGGAAGCGGATTTGGTGTACAAATCCAAAGAAAACGATAAAATAAAAGCCAGAAACAGTGAACCAACTAAGACGTATGCATTCGATCTGCAACAGTGCCTTCCTACACCGTACCTGCAAAATTCGCTTAGCTTCTACAAAAGACAGTTTTGGACATATAATTTGACGGTTCATGATTGTGCTACGAATAACCCTACTGCTATATATGTGGCATGAACGAGATGGAGCCAGAGGTGGAAACAACATAGCATCATGCCATTTTAGACATTTAAAGTCACTTCCAATTAACAACAAATCTGTGACTTTTTACAGCGACTCATGTGCAGGTCAAAATAAAAATTCCCATTTCCCATGTTCCCAATTGTTCAAAGTTATTGAAATGACAGGAACTGATTTTTATAACGTTTCTGAGGTCATGAAAAATAAATTTATGTGGCGCAGTACCGATGAAAATTCTGAGAAATGTATTTGGAAAAATGTTAAGTGGCTCAGATACACAAAAGAAGACTTTGGTATCATAAAGCATAAAAATTCTTTAAGCGATGTGGAACCTTTTAAACGTTTAAACATACGCCGCCGAGGAATAAGGACGATCGACTATACTGATATTGAAAATGAGAACTATTCTCAAACAATCAGTACAGAAAAGAAAAAAGATCAAATGTATTGCCATTTATTGACACGTGCTTTCACACGTTCTACAAAGATCTTAAGACGGTGGAGATGAATTCAATACTTAAATATAAAATAAACGCTTAATTCGTTTTAATCACCAAAAATGGGAATAAGTTATTTTGGATTAACAGCTTAAGTTGAGTTAGTTATTAAAATAAATATTACCTGTATTGGCAGTAATCGCTTAAAATTGCTTAAAATTTCATCGTTAGTATACTGATATTAGCATTAACCGCTTAAGTTTGTTTATTGAAAATATCTTTAAAAATTAAACTTCGATAATATGCCACTTAGCCGCATGCGGTGCAATTTTAGTCGTTACACTAATTACCCTTGGTACTTTCTTCGGAAAACTATTTTAAACTTTAAATTAGTATCCTGACAAAATACAAATATTGACTTAAGCGGTTACGCCTTGTGACCACAGGTTTGTTTATTACTTCAGTTTTAGGTACTGGTACTACGCAATGAAGCTTTTCCAATCATGAGCCTAGTTTTAAAAATCTGTTCAAAATCAATGATCTGCCCCGAAATTTAATCTTCTTATTCGAGTTATTTAGAAAGACATTGAAAAAATTTGAATGATATCATGAACCTCAAATTAAATGTAGAGAAGTTCCCTTTAAATTGAATTCTTAGAATCTTAAGAGAATGAATTGTTTGTATTTAATTCTCAGAAAATGTATGGGTATATACTTATAATAGAAAGGAAACTAACTATTAACAACCGAGCAAATAGCGCAGTGGTTAAAGATGCGACGTTTGGATCGGGGGAGGAACCGGGTTCGAATCTCAACAGAGGCGGGATGATGCAAAAGAGATTTTTCATCTCCCGGTTACGACATCTATGATCCTCTCTTGGAATGTAGAACTCATAGGCCGACCCATCTTGCATGTCACTGTACAGGGTGACATAGAGCTATGCAATGCGCAGGTGGTATACTGTACATTCTGTGAATGGGATGAATGGGTTGAATGAATGTTAGTGTGAATGTAGGTATTGCACCGTGGGCCCATTAGTGGCATTGAGTGCTAGAGTGCTTAAAATCCGCCCAATTTTATTTTATTTTTAAAAAACTATTAACATTAAATTTATTTAATTTTCTGTATACAAACTGTGGCTCAAAGCTCTCCGAACTCCTAGAATGGACGATCACAGGTTCATTTTTTATTTGCAATTTTTATAATGCATGGCTTCATGCCCATGGATTCTGTATTCTCAAGTCTCAACAGGTAGTCATGGACACTCTTTCACTATTTAGTTTAAATGGCTGAATTTGTTGCTCCCGAGGAATGCGAGGTCAACGACTCAGCATTATCAGTTTCTAACAGTGATTTCTGATTAAAATAGATTTTCATCGGTTAGATTTGTTTGAATGTTAGAGATTCGATGCGTTTCAGTAGCGTATTATCATAGATTTCAATTTTTATTATAGTCTGTCGAACAGTTAGGTATGGATCAAAATGGAATACAAATAAAATTGACATAAGGATATAGGGAAAATAGAAGCTTTTTTCAAAGATGGGCTTTCATTACGAGAAATCGAGAAATCGGCCAAATGTGATTTAAAATTAAATTTGTACCGAACCACGATTCCAGGGATCATCAAAGATTACGGACACTTAAAATACAAAATTGAAGCCAGGTGACCGTCACAATTTGTAATAGCTTTGCTATAGCAAACTATTATTCGAAAACAAATCATTTTTCCGATGATAAAAGATCAAGTCTGAGAGCCCAGATGGTATTCAACATTTTTGGAGGGATCCAATGTACTTCTCAAAGCGGAGGGCTCACAAAACATTATTTTTTTGAAATTTGGACTTTTTTTGACAGTAAATTTTTAACAACTTTTCATTTTAATCGGGTCGTAATCCTGATTGGTTGAAACTCTATATTGTAATTCCTTGTGCTGAAATGAGTGCTGATCACCTGTTGTATTTTGTGCGATGAACATTTAGACAATGTAGAAAACAATGCGTAAATTTGAAATTAAATCTATTTCAAGAGTGCGCATATTACACAATAAACTGTAGTGGGTTAACAGTTAATTATGAAGACACCACAAATTAAATAATTAATTAATTTTCAAATTTAAATAATTTTACACCAAAAATTTAGCGCGACTAACCAAAGTGTAATAACGCGGGACTCGCGAAAATATTGTTTGCGATAAAATCTATCTCTATATTCTGGAGTGCATTGATAACAATTAAATAAAGATAAAAAATGTTGATTTTTGAAATTTGCGTGTGTACAACAAAAACAAAAATTCGAAAACTATAATTCACGAGCAACACAATTGCAATGTAGTTACAAGAAAATTTATTTTAACACGACTTAAATGTGTTAGTTTAATTTTAATTAGTTGAAGAACAATCATGGGTTGCTCGACGTTCATGGATTTGAGCAATTTTCGTAATTTCGAAATTGACGAGATCAATTTTCAGGCCTTTGTGTAGATCATCATTTATTCAGGACAACTCCATAGTTGTATGCCATAAGTCCAGACAGGTTTCAGGATTTGTGTATAAAGATAAAGCAAAAGTTTATTACATGAAGATAGGGAAGAGTTTCTTCCCATTTACCTGGACATTTTTCTGTATTTAAGTTCTAACTCCACTTTTTTATTTTTTACAAGGGTCTTCCACCTTAGCGTAGCATGGAGTGTTATGCCTAAATATTCCGCTAAATTCGTATACAGAATTCCAGCTTTATCCTCTCAGTCCAGCTATGTATTTGTGATATGACTGTTTGACTTGTGCTCAATTTGACAATGCTATTTTCTATCATAGGTAGGTCCGAGTACACTTGTTTGATTTCTGTGTATTGTATAGATAGGAGCATTTTAAGTTTGTATTTCGATCCATGATGTCATACTTTGTCAAAGCCCTGCGCCTCATTTAAGAAAATCGTCGAGCAGGCTTTTTACCCTTCCAGCGCCTTCAATAATATTTGTGATTCAATGTTCTTGTTCGATGTTAGAATGTTTACTGCGGAATCTAAAATTGATGATTTGATTATAGTTTTTAACCTCTTCAATAACAGCTGCTTGATCAGTTTTGACATTCTTGGTAATAAAGATATTGGTGTGTATGCTGTTGTAAAATTCGTTAGTTTTCCTGGCTTATGTATCATGATGACTTCAGCCACTGTCCACAGTTGCAGAACATGTTTAGCCTAAATGATTCGTTAATCGAATTAGTAAGTTTCGGCAAAGCTTTTTTTTGGAGTTCTTTCAAGAATGGGTCGATTGACCGAGCAAATAGCGCAGTGGTTAAAGCTGCGACGTTTGGATCGGGAGGTTCCGGGTTCGAATCCCAACAGAGGCGGGATGCAAAAGGGATTTTTCATCTCCCGATTACGATCGGTGATTAAATTGAAAACATCTGAAGACCCTCTGTTGGAATGTAGAACTCATGGACCGACCCATCATCCATGTCACTGTTCAGGGTGACATAGAGCTATTCAATGCGCAGGTGGTATACTGTACTTGTGTGAATGGGATGAATGAATGGATTAAATGAATGTTGTGTGAATGTAAGGTAAGGCTATGGACCGTAAAAGTGTCTATGCCAAGTCCATTAAAAAAAAAAAAATAAAAAAAAAATAATGGGTCGATATGTTTTCGTATTTATTTTCTGACATTAAATAATTAAGACAATTTGAACAGTCTCTCCAAATTTTGATTGATTTCATCTCTTAAGTCTCTTGTGAGATTATTTAGTCTAGTTTTGTCTTGTGAAGTTGTAGTTTGATGCCACTTTCTTCTTACTCTACTTTTTTCTTATCCGACTCTCTACTTTCTATAGGGTAATTATTTCCCGTTACCTTGGTTTTGATTTTAGGAGTGCTTCCCCAAGTATCATGCTGAATGTTATTAATAAATGTTTCTAGCTCATTGCCTAGTTGCTGCAACGGTTTGAATTAACTATGAATGACTTACTAATTTTTTGGATGATGTTTTCGATTACGGTTAATACGATCGGACATTGATCAGAGTTCAACATTTTTCATTATGAAAAAGTCAATCAAATCTGGGATTTTCTCAGGTACAGTTTTGGTCTCCCTGCAGATATTGGTTTACATCTGTATTCTTCCGTTGCTTTAAGCAATTATTTTCCTTTTATGGTTGTCAATCTAAAAACGCAATAAGTATGTTTCGTATTGAACATCCAATCGTCTTTCAACATATTAGAATAATTCAATATATTGATTTTTCGTAATAGCGCGTTTCGGTCGACTATACAAGCTTACTACGGTTAGTTTATAGCTTTCGTTTTTGATGTTTATTATTATTTTATTGCACACCTTGATTCTTCATGATTAACTTCTTTAACTATAACTGTACTTCCACCTTTAGCTGAGTTTTCAGGGTGAATATTGTGGTACACTCTGTAGCCTCGGAACTTGATGTAGATTTGTCTTGTGAAATGCGTTTCTGCGATGAGCCAGACATCTGTTTTATTTATATTTAGAACTACTTGTAGTTCTTGTTGATGTTGATGCAGTCCGTTTGCATTCTATAACATAAATTTTAGCCTGTTAGACATTTAACTTTGATTTAAGGACATGTTTTTTATTACTGTTCTCTAATTTTTAAACTAATGGACAGTAATGATTCTTTTATATTTGTCATTTAAGGTTGAATTAATTTCATCATTTTGTGAATTTCCCATTTTTTGATTGGTACTTATGCGAATGTCATTTTGCTTACCTTAGTATTCATATTATGAACGACTTTCTTGTTCGTCGAATTATATTTTTGTTTTGCTCATGCTTGTGTCTATGACTTTAATTTGGCTACCATATGCAACCTCTACTGTAACTGGCTGGGTGCGAGTTTTTACAGTTAGATGCTTCATTTTCGTTTTCAAACATTCGTGTATTAAGTGATTTCCAGCACATCTGACGCATCTAGGTTGTTTAGAACAGAATCCTTGTGTATGTCCATATGCTAGACATTTTTTGCACTTTGCAAGAAGAAGTTCAACCATTAAAAAAATCAATACTGAGGTGTCAGTATTGATTTTTTTAATGGTTGAACTTCTACTTTACAACCCAAGATATTTTTGATTTCAAATATTTTGTTAGTATCTTCATTCGAATGTTAACATAAACATAATGACTGTCATTTTCATTTTCCAGTTCAGTTTATTAACTGCACCAGTGATTTTGAACCCTCTTTGTTTATCTTCATATGTATGCGCCATACAAAGGAACCCTCATCTAACCTTCTAGTTACTTCTCTATATTTGTCTGCGTCTTTAACGTTTAGTTTGACTGAGTCGCCATTTAGCCATACATATGCCACATTCATTTGGAAGCCTTATCTTCTGGAATCCATGTTGCTAATAAAACAAAAAGCCCTTCAACAATTATTGGAAAAGAGGCAGGTTATTTCCTAATTTTTAGTTGTTCTTGGTTTTCTGCTGCTTTATTTGTATTTGTATTGGGTGATGTAGGAGTATTGTTTAGCCTTCGTTTTAGACCCGACCCTTATTCAATCGGTTTCTTTAGCTAATACCTCTTCGTCCGTAGAGTAATTCTTATGTTCAGTTTGTTTTTCGTTTGTATTTTCATTCTCCATATTATTTTGCACTTTTTGTATATTTGATGTGGAGTTGTTGCATACTGCATATCCTCTTGTTCTCTCTCAGAGCTTGGCTGTATTTCTGAGAACTCGTATTTACCGGTGCATTTATTCTTTGACTTAAATCAACTTAGTTTGTTGTGTGTTGTAGATATTTCCTGATAAAGGGACTTCTGTATCTCTCAGGATATCTTATATGACAGTAAATAACCTTCTCCAGAACCCATTGGGTCACGAACAGTAGATGGCGGAGTATCCAGTTAAAGCCTTGCTATCCGCGAGATGTATTTTATTTTCATCCTGCTCTTAGGTAATTTCGAAAACCGAGGCGATAAATGCGAACGAAAAATCTGGGCATAAGTTTTGAAAATGAATCCAAAACCGGAACGATATATATATATATATCTATATATATATATATATATATATATATATATATATATATATATATGCACACGCGTTCTGCATCTTTAGCAAATTAGAGAAGTTTGAACCAAGACAGAGAGGATAGTAGATGCACAGGAATTGTCCTGGAATTAAACATATGAGACCTAATACAATTGAGAGCAGGGCAGCTGCCGATGAAGTGTATGCTATTATGATCATCTTCCAAGCATTCATTGCATACGGCATTGCTGGTTAGTCCTATACTATGGAGATGACCCTTGAAACGGCCATGGAAGAATCGATATTGGTATTCTTAAGTTATCCTTTTTTAATGAAAGAGCGTAACTAGTCAGCATCGAGTTAGGGTCATTAATAAAGTATTTTGCCTTACGGCAGGTGGATGAGCAAACTTGCTTTATGTGAAGTAGAGCAGCATTTTTGATTATTTTTTTACGGTTCAGGTCCAACGAAACATGAACGTGAGCCAAACAATATCTTCACCATTAACCGTGAAATTAATAGCTGTAATAACACAGAGAGTAACTGCGATTAATTCCGCTTGAAAAATAGTACCAAAACTGTCAGAAGTTCTCACACCCAGCGATGGGCAGCAGATACCGAAGGCAGCACCCTGTTCAGACAACGAGCCATCTGAAAAAAATGCTATAGCGGCTCAGATATTTGCTTGAGAAAGTGTGGTGTGACTACATATCTCTCGATGGTTAAACCACCTCGAATGATTTGTAAAAGTTAAATTCATGCAACAGCCTGTCATTAAACATGTCAATTTCCGGCACAACTGGTAACCTATGTCCCGATGTAGTACCGAATGCATTCCACGCCCCAACACATTTCAAGCAAAACGCCGCTGAGCAAGCTGTGCTAAGAACGCATGAATGTAGCTGGGGCAGAGATAAAATCGACTCCTAGTAACATTGTGATGCTACTTTACCTTAGTGTAGCTTATCGATCGTGTTGTTGATTGGAATGAGTCCAAATTGTGGAAACTTATACTATATACCTTTGTCAAAATTTTGAGTGAACCGAATTTTTAAAGTCTTAGCCATCTTGCAAATTATACAACTATAAATTTTAAAAGCAAACTAGAGATGAGCACATTCCAAAAGAGTGACCGACTAAGTACGTATTTAGTAATTTAAAGCCATCTGGAAGACTATGTCTTCTATATCAATGCAATGCTACCTGCATAATTACGGAGATTAAAGAGTTGAAGTCGCGTTGTGACCGTGGATGAATGACCATTCCTTATTGACTGATCTACATATATTTGTGCGCATTCCAGAATTGTTTGTTTTTTAAAAATAGTTGCTGTGCATTTAATTCAAATTTATATAAAATAAAATGTAATGGGATGATTGAAATTTGCAATGAAGAAATATAATTAAGGTTATCTGATAAGTCACAGCATTTTGTGTATGTATAATCAGAAAAAAATAAATATATTTTAATTTAAAAAGAATTGTACACACACACACACACAAATTAAACACCTTCCGGCTTATGTTATACTATAATGCAACTATCGCATCCAAACACGACAGTTCTAACTCTCGCGATACTCCACCAAATTAAAAGAAGATCTCTGTCACGCTGTCACGATATTTGCTCATCATAGAACGGAACTATCACGATACACAAAATTACGATATTCAATTCTCTGTTATTCTCATATTTTTCTCTGTTTATCACCAAATTTATATCGCTGTCTCGTTCCATCCCATTCGTCTTAGGTAAACAAATCTTATATATTCTAGCCGTGCTCGTTGCACAACATAAAAATATTGACATAAGAACAATACAAAAATCGTCTTCGCTGTATACACGTATTTTCGACATATCGTAATAAAAAATTTTTAGTCTATCATCAACCGGGAAACGATACAGTTGGATTATTTGTAAAAGTTTTGTATCGATAGAAAAGCTCATCTCTTAAAGTATTTATTGTTGTTGTTGTTGCTGTTGTCGCTGTTGGTTGCGTATTTAAAAAATAAATTCGGAAAAATATAATTCGAACGAAAATTTCTGTGCGGTTTTATGAATTAAAGTGAAGAAGTTTTTTTTTGGTATATAAAGTGGATTTTATGTGAAATATGTATATATATAAGAAATATAAAATTTAAATAAATTGTGAATTTTGGTGAAAATTAATTTGTATTATAAAAAATAAAAGTTTTTTTGGAAAAAAAATATTTTTTTTGGTAAGAAAATTTATTTTTCTCGTCGGATGTTTAAAGATTAATGAGTTTTATAATATAATGATAAGAATAGAGCAGATGTTAAAATATTTTTGTTTGAATGGGAATTAAAGTATGTATATATACATATGTATATACACACAAATTGTTCGAGTGTTCTTATAACTATAATAATAAGAAGCAGAATTAAATTGAAATGTCTTAATATATCGGAAAAATTCCTTAAAATACTCAATTTAAAATTTAAATTTCCAATTAAAATATGTTCGTAGTATTTAACTACGTGACCGGATACCAAAATGACAACATCAAATAGAGGAAAAACCACCCCAAAAAATTTGCATATCTCTATCTTATATAACTTTATGCTTGTTGGTATGTAGTAGGTAATATATAGAAAAGAAAACGTTCCTGTGCCGTTTTTCATTTAATCGATTAAATTTTCCTGGTACTGTGTGTTCGTTTCGAACTTGGATAATTTAATTTTTTTTGGGTCAAAATAGCTTGAGGTAAGGATTCAGAATATTTTATTTTACGGCTGGTTACCGTTTAGATTGTTATTGTTTTAGAAGTCTAATACCGTTATATATATGTATAATGCGTACTCTCATTTAAGTTAGTAAATTAGTCCGTAATTGTCTTAATTGTTTCTTTGATTCGGTGCGGCGATAAAAGAAACGCAGAAATTTGACACATTCTCGAGAAAAATACCCCTCAGCACTCGAAAATATTTTGTTGATCCCTCAAATTATTTATCTCGTCAGAATAATTATCTTGTACATACATACAAAGGATTTAAATCCCTTTACATCATCATAATAATTAATTCCAATGAATTTACATTTGAATTGCAGCCCCTTTACTTATGCTTTATCCATGGGACTAGACACACATATACATAACTATAAAGGAGTGATTTCATTAAAATATTAATTATTGATTTGTCATGGCGTTGTCGAAATCATTATCATCATTTTTGATTGTTATCCACATCTATCGAAATATATATATTCGTCGTTATCCGTATATAAGAATATCTGTATGTTCTAACCTCTTGAAATTTAATTCCTTGTACAACAACAATTTTTATTTATTTATTTATTTAAAAAAAAAAAATAAAGTTTTTTAAGAATTATATTGTCATAAATGAAATATGATTCCATTATTTCTTAAAGTTTTTTTATTTTTTTTTTTTTGGTATAAAATTAAAGAATACGACAAGGCAAACGAGAAGGAACCGAAAAAGGTTCAAATTTTACGTTTTACATGGTTTGGTCCCTTTTGTGTTATGTTCCAAAAAAAAAAAAATATTGTGTGTGTATACATATATTTGTACACATACATATATTTGGATTCCTTAGGAAGGACGGTTATTTAAATATTAAAACTAAAAATAATATGTCCAAATTATGTTATACACCAGATAGGGTGAGATATCATATATTCTCTAGCATAGGCTAGGAATATGGTGTTTCGGGTTTGTTCGATAAATAATCGACAAATTTATTATTATCAAAAAACCATAATATTGATAACGATATAATTTATTTGAAATGTGTGTAGAGAATGTCCTAGGCATGTTTATGTATGTACATATATAACCTAAAAATATTGTGTGTTGAATTTTAATGAGGCTTTGGACAAACAACATCTTATGCACAACGAAACTATATACTCGTATGTACAGAGATAGATATAGCGAAGAATACAGGAAAGGCAATAAAGATAACGATAAGAAAGTTTTATTGCTGTTGTTCTTCTTGTGTTTTTGATTGATTTAGTTCATTCTATATATGTACTACTATACTATTGCTATAAATATACTAAAGGTTCATTCAAAGACCACATGATGAATAGTTTTATAGTTGTTTTTGTTACTACTTTTGTATACAATCAAAATTTATTTTTGTATAAACATTTTATGACTAAATGGAAATTTTGATGAAAGTCTATAATTTTTGTTTGAAAATTTCTCTAAATTGGTTTTAGTGATTGATTGTTTACGCTCGCGATGGCGCACTCATTTTGGATTTCATGTGGCGAAACTATTATACTTATTATACGTTACTTAACCCATATTTGGACCTCCAAATAGTTAAAATTGTGTAATTTGACTTTTATTGGAAACTAATTTGGCCCAAGGTACTGCTTGGCTGAACGTGAACTTTAACACAATTTGGTATAGGATATACAAATTTAGTTTAAAAACTAATCAAATGTATTTGAATTTTATTTGAAATGAATAAAATAAATCAAAAATGTTTAATATTTGGATAAACTTCTTGCCGCGTACTACAATTTGAATGAGCGAAGATTGATTGAAACAAGATTGGAGTTCAATTTTATGAAAATTTTCGTTGGTCCATCTAAAAAATTGAACCGAGTTCGGTAACAATAAACTTTATTACTTTACATAATTTCTGTCAAAATTTTCCTAAAAAAACACTAATTTAAGTAAATTCAAATCAAACTTTACTCAAACTTATTTGAATCTTGATTGAAATTTAATTTAAATTTTCCTGCAATCTACAATGTTTCGGTACAATACTTATAACTCTTTAGCAATTCCAATCAAGTTACTAGTCAAATTACACACAATTTAGTTTAATTGATATGTACTTTAGCGCCAAATGCATTCAAATTCAAGCGGATTTCCAAGTGATCAAACTTATTTAAATCCTAGTCAAATTATGAAATTATAACTGAACTCAACCCATAAATTAAGTTAGTTTCAAACTTGTTTTGATTAATTTGTTCGTATCAAATTCTTTTCAAATTACAATTACTTTCGTTCGCATCAACTATCGCTTTTCTCTCTCAGACCCATTTAAATTCTAATTAAAAATTTGATTCAAAATACTCAAGCTGTACAAATTTGGTTTGTTTATTAATTTTTTTGACATCTGTTCTGGGCTTCGAAATCATTCAAATATTTGATTAGTACTACTTTAAATTGAATGTTTATTTTTGGTGAATTTTTACAGTGTTCAACATTCTTTCAAATTTTCCTTCATTTTCGTTCAAAATTAATTTAATTAAAAATTTTTTATTAAGCATTCAAACTTACTTTATTATAATAAGATTGACTCAATTTTGATATAATTTGTAGTAATTAGTTTTGGGCTGTACAAAGAGAGTTAAATTTCAAGCAACCAAGCCACCTAGTCAAATTACACACAATTTAGTTTAATTGATATGTACTTTAGCGCCAAATGCATTCAAATTCAAGCGGATTTCCAAGTGATCAAACTTATTTAAATCCTAGTCAAATTATGAAATTATAACTGAACTCAACCCATAAATTAAGTTAGTTTCAAACTTGTTTTGATTAATTTGTTCGTATCAAATTCTTTTCAAATTACAATTACTTTCGTTCGCATCATCTATCGCTTTTCTCTCTCAGACCCATTTAAATTCTAATTAAAAATTTGATTCAAAATACTCAAGCTGTACAAATTTGGTTTGTTTATTAATTTTTTTGACATCTGTTCTGGGCTTCGAAATCATTCAAATATTTGATTAGTACTACTTTAAATTGAATGTTTATTTTTGGTGAATTTTTACAGTGTTCAACATTCTTTCAAATTTTCCTTCATTTTCGTTCAAAATTAATTTAATTAAAAATTTTTTATTAAGCATTCAAACTTACTTTATTATAATAAGATTGACTCAATTTTGATATAATTTGTAGTAATTAGTTTTGGGCTGTACAAAGAGAGTTAAATTTCAAGCAACCCGGACCCAGCTTCGTTAAAGCCTACATTTTATATATTTTCAGTTAATAAATTAGTTAAATGTAAGTTTCAAGTTAATTTGATTACCTTTAGTCTCATCAAATTCAATTTTCGATAATTTCTATAATATTTTTTTATATGAAACATAACTTATAAAGTTTAATGAATTTCGTTGGCAAAAAAGATTCCGATTATTTTCATCAAACTCTCAAATTCAATTGCAATTGTATTCAAATACTCAATTGTATTAAAACTACTCCACAGTGTTCGGAATTTCAACCTGAAGAACAAAAATAATTTTGTTGTTGAAATTGTCTGAAATTGTCTCTAAAATATTCCATTACAAAAATATCTTTTGGATCAATAATTATAAAGATTTAGCGTATCTCTAAAATCTTTAACATAAGTAAATGGTGTTGTGGTGTTGGTACCCGCAAGTAAGTTTCAAAATGTAAAAACTAATTTCGAGTTCATACTAACAAATTTGTAAAAATTAGATACAGGTGTCTTTTACTTTTACTGAAAAATTTGGACACATATTTTAGGCAAAATGTGTTACTTTCATCTAATTCTTGATCAAATCTTGATTAAGGATTTCAAGCCAATAAAATAATCCAAAAATGTTTAATATTTAAGTAAACTTCTTGCCGCATGCTACAGTTTCAATGAGGATAAATAAAATTTATTGGAACAAGATTGGAGTTCAATTTTATGAATGTTTCCGTTGATCCATCTAAAAAATTGAACCGAATTAGGTAACAATAAACTTTATCAAATTCAGTTCAAATTTTGATTTTTTCTGTCAAAATTTTCTCAAAAAATATTTATTTAAGTAAATCCAAATCAAACTTTACTCAAATTTTTCTGTTACCTATTTTAAATTTCACAGAAAATGTATTCAAATATTAAATTAACTTTCCATCAAGTTTGATTAAATTTTCGGTTAAACAATTACACACAATTTAATATGACTGAAATCAACATTGGCACAAAATGCATTCAAATTCAAGCGGATTTCTATATGTAATTAAATTCATTCAAATCCTGGTCAATTTTGATATTATGATTTTTAAAATTTGCTTAAATAATCTAAACCTTATCCTGTTACTTTCAATTTTATTCAAAATTCAAACCGCAAATCAAGTTGGTTTCAAATTCGTTTTGATTATTTTCAAATTACAATTAAATTCGTTGCTCATTCAATTTTAATCAAAAATTTGATTTAAAATATTTAAACTGTAAAAATCTGAAATATTTCAAGTCATTCAAATATTTGATGAATGCTACTTTAAATTGAATGGGAAATTTTGATTTGTTTAGGAAATTTATAGTCTAACTTTCTGAAATGCTTTTTCCTTATGAATTTTCGTAGATTTCAATTTTGTTTCAAATTTATTAAGTTTTTTGTTTATTTTGTAAAAAACATTTATTTGTATAAAAAATTGTATTGCAAGTTTGATTTCAAACTAAATTGGATTAATTATAATATAAATTTCAAGTTAATTTGATTGCCTTGAGTCTCACCAAATTCAATTTTTAAAATTCTATTTCTGTCATTTATTTTTCAACGAATGTCATTCAAACATAAAGTTGGATGAATTTCGTTGACAAAAAAAATTTTTTTTTTATTCAAGCTTTACTCAAATTTAATTGAACTTGTATTCAAATTCTCATTCATCTACAATAAAATGATTTTATACTCTGCCTTAGATTGTGGTTACGCTAATTAAAACCCCCAACACTTTTGAAATTTAAATCAAATTTTATTAAATTTTTGTTGAATGAGATAATTACACTCGTGGACTTAACGTGAATAGCTAAATCGCAGTGTAAAATTACTCCTGAATGTTTTGAAATTTTAACCCGAAGTATACACTCAAAAGTAATTTTAATATCCCAGAAAATGTCTGTTACAAAAGAATGTCCTTTGGGATGCGTATTTTTAAAATTTCTAACGCAAACGGTGTTGATGTTTGCAACGGCAGGTCAGTTTCAAAATATTAAAACCCAATTTTGCTTCAAACTCCTAAAATTTGTAATAATTGAATAAAGATTTATTTAACTGTAATTGAAAAATTTGGACACAATTATTTACGGCAAAATTTATAACTCTCATACAATTCTTGACGAAATTCTGATTAAGAATTTCACCCCGATTTCAAGATTTCCAATTATGTATCCATTAATAGATATTCCAACCGTTAATCAAGTTTTGATATTTATTTTGATATTTTTCCTATCAAACTTTATTCAGATTCATGTAACTCGTATACCATAAATATTCATTCAAAATACTTCCAAAGTATTAATAAAAAGTTACCTTTAATTCAAGTATTATATCAAATTCGTTTGGGGTTCCAAACACAATTCTGGTCAAACATGATAATGATAGTTATTTTAAAATTTCACTCAAACATCTGAATACATATACCAGTTTGTTTAATGTTTATGACGTATAGTGTAATTGAATATTATTATTTTTAAAATTCAAGTTTCTAACCCATTTTAATTTTAATCTGGGTTTAAAGTACAATTACATTGAATGCTGAATTTTAATTGAAATGAATAAAATAATCCAAAAATGTTTAATATGTGAGTAAACTTTTTGCTGTACTACATTTTTTTTTTATTTAAACCGATTTTGTTAACTTTAAATTTTACCAAATTCAGTTCAAATTTTTGTCAAATTTTTCCTATAAAAAAGTGTATTTAAGTAAATTTATTTATTTGAAACTTTCCTACAATGTATTTTAAAATAAACTGCAAATTTATTTGCCTTCGATTGTAGTTTAATCTACTTGACGTTTATGGTCTGAATAATATTTTTATTTCGCCAACCACACTTATTCAAGTTCTGGGGCCCTATTTCTGTATACGATACGAATCTTCATTCGATACGAAAATGATATACGATACGAATATGAATTGGTATTTCTGAATACGATCGTACCAAGCATTTTAATTTTTGAAGTGTAGGCATAGGGAAATTTTTTTTACGTGAAACAGCCTTGAAAAGTGACAGTGTAAACCACATAATTGTCAAATTTTTGACATTTAAAAAATATAAACATTGAAAATAGAAAAAATAATTTAGTTTTCATTTATTGTCTGTGTCATAACACAAACATTTTTTTCGTTTCCAACAAAAATAAATCGCCTCAATAACGAATTGCGATACAGTAAATTCAATAAGATAAGTATTTTGGACAACATTTTTTGTATATCTAATTTTAGATGAAAGATTTTATTAAGATTCTCTTCATGTCTTCCTAAATAGCTCAATTGGAATCAAACTTCGTGGCTGATGCTTACAACCAATTACAATTAATTACAAGCTATACGGCACTATTGCAAATCCAATGGGATTCAATGGCAGCTTCACAGTTGTATAAATAAGAAAATTAAATATTTTGTATTCGTAACAATATGTATGACAAAGTTTGCAAATTCAATAAAAAAATTTAAAATCATTAATTACATTTATAGTTATTTCCTTAACACAGTTCATTAAACTAACTAAATTATGTAATTATTAAAAAAAAATTACTAAAAATTCTTTCCAAAATTTTTTTATATGGAGTCGTCAACTAATTCATCAACGTACAAAAATCCGTTCATAATCGAACAAAATTGGTTCGAATTCGTATTGCGGAATAAGGGAAATTTTACAACGTATCAAGTAGACACGAATTCGTATTTGAATTATTCGAATTCGTATTCAAAAATACCAATGGTACGAATTCGTACAATTTTTATACGAATTCGTATTCAGAAATAGGGCCCCTGATCAAACTTGGTAATACTATTTCAAAATTTTACTTAAATATTCAGGAACATATACGTTTCAATACGTTTTCGTTTCAATTTTATTATACTAGAACTCCATATTTAAAATTTTGAAATTATAAGTAAATTCAAACCACAAATCAAGTTTCTTTCTAATCCGTCTTAATTTCCTACAAATTAGATAAATAATTGTTTAATTCGTATCAAATTCTTTTCGAATTACAATTACTTTCATTCACTTTAGTTTTTTCTATCAAACTCATTCAAATTCTAATCAAGAATGATATGTTTTTTATTTTCATTGACATCAAATCCATTTAAATATTAATTGCTTAATGCCGCTCAAAATTGAATGGGAAAATTTGATTTGTTTAGGAAATGTACAGTTAAACATTTTTTTTATAGATTCATCAATCTTTCAACTTTTCGTTCAAAATTCATTAATTTAAAAAATATTTATTAAGCAAACAAATATTTAAAATGTTTAATTCAATTAATTTAAATAAATTAATTCAATTCAAACTTAACTTCATTATAATAAGTTTGACTTAATTTTGATATAAATTGTACTCGTTTTGGGCTGTACAAATAGACGTAAATTTCAAACAAATTTTATTTCCAGCAAATTTAGTTGAAGCTAACATGTTAAAGATGTCCACTTATTAATTTAGTTAAATTCAAGTTGCATGTTAATTTTAGTCTCACCAAATTATTTTTAAATGAACGTTGTCCAAAACTAACTCATAAAGGTTAAATAAATTGGCTAAAAAAAAATTCTTGTTATTTTTAACAAACTTTACTCAAATTTAACGTGGACGTTGCTACATCGTATGGCAGAAAACCCTGGTTCAAGAATATTTAGATGAATTTTAGATTATAAATTGCCACTTTCTGTCAGTAGAACCAACCATCTCTATCCACAAATAGATATTCCAATCGTTAATTAAATCTGAGTAAATTTACTTATTTTCATTCAAAATTGTATATTGATATATTTCGTATCAAACTTTAGTCAAACTCATACATATTATTATCCTAAGTATTAATTCAAACAACTTCCGGAGTATTAATTTAACCAAAAATTTTTCAAATTCGAAACGATTTCATTACAATCAAACTCAATCAAATTCTAATCAAACTTGATGAGGATATCTTGTAATCTGAAATCATATACCGATTCGTTTCAATTTTATAAGAGGCCCAGTGTAACTTAAGTAATTAAATCATTTTTTTTATTCAGGTTTGTAAAAACAAACTTTTGATTGAAGCTTGACCGTACACCGATTACCAAATTTTAATTGAACCATTTCCAGATTCAATCAATAATAGTTAATAAGAAGTTCTAATCTAATCTCAGAGTTGAGTTGAATCGAAATAGTTTGTTTTTAAATGTACTGATGAAAATTCAATTATCAGACAACCAGAAAAATTGAACTTGGCCTATGCAAGGGGTGTATCCAATTTGTTAATTTAGGATTAGCAAAATCATAGTTTATTGAAATTGAAACCAACGTCAATTCAAAAATAGTGAAAATATAAAATAGATTTGTTTGATAGTTTTAAAATATTTTGAAAGTTAGAGGTCAGCAACATTTTTTACATATTGCAGTTTTAATTAACGTATGCAACCTCTACCCGTCATCAAATTTCACAAAAAATCCAGTTTCAAAAGCTTTCGAAAAGTAGTTCGAGTGGATTAAAAAAAATCAAATTCCAATTCAAAATATAATATAAATTTGAAATGAAACAAATGAGTTAGAAAGATCGAATTTCAATTAATGCTTAAATTCCAAATAGGTTAAAGTATTGATTTCATCGAACATTTGAGAAAAAAGTGTTTGCGTTCTTTTGTTTAACATAAATTTGACATTAATATATTTTTGGCAAATTAGATATCGGAAATATTATAAACATAACTTAAATGTATTTTGAATTCATGTTTCGCTTCATGCGAAACTTTATGTATTTTTAAAGAATTAGAAATGCATTTGAATAGAATTGAAAAAAATAAAATTGGATTAGAACCGGAAAGTGTCAATTTTTCTTAAATCATAAATAAAATAAATTAGTATTCGAAACTAACATAAGTCGTGTTTTTTAATTCAAAAAATTTTCTTATTGGAATGAAGTTCTGGATAGAATTTTCTAATTTTTTCAGTAAAATCCAAATGAATTTAATTTTTTATCAATAAATAAGATACATTTAATGTTAAACTACACATTTTAATTGACTATTATCGAAATAAAATAAAATTTAACTTTATTTTTCAATGTTCTGGATAAAACATTGGTTTTTTCAAGTTCGCGATAAATTCATGTACACGAACTCGAAAAAAAAGGGAAATTTTAAAAGGAAATATTTTAAACAAATATTTTTCATTGTTTTATGCTTGATACCTGTATTATTGCACAATAGACGTCAAAAAATATAGTTAGAAGTTGAAATTTATTCAAATAAATAGAACATAAATTAAATATATTGGTTAAACTAAATAAAATTTCCCAGTATTATTCCCGATGTTCTTATAGAACTTGAAGTTCTGTTAATAAAAAAACGCAGCAATAATGATATAAAATTTGATTAAATCATTAAAAGAAATTTGATTTATTTTAACAAATTACCGCTATAATTATGTGAAATTTTAAATTTAAAAAGATAAAATTAAATATTAAATTTCAATTGAGTTCACTAAAATTTCATTTTCCGAATAAAAATTTGTAATTTCAATCTCAATTTAGGCCAAATATTAGAATTCTAAATTTTGATATATATATAATAAGTTTCTGTACAAAATTAAAATAAATTTAGATTTGGATTTTTGAAATTTAAATTTTTTAAATATTAAATTCCGATAAAGCCTTATTCTGATATTTTATATTTACAATATTAATTTATCACTTTTTTAAAATAAATAGAAACATACATTTTTCCTTATAAACCAAAAATTTGAATTGAAAGTTGAAATATAAAGTTCCATTAATGTCTACTGACATTTTAAATTTTCTAATTCTGATTATTGTAAATTTAATTTTAATTTGAACCAATTATTAGAATTCAAAATTTTAATGTATTTTATCGTTTTTTTTTTAATAAAAATTTAATTAAATGTTTCCTAATAAATCTAACATTTGAAATTTATATTATTGATATTAGAATTTTTTTAATATATTGAAATATTAAATTCCGATAAAGTTTAAATAAATATCAATTTTAATTTAGGCCTATTAAAGTTCAAAATTTTGATTTAATTTATCGAATTTTTTAAAACTAGATTAGCCTTTTTCATTTAAATTTAAAATTTGAATGATTGAAATTGGAAATTTTTTAAAAATTTTATAATTTTTAAAGTTTATTTCTAAAACAAAATATTATAGTTGTTATTATTTAATATCAGTTTTAATTTATCGAATTTTTAAAACTAAAAGTTAAACAAAGATTTTTACTTTGAATAAGTTTAAACTTAAATTTTAAAATTATTTGAAATATTGAAATAATTACGATAAAATCCGATATAATCTTAATTTTATAATTCCGATTTTGCCATATCAATTCTAATTTATCAACAAAAAAATTATATAACATTTTCCCTATAAGTCTAAAATTTTAAATGTGAGTTATTGAAATTAGAGATTTATAAAAAAATTTAAATATTCAATTCCGATAAAGTTCACTGAAAATTTATTTTCCCATACTAAATTTTATAATTGTGATTTTAGAATTTCAATCTTTATAAATCAAATACAATTTTATTTTTATAATTTTATATTCAGATACTAAATTTTTAATCCCGATTTTGTAATTTCAATCTCAATTTAGGCCAATTATTAGAGTTCTTAATTTTCAAAATCTAAATTTTCAAATTTATATTATTAAAATTAGATTTTTCTTAAATATTTTGAAATATTAAATTCCGACAAACTTTACTGAACATTTAATTAATTAATTATTTTCAATTTTAATTTAGGATTATTAAATAAATTAGCTTTTTTTAAGATAAATTGAGCCGAATATGATTTCGTACCAAATACAATAATTTACACGGAATTTGACCATGTATTGTAGAGATTGGTAGAACATAAGAGCTCCGCAGACCACCGGTTAAGGACCACCTCTCATACTATACACAAACAAATAAAACTAACCGATATTTTGATACATTTGTTTCTTGTACATTAAAAAGGGTGAAATCCTACTATCATAACCCATTACAAATAGTATTAAATTTACCATGGTATATAGAATTAATCAGTTGGAATCTAAAATTGAATTTTTCAGTTATTATCGAAATTGAAAATGCAACAGATCATTACATCAACGTAATTAATTATTATTGTTGTAGAGCCAATCGATACTCCTGTATGATAAACTGAATGACTTTGAGGTTATGAAAATAACCGTATACGTTGCTGTTAAACACTTTACGCATATTAGTTTCTCCAAGCATGAGAATTTTTGTGTTAAACCAAAGTACAATTACTGTCGAAGAAAAAAATAATCATCTGGTACTTGAATGATTTTGACCCTCAAGACTCAAACTGTTAAGTAAGTGCTTGCATATTTACCTAAATTTGTTTAAACTTTGTATGTATATGTTGACTATAAATAAGATGAAATGGTGTTATTAATCTGAAGTGGTTGTGACATTTCAGTATAACGTTAAGTTTTTATGGTTGACATATTGTTATGATATGTGAAGTGGACGTTCATATACGCATATACATACGAGTATATAATTCTTATATATATATCTTTACGTCAAATTCAGTAAAATTGGCTATATAGTATTGTGTCGCACATACATACATAACTACATATTTGATAAAATTTTGAATCCGTTAAATTTCTACCATTAAAAATATATATGACCATGCCCGATTAAAACATAATCTTGGCTTAAGCTTAATTAGTGGAACAAACTATATGTAAACCATGTAGTTTTATCGGTCGGCATCATTTGAAGTACCGAAATATAAATTGTAAAGAGGCGAAGTTAAGCTTCTTAATACTTTCTTAATTTAAGTTCTTGTATAAGCCGATGTTAAATGTTATGTTTTACTATTTTGATTGAGTCAAGTATGATAGTTAAAATATTATGTTGATCAAAATTTTATTAATTGAAAAGTAAAATTTATGATTTTACCTGGAGACATTAAAAAGTTGTCCCATCGTTCGGTATATCGAAACTTTTATTATTGTCTCAATATGGTTATGTATTCGCTTGTTAAACACTTAGTTGGATTTTATGGCTGTAAAACTTAAATGGCTTAGAATTTGAATTTATTTAAAATAGTGCCTATAATCTCATCAAATTTGAATAAAAATTTTGGATTTTATTTTGATTGAAAATTTATGTGAATTATTTTAGTAATTAAAAGTAGTTTGAATCATCATTTTGACTGATAGGAAAATTTACTCAAATTTGATTATATTTTAACAAAAATTTGAATGAGCTTAATCTCATTAGAATTACAATTCATTAATTTCATGTAAGAAAGTCAGAATCGATTGTAATAGATGAAATTGGAACGAAGTCTAATGTTGATTTGTGAGAAATTGGAATGAAATTTAAAAGGTTTGTTCGGAACAGAACGAATAGAATCTACCAATCTATATCATACGTATTGATATAAAACCTACCTGCGAGCAAGCAGCGGAGGTGTTTGATGACTTTGCTTACTCACCATCGTATATCCTCTTACACTGAGATGGCTGTGTATTAACTATCTGGTGCACATCAATAGACAATAGACTCGCTGTATTTAAAGCGTATTTAAAAAAACCCAGACGCTACGACAAATGTATGCTACAAAGTACATTGCAACTCAAGTAAATGTAGTTAGTTTTCCGTTGTATGTTGGGTCTAAGCAGGAGCCCTACTATGACTTTTGCCTACTATTTTCGACGGCTATCATTTTCCTATAGTAGGAAAAGGAAGTAAAAGGATAACAATGTTATAAATTTATTAAACACAAACACAGAATTGAAGTTTATCGCCTATTTTGAAATTTGATTGAAATAAAATATTTAGAAAGACCAATTTAAGACGTCCGTCGAAAAAATTAAGTTCAGCTATTACCTAAAAGGATTTCTCTAAATTGGACATATCGGCTATCGAATCCCTAACGCTAACGTTACATGGGGTTAATCGTGAATCTTTCATATTTTTGAAGTAAGATGTGACTTTGGAATATGATTTGTCTGTATATTTTGACATTTACTTCAGTTATGTGACAGATAAATTAAGCAAAACTCAACGTAATATTTATTGCCTGAAAAACCATTTCATAATTTGGTATTTAAAAATAACCAATTTGAAACTGATGAACCATACGGTTTTTTGATAGACTTGCTTAAGTACTGTCGAAAAATCAAACATTTATCCTTAATATGTGATTAAATGTTTGTGATAAATAACAGTCCAACTGCATAATATTGGTGTTGATAATAATAACAGCGTTATGAGTAGACCTAGCTAAAGTTTTAACCGGCTCTTGTTACGACAAATTCAAATAAAAAGACCTATCATTAATTGGAATACTTTAAGCGGGAGAACCCGTTTCAGCGCACATTATATGATTTATAATTGAAAATTCAAATAATTGGTAAAATAATTCTGTTAAAGGGCAAGGCGCATGATTTTTCATAATATGTAAGTTACTAATTTCTAGGGATTTCAACATTTGAAAACGATGAATAAGAAATTCAAATTAGTATTATTCAAAACTATTTAACTATCAAACATCTGTTCAATGTCTTACGGAATATATTAATTATGCAACCTCCGATGGTTTCCACTGAAGGAGAACGATCATTCACCAAACGTTTCTTTTTGTACATTTGAGCTAAGATAAGCGGAAACACATAACTGAAAACACTCTAGCGCGACGCGTTGTACATTTCAACTAATTATTGGCTAACGCATCTATTGAGGCTCCTTTCCCTTATCTGTAATGCACAATGTAGGTTACTTAATCCTGTCAAAAAATTTAATTAACATTAAAGGATGCCATTAGTTAATTTTTTTTTAGAAATATGTATTTGTATTTGAAGTGTCTCCCTTTCGTATTTAATATTTTGATAGAATGAAATTTAAGTAACCTTTTATGTGTATCATAAATGAAATATAGAAAAATATCAATGTATGTGTAAGCGGTATAGGTGAAAATTGCAGAAGAAAATTTGCAATGCGAAGGCAACACCAGCTACGTATATTAGTTTCCAGCTTAAAACGGAAAAACGTTGCTCACATAATTTAGTTCAAGTGCGCATGTGCATCGATCTATTAAAAAACTTTATTTACAACCGAAAGCTATGAACATAGCTCACATCGCTTAGCTTAGCTTAGCTGAAATATTCAACGGGCCTTACCCATCGACCTATTGAATTTCATGTGACCGTCATTCTGTGATCGCATATTCGCGTTCTTTTATTTTTATTTATAACCCCGATTTATTAAAATCGGATCATTTTAGGTGACCGATCGTCGATTTGGATTTTTGTATTTTTCCTACTTTTCAAAATCGAATAGACTTCGTGGAGAAATGTTTTATGGTCGCTGAACCAAGGAGATTGTCCCGATTAAGAATTGTTTGTCGGGTTGTATGACTACGTTAAGTGGTTACTGCTAAGTTGATTAGCACCTGTCCAAAAATATTTTAGGACTAGAGAAATAAACAAGAACTACTGCTATCAATACAATGTATAAGAATGCTATATGTGGAATGCCAAACCAGATACAAAGCCACTGCATAATTTATCGAGTGTTTAAATATTGCAAACTTTATATACCGTTCAGTGTCTCAAGAAAACGGATTAAAATATCAAAGTAGACAAACCTACAAAAAGCTATCAATCTAGCACGAGTCACAGCTAGGTTTCCCTCTAAATAGAAGACATTGTTATGCTCAGGCCCAAAATAATCGAACCAGCAGTCGTTCTAGACAAATTATTAGCCTCTTGATTATCTACGATATCCCTGCGCGGCTAAGAGTATTCATGAGAAGTTTCACTTTATTTAATGTATACATTTCCTTAAAATGACCTGTCTACTGAAAAGATGCGGAACGAACCTCTTCGTCCAGTGTTTTAGACTGAGGGGAAAAGCATAGGTTTTTTGTTTAATATTTTTTTCTTGTCCCCATCTTCTCTGCCATAACTGCCATACTATGCCTGTCTTATTTTATTCGATACCATCTGTTAGGAAAATGGGGTTTGTACTTGTGCAAGGAGCTTTCTCGTATTTTAATCAGTTTAAAAATTTTTAAGTCCAGTATGGTTCATAGTTCGTTTGAGTTTACTGGATTTCTTCGCCAATTCATTATTGCCGATGGTCGATGTTTCTAATTAAGATAGATTTTCCGTTATATTATTTTAAGTTATATTCTATAATTTTCAATTTATCCTCATTTCAAGAAAGTTTCACAGTGAAAGATTTCTTGATTCAATTGTGTACGGCATCTTTACAGCCACACTTGCTTGTTTTCTTTAGACAGTAACTACCCTCTCAGTTAAAAAGGCTTTACTTCAAGATCATTTTAGTCATTTATCGCACTGACTGGTCGTTGATCCCCGTCTCAATTACGATTTTTACCATTCTTCTGCATGAGCTTTCAATTGTTGGAAGTACGTTGATTCCGTATTTTCTTGAGTGGCCAGGAGCCTAAAAGTTTGCGAACATTTTTGATGGATATCTTTTTATAATTTGTTGGCCTTTGGATTAAATCTATGTGTGGAGTAAATATAACTGCGACTTATTTCACAAAATTCTTTCTAAATCCGCGTTGGCTCTTTTGGTGAGCCTGTTTATTTAGTGAAATGGATCACGCGATAAAAAGGAATTAAATGGCATTTTAGAGGTAAAACCGATATTTTATCATTTTAATCATTAACAGTTTTAATCAAATTTAGGCCAAGCGACATGTAATGGCTGGCAGTTTCATTTGGCACCATAAATCTGTTTAAAAAATGAAATGCAACCAGTCATCAAGTATTAATGCGTCTTCTTCCAAATATATTCTCTCGAAATGCTGACAATATGACTTTATGAGAGGATGGTGAATTTAAATATATTTTAAGATGAGATATATCAATGCGCTGCTCGGACTGAGGAAAAAAATTGCATTTATTCGGAAAACGATTTATTCGAGGTGTCCGCCTTGGGCTTCGATTCACTTCGATTTCTGTCCTAATGAATGCTTCAGCCAAACTGCAGAAATGGTAGCTTGGAAAATGAACATTTGCCGGCAGCGAACAAATTTCATCCTATTGTGTTCGACAATGTTGCTTCCTTAATTCTGTACAGCATCTTTGCAGCCGCACTCGCTTGTAAAACACACTTTAGACAGGATTTTTCCACTCTAGATCTATTTTAGTTCAAGATCCTTTCATAGCCATTTCTATCGCACTGAGCGTTCGTTGATCCTGGTCTCAAGGACGAATTTTTCAATTCTTCTGGGTGAGCTTTCGTTTTCTTGGAGAGTTAATTGTGCGTTTTCTTCCCTAACGCTTTTCAGATCAGCTGTCTTAAATCGATACTTTTGTTTCGGAGTTTCATTGCCAGGAGACTAGTTTGAATAGAATTTTTTGATGTAGATCATTATGTTTATGATTAAATTCAGTTGTGGAATAAATATAGCCGTTAAATATTTGACAAAATTCTATCTACATATTATGATTTTAACGAGCTACTATTGATGCAAATAAATCCGTTTTGGCTCTTTTTGGATTACGGGATAATTTCCATTAACTGCCAATGAAATAAAGTGGGTAATTAGAGCTAAAACCGATACTTTACCGAACCTAGAATTGCACTTCAAATTTAATAAATTTTTGAAACGCTTTGTTTCGAACATTGAATTTAAGTAGAACTAGGCGAGAACTGTACTCAAGTGCTAATCAAATTTTGTCCAAATCAAGTAGAAATTATTCATTAAAATTTTATCAAATTTATATCGTGTATCATGAGGGCTACCTGTAGTATATCCAATTAAGAATTAACTATTGTTTTGATATTTCTGGCAAAACGAACTAATAATTTTTGTAATTCGGACTATTAAGATTAAACACCCGGCAAAATTTTTTTTTGTATAGACGACGAAATTTTATCAAAACTTTGGTATTCGATATCATTAGTCTTTCACAAAAATAAACCCTGAAGTATGGAGCTCTAAATTATTTACCTTATCTCACCGCTCTATAATTAACCGAGAAAACTCCCCTCGCGAATTTCCTAAAAAAATGTGTATAAAAAACCCAAAACAAAAAACAATTTATTGATTTCAAGTCAATTATCCATCGAAAACATTAATTTTCCAGTTGAAACCTATATTTGTACATACATATGTATGCATATACATACATAAAACAACATAATCTCCGCAACAAAATGAAACGAACATAAAACTGGAACGTAACTAATAATTTAAATTTCATAATAATTCGTTTTATGTCATGTTGCCTGCCCTATTCAACAGCAACCGAAACAACAAAAGGCTCGCAATGGAAACCTTTTTTTTTTTTGTATTCTTCGACGAGTTTTGTATTATTTATTTGAACATTTCTTTTTTGTTTAACAATAGCGGATTGTTAAATAAAAATTAGAGATCCCTTTTTTTTTGTGTCTAGAATACCAGCCCTAACTATAATAATATAATATTTTGAATTTTTGAGTTTTCACACGAATAGACAAGCTCACAACCAAAAAAAAAAAAAATTAAACTTGAACCATATATTATACAAGCTTGTGGAACAGATGATGCGATATCATCGATATCAGACACTCGAGAAATGTATATATACTTTAATCGGATTTTAGAAATCCCATGTACGTCCGTATGTATATATAGAGTGTTGACAAGAGGCTAATTTGCATTATTTTATTTTTGGGGTGATTAAACTTTCAGCGCATTAAAAATGTTATTTTTGTTTTCTATTTTCAGATGACGATTTAAATGGAATGGAACTGTCTACATAAATAGCTGAGCGACCCAGGATGTCTAATAAAATTGACGAACGATAAATTTTAATTAAAAATATACATTTATACAAAACTTATATACACACACACATACAAAAATGAATTTATTAGAAAAAATTCAATTAATCGTAACGTGCCTATTGTTGATAAGACCGCATACAAATGCATTTAAATTAGATAATATTAGTAGTAATAGTAGTGGTAGTAGTAATAGTAGCGACTCTATTAGTAATAGTGATATCGATAAGACTGATCGGATGGAAATACCATTGCATTTAACCGATTTGCCAACCAAATTTGGTGATGAAGACGATATTATAAAAATTACGCCAAATAATCATCATCCGGATCGTTTTAATAGCGATCATCACTATGACGATGATGATGATGATGGTGATTATCATGATCGATCGGAAAATATCGATTCAGAGTACGAGGACGAGGAGGATGATGATGATGGCGACGATGGTGGCAGTTTGGATCATTTCGATCCGAAAATATTGATCGACGATAAAAACGATAATGCAATGCCCATATTTTTGATCGAACCAAAAAGTGGTTATATTGTACGCAATCGTCCTATTACACTTGAATGCAAAGCTGTTCATGCATTAGAGGTATATATACATATTGTACAACACATATGTCATAATATTTACCCCAATCATTTTATTTTTATTTTTTTATATGATAAAGGTAACGTTCCGATGCAGTGGCAGCTCACAATCACCACCATCGAAAAAAGATTCACACGTTGATCCGCATTCGGGTGCACATGTACAAGAGGTAACCGCAACAATATCCCGAGACTTTGTCGAAGAATATTTCGGTAAAGTATTCAAATGTGATTGTTACGCATGGTCGTCGAGGGGAAAAGTAAAAAGTCAATCAGCCACAATAGAAGTTGCCCGTAAGTACAAAAATAAATATTTTTTTACGGTCGATTACAGACCACAAATATACCCAAAACATTAATAATTTATCAAAAAATAATTCATGCGGAACGTGTACACATGTATGTAGGTAAGCATATGGTATATGTCTGTACATGTCGGTATAGTAAATTGGCGGGAAAATTTTGTATCTGTTATAATGTAAAGTGTTCTAATAATATTCCAACACCTACAATGTAATCTCCACCACAGTAGCATGCTGCATACTAAACAATATTGGTACAAACATATATAATTGGTGTTGAACATGGTTGTTATGTTGTTTTTTTTTATTTTTATGAAAGCATAAATATTTACATAAAATTACATAAATCACATAAAATTATGTATATATAGGCAAGACTAAACAAGACTTATAATATTAAGACAAAAATTCTGTTTTCTTACAAACAAAAAAATAAAAAAAAGCAAACAATCTTATATTATGATTACGATTATTATGACTATTATTATCGTTATGATTATAATTATGTTTTTATGTAAATTAACATAAAAGCTACCATATTTGTGTGCTATATTATTGTGTACATATACAAGAGATATAACTCGGAAAACAAAGACACTTGTGATATAAATTTATTGGAAAATTATTACCGTATATTTACAAGATGGGTATGGTTGGTTGATTTAATCAATCAAGACTCTGTATATAGATTGAAGGGTTCCCCTATATATATACACATGTATGAGAGAGCAAAACTATTTTACATATTTAATCGATATAATACGGGTACTATAATAATAGTACAGCATAAATAACAGACATATGTATGTATACCATATAGACACACACACACGAACATGACAGATTACATAAAAAAGAACGAAAGATACATTTTTATTTACGAAAATTGGTAGTTATACACAGAACGTCAAGCTTTAAGACAAAAATATTTTAATATTTTTTAATTTTAAAATCATAAATTATAGTAAAATATCTGTTTAACTATATAGAAGTAAAAAAAACAAAACTTAACTATTTTGTTGTGACATTGTAATTTATGGCCATATTTATGATGATGATTGTTACTTATGTTATGTTTCCATGTCATATTTTTATACAAACGACGACTCCGATATATAGACATGATGAGATTAAGATGTTAAAAATTATGAATTTTTATAATAAATACGTATGTGTATATAGGAGATGAAATGATGGTGGGCCCGATTAATTGGAGGATGTTTGGTACAGTTTTTTTTTTTTTAAATTTAAAATTTTAAATTGAGGGTTATTTGCATATTATGATGGTATATGCGGTTGCATATATAGTTTTGATCAATTTAAGTTATGGTAATTGTCGAATTTAAATAGAAAATTATAAAAACTAAACAGCATCCCAGTTTGCGTACATTTATTTTGGTAATTTCAATATTAATTCTCTAATATTTAAATGTATGTAAACGTATACGTAGAGTCCATTTTAGTATTGATCGTGGGTTCTAACCAAATCTAATTAATTTGTTATTCGTAAAACAGAAAGTGTAACATAATCAAACGTCCATTTTTAATATTAGTATGTACGAGTAGCCTACAATTGTTGAAAGCATTTAGTTGTAATTACTTTCTATACACCATAGGTGTATTGTTTAAGAATTTTGTGAGCATCATGTACACAACATTAATCATAACAATACCTACATTAAATAAAAAACAAAAATAATCGAATTGATTTCTAGGAATATTCACGTCCTTCTTCTTATTTGTATATTGTTAGTGGTTTTGGGCACAGCTTAAGCAGCGAGTACAGAATTTCATTTGTAACGTTCATATGAAATTCTGAAATACTAATGAATTATTCCAATAAGCTAGACATGATCGAAACATGACTAAAAAATGTATGGTTCAAAATTGATTTGATCTCTCTGTGCGACAAAGTCAGACAATTTTCTACTCTTTCAACCAAATTGAAATTTATTTTAAATCTTGGAATATTTGAAGTCATAAAATGCAATGGTGAGCAAATATCAACCACTATTAACGAGACTCCCAGTGTCGACTATCAAATGAAATCACAGCCAGGGAACGGGCTTTAAAAAATGAGTTCAAGGTGCAAAATTGTTCAATATATGGGGCTGCGGCCCTATTCTGGTTTTCCCCGGGAATTGGGAATTTTTGACGTTTTTCTATTAGTTTGGAATTATTTTTCCCCAAAGTGAATTCTAGCGATTGAGAATTTTTTTCAATGGTGAAATAATAATTCCATATTGTTGCAGTTTTGACGTTTATTTTTCCCTGCATATTTTTTAGGGAATTAGATGGGAGTTTTAAATATTATATTTAAAAATCGAAATAAAAAATAATTTCAACGATTATATGAAGCATTAACATTTAAAGTGTTTACATTAGAATCGAAAATCTATAGATAATTTGAATCTTGAATACTCGTCAATAACAAATAATTTACGTAATGGGACCTGTGTTCTTACGAATTGGACATTCTTTGAATGATAGGAATGCCGATTAAGCTATACACGTTCGACTCTAGTTTCGTCTGAACAGCGAATGCGAAAACCAAATGCTAGGGCATTCTACATTTATTAATAAACCAATAATAATTGTGGCTGTCAAATAAAAACTAGTAATCGGTTAATTATGATAGAGAGCTAACTATTTAGGTAAGGATGTGCCGACTAAGAGAATACGGTTATTATTGTTTCTTGCAAAACTGATTTAAGTACGTTCAGGTCTCCTTATGTTAGATATAGTTTTTGGTCGTTTTGATGATGGTATTTGAAGAGGAGGTGAATTGCACTGACAAGTTATTTAAATTACAGTCATCTTCTTCATCAGCCACTGGATCTGTGCTTGTAGTACAGCACTGTTCGCATACTCTAATATAGTGTTGAGGTGCGACAGACATTGCAAACTGCAGTAGTTTTTGTATCATTCTTTCGCCCTTTTCGATTTCGCTGGCAGTCTTCACAGTTTTGTGTTAATTTATGTCAACTACAAAGCTGATTTGACTGACTTGTGAAGTGTAGTGAACCTTTCGCAATTCTGTTTTGAATATGTATCTGCCAACTCTTTGGCTAACGGTTTCCAAAAAAAAAAAATCGCTTTTCCGATGAAACATTAATAATTTGACATATGCGACAGGCATCACGGGCACCTATATCCAACATATTATAAAGCAATGTGCCGGGTCAACGATTTGTTTTCCGTTTGCATGTTTAGATGCGATTTATTTGATCGAACGTATCAACATCACCCTTCGAAGCATTGTAGGCCATAACAACTTGTGATTTTTTGGTGCTAGCAATTATAGTTCCATTAGCATGTATACTGTAGAAAGAAACAAAATATTTTTATTATTGGTTACATAACAGATAAGATTGCTCACGAGATCGAGAGCAACATTTCGAGCTTTTTGCTCACCGGGCTGTGTCCTCAAATTTGTCCTGCTAATGGATAACTCGTAGTACCATCAACAACAAGCCGAAATATTGTTATCCCGTACTTTCCATGTTTACTGGAGATGTATTGTTTGAAACTAATCTTCCTCGAGTGGTAACCAACTGTTCATCAACAATCATCTCTCTAGATGGGATAAAGCCCTCTGCAAGATTTTTTGAAATAAACTCCACACATGGCGGAATGCAATTAATTGGTCCGGCTAAAAGTGAGCTGGTTTTGTCCGTGTCTGATCTAATCTAAGAAAACAAGTTATTTGTTCAATTGTGGCTAGAGACATAACAGTTCTGTAGAATAAGGCATATGGGACTCATGGTAGTGATGCTTTGCCTTCACTTAACACGACTTTTCAGCTTCGGCATATAATAAAATTGCTATATGTATAGGCATACATTTCATCTTCTTGAGATGGTTTAAATATCAGTTTGAATGCGTCTACTTTATTTTGAAAAATTCTATTAGGCAATGCAAAATTCCATTAGAGGGAAGCAACCACCAAATTTGCTGAGATTGTTTATTCTGTGCCGTGTAGCGCATTCCTCGATTAGACTGAACCAGAGCTCCGTTTTGTTGTGTTTCTGCTCGATATTCGGCAGAACTAGTTTGATTATCAGGTTTACGTAAATTTTCAATAATTTGCAGAAGCCGGGGGTCTGGCAAACGTTCAGCTTCTTCGGTTGAATCATCGCTGTTACATTATTATTTTGGTCAGTATTTACTGCGATACCGTAATGCGCACCAGCCTCTACTACATGAACTCTCGCAGGATAACTATAGGCAACGTGAAAATTATCGATTTCGTTCTCTAACTCTAATCGCTTCCTACCAGTCAAATCTCTCATTTCTGAACTTTCTAACAACCTTAATAAATGATCCCAGTTCTTTTAGAATGAAATGTGTATTTAAATAGAGTTAAGCAGCTGAAAAATACAAAACTACTAACCAAATTGCGCATAAAATGCTTACAGTGAACAAAAGATACTGAAAACATTACAATTCTTTTTATACAATAATTTATTTGTTCAATACAACAAGTTCACAAGAAACTATTTATTTATTTTACTTACCTGCTGTAAAATAAAAGCATCACGAAATATGTCGAAGAGATATCTAATCTAAAAAATTTGAAGTTTCTTATTAATTATTTCAAAATTGGTTGTTAACCGCTTTGCATTTTTTTTCGAATCGGGATTATCTAAATGCTTTTATTATAATTAAAGAACAAGGGGGAAGAAAAGTGAGGCTTTTAATTATCCTAATCTCTAAACTAAAAGCTTCACACCTTCCATATTTGGTTGCTACTTTCGATTTTTGAACATAAAGCCATATAATTTGACGAGAATGAAAAAGACATCCCTTAACTTAAGTCAACAGAAATTAACTCACATGCTGCATATTAAAGGTTTTAAAAAAATCATAAATATTCCGTTTCGGTTGTAATGGAATATTTTGGTAGACTAACTGAGCTAATCGATGAAGTCCAAAAAAAAAATTGTGTAAAACATTTTTATTTTACTTATTAAGCAAATTACTAGCGGTATAATTTGGTTTCCAATATATCCGTGAATACTAAACATTGCTTCATAATTCTCGGTACTACTAACCTGCATTCGGATACAATTTTGATAGATGACCCGGATAAAATCTTTATACTTGTACGAGTAACAGTTCCATATACATGTATAATAAATTTCGCGGTTTGCTTTTCTTTTTCTGACAGTATGAATAATTGCAAGCAAATGCTGTGGAATGTCGATTTTGGATTAATTTGTTGGGTCTTTAAGATCACCTCAGCGAATCTTTTTGATATTTCGGTTTAGGTGTTAAATATGAGATACTCATTCAGATTCCTCGGATACCTCTTGAAATTTTTAAAATTTGTCAAAAGCAGCTTTTTATTTCGGGTCTATATTCGCTTTTGTAACATTCAAATCAACAGCACGGGAATTATGGAATTATTTATTAAAAAAACAAGCCCTCTATCATAACTATCCAATCATAAATCCAATATCAAACACTACTTAAGTGTTGTTTGAGAGCCACAAATACATTGACACCCACCCTGTATCTTGCGCTGCAACAACAATAAAGAAAATTCATCATCCATAAAATTATTTTTTAGTCGAGTATTAAACAAAAAAAAAATGAAAAATCATCTAATTAAATTATGAGTTTTACAAATTTGTGAGTTGACTTGAAAATTTTTAGTTGAATGGCCTATACCTACTCGTAGTTTCATTGGGTAGGAATTAAAATATAAAGTCTCGGCATTTTTAGATGTTATATTTATTTTAAAATATCGATTTTTATCAATGAACTTATAATTATAAAATTCGTAATTTAAAAAATTGTAATTAAAATCCAGTAAGCGTAATTAAATCATAACCTCAAACAATTAATCAACAAGAATCAATAGAATTCAGAGTATTTTAGTATGTATTTTGTGATTTGAATATCTTAGTATATGTCTAGAATATCTCTTTTTTACAACTAAGGTTTTTCAATTTTTCAGTGCGTGGGATCAAATATTTCTAATCTGGTAGAACGCTACTAAATTATTCTTCAAACTAAGTATTTACGATAAATTATATGAATCTAGACCATTACCTCCATCAGTTATCCATGTAGTGGTTGCTTCCTTATTCAGAAAATTCCAATGAAAATCAAGCAAGAAATAAATTTAGACAACGAAAATCTAGAAACATAATTGCCAAAGTGCGGCACTGTGGCCCCAAGAAATTTACAACATTTCTATAAATTCGATTTTTCTCTAGAGCTACTACTAATGAGAGTGGTACGATCCACTCTGCGGACACTTCCGACGACTATTTCATTCACCTCAAACAATTAATGTTTAAGTTATCAAGTCTAGATACAATAATTCTGGAAGAGATATTTACAAATTTCAAAATAACCACAATTTCCAAACTGAATAAGAAGAAGTGACGTACTTTATAAAATAATGGTAAACAGACAGCGATCATGGCACCAGAAAGTCCGTATCAAACTATTCAAGAAGCATTTCGAGAGAACTTCTCACAAAACGGCTATTTCGTTTTTGCTATGAAATTGGCGAAGACATGACCAATGAAGGGCGTTAAGATACAATCTTCGTCAAAGAGCACGAAAGGCCTCACAAAGAAACAACGGGAGTATAGAACCAGATACGATGGTTCCAGTTTTACCTAAGAATGGGTAATAAAATTAAATTACACAATGCGATGATCAGAAACCCTATAACATAAAGTTATCCCCAAGACCAATCTCGGAAAGGCCACTAGAACGAGTGCATATTGATATTTTTAATATTGGCAAAACAAAATTTTAATCTATACTGGATTCTATTTCTAAACACTTGCAAGTGATTCCGATCGATACGAAAAGTCTACTGACACAACCAGCGCTCTGACAAAATATTATGACATTATTTGCTATTATTCCGGGAATAGTGCAAGACTCATTTTATCATTCGTCAATAAACGGGTGGTAAGTGAGTTTTTGATTGCAGGTCCAATAAAAATAGGGCGCCTGCACCCACGGGACAGTTAAAAATAGTCGAATGGAAATTTGTTAGAACATTAAACGTACAATGAAAAAGCCGCCAAATGACATTACACGGTTATTTGCTTATGGTGAATTCATCGAAAAGAAATTGTTTGTCGTGATTCGACGACATTCTGAATTCTAGGCATATTTTTTCAGAAAATTCACCAGTAAACAGTAAATTTTATTTTATTTCTTTATTTGACATTACTTGTCGAATTTATTAACTCCGAAAAAATCGATCTGACACTATAAAAAAAAAATCCAACAACAATTAATAGATTTAGAATAGCAAATTTCCAGTGGAATTTTTCCAATCCAGTTACAGAACTGACATGAATATTGCAATAAAGCTATTGCTGAAGGTCGTGTCCGATTTCCATAATAATAACCCTTTTTGGAATAATTGTGACGTAAGTGAAATAATTTCCACTACCATTTTTTCCGATAAGTTCATTTGCTGTCCGAATTCTGTAACAGTTTGGACAATAATAATTTAGAAATTGTTACATGAATTGTAACGTGAATAGTATAAAATCAATAATGGAAGTAAAATTTGGCCCGAATGTGTTGGCGTCAAATTATTATTGTACCAATAATGTTTACAAATTTCCGCTAAACCATTTTTAGCTGTCCCGTGAGCACTGCCGAACAATCTTGAATCAGATATGACTCAAGCTAGTATTTTTTTCTTGGTTATAGGAACAAACATAGTTGGCGTGCGCTTCGTTTAAAGAAAATTATGTCGCAAGTGTCATAATTGGTTGTCAAAAATGCTGTCACAATTATTACAGTAAAAATAATTATCACAGAAATCGGACAGAACTATTCATTCAGCTCCCTTTCCGGATTTTTTACTTAAAATATAACGACAATTTCTAATGGTAATTTATTCACAGAGCGTAATGCGTCTCTAGACGTCCTACACGACTATAGAGTTCTAGGATTTTTCTAAATTTTGTATATTTCTTTAAAATTTAAAATAAATATTTAAGATAAATATGTTTCTCAATGTTTGCTGGATTCGTTTAGAGTTTAATTTAGAAAAATATTCATAACAATCCCAATAAAGAGAATTTAGTTCGTTTACTAAATTCTCTGTAGTTTCGATACTTTTCTAAAATAGTGTATTTATCAATACATATGTAAACACATTTTATTCTACATTTCTAGAATTGTCTTTTTTGTGGACTCAAAAAATTGTCAGCACCTTTGGGGCAGATGTCCGTAAGTTTAAAAAGCAAGCAAGCAATTCTATGAAAAAGTAAATGATTTGTGATTCAATTATTTTCTTTAAATGAAATGTCATGACTTACTAGTTTTTATGTGCGACCTCAAAAAATGCAAAGCACTCTTTTCATGATTTTTACAGCACAATCGTAAAAACAAATAAAAATATAAAACAAAAATTAATTTTAAGTTCGAGTTTGAGTTTGTTGGATAGAGTAAAAATTGAGTGATCTTTTATTTGACTAACGATTGGTTTGCTACTAGGTAATAAATTAGTTAATCGCAAAAAAATCTTAGTCAAAAATAGAAATAAACATTTTATTTGAAATTGAAATTTGAATGGTAAAATGCTAAATTTATTGATCTTGCGATTCGCGAATTGCTAGACTATCGAGTATTTACCCCATTAGGTACGATTCTTTTTTTGGAACATTGCACAGCAGATGCCACAGTTTGGTTAGAATATTGAAAGAATAAACCTATAAAAAAGATTGAAAATTGAGGTTTTCTGAATTATTAGTGCTTAAAATTGAGGTCGTCTATTTATTAATCGGTTCTTTATTATAGAGAGATGATTAATTCTCGTGAAATGTATATAGCTTCAGATCATTGCTTCAAAAATTGAACTTCTCTGAATTGATTTATTTATCTTGCGAGAAATTTACTGAATTGTGGAATTATATACAAAAAATAATCATTCTATCATTGGTAAAAAGATTAATTACACTTTATTTTTATCAGCATCTCATCTTCACTTCATTACTATATATACTCTAATTCAGACAGTACAGTACATACGTGCTACAATCGGTTTGGTAATATTAAACCAAAAATATAATTTCGAACCAAACTAAGATTCGAGATGGAATTTGAAAATACATCACTCTTCGACCTGAGATTAGCGTATACAAATTATGAAATTAAATTCACTCAATCAATCGTAGAAGTTCAACAAAATTGTAATTCAATATTTTGCTTTTGAGCTAGAATTTATTCTTAAGGTACAGGTTCACGGTCTGAATTTCTATTCTTAATGTCAAAAAAATCCAGTCCTTTTAATCAATAAATTGTACTAAAGCGGAGAGCGTGTAAATAACTCGGAAAATTTCAGATTGAACTAATTTTCTGAAAGCTTGGTTGGAATAAATTTTAACTTTTACCTGATTGTGTCTATCTTCCAATACAAATTGTCATTTATTGTATTACATACTGCCAGAAATTTGAACTGTACGATACGATGGACAATTTATAGTTCCCTACTGTAGGTATTTTGTCGCCTAAAACAAACTAAAAATTAGTATGGGTTGATTTGTGACCCCGTCGCCATATCAATAATTTCTATTACTCTATTCAATATTTTAATGTTTTGAAATAATTTTGAAATTTGATTTACATTAGTTGTAATAATAATCAAAAGTATTAGGGCTAATGTTCTGTTTCACATCTAGAAAATTGTCGCATTCCGTACAGTAGTAGGTGATTATCGATGGTTGCAAAGAACACATTGCCCGTTTGCCCTACCTGGCTAATTACTTTAGATTTTCGCTCGAATGGCTTGTTATTGGCCATATTTACATATTCACTGTACTCTATACGACTTTTGGTATAGCCTTATTGATTGAGCAACCACATAGATAATTAGTTCATAAAACCGCAAAATCTTTTTCTTTTTTTTTGATGTTGTTTCTTTTAACACCCCCATTTTTCACTTCGCTAGTAACATAAAACATAGAAATCTCTTAATTACCCCGAAACAAAAAATAAAAGGGTTGATAAGACGACACAAAAAATATTTATTTCTTGTGATAATGGAATTGATAATAATGATATAAGAATATAATATCAATGGGATGTCTCTTATAATTTTCTTAGAAAATTAATCAACACAAAAAAACAATGCTATATACTCGAGTATATACAAGAAATTCGAGACTCATCTTCTTTTCGCCATTTACCTCTCTCTATATACATACATATAAGATATAATAATGATAATGATGAAAGAGATTACGATCTTCTTTTAATTTTTTTTCCTTTTTTGTATTTCGTGTGATTATGATTGATAGAATTGAAAGAGATAAAAAAAATGATTTTGAAAGGAAACCATAAAATGTCGTTAACATCTTCTTCAATACTTTAGTTTATTTCTTCCTAATTACCGTACTTTCATTTTATTTGGGTCAAAATGTATATTGAAAGAAATTCAAGTAGATTAATTATCTGAATCCTTGTAAAAGGATATTATTATAGATATATAAGAAATAATAATAATAAAAATCGTTTTTCTTTTGTTTGTATATGTGCTTCTCAGATCTTAAAAAGAATTTTGCCGTTCAACCATCACCGGTTCACATTGAATTAGGTGGGCGGGCCGAATTACAATGTATTCCACCTAATGGAGTTCCATTACCAAAAATTACATGGTTACGGAATGGGGTGCCAATCAATTTAGACGAAACACCATCAATCCTAACGACAGTCGATGGTAATTTAATAATAACACGAGCTGCATTTAAGGATATTGGTAATTATACGTGTGTTGCGGAAAATATTGCAGCGCGTCGTGCATCCGATGCCGTTTCGTTAACCGTCTTTGTAAATGGACGGTGGTCGAACTGGTCGGAATGGTCGACGTGCTCGTTCGATTGTTTACAAACACGGAGGCGCAGCTGTGTTAGTACATCGCCCCATTTCACCGACTCCCCGGATAGTATCAAGTGTGTTGGACGTGATTTTCAATCGTCCGAGTGCAGAGGAGGTCGTTGCAAAATTGTAATTCATCATCCGGAAACGATTGAAACGCCAAAAAAAGGTTTGACAAAAAATGTTTTTTAAAATATTAAGGCGCTTACAAATTTTTTATTTTATTTCCCCCACCAGGTGTTGATTGGCCATTTTATATCACCCTAGTTATAATATTTGCCGTCTGTATAGCGTTTGGCGGCATCATCTCGTACATCGCCAGCAAACGTAATCAACTGGTACCGTATCGTGGTACCAAAACCGAAATCCTAACCACAAACACATTGAACGGCAAACCAATAAATTATGAAGTGGTACCGGTTCGCACTGTGGTCACGGACAAAAATTTCAGTAGCTATCCGTATCGTAAAACCTGCTCAAATGATGAATTTATTTTTACTAATTCAGCACGGCCATCGTCCGAACACGTTTACGATGAGCCACACATAACGGCCAACTATAATTATCAATTGACAAATCCAAATTTACAACGCATCGATCGTGTCAGTATCGATGATTCGTGTTCGTCGTCACATTATTCACGCAGCTATTATAGTTCATCGTCGTGCGGTACGCACGGGTCACAATCAAATCCGCCAAATCAACCGAATAACATGAACACGAATTTAACATGACATTTTAAACGGGCTAATTGTTTTAAAATGTGTTCAACAATAATGTTTTGTTTATTAGTTTGTTGTTAAGTTAAATTTAAAAAAAAAAAAAATACAAAATGGCTGTGATGATTTAACGGATGTTTCAATTTTATAAATTGTGTCAACCCAGAAAATTAAAAATTAAAATTTTAAATAATTAATTATTTTAAAAATTCGTTATTTTTTAAGATGATAATATTATTGTTTATTATTTTGTCGAATTTAAGTTTTTTTTTTTAGTTTCAAATTGATTTGAATTATTTTTTTGTAAATTAAAGAAAATAAAAAATTAAAGAAAACTTTGAAATGGAATAAAAAAATGTTTTAATGGGCATGAATTATTAATTTTATTGATTGAGAATTTTGGAAGATGGAAGGGTTGAGAAAAAGGTAGGTAAAATTTATTTGGCTTTCGCCAATAATAATAATAGCAATACTCCATAAAACAAAATTTACGAAGCAAATTTGTCGTAAATTGGAATATAACATATATAACATATTGGTATAACAGGTAAAATTTCAATTAAATATAAACATTTTTTTTTGAAATTTTCTAACTGTAGATGAAACATTAAAAGTTTATAAGTCAATTAGGAAATGTCATAAATTAAAATTTTGTTTTGTATTTGAATGCACTTTGATCAGAATTTGATTTGGTAAATACATGTTTGAATAATGTTACCTGTAAACTAGAAAAACCAGTCAATGATACCGCTGCTTAAGTCATGTCGCTTGAAATTTGGATAGAATTTGAATAAAGTTTGGGTCAAGTTTGACGAGAGTTTAATTGGAAAACTAAACAATTATAAAATTGACTTTGACAAACATAATTCAAGGTTATAAACTAAAGGTGGAATAGTCATGAGATGACAGTTCAAATAAAATTTGTAATGTTTGAAAACGAGCGGAATTTTGTTTGGACTAATTTCCTAGCTGGGATTCGAACACTAACTTTGAATTGGAACGCCAATTAAATAAAATAATGTTACTGGTTGGAAAAATCTGGACTTTTTGTATTTATGACACGGGGTGTACAGAAAACCTTCAAAAAAACGTACTTGGGCAGCTCTGCTGATAATAAAATTAATTGAAAAACTACTAAAAAGTCAGCGTATAGCTTTAAAAGTAGAGCTTTTTTAACAATAAACTTTAAATGTTTGCTGTAACGTCCGAGCACTCAGACCAATACCATCATTACTTTCAAGTTCAAAATTTAATTTCGACGCAGCAACGAAAAGAGGTAAACAATTTCTACAAGAAAATACATATTGTGAAAAGTTGCTGTAACCGATGTAGTAACAAAACAACATCTTTCTACTGACCATGTAAAGGGTGCCAAGAAAGGAACACAGAAACTCCTGAAAAAATAGCATTAACTAATGAAAGAAGAGCTACGCAATTCAAAGATGATGCCGTTCGGAAAAGAGTAGAACAATAATTTATTAAACCTTATTTCCATTCCAATTTAAGTTAAGATTTAAAGCGGTCCTCAACTATGATCCGATTTTATCTTTAGAATTATACAATTTTTAGGCCGAACAATCGAAAAATGTTACAGCATCCCTTAGAAGAAAGTGAACCTATTAAGATAATGAATACTCGAAGAAATAACATTTAAAAAGCGAAGCAACATAATTTAAGGTCAGCCAAACCCAAGTTTAGACGAATAACGAGCTAAGCAACTGACGTTATGATCAGTTAAATGGAGAAAGAAAAGCTATACCTCTATGCACAAGAATGTCAGAATCATTGGGATAATCATTTTGGCACAAGCGTAATTTGTCTTCAAATAAAAAGTATCACTTTACATGAAGTAGCTAAAACTCATAGATCGAACGGTGTCTCGCAATACCCGCTCATCTTTTGCTCAGAAGATTAATATCTTTAAATAATAAATTATTCAATACATGTTATTCAATCTTGCTAATTCGATACCAAAAGGCTGGTAGTTTTACCTTATATGCGTTCCATCGAATGACCAAAATGAGACTCCAGTAAGCACATGTTTTAAATTAGTGACAGATAATTGAGTGAAGCTACCTGATAATGAATAGGATTCCAGGCCAGTATAATATTGAAACAAAAGGAATTTCAAGATGCCTCTTATTCAAGACTAACTTGGAACACTGAATTTCCAATAAATCTATCAAATCCGTCGAACAGTGCTAGATGGAAAAACTTGAAACAATGAAGCTGTTTGGCTAATATGTATCAAATTTTCAGATGTTTACGTAAGATATCCAACTATCGTGCAACTAACAGTTTACGTCATGATGTCATCTCCAAATTTTAGAATTTTCAATTTTTTATAGACTATATAACTTATAGACTTTACATCTGACAGAAACAAATGAAATAAATCAGTGGCGCTCCCAATTTAATGTTTAGGGGTATCGGAAAAAAAATCAATTATAAAAAGCAAACAGAATTTATCTAGGATTTCTACACCAGCCATAATACAGTGATATACAAATTGGATGCTAGAAATGAACACGTCTATATGAATTGGCTTTCGAAGTAGTATTCATTTATATTCCAAATTCATTTGAATTAAAATCATTTAAGAGCGATCTGTACATACATAACATCATTTATATTGAAATTACGTCATAAGTTATCAATTTCATTAATTTTTATTACTTTTTTTTAAACAATATTAATTATTTTTAAATTAAATATTAAATTGATTTAATTGATAGTAATGATTACCAAATTTTTGATACAGTTTTCAACATAAATAAAAATATTTATAATGCACGATATGATACGGCATATGTAAATTTACTAAATATTTCAACAAATATGCAACTGAAGTTATACATTCTGATCTCATAATTTTAAATTTAATTAGTTTTTTTTTAAATATTATTACTTAATTTAAATTGTCAACAGCATAAATACTTTCAAGACGTTGATATTTTCTCACAATATTATTCTAGTTTGCCACTATTAATGTAAGTTCGAAAGTCGGTAAAGGCCAATTACACATTCAAGCAATTTCATCATGATTTTTCATGATCTTGAACGGGAATTACGGATTGTGACATAACACGTTCATAATTGTTTATCATAACTTCCAATATCCTCCCGATTCCACTGGAATTTAGATTCCAGTGGAAAAAATAATTCTTATGAGTTTCATTCCTGTGGAATTGTGAAATATTTTCGAATTCGAAAATAAATATATTTTTCAATTAATTGTTAATTAAAAAAATACACTTTTTTAAGAGTGAAAATAAATGTTTATGGTTTAAATAATTAATATAATTAATAGAAGGAAACTTTTAAGATTGAAGATTCCGAGATTTAAAAAAAGCATTTAAATGATGGTTTGGAAAATATTCCTCGTTAGTTTTAAAATAATAGAAACTTACACCTTTTTCTGGACGCATTTTAAAATTATCACTCATTGTAACGGACCAAAAGTCCGTATACAAAAAAAAATATTTAAACCAATAGAGGACCTGGGCACAGCATGGCATGAGCCTGGCTAAGTACTCACGGCGATGGGGTGGGTTTTTTTTTGTTCAGGGCTCGATTGGTTCATGCATTTACTGTGCATTTTCTTCAGTTCGGCGGTTGGGTCTCCACTCATCACCCTTAGCGAGTGACTTAATAAACTAGCATAATATTAATGTTTGAGAATAACAAAAAAAGTTTGTTGTAAAATTATTTTTGTGTAGTGTTTTTTTTTTTTACTTACCTGCCCTCCATCGACGTACGGGTGTTTGGTTCAGTTGATTCGCCACACCGTTAACGAACCATGTATCCCACGTTGAGCGGGATTTAATTAAACAGCCTCCAGTATTCAATACCCGCTAGTGAATACCGGGAATTTAATACAGGTTGATTAGTTTCATCCAAAAATATTTTTTTTCTTTTATTTATTTTTGTTTTTGTTTGCAAAACTTTATTATTCGATTTTATGTGTTTTTTTTATTTTTTTATTTTCACTTCACTCACTGTATTATAAAAAAATTGTATCGTAAGATTTTTCAAATTTTTTGAAAAAATGAAACAAAATTTGCAATATTTTAATTTAACATTACATACTTCACTCATATAACTTTTAATATTAATAATTAATAACTAATTAAATAACTATTAATTAAACTTAACTTAAATATTTTGTTGACTACGATCAATGTTGTATCACCAAAGCAAAATCTGAACTATACTCTAACTGGCTATTTCCCTCCAAAATTATTTTGTCACTTATACCGTAAAAATAAAAAAAACGCGGCAAGCAAATTCACACGATAAGCATAGAAATGAAAATCAGAAAAGTTGCGTCATAGTATGAATTTAAAACTATTATAAACTATTATAAAACTATTCCTGTACCGTTTTCTGACGGAAATATATTGCATGAAAAAAAATTTCACGCGATGCAAAAAAATTCAGTGGAAATAATATCGAAAATATTTTGTTCACAGGAACTCGTGATATAAATTTGAAAGTGGAGGTAAAATTTCCGCTCCGGAAACTTCCGGGAGGCAGTCATAACAATAATCTTCTCTCTTTGCAGTGGTATACAGTGGAAAGGGTACTATTTCTTTTCGTGCTTGCAATAGAATCTGTAATAATCGCATTTGGTACAAATCTGTGGCTTCCTGGTATTAAATATAATAGTCGTATACATACATATACTCGAAGACAAACAATTTTTTAATTGTTTCCAAAGTTACGATTGCCATGCGTAAAAATTGATCCAAATTTAAGAGTCAAATACATGCCAATATTTTCAATCTAAATCCTGGACAAAGCAGGAAAATATCTCCTCAAACGCGCGAGTTGACACATTTTGGTCACAAGAGAAGTAATTTAGTCAAACACAGGTTCTATTTGGTGTTTGACGCATGTATAGTGGTATTTTACAAAATAACCCATTTTACTCATATTTCGACTGAATTCTTGATAAATTGTTTACTCCTTAGTGTGAATTTTTCAAGACCTACCACAGCTGCTTGAGTTGACGCATTTTGGTAAGTAAAGTAGTGGTTTGGTCAAACACATGTTCTATATAGTGTTTGACGCATGTAGTGATATTTTCAATGTGCTTTTTTGGCTTTTTGGATTGTTGTTGAGGTAGTTGGTTTCAGCATTTGTTTCGGTTTCATAACTCTTTTATCTTCCCCTGCTTTATTTTGATCTGTTCTTTTAAGCATTTCTATGATTGTTTTTTTTTTAATTTTTCCTCTATGCGTGCGAATTTTATACTACCACTTACTAATTGACGTAATTTTTACATAGTGAGCATTTAGAAAACACTTCACTCGCCTATATACATAGGTGTGCGAAGTTTATACTATAATGATACTAACATTTTAAAAAGCATGCATGTATTAGTACGTAAATTATTTTGTGGTTAACATTTAGGCGTTGACATAAAATAAGCAGGAAAATATAAACAAGGAATGAGTTATTTTGTCTTAGTTAGTCCACCACATATTCAATTGATCTGTTGACATTGTTATGATGATGTTATAATGATCTTCTGAAAATGAATGGGGATCACGGGGATTCATACAGATATTCACAAATGTGTTTGACGTATGGTTTACAGAGTCATTACGAAACTCCAAAGTTATACAGTATACATCTGCATCTGAATTAATGGAAATCGTTACAACAGTCATAGATATTCAATCGTACGGACACGTGAAATTATTTAAGCAGTTACGAGGGACAGTACATATGGAATTGCAGGACGAAATGGTAAATATTCCGCCATATCAAATTTCTCTGCAAGACATCAGAAATACTGTGCCGAATACTCAAACAATAGTTAAAGCTTCAGTTTTGAGAAAGGCACGTTTAGAACGTATGGTAATTGATAAAGACTTAGTTAACGGGTGTGAAGTGATTGATGCGCTATCACGGTATAATGATCAAATTAACAAGTACGTTTATTCAGCTGCTCAATCATTGGCTATTGTATTGATGAAGATAGACACTTTACGCATTAATAATCTTCCAGTCTGTCTTGATGCTAGTGGAGGTCTGGTCAGAAACCCTAAGTGCTGCATCTACCACAATTTTTCTAGAATTTACTACTATCCTTGTGTAGTAAATATTAATAATACCACAATCCCAATTTGTGTGTTAATTACTGCACAGTATGATACAAATATCGAAAAGAATTGCGGGAATTCATCATGGTACTTTTTTCCCTTATTATAGATTGTACGAAGTTGTCAGAAATCAATGTTGTTTTTAAAATTATTCTCTCTATGTTGTTTAAATTCAAATACAAATTGTTTTTAGATGCCTGCCTATGAACAATTTTTAATAATGTTCATCATCAGATTAATCAATATATTCCATCAGAAGAATCGAACAGCCGAAAATTATTAAATTCCCTTAAATGCTTTTGTGATTTTGTATAAAATTTATTTGGATATATCTGGAGAAATTAAGAAAACCGAAAAGGAATTACTTATTGCAAGTTGTAATGAGTATTTTGCTAAAGATTTTTTCATACTCGTAGTTTGCCTAAATAAATAGTTTTCCGATTTGCCATTATGGAGTTTCATAATTTAAAAAATACCGGTGTTTCTACTAGGCCAGCTAACGCAGTCGTTAAAAACTGGTTCAATTTAGTAAAACATATCTTAGTTCGAAAACCAAATATGAAATTAGGGAGATTCATCGACGAACTTGAAAACATTACCAAGCTTTTACAATATACTATTGATATGCAGTCTAAAAAAACGTGTTAAACAAAAAACACCTCATCTGCAGCATGATCGAGAATAAATAATGAAGATGATCCACATAACGTTAACTAGGAGAAAATGAGGGGCAAAAAAGTTAACGAAATAAATAAAATAATTCTGGTACGAATAATCTGAAAACATTTCAAAAAGATTCAATGTCAGATTCAAGAATGATTGGTTTGGTGACGAGCATCGTCTTACAGTCGAGCAACAACATATAGCCTATAGTAAAGTGCAACAAGGTCTCACCATCGGGAGGAAAAACAAGACTGCTCTTGCTAGAAGAGCAGCTAAGAAGATTTTTAGACGGAAGAATCGAGAACGGTGGAAGGCCGTGGTTCTAAAAGTATTACGTGAACAACTGGGCCTGGAAACCTCTGTACCAACATCGACGAAGTACTCGACGCATAAAATGGATACTTTACCGACCTGCTTGGTGTTCATCAGGAGTCACAGATTGTTGTATAGAGTCAACTCTAATACGGATTTGCATGACGAATTCACTAAGGCCGCAAGCAGAGATTAAAACGAAACCGCTCACTTGTGATGGATAACATTAATTCGGAGCTGTAGATATTCGGAGGGGATACTTATGCCTCATCTGCAAAAAGGGAGACCGTTTAAATTGTCAGAATTATCGCGGTATAGCTCTCCTTTGCACATAGTATACAAGTTACTGTCCTACACATTGTATTGGACAGAATCACCCCTCTAGCGGAGAGCTTGGTTAGTGATTATCAAGGAGCGTTTTGTAAGAACCAATCAGTCACTGATCAGGTCTTTTCGCTGCGGTTCTATCTAAATATTATGAGACTACCATTCCCATACATCAAGTGTTCCTGAATTTCTAGCAGGCCTATTACTCGATTAATCGAGAGAGTTTGTGGTTTGACCTGAAATACCTGGGAATCTCAGAATTTTTGCAGTCAACTAGGATGTTCGGTAGGGAGATACTCTATCCCCGATACTTTTCAATCTCATGTTGGAGTATATCTTTTGAAAAACTGAAACAGCGCAGCGCAATATCTTGTATCGCCTGTCCAATCAGGTGCTTGCATATGCAGATGACATATGCGTGATTAAACTGAATAGCAACTAAGTGAAGGAAAATACTTGATCCGCTTGAAGAGTTTTCAGCTTCTGTTGGTCTCCAGATCAATGAGTCCAAAACGAAATACATATGATCTCTGGTTATAGGGACAATGGTACATCAGATTTTAGTAGTGGCCACTACACGTTTGAGGGAGTTCGGAAGTTCAAACAGTTGGGCTATCTTATCATTCCTATTGTATCCTCTATAAGGCCACTGTGTAAATTTAAATATCTATGTGAAGCTGAAGCGTTAAAAAGCGTTGTTCTAGCCCGATGGTACATATGGATGTGAAAGTTGGGCACTGATGGATGACCTACATTTTAGAGAAGAATCATGCGTGTGATTTATGGTCCAAAACATGAAGTAGATAGTACATACTGAGCTCTGTACAATATCGAGATCAGAGATCTGATGAAGATCCCCGATATTGTACATGAGGTAAAATCCCACCGAGTAGCCTGGCAAAATTATACAAAATTCAATTTAATGTCAGTTATTGAAGGCAACGATCCAAATCCATATTGCTAATTTCTTCGTTTCTAACGAATTTTCTAGTGAAGTACAAAATGAAAGTTATATACCAATTTCAATTTTACCGTCTATACCTAAGATTTTTGAAAGTGCATCATTCTATCTCCACTGAAAGCGTTTTGAAATGAAAATCGTATAATTCAATCAGTGTGAAACTGTGGACAAATCGAACCTCAACTTGTCTGACGTTGATTATGTACAGGATAAATTAGATCAACATTATTTCTCGGTAGATTTTTTATTGATCTATAGAAACCGTCAAGTATAAATCATAAACTTTTAATTGTAGAACTAGAATGTGCTGAGACGAAAGGCATTGATTTGGACATTTTTAAAATATCTAAATAATTGATTTTAATTTGTCGAAGTCGATAAATTTCAAAGTAGTTACGATTAATGAAATCTGGTGTGCTGCAGGGATCCATATTAGGGCCACCTCTATTCCATTTTTTTTATAAATTATTTTTTTAATTTGCCATTTAGTCACTACAAAAACCCCGTTCGAATCACAAATAGGAATGCAATATGATATGACTGTCTTAAATAATTGGTGAAAATAGTTAACAGCCCAAGCGCATATAATTTTCCAAACCTAAAAACAAGTAGTTTATGTGAAATTAAAAACTTTAAATGACAGTACTATACTCAAGCGAGTTTTTTGATATGTTTAGATGTCATATCTATATTGCTAGCATGCTCCTCATTTCCGAAACAACAGAAAATGGTCAGTGGCTGGTTACAGGTGTTTTTCAAAAATGGATTGTTAGTGGAATTTTGTACTGGTCTCAGACGAATAATATAAGTATAGCCAAAGAATGTGAAAATGAAATTGATCCAATAATGAATGAATGGGAAACTTTCGATCAAATTAAAATTATACAGAATAGTATATATTCTTACGATGAAGCCAGAAATAGGAAAATAGATCATCCGAATAATTTTGCTCGATTCTAGAGTTGACCGTAATAATATGTACGATGATAAATACATAGAAAATCCACAAAATAGATTTATATAAAACGAAATTATGTGCTGAGTGCCCAGAAATTTTGTTTACAGATCTTTAAAAAATATGAAGATATTGAAAACATGTCTACCCAAATTCCAAAATATCAAAACATTAAGCAAAAAAAGATTCACAGCGACAATAAATTGAAAAAGGAATCGAGGAAATAAAAATCAAATCTAAACTTATTAAAAATTTTAAATTTGCAACAAATAACATTAATGAATATAATAAACATATAGCTTCTTTAAAAAGTATCTGTTGACTAACAAAGTACGGTAATAGTATCAGAAAACGAATCTGAGAGATCGAAGATCACCAAATCACAAAACGGAATATAATTGTTACAGAATTTGCTCAAGCCAAGCAGGTTCAAGACCCTCCTCCCCCCCCGGTTCCCCAATTAATCATATTAAGAAAAGGGAGAAAGGCCATACTGAAAATAAAATACAATTTATTAGAAACCAAAATTGACCAATAAAATTAAAAATTTCTAGTCTAAACGGTAACATTGACAGTTTGTAAATGCACTTCACAGAAATGCATTCACAGAATTTTTATCATTCATTGCAAACAGAAATCCAATTTCTTGCATATCTCTGAATTAGTTGGTGAAGAAGCTTTTAGAGCTAAAAGTACCCTATGATATTTTGTTGTTGCATTCCTGAACAGGAATATCTGGTATATCTACAAAAGGTATTTTAAATTAATTACACCTCCTTCATACTTTTAATTGATTCATTTTTTTGATTTCAAATTCTAACGGAAATCCGAAAATTCTGGCGAATACTAAACTATTTTTGGCCAACTGTTCATCCATGTGACTATGTTTACATGTTAGGTCAACATGGTTAACGTATTTTTAAATCATGTCCGAAATTCTAAATACGGTGTTAAAGTATTGCAAACGTCATGATATTCAAAACCGTACAGAAAAGCGGAAGTTCTGGTAAATCTGGTTTATTTTAGTCAACACCCTGTATTTGAGGCTTGCAATTTAGCTCAAATATTTTATAATTTAATTAATTTCAAAAGTTAAAATTATTTATTTAGTTTACATAATATATACACCGGAATAGTTTTTTTCTTACTTGCAATATTTTCAAATATAATCTTTAATTATTTCTCTGGTAGCAGACAATATGAATTTTCTGTTGCTGGATGAACAAATTGACGAATCGTCTATAATAGTTTCAAAACATTCAATTTCGTAAATCAGATAATGAATTTTGCATTATGAGTTATGTATGTTAAATGACTCCCTCGTTTATTTGAAGTAATATCTGGACCATGTTTGGAGTCGGCAGTGACATCAACGGCCTAAGCTACTAAAGCCGCACAGATATAACTGTCTTTTTGAAGAGGTAGGCTATAGTTTACATCTGCAAATTAAAAAATGTTCAATGTCTCTACCTAATTTATGCTCCAGTTTATTGTAAAAATTAGCGGCCACTTTGACAAAGTCATGCCCCCCCCCCCCCCCTGTCGACTCTTGGATTTACCGGATCGTACGTTTCAATCGTCCTTTTGCTCGAGTGAATTATGACAGCCATAAGATAAATATGTGATTGACATGTAATTGACACATTTTTTTAAATTCATCTTCTTTCTGCTGAGGCTTTATATAGCTGGCTATTACAAACTAATTGATTGATTGATCCAGGCAGTAGTTTGGTTTTTCCAATAACAACATATTACACGCTTTAAATTAGGCTTTTGCAGTGATATATTTTTTAATATTTAGCGACGAATATAGCCCTAGGACACATGGTCTCCACTTTTAGGTCAGCGAGTTTCTTGAATAGCAACGAGTTCCAGCCGATCATGCACGTGATTACTTGACTTGGTTGTGTGATCGGTAATAGTAGGAGTATTGGCCCGTTAGTTTTTTGATGTTGTATTACTTTATCTTTGAGGTACGAACTACTCAATTTAACCACAATGGGATCCCCGTTTTAATCTTTAAGGTGGTATGTACTTTTGATTGATTAATTCACATGTATCCTGTAATTTATAGTAGGTTAAGAGATGAACAAGTTTTCTGTTCACAGACGATATCGATTTTCACCGTAAAATTCAATAGTTGAGTGTTTCAATAGTTTCAAATTCAATAGTGTTCAGGAATGGATATGCGCCATTGTACAGAAGTCGAAACAATATCAAATAGTTTTTTGTTAGACTGACTGCCGTTGCTTTCTTGTATTTGCTACAAAATTTAAATGAAAATAGCATTTGCAATTTCATCAATTACTTGTTCACATTTACAACTTTTGATCGCCATTGTACTTTGGTATTTTATTGATTTATTGATTTTATTTCCACTGTTGCGGTTTCCAGCTGATGTGGTATACACCGAAAAACCATACATCTCTAAAAGAATTATTTGTGAATTTGTCGTGTGATGTTGCTGCTTCAACGTCCAGATCCAAAGAGAACTTTCTCAGAAAAAAAACAATTTTCTGCCCCTCTTCCGTCTTAATTCTTACCTCATCATCAAAATAATCACTCACATATACGTCTCCAAATCGCTCAGCATAATTAATTGTTTGGAAATTTGGAACAGGTTTAAGGAAAATATTCCGAATTATTGGTTGTATAGAAAAAAATTAATGAATAAAAGTAGAGATAAATTCATACTCATCAATAGGCAATACCAGTGGTTTTCCACCAAAATATTTTTAAGAAGTGACTTCATGAAACTTAAAATCAGACTTAACGCCATATTGTATCAAGCTTGTACCCAAAAACGAGGTTATTTCTCGAATGACAAGCGGGCTAATCAAACAAATCGATTTGCTCATCGAATCCAATATTAAAAACTGGAAAGTATTTTCCGTCTCAAAATGTGTCTGGCTCTTATCACTATTAAAATTAAATCGGAGAAAAAGAAGAAGAACACTATCGTAATTTCTGCAATGTCTATTTTAATTACATTTGTATATATGTAGCTATTTCGAATTTTTCCATTTAACTATTTATAACTACTTTTTGTGTATACACAGATGGAGAATACCTCCCCATTCCAATTAGAGCCATCATTCTCAGAGAACTGCATGCACATATCTTTATACCATCGACTATACCGTAAATGAAAAAGCAGTTGTACTAAATTGAATTGTGTTTAATGTAGCAGAAATAAATAATTATTTTGTTGAAAATAACTTTTATATTTTTAGTTTTGTAAAGATAATAGTTTATATATCTATTTTATGTTGTGTGTGTGTGTGTGTATGCATTGGCATGATGATGTAAAGTGCAATTTATATATCTTGTTTCGTTGTTGAAAATAATTCTATTAATAACAAGGATTCCTGTATACGAATTGTTGAAAGTTTTAGATTTGATTCAATGCAAAATTTATATATACGAGTATGTATGGTTATCGTTACCCTTGTAATGTCCTTTACGTAACTTAACTAGCTATTATACATAGGAGAAATAGAACATGAAAAAATAATTTTCCTCTTTTTGCTTCTTTTTTTTGTTTTGTTCTGAATCACTTCCTTTTTCCTGATTTTCGTATTTTTTATTATAAGCAAATTATAGTGTATCAGTCATTAAGGATTTACGCAATACTGGTTTTATTTAATAAAAATACAGCACACACACACACACACATATACAAAAAAAGAAAGAAAATTGGATGATTTTCCAAAAATAAAATAAAAACGGAAAATTCAATAAAAGATTATTTTTTGTATGTGGATATAAAGGAGCCATATACTGAAACACCCCTTTTTCTTCTATTTTGTGCGTACCATCAATGTGATTTTCGGCCTACAACTAACGATTGTGTACGTATATAAACTGTGATAGCGAACAGGATAATACCCAACGCAAAAAAATTAGGATACTCATTCAATTGGATGTCCGATGATATTTTTTCCACTCGGAAAATTGGGATAAAAAGAAATCATATTCTTCAACAGGTTAATAATACGCTCGTATGTACGATACATATATGTAACAATTTTAGTTAGGGACGGGCGACAAGATCAAAAAATGAATGTGCACATTTCGATATTGATTGAATGTCATAATCATGATTGGAAATTTTCTTTTCACGCTGTTAATTGATTTTTCATTTTGTATTTTTAAATTTGTTAAATAAAAATTGTAATTAAAATTCTGTCACAAAAAGAAAGTATATGTACGGAGGAATATAGGAAAAATCATTTTTTGTGGTTTGAGAAAATACAAAAAAAAAAAAAAAAATATATAAGCGGCAAAGTATGTATGAAAGCATGACATAAGATTGGATTTTTTGAAACGAATTCAATTTCAATCGTCTCAACAATTCATATATGGATAAGTCACATATGTTAAAATTTCCACCTTTCAACTTTTCATTTCGTATGAGCAAACAGACACACACACACACAGAGCGAAACAACCAACACAACACACAAAAATAGGAAAATTGAAACAGAATTTTTATTTTCTATTTTGCGGATAACTGAAGTGACAACTGAAAAAAATTCTGTAAACAGGAAATTAAATTTTCCAATTTTTATTTTCGTTTCTCTACTGTTATGGTGTATAGGAACTGATGATGAAAACTTTTTTGGTGGTTGTTGTTGTTGTATATTTTTGCCTGTGTCAACTTATTCTACGTGACAATTTAAATTAAAGGTATAGATATACCCACCGAGGAAACTTTAAGTTTTTGATACTTCTTTATTGTTTTGGTGCTTGCTTTATACTTAGTAAATTGTATTAATGGCACAATCATCAACAAGTAGGTTTGTAAATGTATATTGGGAAAACGGAAAAACAAAAAGTTTTGTTTGCTTTTTAACGTTTTATTTCTTTGGAAAATAGTAAAATGAAATCAGGAAAAATCAAATAGTACGTGGCATGAATAACGTATTTAGATGGGAAACTGATTCCCTTTAGTTTTTCTTTTTTATGGTATATGAACGGATTGGTATGTTTACATTTTTTTTTGAGCAAACAACATTATTATATTATCAATTGGTAGTAATGGTTGATATGTTTATTTAATTTTGTGGACAAACAGGGGCAAATCGTGGAAAATCGTTCAATTTAGAAATCGGCTTGGGAATCTTGGAAAATCGATTGTTATGAGAAATTTCTAAAATTATCTGAACAATTTCGAATATCATCATCGAGGTCTATAGTTACAGAACAGGCCGTTAACATTTGCTGGAACCCACGAGGATTCCCCACTCAATGCCACAAAGGCCCATGGTGCAAACCCAGGATTCTATCCCAATTCGGAAACGCGCACTGCTGCCTTAGCAAACTGAACAAGTTTGGACCAAGGCAGAGAGGACAATTGATCTAAATTTAAAGGCCTAAAGTTGAATAGCTGAACTCGTATAGAACTGACGCAGGACAACTGCTCACGAAGTGAAGGCAGTCATCATCTTCCTCAAGGCAGTCTTCGCAAATAGCACCATGAGCTAAACACATACGATGTATATGATCTTTAAAACGGCCATGTCCCGTAAGAATCGCTACCAAAGGTTCTTAACTGGTTCTTTTTTAAAGATAAAGCATACTTCGTTGTCCTCAAATTGGGCTATTTAATGAAGTACTTCGCCTTAGGACAACTATAAGTCTCAAGCCACTTAGACCTTAAGCCTTTCAAAGCGTAATCTTTTTAAATTTTCTTCCCATAGTTGTAAGATACAGGAACCGCTGGTTCAGGACCAATTAAAGTTAATTGAGAGACATGCCCCTAACTTTATTGTTAGAACAAAGAAGGTTCATGAATTGTTTGAATTCCATGACGAGTTTAGAAACAGTCAAGGGATTTCTTAAAGAGTTAAGTACAGCTTTACTATCTATACACAGTAGTATACTTTTGTTTTTAACAGCAAAATTCAAGGCTTCAATAACACTACGTGTCAGCGCTATTAGTTCCGCCTGAAAAACCGTACAACGCGAACCAAGACTACCGAAAAGTCTCAGCTCCGTCCAAGGACAGTAGATTTAGTAGAATGAGAACCATTAGGAAAAAAGACTATGGACTCATCTAATTTGTTAAGAAAAACCTGCGAACTCCACAAATCTCTCGAAGGATAAGCCACCGATAAAAGATTTGAGAAATGGAATTCGGGTAGTAGTCTGTCATTAACCATATCGATTTCTAGTAAACATTACGAATAATTTTTAAAAATTTGTCGATGTCCCACGATAGAACCGAAAACATTCTATGCCCAATGCACCTCAGGCGATATGCTATGCAGAACAGACTATGCCTAAAGTAATGGTGCGTTACTGAGGTAAGGACAGAATGCATTCCATAGCAAGAAGTAAAGTCGAGGAGATAGATTGATTACAGAAGGCTTCAGATCAACCACTGGCCACCACACAATAGAAGCGTACGATAGTAGCGGTAGGAGCAGTGATTTATAAATGAAAGAAAGCATTCTAGGGCTTAAACCCCAGCATTTCCCAAAAGTTTACTATCCAGGACAACACCAAGGTGCTTGGCGTGATCACGTTTAGTGATCGTTCTCCCAAAATGGGAGGGAACAGATAGTTCAAGAGTATTCCTCTTCCTTGTAAAGACAATTAAATCAGTTTTGGAAGGGTTAACGTGAAGACCCTTCTCAACACACCATGCCTCCACAATAGTTAAGGTATGCTGAGTTAGGTCGGATAAGACACTGACAGACACTGTGCAATGTAGCCAGCTTTACAAGTAACTCGTCAATGACCAAAAGCTACAACAGAGGTGAGAGCATACCTCCCTGAGGACAGCCTTTGGTAACCTTAACAGAAACTAACAGAATCCAAAAGATAATTGTGCGACCAATACCAAAATTGGTACAGGCAGTAGTGGTCGTAGCAAACGAAGTGTTATCGAAAGCTCCCGCAATATCCAGGAAGGTGCCCACAAGAAACTCCTTATTATTAAGAGATTTTTCAATCCTGGTTACAAGTTCATGTCGGGCAGTTTCACAGGACTTACCGACTCTGTAAGCATGTTGCACGTTACTGAGTGAGGACTTGACTAGAAAATGATCTCTAATGAATCTATCGACAAATCTTTTCAGAGTTTTAAGAAAAGTTGAGGATAGAATAATAGGCCGAAAGGACTTAGGATTCGAAATTACCAGCTTCGGGATAAAAACAACTCTATTTCTGCTCCAAGAATTTGGAAGAGTGCTAAAAGCAATACACGCTTGAAAAAGGTGGATCAAATGATCCTGAATTAGAGGAACGCCCTGCTGTAATTCAGCAGGAAAAATACCATCAGGGCCGCCAGCCTTATAAGATGCAATGGAAAATAGGCTCCATCTCAAAACATCACGATTGATCAGCTTGTGAGCCAAACTCCAATCGGGACTTGCAACAGCCGTCCTAGTGAGCTCGGCAGCAACATCATCCGAGTTGACGAGATCACAACCAAGAAAATGAGCCGGAAGGAGCAGCTCACCAATTTCCTTGTTGGAAGAGGTATACTGTCCGTCCGGTAGACGAAGAGAATCAAGCTTACACGTACTGTGCTTAGCTAAAGCTTATTGAGTCCACCGACAGCAGATAGGCGAATCTTAAACATCTTTTATATTCCTTTTGTGTTAACAAGAAGTTATCCCAATCAATCAGTAGCTTTGATTTGTTTGCTTTGTTCTTCAGTTGCCTAGTATATTTCCTGAATTTTTTAAAGGTCAGAGTTCCAGAAATGTTTATTCCGAATCTGTTAATTGGTGATAAGGGGACACGACTTATCGAAGGCTATTTTTGTGACAATGTAGGTGATGATGCTTGATCTTTAGTGTCCTTCCTCGACCGAATAACTTTTTGTGGCGCAAGTAAAGTACCTGGCTCGAAAGAGTAGAGACCCCAATCGGTTAATTTCCGATTGCGGTATGGTTTAAAATGCGGTCGTTTAAGGTTGATATAAAACGAGATACACCTGAGGTGAGGATGTCATCCGTCTAAAATTAAATCAATAAAGCATGGAGCATAGACTAATGTCAATCACCACCTGCCGGACAGAATTGACAAAAGTAGGCTCGCTTCCAATATTAAGAATTTCAAGCTCAGAGGATCTTATATAGAGTTAAGCAGAGAAGAACTCCTGTGGTTAATGTTCGTACTACTCCAGATCGAGTGATGAACATTAGCATCACAGCCAATCACCAAAGCGGTATACTTGTTCTTACACCATGTCACAAGATTAGTGATTACCTCAAAAGGAGGAGGTGAAGAAGAGTCATACGGCAAATAAAGTGAGGCGGTGACCAGTTTATTGCAGGAATTAGCGGATACTAGAGTCATGAGAACAGCCGTAATATCGGCCGAGCTACACCGTGCACGCTTGAGTTTTATTGACAGAATTATTACAGAAGACTCTGACATTAAATAACTTCAAATCAGAGACAGCATTATCAAGAAAATATGGTTCCTTGATTAGAGAAATATCTGTATGCATTACAGAAAGCAAATTCCTCAATTCAAATGAAACAGACTTACTGTTTTGCAAGTTGATCTGTTTTATTCTAATCATGGACGACATTGTAGAGTCGGGCAAAAACGAGAATAAAAGTTGTCTACCGACCAGAGATAATCTTGAAAAAGATCCTCTCCAGAACGTACCGCAACAATAAACCGGAACCAGTTATACTCTCGAAGGATTTCTGGCCAACCCGGAAAATATTCGATTGGCGATTTGCCTCACGTTTACAACGGACAACCTTCCATCCCTCAATTGCAGTAGCTGGATTCATCAGCTTGATGTTGGTGGTTACTACACATGGATCCTCAGTGGTCCAAAGAGCTTGGCCTATTATAGGACCTAGCATTACCGATCTCATGAATGCTTGTCTGAATAAAGGAGTTTTTCCTAAAGCTTGGAAAAATGATAAAGTCTTAATTATAAGGAAGGGCGGCGATCGAGATCCGACCGACCCTAAAGCTTATCGACCGATCATGTTGCTGCCAGTCTTAGGTAAATTACTTAAAAAATCGAGTACGCCCTTGTTGTATTCCTAGACGTATCTGGTGCTTTTAATAATCTGGCCAAGTATAATGAGCGAGTTGAAGCAGATGAGCATGCATGACGAGATCCAAGAAGTAGAATTCACGGATGATAAAGTTATGATCTTTACTGGAAATGCTAGACAGGCAATTCAGGAGGTTTCTCAGCACGACATTGACAGTATGGTTAAGTGGTGTGATATAAATAAGATGGAGTTATCTTCCACCAAAACAGTGATGATCCAATTGAAAGGTTCACTCGACATTAGGAGCCCACCCTGGGTGTATGTCGGAACCGAAAGGATAAAAATGGTGAACTTTGTAAAATGGTTGGGAGTCGACTTCGACGAAAGACTTGGCGTCACTACTCACGTGAAAAGGGTGGCAGAAAATAGCAAAAAAGAAGAGTTGCTAAAGAGAGGTGGGGCCTGAAAGAAAGCACACTCGCAACGATATACGAAGGCCTAGTGATTTCGACCATGACATACGCTTGTGCGGGATGGGCCGACAGGATGAACTGTCACCATCGCAGAACTCTATTAAGCGCTCAAAGGTCAATTCTTCTTGGGATAACGGATTCCCATGGACATAGTACTTAACGAATGGTTAATTAGGTACAAAATGAGGAAAAATCAGGAGTTTATTTATGGCAGTATGCAGTGGTAAGGCACACCAAGTGACCTATCGAACAAGACATCCCTCAAAAAAGAAATTCGTAAGGAATCCATTGAAATTTGGCAAGACAGATGGAGGCGATCTGAAAAGGGCAGAACTAACTTTAGTTACTTACCGAGTATCGAAGGTAGATTAGAGATGCGCCTATTCATAAGCGCCTCTTTTGCGCATATGCTAGCCGGTCATGGAAAATTCGCAGATTATATGTTCAGACTTAATCTGACGGACTCAAGCATGTGTGGATGTGCACAGGCTGCTGAGATAGATGAGTACATTCTTTACGACTGCGCTCTGGCCACTGAAGCTAGAGAAAACATGATTGATGCAATTAACGCAGAATGACCGGCAAGTAAGCTAGTGCTGATGTTGCCTGCAAATATCGCACATCTTAAAAGATTCTGTGACACTGTGCTTTGGGGAAGGTAGGCTAAAGATCGAAGATTCGTTTTAACGTATTAAACCAATGACAACGGCATAGAACATAGAAATATTATTAACTTTATTCTAGTTATAAGGAGTTTTAAAAGTAATGACACTAGGTTGCAAACCTAAAGATTTTTTTTAAATAATTGAATCTAGTTTTTGGCCTAGGGAACACAAAGCTGAATAAAGCTTATATTGAGTATTTTATATACTTGGATATAGAAGTATATACAACTGACGCTGGATATACTTCTATATCCAAGTAAATTTTTAACCATGCATAAGCAATAGTAGAAAAGTATGCGGCAGGGATGGAAACAGGTCTCAGACCTGGCTAAGCATACTAAACAGTACTGGCACACAGAAATAGCACGACGGTTTAGAATTGGATATAGGCACAGCCTGGGTGGCAATCTTAAGCGAAAAACGTCCAACTACAACAATGACAATGACATGGGTCCTCAGGCGGACCAGGAATCTAGCGGTAAATGTTTGGGCTTAATCGCGGATAATGGAACTTGTGGCCATACGTCAACAAATGATACGAACATGAAGTCAGAAATAAGACGTCAACAAATTAAACCAACAGAAACCAACAATAGAAGAGAAGATCGAAAAACAGAAAGTGAAAACCGTAATGTTTCAATTGTAGTGACAACCAGTTCAAGCAACTTAAATTTAAAAAAGGTACATCCGCTGCTATATACCCTGATAACTTGACATTTGCAATGCAGCCTAATTGTTTCAATAATTCTTAATTTTGTCCATCATTTATCCTATGGTACCTTAACAGTAGATAGAGAGGAGAATTTTGTACTGTTTTGTGAAGACCAATTCGGAGAGCGGCACTGATTTCATGAATAAACTTATCCCAAGGATTGTGTTTGCTATATAGATCTGATAGCTGGTATGATGTAATGGTTCACTTTTTCAAAGGCATTTGACTGAGGCGAGTATACTGCAGTCTTTCAGGGTATTATTCCATATTGCTTTAAAAGTTCTTTGTACTTAGTACTCTGAAATTATTAGCCGTTATCCAAATGAAACATCTGATGGAGAATGCTTTGCCCATTGGTGGTGGTTGCTGTTTATTTGGAGCCTTTGTCGTTTGTCTCACAATGACTTACGCAATTTCGGACTTGTTTCACCATTCTTGGTTAGAAGAAATATCTTCTGATTCTTTCTATAGTCTTAGCAATCCCGCAGTGCGATTATGTTCTCTCTGGATTATTGCTTGTCTTAACCCACGCAGAATCCAAAATTTCCATATGGACGAAACCTTCAGCACATTACGCGATTTTGGTTTGAAGCATATATATTTATATTTGCGGCATCAATTTTAAATGTGGGATTCTCGGAAATTTATCAAAATATTTTGCTCCACAGATTTTCATACGCTGCGGATGTTTGAAACTGTTGGGACGCTGTCAGAAAATTATGCTATTTCGTCGCAGTAAATACGTGAAAACATATACGACACTACGTTATCATTACCATGCTGGTGTTCTATTTTAACTCAGAAGCGTTGTAGTTTTAGACTTCACCTGGCCACTCTTCCACTTAAATCACGCTGATTCATTAGCCACTTTAGGCTGGTGTGATATGTGATCAGACTATGAACGGATTTTTTTTATAGCTAGAATTGCTGCCTAGCATTCTACTTCCGTGAACGAATAGTTTTTCGGTGCTTTATTTAGTTTTTATCTGAACAGGCATCGCATCTAATGAAGTTTTAAGAAAGACAGTTGTGCGACCTTCGTTTGTATTGGTGTATAGCCAGTAAGACATCGATACCACCCATCCATTCCAATTAATCGTCGTACGTTTTTTGTATTCGTCGGTGTTGTTATAGGTTAGCTATTAAGTCGATCTTTCCGAGATCAAATCTTAAGGCATGTTTTCCAACTAAGTAGCCCATATATAACGAATTTCTTTAATTACAAATTTGCTTTTCTCGATATTTCTCGATATTGGTTGTTAATCCAGCCATCCGTAATAAAGTCGCAACCCACTCTAGCAGTTCAAGGTGCTCCTTCAATGTGAATAATCAGCAGATCATCCGGATATACGAATATGCGGTCATGGAGTTAGTGGGAGAGTCGTCCTAAAAGTCGGTCACTGATCGGTAGTGGGTATAAAAGTGTCTTGTGTCGTCAACGAGATGAGTTTCGAGCCGAAGCCCTGAGACTGAACACAGACATTGATACGCCACTCCGCATCTAAAACGAAAAGATATTGAAAAATTCATATTCCTTGGTTGTACTGTAGCAAGAACAGGCGGCACGGAAGGAGACATCAACCAGCGGGTGAGGAGATCAGGAAATGGTAATGTAGATAGATGACAGGACACATACTGAGAAAGGCACCAAATGTCATAACAACTTCGCACAAGGTGGGTGCCATTTTGGCATTTCCATTCAGACATATAACGCACACTTTTTGTGACTACTTGATAATCCATTTATGGGAAGAATCCGCATCGTTATGACAGATCGAATGAAAGCATAATCAGTATAGGATTGACAAGACAATAATTTCTAAACAAATGTCCAATACATCTTTCAAAAATATTTCTGTCATGCGCAAATACATCGATGTTGATGGCGCAGATTAAAATCTTAACATTACGGTATGCTTCGACACGATGAAGCGATACAGATAACACAATTTATTTAATTCATTGCTTGGCGGACTGAGTCAGTTGAGACCGCAATGAACGCGGATCGCTTAACGAGACTTCGATTGAGCTGTTTATTTATCGGATAGAGCATATGGCTGGACGTTAGCGTATTCCAATAAACGGTTTAGTAGAAGAGATAACCTGTTGGCGTTTGGGGATGCTCCCGAATGCTACGGGCATATTTAGAACGAAACCATCCTGGGGAATAACTTGAAAACAGACATGATTGATAGATTTTATCTGGATATCCTGTTGGTTAACATGTGTCCCGGGTTTAAATTATCATTAGCTAAGAAGAATATTCATTCTATACGGCAATTAACCATGAGAGCCAAGTACATGAAACTCGATAGAAAAATATCAGGTACAATCCCGAAGGCAGTATTTCTGCCTCGTTATATTAAATACATAAGGTGGGAATCGAGTTTTCTGTTTTGGATGGGTACAAGACGGCAATTATAAATCTGATTGTACCTCTTGCAATGACAAAACACCGGTACATCGAAAGCCGTTTCTTCAAACAAACACAATGCCGAAAAATGCAACCAATGATCCGGTAACCAATACGGATCCCAAATTCTATCAAATACTCCAACGAAAACAGTTACCACTCATTCTAACAATAATTTTCCTATTGTGTCCAGGCGTAACTTTCATCGATCTTGGCAATATTTCCAAGATAAAAGGAAGGTAGTTCGGGAAGTTTGCGGAGCTATTATTGTCGCAGAAGTTGACGGTACACCATATACAAACGTATTGATTAATGGTCATAAGAAATTTCTCTCCCTAATTGGACATAAGTTGCACCATCTCCCTACCACAGTTGCTACAGCTAATGGATCAAATGATCAAGTAATTGGACACATATATGAAGGCGAACAATTTTACAATATGGACAAACGATTTTCTTGATGTCACTCTTGATCGCAGCTATCCTATTGTCCATCAATGTACAAAATGTTCTAAACGAAATCCAAATATGGGTTGCAGTTAGATTAATAAAAAATAAACTCAATAGAAACTCCAAACTTATTGGCTTCCTGATTACATCAATAGCTCAACGAGGCAACTAAGAAATTCCGAGATAGTCTTCTTTCATCTTCTTGGATATACTGGGTCATTTCATAAAATTGTATTCTGGAACCGGTCTCACATGCAGCAAGACATTTCTGAAATTTTTGGAGTTAAACGTCAATGTTACTTAAATCTTTGCTTATGCACATACACGAGCACTGGACGCTTTGCTAATTCGGCAATATGGAGTTGGGGTGGTATTATGAAGCCATTCAATTGATGAACAATTTCTAAATTTCCTTAAAACCTAAAAGACTCTTTTAACAAAATTAAGTTTGAATTTAAATTTTAACATTGGGAGTACAACGGTGAATGAGATTTTGAAGCTTAATTTGTTGAATACATTTTGAAGATATATGATTCATGCTGGTCAGTTAAATACGGCCTTCATTTGGATTAATTTCGAAATGGCCCATGTTAAGCCGACTGCAGTTGTGATAATTAATCTAGATCAAATATTTAACTTTACTCCTCAAATAATTTGACAATTCTGAAAACGCAACAATACGCAAAACGTATCTCAATATTTACAAATTGTTCGAGATTAAGACATGTGTATAGACCAACAATGTATTGAAATATTTCCATTTCCAAATTTATCTACATCAGAATTGGGTGAAGTTATAAACTTGCTACGCACCGCTAATTGAAAGTCTAATATACGTGTAACAAAGTGAACTTGATCACCGCGGTAAGATTATACAATACACACTTATATTTGAGATAAAACAAGATTTAATTTTATTGCTGCCGTTATTGTTGTTATTTATTGCGAATTTTCTTCTACGCCGCAGATCTACATTTGCAGAAAATATAAAAACAAAAACATTTCACTTTTGTATAAAAGGGTGTTGTCGAATTTTTATTAGTTAATTCAATTTGATTATTCGTTGAGTAAACATTGGAATTCTTTCAAAATGGCATTTAAAGTAAGTTTATATTAGTTTAGGCTAAGCGTGATTTGTATATTTACAAAATGTATTGTTCTTTTATAAATTTAACAGTATTTAGTGTTCGCCGCCGTGGTTGTTGCAGCCAACGCAATTCTCGCTCCAGCACCATTAGGATATGCCGGATACCCAAGAGCGATTGCATCACCATATGGATATCCAGCCGTAGGAGTCGCCAAAGTAGGACTAGCTGCACCATTAGGTTATGGACATGCTATTGCTAAGGTTGCGGCCCCAATTGCGTACGACACAGTTCCACATTATAGCTTCAGTTATGCGGTGAATGATGCCTACACCGGAGATTCAAAGAACCAACATGAATCACGTGAAGGAGATGTTGTCCAAGGCCAATACTCACTCGTCGAACCAGACGGTACTCGCCGTGTTGTTGATTACGCCGCCGATCCAGTTAATGGATTCAACGCTGTTGTACGGAAAGAACCACTTGTGGCCAAGGCTATTGTCGCTGCCCCAGCTATTGCCAAAATTGGATATGGTGCACCGATTGCCCGGTATGGTGCTCCATTAGGTTATGGCGCTCCATTAGGATATGGTGCTCCAATTGCTAAAATAGCTTCACCGTACGGTTATTCAGGACTAGCCCATCCAGCTTACTACCATTAAGCATCAAATTTATTTATATCATCTAATGAAAATTATATTTAAGATTCTGTGATTGCAGATGCTTTAAAAACATAAATTATAGGCAATTTCTAATAAAAGATAATACAAGAAAATAGAAATAATTCTTTTTATTATGCCGCCATTTTCATAGTATGGAATTCTAACTTTCGGGATTCGCATAGCTGTATTGAATTTAAATCAATATGAACTGTACATTAGATTGGTTGCAACTATGGATTGCGAGTTTCTAGACATGGACCACAATATAGAAATGAAAACATGGGACGTACTTTGCTTTATTAAAACCGGAAAGTCTCCGAAACCGTTCGAGTCAAATGCATACGGTCGATGTGCGAACACTCAACAGTTTAATAGGTGTGGGTAGGGCATCCATGATACCGAAGCTTTTTATCATTCTGGTCACCATAATGGAGGCAGAATTTCATTCACTCATACACAGATCAGATCACGTACACAGCAATCAAATCACGATCGTCAACGTCCATGCACTCACCGAATGCGAATCGATTGCAGATATTTGAACAGTTATCGTCTCGAACTTACAGCAGAACCATTAATAAACAAACAAGGAACATTCTGCGATGGAGCGTCTGGTACATTAAATTCAATAATAATAATTTTAAAAGGCCATTGACCCGCTACCAGACATATATATATTACTACAACGGTTTCGATCCTGATCATAGTCTTCATACTGTCTTAGACAATCTGGAAAAGCCAAGTCGTTCTCTACAACGTGGAACCAACGTCGCCTGCAAGAGATCTCTGAAAGCACTTGATTGAAAGATGTACTCCAATATGAGATTAAAGAGTATCGAGGACAGAGCATCTCCCTCCCAATACCCGAGTTAACTGCAGAAATTCTCGATAGCCTGTTTTCAACTTTAACACTGCATTAAGACTGGGTCACTGTCATTTTACAAAATCGTATCAAATTTGTTGGCATTTCTAGGTATTCCATCTCAGACTAAAAATCTACCGGAAATCCAGGAACACGAGTACAGAGATGTCATGGTATTTAGATAGAATCTTCCACAGCAAAAGGGTTTGATCAGTGACTGATCGATTCGGACGAAACCCTCCCTGATAGTCACCAACAAGACCCTCCGCTATAGAAGGGTGATGCTATCCTATATAATGTAGCACAGTATAACTTGTATCCTGTGCAACGGAGCGCTTACCCAAGATAATTCTCAAACTTCAAACGATCTCCCTTCTTGAAGATGGGGCATATTGCGGCTACTTTCCATTCGACGGGCATAAATTCGGTTCGCCAGACTAATCAAAAAATGTCGAGAAGACAGTTCGACAAAGTATCCCATCCAAATAACAAGAGCTTCGAATTATTGCACACCACCCCAGGTGAGCGGGTTCTTTTTAATCTCTGCGTGCCCCAGTGAATTCCTCATTGGATGGATCCTCAGTGCAAATCTCCGCTGTCTGTATTTGAGGAGATTTAACTACAGTCTGTGATGCATGATGAACACCAAGCAGGTCGGTGAAGTGTCCATTCCATGCGTCGAGTACTGCGTCGATGTTGACACTTTAAAGGTTTCCCTCCCTGTCCCGAATGGCGGTTGACGCTGGCCTGAAAGTTGGTGCCATTTGGTAATCTCTTTAAATGAAATTGCGCGAACTGCACTCATTGTTGAGTTGTTGTACTTTCAGAACCTCTGACTTTCACAATTCTCGCTTCTTCGGTTTACAGATCCGCTTATCTGCCTTCCGAGCAAGAGCAGCCATGTTTTTCTTTGCGATTATGAGAGGTTGTTGCACTTTACTATGGGCTATATTTTGTTGCTCGACTGCAAGACATTCACTTTACCGAAGTCTTCAGTACTTCCCAGATATAGTTCACATAGTCAGACTGGCAATTAGCATCCTCAATGTTGTCACTGACATGATCCTGATATCGTTTCTTTTGATCTTCAATTATCAGACTTTCACAGTCGTAACGTTCTATGCGTTTGGCTGTATCCGAAGGCCTGTTAAAAAACATTCGTCGCAGCTTTATGGCGACCAAATAAAAATAATTTTGTTGCTGACCGATAACTTCGCACACTCTTTAAAAACCATTACAAGGTCAATTTGGCTGGGAGAACTCCCACGAGGATGGGTCCATGTCTCTAGATGTATCTGTTTTTGTGTTTATGGGAGAAGAACGTGCTAGCTACTCTATGATCGTAAGCAATTGCAAAGTACATCATTCTCTCTAACGCTCTAGCATCGTGTTCAGGTATAGACCCCAATAAGTTCGTATAAGTCCTTGTAAAATGAGTTTTTATCTTGAGGCTGGCTGACTTTTGTGGACGCATATACACAAGTTACACAGCAAAGCTTACACAATCGGATATTGATGGCGTGGGAATCCAAAACAGCCTTCTTTACCTGCAGCTAAAGAAAAAATCTAGCTCCAAGATTTTCAAGGTGATCTCCACTTTAGAGCAACGTTTAACCCTGAGACAGCTGGTCTCCCCTTTAAGGCTATCGAGTTCCTCGAAGAGCAACCAGATCCAGCCGATACTCCTTCATGCACGTGACTAGGCCTTCCAACGCTCCCGGTGCTCTAAGTGACTGTACGTACCACGTGTCGATCCTAAATCTCGTGTCCGGGTACTTGAGCAAGGATCCGGTATTGTTTTGACAGTATCCATTTTTCCTTTTGTTGACAGTAAAGTTAGTAGTTTTTCCTTTTGTTGACAGTATTAAAACTATCGAAAATAAATAAAACTTTCGTGAGAAATGACTGGCTCAAATATACCAAAAGTAACCGTACAGAAAATGTTTTGTGCAAGGAAGAGGTCACCAAACTTAGAAATTTTATTGAAAATGTCCTTCTAGAAATCGACTAGAGAGATTGTTTAACCAACGCCATATGTATAAATCTTACCTCAGATGAAATTTCTAGAATATATTCATAATCTCCATTTTCATAATCTGAATATTGGAGGGCACTACTTATTTGCCCTCTACATAAAAAGCTAAACCATTTGAAATGTGAAAATTACCGCGGTAGTTAGTTCAAAGGACCGTCTTTAACCATTTTTGCTTTAAATACCTTGCTGAACAATTATAAAATCTACGAATACTATCTACATAAGCAGATAAGAAATCCCGAATACAAAGTCATTTACGCACAGTCGAGGTAATATCTAGCGCATTCAAGCAAAATTCGGTCTAAATAAAATTTATAACCGCACGGGTCTAGCCTAACTTTTATAATTTGATTATGATTCGCGAAACCGATTTAGTCTAATCCGCCGCAGCCAGACCACAATAAATTAACATTTTTTGTCAAATTACACAACCGATTATAAAATTGTTATAACATTAAAATGAACTTGATCGGTGTCGTGGTATATTATTCAATATAATATCGATGTGAGATCAAACAAGATTTTATATTGTGGTTGTTGTTGTTGTTATTTTTCATTTTGCTTTCCATTACGAATTTTCTTGTATTCGATTTGATATTTAACAAAAAAATTTATTTATTTTTTTTTTTGCGATTTCGTATAAAAGGGTGTTGTCTAATTTTTAAAAATTAGTTCAGTTTGATCTTTTGTACAGAGTAAACATATTAGAAATTGTTTTAAAATGACATTTAAAGTAAGTTTTGTGCACAATTTTTTGCAAAAATGTAAATATTTAAATATTTTTTTTTTACATTCACAACAGTATTTAGTGTTCGCCGCCGTTATCGTTGCAGCCAACGCAATTCTTGCCCCAGCCCCATTAGGATATGGCGGATACCCAAGAGCTATTGCATCACCATATGGATATCCAGCCGTAGGAGTCGCTAAAGTAGGACTAGCCGCACCACTTGGTTATGGGCACGCCATTGCTAAAGTTGCTGCTCCAATTCCATACGACACAGTTCCTCACTATAGCTTTAGTTATGCTGTGAATGATGCCTACACCGGAGACTCAAAGAACCAACATGAATCACGTGAAGGAGATGTTGTCCAAGGCCAATATTCGCTCGTCGAACCAGACGGTACTCGCCGTATTGTTGATTATAACGCTGATCCGGTTAATGGATTCAACGCTGTTGTACACAAAGAACCACTTGTAACCAAGGCTATTGTCGCCGCTCCGGCCATTGCCAAAATTGGATATGGTGCACCAATTGCCCGGTACGGTGCTCCATTAGGATATGGTGCTCCAATTGCTAAAATAGCTTCGCCATATGGTTATCCAGCATTAGCACATCCCGGACTAGCCCATCCAGCATACTATCATTAGACGGCATATTATTATTGAAGTTCATCTATTTTAAATAAATATTTAAGACTGTGTGATTGCAGATGCTTTAAAAAAATTAACTATAGGCAAATTCTAATAAAAGATAAAACGTATATAAAAATACAAATCAGTTGTCTCAATTTATTACTGTTAATTTCTTAATTTTCATACAGCTCTAATAAACTGTCCAACACCAAATAACTCTAATCCTGAAGCATATCTTACAATGTAGATTTTTTGGATGCTACACTTTTCTGAAATCGATGTAACTTTTCGTTTCAAATCAGCATTGAAGAAAATAACAGTTCTAAAATGACATTTCAAGGTCTATAATCTAATGTATTATCTATACGTCCTATTTTTGACAAGCTCAATGATGGAAATTCTAAAATTAAATAAAGACATGGATTTTACCACAAATGTCATATTTTATAGAAACTTCTGGCAAGCGCGTTAATTAAGTATTCATCTTAGCATGGTTTAAAACTTCATTTTATAATGTTGCATGCACTGAAACTGCGGATATTAAAATTCAATTAAGTTAAATCATAATTTTAATTTAGTTTGTGCTATGAGCTGTCAAATGAAGCATTTTGGCATGTTTAAGTGAAGATGAACTGATACGACAAGAGGACTTATATAATACTCATTAGGCTATATAGCTTAAGCAGTATAGTCTTTTGTGGTACATTTAGTTTTTAATTTCTATATGCATATTTACTTTAACTCCCTCAGACAGTCAGTAAACTAAAAGCTCAATAATTATTTAACTCTAACCTAGCATTGGTTAAATTTTGTTATAATTTCTAAAAGTGGTCACCCAGAACGTAATATTATCAAACAATTTTGTTTGGATGGTATGCGATTTTTTGTGACTATGCTTCAATAAGATGAGCTATAAAGTCATTTTGATTTTTTGGATCTTCACTTAATTTTTAATTAACGCAAGACTTGAATTAAATAGAAAACACAGTTATTTATGGATATTATTTATATCACATCGGGTAAGTGACCTCCACAGTTGGCACATACGTACTTTTTTATCGAAATTACCCATACCTTTTTGCATAAATGTGGCTGAATTTCGTTGATGCAGCGTTTAATTTCCTCCTGTAATGCATGGGTGGTTGTGGGCTTGTTGATATAGACCTTTGACTTCGAATAAAAAGAACCGAAACGAGAGAGTACACGACTAGGAAATGTCTCATGCAGTAATTGAATTGTTTCACGGGCTATATGGCATTTGGCACAATCTTGTTTAAACCACATGACGTTTATGTCAATATCATCCAAATGGTTATCATCCAAACAGTTACTGCTTGACAAGCCTCATTTTCATAAAAGTATGGTCCAATGATACCTCCAGCCCAAAATCCGCACCAAACAGTGACACGCTGTGGATGCATTTGTTTTTCGATCGACAATTTTCACGATTATTATTATTTTTTTGGGGTTGCCAACACTTTACTACACAAATGGCGGCAAATTCAAATCGGGCGTTAATTTTGGGACACCTTTATATGCTTTATTCAAGTGTGTAATAAAAATACTCCAAACGGAACAAAAGTTGTTCCCATCTAAGAAAGTGATGTTTCAGGCGAGCATGACGCCAGAAATCCCATTTTAAAAAACCCAAATATTTTATATTTTAAAAATGGACTGTGCCAATTTGTGTTGTTTCCTGAAAATTTTATGAATAAATTTTCTGGGTTTTCTGACATGATTATCACACCAATGATCCCCGATATTGTACATGAAGTAAGATCTCAGCGAGTACGCTGGCTCGGGCACGTATTGCGTGCTGATCCGGAACGAATTGTGCAGCGATCTCTGAAAGGAGAGCCACCATATGGTAGGCGCAGAGGTCGTTGCAGGCGACGATGGCTCCACGGTGTAGAGAACGACTTGGCCTCTTCAGATTGTCTTAGACAGTATGAAGACCATGCTCGGGATCGAAACCGCTGGAGCCGAATTGTTGACTCAGTAAGGGGCCAGTAATGGCCTTTAAAACTGTTTTAATTAATCACACCAAAAGTCCCATATATGTACATATATGTCCTTAAATATATTACTTACGTTTTTTAATATACACTTATGGACAAAAAAACGCATAATCTGTATTTTTGAAATAACGAGTAGGTTAATAATTGTTTTTATAATTATCATGATAAAATTTATATAGTATCTGTGCTCACTGAAATACACATGCATTAAAAAAAATACTACCATTTGTTTTGTTGAATTCGAGTTTAGCAGAAATTTGGGCACTTTGGCTGTTCAGTCGAAAAGTTTATTTGCAATGAATTGTTATTTAAATTATACAATTAAGTGTAAAAGTAAGGTTTTTCATTAAAAACAAATAAAAATAAATAACTTGTCGGCCGGAAGAAATCATTTGAGTGTTGAGGATTGCGTGAGGGCCATTACATTAGTTGAAGAAGGAAGAACTCAGTCGTACGTTGCACAACTGTTAATAGTGGACCAATCCACAATATCAAGAGTGATTAAACGATCCCAGGAGAATGGACAGTATCATCGTCGTGCTGGTAGTGGGAGAAATCGATGTACAACATTCGCTGAGGATAGGTATATTAGATTAATTTGTTTGAGAAAACGATTCGTAACTGGACGTAGCATCAAATCAGACCTAATCGGATCCCGAGATACACCCATTAGTGAAAGGACAGTGCTCGTTTAACATTTGCTCTCGAACATGAAAACTGGACAATGGAACAATGGGCCAATGTTTTGTTCTCCGACGAGTCTATATTTTGCCTTGGATCATCAGACCGTCGGATAAGAGATTATCGTCGGCCAGGTGAGCGTTTTGCACCGGCATGCATTATTTCTAAACGTTCTTTCGGCGGATGTTCTATTATGGTTTGGGGTGGAATATCACTTACTGCAAGAACAGAGTTGGTACCGATTTCTACCGGTACCATGACTGCAATTAAATACATCGAAGAGTGTTTGGAACCTCATGTGATGCCATTTGCACCATTGGAGATGAATTCATGTTTATGCATGGTATAATGCTCGTCCACACGTCGCAAATATAGTAAAGGAATACCTTGAGGCTGTGGATTTCCAAATAATGCGTTGGCCCGCTTGCAGCCCAGACCTTAATCCTATCGAGCATATGTGGGACATAATCGGGAGACAAATTTATGAAGGTTATGTATCATTTTCTTCGCCGTAAGAACTGATCAACGCCGTTATTCAAGCTTTGGAACAAATTCCTCAAGATACTGTGGCCAATTTGATAAATTCAATGCCAGAGAGGGTAAAATGTGTTATAAATGCAAGAGGAGGTAGCACACGTTACTAATTTTTAGGATTAATCAATAATTTAAAAGATAACTTTTAGTACTCATTCAAATGATTTTGAAATACGAGTCAAATTTAGCTGATTTTCCTCGCACCTTACTTTAACGGTTTCGTTAAATGTGTCCAATAATTCACAAAATATTGAAATAAGTTAAGCTTAGAAAAAAAATAGCTTAAAAATATTTGTTTTCGATTAAATTTTATTTAATAATAGATATTTCGTTGAGAATTCCCCTTATAAATCAAGCAAAAAGAATTATGCGATTTTTTTGTCCATAAGTATATTTTGCCACACACTTTACTATGACTAGAATAGGCCAAAATACTAGTTGAAACCAGGAAGCGAAACGATTTGTGCTGTTGTATTATGTCAAACAGGCAGCGCCGACGCCAAATTACCATTAGGCTTAAAATAAACTAACTAGAACTAACCAAACTAGCGCGCCAAGCTTATCGCAGAGTTCCGAGTTATGTCTTGAATGAACTTACAGTGGATGCATTCATTGACGCCGTAAGGGACGACTAGCTGAAACTCTACTTGAGTACGACAGCAAAAGGGAGAAGCATGAGCGAGGTCTGGAATACGCTAGAGCCAGCTTAACCTCTGATTCCGTTAAACTGCGAAAGCTCGAGGGAGAAGATATAGCGCAAATAGAGGCAATGATGGAAGCAAAGATAAGACGATCAGCACAAGGCGTCCAGAACGACAGGCGTCAGAGATCTCGCGCTCAGGCTCGATGTATTCGATTTCAACATCCGGGGCACAGCCAGCTGTTTGGAAAACGGGGCAGATAGACAGTTGCCATAAACAACCAGAAAGATTACGACAGATAAGCACGCAGCACGAGGATAATAAGGCAGATGGATTAATTCGTCTCATGAGCTAAAACTAAGTGCAACCAGCTTTGCTGGGCAAAAGTTGTTCATAGGATCACTGTTCTAATTGCCCAACTTGGGAAGAACTGCAACTGCCTAGTAGTCAATTTCGTATTAGAGAAAAAACCGTGTACATTCACCTTGAATACTGGAGCTTCAAAATCGGGTATACGTCCTGAATGGATCGTATGGAAAAAAAGTACTTGTTACGACCTAAGGACATCCAGAAAAGAAGCGGATCATTCGCTCATTATGTGACCATCGCACGGGAACACAGGCGAAAGCGGCAATACAAATGCTAGAAGGATTGGTCAACGGCAGCGCCATGAATGATGACGACATGGGAATAACTGATATAGTGCAACATCGGATCGACACTGGAAATATAACTTCAATTAGACAAGCGCCAAGAAGATTACCACAAGCTAAGCGAGAATAGGCCGAACAACTCGTTAAGAAATTGGTGCACGACATTTTTATAACTATGTAACGCACCTGCTACTTTTGTGAGCATGATGGAGTACGTTATACAGGGTTTTAATTGGAGAACGTGTTTGGTGTATTTTGATGATAGCATCGTATTAGGACGCACATTTTACGAGCATCTGAATAATCTTCAACAAGTTCGAATAACCATGAAAGTTGCCGGATTGAAGTTGAACGCATCAAAATGTAGTCTGCTCAGGAATGAAGTGGCCGTAGAAGAAGAAGGCACTCAAAGAAACATACAAGAGCCAAGGAATTATGGACTATATTTCTACTATGGACGATTTGTGCTGAATTTTGTTGAAATTGTACAAAGCTTCCATCATCTTACTGAGAAAACTCAACCATTCATCTGGAGCAAGGAGCAAAGAAGAAATTATGCAGTTCTCCTATGTTGTTGGCGTATTCACGTGCCGATGATCTTCTCATGTTGAACACCGACGCCAGTAATTCGGTAGTAGTAGCAGTACTATCACAAATGCAAGAAGATATGGAATGGGTATTAGCATACTACAGCCGAGCACTATCCAGACTAAAAAAAACTATTGTGAAACCCGGAGACAATCGTTCGCGGTGGTGGGTAGCGTCAAACATTTACATAAGTACTTGTACGAACAAAATGGTCTTCTACGAACGGACCATGCAGCTCTTAAATGGTTAATGCAGTTCAAAGTGCCAGAAGGACAAGTTGCAAGATGGATCGCATGATTACATGCCTACACGTTCAGAACAGAGCATAGGCGAAGATTCTTACATAACAATGCCAATGGAATGTCCAGGATGGCTTGAAGTATAGTCAATGTAAGCACCATGGCAGAAAATAAGGAATCCAATTGCACAAGTAACGAGGATCAGGCAAGATGTCGAAGATCGCTGGACACATGAGCAATTGACGGAAGACCAACGACATGATGATTCCATTGCTCCGTTGATTAAATGGATGGAGAGAGGAAACTGCAACCGTAAATCGTTATTGGGATCAGTGAAAGTAATTGAAATTCGAAACTGGTTTGTTGATTAGACTTTGGGAATTTGTCGACTGCAACAACACCAAACAACAGATCGTGCTATCAGAAAACCAGATAAGCGAAGTCCTGCAGGAAATTCATGATGATTCAAATCATGAATAGCAAATCTGGGGCCCATTTAGCGATGGATAGCTATGGATGTTGTTGGCCCATTTCCCCTGACAAAAGATGGAAAATGTTAAATAATAGTAAGTGTCGATTATTTTAATAAATGGGTAGAAGCATATCCGATTATGAAACAAGAAGCTCGAACAGTTACGGATGTATTTGTTAACAACTGGGTATGCAGATTTGGGGTACCGTTAGAGCTACATTCGGGCCAAAGGACGAAATTTCGAATCATCAGTTTTCCAAGAATTGGTCCAATCACTCAACCTCAAGTAAACGAGGACTAGACCGTTGCATCCACAATCTGATGGCATGGTCGAGAGATTTAACAGAACACTGGAAGAACATTGACGTAAAGAGGTCAACGAAAACCAGTACAATTGGAACCAGTGCCTTCACTGTTTATGATGGCGTACCAAAGCGCAATACATGATACTACAGGAAACTCATCAGCTATGGTCGTATTTAGCAGAGAATTCTGATTGTCATGTGATATTTGGATCACCAGAGGGCGAACCAGTCACTAAGCAAGACTACAATGCAGATTTGAGGCAAATAATGATCAACATTTACGCGGCAGTAAGGGACAACATAAATCGGATTCAACAAGTTACAACGCCGGTAGTCACAGTCAGGGTTTGGCGGGGTAGATTACGCCATGTAATTTACGCGATTGTCGACACGTAGTCGCAATCGAAATATATGACATATCTAATTTGGTGCCCTAATAAACCTCCCAATATCGTGTTTTTCAAAATTTAAATATTTTTCGGTTAGGCTTAAACCGATAATGACATATTGGAATATTCGGCATTATGATGTTAGCTTCCTTGGATTTTCCAAAGAAAATCCGGAAAAATCATTTAACCGATATACCAAACTTGGTTGTCATAAACCCCCTAATCCTCAATTGTTTCCAAAATAACTTTTCTCAGATAGGTTACCCAAAAGACATCTTGAAATATACATCATTATGGTGTTAGCTTCATATAGGGATTTCCCAAGAAAATTTGCAAATTTATTTAATTGACATACATGAGTTCTAGAAAATTCACATAATCGGTTAAATCATATAAGATTTATGGGTTTATCCGAATAAACTTCTTACTTGCACATGAAAACATTTTTAGGATTTAGGACAAACTTTGTGATGTTTGTCCTAAAAAAAAATCCTCATTTTTTTAGACACATTTAAGACAAAATTCAAGTGTATTTATTTGACTGGTTTAGTTTTAATTTTATCTTCCCTAGTTGACATTAATATCAGAATTTTAAAAAATAAAATCTAATTTTGTGAAAATTCAAATGTGATTCTAAATTTCTAGAGATAGATTACGAAAATATTTTAACTAAAAACTAAACTGACGCCATCCGTATCGCATTAAACCTAAAGAAATCGGGTATGGCGTTACTTGAGCTGGACATTTTGCTGATAAAGCAGTTGGGTCACCAAATATTAGTGTTGAATTTCTGGAACTATGCATGCATTGGTTTTAATAAAATCCAAATTTAGAGGCAATACAGAGCACTGTACTAAATTTACACTAATATTTGGTGGCGAAATATTTAGCTCAAGTAACGCCATACCTACTAATACGAACAGTCCACGTTGTCTACGATATCTACGTTGTATACGTTGTCTACGAGGTGTGGACACGTCGACGTAGAAAATAATAGATGACGCGTAAATGCCCATCCCTGAGCATAGATGAATCTGTTCGGGATGAACCGAATTAAGGAGGGCGTAATATAACGTTAATACCTATAACTTGTAACTCAATCACATCAGTATCATCGTTAATCTAATTAGAGTTTCACCCATAGAAGAGCCCCAAATTTGTAACGATATGTTTCGTTTAATCATAAACTGTACACACCACACCGACAACGTAATATCTCTATACCATAATACAAAACTTGTCGTCAGATACTGAGCATTTTTTTAGTATGGTTAACACCTTAACCCAGTCCAGTTGTTGAGCGCCGCGTGGATTTGGTGGATTTTGTGGATTTAGTCACAATTTAATTTGCAAATATGTAATAAGCTATTGTGGTTGGTTATTTGTGTATAGGTATTATGCAAATATTCCACTAAACGGTTGTAATTAATTACAATTAAGGCGATAATGAACTCAAAATTAATAAATATTTTCTTGTTTGATTAATCTGCCAAAATTGCCTAGAGACAATATACCAAAATAAACAAATTTAATTTTTCATTCCTATTTCCGGTATACAAGCGGAGTATAGTAAATGCACAGTACAGAAATTTCGTTGACACATTGCTGTGAATTAATTCCATTTTTGTTTTTGTAGATAGAAAATTTCAACTTTTCCAATTCTTTCGAAAACAATTTTTTAATGAAATTTCATCTTATTTTAATTTTTCAATTTTCATTGTAACATACAACAATAAACATATACTCAGAAGAAAAATAAGAAGAAACTGTCTCAAGATGACAAAGTTAAATTGAATTCCGTAAATAGTTTATTGCATTTTCTTGAACAAAATAGTAAAGTGAAAAAAAAATACAACAGAAAACAAATAAATCAAGTGAAAATTAATTGCTTTGTTATATATATTCTTCATTCTTGTGTGTCTGATAGGTTAGGTCAGATGTTTCATATGTATATAGATGGATGATATATGTATAGTATACTGAAACTATTTGTATTTAGAAAACTCATCCCAAAAATATTTCATTAGTTATTAACCTAAAATACATACATAGTGAACATCTATATAGTATGTTGATGACACGAAAATCGATAGAATAATAAAAGGATGTACACTAAACTGTATCCTCTTTCTCTTAGAAAACGTAATAATTTTGTGTGTGTGTGTGTAAAAAAAAAATTGCCACCATCAAAAAAAAAATTAATGGATATCCCATTGAATTTATCCCCAAATCACCCAAGCACAGCAACAAAAAAGGATTCAATAATGTCAAATCTCTTCTCTTCCATTTTAATTAAAATATATATTATTTATCCTTTTTATTGTCACTATATATGTATGTACATATATGTATATGTATACATATATATTTCGAGAGGATATACATGATAACAATGAGTTTTATCACTTTGTGTGTACATCGAGTTTATTGAAATAACATTAAAAACCAATGTCAAATATAATTGACATGATATGAAGTGAATATAAAGGACTTAAATAATGATAAGGATATTAATATCCGATTTTGGGATATTTTATGTTTCTTGTTTTGTTTTTTTGTGACGGAGATATAGAATATTTCACGATATGTTTATGAATACAATGACGATTTTCGGGGATAACTGAAATTTGATGTGTTTATCGTCGTATGTATATTTTCAAGCATAAAAGGATATAATTCCTAAAATCTCAAACAATGTGTCCTCTTACTTATTAAGTGAAATATAAATAGAGGTTCCATCTACAAGGTGTAATCAAAAATCCTCTATACGGCTAATCGCAGGGCAGAGATAAACAGTAGGATAAATGGGCAGAGTGAATAGGTCATCCACACGCATAGTGTCTGTATGAAACAGAGTTGGTGCAAACAGCAAAACTGAAGAGTGTGTGGCAACACCACTAATTATTGATAATGTCTCGAGCAACAGCTTAAAATAATCGCCAAGATAAACAATTCGGAGCGAGGCAGATTTCATTACTGCCTCAGTTACATCCAGGACGCGAGCTTAATTAAAAGATCGATATAGTGGCAGAAATACAGGTACCAAGTGAGAAAATAAAAAGCACTATAAAATTATAAGAAAGAAGACGCAGTGGCAACCGTCAAAGGTTGTCATTGTTAAGTAAATGGCAGGAGAAGATTCGTCCTAGGAATCCCGTGCGACCTTAGAATAAAAGGGTTTATGTGGCCGTTTTGGAAAAAAATGAGTTAAACATGCGTATTACTACTAATTTTAGGTTTGTCTTTCGATTGGTGTTGTCAGATTTACGAAAAAGTTTTGTGAGTACGGCTTATACGAAATCAGTAAACTATGTCACTTAACAGTACATCCATAACAGTAATACCGATCCAGATGATTCATCAAATTCATACGATATCAAACAGCAGCTGGCTACAAACAATGCTATTATTTTGAAATTACCAAGTTCTCCAGGGCAAAATGCTTCCCTTGTTTCCGATAATGAAACCTCCGATATAATACAATGCGTCGAACTCACAATCTTATCTTTTTATATTCATTACAGCAGGGCTCAACGAGAAAGTGGTATGGCAAGTAAGCTCGAAATAGAATCAAGCAGGTCAATTTACACATTGCGTTGTGCTGCACAAATAGCTGAACCGGAACCCAAAAATATTTGCGAAGATTATTATTCTTTGGACCAAACAGGTAAATACAATTTTATTTCAAATTTAACAGTGCGTATCTAGTAACGCAAGAAACGAACATCAGATGAGATTTCACGGCGAAAATATTATTTTCTTTATTATTTTAATTTCCCTGGAAACAGAGCATCGGTATGCAAAAAATTTTATTTAGGCACCCTGGCCATTTCTCAAAAACCGATTTATACGGTACGTCAGAAAGTGGGTTCGTTAGGAATAGTTGCAAACAGCCAAAAGGGTATTAAAAACTCAAAAGCAAAGATAAGAAAGGCAATACTTTATAATAAACCACATAAATAGCTTTCCATGGGTTAAATAGCACTACCTTATTACATAGAGTGACTCTTGTGTTCGCCAGAATAAGGATTCACATATGGCGTGTGCTGTGCAACATTTTATTTCCCAACACTCAGACATAGAATCTATTGAGATGTTATACTCTTTACCTGGGGATTCCTGTATTCAAGAAGTTGAAAATGCACATAGCCGGATTGAAACAATTTTCTAAAAAAATTAATTTTTTCACCTATTGGGTTAATTCGGCTGTCAAAACTATTAACAGAAAACGGCCTTACCAGATCATACAAAATTGTGAAATGTATTCGGTTTACTCAAAACGTATATGACATTAATTATAATTTTGGATACAACGATGAGGATTACATTCAAACAACAATAAAGCTTACGACAAAAACCACTAGAAATCACAGTCGGCCACAGAAAACTGCAACAAGTATTGTAGGGATATCGGATCCTCCTATAAGCAGTAACCATAAATCCGTACCAAATCATAAAAAACATAATTTACAAAAAATGTTTAAGGATTTGGCACAGCAAGACGTTGATTTCTTCAAAACAATTTTATTGCCGAAAAATGGACATCCACCCAATTAGTAAGCATACCTAAGGACATTTAATTTCGTAAGAAAATATACTTGAATTTACGCCCACGACATTCTGTGTTATGAGAATCAATTAGTTTATTTATATTTTTCTTATAATTTATAATATATAAAGGTCAGTAATATGAGACTTTGAATTCTTTCTGAAAAGTACAACCTTAGCCGAAGCTGGTCTGGTGGCATCAGAAATAAAAATCGAGGATATAAAAAGCCCAATCATAAAACAGAGTAACAACAAGATCAAAATCGAGGATGTTAAGCGCATTACACCATTGAGGTATCACCTACAGCCAGATATACCTTGATTAAAAATCGCAGGGTGGCCTTTATGTAGGTTGAGTAAAAAAAAAAAAAAATTGGGCGGAATATTCCAGCACTCAACGCCACTAACGGGCCCACGGTGCAATACCCGGACAAACACATATACTTACACATTAAAAACACCCAACCATGATTTATGGTCACCACCGCGAATCGAACCCGAGACCCTCGAATAACAAACACAAGCACGCTACTTACTGTGCTAACGTGAGCGGCGAATTCTCGATAATGATCACAAAATACTGCGACTCGCACTTTATGTGCGTAGAAATAAGATCAGAAATAGGTAAATTTTAGATCTAGTCATCTACTTCTAATGTTCTGATGATCCAGTGGATTATATATGTAAATAGGCTTAATAAGATCATGTTTGGTCTAAAAAATCATCGGATTATCATCACTGGCGAGAGAGTTTTTTTCTTAGAAGAGTTTGTAGCTAGAAGTGGTCTCACCAATGAAGATGGCCACCCAAACACCAATTCTCACAATGATAAATCAAATCTTTATCTGACATTAATGACGAGTTCGGTCTGTTAAGAAGATTAGAAAAATGATCAGTCCAAGAGAACTGGATTACAAGCGACCATAGGGCGATTGTCCTCACTATGGTTCCAAATAACACACACAATGATAACCAGCAACCAAATAAAGTCGAGCGATATGCGATAAAACATGAGAGAAAAAAATGAAAATGGACTAAAATACAAGTAGATTGGATTATTGGAAAACTTGCGTATTGCTAATGATATAGATGTAGATAGAGAAAATAACAAGCTCAATCATCAGTAGCTGCAATAAAAGTATACCGAAGAAACCAGCAAGAAAAACCAAATTGTCTTGGTGGTCTTACGAGCTGACCACCAAACGTAAAAAAGTTCAAAAACTCTGCAAGCTCTCTCTCAAAAAAAAAGCAGATTCAAACACAAGAGAACGCAAACGACTTATCTATGTGGCATGTCATAGCGCATATTACAGGAGCAATAATGAAATAAGTCAACGGGCAGCTTCCAGAAATTCAGAACCATAGGGATTTGAATACAAATTCAGTACGGGGAAGACAAACGAAGTACTCAATAAGCGATGGTTATTTGAGGCGTTGATAACACCAATATACAAAGAAAAATAATAAATCAAAAATACATTTTTCCAGTCACCACAATCGTGAATCACTTCAGCAATGAAGGACCAACGTCCGCAATCATGTCTATGAAAACAGTAAACTAGTTGCATGAATGTTTGTCTGGATAAATGAATTCTTCCAAAAACTTGGGAATAATGGTAAAGTAGTGATCATTAAGAAAGGAGGCAATAGAAACCCCACCGATCCTAAATCTTATCGATCTATCATGTTGTTGCCAGTCTTAGGTAAATTACTTGAGAAATTGATTACCGGCTGGTAGATATCAATGGGCGCTTTCAGATCGGCCAACAGTTGGCAACATGTTGAGTAAATTTAACATGATAAGTTTTGAATGCATCCGATTTATCGAAAATTTCATGGCAATGTGATAGATCGTATGTCATTTGTTCCATCAGTAAATTTTCGATGCCATCATATTGGGAGACCTGAAAGCGCCCATTGTTTCAGAATAGTGGTGCATATAATGACAAGCAATTCGGCTTCAGGGAAAATATGTAGATTCACGGAGGACGCTATGGTGAAAATGATTAAAAGTTATAGAACATAATTAGAATTCGGAGCAAAAGAACACTCTAGGAGTCTTTCTAGATCTATCTGGATAATCTGTGGTTAACATTCGACATTATGAGATCACCTCTGGTGTATGGTAATGGTCAGAGAATAAAGATGGTAATGACCGTAAAATGTTTGGGAGTAGATTTAGATGGATGACTCGGTGTCACCTAAGACATGATAAGGATAGCAGAGAACTGCAAGAAAGTTTTCTCGGTCCTTAAAGAAGTAGTAAAGAGAACATGGCGATTGAACAAAAGTACACTTGCTACAATATAGCAAGGCCTAGTAGCGGCTTCTATAACTTACGCGTCATCCGTATGGGCTGATCGGATATATTTTCACCATAAAAGGTAACTAGTCAGCGCTCATCAGATCCTGTTACTGTACTAGCTGGAGTAATCGCGATTAACATATTACTGAGAGAAAAAAGTTGCATATTTTGGTCTAAGAAAAAGACACGACGTGAGCCAAGATAACTTTAAAATTTTATGAAATCAGATAAGCCAAAACCTGAGCTCACTAAAGAAACAAACATGAAAAGCGTCGATAGCACAATGGCAAAAAAGATGGACCAACTCCATGGATGGCAGTTAACTTTTATTTCTTGCCAAATACTGATGCAAGATTGGAGAAAAAGCCTTAACTTCACCGTTACACAGACGTTAACAGGCCACGGCAAATTAGCCTTCTTTCACTGAATGAACATAAAAGAAGATGGCACCTGTGAATGTGGCTACTTTGATAAGATAGTAGGCCACGTGCTATATGACTTCGTACTAGCCTGGGCACAGTTAAAAATAGAACTGACGGCAGTATAGTCAGCAAGTAAACTGGGTTTAATATTGCCATACCATACATATACGCATTTAAAAGTTTCTTTGATTTCGTTATGAGCGAAAGGTTCCTCAAGGACTCAAGTTCCTTTTATGAATAATTTTATAGATTGTAAGATACAACGCAATGCTTAATAATCTGCATTCTTATTTTATGCAGTTTTATAGGTATTAAGCGCGGAATGCAAGATTTGAAGATTAATCTGTGTTAGGAGCTTATGAATAAAACAAGAAGTAGATAGTAGACGAATATGCGCCTCCACGTAGTAGCGACGGTAACAGGTTTTTAAGTGGCCAAACATACCGACAACGGAGACTATAACAGGAACGAACGACTGCGAGGTAAATGGATATAGGCTCCGCCTGAGTGCCATCTCCTCGCAATAGACTTCCGACACATGACAATGAGAATATTTTTTGATGGTTCTTCAGGAAGATTACCTGCAGATTTGTTGTAAGTATTTCAGTTTAAAACTGTGGACCATGAACCTTTCATTAGATCAATTATTAGATGAAATTAGCTTTGTATTAAAACGTGCATTGGTACTGGAATTTCCGTAGAAATTTTTCCACATCTAATTTGGGAATAGGATTAACTAAAACTTTCATTTTTGGAAAAGTTCGGATCTTCGGCCGGATGAAGTTTTGGGTGGTGAAATTTTTTGTTGGATAGGATGATTTCGCTTGATGTCATATAGATTGGTCATCATTGTTGGCATTTGTCCGTAGGTTTGAGTAGTAAGGTACGGTTGTGTTTGGTTGCTCGTGAAGTGAACAAGGTGACTGTTAAAGATGCCTATCCACTGCCTCTTACCGGGGATTGTTGAATCGATTAGACTGTGCGAAGCCTCACACACCATGTGTCTACTTATGGACCGGATAATCCAACCGGAGCTGCATGAGAAAATTTACACTTATCTAGATGATCTACTAATAACCTCGGCCACCCTAAGTGAGCATTTTCAACTTCTAGATAGTGTTGCTAACTTTTTGAAGCAGGCAGGTCTTACTGTAAACATAGATAACTGCATGTTTATTCTTTAAAAATTTCATGATTAGGGATACATTGTTGAAGATTGTTGTTTAAAAGTGAATCCTGAAAATTTCAAGGAATATTAAATTATCCTAAACCGACAACAGGGGAAGAAAATAAGGAGATTTTAGGTTTATGCTGTTGATACCGTAGATTTGAACAAAATTTCGCTATAATCGCTGACCTACTGAAAAAAAAAATATATTGAAAAATTGAAACTAGCTCATTCCAAGGCGCCAGTCTTGCAAATCCTGTTTTAACCCGTCCGTTTTACATTCAATGCAATGCCTGTTGTGATGGTATCGGGGCTGTCCTATTTTAGGTAGACGATAATGGAGCATCCATTCAAACACCACATGGAGCATCCATTCAAACACCACATAAGCGCTCAAAGAATACTGTGTCTGATTATATGTCGAGAACTTCCTGCGAGTCGCTCAACTTAGATGTTGGGTTAAATTTGGTTGACGCCTTATGATTTAAATATTGACCATGATCTTGATGCTTATGTCCAATCGATTGAGTTAGTCCCAGGGTAAAGAATGTCTATTTCTGACAAAAATGTATCGCCTTCGCACATCTGAATTAGATTCGGAAGAATTATCTTCAGATGATTACCGAGACGGAATCAAAAATGTTACAACAGTTATCTATACATAAAATTTTAATTATTGTATCACGGATGGGAAAATCTTCATTCAGTTATCGTATGGGTCAAGCTATTGTGATACAGATAAATCCGTTTGAAAATAGAAAGTTCCAGATGAATTAGTGTGTGGGGATAAATAAAACTCAAGAAAGAGAACGGCAACTCTATTAGCCAAGTTTGTTAAAAGATGTGAGAGAATATATTCCTAGTTGTGAGAGTTGTAATATGAATAAACCTGTAAACCAGTCATTAAAGCCACTCATGGGACAATAATCAGAATTATACAGGCCTTTTCAACACTTACATGTTGATTTTCTAGGCCCATACCATAGCTTCAAAAAAGGAAACAGTTATTTACTGATCATTTTGAACCATTTTTCGAAATAAACAAGTTATGGAACCTTTATACAAGCTATACGGCAAAGCGTTTATGTGCATTTTTGAAAAATCAAGTTTTTAATAAGTTTTCCGTTCCTGAAACCCTTATCACTGATCAATGGAAAACAATTGTTTTCGAATCAATTTCAGGATCTATTGGAGGAATATAGAGTGGTACATCCTCGAACACTGATATATTCCCCACAATCAAATTCATCTGAAAGGATGAATAGAACAATTTTAATTGTAATTAGGATGTACATATCTGATTCACATGCTACTTGGGATTTGCATATTCATCAGTAGCTGCTGCTATTCGAAATTGTATTCATGCCTCTACCAACTATTCTCTACATTTTTTGGTTTTTCTAGTCGGATTAGAATATCACTTGAAAAACCTACTCCTAGACGACAGTAACAATATTATTTGAAAGTTAGTTCTAAGCCGAATCGACCGAACACGATTAGAGTGAATGAGGGATTTGAGATTTGGTCAAAAAGTATTTGCAACTTCATTTGCACAGAGTACCACAAAGCAGTTTTCAGCGAAATTCAATCATAAGTATAATCCGGTTATCTGACATGAAAAAGTTCGATAGGTAGCTGACCTTAACGATTTCAATCTGATTCTATCACCTTAAAGACATCCGAGCGTAATAAGCCCGGTAACTTATGAGACCTCTTCTCACACTCGGCTTATTTATTATAATATTTAATAAGTCGTTCTGGATAATTACGTTGCAGTACATATGAGAGTATTAAGTGATATTTGTTAATTGTGTGCGGCGGGAATAATATTGCAGTGTGATCAAATGTTTCTTTTTATTTCTGCAGTAAATCTAGATTGTTGTATACCGATGCCCATTCCCACGATTCCTAGCCAGAAAAAGAGCAACCGCACCAAGCAGATTGATATAGCATCACTGGTGGTTGTGGTGTATATTTTCAAATACGGCAGGGTGGTCGGCGTAAATTTTTTGGGATTACCATTTTAAATGTCAATATACAAATTTCATAAATTCAAGAAATCTTTATTTACATTTTCAATCGAAGTTTATTTAAAACTGAATAACTCCATAAACCAGGTCAAAATTAGTACATTCCAATAGTTTCTGAGCATTAGCCCTAATAAAAAGGTTGGTCATTATTGGATTAAAGTAAAGTATTAAAAGCATTTATGTATAGATTTTTGTTTATCTTTTATTAGAGTTTGCCTACAGATTTAATGATTTATGCTAGCTGCGGTCACACAGTCTTTAATACAAATAAATAATTTACAATAGAGATAAAATTCTCGGATGGCGCTTAATGATAGTATGCTGGATGGGATAGTCCTGGATGTGCTAGTGCACCATAACCTAATGGAGCACCATATCGGGCAATTGGAGCACCATATCCAATTTTGGCAATAGCTGGGGCAGCAACAATAGCCTTGGCTACAAGTGGTTCTTTATGCACAACAGCATTGAATCCATTCACTGGATCAGCTGTATAATCAACAATACGGCGAGTACCGTCTGATTCGACGAGAGAATATTGGCCTTGAACAACATCTCCTTCACGTGATTCATGTTGGTTCTTTGAGTCTCCGGTGTGGGCATCATTCACAGCATAACTGAAACTATAGTGTGGAACTGTGTCTAATGGAATTGGTGCGGCAACTTTGGCAATAGCGTGTCCATAACCTAATGGTGCTGCGTGTCCATAACCTAATGCTGCGGCGTGTCCATAACCTAATGGTGCGGCTAGTCCTACTTTGGCGACTCCAACGGCTGGATATCCGTACGGTGATGCAATCGCTCTTGGGTATCCACCATATCCTAATGGTGCTGGGGCAAGAATTGCGTTGGCTGCAACAACAACGGCAGCGAATACTAAATACTGTTGAACAAAAAAACAAATAAATAGAATTTACAACTTTAATGTTTTTGCAATAAACTTACTTTAAATGTCATTTTAAAACAATTTTTAATGTTTACTCTACAAAAGATCAAACTGAACTAATTTTTAAGAATTGGACAACACCCTTTTATACGAAAGTAAAATTGTAAATCAAACTAGTTGTTGTTGTTGTTTTTTTCTAGTACAGATCTACATAATACAAGAAAATTTGCAATGGAAAGGAAAATGTACAAATAACAACAACAATTTATCTTGTTTGATCTCAAATAAATAAATATTGTATAATACCGCCGGCGATCAAGTTCATTATGTTGTAACTCGGGCGTTGTTTTTTTATTATTGGATAATTTAGCATTTTATTTATTTGGTAATTTCGGTTGTTCCAAATAAAGTTTTTCAATTGGAACCCAACTTTTTGATATTTTGGGAAAACATTTCTGCATATTTTGCCCAAAACATTCGCTGACTATCAACAATATGTATATGCCCTACTAGTAAAATTGTTTGCGTGTAACCCAGTTGAATAAACTATTTGAAATGTCGAAATACCTCAAATACACCACAATCTTGTTCCTTCATAGTATTATTGGTAAGTCAAAATTCAGAATTAATTAAAAGTCAAATTACAAAATGAAAACCATTCTCTCTATAACATTATCAGTTGTAATTTCAAATCGAAACTTATGACGTTAGTCAGCCTAATTTTTTGCAACGTCATGCTCCGATACAATGCTCATCATATCATTTAAATGGTACAATTGATGTTGATCCAATGATTAACTTTAAATTAACTGATTAACAGAAAGGGTTTTTGTAAGAATGCCGCTTAAAGTTTGCGCACCATACAGTTTAATACAATTTGAACGTAAAAGAATGCGCACTAAATATTGGTGAGTTCATACTATAATTAGGTTAGGAGTAGGCGAGCAACGTTAACATGCCCAAGAAGAGATTAATAGGTAATGTCCATCTAAGAGCTAGCCAGTCTCGCAAGTACACTCAGATATTTTGTCCATCTGAGAATGATTTTAATATTGACAGTTTTGTTGAGAGTTAATTCTCGAGATTAAATCAGGAATCGATTCGAATCGATTTTTTCTGATAGCGAAAAAATTCGATGCGACACGGATTTTCCCTATTGTAAAACTTGGATTATCGAATTTTTATTTTTTCAGACAATTGATAACATTGAACCGTCAAACCAAGCACAAACTTTTATTTTTTCTCAATACGGTCAATTGAATATAAAATTCTACAACTAAATGGCAGTCGAATTTTGAAATGTGTGCTCGGAAAAATCCGATTCGATTTTATTTATTAGTGTCATCTTTGAGTATATATAAATAGAGAAATCATGCGCAATTACAATGTTACCTCAATAGATAGCGTTACATACACGATTTTGAATGTTTTTTTAATTGTTTGTGCATAGTACATTTAGGTTGCAATATATCGAACTATACAGTAAGATTTTTCGCTGAAATATTTTGTTTTGAGTATCATTCGAAGTTTATGTCTTTTCGCTTTTATGTATACAAAAACAACAACAAAACAATTTAAAAACTAAGGTAGACGAATTAGATTTTGTTTTTTTTATCACACAGACAGGACCCGTGTGAATGTGCCATATTTGTTTTACATAGCGTTTTGTTGTTGTACAAAATACTTGCATCAGTGAGAGTGTTATGTATTTTGATTTTAAAATTTTTGGAAATTTAACTTCGGAACTATCTAGGATTTTCGAAATATACATTTAAATGTACGGTCTTGTAGAAAAATATAACAAGAAGTTAATTAATTGAAGTTAGCAAGTGAAACGACTTCACGCATATTCCAATGTTTATAGGTTTTTCAGGTCAAATTGAATGAAACTTTTATAAATTAATAGAAACCTTTTTCAAATAAAACGAAACCATTTCTAAATAGAATGAAACCGTTTCTAAATAGAATGAAACCGTTTTCAATTGAAACTTTATTCAATTAGAATGATACTAATTACAAATCCATAATGAAACCTTTTATATTAAGTTGATCGCCTTTGAATCTGACACTTGAGATTTATGAAGATTAATCTGTAATAAACAGTAACATAGCTGTTTTCAATAATTTTAAATTCGACAAAATTAATTTTTAATTTTTATTAACAATACAAGATTAACCCTTATCAGTTGCTGATGTTTTTTACCATAAAAAATGTATAAAAACCAAGACTTTTTCGAACCGATAGAGATAAAATTCAGCAAGAATGATGAAAACGGGATTCTAAAAAAATGTTCACATCTTTGGAACTTTGTTATTTCTTAACCGATTATGACGACGTTTAGCATGTATGATGCAAGTGGAATTCTATTTTCTTCTTTTTTATTTTACAAGTTCTTGAATATGGCCAGTTAGAAAGAACTTTGTTAACCGGTTATAATAGAATTCTTAACCGGTTATAATGAAATTCGGATTTCATATCGTCTTCATCATAATCGGTTAATAAATAGCCAAGTTCATTCATAATTTTCTTTATTCCACATCTTCTGCTAAATATCATTTTAGAAACCCATTTTCATTTCACATTTCGAATTACATCATAATCGGTTATGAAATAACCTAGTTCCTTTTTGACTTGATACTCCAGAACTCAATGTAAAAATCATTTAGATTCCTTTTGGCAGTGCACATTTCGAATTTCACTAAAATCGACTAAGAAATTACACTGTTCTTTAGTGATTGGTGATATTCCAGAACTTCATGTATACAAATTATATTATTTAATTATTATAATCCCAATTTCATCGTACATGATGAATTTCATCATAATCGGGTAAGAAATTACCAAATTCCTTCATAATAAACACTCCGACCTGTCGCAAAAATTATCTATAAAACCGTACCGACCGGTAAGTGTTAAACATAAAGGTTCATTATGAAACTCGAAGAGTCCGTAGATGGCAATGAATTCACACTACCCCAATTCTGTTCTCTCGCCGAACCCAATAAATTTTATTTTTTATTAATTTTTTTAAATTACTTTTTGGGATAATGCCCAAATCTATAAAACTGCGCATTTCATGAATAAAATAAAAACCTCAGGATGTCATTTAAGCTATCTACCACAGTACTCTTTCATGTTGAACTCAATTGAAAAAACCTTTTATAGGCCTTGTTTGTAATAAGGAAGTAAAGCGAAGTCGGCTTGGTTGGACATTCCAGGTAAAAAGAAAAAGAGGCTCTTTTATTAGAATAAAAAACATGTACCCGTCTTAATTGTTTAGTTAGTTTCCTCATTTCAAATCACAGTCATTAAAATTATATTTTTTGATATTTTCATTATATTGCTGCTTGCTGCGCTTCGTTGGAACTTGGAAACAAATATATAGAGATCGATTCTGGAATAATAAAATGCATGCTGTTTTCTTATTTACCTGCTTTCTAAATTAATTTATTTCGAAAAAATTTGGTTCATCCTAAGTAAAAAATGGATTTTGAAAAATTAAATTTGTTGAAGAAAGGCGCTCTTTGTGGAACCGAAAACACAAACAGTACAACAGCAAGGGATGAAATAAAAATGATGGAGGAAATTTTTCTTAAATAAATTGGACCCTTCTGCACAAAATCTGTATGTGAATTTCAACGTTTTCGGTTTATTTTAAATATTTTGCGGTGAGATGAATTCTCAAAATTTGTATCTAAATTTTATTAAAATTTGTAAGGTTATTTTGCTTTTGTTTTTTTCGTTTCATTCTATGTATAATTCTATAGTCGATTGTAGCGCTCTACAATTCGAGCGCGGTAACATTGTAACTTTTATTTTATTTTGGTAATCACTCTATATATAAATACACAAAGGTGTCAATAATAGCCCGGATTTTGTCGATAACGATAACTATGACGACATGGTGTTTTTCATTAGCGGGTTCATTGATTTTTTTTAAGTGAAATACGTTTTTCTGCAGACTCTAGGTATACTCAAAAAAGCTTGTGATATCGAAAATTTAACAATTTCATAAATGTTGATTATAAATCAAATTGATGCCAAATAAGGATATATGAAGATATAATATTTAATTAAAAATGGATAAAGATAAAAACTAGGGTTTTATTTTACTTAAAATAATAAAATGGTGGGTTACCGAAACAAAAAAAGGTGAAGTAGAAAAAGTGTTGTTTTCTGACTTAAAGTTTCCATGTAAATTAAAATTAAATTAAATTAACACTATGAAACCAGAGTAAAGTCACTTCGTCATCAGAAAAAATACTGGTTCATTACTCTTGATAGTCATTCTAGCGCGGCTAAGGCTCAGGAGCAGTGGGGTGGGCTTTCAAGGGGTGAACTCAGTCTTGATAGACCGTACAAAAAAATACCAAAAATAAATAATTCTTTTATTTACGGATTGTTTTAAATTTCAATATCGGATCTAAATATGAATAGGATAGGGTTCATCTCAATTACGGCAAGTATCACGGTAAAAATGATAAAATAAGGGTAAGTATATAGGTTAGTACAATTATTGCTGAAACAAAATGAAAATGAAACTGAGTAAGATTGAACGGATCATGTCATCACTGACCTTGGTCACAATATTGTTAAATCACAATTTTAATTCATATGGTAAAATAAAAAATATAGGAACTAACGATAATAATGATAAACGTCCTTACGCTGATGTCTTAATTGATGGCAAACGCTTCAAGGGTTTACTAGACAGCGAAGCTAGTGTTAGTATTTTAGGGGCAGGGTCTGATAAATTTTTGAATGATCTAAATATCATTTTACAAAATTTGCCAACAATTGGATCCACAGCTAGTGGAGATTCACAGCGAGTGTTTGGTTACATAAATGCAAATGTTACATTCAATGATCAATCACATCTAATACGTCTATTTATCATCTATTTGTGTTTAAATCGCTTTTACTGTGCCGGTACAGCCGCTATTTCAATTTAAGGTGATGCCGTTCGGCCTGTGCAACGCACCTCAAACACTATGTCGTTTAATGCATAAGGTCCTTCCACATAAATTGCATGATCGTGTTTTTACTTACTTAGATGATTTATTGATCACGTTGGCGACTTTGGACGCGCATTGTGATCTGCTTGCACCAGGTCGCGGCTTTACTTTCAGCCGCCAACTTAACCATAAAAATTGAAAAAATGCATTTTTTGTTCAAGCAAATTAAATATTTAGGTTATGTAGTTGGTGACGGCTGCCCCCGAACCGATCCCGAGAATGCTCGCACTCTTGCTGACTTTCCTATCCCGCGCACACGCAAAGAAATTCGCCGATTCATTGGAATGTGTGAATAGTACCGGCGATTCACCAAGAATGTTTCCATAATTTCCGCAAATTTAACAGATCTTTCAAAAAAAAAAAAAATGTAATTGATCCGAACATACTCAACAGGCCTTTGTTTGCCTGAAATATGCCTTATTGAGCGCTCCAGTATTATCTCATCCAAATTTTAACGAGCATTTCTTCATTCAATGTGACGCTTGTAAAAGTGGAATTGGCGGCGTATTATTTCAAGTCAATGAGCAGGGTACCGAAAAACCGATTGCATATTTCTCATAGAAATTGAATGATGCCCAGAGAAATTATTCTGTAACTGAGCTGGAGTGCTTCGCGGCTGTTCAGATCGTAAAAAAATTCAGATGTTAGGTCGAGGGGTATAATTTTACAATTATAATGGATCACGCCAGTCTACAATGGTTGATGGGACAAAAAGATCTCCACGGAAGACTTGCTCGATGAAGTCTGAGATTACAACCATTCACCTTTAATATTCAGCACGTAAAAGAGCCTCCTCTCGTGAGCTTTTGAGCACAGTATTGAACTCATCAACGTTAGTAATTCTCCGTTTCAAATTGATCTAAATTCTAGTCATTTTAAAGATCCTGTATATTCTTCCTGTGAACTTCTTGCTTCCTAACAAGCAAAATCAAATTTTCATTGCAACCTTAAGGTAGCTAACAATAAAATATATTTTACGAATGAATTTGGAATTCATAGCTCCAGTGATGATTTACCCATATTGAAATTATATATTCCGAACCCAATGTCGTCCGAGTTAATCCAACAGGCTCATGATCCGCCGAAATAAGCGCATCTTGGAGTCGAAAAAACTCTGGAAAAATTACAGCGCTATTTCTATTGGTCAAAAATGTTAAAAAGCATTAAAGATTACATATCTAGTTGCAAAATCTGTAAGACTTGTAATCCCACCCCACTACTCCTGAGCCTTACCCGCGCTAGAATGACCATCAAGGGTAATGAACCAGTACTTTTTCTGTTGACGAAGTGGCTTAACTCTGGTTCCATAGTTTTAATTTATTTTAATTTTAATTTACATGGAAACTTTCAAGTCAAAAAAGCTTCGCTACATTGTTTTATATTAAATTTGATTTTCTAAACATTTTTTTTAAGTCACAGAAAAATTAATTATAAAAGTCCCAATTTTTATCCAAACATTTTTAATTTTCCTCTTTTTAAATCAGCTTTTCTTAATTCATGTAGCCAAAAATAGTGACATAACTTTGATAATATGAAAACCGTTTTTTTTAACCTCTATGGATTAACAGTCAACAATAATACGCAGCTATCTATATTAACAACCTTTGCGGTTTTTTACGATGATTGCAATATATGCTGGTTTGTAGCACTTGAATAGCCACAAAAAATTTGAACACACAACGACTAAGTGGAATATTGAAATATCGTAATAAACCACATAAATACTTTTGTTAGGTATGAATGAAATAAAAACAACGCCCTAATTTTTTATTATAATTTCGTTCAGTTGGTATTAAGTTTTGAGTCATTGGCAGTCGATCATACCTACTCTCAACCTAGTTTAAAAGAGACGCGCCGAGAGTACTGTCGGTATAATGTGATCGCTTGATTTTGTAATTTTAAAAATTTTTATTATCGAGTGGCGCTCAATGGTCATTTAGCTTTACAGTTTCTTTTGACGGAATTTACTTATAACTTTCCTAAATTTTCTTTAAAAATGGTTTAAGTCAACGAGTTTCAAAGTAATTTAGTTAAATGGAACGGATCGGATATAAATAACTGACCTACATCAGCTAGCTTTATTTATCTGATGACTTATAATTAATAGTTTGCTTTTAGCGCCCCTTCAAGTTTGTTTTAACTGACCAATAAACAGTTCCATGCCAGTCTATGTAGTAAGGACGTGAGCCACGGGTCTTAATATTCTGAACTCAAACAGGACAGGATAAATTTAAAAAAAATTAAAATTAGATTACTCCAGCACTCAATGCCACTAACGAGCCCACGGTGCAATATCCATAAACACATATACTTACACAATAAATACCCCCAACCGTGGATTTGGTCACCACCGGGAGTCGAACCCGAGACCATCGAATAACAAAGCAAGCACGCTACTTACCTGGCAACGAAGAGGATAGATGAGTTCATCACCATTTAGGGATAATAGGGATAAAAAATTAGGGATAAAAAATCCGCTCACTCCAAGCGCCATATAGCTTAAACAACTGGGCTACTTAATCAGAATATCCGATTCAAATCTGTATCACTTTACGTACTACATTGAACAATAATTGAATACAGATATATCGGTGTTAAATCGTCAAGTAATTCGGGCACCGCACTTCCAAATACTACAGGGACTGGACTAATGTAATTTACATGTCCGACATCGGACATTTGAGTTGCACTTCTAACCGAACCTCATTTAGGTTTTCAAAAATATGGAAACCGTGAAAATTAAGGAATATATATTTCATCCCCTATATCGCAGTGTGGTAAAGCTTGGCTGAAAGGTATTTCTAGTTACAAATTTTTGACCTGCCAAACGTTTTGGTTGGTTTGTTTTTGTTATTGAAATTCAAATTTTGGCTCAGGTCCATGCATGAAATTCATCTAACAGAAGAGAGGTGCCGCGAGATAACTTAACGGTGTTAACAATGTGGAATGTCATGAAATTTTGAAAAATAGTTTTCGAATTTTCTCTTATGATCTAATCGTGTTTCTGATTCTATAATGTACTTATTCCAATACGTTTTATTTTATTGCTTTTTTCGATATGCTCAATTCTAAAACTGTTTATCATTTGCACACTTATTCTAGGACTTCACTTTTTATAACAATTTTGCTGGAAAGGCCTGCTGTAAGCAATTTAGGCGATGTAATAACTTGGGCTGGGAATAATTATTTAAATTTCAGCTAATTTATTCTAGGTAAGATTAGGTTACAGTGGCGGCCAAGGTACACACTTAGACCGGTAACGGTCCATTGTGATACCTCTCATAGCTATTTATGTAGCGTAATATATCTAAATAACGTCGACGTAGCGAGATTAAAATTTTGGAGCGCTTCAAGTGCAGTTTTAGTCAAACTTGTCGTGCTAGTCTACAGGAAAAGGTGGTAGTCCAGTGACTTGATTGCCACCTGATTGTCTATATAAATTGCAATTACAATCGAGGATACAACATTATGTCTCAACCATCTTAGAACCTTCTCAATTACTATTACGTCCGCTTGGTACACACTACAGTGTGTCAAGGAGACGATCGGAAATACTTACATTCAGTTTTCCACAGAAAATTCCCGTTCCTACTTTATCGTCTAGCCATCCGTGAAAAATTGCATAGCTTTGGATCCCGATAGTGACCCGCTCTTTCAAGATTCTCTTAAAGGACAAATGGTCCGCAAAGGTTCCTTGAAGCATAAAGTGAAGTTGATATTCGCGAGGGAGTTATTTCCCTAACAATCTATTTATTGTCATGTAACTTGCCTGAAGACATTTCCCCTGAGATACTACCGAGTAGCCGTATTCGCCGCCATCGTCTAACCAAAGATGTCAACCAGAAAAAGGTTTAACATAAGCTATAAGTCACGTGTAGGTGTCGTTCACAGAGCCCGCTTAAAACCTTTTTATTTGATCCTACTCCTGTATGTTGTTTTCTCAAGAGCTGGCCAGCAAACCAGTGATCACCAAAGCCAGTGTACCTGCTCCGATTTAAGACCACATCTTATTCCAATGGCACAATGAGTGCATAGCTACAGAAGCATTCTTTACTCGACTTTCCAAATTGCGTTGGGCTTCCAAATAAGCTTACTACCCAAGATCATGCCCAGAAATCTCGCCTTGTCAGTAAAAGCTAGTCTAATGACGTTTAAGGTAGGAGGATTCACTACTAAGCGTGCTTATATGTATTTGTAGAGACATCTGCATAACCAATCACACCAATACCCTCTCTCTCCAATTCCAATAGCAATCCATTGATCGCTAGGTTCCAGAGAAGTTCCTCTGTATGCTCACGTTGTTAAAAGCGCCATCAATATCGAGAAACGCTACCGAACACAACTTTTAAAGAGTACATAGATTTCTCAATCGAATGTACTAGTACATGCAGAGCGGGGTGTCTACCGATTTCTCGTTACAGTAAGCATCAACCTACAGAAGGTTTTCAACAGGAAGGATGATAGAGTTATAGGCCTTAAGTTCATTTGATAGCCATGTGAGGTTTTTCCCGGTTCCGTCTTAAAGGCCACGCTAACCTCCTCTCATTTCTTTGTAATATAGACCAGCTTTAAACATTCTTTGAAGATTATCTCCAGCCAGGGGAGGATAATCGGCGAGTTGTTTTGGATTTCCGCTGTTTAATCCGATCAGGACCAGCCGATTTATTGGGTTTGAAACCCTTTAGTGTGCCCATAAAATCCGTTTATTAGTCAGATGAATGGGTTTCTCGATTAGTACTAGACTACATCGAGTCATCAAAGCTTTCTGGGAAGAGGGTTTTGATGAGAAGCCTCAAGGATTCCTCACTAGCAGCAGTCCAAGAACCGCCCGGTTTAATTTAATAACTGGTTGGGTTAGTAGACAGAATTTTCCTAATCCGAGAAGTTTCGGAGGCTTACTGATTGCCACAAAGTACTCTCCAAGACTTTTTCTGCCTTCCTTAATTCAATTTTACATTATTTTAGGTCTTCTTTCTAGAAGCCTCAATATCGAGCTCCTCTAGTTCTTTTGACTTTATTAAAGGCTTTCCTACAAGTTTGTTTGTTTTTTGCTTGCCCTAGGCCTTACTACAGGGGCAAGTATCATTAAAATACTGGTTGCAGGCGCTTGCGATAGAGAGGCAGAATGTGCAGGCTCTAGTTACAGATCGATGATCAGAAAAGGAGTGTTTCCTCGCCACTCCCCATTCTTTGACCAAATGATAAATACACTCTGAAGCAACGGTTCCATCTAAAATCTCCTCCCTGTTAGTAATAAATGTGTGTTCTCGCCCAATAATAAATACTTAACGGTTGGTATTTATAAACTAATCAAAACATAACTCATCCCTGTAACTCATGTCTGTGTTTTTCCAGATTTTGTGATGCGCATTTGCATCACAGCCGAGTATCACGTCAGGTTATCCGGTTAGTAATTTTAACGGAGTTATTTTTGGATATAAAAATAATGAACTTCTGATTTTAGGATCCCGATATAGCCAACTCTTGATGTAATGTTCCTTCCATATAACGAACAAAATTGTCGGTCCCTTGAGGTTCGTTATAAACAAGTTCGACATTACGTAATTCATTTCTGAACCAAGAAATTTAAATATGAAAATTTTCAAATGGGTTAATGTTTATTTATTTGTAGTTCTTCATAATAATATACGAAATTCGAAAAATTCTTTTTTCAATATCCGATTTAACGAAATGTTCGATAGTAATCTCTATTATTAAATGATCTCACAGTTAACTGCTACGCAATACAATTAGCACAGAGTGGCAAGTTATTTACAACAAAAAATTACAAAAAATTGAATACTAGAAAAAAAAAATTTAGTTGGTACTGACGAAATCCTTATTACAATTATGTCCTTCCGAATTGTGATTTTTAATTTTTTTTTTAAATCAACTCTTATATGAGAGTTGTATGTATATAATTCAGTTTTGCATTACGTTCATCAATACATAGCAACGTGTTAATCAAATAAAATGACACGCAACTTCACTTTGTCTCCAAATTTGTTGTTCCAACAATTATCTTGTGAAATTTGGTAACCACACCATCCTGTATGCACTATTTAACAATTCTTAATTACAAGTTTTATGAAATTGTTTATATAAACTAAATGACATGTTAATTAAACATAGATATAAATAATTATTTATTTTAATTTAATTTTCACAATTTTTCCTATATGCACTTCATATGCATGCATTACAATATTAGTCTTCATATTTTTATAACTGAACAGAAAAACTCATACAAAACTTTTAATAGGTCATATAGGATATTTTTAATTAAGTTATCTTTAGAATATTCAATTAAATATCACCATTTAACATAATTTCTATTTCTTTATTCAATAAGGTCTAAACTTAAATAACTAAAAAACAATTTCTCAAAAATTAAAATAAGTTTTTCATAAAAAAACAAATGAAAAAACTAAGAGAATGTGATTAAAAAAAGTTTACTTATGAAGTTATGACTATTAATTTTAGCTTTACTGCTCCCGTAAAAAATATTAGGATTTGGTTAGAATTTATATTACGTCAAAAACAACCGGCAAAGATTTAAACTTTGGCTTCAATGTTTGTTTAATTTGTTGGTTGCACGACAAAAACGGAAACGGTATAAGATAGGAGAATATGACTTATAAAGAAAATTGTTCTGTATCGAAAGAGGCGTTTAATGGTGATCTTGAATGACCTTGAAACTAAGTATTTTGGGAGATATTGACGAAAGTTTGTTTAAAATTAGAACCTATACTTTTAAGTGCAATTTTGATTTAGCAGCTAAAAATAAATACTTTTTGTTAAGACAAAACTTTACGTAAAGTGTATGGTTTCAGAGATATGAACAAAATTTGATCTGAATTACATTACAGCAAAAGAATTTTCTCTACACTGTTATTTAAGTTCTACACTGTTTAATTGTAACACCAAATCAAACTAAATAAATTCAATTGTTTTTCGATTCATTAGGCACATTTTTAATTTAGGTCCTGCTAAATTTAAATAAAAATGAAATTGAAAACGAGAAAACAAAAGTGGTTTCATAACAATAATTTGTTCTTTAAGTAAAGGTTCAAAATATCTACCATTTAATTCCAAACAAGTTTCTAATCGTCTTTGAAAATTAATGTGAACTGCCTCCAATTCAGTTTCTGAAATATTATTTCTGAAAATTTCTTTAATCTTTTTAATTTTCTGATCCATTTATTCGCAAACCTTAAATCTAGTTGTTCACGAGAAGCCCTACCAAAATGAGGTGGTACATCATCCAACTGAAGTTACATTCCTTGTCTTTCTCGCAGCAGAATTCCTTCCAATAAATTGGGGAACTTTTCGATCGGAAGTGTCCCATCAAAGAAAAATGTTCCGATTAGGCGAAACTGAATATTCCATACAAACCTCGCTTGTCCACTGAACGTGTTGAACCAAGTTTGAATTATTTTCAATTCATGAAATTTTTTCATGAAATCATTTACTGATAATTCCTGTATCAATATCACATTGAAAAGCCTGGCATTTATTGAACAACTCAACCAGTGCATTGAATAAACACTCGTAAGAATTAAATAATTTAAATAAAGTAAATCGTTCAAACCGTTCCGGTATTTATGGGAAACAAATTCTATTTTATAAAACCATTCAACGATTCACGGACAGGAACTCAGGTTCAGCCAACCGCAAAGCTTCGTTTTCCGGACCCTTAGGCAACAAATTATTTTAGGCCACCTATTTGTAATAGCTTTTTTATAATAAAGAAAGAAAAAGTTAAATTTATAAATATTCATTTTAGTTCAGATATGATATTCATTCCAGAATAGAGTCAAAATACAAAAATTGAGAAATGATTAAAAAAATTAGGGCGTTGTTTTTTTTGATAATAATACATGAATTCGCATGGACATAGGTTATTGATATAACTGGATCTTTTCAATGAATCAATTTTTATTTTCCATTATTATAAATGTCACCATTTAGGTCACCGTTTTATTAATAGTTTTTTTTTTTTTAATAAAATCAACGTTCTAATTTTTATCCTTATCCATTTCACATTTTAATTAAATATATTTTCATGTATCCGTATACATATTTTAATTTTTATATTCTTATTTGTAATTTACTTAACAATCTAAAATTTTACGATAAATTGGCCCTAATGTTGATTACAATTGAGTAGGATGTATTCTGCAACAAAAAAATTCTAAATCGCTTGTACAATGCCGCCAATTTATAAGTCCTTAAATTTAAAATCAACAAATTATTACCAGATTAAATTTTTTACTATTTTTTACTACTAGTCATGATTTCGATCTAATTAGCATAGCAATAGATGAAATGCGATAAAATAAAGGGCACAACTAACTACTAAAAATGGTAGAAAGCTGGTCTAAGATCTTGAACTGATTCAATTTTTTGCTATGCCTCGTTCCACCCGATGGGAACGTGAATGTTATTATGATATGAATAAATATATGACTTATCACTGGAATAATACAGGCCAGAATTAGTTTTATAAATATAGGGCTGATTTGTTTTTTGTGATAACATTGGTGGAAACTTTTTTTTTTAAATAATAACATTTAGCAGCCCTACAAACTCTATTGCCAATGATGAACGGCCAAGTCACGTTCAAGCATGCCTTTAGTTACATCAACGTTGAATAGAAACTTGTTTTTGGTTAGGATGTACATCATGTCTATTTTAAAGAGAATATGTTCTTTTTTCTTCTCGATATGTTTTTAGTCTTGCTTTATTTATAAATGTTCTCTTAGTTCAACCTTAATAATATATATTCTGTTAATTTAGAAAAATTTTGTTTGTTCAACCCTGATATAATGAGATTTAGTTTTTACGACACGGCAACACCAAAAAATAAGGACACTGACCTACTTATATTTTTTCGTTTTCCATTAAATATTTTGTATTTGTGTAGTTGGTAACTATACGCACGTAAAATATATTAAATCACTCTGGAAACGGATGGAAGTCACTATACTCAGTAATTAATCACACTAGTATTTGAGGGTTTGAAAGCTTATTTTTCATCATATGTTTGAATTTCACGAGACCACTTTGCAGCTTGAAACGGAAAATGATTGTATTTTAGCAGTTAGCAAAATTTTAAATTCGTTAGTGAACGAATTGAGCAATCGTCATAAATAATTATTTTTACCAATTCCGGTGCGTTTAATTTACGTAACTTAATAAGAGATGGTTATGAAGCCGCGAGGTTAACGAATTTAAACGAAATCTACATCCACCTATGGACTAATCAATTCAAGAAATTTTCCTGCTTTGAATGGATGAAATAAATCAGGTTCCCGAATGGGACGAGATCCAGGACTCGATTGAGTAAACGATGGCAAAGAACGTCCAAATTTTGATCAGTTCCATAACATTCATTTTGTAAGAGAACACTAAGCTAAAACAGAGTTTAACAAATTGTTATCTAGTGATAAATGGTTAAATATTTCGGGCATTCAAAACACGAGGAATTTTATTGTCAGCTTCGAAAAATGGCAAATTTTTTTTTTTTGCAATATCGAGCTCAATGGATTGATGAGCGGAATAGGCTAATAGTATCTACAGTGCGGGCTATGCTGAGCATTACATATAATTATAATAGTTTGGATTGTTGAGAATTATTTGAAAAAACTAAAACGGACAAAGATTTAATTTTAGAGATCGAAATCAAAGGTAAATATGAAAATTATTCGTCCGAAGTTGAAGAAAAAAGCGTATTTCGGTTTTAAAAAAATGTTTTCTTTTATTCGCTTTCAATTATGGGCATCCTATAGTTGGTACTATCTATTGTCATAACAGCAAAAAATCATTCATATTGACCGGGTATACTTACTTGATTCGGCTCAACTGACTGTGGATTTTCAATATCGCGATAATACCTTAAAAATCGAGCGGCGATAAAAACCTCCAACCAGAACTTTTGTATAAGCAAAATAGGTGACACTCAAACATTTTCACTATCAGTATTTTGCTCTTATCTAACACTGGCAATTATTAATTTATTTAGTTTGTTTAAAAATTATGTTGGACAGTCGAACAAATCTTCATTTTGCAATACACCACTTTTGTGTGTATTTGGATAAACTTCATTTGCCGTAGAGGGAATATATGGGACAATCTTGTTGGAAGTAAATTGGTAACATCATCATATTACATGATGCTTTGTCCTCCAGCTGATGAATTGTTTATTGTTTGGCCTATTTTAAAAAACATTGCTAACAATTTAGGTTTTTATTTCTTTTATTAGAATTTGCCTATAGTTTAATTTGAATATTTCTGCGGTCACACAGTCTTAAATAAAAATAAAAAATAAATTAAAATGGCGGCTCTTCAATCAGACGACGTTTTGTTTAATGATAGTATGCTGGATGGGCAAGTCCTGGATGTGCAAGTGCTGGATAACCGTATGGTGCGGCTACTTTGGCAATTGGGGCACCATAGCCTAAACCTAATCCTCCATAACCGATTTTGGAAATGGCTGGAGCGGCAACAATAGCTTTAGCAACAAGTGGTTCTTTGCGTACAACAGCGTTGAATCCATTAACTGGATCAGCGGTATAATCAACAATACGACGGGTACCATCTGGTTCGACAAGTGAGTATTGGCCTTGTACTACATCTCCGCTACGTGATTCGTGTTGGTTCTTTGAGTCACCAGTGTGAGCATCATTAATATCATAACTGAAGCTGTATTGTGGATTTGGGTCGTATTCAACGGGGGCAGCGACTTTGGCAATGGCGGGTCCATAACCTAATGGCGCGGCTACACCTACTTTAGCTATCCCACCAATGGCAGGATATCCATAAGGAGCACCAACAGCTCCTATTCTTGGGTATCCGCCATATCCTAATGGGGCTGGGGCGAGAATTGCGTTAGCTGCTACAACGATGGCGGCGAATACTAAATACTGGTTTTAAAAAATTTATATTTAAAATGTTAAACAATTCATTTTATAAAATCTACTCACTTTAAATGCCATTTTGAAACAATTCTAATGTTTTCGCTGCGAATAATCAAATTGAATTAACTTGTAAAATTTGAACAACACCTTTTTATACCAAAGTATGATTGTAAGATGAAATATAATCGTTGTTGTTGTTAAGTTTTAATATCAGATCATAAAAGAAAATTCGCAAAAAATGTATAACAACAACAGCAATCAAATCGTATTTGTTCTCATATTAAAATTGTATAATGCCACCGCACCGATCAAGTTCATTTTAATGTAATAAAAGACTTTCATTCGTTGGCGTAATTAGACTTAATTTAAAAAAAAATGTCATTTTTTATGTGACTGCAAGTGATTATTTGACCATGAATATATGTAGATGTTGGGTTTGTGATCCAATTTTAAACTTAATTCGGATCCGCAGGCATTTTTATGAATTATACGCATATACACAATTATATTGATCCACTAATCCAATGCATGATAATGCATTTAGCGTGTATTAACTATAATCGATCATGGCTGTCAAATTTAAAGATGACAACATTTGAATTCGGTTTAAAATTTCACTTAGTACCTATTCGAATTGGGATTTGATTGAGAATTGGACCTGAACCAGGTCTATCAATACCATTTAAATTATTCAATTATGCCTAAAATTTCTGAAGTTGCATTTTGGAAAGTTATTTAGTACTAAGCCACAAATGAATCCTGACATATTCGATTGTTTAGTGATTTTTAAATTTTATTCTGGGCTCGGAAATGATCTATGGCTTATAAACAGTTGTACCAATTTGAGTCCGGTTTTGAAATATTATTAAATTAGAGTTTGGATGGCGTCAGAGCTGGGACCCAAAGCTCAACTGTGTAGTTGAATTATCTGAAGGTTAATTATTTGTGTGTACTTTCTTATGGTTACCCTAAGAAAAAACCAAGCAGCTTCTCTTCTCATGTAGATTTACAGTTTATTATTTATTGCTATATCCTTTTGTAACTATTTTGCTAGATGTGGCTTATAATTTTGATCCCATAGTGATTCTATAGGCTCTAGTAGGTTGGTAAGAGTAGCCGATGAGTATTATGTTATAAGATAGAAACATGTTAATTCATTTGAATTAAGTTTCGATTTGCATTATCGTTTCTTTTCTAAATAGATTATCAAATGAAATTTCTAGGGTTACGTGAAGCTGTAAATTATTTCTGGTCGATAATGCTCTGGTAGGTAGTAAATAAATTTCCAGAAAAAGCACGAACTTTCTTTAAAATACAGAGCGTGTCAACTCCCACGGCCGTGGAAAATAATTAGAAACTTCCTGCAGGAAGCAAACTTAGTCCCTAAGGCCGACAGCTCCTGAAATTAATTTGGGCCAGCAACCATCATTCAAACAATCGTTAGTTTATCCAACTAATCGAACTTTGAATTAAGCGTTCCTACCCCAGCTAGTCCTATAACTCCACCGATCACAAATCTGTTCGGAAAACGATTCGATTACTAAAGTAAATGAATCATTCTATCTAAGTCAAGCCTTCAGAAGTAACTGACAGAAAATCACCACACCCTTCTGAACTGCGTCAATTTAATCTAAAGCAAATTCAAATAATCCGCAATATAATTCCAGTAAATAATCCACCTAGAAGTGAATGGTATCAACGTAATGAAAACTATATCGATGGAACAGGTTGCTTCCCGACTGGTGTCCGCTAGTTTAACAATTAACTTGAATAAAAATCACATGAAATTGCATGAAAGAATTAATCTCGGATACATAGATTTATCCATAATTATGCCGAGATATCCGCGCCGATTCAAGACAATTCTATACTCCTGCGATGCGAGTACAAAGGTTTATGGTTATTATCTCCCTTAAAAATTGAATGTCGCTGAAAAAATTTCACCGCCACAGAACCCTGACTACTCAAGACAATTCTATACTCGCTGCGATGCGAGTACAAAGGGTTATGGTTATTATCTCCCTTAAAAATTGAATGTCGCTGAAAAAATTTCACCGCCACGGATTGCGATTCAATGAACGAGTCAGACTAGTCCTAAATATCTAAAAACATTGTCCTGAATTCATCAGTTTTTTAATGACCCAAACTTTTCTCAATATACTAACATTGCGTTACAATCAGAAATGGTTGTCGCGAAATTCGTAGAGGGGCTATTCCAAAAGAGGATATATAAGGTCCGGGATCCACGATCTATGAATGGTAAAACGCTAATTGAAGTCATGTACGATCATCTAACAAGACTTTCAATATTGAAATCAATGGATAAGGCAACTACATATTCCCTAAATCTATTCCAGACGAATGAAGTATTTAATGTATTTGGATTCCAGAAAGACAGAAGACAGAAATTTTCTGATAATGCGGTCCAATTTACAAGTATTGAATTTTAGAGTTTTTTAAATAAGTTTGAAATAAAACACGGACGAACCCCTGTATATTCTTCTTAAGCTAATGCTGATGCTAATGCTCTTTATGTGCTTTTTGGTTATGGAATGATACATCATGGTGCACCCTATAACGTACTCGATCAATTAAAATCTCTAAGCAACACCGATGTACAAACCTTTCCCGCCAACTATACAAACCACCCAATATTCACAGGAAGCCAATTTAGAAAAAGCTTCCGAATTTTATTAATCAATTAGGTCAGAAAGAATTTATAAAAACACATCCGAAAGTGAGAAGAGTAAACATTGGCCTCTAAGCTGGCACCACTATATGTAAAGGTAAGGAACGTTAAAAAAGACTGATAACGTCACATTTGTAGTCAAGAACGAGAGAGTTAAGAATCTTGGAGTATATCATGCCAAAGGCTTAATAAATCTGAGTATGTTTCTGCGTTTCACATATATCTTAGTTTAAGCATAACCACTTCATTTTACCAGCATTAAATTGAACTTAAAATAAATCCGCAAATCCGTAGTTTGATAAGAATTAATTTTTAAAATATATTAACAATATTCCCCGTTTCCATTTAACACTTTCGTGATCTATAGCTAGAATCAATGTGTCACATATAACGTTCTCGAGCACACGGATATAAGTTAAAACAGGTATTACCGAATTTAGCAATAAAAATGAAAGAAACACAAACATAAAAATTGTAACTTTGGAATTAACAAAATAAAGGTAATAGCGCTCTCTATGGACAGAACTATTGAACCAGTTTATGATCTGTGCTGAAAATATGAAGCTACGACAAACAATTATCCCCTCGCCGTAGTTTGCACTCTATATCATAGGATTTCAATTACAAATTAAACCATTGAAAGTTCAATCGAAACTTTTTCCAAAACAATCAAGGCCTTGGTCAATCCATACAAAATATTTTCAAAAACAAACGAAACTTTCGTTTAACCAATTCAAACTTTGAGAATTTCAGTGAAAGCTTTTAAAATTAAAATAGAACTTTCTCTAATTAAATTGAAACTTTTATTATATCAATTCAAATCTTTTCAACTTCAAGTTAAACGTTTTAAAAATGTAGCTAAAACTATTTCAAATTTAAAAAAAACTGAAAATATATTTTTATCTTGTCAGTGAATAGCCGCCTCTGCAATCATTTAATTTTATGTTAGCGTGCAGTTTATGACGATTCACGAAATATGTGCGTGTATCAGTGAAAGTGTAATGCTGCACAAAAAAACCTAACAGCAGACATCACTATGCTAGTGCATTATTAATAATTGAACCGGAAAAACATTAAATTGGAAAAATCAACCATCGAAAGAAGTTTCAATTATACCATATTACCAAATGCTGATAAACTGATTAAGTTCAAATTCAATTTTTCTTCATTTTCTTGGTATTATAAAATGGCCTTACATATAAAAGTGAAGCAGTGAAGTTCATGTCCAAGGAAAATCTGAGTACGCCATTCATGTTGTATGTACCTTACTTATGGCTGGTTTACATTCAATCTTCAATCTTTTTTCCAATTCTATTCCTAAACCAAATATGTAAATAAAAGAAGATAGCTAAGATAGCTAAACCCTTCTAAATGGAAAAAATTAATAGTTGTGGAAAGACAAAAAAAAATTTATAAAAAAAATTCACAATTTGGCTGCAAACTTTACAAAAAATACCAAAATAATGAAAAAAAGACGAACCCGTTCAGCTTTTTTTGAAAAAGACAAAGTTTTTGTGACTATATGCCTACTTCATTTGTTCATGCAAATCATATGAATGTACTTACATGATTTGTTTTCCGAACTTATTTGCGCGACTCGTCAAAAATGATTTTTTTGTAAATTGTCACTACCTGTTCTGGGGCTCGAGCCTCCGGCTCTTTTACTGCTTATTTGAATCTTTTCTTTACGCCATTGCCAGCTTAATCGAGGGCGCTCGGCCACATGCCTGATTTAATTCACCATCTACACTTGACAGCTCAATACCATCCTGCACTGACATGAATCATCGCTCGGCCCATGGATTCTACACTCTCAGCAAAAGATTGAAATCAAGGATAATGACTGCCTTTTGCATACCACCTTTATTTGGAATCTAACTCAGTACCTTCCGATCCAAACGTTACAGTTTTAACCACTGTATATTTGCTCGGTAAACATTTCTAGGACATACAAAACTACCATACACAAAACACAGTGTAGATGAATACTCGATGCCAACATTTTAATTTTGAAATAGTTTTTATTAAGTTTTACAAAGTTTAATTTGAAATTTTAAAAGTTTGAATTGATCAAATAAAAGTTTTGTTTGAATTGGAAAATGGTTTGAATGTTTTTGAAAAAAATTTGCTTCGATTAAAAAAGGTCTTGATTGTTTTGGTAAATGTTTTAATTGAACTTTCAGTGGATTTTTCATTTGAAATTTAAATACTGAAAGTAGACCTCCTTCTTAAGAATAATTTTTTCATCAAATTCAATCAGAGAATCATCTCTAAAAGTACATTTTGAATATTTCAAATTATTCAATCTTTGTTAAGAGATTCATTTACAGAATGACAAGCGATAAATATTAAAGAAATAGTAAACCATGTTAATTTAATTATTATTCTTGACGTTTAGTTTGTTCTTTATAAAACAGGCTAACTTTACAGTTGAATAGGAACGATTAACTAAACTAATGAAAATTGTTCTGTTCAAAAGCATTATGAATTTGTTATAGTTTTACGTTCTTTTGCAATATTCACGATTTTACTAAATTGATTCCTATTACGGGAAATTTTTCAACGGGAAAGATTCAACATTGCCGCTGACACTATAGAAAGTTTTTTTTAAAATGTTTTTGTAGGTTATGTCGGTCATTTTTCCTGATGGTAATGACAAGTTTGCTTGGTCATAAAATGGAATTCCTGATCACAACATAACTCCTTCTTCTTGGCGATGATCTTTTGTCAGGAACATTTCATGTAAATAATAATTAAATTCATTTGGATTGGGTTTAGAAGACGCAGTATTCGCTTTAATTAATGGACCGAATAAAATTTTCAAATATAAATTAATTAATAACCGATTCAACAATGCGGGCTTTGTGTTCGTGCTATTTTCATTTGATTTTTTGTTAGATGTCATTCGCTGTAGAACACATCACCTGAGGATATATCTTCTGTCGTAAATTTTTCTTCTTCTTTCTTTATTAAATTAATTAGAGTTAAACTTTTTAACACGTCAAATTTATTGATAATTTTGAGTAACATCGTACAGACCAATCTCATTGCACCCGACCTTATCAAAGCTGTTTGAAGAACAACTTCTGAAACGTCTCATGCCAACGGTAAACCTTCCTGATTTTCAATTTGGATTTAGGAGTAACCACTCCACAATAGATAAAGCCCATCGAGTCACTACGGTGATAGAGCAAGCGTTAGAAGAAAAGAAATATTGGCCCGCTATATTTCTGGATGTAAATGTGGTTTGCCACGAGGGATTAACATGCAAGATGAGCAAAATGTTACCACAAAATTATTGCCAGCTTGAATCATACCTCTCTTATAACAAATTCAGAGTCATCCATGAAGAAACATGATTTGACTTTTATCCGACGCTAGCGGGAGCTCCGCAGGGAATCGTATTAGGACCTCTCCTCTATCTCCTCTACACTGCAGACATATACCTACAACGAATAAAACATTCATCGGTACGTTTGCTGACGACACTGTTATTATGGCAATAGACGAATCTCAACAAAGAGCAGTGAAAAATCTTCAACGAGCAATGAACAACGTTACTAAATGGACGATTGAGTGGAAAATCGCGCTTAATGAGCCTAAATCAACCCATGTGACATTTACGCTCCGACCCAAAAATATCAACCAGCACATATACATCAACGGGGTACAAGTGCCGCAAGCTGAATCGGCCAAATACCTTGGTCTGCATCTAGACTCAAGGCTAAACTGCAAACATCACGTGAGACAAAAAGCTGAACAGATACGATTAAAACAACGTCAAATGTGATGGTTAATTGGGCATCACTCCAAAATGAACCTGTATTGCAAAAGACTAATTTACCAGATCATCTTCAAACCAATATGGATGTATGATGTGCAACTATGGGGTTGTACTCATAAATCCAATAGAGACATTATCCAACGTAGCCAAAATAAATTTCTTCGAATGGTCACCAACGCTTACCGATTTGTCACTAACAGGGAAATACACAATGATTTACAAATATAATTGATAGGTGACGTCATCCGCGAATGTGCGATAGGCAAATTCGAAAAACATGAAAACATCAAACATGAAAAGAGACTTCTCATCCACACCAACGTTGAAGCCGTACAACTACTGGATAGTACAAACGAAGTAAGGCGGCTCAAACGAACCAAATCATGTGAGCTAACCGAATGAATATCATCATACCTTAGGGGAACTGGACCCTGGTGCAGCAAACCCACACAAGTTTATGCTTATCTCATAAGTATCTCATAAGTAATGTCAACATTTTTAAACAGTTTTAAAGGCCATTACGGGCCCCTTACTGAGTCAACAATTTGGCTCCAACGGTTTCGATCCCGAGCATGGTCTTCATACTGTCTAAGAATCTGAAGAGGCCAATTCGTTCTCTACGCCGAGGAGCCATCGTCGCCTGCAACGACCTCTGCGCCTACCATATGGTGGCTCTCAGCGTACTCGCTGAGATCTTACTTCATGTACAATATCGGAGATCTTCATCAGATCACTGATCTGGATATTGTACAGAGCTCAGTAGGTACCATCTACTTCGCGTTTTGGGCCGTAAATCACACCAATGATTCTTCTCTCAAATGTTAGGAGTCGTACTCATCCCTCAGCGCCCAACTTTCACATCCAAACATAACAACGGGCCTGATCAACGCTTTGTAAAGCTTCAGCTTCACGGCACTTGATAAGTGTTTAGATTTTAGCAGTGGCCTTAGCGGATACAAAGAACGACTGCCAGCTACCAGCCGCACTTTAATATCCTCAGCCACACTGTTATCGTGAATGATAAGAGAACCCAACTACTAAAATTAGGTGTGCCATTGGCCCTAAAACCAGAGGTCATGTATTTCGTTTTGGACACATTGATCTGAAGTCCAACTGAAGCTGAAAACTCTACAAGCCGATCAAGTATTTCTTTCACTCCGTTGCTATTCAGTCCAATCACACATATGTCATCTGCATATGAAAGTCTGTTGAGCAGCACTGACAACCGAAGTTTTCAGTACCTCCCAATTACCACTCTAACATCGTGTTCGGGTATAGATCCCATCAGATCATTCATACATCAAATAAAATATTTCTGGCCTACTACATGTATGCTTGAAAAACTGAACGAATTACATTTCGAACAAAATTCAAATGTTTTCATATAGTACTCGAGTAAATTTTACGATGTTACATTTTGTTTCTTTTTTTAAATTTAATTGGCCAAAAAGCAACAGATTGTCATTTTCAAAAGTTTGGACAAAAAAGTATATCTCACAAGGCAATAGGACCAAAAACTAATATTCTAAAACTCAACAATTTTCATTTAAACATTAATCTATAATTTTATAAACATTATTGGATTTTGAAAGTACACAGCAACTTACATTTTGATTCAAAATTCAAATAATTTCAAAAATGAGGTCGACGAAATATTATGTTTTTTGTTTTTTAAACGGTTGCGATCGAATCTGCACCCAAATTAGATTCACAATTTAGAAGCATGTATATATTGCAAGCAATACAGTTACCAAATTTGGAATTCTATATCACGCTTTTTCAATGGTTTGATGTTGAAATAAAGGTTCGACCATTTTTGAAAGTCAGCAAAAAATTTTCGTATATAGATTTTTATAATTTATCTTTTATTAGAATTTGCAATAAATTTTGTTTTTTGTTCTCTGCGGTCACACAGTCTTAAATATACATTTACAAATAATTTAGATTATAGAGGTACTTTGATCGAACGGCGCATTCTAATGATAGTATGCTGGACGTGCAAGTCCTGGATAACCGTATGGTGATGCTACTTTGGCAATTGGTGCACCATATCCTAAACCTAATCCTCCATAACCGATTTTGGCAATGGCTGGAGCGGCGACTACAGCTTTAGTTACAAGTGGTTCTTTGTGTACTACGGCATTGAATCCATTGACTGGATCAGCGGTATAATCAACAATACGACGGGTACCGTCTGGTTCGACAAGCGAATATTGACCTTGTACTACATCTCCGCTACGCGATTCATGTTGATTCTTTGAGTCTCCGGTGAGTGCATCTTGAACATCATAACTGTAGCTGTATTGTGGATTTGGGTCGTATTCAACGGGGGCAGCGACTTTAGCAATGGCGTGTCCATAACCTAATGGTGCGGCAATTCCTACTTTAGCTACTCCGCCTAGAGCTGGATATCCGTATGGCGCTGCAACGGCTCCTAGTCCTCCATATCCGCCATATCCTAATGGGGCTGGGGCGAGAATTGCGTTGGCTGCTACAACAACGGTGGCGAACACTAAATACTATTCCAAAATTAAGATAAAATTAAATTAATTTTGTAAATGTGATTCATTGTATTACACAACTTACTTTGAATGCCATTTTAAATGCAATTGCAATGTTTATTCTACGAACAATCAAATTGAATTAATTTATATACATTGGACAACACCCTTTTATACTCAAAAGTTCAAAATCTTAATGTTGTTGCTCTTTAATTTTATTTTTTCTAATAACAAAAATACAAGAAAATCGTAATTACACACCAACAACAACAACAACATAAATCTTGATCTCATATAATGTTGTATAATATCACCCTGCCGATCAAGTTCATTTATTGTTAAGACTTTCACTTTTCCTTCATACAAGATCAAATGCACGCTGCAAATTTTAAATGGAAATGCAATCGAATTATAAATTGCGGCCTATAAATTTAGAGTAAAATTTGAATAAATTACATGAAATGTACCAACCGCGCATAAAGTATATTACATAAAAAAAAAATCTGTCATTAATAAAATATTTGTTATAGGCGTAGTCCCAGCATTTCGTTGTTTTGTTAATTTTCGCTAGTACTTATATGTACATATTCCATGATTAATTAGCTTATCGTTCAAATTTCTAATTCAACTGTTTTTTGATTTTTTGATAAGCATTGACATTATTTTCAACGGATACACTTTCTAAAAATATTAGACAAGTGTACCATTAGGTATAATATACGTACATACATATGTATTAAGGTGCGAAAATTTTCACTAGTCTTTGTACTAACAAATGGAAATTATGGTATCGCTCTCATATAGGCGTACGATTTAAAAAAAAAAAAAAAGTGAATGTCTTTTTTAAATTTATTATCATTTTGAATTATAAAAATAAAATTTGTATCCAATTTAGATTTTTGCTATAAGTCACGAAAATTAGGTTTTTCAACATATGTTATAAATCGACATACATACATATATGTATGTAAGTCTATACGACAAATAAAAATTTAACGCTAATCGTAAAACAAAAACTTGCAATTTCTTCAATTGGACTTGACAGTTGACCTACTCAATCAATATAGTTATTCAATATTATAAGCCTGTTTCGTTTGGTGTACCTTTACCTACCTGTAATCAACAAAGAAGCAAAAACCACAAAAAATCAATAAAAATTTTCATTTTATTATCTCACCTTAAAATTTTCACATAATTTACATATTTTTCTCTCGTATCTCTCTATCTATGTATATATGTAGATACATTTATGTCCTGCTGGACCTAAAATCTCTAACACAAAAAATAAAATAAAAATTAATTTAAATAATTAAAAGTTGTGGTCATATTTAGAATCTTTTATCTACTATTATGTTTAATGTATGTTAAAGGGTAAATTGATGAGACAAAATGATAAAACTCTTGTGGATGTGTGCGGTTTCAGTGATGTACATTCGGTTGATATAATACAGTGCAAGCTTTTCATTCGAATAAAATGTAACTAATTTACAGGGTGCCGAAAACATTTTAAAGTTTGCTAAAAGCTGTGTGTGAAATGATTTATGATATTCGAGGATTAATTAAATTATCTTCACGTCGAAATAATTTGTCTCGCATTAGTTTGCTCACCACTTGGTTTGAGGCCCAAACCTCTCCCAAATCTTTCGCAGTTGGCATTGATCACAGGTCCGATTTAAATCGAATTCCTTTCGCATTCTGCCTTAATTGGGATTCGCATCAATTTCCATAAATCCTCTTAATTTCGATTGAAAATTCCAAATTTGAAAACTATCCCAAAATCTCCGTAATTGGGGAAAAAAAACTAACACCGGATCATCGGATAAAAATTTTAGTACATCCGATGGGATAAATATTTTTAAAATCAAAATTTGTTTACTTCGTTTGGTGTTAAAAAAATTTTAACAGATGTTTTTGAATATTTTTTTAAATTACATATTTATATGTATTTGATGCTTAATATTAATGGGGAACCCACAAACCATGAGCAAAACTCCTTTTGGATAAAATTAAATCCATTTCTTGTGTTTTTTGAAAAAAGTATCAGTGATTAAAGATTTACAATAGAAAATTTTAGTCGTCATTTGGATTTTGTGAATAGTGCATTAAATTTTATAGATTTTACAAAAGCGTTCGACACTGTTGATCACAAGCTAGATAAAGCAGGGATACGCGGCATTGCAAACGAATGGTTTCTGTCTTACCTTTCTGACAGACAGCAGGCGGTAAAAATTGGGAATTGTATTGGCGAATTTAGAAAAATTAAGTGTGGAGTGCCACAGGGATCAGTCTTAGGACCTACCTTATTCTTGATCCATATTAATTCTTTTTTCGAACTAAAGTTAGATGGGCATTCAGTTGGTTTTGCTGATGATGTAGCGATGTTATATAGCTTCAGGGATAGTGATACTAATGTCCTGAAGATTAATAACGATCTTCGAATTCTGAGACGCTGGTTTGACCTACACTACATGGTTCTCAGTTCTAAAACGAAATTTTTTAATCGGAATGGATCTAGCAAATGATCTCCACGACCCTTTTTGATTTTTATCATTTTATATAATCTTATAATTATTATGTCATGAACATAATATTTGATTAATAATGTAAAAGTGTTGTTTTAAAAATTAAAATAATAGTAAGTGTCTACCATATTTTTATGTAAGTGCATTATAATTGTAAATTACGTATTCAATTTGTAAAAATATTATCTTATTATATTTTATTATATTGTAGTGTAATATACAAACAAACAAAAATATATATTTGTGATCCACTAAAATAATTGATATTTTAGAACAAGGTAAAGTTAAATATTTGTGTTTTACTAGAATTAAAATCTGTTTGTGTAGTTTCTTCTTATATTTTTAAAATTTCAAGTTCAAATTTGGTTTGCTTCAAATTGTATGAATACTAATAACTAATATTAATTGATATTCGAACAGGCGTTGGGTACGAAATCCCTTATTACAAAATTTTCGATTAGAAAAGTTTTATACGGAGTTTTGTAATTAGAAGAAAAGTAATTGTAAATGTACTGATCCGGATTTTCATCGAAAAATCATCTTCAATGATGAGGCCCATTTGCACTTCGGAGGCTACGTTAATAAGCAGAATTGTCGCATAGAAAATCAAAGAATGATTGTTGAAAAGCCTCTCCATCCTCAACGTGCAATTGTTTGGTGCGATTTTTGGGCTGGCGGTGTGATTGGACCTTACTTTTTGGAAAATGATTTTTATGGTGCAACTATTACGGTGAATGAATTGCGCTACCGAGCTTTAATCAATGATTTTTTATGGCCGGAATTGGATGATATTGATGTGGACGACGTTTATTTACAGTAAGACGGCGCTATGTATCACACAAGCAACGAAACAATCGCACTTTTGCAAGAAAAGTTTCTTGACCGTGTTATTTCTCGAAGAGGTGATCACAATTGGCCACCGAGATCTTGTGATTTAACACATTAAGGCTTTTTTCTTTGGAGCCACGTGAAAGATAAGGTCTATGCCAATGCTTCACAATTGATTGGAAGATGGAATTCGATGACATACAGCCGCAAATGTGCGAACTGGTTCAAACAATTCATGAAAAGGATATGGTGCTGCAAGCGTAGCCGTGGTGGCCATTTGGCTGAAATCGTTTCAAACGTTAATGGCATATCTTCCTCTTTACAATGAAATAAACCTTCATTGATTTCTCTTAAAAAATACTCGTTTTGTTTAAATATCAAAATGAAGCCTCTTATTGGAAAACCCTATACAATAAAAAAACACACACACACATACATATGTGTTTTTATTGTTATGATTTTAAGTAATTATTATTTAATAATTTTATATTTTAGCTTCATTAACTTTTGGTTTCTCATCTAGTCATGATGATTTGTGTTTTTATACAGAAGATAGTGTTGAACTAAATCAAAAAGTGTTTGATGTTATTATTAACGACACGAAGTTAACTTCAAAATTTTTTATTAAAATCTTTTCAAAATTGCGTTAAAAAATTTGCTTCACAAAATATTTAATTTTTTAAATTATACTGTTTAAAATTATTGTTCAATGCATATGTATATATTATGGTGTCGATGATACAACTCGCCGGATTGACTGCGGAGAGAATTTTATTCAGATTTGACATTTGACGTATTTTTGAATGCGTCGAATGCCAAGTGAAAGAAAGTCGGTAATGCAGTGCGAAAAATTGGTATTATGGATTCCGCACGCGAATCGCATACCATACAAAAATGTCATTACAAATTCGCATCAAATTTATTGCGGATGTAAGACGTATTAGTGTATCTTTGTGCAATGAAGACGAATAAAATGTAAGTTTAATTACTTTGGATTTAGTTTACCAATATTTAATTATACACAAAATAAAATTAAAATTAAAAATTATAATTGAAATTTAAGTCATTAAAATTTGTTTACAGGAAACGTACAAGCCGTTCAAATATTTTGTCAAACAATTTGCGACGAATTAAATTCGCTGGTACCACCGATCAAAGATATTGTTGAATGGAAAAAGGTTAGAAGATTTGCATTAGTCAAAAAGTAGTTTTAATTTCAGGTTTGGAGTGATTTTAAATCTTCCTTCAGGGAAAAATTATCCCAGAGTAGACGCGATTATTCAACAATAACGTTCAGTTCTTTGGACGAAGAGGTGATTCAACTCTTATGCCTTCGGGATTGTGTCAAAGGGGTCGCGAATGCTAATAAATTCGGGGTACCTCGCAAGCGGACTTGTAATCCTGACGACGCCAGTAAAAATACCACTGAAGAAAATATACGAACAGCTACCGAAATTCAAGATTCACCATTAGGTGAAGAAGAGACCCAAGTGGATCCAAACAATAAAGGCTTTAAGAAAAGGAAGTTAATATTGAGGAATAATTATACAACAACATTAAAGAATTTACTAAACAAATCAAAATGAAAGGTGAGGATGGAAATTTAAACCAAAAAAAATTTATAGGGCACTTGATAAAATAAATGATCGTCAAAAACAACTAAAACAAATTATCGAAGCTTTATTAGAAGAAAATAAGAGGCATCATTTAAAAATGGAGCAGCTAGCTTTAGTAAAAATAATAATAATAATAATAACAGTGTTAAAGGCCATTACTGGCCCCTTACTGAATCAACAATCTGGCTCCAACGGTTTCGATCCTGAGCTTGGTCTTCATACTGTCTTAGACAATCTGAAGAGGCCAAGTCGTTCTCTACATCGTGGAGCCATCGTCGCCTGCAACGACCTCTGCGCCTACCATATGGTGGCTCTCTTTTCAGAGATCGCTGCACAATTCGTTCCGGATCAACACGCAGAACGTGACCGAGCCAGCGTACTCGCTGAGATCTAACTTCATGTACAATATCGGGGATCTTCATCAGATCTCTGATCTCGAAATTGTACAGAGCTCGGTATGTACCATCTATTTCGCGTTTAGGGCCGTAAATCACACGCATGATTCTTCTCTCAAATGTAAGGAGCCATCTCTCGTACTCATCCGTCAGCGCCCAACTTTCACATCCAAACATAACAACGGGCCTGATCAACGCTTTGTAAAGCTTCAGCTTCACGGCACTTGATAAGTGTTTAGATTTTAGCAGTGGCCTTAGAGGATACAAAGAACGACTGCCAGCTGCCAGCCGCACTTTAATATCCTCACCCACACTGTTATCGTGAGTGATAAGAGAGCCCAAATATTTGAACCTCCTCACTCCCTCAAACGTGTGGTGGCCACTACTAAAATCTGGAGTGCCATTGTCTCTAAAACCAGAGATCAGGTATTTCGTTTTGAACTCATTGATCTGGAGTCCAACAGAAGCTGAAAACTCTACAAGCGGATCAAGTATTTCTTTCACTCCGTTGCTATTCAGTCCAATCACGCACATGTCATCTGCATATGCAAGCACTTGATTGGACTGGCGATATAAGATGTTGCGCTGAGGTGTTTCAGTTTTACGAAAGATGTACTCCAACATGAGATTAAAGAGTATCGGGGACAGAGCATCTCCCTGCCGAACACCCGAGTTAACTGCAAAAATTGTCGATAGCCTGTTCTCAACTTTAACACAGCATTGAGACTGCGTCACTGTCATCCTACACAGTCGTACCAATTTTGTTGGCATTCCTAGGTATTCCAGGGCAGACCACAAACTCTTTCGATTGATCGAGTCGTAGGCCTGCCGGAAATCCAGGAAAACCTGATGTACGGAGATGGATGTTTCATAATATTTAGATAGAATCATCCGCAGCGAAAAGACCTGATCAGTGACTGATCGATTCGGACGAAATCCTCCCTGGTAGTCACCAACCAAGCCCTCCGCCAGAGGAGTGATTCTATCCAATAAAATGTATGACAGTAACTTGTATGCTGTGCAAAGGAGAGCTATACCGCGATAATTCTCACACTTCAAGCGGTCTCCCTTCTTGAAGATGGGGCATATCGCGGCCACTTTCCATTAGTAAAAATACTTTCAAATTTTGAATTTTCCATTGAAATTATGATAATTTATCGAAATCGAATTTTACCGAGCAAATGGCACATTGGTCAAAGCTGTCACATATATTAAACAGGGACTCAAGTTAAATCGGAGTTGTAATCGAGGCAAACTTGGCGAAGCCTTGAGTAATCCAAGTAGAGAAAAACAATGGTTCATGATTTTTGGTAGAAATTTATTAGGGACCCCTTTATTAAATACTGGCCCAGAGGCCAGCGCACCCATAATCCGGCACTGGTAGGGTCGTTTTCAAATTGCTCATATTGGAAGCCATAAAGATTATTTTCTACTGGCTATCACTAAATACGGGAAATTTATCTGTTAGGTTGTGGTTGGAATATTTACGCTGGGCTGTTGTATTTTTTATTATAATTTATAGTAAAAGATAGAATACAATCTGGTAGCAATAAGATAAACTCCTCTACCATAGCAATACTTAATAAAATATATACTTTCAATGAAGACAGTTAAGCATTCAATTTAGTTGTGGTCGGTAACATCGAAAGAATCGTATAGTTTGACCGGCAGTCTTTTAATTGTACGATCCATTTTCAAATTAGAATACTTGCATTGTTACTACTTACTAATTTCATTTCGCACTACAATCCACAGACCTTTACGTGATCGTTTATAAATGTATGAAAATTGTTTTTTAATGACAAATATCAATCCTTTAATCTAATCCAAAACTAATTCCCAACGATATTCTTTAAGCATATAGCATCGTATCACAAAAAAGTCTTTAGGTATTATTAACAGTATCACACTCATTCACACACACAAAGTAGAAAACAAAACGAACAAAATATTGGAATTTCCCGTTTCATTTCAAATCAATTAAATTGGCAAACATTTCCTTTTCAGATTTTTTCTTGTGTATGTTCCAGTATTCCATTAAGACAAAAATACAAAATAGAAAGGCGAGGCAGAAGAAGAACTTACAGAACGAAAACGATAAAATACTGAAATGTTTCTATTAAACAAGAAAAAATCTGCCAATATATTTTTTTTTACTTTTTTGGAGAAAAACGACAGAACGACGACGATAGTGCCGAAGAAGTAGAAGAAGAAGAACAATAATATATAATACACCAACAATAGAATTTTTCATGTGTCAAAAATTTCCACGTTTTCTTCTTGGCGACTTCTTTTTGTATTTTTCCATTCATTTTGTTATTTTTATTAGAGAGAGGAGCTGGCTAACTAATATCATGATATTTGTAATGAAAAGAATTCATTGAATTCATGATTTTATTTTTTTGTATTACATATAATGGTATTGCGGGGAAATGTAACAAGCGCAGGAAAGACGACAAAGAAGAAGCAGGATGAAACTGAACAAAAAACAAAATGTATATCGTTTGTATGTATGTATGTATATAGAAAAGCGGAAATAAAATCATGAAAGGAAATTGAACTGAAAGCAAAAAAAAGAAATTCGTTATTTATTGATTCTTCATCTTCGTGCTTGTATGGTGGCATGGCATGCTCGATGGAGGTGGGTGGTGTTGTTTTTGTTATTTTTCATCTTAATGAATTAATCGGTATTTCTTGGTGGTATTGCCTTGAGAGACAGATTAATTGATTTTTGGATTTTATTTTATTTTTGTTTTTGCTGTTGTGTTTCTCGTTGTGTTCTTGTAATTAATATTTCTGTTGCTGAATTCTTTACATTGGATGGGAAACACTCTACAGTCTACACAGATGAAATTTAACAAAAAAGAAAAACATGACATCCCCTACGTACATAAATATACATCAAATATATAAATCAATAGCATCCATGTCAATATCTCTTAATGATAGCCACATATAATCACCACATACATATTATATGAAAATGTTGATAAGATTTTAGATATTATTACTGGACATGTATACATAGATACATAGACACACACACACACACATACACAATTAATAGACCATTAACATTGTTATTCCATTAAATTGATTAAATTATTTTAAGTTTTTTATAACAAAAATTTAATTAAAAACCACACATCATAGACTCATGGCAGACGACTATGTATCCTTTTAATTGTCCTCTATGAAATGAGTATCCTTTTTTATTTTGACATTTTACTAAATTTCTGATATTGTAAAATTATGTAATACAGTAGACTGTTGGTAATTTAGATTTTGTGACTGGATTAAAGCGATGTATTGACAATCCGATGAGCGCTTGTTTTATTCTTATAGACAGATAGTATGGTGACTGACGATAATTTTTACGCTTCTAATTTTGGAACCTCTCTTTACAGTGCTTTTCGGACAACGTCCTTTTTGGTGTGGTATAATTAGTTGGTATGTGTTCTCGCAATTTCTTTAAAAAAAAATACCGGATTGCACCATACTTCCAGATCTGGGTCAACTGGTACTGGGGACTAGTAATCCTCTGTGCAACATCGACGCAGTCCTTAACGTATGAATGGACACTTAACCGACCTGTTTGGTGTTGGATCATGCGTCACGGACTGTAGCTGAGTCACCTCATATACAGACTGCGGAGATTTGCATTAAGGAACCATTCCATGAGGAATTCACTAGAGCTTTGCAGATAATAAAACGAAACCGCTCACCTGGAGAGATTTTATGGGACTATCTTTTCGACCATATTCGATTAGTATGGCCCATCTTCAAATAAGGACACCAATTGACGTGTTAGAATTATCCCGGTGTAGTTCTCCTTTGTACAACATACAAGTTACTGTCCTACATTATGTTGGAAAGGATCACCACTCAGGTGGAGTGCTTGCTTGGTGACAGGATTTCATTCGAATCGATCAAGAATTTTCGCTGTGGATGCACATCCATCCAGGTGTTCCTCGATACACTTTTTTAAAAATTTTAAGACTATGGCTCTTACCGTTTGCATCGGTAAGAATGCTATAGTTAAAGAGATACCAAAAATACAGTTTAACCTATGACACACAGTAGTACAATAAAGTTAATCTAAGACCTTTAAAAAGTACTAGAATAAAACTTACTCCAATGAACACCCGTTTGGCCTTGCTCGATTCAAGCAACATTAATTACAATCGAGAACTATCTGATGTCAACCCTCAATATTTTAACATTAATGTTTAAACATATAAACAGGAAAGACGTGGCTTATTACAATTAATTTTAAAATTTTATCGATTGGAGAACTAGAATACCCCTAAAAATGTAAGTCCAAAATACTGGAAAACAATTTGAATAATTGCGTTGTTAAATGGTACTCGAACAAAACATGTAATTTTCATAATTCTTATAATATCGCCAATTTTCCGAGCTTCATCAGCGCAGCCCAACCTTTTTTATATAGTATTGTATTGTACAAAGTTAGAAAGGTCCACCATTCAGAAATGTTAGTATCCATATAGCTAAAACTCTCAGTTTTTGTTGCTTGAGTGCATTTGCATGGTTTTGCCCATTTTTCGAGCTTTTACTGTGAAGCCCAATCCTTTGTATATTAATGTCTTATATGAATTTGGAAAGGTTCAAGTGTTCAATATTCAAAAATACTACGATCTATATGGAAAACCCTTTTGTGTTCGAGTAAAATGTGGACATATCATTTGCATAATTCACATACTATCGCCAGTTTTTCGAGTTTCATCAGCGAAGCCCAACCATTTTTATAGTAGCGTATTGTAGAAATTTAGAAAGGTTCAGATGTCCACTATTCAGAAATGTTAGTGTCCAAAATATGGTAAAAATTCCTAGATTTTAAGGCTTCGGTGGAACGTTTACATACGAATTGCATAATTCTTTCCCAATTTTAAAGATTTATCAGCGAAGCCCAACCCTCTTTATTGTAACTTATTGCACGAATTAGAAACAATCCAAGACCATTATTCAGTAATTTTTATTTATAAATAACCTTTTGCAACCTTAGGACATCAAGTTTCTAACTGTTTTTTTTTTGTGAAATTGAGTTATACGAGTATATCATTTTATAATAATTCAACTATGCTCTAGATTGCCAATATTCATTATAGTCTATCTCATTCGGTTTTTGAAATAAATACTGAAACAAAGTTCTATCTACACATTTTGCATATCCCACATTTAGGTAAGAAGGTTCCAACAGCCAGATTAGAACTTTGCGTCCCAAACAAGGTTTTGTATTTTGTAGATAGAACCATGAACGTAAAATGTACTGCACATAGAACTTTGATGCTCATAATTATTGCATCATTCATTTTATATAAAACCATGTGATCTATCACAATTTTGACAGCGCGGTGTTAGTTAAGTATTTTGTTTTGTGTAACAAGCACGTCTTTTATATTGTGCTATAAAACATTTTCATTTTTCTGTAAATAATTGATAATTAATTAAGAGATAATTATATTTATTTTACTTAATAATTTAAATAATAAATATTTTTTAGAAAAATGGAACCGCATGTTAATGTCATAATCCAAGAAGGATTGATAGATACGAGTATAATAGAGTTAAATGCATCCGTTATACTAGAAGATTTCATTATGATCCAACTTGAAACTCAATCAGATAACAGTGGTTCTAGTAAAGTCGTTGCAGAATATGATTAGGTTCTAATCTCGAAAGTGATACTTGCGAAGTAGGTAGTTATAAATCACTCCAATAAAACGCGTAAACGAGAAGAAATTCTAAACAATTGGAAACGCAATTATAGAAAACAACAATACCAAAGTGGAAAGACTTCCCGCCGTAAAATCGTGGCAACAAAAGTATTAAAATCTAGAACAGATTGTCTTTCGCATTGCCGATTAAATTATGTGAAAAAAATATCAACAACAGAGCGTGAAGAATCATTCTAAATATTTTATTCTTTAAACCAGCAAGGATTATATTTTAAAAACTACCACAAGAACGGAAACAAACCAAAACACTAAAAAACAGCAATTCCCGTCGTTCGTATTCTTTCGGATTTTTCCGACGTAGAATCGTACTATTGTCGTGCCAAAACTTCAAAGACATACCTCGATTGTAACCTTAATATCAGCAAAATGTACAACATGTACAAAGATTATATTGTATATCCTGTGAAGGAAAGTTTTTACAGGCACGTATTCAACACTAATTTTAATTCGGATTTCCATCAATCGAAATTTGAAAGGAGTAGTAAATGCGTGGCGTTTTTAGTGGCAGAAATGGAAAAAAACTTTAACAGAGTAAATGATTAAAGAAAATGAAGAGACACAGAAAGGTATGGTTTCGTGAGTCACGGGAGTTTTATGTAATTATTTTTATCTGAATCGTAATATGGCTGCGCGAACGAACTCTCCCCTCTGACTACTTGTAGGTTTAATTAATAAAATCAGAATGTTTCTTTCCAATTTGTCCAGCCTGGTCATGCTATCACTCCAATGAGATTAAATTGATCAACGAGATTGTCGATAACTTTTAACGCGTCTAAAATAGTTTGAACTCGTGAATAGTTTTATTTTAGCTGTGCAGTGCGCCGTATATTATTTGCTCCACATTTTTAGCTATAAAATTTCCTGGATAGGGATTTTGGTCGTTTCATGAGGCTAGTCTCACGCGAAAAAATTGAAAATTTCGTATACGTACAAAGTTTAATGTACACAATTTTATAGTTGTGAACAGCTATTTGTTTTCTTTGTATTAGTATGTTTTTGCTATGTTAAGCACCAAATGTATATGAATCGGTTCAAATCGGTTCATTTTGTTGGTGCTTACGTTTATTATTATGACACTTCTCCCATGTCATTTACTAGTGGAATTGTCATAAGTTATGTTTGGTGTTTTGATTTATTTGACATAACTTTATTTACTTTCGTTGTGTCCATGGCAACCATAGTACATAAATAACAATAATAGAAAAGCACACTTGATGTACTGAAATCAATACACGCACATTTACCAATACCATTATTTTCCGGTTAATTTTGTCTCACAGTCTCATAAAACGACCAAAATCCCTGTACCTCGATTTTGTTGCCTTTTTGAGACTATGGGACTAGGAGAGTAAAAATTACCGGAAAATAGTAATATTAGTGAGTATGTGTGTATTTGTCCGCATGCACTGTTCAATTTGTTTATATTTTATTTTGACAAAAATCAAAAGCTTTCGGATGCAAAAATATCATAATAGGATAATAAGTAAACATAATAATTTATGTATTGTACGGAGAATTGACGTTTATGTCATTAATACATAAACGTCAATTCTCCGTCGCAATAGCAGGAGAAAACGGAGTGTAAGCACCAAAAATGTTTGTACTATTTTTGTTTTTTATACCGATTTATACCGATTCGATAATGTTTGATGCTTATTGTACACTCTCAAAACAAATACACATACAAAAAATGACAACACACAACAACAATATTTAATAGCCTACACAGTGTACGTATACAAAATATTTGGCAGCCTCATAGTCTCAAAAAGGCAACAAAATCGAGGTACTGTACAGGTAACTTTCAAGTTTTAACTTTAGTTTTGTAATTGCATGGAGAAGAAACGAACTTCAGATTTGAATTTAAGCTGGAACATTCCCAGTAGAAAATGCATTTTAGGTTTCAATTCTAACTAATTTGCACGTTTATTGTGCAGCAGAGATTTGTACAATTTGAAAATAATTGAAATAAATTCAACAACAAATACAAGTACTCTATAAATACATACACAAAGCAACATAAATAAAAGCAAACTTATAATTTTTCATATTTTTGTTGTTGTTAAGCTTTTTCATATGATAAGATAACCGCACTGAATGAATTTATATGGTTGAAGCTTTTTTGTTTCGCTCTCTCTCTCTCTGTTCAATTTATATTTTCATCGGTTGTTGTACTTTGAGTGAACTTTTTTTGTTTTGTTTAAATTTGTTTTGTTTTTTGGGCAAAGTGGTTTTTCATATACTCGTAGACCTGGTTGTATACAATCATGAATGAAAATATTTTTTGCAGTATTCTCAACTGTGTATTTGTTGGTATGTACATTTATCAAATATTTAAATAATAAGAAGCGCAATAATGTCCAACTTTTTTTTTGTTTATTTATTTTATTATTAAAAAAGTTTGTCTAGATTGTCTAGGAAATTAAAACCAAAACGATGGAATGGATCCAGTTATTTTTGTTTTTTTAAATAAATACTTGACATAATTTTTGGTTTACGTGCGCAGATCATTTCAAGAGTGGAGATGAGCATGAGTGGTTGTGCTACATTATGATGTTGTTTGAAATATGTATGTATTATGTTGTACTCTTTTAGGGAAAAATTAATATTTATTTGGTGCTCGTTTGGTTAAATATCAAAATTGTCTTCAAGTTTTTCGGTTATATAAAACTACGACAAGTTGCTGAAAATGTAAAATAAAATTACAAGTTCCAATTTGCAGTAGATCAGGGTTAACAGACCAATACAGTAACTCATAAATTCGAATGTAACGCATATCCGAAATATCCATTGATTAGCATCATTTTGGAGACTGTTAAATTTTTAATACCATTTTCATAATTTAGTGGAGATTTTCCACTAAATTATGAAAATTTGAAAATTTGTATATTCAAATCGGAAATTTAAAAATCTCGTATTCAAATTCTGTAATACGAGTACTTGTTTAAATTGGTCAATTATTTTTTGAAGAAATTCTTCGTAAATTAATTTCAAAGATACAAGATATTTTATCTAAAAATTATTGTTGGTATGGTTTCACTATATTCCGGGACGATTTTTGTCACAAATTTCGATGTTGTGCTTCAACAAAGTGCCGGTAAAACCACCCCGCAACTTTTTGTAAAAGTTGCGGAGTGGTTTTACCGGCTCTTTGCTGGCAAATTGCTGGAGAGCACCAAGCACACATGTTGCAGGCAGGTAGGATTTATTTGTTGTGTTTATGTATATCGCTTCAGATTTTTTTTGATAGATGACGTCCTGCTCTGGCTTCTTGGTTTGTTGGAACATTTGCCGGTCTCGAAATTTAAACCAAACGCTCGGTAACGGCACAAGTTAGACTAGAATACTAACCGTACCTTATCTGCTTTATTTGGAATTTGCAGAACAAACATGGATAAATACTGCATGATCTATCTTTCATAACTGAATTCATTTGGCTTTCGAATGTATACGATTTTCCCTTGTAGGTCTGGATAATATAATTGCGTCTATGGAATAAAATGAGTTGCATTAATGCCGTTATGATACAATTAGGAAGAGCGCCCAATTTCACTATTCGTAATGTTAGACTGTTCGATTCCATAAATATCAAGAGAGTAAAATTTATTAGCAACATGTCGTTGGTTCTTCATGGTCACGTGACTTGCCTGTTGGCAATTAGGTTATTAAATGCCCAAAAAACATGTTTTGAATTGATTGCCATTTGCTACATACAGTAATATACAGGCACAATCGATATGTTTTGTTACTAACTTTCGATAACACTATACGTGGTTGATATTCGTTCTAGTCTTGTGAAAAAGGTTTACTCTAATCAATACCGGAATCGATATGATTACGTTCAACAAGCAGTTCTATTAATAATAAATGGTTCATGTAGTCCTTTAATTGTGACGCTTCTTATTTTAGAGTACGTGTATTTGTTGTGTTAGGATGCGAAGTATTAACATTCGACATACCATATATGTACATATGTATACCTATTTTAAAGTGCACCTGAAATGGTTTCTGGGACTAGAATTTCCACCAAATTTATAGGCACAATATGTTCGAAGGAGGCAGCGGTTAAACGCGCAACTTCAAATTACAAATGGTTGATGAACTTAAAACTCAGGATAGAGAAGGATCGGTCGCTGCCTATACAAGAAAACTACTGTTCCATTACAGTCTACATAACATTTGCCCACAAAAATGTATTCATTTCGTTTATGTACTGCCAATTTAATGGACTTTCTTTGTTGCCTATTTAATGGACTTATGTACATTTTATTACCAAAATCAATTTAATGGATTTTCTGTGCTACCTATGTACGAGAAAATGTATATGGTTATGTTAAATCTTCCTTATGTAAATATGATTTTCTTGTTTTTTTATTTTATAGTCACGCTATTTTATCAACAACAACAACAAAATTTTTTTTTTTTTTTATATTATCGCAATTATGGACTAATTTATATTTATCTCGTCGCTAATGTAATACTAAACACAGTAGTTTATGAGGCCAAGACATTGTAGGCATACTTAAATACTCTTTCAAAATCTTGGCAAACTGCCTTTACGGTACCTGGATGGCCTTTGTATCAGACCACCGTTCTGCCTTTAAACTCTAACAGACATTTTGTCGCCTGATGAACCGGCTGATCCCTCATCCAGCTACAGGATAAGGTTTTTGTGTTCTCAATGGCCTCCTGGTTACAACTGATACGTTACAGAAACAAAATTCGTAACTTCGTACTATTATTCGTGATGCCACTATCTATGGCAACTGACTTGATCGAATATTTCCTTCAACTTCAGAACACTGATGGATCGACTGCCTAAGCACCATTTTTTTAAATTGACTTTTTCTGATGTTATCGGTTACAGAAAGTATCACGACTGAAAATGGAAAAGCAGCTAGTGAACAGAACGCTAATATCTGCAATTCGGTTTTATACTGACGACCATGAGCGCAATGAGTGAGATAAGCATACACGGTTCAACTAATCAGTCGACTCATTAGCTAGTGTTCGGCCAACATATGTCTCTGCACTGCTCGGAATACGGATAATAAAAACTGTTATTGTTTACTTTGGCTCCCAGCGCATTATTTGCACACGAGTAGGCAGCTCGACAGACGACAATATATCGTTTGAAGTAGTAATAGCATATTCCATATCGGCCAACCTGTTCTCGTTCGATCTTTTGCGTTGAGCGATGCAATGAATAAATTCTCAGGTTTGGATAAACAATCCAATCAGGCCGACTTGTGTGATAACATAGGTCCGTACTCCCGACACCGAGAATGGTGAGAGAATGATGTATTTGGAAAATTTTCCGTAGAAATTGTGCGAACTCGATGTCAGCAATTAAATACGTAGGCAGTGATTATCGGTTGGTCGCTGCAAAGCTCCGACGGAAGTTTTCGTGCAAGTCTGGGAACATAGCGATACGGATGGAACGTTATGATCTAAAATGGGAGGTAAAATAAAAGTTCGACTGAAAACCAGTCACGATATTATCTCATACGGCCACCCTGATTTCGTTCATATTACTAAAATTTATATTATTAATTTATGGTCAAAAAATCCATTACATTTATAATACGATCCCTAAAAATCATTCAAATTAAATATTATACAAATCGACTTATTATTCCATTTTCATATTTATAATACAAATATCCATAAATTTCCACCGAACGACATAAATAATTTTAATTTCAAAATAATTTTTTTGAAAATTCGCCGCATTAAATTGAATTTCACAGCGTAATTAAATACAGTGCCTCATTCTTCGTGCAATGTGTGTACTTATGTATATACATATGTACCATTATACATGTGTATCATCTGTACGTAGTATGTTATGTGCCAAATAAGCATATTAAAAATGAAAAGGCGGGAAAATCACTAAAATCGCAGTAAAAGTTTATAAAATAAATTTTATTACATTCATTTAAAAATTAATTATTTTGTTTATTTTATCAAAATAAAATAAAATTAAAAATAAAAATTGTATTTATATTTACTGACATAAATCAAATAAAATTATTATTTTGAAACATGGATCTGTGTGTATTTTATTTTCTCTCTATATTTGTATGTGTTTTAGGAAAATTTTGAGGTTAAATAAATTTTTCAATTTCTGTATTTTTCGGAATAATTTTATTTTTATACGAGTATGTGTATTTAACTTTTAATTGAATGTCAAAAAATTGTAAAATTATTTCGAACAGAATACATACAAAACATATATCATAACGTATATACATGTATGTACATATGTATATAGACCAACTAGAACGAGATTTAGATTGAAAAGATTGAGTTTTGTTTTAATAGATTTTATGGGGGTTTTTGTTGTGAGTGCGAGTGGAACATGGTAGGTGATTGCTATAATGTATATGCTTTTCGATAGATTTGTTTGAGATATCAAAAGAGTTATTGAATTTTATATGATTTATATTTGCAAATGATTTTTATTTGTAGATAGCTAGGTTTTGCTATTTATATGTACATTTGTATGTACATACAGTTTAGTATTATTTGAATTAGGATTTTTACGGCATGTTACTTTATTCAATTATAAAAGTGAACTGAAAAATGAACTTGTATTGAATAGGTATAAAATGAATTAGGTTAATTAAATTTCAGGTGTGCAGCATATATATTTTTAATTAAAGTTGGGTGTATAATGCGGGTGGAAAATTGGCATTAGAATTGTTAGCATTATCTGAAAATGAACATTTAACTTTTTTAGTCAAAATTTAAAGTTCACTTCACCGAAAAATGTCTGTGTATTTAATATTTATAAAGGGTGTTCCAATAAGGACTTGACAACGTTCTTTTTTTAAATAAAACGCAAACCATTTGAGATATCTGGAAAATTTTATTTTTGGCTTGAAGTACAATCAAAACATTTATGTATGGAATTCGACATCGTTCATATGTCCACCACGGGCACGTTCGGAGGTGTCGATCCGTTGAACCCAATTTTCCATAACTCGGCCACACATTTCGACGGAAACAATGATTTAACGTAGCCTCATAAAATAAAGCCTACAGGTGTTAAATTGACAGGACCATTTCTGGATATAACCCGCTCATCGAATTTAGATTTCAATAAGTCAATTGTTAGACCCGCTGTGTGGCACCGTTTTGTTGAATCCACATATCATCAATGTCTAGTTCATGCAATTGACCAAAGAAGTAACATCGACTATAACGTGACGGTCATTTTCAGCAACGAAAAACACGGCCCAATGACACCACCAGCATAAAACCATGAGCAAATGAGGGTGTTCACATGACCAATAACGCAAATTCTGTTTGTTGACGAAACCGTTTAGACCAAAAATTAATTAACGCTCTTGAAGTTGCTGCAGTCATCGATTCGGAATTCTCTGAAAATATAAAAAAAAACAATGTTACATCGCTTGAATTGTGGAGCGCGACAATCGACATGTAGGCAATCTGGTAAAATATATATACATTATTATTATTATTATTATTAAAGTTGGCTGGAACCTAAGCAGGTTCCGCACTCAATGCCACTCTGGGCCCATGGTGCAAACCGAGGATTCTATCATAATTCGCAAATGCGCCCGGCTGCTCTTGCAAACTGTAACAGCTTAAACCATGGCAGGGATGACAATTGACCTACATTTAAAGATCTATAATTAAGAAATCGGGACCTAACTATCTCGAAAGCGGGACAGCCACAGACAAAGAGAATGCTGTCATCGTCATCTTCATAAGACAGTTGTCACACAAGGAATCATGGACCAGTCCTATTCTTTTTAAATGGAGTTTAAAACGACCATGGCCGGTTAGAATAGCGACCAGAACTCTCAGTTGGTCTTTCTTCAAGGATATAGAGCAAACTTTGTGAGTTTCAGATTAGGTTCACAAATGAAACACTTAGCCACTCGGCAAGTAGTAGAAGCTAGCCAATTACGCTTAGCCTGCAAAAACATATAGTTTTTAATAGCTACCTTACCACAATTAAAGGTCAGGGGCACTGCCGGCTCAGGTCCAATGAATTCCATCCTTTAACCTGTTTTAGCTAAAACATCAGCTATCTGATTACCTTCAATGCCACAATGAGCCGGAACCCACATAACTCTGACACGATTATTAGAACAAAGGACGTTAATAAAATGTTTACAGTCCTTGACCAGTTTGGAAGTGATCATAGGATTTTGTAATGAATTGAGCACAGGTTTACTATCACTGCATAGAATAATGTCTTTTCCGGAAACAGCGAGGTTAGAAGCGTCAATCGCACAACGTGTGAGTGCAATCAGCTCCGCTTGGAATATCGTGCAGTTCCGGGCTAGACTCCCACATGATTGTAGGTCATGTTCAGGACAATAGGTTCCAAAACCTGCACCAAAATTAGAGTGACACCCGTCAGCAAAAAACACTAGCGACTGAGCCACCCAGTCTATGAATTCTTGAGGCGACCACGAGTTCCTCGTTGGATAAACCACCGAGAAAGTGATATCAAAGCAGAATTCTGGCAACAATTTGTCATTAACCATATTAATTACTGGTATATATGAGCTGAATAAATTGTAGATAGGCTATGCCCTGTGATCAGGCCGACAGCGTTCCACGCACCAATACACCGCAGGCGAAAGGCAGCGGAGCATGCCGATCCTAGGATGACCGACTGCAGTGGGGGCAGAAATAAAATTGCCTGCAAAGCAAGTATAGAAGAAGAAGACATAGCACCCATAATAGCTCGACAAGCCAAACTTTGTATGCTATTAAGATTCGCAATGACAGAAACTAACTGAACCACAGGCCACCAAACAACAGACGCGTAAGATAGCATATAGGTAAAGCTAGAGATTTGTAATAAACATCAGCATTTTGGGGATCAAACCCCAGGACTTCCCAAATGCTCTTCTACACTGCCAGAAAATGGAAGTGACCTTTTGCAGTTTTATTTCAATATGAGATTTCCAGGAGAGTTTACTGTCCAGAATGACACCCAGATGCTTTACTGTGTCGGATCTAGCGATCGTTTCTCCAAAAAGAGAAGGAGCAGACAGCTCTCCGGTATTCCTACAATTGGTGAAGACTATCAGACTAGTTTTCGATGCATTAACGTACAGCCCCTTCCCCAGACACCACATTTCTACAACTTGGAGAGCGCGTTGCGTTAAATCTGATAGTACATTAAGGAATTTACCCTGAACCAGAACGACTAAGTCATCAGCATAACTCTGAGCAGTGAAGCCGGATTGCTGTAGTTTAATAAGTAAATCGTCGATAACTAAGAGCCACAGGAGAGGTGACAAAACACCTACCTGGGGGCAACCTTTAATAACTTTGACCGAAATGGAAAGGGAGTCCAGCTCGGCCACAGAAATGCGCAACCGCAGTTAAGATCCAATCCAAGTAACAATGGTTTGGTCAATTCCAAAGTTTGAGCAGGCTTCAGTGATGGAAGCGAAAGAAGTACTATCAAAGGCACCCGCAATATCGAGGAAAGTGCCCACAAGAAACTCCTTAATACTAAACGATCTTTCAATCCTCGTAACAAGTTCATGCAGCGCAGTTTCACATGATCTCCCAACTCTGTAAGCATGTTGAGTGCTACTGAGTGGGATGACAGATAAGTGATGATCCCTAATATATCTGTCAACAATTCTTTCCAGAGTTTTGAGAAAAGTTGAAGAAAGACTAATAGGGCGAAATGCCTTCGGATCGGTATAATCCGTCTTTCCATCTTTCGGAATGAACACAATTCTACTCCTGCTCCAGGACTGTGGAACATATCCAAACGCAAAGCACGCTTGGCAGAGTCGAAATAAATCTTCCTGAATTAGGGGAAACCCATGCTGTAATTCAACAGGGAAAACTCCATCTGGACCACCTGATTTATAAGGTAAGAAGGAGAAAACGCTCCAGCGCAAGGTGTTAAGAGTGACTAGCCTACAGGCTAAGTCCCAGTCAGGCGAATTATCAGTACCATTAGGCTGGGCGTCAGCAACATAGTTATGATTGATAACATTGCACCCAGCGAAATGAACAGAAAGTGGTAGTTCGACAATTTCCTTCCTGGAATCTAACCAAGGACCTATTAAGTCTGGCGATCCCAGAGATACTATTAATTTCTTCGCAGAAGCAAATCCAAGAAGTCCTTCGAGCAAATCTCATCATTTTCTTATATTCTTTTTTAGCTGCTGAAAGTTATCCCAATCAACCTGAAGGTCAGATCTTTTGGCTTTGTTTTTGAGTCTCCTAGCAGTTTTCCTCAGTTTTTGAGATCAGAACACCAAAAAGGCTTATTCTGAGATTTTTGCTTGGTAATAAGAGAACAAGAGTTTTCGAAGGCTGAAGTGACTATACATGCGTCAAAGATGAGGCTAGCAATTCAATATCCTCAGTCGAACATATCTCACCCAACGAAACCAGCCGAGGTTCCAACTCAACAGAGAATAACTCCCAATTGGTAAGCTTCTTATTACGATAAGGTTTAAAAGTAGGTCTTCTCAGATTTAAATTAAACGAGATGCACCTATGGTCGGAGGTGAGAATGTCATTGGTTACCCTCCAATTACAGATCAAATCGATAATCGACATGGAGCACAAACTAATGTCAATCACTTCCCTCCTTACTGAATTAATAAAGGTAGGCTCACAGCCTTTGTTAAGGATTTCAAGCTCAGATGTGCTCAGGTAATTAAGTAGCGATAAACCCCTATCATTAATATTCGTGCTAGCCCATAACGTGTGATGAGCATTAGCATCGCATCCTACCACTGAAGGTAAATGATTTGTCCTGCTCCACGAAACAAGGTTGCTGAACTCCTCCGAGGGAGGAGGTAACACCGAATCGTGAGGCAGATACACTGATGCTACCACCAGTGATCCGACTGAGTTCGACGATTTGAGAGAGACGAGCACATCTGCAACGTCAGCTGAACAATATTCATGAATTAAGGTAGCACTAAGATTGTTAGAAAGAAACACGCAGCCTCGCAGGCTCTTACTTTTTCATTGGACCCTCTGTAGAGGATTCTGCCACCTACAGGATCCAAACCAGAAACCACACATCAAGCAGATAAGGTTCCTGAATTAAGCAAATGTCTACCTGCGAATTAGCGAGCAGCAACTTAAGCTCAAACGATGCAGCTTTGCTATGGTGTAAGTTGATCTGTTTCAGCACAAGCATAGAAGTCATAAAAATTATTACAAGCTAAGGAAACAATCGAGGGTAGGAACCAAACTCACGTTCCTGATACAACCTAGACGAAGGTCGTAACTGGAAGCCAGCTTGCTGTTCAACATCGGAATCACACAAGCTAGACCCGAAGCAAGACACGAGGTAGACCCAACGACATTGTTCATATCGAAGATCACTGACTCGCGTTCGGTTACTGGAGGATTCTAACAAGGTGAGCGTGAATTCCAGAACTTGTTTTCTACATAGCAAAATACAGTGCTTGTTGTAGTTCTCTGTAAAATAAAAAGTAACAGACTTCAATCCAGAACCTGCACCATCAAGAAGGTAAAGATCCTGAATTACATAAAAACTTGTTTGCAATACTGCACGCAATTTCCTTAGAATAAAAGAAACTGACTTGCAGCTGTGCAATTTAATGTAAATAAGCATAAGCATGGACATCATAAAAGAAACCAGCAAAGAGGAAGCGAATAGTCTACGGGCCGGGTATCGGACAACCTTCCATCCAATTGTTGACACTGACGGGTTCAATAAACCAATATTGCTCAATACAAATTTGGGATCCTCCGGAGGACCGGGAACCCAAGTGAATATTTCAAAGGTTTAGGAGGATCACCAACGAAGAGTTGACAACCACTCCAGATATATTTGGTCCTCGAGACCACCTCACACAACCACTTGTATGTGTGTATGTATATACATGCAAATGAGCAGTAATTTTAGAAATGAGTGAAGATGATCCGGCTGAAATTATAAATTAAATTAAACCAAATAGTCACCGATGATGAAACGTGGATTCATTACTATGATCCAGAGTGGAAACTGGAATCCATGCAATTGATAGCGCAGGGAGAAACACCACCAAAAAAGTTCAACCGCATCTCCGGGTAAGATAATGGCAACAATTTTTTGGGATTCTGATAGAATTTTGATGATTGATTATTTTCCTCATAAGACCGCAATAAAAGGAACTTATTAACCGGGACTTTTGAATAAATTGAAAAATGCTTTCAGGGAAAAACGAAGAGGTAAAACCAACAAAAATTATTGCTATACTTGGCAATGCACCAGTTCATAAGGCGAATTTTTCACAACAAGTTCTACGTGATTGCAAGTTCAATAAAATACCGCATCCACCTTACAGTCCAGATCTGACCCAAAGTGATTATATCCTTTTTTACAAATTTAAAGACAAAATAAAGAACCTTCGAACCAACATTCGTTTATAAATATTTGAGTGAACTGTGCTGGTTCTACCATTTTGTATTTAAGAATCAAATTCTAATTTGAGCGCCTTTCTTCTACAAGTTTAATTAATCTTTAAAAATCCATTTTTACTGTGGATAATCTGTTAATTTATTCGTTTAATTCATTAGTACGGTTGACATAAGTGCTTATGAGATAAGCATAAACTTGTGTGGGTTTGCTACACCAGTATCCAGTTTCCCCGAGGTATTCATTCGGTTAGCTCATGTGGTTTGGTTCATTTGAGCCGCCTTACTTCGTTTGTACTATCCAGTAGTTGTACGGCCTCAACGTTGGTGTGGATGAGAAGCCTCTTTGCATGTTTGATGCCACATTCGAGGATGGCGTCATCTATTAATTATATTTGTAAATAATTGTGTATTTCCCTGTAAGTCACAAACCAGTAAGCGTTGCCCATTCGAAGAAATTTATTTCGGCTATGTTGGATAATATCTCTATTCGATTTATGAGTACAACCCGTAACTGCGCACCATACATCGATATTGGTTTGACGATAGACTGGTAATTAGTCTTTTGCAATTCAGGTTCATTTTGGAATAATGCCCAATTAACCAGTGACATTGTTTTTATCGTATCTGTTCAGCTTTATGTGTCACGTGATGTTTCCAGTTTAGCCTTGAGTCTAAATGTAGACCAAGGTATTTGGCTGATTCAGCCTGCACCACTTGCACCCCGTTGAGGTATATGTGCTGGCTGATATTTTTGGATCGGAGCGTAAATGTCACATGGGTTGATTTAAGCTCTTTAAGCGCGATTTTCCAATCAATTGTCCATTTAGTAACGTTGTTCATTATTCGTGAAAGATATTCCACTTCACTTTGTTGAGATTCGTCTATTGCCATAATAACAGTTTCGTCAGCCAACGTACCGATGAATGTTTTGTTCTTTGTAGGTATGTCTGCAGTGTAGAGAATGTAGAGGAGGGGTCCTAATACGCTTCTTGACTTGATCTATTGTGGAGTGGTTACTCCTGAATCCAAATTGAAAATCTGGAACGTTTACCATTGGCTTGAGACGTGTCAGAAGTAGTCGAACAGCTTTGATAAGGTCGAAAGAAGTGAGATCTGTACGATATTACTTCTTCATCTGGTTTGTCTGGTTTCTGCAGCATAATTATTTGGGTTATTTTGGAGCATTCGGGTACATACTTCAATCTCATACAGTCAATAAATAAGTATGTGATCATGATGAATGCTTTACGTGGTAGTTCCTTGAATAGACCTTGAATAGAATAAGATTTTTGTCGATTTTCGCAATTTCCATTGGCGTGACCCTTTTACAATCCTGACTTGGTTGATAAACAGGTGTTACGTCGATGTTGGATTGAATGTCATGAGGTTGAAATACTGTTGTTAGATGTTGAGCAACGAGTTCCGCTTTTTCTTTGTCTTGTCGATCCCATAACTACCTTGAGCATTTCTTATGGGTGGTATCCGAGCTACAGGTCGTTTGAATTCTCTGGTGGCTTTCCATAACGAGTAGTTCTTATCCATTTCTGGACCTACCCGCTTAAATAGTTGTCGAAGCAATCATGTTCAAAGCTATTGATTAGCCTATTGACTTTGTTACTTATCCGATTGAAGACTGTTTTGTCAATAGGATTTCTGGTGAGTTGCCATATTCTCCTTGCCTTTCTTCTTTTCTTGATTTGTTCCTTGATCTCAGCAGGGTATTTGACTTCCATGTTTGCTTTTTCCTTTAATTCTGTCGTAGGGAGGCTGGCGGCTTTTCGAGTGTATTCAATGAACATCTTTGTTTCATGTGTCAATTCCTTATTACTTTTGATAATCACTTTTAATTTAACTAGCTCTCCTAACTTTTTTCGGGAGAGATTCCAATCCGTAAATTTATTAGTAAGATTTCGCATTTTTTGTTTTTTCATTACTATAGCGCTTACTGACAACAGTACAGGAAAGTGATCAGATGTTAAGTCGTTAATCCCTTTGGCTCTAGTGTAACTGCATGAAATACCCTTTATGGTAAAGAAATCAAGAGTAGATCTGGTATTTTTCTTTTCATGAATTGCATTGAAGAGAGAATTTCCTTTTCTAGGAGAAATTAGCCTGGAACTCCAAGCTGTATGTGTTATATTGTAGTCCCCTCTCTTAAATCTTGAATCGAGCGAAAGACATGACATTTTTTCTATATAAATTACACATATGGTTTTTGTAAACAAAATTGATCTATTTTAATTTTCTACAAATTTTTAAGGCTTTTTCAATTGGAACCTTAAATGATGTCCTGACGTTTTTATTTTATTAATGAAATGCGCAATTTTATAGATTTGAGCATTATCAGTTTCAAAAAATTTAAACTCTTAAATTACTGTTCCATGTTGAACGTTGAACCCAATTGAGCAAGCCTTTTGAAAAATAAAAGTGGTGTATAGAAATTTATTGGGTTCAACGAAAGAACAGAATTTGGTCTAAGTTATAAGGGATAATGTAAATTCAGTGCCTACATCTACGGACTCTTCGAGCTGTATAATGGACTTGATAAGGTCCAGCGAAATATTGCATAAATATCTAGAGCTGATTTTCTATGTTTAACCAATTTACCGGTCAGTATAAAATAATTTGTATAGGTACATGAAGTTATGGAATATCATCACTCAAGAAGGAACCTTGTAATTTCTTAATCGATTTTGGTGAAATTCGAAATGTACACTGCAAAAAGGTTTCTAAAATGATTTTTACATGGAGTTCTGGAAGGAACGGAATCAGTCAGGAAGGAACTTGGTTATTTCTTAACCGATTATGTCAATATGAACACTTTTAAGAAACACCCGAGTACCATCGAACATATCGAATTTCGTTAGAATCGGTTAAGAATAATCAAGTACAAGTGTGCTCGCTATTCGTCGAATTGTTGAATATTTTCAGCGTACATTTTCTTTACATAATGTTCAAGTGCCAATAAGGCAAAGAAACGCTCGAGGTAATGCAAATATTGCTGCCGTTCAGGCAAGTGTTGCTGAAGACCGCAATTTGTCGATTCCAAGACGTTCTCAAGAATTGGGAGTGTCTCAAACCACAACCTGGCGGATTTTGAGAAAGGATTTTGGTTTGCATCCGTATAAAATTGTTCTCACTCAAGAACTGAAGCCATTGGACCACCGCAAACGTCGTGAATTTGCTGATTTTGCCTTGGAACAACTTGAAAACGATAACGATTTTTTTAAGAAAATCATTTTCCCGATGAGGCTCACTTTCATCTGAGTGGTGCGGTAAATAAACAAAAATCCACAAATTATTCATTAAAAACCATTACATTCACCTAAATTGACAGTTTGGTGTGGTTTTTGGTCTGGTGGAATCATCGGTCCGTATTTTTTTCGAAATGAAGCTGTTAACACCGTTACTGTCAATGGAAGATCGATAATAACCAACTTTTTATGGCCGAAATTGGAAGAAGCTGATCTTGACAACATTTGGTTTCAACAAGACGGGGCTACCTGCCGCACAGCAAGTGCAACAATTGAATTATTGCGAGAAATGTTTGGAGATTCGATTATTTCAAGAAATTGTGATATTGAATGGCCTCCAAGAAGTTGTGATTTAACACCATTAGACTATTTTTTGTGGGGTTATTTGAAGTCATTGGTCTTTAGCAATAAACTAAACACTCTTCAAGCTTTACTAGTCAATATTGAACGTGCTATTCATTCATGATATACGACTTGATTTAGTGGAAAAAATGCTCGAAAATTGGGTTCATCGAATTTGGTCCTGCAGAAGAAGTCGTGGAGTCCATTTGAATGATGTTTTATTCAGAACTTAATTGTATCGATTGTACTTCACATTAAATTAAAATCATTTCAATTTCCTTAACAATTAGTGTGATTTTTTTAAACAAATCATATCACTTTTATTGGAAAACCCTATATATTTGCATTTGCACGTAGTTTGCAATTATATAGGTTGTGGTTATTATTAAACTGAATAAGTTGTGAATTTGATCGTTTGAACTTGCACAGATTGCAGCGCGGCAGTTCTTCTGGCGAATCCCATTGTTGCCCTTAATGCAAAGCTGCTACTTGCGCGTAGTATAGTTATCTTAAATTTGTCGTCGAGGTCCCGCCGATTGTCTACGCCAACTATTTTATTTTAATTTTTAATGAACTCGCGTCTAGGATGCTTTACTGTTACCAATCGCACTTAATTTATCACACCAAGTGGACATCATATCAAGTCAAAACATAGGAAATCTTTTCCGACACTCATAGTTCTCGAGATTCATTAGTTAAACTCCTAATTTTATGTATAAGGCCATATTCACATGACTTTCTGAGCCATTTGTGCCAATTAATTCGAACGAAAAGAATATTTAGGCTAACACGTTGTATACAAATTATTAACACAAGCATATCAAATTTTGGGATAATATTCAAAATGAATCGAATGCAGAATTATTATTGTGGATGAATGGTTTTTAGCCTGAGAAGGTTTTATATGTGACAATGTTCTCGGCTACAATTGTGCAGCTGGTCACTCAAAAAAACTCATGAGTAAATTTCCAAATGATTTGAAAAACGGCATGAAACTATTACCCGAAAGTGTGCCTGGGTTGAGTTAGTTCTGTTTTGAGTGCTTGGTCAGGATGAAAATACTTCATTCTAATTCTACGGTTAAAGTGTGGTAATGGCGGAGCAGGTTTTCAATAATGCAACGATTACATTATCGACGATTCCTATATCACTGGAGGATTAATTAACATCGACAATATCAACATTAAAAGAATCACTTGTGGTAATACCAATATCGTCATTTACGGAATATTCAACAAGATCGCAGCCACTTACACACTCGGCTTTACCAACAGCATTAACATTATTTACACAGCATCCTTTAAATTCGCGCCTATTGGATTCATCAGGTGCAACACCATCCTCTCCCCAAAGATATTAGAGTCATACCTCCTAGAAGATAGGCTTTTCGTGAGTAGAATTGATAAATCAATCGCAAATCAACAATTCCAAAAATTTAAAATGGTACTTTATAAAGCTGTGCATTAAAATTTCACAGAATCGACAGCACAATAAAGTGTATAACGACACGGAAGAACACTCTACCATATTAACTCCGAATCATTCCAGTTTAAAACCAATTCGAAGCAGTAAAATTCCAAAATCCAGAATATAAACAAAATGCCGTCGGAGCCATCTCATTTTCACAATTTTGTATGTTAAACACTGAGACATCATTTTACATGGAAATCCAGCTGCCAAATATCGGGTGGTGGTGTTCTTATATTTAGCTGTCGATACATCAATATCGAGTGAATTAATTGAATTATCAAATTCCACTATTGAGAATCTCTGTATTAAACTGGTAATAAATGGAAGATCAATATACGTCTATGTAACGTATATTCCATCTGATTCATCGATCTTATCGTATACCGCTGCGACACCATAGTTGAAATCAACAACGCTGCAAAGTCATCTAACTTACAGAGGATTTTAATTTACGACGAGACGGTGAATGCCACTCAATGTGTGCTGTGTTGGATCTAAATCTTAACCAAACGTTCAATCTAACTTTATAAACTGAATAGAATTCTTCATCTGTTCTTCACCTAAGCTCCTAGTCCATTCATAATAAAATAAATCGACAGCACCTTTATTTCGGTGTTAATGATGTTCATCACAAATCTATAGAAATAATATTTAACATTGAAGGTATGAATGATAAACGCCTTAATCAACGATCTATTGGGCAAGCGAATTGAACAATGTCAACATTAATATAAATGTAAGTAAATTTTATTACATTTTGTTTGACGCCATTTAATTGTTCCTACAACAATGTCAAAGCCAAACAAGTATCCGCAATGGTATGATGCCATCCATATTAACCTCAAAAGAAAGTAAGATAAGGCCTGCAAAGAATTTCTGAGGTATAATTCGGAAACCAGCAAAAGACCGATTTTGTTCAGGACAAATATTTAGTGCGTGACAAATTAAATATACAATTTGAAATTTAATAAAATTCATTTGAATGGAAACATTATTTAATCATAAAACGTTACACAATTTTTTCTGCAGTGTATTATCCTGCAGCCTAAACGTTCTGCAAAAATAAAATGTCTACAATTTATCTTCACAACCAAATAATTATTATCTCGTTTAATTTATTTTTAAACAACAATAAATTATCATAATTTTATTACAATCAACAAAGAAAACATTTACTTCTTTCTCTATACTCTCTTCTTAAGTAAATGTAACCATCATGATAAAGTTTTTCTTGTCTTATGAAAAAATAAAAGGAAAATGAAATTTTCATTAAGAAAATGAAATTAGAAAATATTTTAAACTTTCTCTTACCAAAAATTTAGAAATTATTGTTTGGCAAAAAGTTTATTATTTCCAAAAGTTGCAACAAAATGTATAAATTCAGCTGAGAAAATGTATTTGCGGTTGGGTGACTGTCAAGTGTGAAAATTGCCATAGAAACTATAATTTAGAATTGCCCTGTTCATATATATGTATACATAAGTGTCATTAATTAAATCATAATTGCATGCATGAAGAATATATTACACGCATAAATTTTATGTTCATATGTATACAAACAACCGTACAACGTAAATTATCCTGATTGGTGTTATATTCGCATTTTATTTCGGTGTATTTCATCCCTTCAAGGGTATTCGAGTAATACGAACGCACAGAACAAGGAAAACAACACAAAAGTACAACAACAACAACAACAAAGTGAAAATAAAATTTTCCCCGGAGACAGATAAAAATTTTATTTCAATTTTTATATGTTTGTATCTATGTAACAATAATGTAACAACAACCACTATTGCCTTAAAGCAGTTTAACTTAATCCAATGTTTAATTATGATAAATATTATCGTTTTATTTTTACAATAAAACAAATTTAGGTATCTATAGACCATAACCACCCGCACACATAACACACCCCCTCGATTTAGTGTTTAACAATAATAAAATATTTTATGTATTTGAAAAAATAGAAAAGGGTTTCATTTACTAATGTACCCATTTTAATTGAATTGATCAAATCGTAATGCAAATATTACAGGACCAACTATTATAGGAATGGGTCACCCCAATAAAACTAATCCTCTAACATTTTGTTTTGTTTTATGCTGTACATAAACCTGATCAATTAGCATTCAAACTATTTATTGAAAAATTTCTTAACCAAACACTTTTCTAGTATTTGTCTTTTTGATTTATCAAAAAACGAAATTCGAAACACACCAACAACAAAAAAAAAACTTTTTAATTTATTTTGGAAGAAAATCCAAAAAGCACACACAAAGTATGGAAAAAGATTTTTGTTTTGAACATTTTTTTGGTTTGGGTTCAAATAACAACCGGAAAAAAAAACCTTTCTCATGGGATAATAATATATAAGTGGTTTTGGTTTGAGGAAAATCAAAACTTTAAAATTCTCTGTCGAATTTTTTATTTTGAAAATTATAAAACAAAAATAAAAAGTTTTCCTCAAAATAAGAAAAAAAATTTCTTTTCCAAAGAATATTAAGCTTTTTTCGATCATACTTTTCCATAAACGATTTTATTTTTTATATGTTTTGTGCAATTCTCCCATTTCAGATTTTCAGTTTTTGAAATGAAACAAAAAGTAGAAACTTAAATTAAAACCACACAAATTATTTTAGTTTTGCATACACAAAAAGTGATATTCCCAATCGTAATGTAAATAATGCAAATGTAAGTTAGCTACGTACATATATACATGTTTTGAGGAGGTTTGCCAGAATTCAACACAAACATTAAATCGACTGCACCAAATTTTATACAAACTATCTCGTATACAGATATTTGTAATGCTTACACAAAGTGTTTACCTTCTGTTCACCAATTCTGAAAGATTATTGTACCTTGTTGGTTACCACTTCGAAAGCTTCCGTGAACTAATATTTATTCCACATCACTATAAAATAAAAGTAAAAATTAACACTCAAATTTTCTCAAGGTAATGTCAGTGTTCATCATGCGTGACAGACTGTAGTTGGTGGCCGCGATATGCCTTATTTTCAAGAAGGGACCGCTTAAAGTGTAAAAATTATCGCTTCATAGTTCTCTTTTGCACAGCATACAAATTACTGTACTACATCCTCTCTAGCGGAGGGACTTGGTAACTATCAAGGAGGATTTCGTCCGAACCGATCAGTCATTATGATCAGGTCTTTTCGCTGCTTATAATTCTATCTAAATATAATGAGACGACCATCTCCGTATCAGCTGTTCTTGGATTTCCTGCAAACCTATGACTCGATCAATCTGAAGAGTTTTTGGTGTGCCCTGGAAAACCTAGTAATGTCAACAAAAAAAATTGGTACTACTGTGTAGAATCACAGTGACACAGTCTCAATGGTGTGTTAAAGTTGAGAATAGACAATCGAGAATGTATGCAGTTAACTCGGGTGTTCGGGAGGGAGATGCTCTTTCCCAGATACTCTATAATCTTAATTTAACACCTCACCTTTAATTGAAACACCTCCGCGCAACAACTTATTTAAACATTTAATCATTTAATTTGTCGCTTTGATACGAAGTAGCTGTTCCCAGAAGGTCGTGGTTTTAACAACTCCAACGCGGACTTACCATTCTTGAAGATATTACTACTATATCGGTATGCTTAGCCAGGTTGCACTGTTACCGTCCGTGCCAGCATTAAAGTTAGTTTATTTGCTGGCTAGTCAACTCTTGAGTCAGTTGTTAGTTGATCTCTAGCTTCTTGATCATAGTCATAGAGGATGTGTTCTAGTGTATCCTCGCCCTGTCCACATTCACAAGTACTTGAGTCCACTAGACTCAGTCGGTGCATATAGTAGGCCATTCTACCATGTCCCGTTAACATTTGGGTGAACCATACTCTTAGAGGAATCTTTGTCTCTAATCTCACCTCAATGTTTGGCAGATAACTATATGTTATTCTGCCATCCACTGAGTGCGACCATCTATCTTGCCATATTGCTATTGACGCTTTTCTCGTTTTCCTCTTGAGCAAGCCCAAGAGGTTAGGCCGAATTTGATCGCCTTCTACTATCACGTTTCCGTAGCTCAGATTTTGTCTTTTCCTTATCTTGTAGTAGGCAATTTTCTCATTTAAGAGTATATCAATAGGAATCATGCCGGCCACGACAGGAACGGCGTCTGTTGATACTGTTCTGTAAGCCTTGGTAATTCCGAGTAAGATACTTCTTTGGGAACTAACTAGTTTACGCCGATGGTAGCAGTTCATTCGGTCGGCCCATCCCGCGCACGCGTATGTCAATGAAGATACCACAAGGCCTTCGTATATTATTAATAGTGTTCGTTGTTTGAGGCTCCAGTTCTCTGTAGCAACTCGTTTTAGCACAGCGAAAACCTGCTTATTAATTTCCGCGACTCTTTTAACATGTGAAGTGACTCCAAGTCGTTCATTGAAGTCAACTCCCAGCCATTTGACAGTTCCATCTCAATTCTTTGGCCGTTTACGGAAACCAATGGTGGGCTCCTAATGTCCACTGAACCTTTATGTTGCATCATGACTATCTTTTCAGAGGATAGCTCCATTTTGTAGCTTTTGCACCAGTCCACCATCCTGTCTATGGCAAGCTGCGCTGTTTCTTGAATACTTTGTGTTGAATTCCCAGCAAGAAGCATTACCTTATCATACGCGAATGCTACTTCTTGAACTTCCTGGTTCATGCTTCCGTTGAAGACAATATTCCAAAGGTATGTGTATCTTAGGATGGAACATCCTTTGTTGACCATTTTTTCAAGTGTGCCATGACTTGAAATAACAGGGGCTTTCCTTTCAGATAAATAGTTGTCTAAGATGTTATAGAGATTGCGTGGGCAATTGAATCTCTTTAGCTCCAACATAATGCTGGGCCACCACAGGTTGTCGAACGCACCAGATACATCTAGGAATTCTACAAGATTTTACTTTTGGTCCGACTCTTTCACCACATTAATCAATTTGGTCATTGAGTCCTCTGTGGATCTATTTCCTCTGAAGCCATACTATTTGTCGCTATAGGTACCACTTTTTTGGAATATGTCTATTAACCTGCCGGCTATTAACTTTTCGAATAGTTTACCAAGGACAGGCAACAGCATGATTGGTCGATAAGATTTGAGATCGTTTTGATACCTCCATCTCTTGTTTTTCTAATGATCACTAATTTACCATTTCTCCATGCTTTGGGGAATAGTCCTTTACTAAGACAAGCATTCATAAAGCTCGTGATACAGGGCCCTACAATAGGCCAAGCACGTTGTATCACTTCGGCCTCGACGTTGTCTAGGCCTGGCGCCTTACCAGCTTTCATAGACATAATAGCCAAAGTGGCCCCTTCATCACTGAAGTTTGTGGCTGGCTGACGTTTGGCTCACGTTTGGTGTAGTTGGTGCAGAGCTACGATCGGCACGGATTTCTCTTTAGTCGTCGGATAATAAGGTGTTGAGCAAGCATTTTGTAGTGTCCTCCCAACAGATTGTTGTTAATCCACTACCGCTCACCAGGGTACTAAGTACCTCCGTTATGAACTCTTTTAGGCTCATTTGGCTTTTCTCTCTAATATTCTTGAGATACGCCTTACGGTGTGCCACATAGTTAAGCCTTTTGCTTTCCCGAGAATCAGGATTTTTATCTTTTTGATAAAATTGGGCAACTTACGAACCAATTTTCTTGATTAGCTTAGGTCATGAGACCACCAAGACTATTTTGACTTGCGAGCGCGCTTACGTGGAACAGTAGCGCTACAGACTTTTATAATTGAACTGGTTATTAATTGTTGAACTCGATCGATATCACTTTCGATTGAAACCTTCAGGTCTTCTGCCAGGCTTTGCCAGATGTTACTTAGCTGGCATTAGAAACCCTCCCCATTGCCATGCCTTAAGGCATACCGGGAATTTTATTTGATGCAGGGGAATCATCATGCGTATGCCCGAGCCCAAGATCGAGACAATTACTCTGTGTTCACTTGATGTCCAATTTTTATGGAGGACTCCTCTCTCGTTTGCGTCCTTATTGTGCCAATGTTTAGATTTAGCATTGAAGTCGCCAGTAATGATAATAGGATGGTCTTTTAGACTTTAGATTTTATCGAGTTTATTAACATATTTCACTGGATCGTCTGAATATTGGAAGTAAATACTGGCCAAGTAAAAATTTCCTAAATTAGATCTCTTCTCGAGACACACACACAGTGTGTATCGCAGTACTGTGAAATTTCAAGAACCTCAAGATCGTTATTGAGGATGCCAATTGCTGCTTTAATGTTTCCTTTGTTTCCACTGATTATCCTTGTGTACGTGGTCATTCCTATTATGACCCCTTCAACCGCGTATGGTTCTTGCATGCAGAGTATATCGATTGTTTCTTTTTCAATGGATTGTCTAATTTCCTACGCAACTGCTTTAGCATTTTGCATATTCAGTTGGGCGATCTTCAATCGATAATTATTTTTATTTTTAACTATCATAGACAGTTCGCTTCATCATTAGGTCCAAATACGTTTTGGACGAGGTACAAACTTTACTTATGACTATTTAAATAGATATTTTTCTCATTTTAGGTGTGGAATGATTATAAATCGAAAGTTAAGTCAAAATTGGGACATATTAAAAAAGAATTAAAAGCAACAGGTGGGGGTTGCAACAAGCTCTACACATTTTCCGCTCAAGAGGAAAGTGTTATCGACATCTTAATGATCAGAGAAGTTTCTAAAACTTCCCATATAACCTTTCGCTTGGGTCAAGCAAATCCAATGTTTTGCAAGTTAAGCCACCCAACACATATCGATTCGCCAGACTTATATATGAAAAATATCATGGTTGAATATCACTGCGAAAATCAGCCGGACGAACCCGATTTACCGCCTGAACCGAAATGCTAAAATAAAAAACGTTCCGGGTCAATAAAAGCAAACGAAGGCCATCAAGAAGAAAGAAACCGTCCAATGAAAGAGTATACGGCATCAATAACTGAGAAACAATTAAAGTTATTGCAAGAAGATATTTTAGAAAAAAGGATATTCCGAAAGGAAAACCTTTAAATTAAATTAAGAGAAATCCAATATAAAGGGTGCAAGTTAGCTATAAAGGAAAGGCGCGGTGAAAATACTGAATACTAAGCACATCACTAGCAATGTGATAAGGACGAACTGAAATCGAAATTTTCATATATTTTTGTGGTCAAGTTATAGCCGAGATCAGATTCCTGAACCTTGAGAGAAGACTTAGCCGTAATCCTCAAACTAATCATTAAACTACATGCAACAGGTAGATGCAGGTAAGCGCGATAAATGCATGTATTTTATGCTTCACCACTGTGTGCTAAAACCCGAGAGCACTTCCACAAAACTGCGTATTCGAAGCTTCGTGCAAAACGACCTCGAGAGAATCTCTAAATTCAATTATGAAGATTGGTCGTAAAGTTCTTAATGATCTATTTTCGATTATTTTGCTATTCCGATCTCGTCACTTCGCCTTAGTCGCTGACACTTCAATGTTTCGGCAGGTTTACCTAGATGAGGAGAAAACCCATTTATAATGCAGCCCATATATGGTGATCAAACCCATCCGATACAATCCAAGTGTTCCGGAAAGGTAACGTACGTTTGGCGGCCGCGTCGTTTTCGTTATTTGGTGTTTACATTATCTTGCTCAAGGATAGGCCATAACTCATCCGATTGGAGCAAAAGTGATATTGAAAAATTTTTATGTGGATGATATGCTCTTCGGAGCAGACAAATAAGATCAAGCAATACTACTTCGAACAAAGTAGATGAACTAATTTCAAGGAATTTTCATCGACTCGAACGATTGTATAAATACATTGGGTCTCTCGTCAAATACTGCCAGATATTGCAACCTTGACCCTCCAAGGCTGCTTAATCAGTGATCTTATCGGCAAAGATTTTTTTGCACCATTTGTGGCGGATGAAATTGGATTGGGACGTAATCCTATCAGAACCATACAATTCAGAATGAAGAGAATTTAGAGAACAACTATCGTCTGTGAGGAATTTCGCATTTCCCCGATTTGCTTTTACTGAAGCATATAATAGTGTAGAACCGTAGCGTATGGATGCTGAGATCATTTTAAATTGGTTAACGGGCCATATAGTAAACTGGGCCACTCTCATGTTGAATTGAGTATCGGAAATTCAGCGTTTAACCAAAAACTATGCTTGGAATCATGTATACACTAAGTAGTCGCTTGAAGAAACTCAGCCCGTTTATCGATAACGTAGGCATTATTCGTGTAGGAAAATGTCTGGACCAAGCAGGCTTGTCATATGATGAAACACAGCCTAAAAATCTCCAAGCTGGGCCACAATCACTCCCGGCAACCGTTTGTCAACGATTTTGGTTTCTTAGAGTTCGAGTCGTCGCTCACAAGGTAGTTCACCGATGTTTAATCCATTGTAAATATTGGCCCGCACTTATAATCAGCAAATCATGAGAAGTCTACCATCCCACCGTGTGTAGGAATCGCGGTATTCGTGTGCTTCGTGACGGAGGCAGTGAACCTCGAGTTGGTATAAGCAACCTCTCGGCTGACACATTCATTGCCGCATTAAAACGTTTTGTTACTCGTCGAGGCATTTGTTATATACGCAACAATGCTACAAATTCCGTCGGTGGTCGCCGTCTACTGACTGAATGTCGCCAGTTGTTTTTCAATCGAGAAATACGAGATTACATTGTTGCAGCCTGTCTGAAGGACAACATCCAATTTTGCCACATCCGCCTATGGATCGCTACATTTTGGTGAGTTGTGAGAGGCAGCGGTAAAACCTATTAAGCACCATCTTAGTCGAGTTTTCGGTAATCCCACTGTGGCTTACGAAGAAATGTGCACTGTAATCGCCCAAATCGACGCCGGGTTAAATTCACAGCCGGTAAAACCAATAACATCAAATCCGTTAGATTATTCTGCGCTGAAACCGTGTAATTTTTTGATCGATGCGGTAGTTGAACCTGATATGACCGAATTGAAAATGGGCCGGCTCAACCGCCATCAAATTATTCGAGCGTTGCAACAATATCGAATGAAATGGTGGTCTACTTGGAAAGTATTTCATAGACGTTTGCACTGACGACACTGAATTGACAATCCTCAAACAAAAATTTAAAATATCACCAACAAATATCGCGACGAATAAATATCAAATTTTAACTTATCTTCCAAATTTAAAGCTGTGAACTTGACATTCAATATTGTTTCACCCTTGTTTGGCACCAACACAACAGGCACACGAAACAAGATTATCTCGAAAAGAAAATTATTATTCAAATCCTCATGTAATCCAATAAATTTAGATAGAAACATTTTTGTTTTGCTGTTGTTGCTTTCGGTAAATAAATTACGGATTTAAAAGCCCAAAAATGCCCTCTTCAATGAAGTTTTTATTTTCTGTATGTCTGTGTGTGTGTGTGTGTTAGCATTTGGTTTTTGTTGTTGTTATGTTTAATCAAATTAATAAAACATGGAAAATCAATAATTTTCTATTTATTTTTATTTTTATACAGATGTAACATTTTTTTAAGGCGGGCATATAGGCCATCCCATTGGTTTTACGGAATGGGTACGGTATGGGAAACGGAAAGAATGTAACAACAAAAACAAAAATGTAATCCGATTTTCCTGGAAAACAAATAAAATTCTAATAAAATAACAATTTTATTATTGTTTCCAATGGGTGTGTGTGTATATATGACTGTGTATTTGTGAATCCATTTGAATTTCGTTTTTTTTTGTACCCGATATAGATAATCAGAAATGGTTTTATACTTGTATATGTGTATGTGCGATGAACCGACCGGTGAGTGCGGGTGGATCTTTTTCCTGGATTGATAATACAACGAGCATGTTTATAGGATTACAGGTGGAAGATTAATTGTTGCATTATGTTTGCATGTTTTACTGGAAAATAAAATGTTTCCAGCAATAGAACTAATCCTGATGAAATTTTTGTTTTGTTTTTTGCTTCGTTTTGGTATTTCGGATCAGACAGATTTAGTTATTTATTTATTTTTTGCTTATTTCTCAGCATCACTCTTGATGACTGGGCACGATTATGCCTTCTAAATATTTAATACGTACATATCTAACCCAATTAACAACGATGGAATAATAAATTTGTTCGTTTATATTATTTAAATTATTGTCTGCTGTTCGAAACTATCGAAGACAAATAATAAAAGTGTCACGTTCCATAAAATGGCGTCAGACGCAAAGTCTGTGAACGAAACTAAAATTTATTGGGACAACAACAACCTTGACTGGAAATCTATATATAAAATATATAGTTTTGTATCCTTTTATACCCATTAAAAGTCTGCTTTTTTAGACATCGACGACGTAAAAGTTGTGATTGAATTTTATTTTTATAAAAACCGAAAAATGTTATTCAAAATGCGCAAATCTTGAAAAGATTCGTTATTTTTTTATTTTAATGAACAAATCAGGTCATCACGATTTATTTATTGTAATTTACACTTCACTTGAAAATTGGCCCCTCACAGCAAAAATAATAAACTTTTATAGCAACATGTACATCTACATGTATAACACAATAAAAACCACAAAATTATATTACGAGACCGCAAAGTAAAAACTTGTCGATTATTACATTAAAAATTATAATTTCCAACTACTTTAGATCATCATCACGATGATCATTTTGATAAAATAATAAAAAACCTTTTTATGATTACAGTGATTTCAAGCGCTTGTAAATAATAATACTTGAGTACAATTATTTTTGATGGGTTCGGATTTTTTTATTTTGTGAATTAAATAAAAATAAAAATAACCGTTTGATGATTATAATTCGATTAAAGTCGAGGAATGATGGAACAAAAAATCGTTTTTATGGTTTTTAACTTCTCACCCTAGAAGTTTTCATGAGAAAATCAAAATGTATAACAAATTGCTGTCAAAATAATCACTTACAATTTCTTTATGTTTGTGCGCGGTCGATAATAGTCACACGATATGATATTTTAACACCATAAGAGGGCTGTATATTGATAGTATTTTTATTTGATACGATTCCTTGATATAAAATTTTATGACAGATTGCATGGTGTGACACACCATCTTAATCAATATTATATAAATGTAAGGAAATGAGAAAATTCTCAGGAGTTTGCTTTCTTAATGTTATTTCTAAACACGTCAGTATATAATAATTGATGGCCTTTGGTTATGAACCATATTCTAGCGTAGCAACTATCTGAATCTACCAAGTGTTTAGTATATCGTCACGTGGCATCACCCGGGCAACGACATAATTGGTTACAATTTAATCAACTGATAATATAACTACTCCAGGTGCTACATGTGCTACTCAGGTAAATCCACCCTCTTCTAAGGTCGGCTACATGGATTTTGAGCAAGCCATGCATTGCTAAACAGTGAAATGGCTCAAAGCTTACCACCGAGCATCAATCGACTAGAAAAGTTTTAAGGTCTACTACATTAACGATATAAGTAGTTTGACACCACAACCAAAGCCCCCGGAAAAAATAAACGCAACTGAAATAAATTGTACGAAGAAACAACTAAACCTCTAGTGGAATCCAGACAAGGAAATAAAGAATTAAATACAACAATTCAATAGATGCAAACTAAATCGGAAGTCTAAAACAAAGTTATTTGTTCAACAGATGAAGATCAATCAAGAAACGGAGTGGATACGGAAAAAGGAAGTGAAACATCATACCAAGTCCACCTAAAGCCAAGGAATCTGAAGAGAGAATGTCAAAAAAGTACCACCACCGCCACCAGTGATAATTGACGGCATAAAAGATTACGATTCTCTTTATATGAGAAAATTAAACCAACTGTTCCCATAGATAAGTTTAAAACCAGACTTATGAATGGAAACAATATCAAAATTAATGTAGAAAATGGCGAAACTTATAGAGAGATCACTAACATGGTAAATGAAGGTAAACTTGCTTGGCACACATATGAGAATAAACAAACTAGGTCTATTCGAGTAATGCGGTCAAAAATTTACATCATATATGTAAGCCAGCCAGTGAAAATAATTGAAGATCTATGTGCAAAAGGATCTGAAAAAAATATTGAAAGAATATAAAAAATATTTTAGGCTGCAAACTTGACATACAACCAATTAGAAGGACATAGAGAGAGGGTGTAAGGTACCTGTTGGATTGCAGAAAATTAAAAATAAAAATATGCAAGGCAAAACACAAAACATAGAAAATAGACGCAATCAAAATAAATAATAATAAAAATATTGAAGTTGCATATAGTCCACCTGTTACAGCAACATCAACGGGAGCTGAAGGTGGTTCTAGATACACAAAATATATAGATATTTGTGTTATATCAGAAACTTACTTTATCACAGAATCTTTTATTAAATTTAGAAGGTACAAAGTTTACCACATTAAACATTTCAGTAACTCAGCCAAAGGTTGAAGTTCTGTCATCGTGAGAGAAAATTATTACGATTTTCAAACTAGGAAAACTTCCACAAAAAGAAAAGTTATACAGACCAATTTCACTATTGCCAGTAATGCCTAAAGTATTTAAAGAGATACTGCTGCAAAGACTCCTACCAATAATTGCAAGGAAAAGGTGTATACCAAACCAACAATTTTAATTCAGAAGTGAGCACTTCACAAATGACCAAGTATATAGAATGACTAATATCATTGAAAAAGCACTCGAAAGAAAGCAGGTCTGCTCTGCAGTGTTCCTTGATGTCGCACAGGCTTTTGATTACACGAAGGCATGAAGGTCTAAATTATACGCTGAAGAGGTTACTTTCAAAACAATACAGTGATATATTAGAACCATACTTAACTGAGAGATAATTTAGAATAATACCAGAACAAGATTATTCTTATTTAAGAGTAATAAGGGTTGGAGAAGAAAATATACTTGCTATATATTTGCTGATGATGCCGTTATCATAGCAGTAGGATATTGAATATTGATAGTTCAACTTGCAAGCAAATATAAACAAAGTTAAATGCTGGATGGTTAAGTTATGTTAGGTGGCCGCTTTCTACTGCACACTTAGACCGTCGACGGTCCGTTGTGATACCACAATTTTATCACACACACACACATTCATTCAACTCATTCTCACAAATACAGTGTACCACCTGCGCAATACATAGACCATGAGTTCTAAATTCCAACGGTCATAGATGTTCAGCTAAATTAATCATCTCCCCGTAATGGGCATGAGATGAAAAACCCCTTTTTGCATCCCGCCTTTGTTGGGATTCGAACCCGGTACCTCCCGATCCTAACGTCGCAGCTTTAACCACTGCGCTACTTGCTCGGTCGCTGGATAGTAAAATGGCGAATAAAATTAAATGAGAGTAAATCTGTTGACGTGGATTTTACTAACCAAATATGTAGAACTTAGGCCGGCGTACACAAATGAACAGCAGATTCCATATGCTAATGCAGCAACTATCTACGGATGCCTCCAAACTGCTATGGAAAGCTCATTATAAAAAGAAAAATGAAGAATTACGACGAAAATATCAGAAAATGTATTGGCTCATAGGCAGGCTAATAACATATCAATTTATAACATTTCAACAACGCAAAGCTATGCTTCAAACTGTTTTATTTTAAATGGAAGGCTTTGGTTTGACGTCAAAGCTGACTAGTAAAATATCTATTTTAAATCTAACTGAACAATTTAATGTCCATCATTAATTGAAGTCAAAACTACAATCGCCAGTTTAAAACAACTTCCTTTAAAATAGATTTACGGTAGCCAATACGAAAAATGAAACAAATGCATATGAATAATGCACAAGATGAAAAAATTTGCTAATATTTAAGATCGAAAAAAAATTATGAAATAGGAATTTCAAATCAAATAAGTGGTGGTGACTTTTAGAAATTGTTTCTAATCTTATTTTAAGAATAATTTATATTGTGATGATGTTCAAAATGCTATATTAGCTCCTTTCTCTATTAGTGAAAGTTTGAAGAATTCAATTAATCCAATACCATATAATAGTGAAACTGTTCCATATAATTCGAACACTAAAATAATGTAAATATAGCTGTGGTCACAAGTTAAAACTACTAAAGTCAATTTTCTCCATTCTGAATAATGAAAGCAGAATAAAGTATAAAAACTAATTTTTTAAAATATGGAATTTACAGAAAATAGTTATCACACTAAAATAATGGCTTATTTTAAAGTCTTTTTAATGAATAATTATTTGTTTCAAATAATAACGGCACTGTGATGAAAAGAACAATATTACTAGTTTTGTCAAATTTATTTTAATTAATTAAGATTAGTAAATTGCAGTTTGTCAGTTTTGCTATAACAGCCATAAGTATACATGTAAAACTTACAGAAATTAACTTTACTTTATCCATTGTAACCTGTAGCCTAATTCTATAACGAATAAGATAACGTGAAAACGCGAAAACGAGTACTTTACACGTTTTCATACCAAAATGGTATTCTATAACTTTACACCAAGATAAATTAAAAAATGGGTAAGATATTAAACGTTAATAAACTACACATACAATTTATCTTGTGTAGTTCGTTTTCACGGATAAAAATTTAAAATATAAAACTAAAATTTCACGAAGAAGGCGGGCTAGTGCCGAACAAAAAAACCATGTTTGTCCTTGTTACTCTTTATATTATATTATGAAATGAAACACTAACAAAACGTCAAAGTGGTTTTAGACACGATAAAATTATTCAGCAAGAAAAAATTTACACGCTGACTACTTTGTTTTATAGAATACCATTTAACCTAAATAAGATAGAAACTGTGTAAATTTTTTTTGTGTAAACTTTTTCAATGTTTCGTTTTTTCACATTATCTTGTTTTTACAGAATTAGACCACTGATAATAATTTTAAACAAAATATATTTTGTTAGTTTTCCTTTTAATTTTTATTTCTTTTTACTTATGTATTTCAAAAAATTCAGTTTTAATTGAATATAAGAATTATGTATTATTTTATAAAAAAAACTAAAAGATAAACAATTTCATTACTTTATGTTACAAAAGTTTATTTTAAATCAATTTCATTTTCGCCATCCCAATCTGTCAAATCCGGATGAAAATTTAATGAATTTTCCGATGTTTGGTTTCTGTAGAAACCGTGAAATATTGGGTCAATTAGTGGCAACAAATCTATAAGTAAGTTTTTTTTCCTTTCAATAGTAGAGTGATCGACATCACACTCCATGTGTGTATGTCCGGTTTCTAAAAATTTATCTTCGATTTGCTGTATTGAATTAGATGAGCAAACAAACATCATTAACATTATGGCTACCATTCAGTTTTTATTTTGTCCCACACAATTATCACTATAAAATATTATATGATTTATATTTTGGGGTATTTCTTTGAGATGTTTATAAAGGCAAGGGGCAATGTCATTCCCACCACGTTTCGCTTGGCTCTCGTTCCACATGTAGCAGTATGGTTTACCGGTAGTACTATCGTGAAAGGTCAAATTAAATGTCCATAACTGTCTTTTATAGAACGCCACAGATATATTGAGATAAGGTGTCGGTAGACACTTTTGTAAATCGAAAGAGTAAACTTTCATATTGCTTGTTGATTGCGCTGTAGCCTTAACTTTTTGTTTGGCTTCATATGCCATATCCGCTTCTAGGTGATGAATTTCTTTTTCTTTGGTTATACGTTCCTTCTTTTCTCCAGATACAAAGCATAGCTTCGACTTTTGGACTTTTAAATTTGATATTAAGAGTTTTGAAAACCTCAGCGTATTTTGACATACAAACTGCATTATCATGAGATTCGGCATACAGATTATACATCTTGGTTAAGTTTAAATCACTGTGTTATAATTTCTGTGCCGAGTCACGTCTGGTGTAATGTGACTCGTAAGCCGGAAACGAGTTGATATGATTTTCAACTTTCTTTAGGTTTTCTTCAGAGATCTTGTGAGACGGAGTCTTTTCTCCTCGTTTATCAAGCATGCCGCTTTCCAATCCTAACTTTTTATGTATTACTGAGTTAATAAAACGTTGCATTTCTCCAAAAGTATTAACAAAACAAGTACGACAAACCTTAATTTTCTTGTTTTTATATTCCAAAAAGTAAGACGAACTATGCGTACGATTTCGCGGATTACTATTACTTTTGGTCATTGATTGTGTCTTTTTTTCATTAAGTTCTATTAAACCGGCTATATAAATAACTCTAAGGTTATATTCACCTAAAGCCCAATAAGCGTCGAATAATTCTTTTTGCTCACCATTCTGTGTTTTTTCCATACATTTTTTTCTACAGTACTGCAATGGTTTTATTGTTCTTTCCGCTACCTCTTTCCCAGATTTAGTTGTATATCCCGCTCTAAAATTTCGTTTTTCTTTCTTTCCTTTTTACTTGAACACGATGGGACTAGATTATTTTCTATTTCTGTAGCCATTTGCTCAATTTCTGCTTCAAAAATAGAGTCATCGCTATCACATTCATCAGAGGGTTCATATTCGGGATCACGATCACTATCGTAAATTTCTTCTTCGGCCATTTCAATAATTTCATCATTTGTCAAATCACGTACTTCTGCAGTAACTATACAGTTACTGATATTTGAAACCGTTTCATTGTTTGGGGGAATTGGTATATTTAAAACATTGTTTTCTACTTGCGGCAAAGTTTTCGCACAACATAAAGATTCTGTATATGGATCACTTTGATTATCAATTACATCAATTATTTGAAATCTTGGTGTTTTGTTTGGTGGATGGTCTAAAATATTAAACAAATATTAATTTTTTTTTAAAAATATGTATTCGTATGCACAAAAAATAAATTTACCGTTTGATAACGGGATGTCGGTTTGGTTTGTACGACAATTTTTTAGAGCCATTTCTACCATTAACTTAGTTCTATACATTGCACTTTATAATAAAAAAAATTAACGACAAATAACGTACTTTATCGGCAAAAACTAAAAAAAATAATCCACAGCACTAGGAACAATTAGTAAAATACAGGTTATTTTAGATTTTATGAGAAATATGGTGCGACACAATTAACAGATTAAACACAAGCAATTTTTCCAATTTTTTTTTATTAAAATAGTTTAAAAGTACGTTTGGAATAACTAATTAACTCCGATTATATTTCACAATAAAACACTAATGCATTTGGAATAACTGTTAAATTTGAGTTTAACTTTTTACAAAAAAGAAGTTAATATGGACATAACTACTAAACTCGTCACTTTATCAATTTATCCAAATTATAAATGAAACCAATTAACTAAATTTGCTTAATCTTTTTTTGGTTAGGTAGATTTTTTTGAGTTTACCAGTTTTTCCAAAATACAAAGTAAATTAATTTGAGTTTAGCTATTGGGGTTTTCTTTGTTATTTGGCATAGAATAACATATGGACAAATCTGATTATATCAGTCACGAATTTTTTCGTGGAGATTTTAGATACTTAACAATATCAATATTTGGTAAAGTCAGTTTTAACTTGTGGCCACAGATAGGATCACACATCAATCAACATAAAACTATCACTATTTAAATGCGCTTCGTCACAATATCAATCATAGACTAAATATTCATATTTAGTGTACATATTTGTGGCTAACTAAAGATACAAATAATTTAAATTTGAAGTAGATACATAAATTGTTTTTATAAAAAGAATTCATAGAAACTTATTTTTATAAAAACAAGGTATTTTTAGAAAATCAAAGTAGTATGAATTTTCAAATTCAAGAAGTTCGTTAAAAAAAGAAATAAAATAAAAAGAGCTATATTAAATACAATAGTAAAACTATATAAATAAAATTTATATTGATAAAATAAATTAATAATTAAATGTTCTTATAAAAAAAAATACAATCAAAAAAAAAAAATTGTAAATTGTTTATAAATATATTATGTGTAAGTGCCAGATTACAAGATTAATGTTTTTTACAAGATTTTTGCCTCTGAAAAAAGATCAAAAGATTTTTCTAAAAAAAAAGATCTTTTTGAAAAGGTAACAAATCTACTAAAAATGGAATATAGGGTGAGATTGTCAAATGTCAAATTGTGTTTCTTCTTGGCACAATCTTGAACAAACCGCAAACCGCCATACTTTCGGTTAAAAACACAAAAAAAAATGGAAAAGTATTTTAAAAAAAATTGGTAAATAAAATTTATTAATTATATATAATAAAAATCTCAACGAAAAATTATTATTTTAGAACCGAGTCAAACGCCATCTAAAATTACAGAAATAGGTGAAAAAAGGTTTAGTTCACATCGAGAGAAATCGGTGAGATTATATATTTAAATTATGTGTAATTAATGTGTAATTAAAACATATTTATTGTTTTTAGCCACCTAAAAAACGTAAATCACTTTAAAATATTTAAAATGTTGGGAAGATGATCCGATATTGAAACCTTGGCTGAAAAATCTAAATGATTTACCATTTTGCAAAATTTGTTGCTGTGAATTAAAAATATCTGTTGGAATAAATGACTTGAAGCACCATGCGAGAACAACAAAGCATATATTGAAAAAAAAACGAGCTCAGCAACATTTACAACTTAACATAAATAAATGATAAATTCGAATCGGCGGAAAGACTTGTTAAATGTTTCTTAAATCCAGAATTTGAGCTATGTTTATCTATTTTGAGTGACATAAACAAATTAAACCGCTTATTTCAAAGCGAGGCACCACAACTACGTTTGTTATATTCGGAGGTTACTAGACTATATTTCAAAATTTTTGAATATTTCGTTAAAGACGAATATCTAACAGTGGAGAATTTAGCAACCATAAATTTAAATAGTTTAGATGTTTTAAAAGAGCTAAAGGAAATTTATTTGGGGACTGATGTGAACATTTCTTTAACAACAACACATTATTTGCGAGAAGAAGCGGAACTTGAATTTCGATCGCATTACCATAAATTTTATATTGAATTATGTCGTCAGTTGGTAAAAAAAATTGATTTCGGAAATAAAATGTTAGAGGCGTTTCAAATACTGGCACCATCCAATATAGTAAATAAAAAAAATTTGGCTGGCGCCAATTTAATAAATTTTTTCCTAATATCGTTAGTCGAGATAATTTCCAAAATATCGACGATGAATGGAGAGAAGTAAGGCTGCTGAATTTTCAGCTATTGGGATTCAGTGATAAAATGGAACTAAACGTGTTTTGGTACTCAATTTTAGAATTAAAGAGATGCGATGGCAATTTATGTTTCCCTTATTTTATAAAAGGTAATATTGGCAATTTTAACGATTCCGGTGGCTACAGCAAATGTCGAGCGAATTTTTTCACAGATAAACCTAAATAAAACTAAAATTAGGAATTCTCTAGACCCAACTACTCTAAGTGGGATTTTGCATACTAAAGAATTCATGACCAAAAATTTTAAAGATTGCACAAGTTTTGAGCTCACAAAAAACATGTACCATCATTTTAATAAGGAAATGTACCAAAATCACTTTTAACAGCATAATGATTCCTGTATGTACATACATATATAGATTTAACATTATTGATAGTTAATTTGAATTATGTTATTAAAATATTTGTGATACAAAAGAAATTGAAATGTGATCGTAATTTAGTAATTTAGTAGAATATAAAGAATATGTGCTTAAAATGTCTGTTTTTTTTTCTAATTTGCAAGATAAACTAAAAAATAATCTAGCAGCACTGTTCGTGATTAATAAAAACTGTATATTATGGTTATCCGCAATAAATAACTTAGAGATATAATAATGAAGATTGATATAGACCCCCAAAAATTTAATGAATTGCTTGGTACGAACTTAACAATACAGCAAAAGTGATCAATCTTTGAATGCTACAGCATTAACATCAATAGTGTCTGTCAGCCCATCCGATTTGAACGATCCTGCCTTATGGCCCCAACTCGGTAAAATTTTCATAAGTTGGTTGATTAATTTATTTCGTTTTCTGCGTTTGTTTGTCTAAAATAAGCATGCAACATAATTTTTCCTTAAAATAAAAATATGAAGCCAATATGTATATAAATTTAGTCGAATTGAAAAATAATAATTTGAATTTGTAATGATCACTAGTTTTATTATTTATGGGACAATATTGTCATCACAATTAACTTAAATAAAAATCACTTTCACGAATTTTATGTTAATTTTATTTATTTATTTTTGAGAATTTTAATTTTATGCAATTTAGCATTTACAAATTTTTTAATATTGTACGAACCTGTTCGCTTGAAGTTTCGAGTCACACAAAAAGATCTTCGAACATTTATTTATTTATTATTTACCGATGATCGATTTATTATCGGCGACTTGGAAGCGAGAACAGGTTTGTATGTTATAATATACAATTATGTCTGTATGTGTAGTAATATTAATACTTAAGAAGAGGTGTTAAATTACAAATGAAACTGCGTGCAATACCATAATTGATAGAGGAATTGTTACGTTAAAACAAAACAATGGAAAATATCAAAACTTCAAAAATTTAATTTTAGTTACAACAGGTTCCTGAGGTACCGATAAAATAAAACAAGTACGGTTTTTATTATTTGTTGTTTTTGTAAATAAAAATAAAAGCGAAGCGTACGCCTGCTATATATAAGAAAAATTTCGTTTATATCGCGACGTAAGTTTTACAAGCATATTAGAAGGAATTGTTCTTATTTATCATTAAAATTTGCACTTGATTCCTATCCAGATCTACTCTATCTCTTCTCTTGCAGAGAATGCAAGAAAATGCATAGTTTGTTATTTAAATCAACGTTTATTTTCTTCCAGTTTGTTCAGATCGCCCGTTTTTTAATAACATCTAAGTACACAAATAGTTTTCATCACAATAAGAGACGATTTCTTATAATATATTCATGGCATCAAAATAAATAAAATCCTAATTTAATAATTCAAAATGGAATCTCCTTACGTTATTTTAAGACGCGACAGTGGAATACATATATACTCACACACATACAAAAAATAAAAACTGTTAAAGTAATTCACACGTTTTGCAAATGAAATTGCATTCATTTTCTAAGTGAAAATAATTTAAATATTTTAAAAATACAAGATGAAATAATAAGAAAAAAATTTGAAATAGCAACTATAAAATTTTTATTGTTTTTATGAATAAATCATGAGTGAAGTTCATTTTTTTTCTTCTGCTGTTGCTCATAGCATAACATGCTATGGCTACAAATTTATATTATATATGTGTATGTATGTATATATACAATCTACAGATGTTGTTGAAGGTATAATAACCCTAAACTTTTAAATTTACAAATTATTATTATTATTATTTTAACATATTGATCAATTAATTTATTCCGTCTTCCCTCGTCGAGTCGTCACAAACAAAACCTGGATATATTTCACCAGAATTCTGTTTGATGTAACGCCGCCAATACATTCATATATAGTGTGTATACGAATTTGCATATAAAAGACAAATTGTTTAAGGTATTGTTTATTGATTTTTAAATATTCCAAAAATTAAAATTCAACAAATCCCAAGACTCAAATTTATGAGTATACCTCAGTTGTTATTCAAATTTTAAATCTACTGTACTAACGAACTGAATAACAAGCAGCAGCAATACATCATCCTTTAATCTGTAAATTCGTAAAACTAACAAAACCCACAACCAATTGGTTATGATTTAATTTCATTAAAAATAATCACATTTGTAAATAATAGTTGTACGAGTATATAGAACGATTATGTAATCCATCTTTCTATCATCATAACCATCAACAACACAATCCGAAGAACAATTTTGAAGATACATAACATGTACGAGTAGTAGTAGTAGTAGGTACAGTATAGTTTTTATCTCACTATTTATATAAAAATATCTAAATACGAAAAATCAACAAAAAAATTTCCTCTTTCAATTTTACTTACAAAATAGATCAAGTGCATTTAACGATAAATAAACAAACATAATTCATGATTATGCTATTTTCAATTAATGTTGCAAATTCATCACTTTTTTTGCTGTCGAAATGAAAATAAAATGAAATTTATTGATTTTAAGTTTTTTTTTGTATTGTGTTTAAGGGAAATGTTTTTATTGTTTTTCACATCATCCCATATTGTGATATCGCACATCAGCCAACATCCCTTACCAAGATTTGTTATTTATATAATATGTATTTCCTCCTTTCAGTTTTGTGTTGTGTCGGAAAATATCACAAAAATTGTGTGTGTGTGTGTGTGTATGTCGGGTATATATCGGCATCGACAATATTACATTCCTTTACACAATATGACAGTATGACAGTTTTTACTGTTTTCTACTTCGGTTGATAACATTGTTTTGTGTGATACGGCATGAAAATATAGCAACAAAAACAACAACGACACTAACTAAATACCCTAACCCCTATAATATAAAGATAGATTTTAGAATATATAAGATGAGAACATAATAATAATAATCGTAAGAAGGGATGGATATATGTACGAGTATCTATACGAGTATAGTACTACGACATAGGAAGCTGATTGTCTATCACTTTTACACAAAATAGTTAACTTGTTGTATTATTGTGGGTATTTTTATTGTAGGTATAACTATGGGATTCAAATTCTGGATACCGCTTAACCGGTCATTATTCGTTAAACAAGTAACGTGTTATTTGTGCATTCATCATTTCTTCCCTCACTGTAAGAAGGCAAGTAATAGATGAATCCAATTTCCAATAGTCATACTCTTTTGATTTGTTGTATCCCTGGGGCCTCTATGGTTGGGAGGCACTTAGATGTCTTGTTTTCTCGAATGGAGTCGATTCTTTTCTTGCCTCAGTTACGCACCTTTATTCTTGGCACTGCTTGTTCTGCAGCATTTCGCTTGAGGTGCATTGTGGTTTGGAATGTTCTCGATCCTAAGAATCTTGGTTGCGAGTGATTCTTACGTGTCATGGTCGATTTAGGGATCATCTCCATTGAATGGATTTTTCTCAGGATGTTGTTTGTGAGCACTGTCTTGAAAAGATGATGACTGGCTGCATTTTTAGTGCTGTTGTCCAGCTTTCAATATTATTCGGTTTCAGTTTTTCATCTGTATCTCTATTAATGTAGATCAGTTGCCCTCCATACCTTCGTTCAAACTTGATCAGTTTGTTATGGTTACAGTGCGCTTCTGCAAATTAGGATAGACTCCTGGGTTTGCACCATGGGCCGTCTCGGCATTGAGTGCGGAATGCTTATAGGTTCCAATAAATTAAAAAAAATAAAAATTAACAATAAAACCGAACCCCGCTCAAGTACCCAAACACGAGATTTAGGATTGGATCGTTTAACGTACATTCACTTAGCAAACCACGAGCAATGGAAAGCCTAATTACAAGCATGATCGGCTCGAACTCGTTGCTCTTCAAGAAAGTCGCTGGTACAAAAGTGGTAAACATGTGTCCCAGGGGCATATAGTAGAGATGACCTTGGAAATCTTGAAGCTTGATGTAATTCTCCTTGGGCCGCAAGTAAAGAAGGTTGTTTTGGATTTCCAAGTACTCAATAACCGATTGTGTAACTTTCGCTTACGCATGAAGTTAGTCAACCTTTCGATAATTTGTGTAAACGCGCCCACAGAAGTCAGCCATCTCCAAGATAAAGATTTATTTTACAAGGACTTACACGATCTGATGGGATCTACAACCGAAATCCGATGTTAGAATGATAATTAGGGACTTTAATGCTCTAGCCTGGCTGGCAGAAATCAGGGGGGCTAAAGAATCCAAACGTTAGTGGATTTTACGAATTTATTTAGGTGGTGGATATTGTTAAATATGTACGAACGAAATAAATTTGGTTACTCTTGTGAACATATAATTAAAAAAATAAAATGAAACTTTTTTTTAAATGTAAATTTATATAACATACCCATCATTCCTTAAATTTAATTAAATACGTAGTTGTGCATTGACATACTTAATCAAAATTTCATATAAGCGTTCATGCAGTATAATCAATCGCCCAAGGTATAGATAATACGGAATACGATGAATCATTTGCTCTTCCCGATGTGGAACGAATATCATTCAATCTGATATTTCAATGCTCGGTCACGTGAAATTGACTTATTACCCGAAAAACAAAATATAATTTTGTCGTATTTCGGAATATTTTGGATAAAAGTGTTTAAATCGTTCATGCTTTGGCATATGTACTGGGACAATATTTATTCATTAATTTAGTGTTAAAATTTACACGCTCATCACTTTTTGGAATGTTTTGATTTTGAATCATTTCTTTTTGGTTTCTTAAAATTAAAGTTTAATTTAGTTGCATTTTTTTATCGTTCCTTCAATTTTTCTAATTTTTTCAATAATTATAAATGTTTCATCTCTAACAAAATCGATACCAACAGAATTACAAAACAGTTCTGGTGTAAGGTCACAGTGTATCCGGTTTATATCATTAGTTTCCCCTAAATATATTAATATTGTTGGTAATGAAGGGATAATCCAAATCGATATAAACAGAAGTAGAAAACTGTTCTGGTGTACTTTACACCCGATGTATATCATTAGTTTCCACTAAATCTTCTATGCTGGTTAAACTTCTATATAATTCAAATTTGGTCCATTTGGTAATGGTTGTGTGTTTGTGATAGGCACTAGTTGTGCCATTTGTAATGTACTAGTTTGGAAATCTTTTTGATGTTGGTAATGTATTTTAAAATTCATCATTATACTGGATAAATGCAAATGGTTTCCGTTTTCGAGATGCAAAGTTCCCGTTGTCCGAATTTGAATTAATCTCAAAATGTTTTTTCATTTGTTTGGCTTCACCAAAAGAGCTTTAATTTCGCTTTAAAATTTTGCACTCAAATTTAGTCCAACATCCATCGATATTTAATTTATTTGTTAATGCTTTTTTATAATTAGATGGCCAAAACACAAAATTTCCACTAAGCCATTTGCTCAAAATAAATAATACTTCCTTCTCACCATCGTTTGTAGTGGTTTCTACGACTGCATACATTTCCTACAAGATATAACATAATATATGTATTTTTATTGTAATATATATTTCAAAACAAAACTTGATTTACCACAAGTACAATTTTCTAAACTCACCTATTATTTATGAATCAAGTATTGGAAAAAACACCAATCTTTTCGTTTTAACATTCTATTTTTAATGAATTCCCCTTCATCTGTTAAGTTAAGGCGACCAAAATTGCCAGAATGCAATTTTGTTCGTAGTAAAGCAGATCTGGCCGTGCATCACAAATAATGGACCTTATTTGCACAAGCACGCTAATTCTGTTGTATACATATCCATTCTTCGTCAAATTCTTTAAATCATCAACCAGTTTGCGTAAATATATATTGAAGTCATCTGATTTATTAATACCATCATAAAAACAGACCTCTTATCTAAATTCCATACACTGCCTAGTACTGGCCAAAAACAGCTCCTATTACTTTTTGTAAATAAATTGTAAAGTCATTTGATTCGCCAACTTCAACTTTATTGATATCATTTTTCAAAGGATGGAGTGCTTCCAGTTGCACTTTAGATTCATGGCTTTGATGCAATTCCTTTTCCGATTCGTCCACAACATAAATTTCTTTTTTGCAGTGTTTCCTTCGTTTTAGTGACTGTTTTGAAAGTTCCGTAAAGGTTGGTTTGAAACATTTTAATATTAACTATTAATATTTAGTGAACCTTTCGCCAACCACCATTCGGGACTTGATGAAAACCTCTCCAATTATAGAATTAATACATTTTCTTAATAAATTAATTATCGCATAATTTAATAATATTACAGGGGATAGCGGGTATGCGGTGAAATCGTACATGATGGTTCCAATTCGAAGGCCATCAACACAAACAGATCAAATTTTAATGTTGTGCACGCAACTATAAGAAGCGTTGCTTCTCAGCTACGAGAGAGCAGCAAATATTATTACGTCTTGTGCAGTATGGCACAATATTTTATTAGACCATAATTATACTATTGAAGACATTAGAGTAGAAGACGATATTATTCCCTTAAATAATGCGATGGAAGACGAAAATTCTGGAAGAAGGGGTATTATCATTTTAAAAAAAATTTAATAATAAATCGAATTCGTTTCGTTTGTTTTACTATTAAATTAGTATTGTTAATCTATTAAATAATTTTGTTGCATTAATGGTTTATTTATATGATGGATTTTTTATGTTTTGTTCCATTCAATTCTTTTGGTCTTGAGGCACTCTTACTTCGCAGTTGGATTTACATATGTCCTTACCTTCACATTGCATAGCTTCATGCCAGCCTGTAGTACTGACATGCAAGGTCGGTTGGCCTATTTGTTTTGCACTCAGGGTGTCATAGATGTCTTCCTCATCATATCCATACTGAATACCTGTTTCTGCCTTTAAATAAAAAATAATATACTCTATAGATTTGAAGTTTTTAATACATTCAAATAATATCTAAAAATTATTTAATATATTTGTATTTAATATATGAAAATTAATTCAAAAATTTCAAAAATACCGCCAGAGTTTCCTCTTGTATCCTCAATGAGCGAATCACCGAAGTAACCGCAACGGTTCGTTGTTGAATAAAATATGTTATAGGTCAACCAATAATCTAATACAATTATATATATATATATATATATATATATATATATATATATATATATATATATATATATATATATATATATATATATATACAATTATATATATATATATATATATATATATATATATATATATATATATATATATATATATATATATATATATATATATATATATATATATATATATATATATATATATATATATATATATATATATATATATATATATACATATATTGTTAGAACACTTGTTTCTCTTACCTAAAGAAATTTATATTTTAGAAAATGTACTTAGAGATGTAGAAAATCTAATTAGATGTTCACTGAAATAAAACTTACAATTCCGAAATTTCCAACAACTGCTCAACCGTCTAAATGTTGGAACCCACATATTGATATTATTCTATTCTCTTCAATTGTTAAGTTAATCTCGGGAAACTCTCCACCACCAGTCTCGTGTTGGGCCGCACGATGCCTATTTTATTTTTAGATAAACTTTAAACCAATTTTTTTTTATTATTAAAGCATCTTATCATAATTACCCTTTTTCCACTGTTCTACACTTCTTTTGACAGGCCACCAAAATCAAAAATCCATAAGATATCGGTATTTTGCTCTACCATATTTAATAACACAGACTTTTGTTGGGTTGTTATTCGATTCTGAAAATACATAATGGTGATTATTTAAAAAATATAATTATTAAAGCCGCATTTATTTGTGTATATAACATAAATAAATTTAATTAAATAATATTTGTAATGATTTATTGTGCAGAATAACATCGCACTATCCGTTCAAAATGACTGTTAAGTAAGTACTAGTTGGTGCATTTTTGAATTATTTGATTTGTCTCTAAGGTTGCTCCTGTAAAACAAAAACTTATATAATATATTACACAAATAAAATTAATTCTTACCATTTTGCTACAACGTAAACGTCAATTAAAATTAAAATTCTCCATCTCAACGGACGGGAAAACGGAGTGTAAAGTCCGATTTAGATGTAGAAAAATGTTTGGCATGCAAAATTGTTGCATGCAAAGCGAGCTACACACAATACAAAAAAAAATCCATTAGTTAAACTGAGAAAGAGTATGTAAACAAAAATGGCGATGCTATAATTTTTTTGGCGGCATAATTGGATGCTATATTTTTTGACATTTAAACGTAAACATATTTTTTTGTGAAAACGATTTAACGGAAAAAAATTAATTTAATTAAATATTTAACAATTAAATAATAATCAATTACTTCATATAATATTCAGTGATAGTGAATGTGATGAAGACAATTTGCTATTAAAAATAATAATAAATAGCGATGAAGAAGATAAGATGCCCAAAAAGAAAAAAAAATGTTGGGTTCGACCGTACTACCAAGAGCGGGAACAATCGGGGAATTTCCAACAGTATTCCTTCGTCTGAAATGACCCAGATCTGTTTTATAATTATATGAGAATGTCATCTTCTCAGTTTGACGAGCTGTTAAATCTAGTCGGACCTGCAATCACCAAACAAAATTTAACCCGGAAGAGTATTGAAGCAAGTGCAAGATTGGCTATTACGCTTAGGTGAGAATAATAATTTATTTTCTGTACATATCGTTTAATTAATTACATAATATATTCTTTTCTAGATATTTAGCTTCTGGTGAATCGCAGAAAAGTTTATCCACTGCCTACAAATGCTGAGCAGCTAGCGTGCATTTTATTATCCGTGAAACGACGCACGCCATAATAAATGCACTCAAATCAAAGATATTCATTAAAATAAATGAGCAAAATTTGATTGCAGTGGCGAATGAATATAAACAACGTTGGAATTTCGCACATTGCATTGGTGCAATAGATGGGAAACTCGTTTCTATACACGTATTTTACTATATAGTGATTTTTTAATATGCCAGTTATCTAAATTTTAATTCATTTATATAGGCCACACCGAATAGTGGTTCTACTTTTTTTAATTATATAAAGTTCCACTCAATTGTGTTGCTGGCGATATGTGACCACAATTATAATTTTCTGATGTGCGATATAGAGGCTGCTGGAAGACAGAGTGATGGAGGGTTTTTTTCACAACAGAAAATTTGGAAAACATTTTTTTTCAAATTCTTTACCGTAAGTATAAATAACCCTTAACAGCAATAAATCATTTAAACCATTTCATTTAGGATACCATGGCCATCGGATTTATCACCATCGATATAAAATGTCCCATATGTCTTCGTTGCGGATGACGCATTTGGTTTGCACGAGAAAATTTTGAAGCCATTCTCAAAATGTCCTCTTACGGTTGCCCAGAAAATTTTTAATTATAGGCTGTCACGGGTACGCCGAATGATTGAAAATTGTTTCGGCATATTGGTGTCTAAATGGAGAATATTTCGATAGCCAATAATTGCAAACGTAAGTGTTCTATTTACAGTATTTTAGTTAAATCATTCTGTTTATTTGAATTTTATAGATTAATACAGCAGAAAATATTAAAGGAGCTTGCGTGTGTCTTCATAACTGGTTGAGACAGCAATCCAGTCCAACGCCATACATTTCGGCTGATTTGATCGATGTAGAAAACGATGATGGAACCATCAGTAATGGAACTTGGCGAAATGATTTGACGGATAGTATCAGAAATATGTATACCAAGGCATTTAATCCAAGTAAGCATGCCAAGGAAGTCCGGGATAAATTTGCAACATATTTTAATATTTTATGTATATAAATAAAACTATTTTTTATTTTATTTTATTTTTATTTTTATTCCTTTTTGTGATAATATTTTTTGTTTTTATTTTTTTTTATTTTAAAGTTTTAAACTTTTATCACAAAAAGGAAGAAAAATAAAAATAAAATAAAATAAAAAACAGTTTTATTTTTATACATAAATTAAACAGTGATAAAAGCACACAAAATAATAAAAAATGGATATCCATAACTCAAATATTTTAATACTGATGGAGCGGACAGGTTTTTATGCCTAATGAAAACAATCAATTTTGATGCTTCCATATGTGATTTTCCTCTAAGAAAATAAATTAAATAAAAGATTTTTTAATATTAAGAATTTAACAATTGTTATTTTTTATTTCTGTTAAAACCTCCATTAATTACAACTGCACTTCGATGTTGTATTCGGGTTTAAGTGCCTTCAGCTCCATGGAAATCAACTCCCCAAATACATCCTCCGACCATCGTTGTTTTTGCTCGTTCCTCTTGGCATAAATAAATCACTACACTCATTTGATTCCGAACTTTCCAGGTTCGATAATGATGAAGTTCTAAAATAAATAAAAAAAATAGGGAAAAATTAATCGAAAGGGACAATTATAGAGGAAGTATTTCATTTTTTACTTACAGTCTTGGCTCAAATTTATCATCCAAAAATGACAGGGCCTTACTATACTTGTATGGCTTTGGCGTACGGCAGGAGCCACTCGGTGTAAGCCGCCTTGACCGTACGTTAGAACCTTTTACTGATACCCATTTTTATTTTATTTCAGGAACATCTTCCGCTGTCATATCTGTATAAAAATAAAAATATTTTAGATAGAACGATATTCAATGACGGTACTTTAATGGACGGCATTACTTATTTAGAGAAACCGCAAGCTCTTCCCAACTCCTCGTCCGAATTATTTTGTTCCTGTAATCAGCCAAATGTATATCCCACAAGAGGGATGCATTCTCACGGCATCTATTAGATCTTCTAAAAAGTAAAAACATTTTTATATTTAGTAACTATATTTATGTAAAAGCATACAAAATCATAAATACCAACCTGTTACTATTTCCCGATCCTCCGGAATATACAAGCCAGATTCTGAAAGTAATAAAGTATTAAAGCATATAAATTATTCGGTAATTAAACAATTTATTTATACATACTTATGTATGTACATATGTATAAATAAATTGTTTAATTAACGATTAATTTATTGAAATATATTACCGTAGTCAATCGGTGTCGAGAATTGTTCAATATTATTTATTTGTTCTTCCGGCAACAAATATTCAGTCTCTGCAAAAAATAAATTAGTCAAAATAAAAAAACATAACAACAATCACATTTTAATTGTTTTATTACCATACACAATCGGTGGAACTGGATAATTATTTACTCGCTCATCTTTCAAAATTATAATTTTGTTGTTTACTAAAATATTATTAATTATTAATTAATATTTAAATTAGAAAATAAAAATAAATATGTATTTACTTACAAGCCATTTCTGTTATTATTTTAAATCAACTATAAGAATTTGACGTCTATTCGCTGATTGGTTGGATCTAAATCGGACTTAAGCACCAAAAATTGTTGTTTTTTTTTACCGATTTATACCGGTTCGAAAATTTTTGATGATTAATGTCACATTCTCAATACTAATAATAATATACAAAAAATAATGACAACACACAAAAACAATATTAATACACAGTGTATATTTCGTAGTTTCATAGGTTCAAAAAGGCAACAAAATCTAGGTACTGGGGTGGACTGAGCTATGTACAATATCGAGATTAGAGATCTGATGAAAATCCCCGATATTTTATATGAAGTTAGATCTCAGAGAGTACGCTGTCTCGGTCATGAATTGTACAACGATCCCTGAAAAAAGAACTGCAAGCGACGATGGGTCCACGTTGTGGAGAACGACTTATAATTATTATTAATATTTTCTCACTCATCCAATTGACAATTTAGAAAAAAATTCTTAATTAAATAACTAATTTAAACCCAAAACTAACCTATATACGTAAAACACACGGTAAAAATTCTAATTTCTACAATTTCTCGTATTAAAAGAATTAAATTTCACTATAATTTTATATAATTAAATTAATAAAATTACACTTTATCAAGATTTAATATTTACTAAATAAAATTTATATTTTTGAACTTTACTTGAGGGATTAATCACGTAATCTCATGATTTTCGCTGGGATTTTCGATTGTTTTTTAAATTTCGATTAACAACGAGAACTGTAAAATCATCGGTTGTCGGTAATTTTTCATTACCAAATTTGAATTTTGTTTCGGAATTGAATTAAACAATTCACGAAATTGATACATAAAATTGATTATACATTGTAATTACGGTTGTTTTCCATAACCGAATGGCGGTTATAATATGTTGTTACCAAATTTGATTTTTGATCGGATATATGTATATTTAACGCTGCACGAATTTAAACCGCGTTTTTACTTAATGTCGTTTAAAAATCGTGATACATTTATTAGCTTTCATACATTTTTTATCAAGTCGGTAAACATTTGTGTGATTTAACATAATATTTTTAAATTGTTGTTGTAATTTTCAACCGATAATTTACAGACACGCAACCATTGGATTATAAGTTATCTTTTCTCCCAACGTGTTTAAAGCCTCTTGTTTTAATACAGTCTTTGGGTATTAAAGTTGGCCTTTTTCTTACTATTTTAAAAAATGTGTGTGTTGCTAAGCTACACTTTTAATCCTTGGTGTAAAAGTATAGGTACTTTTAATACTAGAAGAATCATTTTATATTGAAGACCCAATAATATGTATAATCTATATGAAATAAGTATTTTTTATTTAACTATATTGCCTACCACATTGGCAACTATTGGACAGGTACTGAGATCTTCGGGGCGTAATATTCCTGCAGCAATGGTTTCCTCATTTTCTCAAGTATCATAAGCGGTTGTATTTTCATGATTAGTACTGTAGCTGACACTAGTACTGTAGCTGATACTAAGTTCATCGGGTTGTAAAATTCTTATAGCAGTGTTTGTTTTATTTGTTGTGGAATCTTCTAAGTATCCCTCAGGTATTAGATTTTCAACCAGCATGCCTTTTAAGGCAAGGGAAGTCACCGTGTAGCTGAAGTACGACGCAAACAATGGCCGGTGTATTCACTTGCATTTTTCAAATTTTAATGCAATGCCACTTGTTTTGCAACGCTACTAATTTTGTGAATGTCAACTACTACCCGATGACATTATTAAAAATTAGCTGGAACCCACGAAGATTCTGCACTCAATGCCACAATTGCCCATGGTGCAAAGGAGCGATGACATACTCCACCTTGGTATTTTATAAAAAGACGTTGTCCCTCGAAATTTTCTAGACGAAAAGCAAAGTATTTTCTGCAATCCTCCAAATAATTTTCTTCCAAAACCGTAAAGAGTCGCGATTTGTTTGTTTTAGAGTTTGAAATTTTTACCAACAAAGCTGATTAAACGTCTTCAATGTCATCTATCATTAAATGGACTAGATCGTCACAACGACATGCACCAGTATTAAAACAACCTGCATGAAAAACACCAAAAAATAAGTATATATATTTTCTTTAAGTTTTAAAGCATTCATTAAATATGTCTTATCGGGAGCAAAATTTAAAAACAAATCGACATGTGCTTTATCGAAAACTCTGGATTTTTTTGCTGTGTAACCAATATTCTGTTTTTTTAAAATGCTCGCAATTTGGAATATTTTTCGATACCTACGTCATTTTTATAATCCAATTTTATCTTAACAATTAAATACTTTTTAAAACTCGAACTTTTTATCTTCGTCGACAAATTGGCAAAGTATGCCAACAGAACACTTTCTGAATATAATGCAGATTGTACACTTTTTTCAGTACACCACTGCAAAAATCGTTTACATATATGCGCACTTATAAATCTTACGTGATTTTGATGGCAATAAGTTAAACACAATTTCTTTGGCTGTTCGAACCATATCCGGTGGTAAATTTGATAAATCTTCTGATTCAAACATTTTGTTCGCAAGAAAGATAATATTGTAATTATAGGTTTGCAGTTTGACGCGTACGTTAAACCCAACCAAAATTCATTCATGACCTACGCTACGTAGTTTCACAAAATATTTCAACAAAATTATTTTCAATTTTAAAGTTTGCACTTTTAAAATTTGTACTTACTCGTAAAATTGGTTTGCTATGAGCTTTTCTTCATTGGAGAAAAACTAGTATGTGTTATTCGGATTAAAAGTCAATTGTTAAAAGTGACAACTGTTTGACTCGCAATCTTTGCTTTTGCTCGGCTACACTGCGCTTCGCCTCGCATGCAAATATAATTGCTCGTCAAACAAAGTATCACTTTTAATGCTAATGACACTATGTACTATTTCTGGTTACTGGGCTACAAAGAATTAGTTATACAATGTTTTCTTAATAAATATTGGTGGTAGAAACAGGTATGGTATGGATGTAATTTTGAAAACTAGCCAGTTTCCATTTTAAAAACTTAGCAAAGTGAACAATCTGAAACATATTAGTTCAATTTAAGTCCGATTTAGATGTAGAACAATGTTTGCCTTGCAAATAAAGAAGACACTAATTTATTACAATTTACGTTAGAATGACAAGAACAACAATATAAACATGCAAAATTCAATGAAAATGTTACCATAAAATAAATTCCACCCGAGTATATTTTATGGCAACATATTGAAAAAGTTCAGCGAATAGACGTCAAATTTTTATAGTTGTGTTTTAAATAACAACAGTCATGGCTTGTAAGTACATATGTACATATTTATTTATATTTTCTAATTTAAATATTAATTTATAATCCATAAAATTCCACCGTTTATGGTAATAAAATAATTAAATATAATTGAAGTAATGTTTTTTATTTTGATTGTAATTTATTTTATGCAAATACTGAATATCTGTTGACTCAAGTGGAAGAAATTTTTTTGCTTTTATTCAGATATGACAGCGGACGATTAAAAAAAATCCAGAATTAAAAAAAATAGGGAATCCATTAATGGCTTACACATACGATAAAGGCGGCCTACACTGAGTGGCTCCTTATAAATACAGTAAAGCTCTGGCATTTGGGACTGAACCAAGATTTTGTATAGGTAAAAAAGCATCAGACTGAAAAAAGAAACATTGAAATTATTGCATATAGGCGAACTGAAGAGAAACAACGAACGTCGGAGGATGTGTTTGAAGAGTTAATAGCAATGGAGCTGGAGGCACTCAAACCGGAATACAACATTGAGGCACAATTAAAGCTTATGCTTAATTTCATTTATTTTCATAGAGGAAAAGCAAAATTGACTTGCTTCCATTAGGCATAAAAACCTCTTTAATATTATTTATTCCTTTTGTCCGGATTTATTCCTCTTGTCTTGTCATTTTTCCTGTAAAAATGTAAAAAACAAATATTAAATTAAATTTATATAATTCATAGTGGAAAATTTCTTTAAATTGCTGAAAGTACACTTACTCTAAATTTTGTCCATCTGCCAAGATACAGCTCCATTAGAATTAAAATAATTTGCAAATTTATCCCGAACATCCTTGGCATGCTTAATTGGATTAAATGACTTAGTATGCATATTTCTGATATTATCAGTCATATTATTTCTCCAAGTTCCGTTACTGATGGTTCCATCATCGTTTTCTGTATCAATCAAATCTGCCGAAATTATTTGATTTGTCTCTAAGGTTGGTCCTGTAAAACAAAAACTTATATAATATATTACACAAATAAAATTAATTCTTACCATTTTGCTACAACGTAAACGTCAATTAAAATTAAAATTCTCCATCTCAACGGACGGGAAAACGGAGTGTAAAGTCCGATTTAGATGTAGAAAATGTTTGGCATGCAAAATTGTTGCATGCAAAGCGAGCTACACACAATACAAAAAAAAATCCATTAGTTAAACTGAGAAAGAGTATGTAAACAAAAATGGCGATGCTATAATTTTTTTGGCGGCATAATTGGATGCTATATTTTTTGACATTTAAACGTAAACATATTTTTTTGTGAAAACGATTTAACGGAAAAAAATTAATTTAATTAAATATTTAACAATTAAATAATAATCAATTACTTCATATAATATTCAGTGATAGTGAATGTGATGAAGACAATTTGCTATTAAAAATAATAATAAATAGCGATGAAGAAGATAAGATGCCCAAAAAGAAAAAAAAATGTTGGGTTCGACCGTACTACCAAGAGCGGGAACAATCGGGGAATTTCCAACAGTATTCCTTCGTCTGAAATGACCCAGATCTGTTTTATAATTATATGAGAATGTCATCTTCTCAGTTTGACGAGCTGTTAAATCTAGTCGGACCTGCAATCACCAAACAAAATTTAACCCGGAAGAGTATTGAAGCAAGTGCAAGATTGGCTATTACGCTTAGGTGAGAATAATAATTTATTTTCTGTACATATCGTTTAATTAATTACATAATATATTCTTTTCTAGATATTTAGCTTCTGGTGAATCGCAGAAAAGTTTATCCACTGCCTACAAATGCTGAGCAGCTAGCGTGCATTTTATTATCCGTGAAACGACGCACGCCATAATAAATGCACTCAAATCAAAGATATTCATTAAAATAAATGAGCAAAATTTGATTGCAGTGGCGAATGAATATAAACAACGTTGGAATTTCGCACATTGCATTGGTGCAATAGATGGGAAACACGTTTCTATACACGTATTTTACTATATAGTGATTTTTTAATATGCCAGTTATCTAAATTTTAATTCATTTATATAGGCCACACCGAATAGTGGTTCTACTTTTTTTAATTATATAAAGTTCCACTCAATTGTGTTGCTGGCGATATGTGACCACAATTATAATTTTCTGATGTGCGATATAGAGGCTGCTGGAAGACAGAGTGATGGAGGGTTTTTTTCACAACAGAAAATTTGGAAAACATTTTTTTTCAAATTCTTTACCGTAAGTATAAATAACCCTTAACAGCAATAAATCATTTAAACCATTTCATTTAGGATACCACGGCCATCGGATTTATCACCATCGATATAAAATGTCCCATATGTCTTCGTTGCGGATGACGCATTTGGTTTGCACGAGAAAATTTTGAAGCCATTCTCAAAATGTCCTCTTACGGTTGCCCAGAAAATTTTTAATTATAGGCTGTCACGGGTACGCCGAATGATTGAAAATTGTTTCGGCATATTGGTGTCTAAATGGAGAATATTTCGATAGCCAATAATTGCAAACGTAAGTGTTCTATTTACAGTATTTTAGTTAAATCATTCTGTTTATTTGAATTTTATAGATTAATACAGCAGAAAATATTAAAGGAGCTTGCGTGTGTCTTCATAACTGGTTGAGACAGCAATCCAGTCCAACGCCATACATTTCGGCTGATTTGATCGATGTAGAAAACGATGATGGAACCATCAGTAATGGAACTTGGCGAAATGATTTACGGATAGTATCAGAAATATGTATACCAAGGCATTTAATCCAAGTAAGCATGCCAAGGAAGTCCGGGATAAATTTGCAACATATTTTAATATTTTATGTATATAAATAAAACTATTTTTTATTTTATTTTATTTTTATTTTTATTCCTTTTTGTGATAATATTTTTTGTTTTTATTTTTTTTTATTTTAAAGTTTTAAACTTTTATCACAAAAAGGAAGAAAAATAAAAATAAAATAAAATAAAAAACAGTTTTATTTTTATACATAAATTAAACAGTGATAAAAGCACACAAAATAATAAAAAATGGATATCCATAACTCAAATATTTTAATACTGATGGAGCGGACAGGTTTTTATGCCTAATGAAAACAATCAATTTTGATGCTTCCATATGTGATTTTCCTCTAAGAAAATAAATTAAATAAAAGATTTTTTAATATTAAGAATTTAACAATTGTTATTTTTTATTTCTGTTAAAACCTCCATTAATTACAACTGCACTTCGATGTTGTATTCGGGTTTAAGTGCCTTCAGCTCCATGGAAATCAACTCCCCAAATACATCCTCCGACCATCGTTGTTTTTGCTCGTTCCTCTTGGCATAAATAAATCACTACACTCATTTGATTCCGAACTTTCCAGGTTCGATAATGATGAAGTTCTAAAATAAATAAAAAAAATAGGGCAAAATTAATCGAAAGGGACAATTATAGAGGAAGTATTTCATTTTTTACTTACAGTCTTGGCTCAAATTTATCATCCAAAAATGACAGGGCCTTACTATACTTGTATGGCTTTGGCGTACGGCAGGAGCCACTCGGTGTAAGCCGCCTTGACCGTACGTTAGAACCTTTTACTGATACCCATTTTTATTTTATTTCAGGAACATCTTCCGCTGTCATATCTGTATAAAAATAAAAATATTTTAGATAGAACGATATTCAATGACGGTACTTTAATGGACGGCATTACTTATTTAGAGAAACCGCAAGCTCTTCCCAACTCCTCGTCCGAATTATTTTGTTCCTGTAATCAGCCAAATGTATATCCCACAAGAGGGATGCATTCTCACGGCATCTATTAGATCTTCTAAAAAGTAAAAACATTTTTATATTTAGTAACTATATTTATGTAAAAGCATACAAAATCATAAATACCAACCTGTTACTATTTCCCGATCCTCCGGAATATACAAGCCAGATTCTGAAAGTAATAAAGTATTAAAGCATATAAATTATTCGGTAATTAAACAATTTATTTATACATACTTATGTATGTACATATGTATAAATAAATTGTTTAATTAACGATTAATTTATTGAAATATATTACCGTAGTCAATCGGTGTCGAGAATTGTTCAATATTATTTATTTGTTCTTCCGGCAACAAATATTCAGTCTCTGCAAAAAATAAATTAGTCAAAATAAAAAAACATAACAACAATCACATTTTAATTGTTTTATTACCATACACAATCGGTGGAACTGGATAATTATTTACTCGCTCATCTTTCAAAATTATAATTTTGTTGTTTACTAAAATATTATTAATTATTAATTAATATTTAAATTAGAAAATAAAAATAAATATGTATTTACTTACAAGCCATTTCTGTTATTATTTTAAATCAACTATAAGAATTTGACGTCTATTCGCTGATTGGTTGGATCTAAATCGGACTTAAGCACCAAAAATTGTTGTTTTTTTTTACCGATTTATACCGGTTCGAAAATTTTTGATGATTAATGTCACATTCTCAATACTAATAATAATATACAAAAAATAATGACAACACACAAAAACAATATTAATACACAGTGTATATTTCGTAGTTTCATAGGTTCAAAAAGGCAACAAAATCTAGGTACTGGGGTGGACTGAGCTATGTACAATATCGAGATTAGAGATCTGATGAAAATCCCCGATATTTTATATGAAGTTAGATCTCAGAGAGTACGCTGTCTCGGTCATGAATTGTACAACGATCCCTGAAAAAAGAACTGCAAGCGACGATGGGTCCACGTTGTGGAGAACGACTTATAATTATTATTAATATTTTCTCACTCATCCAATTGACAATTTAGAAAAAAATTCTTAATTAAATAACTAATTTAAACCCAAAACTAACCTATATACGTAAAACACACGGTAAAAATTCTAATTTCTACAATTTCTCGTATTAAAAGAATTAAATTTCACTATAATTTTATATAATTAAATTAATAAAATTACACTTTATCAAGATTTAATATTTACTAAATAAAATTTATATTTTTGAACTTTACTTGAGGGATTAATCACGTAATCTCATGATTTTCGCTGGGATTTTCGATTGTTTTTTAAATTTCGATTAACAACGAGAACTGTAAAATCATCGGTTGTCGGTAATTTTTCATTACCAAATTTGAATTTTGTTTCGGAATTGAATTAAACAATTCACGAAATTGATACATAAAATTGATTATACATTGTAATTACGGTTGTTTTCCATAACCGAATGGCGGTTATAATATGTTGTTACCAAATTTGATTTTTGATCGGATATATGTATATTTAACGCTGCACGAATTTAAACCGCGTTTTTACTTAATGTCGTTTAAAAATCGTGATACATTTATTAGCTTTCATACATTTTTTATCAAGTCGGTAAACATTTGTGTGATTTAACATAATATTTTTAAATTGTTGTTGTAATTTTCAACCGATAATTTACAGACACGCAACCATTGGATTATAAGTTATCTTTTCTCCCAACGTGTTTAAAGCCTCTTGTTTTAATACAGTCTTTGGGTATTAAAGTTGGCCTTTTTCTTACTATTTTAAAAAATGTGTGTGTTGCTAAGCTACACTTTTAATCCTTGGTGTAAAAGTATAGGTACTTTTAATACTAGAAGAATCATTTTATATTGAAGACCCAATAATATGTATAATCTATATGAAATAAGTATTTTTTATTTAACTATATTGCCTACCACATTGGCAACTATTGGACAGGTACTGAGATCTTCGGGGCGTAATATTCCTGCAGCAATGGTTTCCTCATTTTCTCAAGTATCATAAGCGGTTGTATTTTCATGATTAGTACTGTAGCTGACACTAGTACTGTAGCTGATACTAAGTTCATCGGGTTGTAAAATTCTTATAGCAGTGTTTGTTTTATTTGTTGTGGAATCTTCTAAGTATCCCTCAGGTATTAGATTTTCAACCAGCATGCCTTTTAAGGCAAGGGAAGTCACCGTGTAGCTGAAGTACGACGCAAACAATGGCCGGTGTATTCACTTGCATTTTTCAAATTTTAATGCAATGCCACTTGTTTTGCAACGCTACTAATTTTGTGAATGTCAACTACTACCCGATGACATTATTAAAAATTAGCTGGAACCCACGAAGATTCTGCACTCAATGCCACAATTGCCCATGGTGCAAAGGAGCGATGACATACTCCACCTTGGTATTTTATAAAAAGACGTTGTCCCTCGAAATTTTCTAGACGAAAAGCAAAGTATTTTCTGCAATCCTCCAAATAATTTTCTTCCAAAACCGTAAAGAGTCGCGATTTGTTTGTTTTAGAGTTTGAAATTTTTACCAACAAAGCTGATTAAACGTCTTCAATGTCATCTATCATTAAATGGACTAGATCGTCACAACGACATGCACCAGTATTAAAACAACCTGCATGAAAAACACCAAAAAATAAGTATATATATTTTCTTTAAGTTTTAAAGCATTCATTAAATATGTCTTATCGGGAGCAAAATTTAAAAACAAATCGACATGTGCTTTATCGAAAACTCTGGATTTTTTTGCTGTGTAACCAATATTCTGTTTTTTTAAAATGCTCGCAATTTGGAATATTTTTCGATACCTACGTCATTTTTATAATCCAATTTTATCTTAACAATTAAATACTTTTTAAAACTCGAACTTTTTATCTTCGTCGACAAATTGGCAAAGTATGCCAACAGAACACTTTCTGAATATAATGCAGATTGTACACTTTTTTCAGTACACCACTGCAAAAATCGTTTACATATATGCGCACTTATAAATCTTACGTGATTTTGATGGCAATAAGTTAAACACAATTTCTTTGGCTGTTCGAACCATATCCGGTGGTAAATTTGATAAATCTTCTGATTCAAACATTTTGTTCGCAAGAAAGATAATATTGTAATTATAGGTTTGCAGTTTGACGCGTACGTTAAACCCAACCAAAATTCATTCATGACCTACGCTACGTAGTTTCACAAAATATTTCAACAAAATTATTTTCAATTTTAAAGTTTGCACTTTTAAAATTTGTACTTACTCGTAAAATTGGTTTGCTATGAGCTTTTCTTCATTGGAGAAAAACTAGTATGTGTTATTCGGATTAAAAGTCAATTGTTAAAAGTGACAACTGTTTGACTCGCAATCTTTGCTTTTGCTCGGCTACACTGCGCTTCGCCTCGCATGCAAATATAATTGCTCGTCAAACAAAGTATCACTTTTAATGCTAACGACACTATGTACTATTTCTGGTTACTGGGCTACAAAGAATTAGTTATACAATGTTTTCTTAATAAATATTGGTGGTAGAAACAGGTATGGTATGGATGTAATTTTGAAAACTAGCCAGTTTCCATTTTAAAAACTTAGCAAAGTGAACAATCTGAAACATATTAGTTCAATTTAAGTCCGATTTAGATGTAGAACAATGTTTGCCTTGCAAATAAAGAAGACACTAATTTATTACAATTTACGTTAGAATGACAAGAACAACAATATAAACATGCAAAATTCAATGAAAATGTTACCATAAAATAAATTCCACCCGAGTATATTTTATGGCAACATATTGAAAAAGTTCAGCGAATAGACGTCAAATTTTTATAGTTGTGTTTTAAATAACAACAGTCATGGCTTGTAAGTACATATGTACATATTTATTTATATTTTCTAATTTAAATATTAATTTATAATCCATAAAATTCCACCGTTTATGGTAATAAAATAATTAAATATAATTGAAGTAATGTTTTTTATTTTGATTGTAATTTATTTTATGCAAATACTGAATATCTGTTGACTCAAGTGGAAGAAATTTTTTTGCTTTTATTCAGATATGACAGCGGACGATTAAAAAAAATCCAGAATTAAAAAAAATAGGGAATCCATTAATGGCTTACACATACGATAAAGGCGGCCTACACTGAGTGGCTCCTTATAAATACAGTAAAGCTCTGGCATTTGGGACTGAACCAAGATTTTGTATAGGTAAAAAAGCATCAGACTGAAAAAAGAAACATTGAAATTATTGCATATAGGCGAACTGAAGAGAAACAACGAACGTCGGAGGATGTGTTTGAAGAGTTAATAGCAATGGAGCTGGAGGCACTCAAACCGGAATACAACATTGAGGCACAATTAAAGCTTATGCTTAATTTCATTTATTTTCATAGAGGAAAAGCAAAATTGACTTGCTTCCATTAGGCATAAAAACCTCTTTAATATTATTTATTCCTTTTGTCCGGATTTATTCCTCTTGTCTTGTCATTTTTCCTGTAAAAATGTAAAAAACAAATATTAAATTAAATTTATATAATTCATAGTGGAAAATTTCTTTAAATTGCTGAAAGTACACTTACTCTAAATTTTGTCCATCTGCCAAGATACAGCTCCATTAGAATTAAAATAATTTGCAAATTTATCCCGAACATCCTTGGCATGCTTAATTGGATTAAATGACTTAGTATGCATATTTCTGATATTATCAGTCATATTATTTCTCCAAGTTCCGTTACTGATGGTTCCATCATCGTTTTCTGTATCAATCAAATCTGCCGAAATGTACGCCGTTGGAGTGGATTGTTGTCTCAACCAGTAATGAAAACACACACAAGCTTCGATAATTTTTTCTACTGTATCAATCTATAAAATTCAAATTAACAGAATAATTGAAATAAAATACTGTATATAGAATACATTTTTTCCAAATTTGCTGTTGTGAAGAGTACCCCCCATCACTCTGTCTTCCAGCAGCCCCTATATCGCAAATCATGAAACTATAGTTGTGGTCACATATCAACACAATTGAGTGGAACTTTTTATAAATAAAAAAAGTAGAACCACTATCGATTGTTCCCGCTCTTGGTAGTACGGTCAAACCCAAAGTTGTTTTTTCCTTTTGGGCATCTCATCTTCCTCATCGCTACGTAAAATTATTTTTAATGGCAAATTTATCTAAATTACATTCACTATCACTGAATATTATTTGACGCAATTGGTTATTAGTTAAAATTATTGTATGTATATTTCTTTGATGGTCTAACGTAACTTTCCAAAAATTTGTATTCAGGTGGTCTCTTAATTCATTCGTTCCGCGATACCATCACGATATAAATTACAAAATAATTAAGAAATGAACTCAAGGACTTTGTTACTAATTATAACTAAATATAACGAGCGTGTAATCCATTTACGTGATTAACGATTCAATTCAATCTGATTAAAATAAAATCTTTTTTTTTTACGTATAAAGACAGCTAACAACGTATGTATGTATGTCTATAGGTACATAGCAGACATAAAGTAAAAATTAAATTTAAAGTTAAGCTCTTTTCTTATATACTGTATAAGTATACATAAATATAAAATGTAGGAAGTAAATTTAAATATTTCAATATTTTTCAAGACATCTTGGAATCTTAACAACAGAACAAAAATAAAAACGTTAAGTAAAAATATGGAATGACTTATCTATAATATTATGACAATTTTATTTAGCAAAATCGGATTAACTTGAAGTAAAAAAATTTTTTTTTTTACTAAGTTGACAGATTTTCGAAATTACTTCTCGATTTTAATTGAGACTTTAGATTTATATACGTACATGACGGATATATAAGGACATGTTGGATAAATAGCCTAAAGACTCCCGTTTATAAAAAAAAAAATGTAATCATTTCGTGTTTTTGTTTAATCTCAGATATATCTGCGATATACACATATACAATATATCTAGACATTGTGACGGAGATATGCTTCTTTGAAAATGAACAATAAAACTGTAATAATAATAATAATCCATCTTTTGTTTTTTTTTCCGAGTAATTTTCTGGTTTTCCATCAACCAACTTCAATATTACTTATATATTGTACGGTTTTTACAAAGTGCTTTGAGAGTATTTTATTTTATAGATGAAAAGGATTTTGTGGGTACTTTTTCCGATTTTTTTTTGTTTAAATGGAAATGGAACAAAAGAAAATAAAACCACAATTATCATTTCCCATTTTCCCTATTTTCAAATTTTTCGTTCTTTGCACACATGGTAAAATATTTTTATTTTATTTTTTGTTCCGTATAAATCGTGATTGCCATAGGGAAATTGGTTTTGGTTTTTGGAGAGTCGAGATATAACATTATAGTCAGTATATAGAGGATACACAATAGAAAAAACTCTATTAATAAAATAGAAACCACTCTGACCTCCATCAATCAATATCCGTACTCCAAATATTTCAATTTGATTTTTAATATTTTAAAATGTTATGAGTACACGATGACAAGTTGTTTTCAAGCTTTTGGTCGATGATGGTGATGATGATCTTATACATATATGAATACACTGTGATGACAAGGTAATATTTTTTTAATAGTTCTTGAGTTTAAAATAAAAATCAGTTCCGGAGAGAAGTATAATTTATGTACATGTCAGCAGGAACCCCCGATACTCGACAATTTCAAAATTCACCCAGGAAAAGAGAGCTGCTCATGGCATTTATCGTAATTTATGACTAATTGAGCAGTAAATTTATATCTAGTATCTAGAATTAATGTATTCCATTATCGTTGCAAACTGCAACAAGACAAATATTAATTTGTATATTGTCTAGACTTTTCAAGTGATCAACACTTTGTAAAACCATTAAAATGGAAAAATTATGTTGGGATTTCAAATAGTTGCAGAAGGTGTGACAAACCTCCAAATATTTTTTGTTATTGTGATTAACAGTTAGTATTTTTGAGTTATGTAAGTTAAATGCGAAAAATCATCTATTAACCAGGATTTTCATTCAAGTTTAACACCTCTACTACTTAGTCTAATACCCATATATGCATAGGAAAGTTATAGCAGTAACAGTTTTTTTTGTATTGTATAAAATTGCCTTATCACCAGAACTATGAAAGTTAATTTTGTACCGACTTTCACGCAACCAAAGCAACCTTGTTGAGCAAAACTCTATTATCTTTAAAATCTGTTGATGATTGAATTCCAAAGATATCGACGTACCAAGATTTTATTGATTACAATAAAGATGAAAATCTGAATGATGAAATTTCCAAAAATTCGAAATATAGGAATATGGTCATGAGATATTTGATAGTTTGAACTCTTGAATTTTAAATTTTGAACGTTTTAATTTTAAGGATTTGGATTCTATATTTCGAGAGATTCTTAAAGTTTATTTTAAAATCCGATACTAGATAACGTTTACCTGAAAGAATAAATTAAATCTAAAATATAAAAATTTAGAATTTTTTTTTTTAATTTTTAATTTTAAATTTTAAAAATAATTCGGAATTAACCTTTTAAAATTTGTAAAACATTTCAATAATTTTAGTATTATATTTTTGAATTTGTAAGCTAAAATTTTAAATCTGGTGGTTTTATAATTTATTGAATTTTAATTTTTAATTTATGAATTTTGCACTTCAAAATTGCTACTGGCACTGTTGAATTTGAAATTTAGTTTCAAATTTCTCAAAATTTGGCATCGAGAATTGAGGTAAGAATGTGTAAATTAAATCTTGTAATTGTGGATATGGGAATATTTGAAATACTATTATAATTCGAATGTTAAAAATTTAAAATTTGTGTATATTTTAGAATTAAGTATTTAAATTCTAGAACGGCTAAAATTTGAACGTTTTGTTATTAATTTAAGAATAATGCCAAATTTGGATTTCAAAATTAAAACAAAAAAAAAAAAAAATTCTGTTGAATTTTTGCAGCACTCATAATTCGTTACATAAAAAACTCAATAATTTGGCCAGATAACAGATAAAGATGCAATTTCAATAAACATTTATTCAGAACTTGTCTTCGTGTGTTGGTAAGTATGGACTGTTTTTAAGGTGGTTGTTGTTCGCTTGTATTCCGTGGGAAGCAATCATAAAAACACTAAAACGGCAGAAAATAATATCTAGAGCAGAAACTAATACATTTAATTTCAATAAATTGCTTAGTGCAATGGAATAAATTTATAATGCAATGCTACTGCAGTATTTATGGAAGACACTATAATTCGAAACCTTCTAAAAAATATTGGGAATTATGACATTTCTCTCTCTAACGTGCCTAATAAATGTGCTGGGCAAATATTCCCGAGCATGTATATGCAGATTAAATCATCTAGATGCAGGTGGTCCTATAGGTCTGTGCAGGTTAGGCGTGTACAATAAAAAGAACAGTCGGGTTTAATTTTGCTATTATCTATCATTAAACATCAGCGATGACTGTAGCTATGGTTTTTGTATTTTGTTTGCTTGGTTATTTAAACAACAAAGTGGCATTTGAACTAGGTACTTGCAATTCTATTTGGTTTTTGGTTTAGTTGATAAATATTACTTAATGTATCATATTCACGAACAGAATAAATTTGCCTATGACCGTCTGAAAATTGGTAAAACAATTGAATAAAACAATTAACAAACTGAACCAGCAAAACAAAAGCGATATCATTAAATTATTTCAAAGCCTACTTGAAGTAATAGCACGATAGGAAAAAATAAATTTAGATTTCAAAGCCTACTATTTACTAAATAACATTATTGATTTAACTCTGTTTCAATTTCTTCTTTTAATAATAATAAAAAGTTATGCTGCTATAAAAAGTCCGTTCAAACAGTTCCGTGAGCAGTGTACTTTTCATTTGTAATAATAAATTTGATTTTCAATTTATATTTGGTTATTTTTTATATTTGGTTATTATAAAAACAAATTACTTGTATTAAATTATTTGCATTCTCAACCATAAATGGTTGCGATGACTAAAGACCATTTCCAATGTGCCTGCGCTTGAATATGTTCTATATCGAAAACGCATTGTGCATCCTATTGAGTTGAGATATCAATCCTTTATTTTCCAAATATGTAAAAATTTGATTATTAGAATATTTAACGGAATCTACTTTGAAGCCATCCATCACGATAACTGCTGACAGTGAGATATTCTTATTGAATCCGTAAAGTACTTATTCAATAAAATGTATACTCGTGTCCACTGAACATCTAGATGGCTTGTACAAAGATATAGTAAACGTACTCCAGATATCTGTATCTCGATACATTCACAATCGCTACTAATTGAACTTATGCTGTTATAATAACAATAACTTTCTTGTGGCAATAGGTCGATTACATCTGATTTAACGGTTGCTTGAATGGCAGTTACTTTTAGTTCTTTCACCCAGTCAAACAAAGGTTATCCTTATTATTGGCAGGCTGTTTCTATAAACAGAGAACGTGCGATGCCTTTCTGATTGGATCAACTTCAATGTCGGGCATATGTTTATGAAGTGACCCTTTGTTTCCGTACAGGGAAACGTCGATTATCTCATCTATGGTTCCAGATAGGATGTACCTGTTTTGAGACCTGTTTTGAACCTCAAATTGTATTAAAATTATTTCTTCAACACCCTGTAGTTTAACAAATATTGAACGTTTCATTTTCTCTATAGTTTTCATTTAATCTTTACCATCGTATTCATATTTCAGATCTAGATAAAGGATACATTTTTTGCTACATTTTCAATAATTCGCTATCAAAAGTTCATCAAAAAAATTTTATAAAACTATTTTTAGAATCAAAATGAGAAATCACATGTCATATAAATAAAATCTAAATATTTTATTAAATTTATTAATTTTAATCATTAATTAATTTTAAAATATATCTACGCTATTGTTTTTGTAATCATCACTTTCAATTCATTTATCACAGGATGCAATTCAAATTTGGTTATTTATCCTATGATTTAGTTTTACTTATTAGTTTTTTGTCTTTAAAAACTACTTGCTCTGGGGCCGGTCTTGCCTGAAGCTATTACATTCGCTTGTGCTGGAATGCTTTACTCGCGTGGTTCTTGTATTAGAGCTGCTTGAAGCTACCCACTCCTCAGTAATGTTCATCCATTAATTGAACGAGATAGTGTTGCTCCATTGGGACACCATCTTTTTCTTTTTTGGCTACGTTTTCCGTTTGTTGGGATAACTATATTGGATAGACTGTAACCGTAACCCCTACATATTATCTAACAAAAACCACATAAAATCAACACAAATTTACTTATTTACTTATTGTAAATATTTACATTGAGTGCTAGGTTTGCGTTGGTCGAAGTGTGCATATATCATACTAATTATTGTCAAAATTAAAATCCATACGTAACCTTCAATGGTTTTTGCCCATATTATAGTTCATTTTTGTTTTTACTATTTAGTGTAAATAGGAGTACTTGGGATATTTGAGGATGACCTCAGTTGACCTTTTCTATGTTTAATTTATTATTATAAAACAAATTGTATTTAAAATTGTTAATGATTTCAATATTCAATAGTTTAATTAGTATGGTGGGTGTTCTTTTAATACTCATCCTTTATCAATGTAACACTCAAACGATTTCCATCATGAGCCAACAGATTATTAATCAAAGAAAAATCCTCTTTACAAACAAATTCTTTTCGAACAGTAGTCTACTTTATCAATCAAATGCAACTTCTGCAAGATGATTTGGATCAAATAAGGATATTAACGCGTGGAAAAGTGATTAGAAATAATATAATTCAGAATTATTTTTGAAGTTTTTAAACTTCTAAAAAAACGCTACTTTTATAAAATTTAATTTTTTATTTAAATATGTAGGTATATAATTCAATTTATTTCACAATTTCGAACATCACATAATTCGGTCTTTTTTTATTATTATTATTAAAAATATACATTTGATATGTATAGCGTGTACATATACATAAATCTGTTAAATATAAATATAGTCGGTTCATCAGAATCTGAGTCCGACATACAATACAAATATTCAGCCTCCCCTGGTAATGTATCATCCGGCATATTAGTCTTGTATAAATTTAAAAATTCCTCACTAATGGCCAGTTTTCGCCGCCTTAACATAATTTTCTCTTCTTTTATTTTGGCAATTTTTTCTAGTGCGTCTAATTTTCTTTTTTAATAGTAGTAATAAAATTCTTACAATTCAATTTAAGATATCTTAAATCATAGGGTACTTAAAAAAAACTGTTTACAAATTTCCATTTATATTTAAATAGAAAGAAAGAAGAAATAATAATAAATTTTCAGTTTAAATATATTTATTTAATAATAATTCAATAATTTATGGGTATTGTTGTAGTTTCCCATTAAATACTATTAATTGTTCCGTCGATTAAATCGAGCCTGCATTCGCATGGCGGCTGAGGCATGCTTAATATTTCATGATGTTGAATATTCGACAACTTTTACAAATTGATTTGAATTTACAAAGTAATTATCGATGATTTATTAATTAATAATTAATATTTATACGATTTAATAATCACTCAATTAATTGAACACACAAATTTTATTTAAAATGTTTTTGTTGCAATTTACACAGGCGCTGGAGGCAGCGCAGGAGCTATTCGGAATTATTCACTGAATTATACTAAATTCTTATGGTTCCGAATATATATTTTAATATAGTTTCAAATAGATATTCGACTTCAAAATGGCAACAATAAAAAGAACCTTTCTGGTCTGGTAACAATCGAACTCTGATTTTTTTATATTAAAAACAAAAATCAACAAAATATAAAATCAATGATTACTTATTTATAAAAATTAAATCTAATTTTGTACGCAACCATTAAAATCTAAAGTGCAAACGAAAACAATAAAAATCTAAATGGTACAAAATAAAAATGAAAAATGAAGATCAAAATGAAAACACTACAAATTCATGTTTTTTTTTAAATTTAGAATAAAAATCTGAAATTTTTGTTTTGTCATATTTCAAGTATACAAGTTTAAATTTTAAATTTATTTCAATTAATCAGTCTTAATACTTTGTGGAGTAACCTTTATTATTAATTACAGCCTTATACCGACTTTTCATCTGCTGCACTAAATTCTGGCACCTTGCTACAGGTATAGCATGCCACGCCTGCTCTATGGTATCCCATAGCTTTTGTTTATCGTTTGGTTGCTTTTCTGACACAGCCTTTTTTACATCCGCCCACAAGTTTTCAATAGGGTTCAGGTCTGGTGATTGTGCCGGCCAATCCAGGACCTGGACCCTATTTGTGCTAAACCAGTTTTTAGCTTTTTTACTGGTGTGCTTAGGATCGTTATCTCGTTGGAAAACGAACCTGATTGGCATATTCTCCGTATTTTGCAGAATGCCACAGTATGCATCAGCATTCATGTTTTTCTTTATCCAAAATATTGGCCCTATTCCATAATATGAGAAGCAGCCCCAAACCATTATACTACAACCACCATGTTTTATGGTTTTCAGTGTGTACTGGGGATTATACTCTGTGTTTGGTGGTCTACGTACATATAATCTGGAGCCTCGATTGCCATACAGCACTACCTTGCTCTCGTCTGACCAAAAAATATTGAACCATTTTTCCACTGGCCAATCCACATGCTTTTTAGCAAAACGCAATCTATCAATCACGTGCTTTTTATTTAAAAGAGGCACCTTACGTGGGCTGCGCGCGTGTAGGTTATTTTTTTGAAGATAGTGCCTAATTGTTCGGTCACTAGCCGGCACGTCTAGCTCTCGTTTTATCTGTATTGCAGGAGCGAACGGGTTAATTTTTGCATATCGAATAATACGATTTACCCATTTTTGTGTTAAAATCGGTTTCCGACCCCTCTGGCATTTGAGATAGTAGTTGGTTAACAACCTACTATTTGTTGAATTTCCTTATACGTTTTACCTTGGCCCACCAATCGTAAAATTATTTTCCGTATTTCCGGCGTACAATGTTTACCAAGACCCTTTATTAATTTTAAACATTAAGAAAAGTTAGTATAATTGAAAAATATAAAAATATTTACTTAAAATACTTACTAATAAACCAAAAAAATATGCAAAACAAGTTCGACAATCAAACAATCCACAGGCCACTTTATTCACTACTAATAATTGTACCGCTTTATACCCCTATTCCCTTAGTCGTGTCACTTCATTCGACGTGACAATTGTCGTGTCACTTTGACTATAAATTGGTATTCTCTAAGACGATCGAAGTGACGTGATGTGATAAATGTCATGAACTAGACGCATCTGGCAGCTAAAAAGTGTCCTAATATTTGACAAATCATTGACATTTGTTGTCATAATAAATCAGCAATAGTTATTATTGTTTTGGGAAAAATATTTTATTGCTTTACATTTAATAAAAAATTAAAATTATATATTTTATTATATAATTAAAACGAGCAGCGTAGAACTTTTCTACAGCGACAGTGATACCGAAAATAATACATGCAACATGACTGTCAAGCGAAAAAAAATTAGGGATTCATCCAATCCATTGGAACTACCTAATACCTTATAAGTTATTCCATTTACCATTTCATAAATTTGTTTTCTTAATTATGCTGTTTCTATTAGATTCATCAAATACTTTCGGCTAAATAAGGGAGCGTTTAACTTTTTACTATCCAAAATCGAGGAAAAGTTAAAATTGACCAGAAGATCGTGTTCCGTACCGCCAATAATAAAGTTAGCCGCCACATTGCGTTTTTTGACGGAAGGCAGTTACCAGACTGGTACCGGGAATGAGTTTATGGCTGGGTTAACTCAACCAACTTTTTCTAAAATTTTAAACCAAGTTTGTCGAATACTTGAGCAAGAAATTTGCCCGCAGTACATACGGTTTACTACAACAAATGCGGAGGACAGAATTAAACTTGTATTTTTCGAAAAATTCGGATTTCCAGGAGTAATAGGCTGTGTCGATGGCACTCATATAAAGATTATAGCGCCACTCAAACAAGAAAGACATCTTTATATGAACCGGAAAGGTTTTTATAGTGTAAATGTTATGATTGTGAGTAGCAAAAATGTCCATTTTGTTTATGTTTTTGTTAATAATTTTTCAATTAATGTATTTCTTAGGTTTGTGATGATCAAATGAGAATTACATACGTCGATAGCAGCCATCCAGGTTCATGCCATGACTCATTTATTTTCAACTCGAGCGACCTGGATACACAACTCCAAATCAATCACGAAAATGGTGAAACTAATACGTGGTTATTAGGTTCGTTCGTTTTAATTAAAAAAAAGAAGAATCACATTTTTATTTCCTAATTTTTTATTTAAGGTGATTCCGGTTACGCTCTGAAGCCATATATGTATTATTACACCATTTAGGTCCGCAGAAGAAGAGTCCAGAGAAAGGTATTTCAATACGGAACATAGCAAAGCGAGAAATATAGTCGAAAGGACAATTGGAGTCCTAAAAAATCGATTCCGTTGCGTGCTAAGCGCAAGACAACTTCATTATACACCGGATAAATCGTCAACAATTATAAACGTGTGTTGTGCACTTCACAACTTATGTATTTACTGTAATATAGAGATGGAGAATACAGAACAGGCGAACACAAACACGAGGTTGACAATGCGGAACTACTGGGATCGGTAAATGATGGAGAAAATACAAAACCAGTTCAAAGAGTGCGAGCTCAACTATAATGAACGCTATTTGTTAAACAAAGTTTTATTTCTAATAAATTAACTTTTTATTTACTTAAATATAAAAATAATTCCGACTTTTTCGTCACAATTCATTTGATATTTTATCACATAACTTAAATTATTATTTGGTTATCAATTAATTAGACTGATTTTCCTTTAACGCTAATTTTCGTTCCTTATATTCGATCTTTCTTATTTTATACTCCATATTTTGTTGACGGCATCGTTTTTTATCCAGTTGGATTTATAGGATTTGTTTCCTAATTAATGTTGCTTGTCCAATTCGGACTTCTCAAGTTAAAACACCAAAACACAATAATATTCAATTAATTAATTTTGGTTTGATTTGTATACCATTTATTTTTTATGTACACGTATTTTATTTATTTATAATTTATTTATTTATTTATTTAATTTAATTTATTTTAATATTTAATTTATATATTTATATATATATGTATGTACCACCACTCGCACATGTGACATTTGCAAAAACTAAAAACGCAATATGGATGACAATATTTGTGTTGTCTTGTTTTTGTTGTATGACGTCGCCTTCGTGTCCAAAATACATGTCGTATTTTGGAGAGGGAACAGATGCGCCGGCGACGGTCGACATTGCACTTTACTATAATTGTTTTATAGTAGTGGTTCGGCTATTGGATGTGTGATGGGGTTAGTGAATGCTTAATTCAAATAAGTTGATTTATATTTGAATTTCACTAATTGTTTTGTTTGTGGCAGAATCGAATATCGGTGAGTCGAATATTCGAGCTGCTACAGTACCCCCTCTCCAGATGAGAAACCATTGGTTTTGAGACGTTATACGGTGAACCGGACGGTTTTATATCGTTTGCTGGCTGATATTTGATCAGCCGTGTTGAGAATACCGTACGCCGGTTTCAATCTGTCGATTGAGATTGAGTGGTGTTTGTCTTTGATTGAGACAATGAATTGCTTGCGTAAGCGACGTATAACTTTGTATGGCCCATCGTATGGAGATTGTAATCCAGTTCGAACCTTATCAACCCGGACAAAGACGTAATCGCAATTGTTGAGCGATTTAGGAACGAATATGTTGCTTTCATTCGTTGGTCTTGTTGCCGTGGGGATAAGATTTTGCATGGTGGTGCGGAGTTGGTCGATGACTGTGTCGGTTGTGGATGGAGACGGTAGAGGATGTTCGATGAAGAACTCACCGGGTAGCTTGATGGTTTGTCCGTAAACCATTTCAGCTGGTGAGCACTTCAGATCTTCTTTGACCGTTGCTCGAATACCAAGTAGAACGATTGGTACTTCGGAGCTCCAGTGAATTGTGTTGCCTCGGGCCTTGAGAGCAGCTTTGAGCTGGCGGTGGAAACGTTCGACCATGCCATTGGCTTGCGGATGGTAAGCCGTTGTACGTATCCGATGCGAGCCGAGGAGTTTCGTTAACTCCGAGAAAAGCTTCGACTCGAATTGGGTTCCTTGATCAGTGGTGATGTCAAGTGGAACGCCAAATCGTGATACGTAGTTTTGTACAAATGTGGTGGCAATGGTTGCTGCAGACATGTCGCTCATGCAGTACGCTTCTGGCCATCGAGTGAAACGATCGACACAGGTGAGTAAGTATGAGTATCCATTGGATGGAGGAAGTGGTCCTACGACATCCAAATGAATGTGCTCGAATCGACCAGGTGGAATTGCGAATTGTCCAAGAGGCGATTTTGTGTGTCGCTGGACTTTCGATTTTTGGCAAGATAAGCATGCTTGTGCCCAATGGGTCACGTCTTTGTTGATGCTTGGCCAAAAGTATCGAGCAGTAATCAATTTACGAGTTGCGCGGACACCAGGATGTGAGATACCGTGTAGTGTGTCGAAGATGGTTCGACGTAGTTGTTCTGCGATGTACGGGCGGTTTGCACCCGTAGATGTTTCGCAGTAGATTTCGAGGCCAGGTAGTTTGAAAAGCTCCAGTTTCAGTGATGAACTGGCGTGACAAGCAGAACCAGAAAGTAAATTCTGAAGTTCCAAGTCTGCTTTTTGCGCTTGTGCGATTTTGTTGCAGTCGAAGTGAGTCTCGACTGTGGCCGTTTCGTTTGATGTTGTGCGCGAAAGTGTATCCGCGACAACGTTTTCGGCACCTTGAACATGCTGGATGTCCGTGGTAAATTGACTAATGTAATCCAAGTGGCGTGCTTGCCTTGGATTGCGTTCAGTTTTAGACTGAATTGCTCGAGTGAGAGGCTTGTGGTCGGTGTAAATTGTGAAGTCCCGACCCTCGACAAAATATTTGAAGTGTTTGATTGCTAGATATATTGCGAGTAATTCCCGATCGAATGCAGAGTATTTCTTTTCGGCATCCGAGAGCTTCTTTGAGAAGAATCCCAGGGGCTCCCAACACTTGTCGTTGTACTGTTGCATGACTGCTCCGACAGCAGTGTTTGATGCATCAGTAGTTATGCTGAGCTTTGAGTCGCTCAGTGGATGTGACAATAGTGTTGTGCGTGCCAATTCAGCCTTGAGTGACGTGAATGCGTGTTGGCATTCGTCAGGCCAAGAGAAGTTCTTGGCGGTTTTGGGCTTACGTAATAGTACTGCCAGGTGGCTGTGAATTGGGTTGAGTATTTCAGCGAGCTTTGGTATAAATCGGTGGTAGTAGTTGACCATGCCGATGAATCGCTGAATACTTTTGATTGAGGTTGGAGCTGGGAATTCTTTAATGGCATTGATTCGGTCTTGTGACGGAAGGATGCCATTAGCGGTGATCTTGTGGCTGAGGAAATCAAGAGTGGATGCGCCGAAGACGCATTTTGAGCTCTTGATGTGAACATCAAACTCGACAAGTCGTTGGAAAAATGTTTCCAGATGGAGTTTGTGTTGTTCCTCAGTTTGAGATGCCACAAGAATGTCGTCTATGTAGACGAAAACGAAGTCGAAATCTCGAACGACTTCGTTCATGAAGCGCTGAAACGTTTGTGCGGCATTGCGTAATCCAAATGGCATTCGGGTGTATTCGAAGAGGCCAAATGGAGTGGTGATTGCCGTTTTGAAAACGTCTTCAGGTGCCACGGGAATGTGGTGATAACCTCTGATGAGATCAAGTTTGGAGAAAACTTTGCAGCCATGCAAGTGCATGGTGAAGTTTTGAATGTGGGGTATCGGGTAGCGATCCGGTATCGTAACCGTGTTTAAACGCCGATAGTCCCCACATGGCCTCCAGTCTTGATCTTTCTTCTTGACCATGTGAAGTGGGCAAGAAACGGAAGATGTCGATGTTCGACAAATCCCTAATTCCACCATGTGTTGAAATTCTGCTTGTGCAGCTTTGTGACGCACCTGATCTAGTCTGCGTGGTCTCGACACGGGAAGATGGCCTTCCGTGACGATGTGATGAACCACGTTGTGTCGGACTGGCATTTTGTAGTTCGGCTCTGCTGTAAGTAGTGGGTACTTTTTGAGCAGAGTGCCGTAGCCGTTGTCGATGTTGAACCATGTTGAACCATTGTGGCGTTTATTGACAGCTTTGTAGCTGGGTCAATCAGCCGTTTGTGTTTGACATCGACAAGAAGTCCGAATTTGCTTAGAAAATCGGCGCCAATGATCGGACGGTTCACTGCAGCTAGTATGAAAGCGTGCGTGAAGGTTCGTTTGAGTCCGATATCCACGTTAAGCAATTTTGCGCCGTACGTGTGGATGATTGAACCATTGGCAGCCGATAAGACTAGATTTGAATTTCGATTGGCTAATGAGTATTTCATTCTGAAATTCATTGCTGGAATAACCGAAAGGTCAGCGCCAGTGTCGACTAGGTAGGTGAGTTTGTTGTGTTTATCGTACACAAACAAACGTGACGTATAGGGTGTGTTTGTGGTCAGGGGAGGCATGTTGCTCTCTACCCGTGACTCTAACAGTTTTTTTGATGGTCAATGTCCAGTTTTACGGCGGCCGCGGACGTCGATGGTTGCGACGTGGTGAAATTGCACGGTGGCGTGCATTTTCTGGCGGCTCTACCAAACTTTGTGTGGAACCAGCATTTACGTGCGGATGAAGTTTGTCCTCAATTTGTCCTAAATTACGTCATTTAAAGTTAGGACACTTTTAGCACAAACTTCACTCGCCTATATGGGCGAATGAAGTTTTTCCTAAAACTGAATTAATTTTTAATTTATGTAAATGTATTAGTGTTGATAATAAATAAATAGCATACATTCGGGCAGATAAATTTTATCGTATATTTTAAACAATTAAAACTTTTGTCCATCCAATTAGTAAATAATCATTACATAAATAGATAAAAAATTTATATTAAACTAATTAAATAAATAACATGGTCATTTAATTTAAATTTGGTTTGGATATCACAAACTAGCTTGGCAATATAACATTCAAAAGCTAGTATTTAATCTTACATTAAAAAATTACTAGTTTCGCATCAAAGAATTATTATTATGTATTAGTGTAAGACAAATTATAAAAAAAACACAAAATAAAAAGTTTACTGATTATAATATAAAACACAATTTATTAAATGTTAAGGCCATTGTGTTCTTCATTTTCTGGCTGCACAACAGATTTTTAACTTGGATATTTCATATCCAAATATGTAAAAAAGTCCGAAAAAGTACGAATTTCGTAAGAAGTGGGCAGTTTATGGAATAATTTTTAATGAAAATGGCCGTGACTTTAATTTCTATAGAAAAGCGGGTCCTACCTGCAATGTATTAAGCTAAATCTACATCGCAATAATTCTATTAAAATAATGTGCCGCCAGAAAATGGAAAACACAATGGCCTAGCATAAAAATATCAGCCCAAGTGCGGTCACGGCTATTTTCATTAAAAATTATTCCATAAACTGCCCACTTCTTACGAAATTCGTACTTTTTCGGACTTTTTTACATATTTGGATATGAAATATCCAAGTTAAAAATCTGTTGTGCGGCCAGAAAATGGGGAACACAATGGCCTAACAAAAAAATATCAACCCAAGTGCGGTCACGGCCATTTTCATTAAAAATTATTCCATAAACTGCCCACTTCTTACGAAATTCGTACTTTTTCGGACTTTTTTACATATTTGGATATGAAATATCCAAGTTAAAAATCTGTTGTGCGGCCAGAAAATGGAAAACACAATGGCCTAACAAAAAAATATCAGCCCAAGTGCGGTCACGGCCATTTTCATTAAAAATTATTCCATAAACTGCCCACTTCTAACGAAATTCGTACTTTTTCGGACTTTTTTACATATTTGGATATGAAATATCCAAGTTAAAAATCTGTTGTGCGGCCAGAAAATGGAAAACACAATGGCCTAGCATAAAAATATCAGCCCAAGTGCGGTCACGGCCATTTTCATTAAAAATCATTCCATAAACTGCCAACTTCTTACGAAATTCGTACTTTTTCGGACTTTTTTACATATTTGGATATGAAATATCCAAGATAAAAATCTGTTGTGTGGCCAGAAAATCGAGAACGCAATGGCCTAACAAAAAAATATCAGCCCAAGTGCGGTCACGGCCATTTTCATTAAAAATTATTCCATAAACTGCCCACTTCTTACGAAATTCGTACTTTTTCGGACTTTTTTACATATTTGGATATGAAATATCCAAGATAAAAATCTGTTGTGTGGCCAGAAAATGGAGAACACAATGGCCTAACAAAAAAATATCAGCCCAAGTGCGGTCACGGCCATTTTCATTAAAAATTATTCCATAAACTGCCCACTTCTTACGAAATTCGAACTTTTTCGGACTTTTTTACATATTTGGATATGAAATATCCAAGTTCAAAATCTGTTGTGCGGACAGAAAATGGAAAACACAATGGCCTAACAAAAAAATATCAGCCCAAGTGCGGTCAAAGCCATTTTCATTAAAAATTATTCCATAAACTGCCCACTTCTAACGAAATTCGTACTTTTTCGGACTTTTTTACATATTTGGATATGAAATATCCAAGTTAAAAATCTGTTGTGCGGCCAGAAAATGGAAAACACAATGGCCTAGCATAAAAATATCAGCCCAAGTGCGGTCACGGCCATTTTCATTAAAAATTATTCCATAAACTGCCCACTTCTTACGAAATTCGTACTTTTTCGGACATTTTTACATATTTGGATATGAAATATCCAAGTTAAAAATCTGTTGTGCGGCCAGAAAATGGAGAACACAATGGCCTAGCATAAAAATATCAGCCCAAGTGCGGTCACGGCCATTTTCATTAAAAATTATTCCATAAACTGCCCACTTCTTACGAAATTCGAACTTTTTCGGACTTTTTTACATATTTGGATATGAAATATCCAAGTTAAAAATCTGTTGTGCGGCCAGAAAATCGAGAACACAATGGCCTAACAAAAAAATATCAGCCCAAGTGCGGTCACGGCCATTTTCATTAAAAATTATTCCATAAACTGCCCACTTCTTACGAAATTCGTACTTTTTCGGACTTTTTTACATATTTGGATATGAAATATCCAAGATAAAAATCTGTTGTGTGGCCAGAAAATGGAGAACACAATGGCCTAACAAAAAAATATCAGCCCAAGTGCGGTCACGGCCATTTTCATTAAAAATTATTCCATAAACTGCCCACTTCTTACGAAATTCGAACTTTTTCGGACTTTTTTACATATTTGGATATGAAATATCCAAGATAAAAATCTGTTGTGTGGCCAGAAAATGGAGAACAGAATGGCCTAGCAAAAAAATATCAGCCCAAGTGCGGTCACGGCCATTTTCATTAAAAATTATTCCATAAACTGCCCACTTCTTACGAAATTCGTACTTTTTCGGACTTTTTTACATATTTGGATATGAAATATCCAAGATAAAAATCTGTTGTGCGGCCAGAAAATGGGGAACACAATGGCCTAACAAAAAAATATCAGCCCAAGTGCGGTCACGGCCATTTTCATTAAAAATTATTCCATAAACTGCCCACTTCTTACGAAATTCGTACTTTTTCGGACTTTTTTACATATTTGGATATGAAATATCCAAGTTCAAAATCTGTTGTGCGGACAGAAAATGGAAAACACAATGGCCTAACAAAAAAATATCAGCCCAAGTGCGGTCACGGCCATTTTCATTAAAAATTATTCCATAAACTGCCCACTTCTTACGAAATTCGTACTTTTTCGGACATTTTTACATATTTGGATATGAAATATCCAAGTTAAAAATCTGTTGTGCGGCCAGAAAATGGAGAACACAATGGCCTAGCATAAAAATATCAGCCCAAGTGCGGTCACGGCCATTTTCATTAAAAATTATTCCATAAACTGCCCACTTCTTACGAAATTCGTACTTTTTCGGACTTTTTTACATATTTGGATATGAAATATCCAAGTTAAAAATCTGTTGTGCGGCCAGAAAATCGAGAACACAATGGCCTAACAAAAAAATATCAGCCCAAGTGCGGTCACGGCCATTTTCATTAAAAATTATTCCATAAACTGCCCACTTCTTACGAAATTCGTACTTTTTCGGACTTTTTTACATATTTGGATATGAAATATCCAAGATAAAAATCTGTTGTGTGGCCAGAAAATGGAGAACACAATGGCCTAACAAAAAAATATCAGCCCAAGTGCGGTCACGGCCATTTTCATTAAAAATTATTCCATAAACTGCCCACTTCTTACGAAATTCGAACTTTTTCGGACTTTTTTACATATTTGGATATGAAATATCCAAGATAAAAATCTGTTGTGCGGCCAGAAAATGGAGAACAGAATGGCCTAGCAAAAAAATATCAGCCCAAGTGCGGTCACGGCCATTTTCATTAAAAATTATTCCATAAACTGCCCACTTCTTACGAAATTCGTACTTTTTCGGACTTTTTTACATATTTGGATATGAAATATCCAAGATAAAAATCTGTTGTGCGGCCAGAAAATGGGGAACACAATGGCCTAACAAAAAAATATCAGCCCAAGTGCGGTCACGGCCATTTTCATTAAAAATTATTCCATAAACTGCCCACTTCTTACGAAATTCGTACTTTTTCGGACTTTTTTACATATTTGGATATGAAATATCCAAGTTCAAAATCTGTTGTGCGGCCAGAAAATGGAAAACACAATGGCCTAACAAAAAAATATCAGCCCAAGTGCGGTCACGGCCATTTTCATTAAAAATTATTCCATAAACTGCCCACTTCTAACGAAATTCGTACTTTTTCGGACTTTTTCACATATTTGGATATGAAATATCCAAGTTAAAAATCTGTTGTGCGGCCAGAAAATGGAAAACACAATGGCCTAGCATAAAAATATCAGCCCAAGTGCGGTCACGGCCATTTTCATTAAAAATCATTCCATAAACTGCCCACTTCTTACGAAATTCGTACTTTTTCGGACTTTTTTACATATTTGGATATGAAATATCCAAGTTCAAAATCTGTTGTGCGGCCAGAAAATGGAAAACACAATGGCCTAACAAAAAAATATCAGCCCAAGTGCGGTCACGGCCATTTTCATTAAAAATTATTCCATAAACTGCCCACTTCTAACGAAATTCGTACTTTTTCGGACTTTTTTACATATTTGGATATGAAATATCCAAGTTAAAAATCTGTTGTGCGGCCAGAAAATGGAAAACACAATGGCCTAGCATAAAAATATCAGCCCAAGTGCGGTCACGGCCATTTTCATTAAAAATTATTCCATAAACTGCCCACTTCTTACGAAATTCGTACTTTTTCGGACATTTTTACATATTTGGATATGAAATATCCAAGTTAAAAATCTGTTGTGCGGCCAGAAAATGGAGAACACAATGGCCTAGCATAAAAATATCAGCCCAAGTGCGGTCACGGCCATTTTCATTAAAAATTATTCCATAAACTGCCCACTTCTTACGAAATTCGTACTTTTTCGGACTTTTTTACATATTTGGATATGAAATATCCAAGTTAAAAATCTGTTGTGCGGCCAGAAAATGGAAAACACAATGGCCTAGCATAAAAATATCAGCCCAAGTGCGGTCACGGCCATTTTCATTAAAAATTATTCCATAAACTGCCCACTTCTTACGAAATTCGTACTTTTTCGGACATTTTTACATATTTGGATATGAAATATCCAAGTTAAAAATCTGTTGTGCGGCCAGAAAATGGAGAACACAATGGCCTAGCATAAAAATATCAGCCCAAGTGCGGTCACGGCCATTTTCATTAAAAATTATTCCATAAACTGCCCACTTCTTACGAAATTCGTACTTTTTCGGACATTTTTACATATTTGGATATGAAATATCCAAGTTCAAAATCTGTTGTGTGGCCAGAAAATGGAGAACACAATGGCCTAACAAAAAAATATCAGCCCAAGTGCGGTCAAAGCCATTTTCATTAAAAATTATTCCATAAACTGCCCACTTCTTACGAAATTCGTACTTTTTCGGACTTTTTTACATATTTGGATATGAAATATCCAAGTTAAAAATCTGTTGTGCGGCCAGAAAATCGAGAACACAATGGCCTAACAAAAAAATATCAGCCCAAGTGCGGTCACGGCCATTTTCATTAAAAATTATTCCATAAACTGCCCACTTCTTACGAAATTCGTACTTTTTCGGACTTTTTTACATATTTGGATATGAAATATCCAAGATAAAAATCTGTTGTGTGGCCAGAAAATGGAGAACACAATGGCCTAACAAAAAAATATCAGCCCAAGTGCGGTCACGGCCATTTTCATTAAAAATTATTCCATAAACTGCCCACTTCTTACGAAATTCGAACTTTTTCGGACTTTTTTACATATTTGGATATGAAATATCCAAGATAAAAATCTGTTGTGCGGCCAGAAAATGGAGAACAGAATGGCCTAGCAAAAAAATATCAGCCCAAGTGCGGTCACGGCCATTTTCATTAAAAATTATTCCATAAACTGCCCACTTCTTACGAAATTCGTACTTTTTCGGACTTTTTTACATATTTGGATATGAAATATCCAAGATAAAAATCTGTTGTGCGGCCAGAAAATGGGGAACACAATGGCCTAACAAAAAAATATCAGCCCAAGTGCGGTCACGGCCATTTTCATTAAAAATTATTCCATAAACTGCCCACTTCTTACGAAATTCGTACTTTTTCGGACTTTTTTACATATTTGGATATGAAATATCCAAGTTCAAAATCTGTTGTGCGGCCAGAAAATGGAAAACACAATGGCCTAACAAAAAAATATCAGCCCAAGTGCGGTCACGGCCATTTTCATTAAAAATTATTCCATAAACTGCCCACTTCTAACGAAATTCGTACTTTTTCGGACTTTTTCACATATTTGGATATGAAATATCCAAGTTAAAAATCTGTTGTGCGGCCAGAAAATGGAAAACACAATGGCCTAGCATAAAAATATCAGCCCAAGTGCGGTCACGGCCATTTTCATTAAAAATCATTCCATAAACTGCCCACTTCTTACGAAATTCGTACTTTTTCGGACTTTTTTACATATTTGGATATGAAATATCCAAGTTCAAAATCTGTTGTGCGGCCAGAAAATGGAAAACACAATGGCCTAACAAAAAAATATCAGCCCAAGTGCGGTCACGGCCATTTTCATTAAAAATTATTCCATAAACTGCCCACTTCTAACGAAATTCGTACTTTTTCGGACTTTTTTACATATTTGGATATGAAATATCCAAGTTAAAAATCTGTTGTGCGGCCAGAAAATGGAAAACACAATGGCCTAGCATAAAAATATCAGCCCAAGTGCGGTCACGGCCATTTTCATTAAAAATTATTCCATAAACTGCCCACTTCTTACGAAATTCGTACTTTTTCGGACATTTTTACATATTTGGATATGAAATATCCAAGTTAAAAATCTGTTGTGCGGCCAGAAAATGGAGAACACAATGGCCTAGCATAAAAATATCAGCCCAAGTGCGGTCACGGCCATTTTCATTAAAAATTATTCCATAAACTGCCCACTTCTTACGAAATTCGTACTTTTTCGGACTTTTTTACATATTTGGATATGAAATATCCAAGTTAAAAATCTGTTGTGCGGCCAGAAAATGGAAAACACAATGGCCTAGCATAAAAATATCAGCCCAAGTGCGGTCACGGCCATTTTCATTAAAAATTATTCCATAAACTGCCCACTTCTTACGAAATTCGTACTTTTTCGGACATTTTTACATATTTGGATATGAAATATCCAAGTTAAAAATCTGTTGTGCGGCCAGAAAATGGAGAACACAATGGCCTAGCATAAAAATATCAGCCCAAGTGCGGTCACGGCCATTTTCATTAAAAATTATTCCATAAACTGCCCACTTCTTACGAAATTCGTACTTTTTCGGACATTTTTACATATTTGGATATGAAATATCCAAGTTCAAAATCTGTTGTGTGGCCAGAAAATGGAGAACACAATGGCCTAACAAAAAAATATCAGCCCAAGTGCGGTCAAAGCCATTTTCATTAAAAATTATTCCATAAACAGCCCACTTCTTACGAAATTCATTCTAATTATGTGTTGGTTTAGTATGGGTTTGTTTTGCCATATCATAATGTGTGATATGTTTTCCAAATTTTAATTTTTTTTGTTTATTTTAAGAGTGCATTTAATATAATATTTTTTTATTGTATTTATTAATTGTAATTTATTAATTGGACAGCATTAATAATTAAATCATAATAATATATTTCGCCCGAATGTATGCAATTTATTTGATATTATTACCAATACATTTACCATATATTAAAAGTTAGGACACTTTTAGGACAAACTTCCACATCGTGCATTTACCATGTTGGTATATGTTGTTGCTGGGACTGCGGGTTCGATTGCGTGAGGGAGCTCGTCGTCCACGCGAACGGCTTCGACCTCTGAGTAACCCGTCGAGTCTGGACTCGATTCTCGACAGTCTTTGTTCGAGTGTGTTTGGTGCTGTTGCTGAACGGGGAGTTCTGTCTCCACTGCGTTCTCTTGATTGCCGGTATGGTGCATTGACTTGGCTGACGCTTTGAGATGTGATGTTTATGACATCATACATCTTGTCGGCTATCTTGGCTAACGTTTGTGTCGTGGAGGATTCGGGCTGTGCTACCAGCGCTATGCGAATCAACTCCGGCATTTTACGTACCCACAAAGATTTAATGATATTTTCATTAAAATTGTTGTTAGCCAGTGTTTGTATGTGGCGTAAAGCGTCAGATGGTTTTTGGTCGCCTAATTGCTGGCCTGAAAGCAATTGTTCTAGCTGACGTTCGCCCGATGGTGCTAGTCGTTCTAGCAGCGTTTGCTTTAATGTGTTGTATTGGTTGGTTGTCGGCGGATTGAGGAGGAGATCCGAGATCACATCGCACGTTTCTGGTTGCAAAGCTGATAATGTTTGCAGGTACTTTGTTTTATCAGCTGTTATGCCTTGCAGCCCGAATTGTATTTCGGCGAGCTGAAACCATGTGTTTGCTCTTTGTGGCCAGAAAGGTTGTACTGCGATTCGTTGATGTGATGCCGCGATCTCTATTTGTGGACTAGCGCCTTGAGGCATGGTGTCCATTTTTTGTGGTTGATCTTTTTCATCGTCCGACATTCTTTTTTTTTACAAACCAATAAAACAATAAAAATACAACAATACAACACTTTTAAAGCGGAATGGTTACCGTGTGATTACGTTTGAAGGCCGGGATGTTCCTTCGGCTTAACTCCCTTGTGACGAGATACCCCCGAATATGGAGTTCCTTGCGTCCTACCTTATATTGGGGGGGCTCGTTGAAATGTGTGGCAAAAAAAATTCAGAAAATGCAAGGTGAAATTGGAACAGCGGATATTATGTGCAGCGAGAAACCGACCAGTGTGTGTGTGAAAAATGGATGGGTGCGCACGTGGTGGTGAAAATTATATATATGAATATGAAAATTTTACAGTAAGAAAATGATTCTACGTTAAGAAAAACAAAATGAATTTACGTTAAAAATAATAACAAAAAAAATGATTCTACGTTAATAATTAAAATTTTGCAATGAAAGTACAAGAAAAAAATTTTGTATATATATAAAAAAAAACTTTGTACCGGTTTAATTGTTGTTATTCCTGCTGCTGCTGATGATCCTGCTGCGTTGCGGTGAGGGTTGGTCGCGTCACCGTTGTTATTTGTCCCACGGTGTCCCTCGTTGTTGCGTGGAATGGCCCTACGCACGTCTCCGCTTAAATTTTTTGTATCCCTCGGTGCGTGGGTGGGACGTCCCCTACTCCACGTTTTTTTTTTACTGTCTTTCCACGCGGTTATTATTTTTTAGATGCACTTGTCACGGAATATTATAGGAATTGTATGTTGCGTGTTTTATTTATTTAATGCGGTAAAAACCGCCGTCGATTGGTCACCACTTATAGGATTTGTTTCCTAATTAATGTTGCTTGTCCAATTCGGACTTCTCAAGTTAAAACACCAAAACACAATAATATTCAATTAATTAATTTTGTTTGATTTGTATACCATTTATTTTTAATGTACACGTATTTTATTTATTTATAATTTATTTATTTATTTATTTAATTTAATTTATTTTAATATTTAATTTATATATTTATATATATATGTATGTACCACCACTCGCACATGTGACATTTGCAAAAACTAAAAACGCAATATGGATGACAATATTTGTGTTGTCTTGTTTTTGTTGTATGACGTCGCCTTCGTGTCCAAAATACATGTCGTATTTTGGAGAGGGAACAGATGCGCCGGCGACGGTCGACATTGCACTTTACTATAATTGTTTTATAGTAGTGGTTCGGCTATTGGATGTGTGATGGGGTTAGTGAATGCTTAATTCAAATAAGTTGATTTATATTTGAATTTCACTAATTGTTTTGTTTGTGGCAGAATCGAATATCGGTGAGTCGAATATTCGAGCTGCTACAGATTTCTTTCCACATTTTGAATTTTTCATTTTTTATTTCATAAATTTTCCTTAAGTACCGTGCACAATCTCTTGTATGTTTTTCAGTCTCTTCTGCGCTTTTGGTTTGCATTTGTAGAAATAATTTTCGTTCCTCTTGAAAATTATTTCTTGACGACCTTCTTAGAGTGTTTCTTGGTATAGGTATTGGTGTTAATATTTGAGCTTCCTCGTTTCTCTAAATTTGCGGTTCTTCTATCGTAATATCTTGCTCCACTGCTAGGTTTAATTTCTTCTGTGGATTGATTACCAAAAATGTTCGGTGAAAGGTTTGATTCAGGATGTCTCTCGGAGTCGGATGGAGTGTTCAGAGCTAATCCATAGCTCCTATTTGCAGTGTTAGTAATCCTTTCGTAGCACAAAAGGCTAATTACACTTTCTTCTAGGTGTGAAAATATATATAATTTATTACTCCCACCAAGCACTGGATTGCAACTTCTTTCTTGTTGTGGGCCAATTTTTTTTAATTTTATTTTTTAGATCATTCCAGACCTGAAATAACTTAATATTGAAATATATATGTACAATCTTATATTTCTAGATTTTATTTATATGGTCTAACCTTTTGCCATCCTACTCCTTCTCGAATTGGAGGACCTAAGCTGTTTAGCTTGGCAGCAAAAATGTTCCACTTTTCGCTAAATTCTGTTTTGGAAATGGCAAATGAAAAAAATCCTTTGGCAATCCCCACATTTCTTTCCATCAGTTGCACTAAGCATTCGAATTTTAATACTAAAATACCAAAAAAATTACTGTATAGTAGTATTGTAATATGAAAATTATTATTTGCCTAAAAATATAAAACTAACGTTTCGCTCGTTTCCATTTTTATCGGTCACTTCAAAATTCGAGATGACAAAAACGTAATTTCAAGTGAAGAAAAACTTTTCAAATGACTAAGAGAATACGACGTAAAACGATGTTTGTCTCTTCAAACGACGATTGCCGCTTCAATCGACTAAGAGAATACCAAAATTTGACAGTCGGTACAAGTGACAAGTGACACGGCTAAGAGAATAGGTTACTTATATTGCAAATTTGCATACAGAACGGTACTTTTACAGTAAATGAACAAAAATAAAGTAATTTATTACTAAAGTAAAGTAAATAGATCATATTGAAAAGGATTAAACGTAATATAGAAAGAACACTTGTTGTAAATACAATACAGTATGAGAAAACAAATTGGTTGTAGTTTGGCTACTATTATTTTGCCGATAATATATATGTATATATATATATATATATATATATATATATATATATATATATATATACATATATATATATATATATATATATATATACATATATATATATATATATATATTAATTTTTTTTTTATTATTTTAAATATTACAACAGATTATATATATATCATCTAGTAATTTGTCTGTCTTTCTTATGTTTATTTTGCAGAGATATAAACCATTAGCTAGTCTCTAAAAATTTGGCCGCCCTATTGTGGTCTTCCCAGTTCCATCGGTTTCTTTCTTTGGAGCCTTCGTACTCCATTTGTGTTACTCAGCATACCACGTAACTCAACATTTTGATGTTGACCAAGCCGTTGTATGTGTTTCTTTGTATGAATCGTTATCTCTTGGCTGACGTTTTCCATCCGGAAGTCCCTATGTAGATTATCGTTTCTTATGTACCAAGGAGCGTTCAATATTCCACGTAACACTTTATTTTGAAAAGCTTGTATTATTTTAATATTGGTTTTCTTAGTACAGCCCCAAAGTTGAATACTATAAGTCCATATAGGTTTTAAAACTTGTTGGTATAGTAGCAACTTATTAGGTATTGACAGCTCTGAATATCTTCCAATTAGCCAATACATATTTTTATATTCAATGTGTAGTTCCTCCTTTTTCTTTTTAATTTGCCCTTTCCATTTTAACTTAGCATCGAGACTCATACTTGGCTGAGTTAGCATAATGAACTTGTTTGGAATTTAGTTCTATTGGTATCCAGTTAACTATTTGATTGGTAAAGTAAACGTGCGTTGATTTTTCTTCATTTAGCTTAATGCGCCATTTTTTAGTCCAGTTACTTAGTTTATTCGTAGCCCGTTGCAGTTTTCTGGTTGATTCGTCTACTTTATAACCAGTAGCTAAAATTGCAGTATCGCCCGCGAATGTTGCTATTGTTGTCCCGCCGGTGTTTGGTAAGTCGCTTGTGTAAAGTAAATACGAGACTGGCCCCAGCACGCTACCTTGGGGAACCTCTGCAGATACCCTCTTTAGTTCGGAAAATTCTTCTTCACATCTAACGCGAAAATATCTGTTATCAATGTAAGATTTCAATATCTGAAAGTATTCTTTTGGCAAATCTCGATGCAAGTTATATTCTAATCCAGGGTGCCATATTTTATCGAAGGTCTGTGCTACATCCAGAAATATTGTTGAGCATATATGACCTTTTATGATTAGATGGTTTCTTCGGCTTTGGTATCATAATTATTTCTGCTACTTTCCATTGCAGAGGTACATATTTCAGTCGAAATGAAGCGTTGATTGTATGAAGAAGTTTTCGCACCTTTTTAATTATTTTTATTTAATATTTAACAATAAATGCACATAATTATTTGCACTAAAATGTGGTACACATATTAATGTTTTTAAATAAATCACAACATCAAATACTACCTTATGACAATTGCATTTGTAACTAGCATGGGAGCAGTTTCATGAAAATTAACGTAATCACCAACAAAATGAACCGATTGACATAAATTTGGTGCTTACCATAGCAAAAATTATACTAATACAATGAAATTAAATAACTATAGGCAACTATAAAATTGTGAGAATTATACTTTGTATATGTATACGAAACCCTCATGGCTCACGTGTGAGACTAGACTCAGGAAACGGCCAAAATCCCTGTACTGAACGTTATATTATTCAATAACCATTCCCTCAAACATGTCGAATTTCATCAAAATGTGTTGAAAATAGCCTACTTAGTAAGAATAATTAATGTTACGTTGGGTGGATGTTAACGACAATTGAACTAGCGCAAAAAGCAACAGAAACTACATGGAGGAGAAACAAAGCTGAGATCGCTTTAAAATTGAGTATTGGCCAAAATATTAAATATTTGGACCTCCAAAGTACAATGAAAAAACTAATTAATTAATCACACTCATGTGGATTTACAGTATGAGTAACCAAATATGATTTGAAGAACAACTTTTGCAACACCATGATGACGAGGTAACATTTTGTTTATAACAATTGTTCACTTTAAAAAATAAAAAAAGTTCCGGAGGGAAGTTTAAAATACGTTTATTGCATATCAATATATGCGAGTAGGTGGAAGCAGATTTCATATAGTTGAACCTTGATTACGTTGACTATGCGGGATATTACGTTGTCTCCAACATAACATTATTATTTATGTATGTATGTATATATTGACAACATCACTGGTTTGATGACCTAATAATTTTAATGATAGAATCGTATTGAAAAATTTCAAAACAAGACATTTTTATTAAGACTAATAATAAAAAGTGAAAGAAACATTAAAACTCAATTTAAATATGTATTAAGTGGTAGTGTATATGTTTGTATATATGAAAGAAGAAGTAAATTATAAGTTTATATTAATCGATCAATTGATCGAATTACGATCATCAATCATAATTATTATAAAGTTGGTTGAATTGTTTAGTGTCCAATTTGGATCGGATTATAATACTCGTAACTATCATCGACACTTTTTTTTGTTGTTATATATTTCTATGCTCATAATATGTGTACGTATACATATATTTTGACGACAAGGCGCATTGAAATAAATTGAAATATATGGATAGAATGACTATTAATTATAATATGTATTTTAGGGCGCCGATTACGTGACGCCATTTTAGACGATTAATGTACACATTTTAATATGACGTATTCAAGAGGATGTATATCAGTCATGTATATGCAATATGCGCAATCCTTGAGTGCTTCCCTTTCACGCGTTACTAAATATTTATATGACAGGAAATGTTTCAAGGTTTTTCATATACATTCGTACACATAAAAATCTCGGCTGTCTCTCTATTTTATGCAACATAGCTATTTTTGCAGATATGTATGTTTATAAAATTTATTATTCGGACATTAAATCACAAAAACCACAAAAAATAAAATTATATTTTATAAATTTTATTATTCAAATCAAAATCGTATAAATCAAATATAACAATACATCCTAGAATTTTAATTTAACATTTTTTTTTTTTATTCAATGTTGTGGATTATGATAATACTAAATGATGATGATGATGACGACTATATGTACATATATACATAAAATGATCATTGGCTAACATAACACACACCAAACAAAAACAAAACAAACACATTATTTACAGTCTACACACCATTTAAAGTAAAACAACATACAATCCTCTTCCAGCACACACACAAAAATCATATAAATTAACATAAATTTGAATGTCTGTAATAATTTTTTTCGTTTTTTAATTTTTTAAATAAACATAAAATTTATGTTATTTCGTCTACCAAAATCTATCTATCTCATCATGAAGATGGATACATATATACACTAACTATGTACATATATGTATGTATACCATATTCCTCATACATTATACGAAAAACATACAGCATAAATCATATCTAAAATTCTACAAATTGATAAAAATAAAAATTTGCATAGATAGAAAATACTCTCTACAATTGAATGATTAATGAATTTTTGTTGTTGTTTATACATACTGGTATTGAGATACAATTTTGTTACTTAACATCCACTTTACATACATTGTGACTATATATATTCGCATAATAATACCACGCACATGATGGTTTGAAATATTTGTATAGCCCTATTCCCAAAAATATTAAATCCGCGCACCCTCGCATACTTGAATGTCGTGTCGACTAGATATTTTTAGTGTGATAATGATTATGTTATCTTGTGTTAAAAATTGATTTGTTATATTTTTTTGTTTGCCGTTCGATGCGAGGATGATAAATGAATTTTTAAATCGTTCCTGTCGTGTGAGGAAAAAGTTTTGGGCTGAACATTTATTTGGTATTTACATTATGACAAACAACGTCTATACGTTATGAATTTTAAGGTTTTCTCAGCGTGATTAAATAAAACTAATTATTCCAAAATTAAAAAATGTATAATCGCTTTTTCCATCATAAACCATTGGAATGTACTGTGGCTTCAAAGAATATTTATGATAATGAAGCGGAGCGTTTTCCGTTTCGTAGAAAGACGAATTGTAATTGATTTGTAGAAATTTTCGTTGCGCTATGGGAAATTCAGTGGTGGCCATCACACTGTTTTATTTCTTTGAGGAAAATAAAACACTGTGATGGCTGACACTATTTCTGAAGAATGTTTATAGGTTAACTTATTTATTATAAATTTTAATGTAACTTGCCAATACAAGTTATAATCTCAGAGATATTAAAAACAACAACAAAAACTTCTTAAAAAATTTAATATTAATTGTTAATTGTATGTAATGAGAGTATTAAAATGTTTGGCAAGTGCATAATGCATGCAAAGTAAAAATATTGTATAAAATGAAATTCAATTATACATAAACAGAGGTGAAATTAGGATAATTAAAATAAAAATGGAATAACACAAAATTGTAAATGATATGATGAATTTTACGAATGCTGTTCATTATCATTCTCCCCATATTGAACACTCTGTGGTTCAACATTTACTGGAAGTGCATAGAGATTAACGATGGCTGCTATGATTGTTCCAGTTTTATCGAGGCGACTCGCACTAATTGAGAGGTGGCAAATTTGAATTCCATTTGAGAGATGGCAAATTTGGATCCTTGATGATTACAATTGTTTCTCTGCGATTGTTTCTATGCTTTTTCTTCCAATAATATCAATGTTACAGTTGCTTCAAATAATCAGACCAGAATTGTATAAAAGGTTTACTAATTCCCAGCGTTTAGCATACTTTATGTCATCACGGTTGTAAGAGGAGTGATGGGACGCGAATTTAGAAGAGCCTCCACTTGTTTTATCAATGTGTTAAGCGCCTCATAAGTTAAGTTAGCGTTTCCCATGGTGCGACGAATATGATATTTAGCTAATTTTACAACAGTTTCATAAATACCACCGAAATGTGGAGATCCTGGTGTTGAAAATTTTCAGGTAATTTAATCTTCTGTTGTGCATGATTTGAGCTGCTGTTAAAAATCTGCATCTTGAAACATCTTAAACAAATCGTGTAAATTAGAATTGGCGGCTACAAAGTTGGTCCCATTATTTGAGAACCAGGGACGAAGCGTGTAATTTTTAGGAACGGAAGCATATCTACTTGGTAATTTACAAAATTAAAAATGTGACTTTATTTTCATTCAAATACATTAATTTATTATTATAATTTATTTATTATATAATATTTATACAAGTACATACAAGATTTAATACATTACAAAATAAAAATAATAATAATAATAATTAATAGAATTAAAATAACTGAAATACTCGTACTATTAATTCAATTTAATACAAATAAGCTGAATTTTACAAAAATAGTTCCAACAGAAGAAAAAATTAATTAGATCTTTTATGAAAGTTCAATTCTTCCATTTTTTATTGAAAATTTACTACTTAGGCTGCGGACCAATTCACGGGTAAAAGTCGACTTTTCGGTAAATTCATTTATCCTATCAAAAAGTAGGGTAAAGCGAGTACACAAAAGTAAATATTTAAGGTTTAGGTTGTTTATTTTTTAATGATCTACGGATTGAATAAGCTGAAAATAAACAAAATCACGTATTTCAATAAAATAAAAATATGTACTAAAATTCGACTTTTACCTTAGTAATTGATTTACCCGTGGATTGGTCCGCAGCCTTACTTTGGCATTTCAAATTTTTTAATAATTCCTTTTCTATTGATATTAATGCTAGATTGGATAGCCTTGTTTGACCACAGTTATTTCGTAGCTGAGTTTTTATTCTTTTTAAACAACAAAATGATCTTTCGCACGACGCGGTTGTTACTGGTAAAGTTAAAACAAGTTTCACAAGTTTAAAATACTCACTAAAATAACTATTCAATTAAAAATTTCAGAATCGATTGAACATTTGTTTTATCTTTAAAATTGTCATCTTTAAAGATTACTTTTATGTAGTTCAGTTTTTAAAATGCTGATGTCTATAAATCTGGGATAAGAATTTTCTAAATTAAGTAATAAATCTTCAGGAAATTTTGTATGAAAATCATTATATTTCGATACGTCGAACAGATTCAAAAATTTAAAATATGGTAAAGAATCAAATCGTTGATTTAACGCCGCAATGATGTTTTCTACGATTTCCGTTAACAAAGTTTTAAAATCTTCTTTCGTGGATAATGTGCTTCGTCTATGTTTTGTATATAAGTTAAAAATATTTTCTCGATCTTCAATATTTTCGCAAAACCATCGAAATTTTAAAGAGATTGTAAAGTAGTCTCACTATCCCAAGTATGCTCATTTTCCAGAATATTCTCCAGGAAACAAATCAAATCGTTTTTAAAATCGAATATAGTTTGTACAACTCGTCCATTATATTCCCAACGCGTTGGAGCAGCAGTACGTATTTTCTTTTTTATGAATTCAGTTAATGTAGCTGTCCTTTTGGTAGAATGATGGAAGAAATTCACAAAGCAATATAAATTTAAAAAAAAAAATAGAACATGGAATTATTTGGAAGCATGATTGTGATAGAACAAGATTTAGTTTGTGAGCAACAGTGGATATATTGAGCATGCAGAATAAGTTCTCGAATTTTAGTCTGTAAACCATTTGAATTGCCAGACATTACCGCGGTACCGTCATAACTTATTAAAAACATTTTCTTTTTTATAAAATCAAATAATGATTGAGGTGATCTTCCGAGCGAAACATCTACAAACCCTAAAAATCTTTCAACTACAATGTCACTTTTAATGTAACGGAATATTATTGAAAGTTGTGATTTGTTAGAAACATCGGTGGTTTCATCTAACATTAAGCCAACGTAGTCAGTATTTCCAATTTCATTACGAATTTCTTCTGACAATACAAAGCTTATTGAGGAAATCAAATCATTTTGGATATGGCTAGAATATCCGGAGAAAACTGTAGAGTTACTTAAATGATTTTTTAAAGTTTATATTCTTTTAATAAATTTAGAGTATCAGTGAAATTACCTCTATTTAAGGAGCTTGGCGATTCATCGTTACCCCGAAAAGCTAACTCTTGGCATGCAAGATGACAAGTTACATTAATTATGCATTTCAATATTTGCCGATTTTCATTTATTTTATCATTAAAATTTCGTATAGATAATGAACGTGCAATCCAATATTAATCAATAAATTTTAAATTCTACCTCGCCCAAACATTTTTAATTCCATCGTTGCAGTTAAATGAGAACTACTTTCTTTTCCATGCCTAACTCCAGCTTTGGTTAAATTATTCATATCGCTGAAACCAGATGTGTTCCAAATAGTATTTTCCGTTGCAAATAAAAGACATGGCCAGCAATACAATTTATTCGTCTTAGCAACACCCCGATAACCACAAAAATTTATTTAAAACACACTTGAAAAGTGTCTCAAACATAATGGTAATAATTTTTAAATCTGGTGTTGGTCTTCCAGAATCAATAATTAATTTTCTTGATGAAAACGATTTTTCTAAAACGTCTTCAATTGTACACTTGCACTCGTTCATTTTTTTAACTTTAAATAATAGAAATTATGTTTCAGATCAAAACTAGATTTATTTATGAATTTTTTAATAAATAAATAAATTTTATCTTCTGTATAAACCGGGAAATAAACGAGTAAATTTTAAAGATAATATTGCTTTATTTTAAATTTAATACAAAACAATTTTTAATTATTATACTGCGTGCAAGCACTATCACAATTCAATGACGAAATACAACCAGTGCTGGGATGTTCTAACATCACTTCGATTCGCTTCGATAGACATTTGTGTCTCTTTTTTCACGAACAAAATTGTATTCTATTTCGCAATTTATATTAGCCGTGTTTCTTGACGTATGATCTGAAACAAAAAATAGTACAATTTTTTTGTTGATTTCATGAAACGTGGCTATACAAATGAAAGGGAAGCAGATATGATCTGATCCGTATCAGATCATACGTCAAGAAACACGGCTAATGTGATCATAGCCTACTCGATTCTATTTCTATAAATTTATTCGATAAAATATCACCAATATTTTTATTTTCGATGGTAAGGGAAAAGATGAAAAAGAGATAGTTTGCAAATTTATTCTAACAGGCTGAGATCGCAATAGACAAAAGGTAATTCAAAAAAACGCAATGAAGCACAATTTTGTTCGTAAAAAAAAAAGACAAATGTCTATCGAAGCGAATCGAAGTGATGTTAGAACATCCCAGCACTGTATTTCTCCATTCTAATTCGATTTGCGTAAATAGGACAGTCTAGTCTATAATTCTATATATTTTATTTAAATTAAATGAAACAATACAATAAACAAAATAAAACAAAATGTTGACTGAAACCAAATAAATTACACACATCGAAACATTGAATAAAACATGAGTATACTCATTTACGCAATTCATATTGGAAATAGCAACGAGAAAATGCTCAAATTAGATGAAGAGCTAAGGTAAATGGAAAATAATGAATTTTTGTGGCGCATTCTTTCATGTCTAATTTACATAATGCAATATATTCCGTGTTCACAAATTTTATGTTATGTTCTTTTATTTTTTCAATAAAAATACAAATTCATATAGGAAACTGGGATATAAAATGAATTTTAACGTTCCAAAATCGGGCCATTTATTTGTTAGTATCGCTGCATATTATGTTTATGTACAATTAGTAAATGGATCTCATGGAAAATATATTTTTCAAATGTGGCGTACATTTTGAAATAATTATATGCATGGACTGTTTAATTATAATTTCTTTCATGGAATAGATTCTATTACGGAAGCACTCATTCCGTTCAATATATGGACGCTTCGTCCATGCAGTGAGAACACAGTTTTGCATAGTCCTCTTGTAGCTATAAAACGGCGAAATGCACCGATGAATGAAGCAGAAGTGAGATCTGAGCAAGACATACAAAAACTGCCAAATATGTTTTAGTCGGAATCTATCCGCGTAGGCGATAATGGATGAACAACGGTCCTGCATAACCTATAATAACGTTATAAAATGGTGGTGCTGGATTGACTCGTTCTGGTGGTAAATCTGCCATAAATTGTTCAGGAAGTTTTGGTTTTACACGGCAACATATAACCTGTTTTCAAAAGCTGTTTTCCGTTTATCGGCCAGTAAGATTGTCGTCCAGTTGCTAAAACCGCTTGTGCACCAACGTGTAAGTTCTTTCTATGGATGAAACTCATTAGTGTGGTGGTAAAATAATGATTGCTTGGTAGTATAGCTGGATGCTGCGATTGATCCATAAATAATGAAATTGATTTTAGTAATGAATGTCGAACTTGAAAACCGGTTCTAGTTCTAGTAATAAACAGGTTCTAGTAATCCATTATATTCTCTTGGAAAGCTGGTGGCTTGAACCAGGCGTAGCATTCAAACTATTTTTTACTTCTTCCGCATTCCAATTGTTCTTGAATTTTTGAAACGGCAATTGTGGATGAAACCCATTGAATTTTGTATTGTTACCAAAGAATTTTTACCATGTATTCGATCCAAAAGAGCATGGCCGAGTTCAGCGCTTGCAGTCACAGCAGTAGCGTTTTCTTCGATGATCTCATTTAATTCTGTAAGTTGTTCTGAATTATCGCAAGCCTCAATTGTAGAATGAAGAAAATTAGGTCCAAACCACCAAAGTTCAGAATTCATTAATAATTAAGGAAAAGTCCCTCTTGGAATCAAATCGGCTGGGTTTAATTTTGACTCGGGTCTTGCTTGAATGTCGGACACACGGTGTGCCTCGTAGGTTTACCCATTTGGAAAATGACGATTTAATCCAATGAAGAGTTATCATAGAATCCGTCCAATAATATGGCTTGCTTCAACCTTGAAGTTCAAAATACTAAAAACCTTTTGCATGAGTTTGGCCAAAACTTGTGCTGCACACAATTCAAGTCGAGGTAAAGTAACGTGCCTCAAAGGAGCAATCCGAGATTTCGAACACATTAGTAGTGTAACCTTCCTAACCTAAAACGCGTACATACTCGCTACCATTAAATAAATGACGTGGAATGTTTAAATGAGCTAATTTTGGAAGTTCGCCTAAATAATTAGCCTAAATAAGTATGGTATGCCATTGAAACAACTTCATCCCAGCTAACCTTCAATGACCATAACTTTTATAATAATAATTTACCCACTACCACTATTGGAGACACTAATTCAAGAGGATCAAATATCTTTGTAACTTAGGATATGATTTTTCGTTTAGTGGGAGTTGAGGTAATTGCAGAATCTAAATTGGTATTGACACGAAAATGGTCGAAAATTGGATGCCAGTACATCCCTAACGTTTTTATACCAGTTTTGTCATTTATCATATATTGGAATTCACGATCGTCTTCTGGAATATTTGTAAGAAGCTCCTGATTATTGGAACACCATTTACGCAAAGGTAAATTGGCACCTAGCAAAATTGAAGTAATAACAGTTTTCAACATTGCAGCATCTTCTATGGTATAAGAACCAGTCGAATTGGCTGTCGGTTGACAAGATTGAGAATCGAGAGCAAGTTGAAATAAAGAGCGTGTTGCTAGATATGGTGTTGAAGTAGTACCATATGTGACAGTCTTCAGTTTGGAGCTCTTTAGATGATTTGTATCGTCAGAAGATTTGTACTGGTATTGGTTTTCATTGGAGTCATTGGAGGAAGCCCAAAAAATGAAGATACATCGGGCAAGAAAAGAAATAATTACTGAGCCACAAAATCTGGCCCTTATTAACATCCCTGAAGAATTACGTCAATTAGAAGGGGAATTGTTTGTGTTTTGTGAGTCTGAGGTCGACAGTGAAAAGCTTATCATAATGGGTACCAAATCATCTCTACAACTCTTAGCAGAGTCAACATGCTGGATAATGGATGGTACATTTGAAGTGGTACCGTCCATAATGCAGCAATTATTTTCCATCCACGGCAACATTGAAGGTGAAATTATTCCATTAATTTTTTGTGTAATGAGCCAAAAAAATTTAAAATTATACAACCATTTCTTTTTTGAATTAAAAAAATTATTTTTAAAATTTGAAATTGAACCAAATCCACAAAGAATCGTGTGTGATTTTGAAAAAGCCATTATCTCATCGACTAAATTTTTTTTCCAAACACAAATGTGAAGGGATGCTTGTTCCACTTCGGCCAAATTTTATGGCGTAAAATCCAAAAGGAAGGTATGAAGAAACTTTATGGAAATTTCGTATCATTCTCGTTGGAAATTAGGATGATAAAGAGCCTAGCCTTTGTTCCGGAACATGAAGTAAATTCATAGTACTTGGAACTAAAAGAAAACTTTGAGCACAGGGAATCCAAAAAATTTGGATATTGGCTTGAAAACAATTATTTAATGACAAGAAATCAGTCTTTATATTCTCCAGTATTTTGGACAGTGAACTAAAACAAACCCGGAACGGAGTATTTCCTAAGAACGCAAAATAGCGTTGAATCGTGGCACCGACGTTTGAAAGTGGTAGTCGGGAAACGCCATGCGGGGCTTTATAAATTGATAGGAAATTTGTCAAAGGAAATGATAATGTCAAAAATGCAGGTGGAAAAAATAAAATCGGGGAATCACATTGGAAAGAAAATATCGATCATACAAAAGAGCAAAAAAATTGAAAAAATTATAAAAAAACGTCGGATGATGGGGAAACTAGATTTTCTTAAAAAGATTGCAATAAGTTTATCCCTATCAACCCAAAAAATTAATATATAAAATTGCTTAAAATTATTAAATTGATAATTTTGTTAAAATTGAATTAAATAAAAAATATTAAATTTATTTGTTGGTTATTTATCACTGCGTTTGTATGTGTTGATGTGGGTTTTGTGTGTGTATGCCTGGGATTGTGTCTGTATGTATATATGTGTGCGTATTTGTATGTATATGAAGATATGTGGGTGAGTATAATGCTGTGCCTGTGGGAATGTGTATGTTGATTTTATAAAACAGAATTTAAAAAAATAGAATTTTTTCAAAACAGAATTTTTTCAAAACAGAATTTTGTAAAAACAGAATTTTGTAAAACAGAATTATATACCGATCCCATTTATAGAGCAGGCGTTTATAAAGATTACTTACTTTATTTTAAGTTGTAACGTTTCAATTTTAAAAATTTAGAAAAATTACTTATGCCACAAATATACTTGAGTTATAAAAATCACTTATACCGATTTAAGTAAAGATAACCGTGGAAAACAGTTTTAGAATAAAAACTTATTTCAAGATAAGTTTTTTTTTCTCAATTTAAATAAAAATTATCGTTATATTTATTTTGCCAAAAATCACTTATTTCGTGCAAGAACATCAACTCTCGTTGTCTGAGTTAAGTGGTTTTCCAAAAATTATTCAGTGAAAAATCCTACATAAGTAATTTTGTTTTCTTTATATAACCACTTATTTCGAGATAAGTGGTTTTTGAATTGCCACAAATTTATAATTGTAATCTTTTAAGAGCCCATACACAGCCCGTTTTATCTGAATACCACCAATTTATATATTAACAAAAGCTTTACATAATGATAATATTCGCAATGTACGATTTATATATTATTGATTTCTTTCACTCAAGAATGGATAATTTACAAAGATTAATAAACGATATGCTCAAAGCTTAAAAGCTTCCATCTTTACTTCTTGGCATTTTCTTTAATTTCTATGGTATAAAGTGTTAACTTTTTATAAGTTCGAGAATAAAATGTATCTACATACAATAAAAATTACAAAGGTAAGAATTTCTGAAAAATGTTCAGCTCTGTACACATTATCATCGCATCGTTCAATCTCATCAAACCCGCAACATAAACATATTTATTTATATATATATATATTATATATACGTATACATTTTATAAACATAATAATTGGACATTAAAATATAAAAAAAAAATATTTCACACTTTTTGCTAAAAAGTACATAATAAAATATAATAATGTAAGACTGTTAAGTTAAACTTGTTTATTCGCATATACTCGTACGAGTGTTTGTTGTTTTTTTTTTTTTTTTTTTTATAAATTTCTTCAATCCAATCTTGATCAATTTTTCTGTTGACTTCTTATTATTCTTATTATATATATACAATTTTTAAAGTGCACATTTATATACATACATACATACATAAATAAAATTCCCGAAAGTAACCAAAGTGTATTATAAGAACGCAGCAACAACAAACACTTTATTAAATGTAATAATAAGGTAATTTATACTCGTCTTAAAGTTAAATATGTTTTTGTGTTTTGTTTTGTTTTGTTTCTTTTCAACAATTCAATTGATAATGTTTTATGATAAGACACATAAATTTTATAATATATTGAAGAAAAACAAAAAATTCAAGACGAACGGTTTAGAGATAAATCAGCGGAATTATTGAAAAAAAATAAAACTACTTGTTGTCTTAGCCGTTGCTTCTTTTTATTTTATTTGTTTCAAGATACATTATATGAGTATATTCTCTTCTCCTCCACTTTAATTGACATTATGGTATTTTTTTGTGTATTGTATACGATGTTTTAAAAACATATAGTAAATATTTATTGATTAAGATATTATGATAAAAGTACTATATACATGTTACAATATTCAATCAACAGCAAAACCCTTATATGCACTCTTACCACTTCACATGCATATATACATAATTATGCTTATATAATGGTATATGATTGAATTAATTATTGACACTCACTTTAAAATGTCAATATCATTATGTATGTATATATGTATAGGTATGTATGTACATAATATAAAATTAAACATTGTACAGACAATCACTTAAAATTTTTAATTAATTAATTATTTTTATTATTATAAACAATTGAATATAATTAATTTATTCGTGTCAATTGGAAATTGGTTTTTTAATTTTCATTTTTTTTGTATTTATTTAAGTAGATTCAATTTCATTTTTTGCCATATTTTTTAATTGAATGTATTGTTATTTTTAATGAGACTGAACAAAATGGCGTATTTTTTTAAGAATAAATTAAAACAAATACTCGTCTATTTGAACTCAAAATTTTAATGTTAAATTGTTTGAAAAATATCACCCTAGGTCATCCTTAACTTAACATACAATCTAGCCCCTTGTGGGTTTATTCTGGCTTTCCCTTGGAATAGGAAAAAACGAATTAAAAATTATCCCAAAATTTGTAAAAGTTTATTTTCTGGTGTTGGAAAGACATTTTTGAGAAAAACAAATTTAGTTAAAATGTTGACGTGATGTTTTAAAAAATTATTTTTATTTATTAAAAAAGATTTACTAAAATTTAAATTTATATTTGGTGAAAAACGTATTAAAATAATTCATTATCTTTCTACAAATTGTAGTAAATTTAACAAGCCATCACCATAATATACTGCAGTTAATCCAAGAAAAAAGGACAATACGCCGGCTACGGCAGCAGCAAAAATCTCCATTACTAAAAGGGAAATTGAATAGGGCTATTAAAGCCCTTAAACGAGCATTGAGAGAAGAAAAAGACTCAGGAATCCAGAGTTACCTTTCTGGAATCTCGGCGACCGAGAAGACAGATTATTCCATATAGTGGGAAGGCGACAAAACAACTAAAGAGGCCAACATTATCGAATCGACCAATTAGGCAACCAGATGGACATTGGGCCAGAAGTGACGTAGAAAAGACTACTGCTTTCTCTAACCACCAGAAAAAAGTATTCACACCAAACGAAAAAACTAGCACAGTGAACTACCAAAGTTCACGGAGGACCCTTCGAAACCAATTCCTTTAAAATTTAAGTGGAAAAATGTTAAAAATACCATTAAAAACTGCATAAATCCAGAGACGATTTTATTACCGGAAAAATGATCGGAGAATTACCTGATAAATGCATAAACCTCATAACTTATATCCTTAATGCGATTATGAGATGTGGCTATTTCCCTGAAAAATGGAAAATATCACAAATTACAATGATTCCGAAGCCTGGAAAAGACGAAACACAAGTTGCATCGTACAGGCCAATAAGTATACTTCCGATGATCTCTAAACTATTTGAAAAAATGGTATTACATAAATTAAAACCAATATTATCTGAAGGACAGATTATACCAGACCACCAATTTGGGTTTCGAGACCAACATTAGAAGAAAAGAAATATTGTTCGGCAGTTTTCCTAGACATTGCGCAAGCTTTCGACAAAGTATGGCATGGAGGCCTTATATACAAAATTAAAACTCAACTGCCAAAAAAATTTCATGCAGTCCTTGAAGGCTACTTGTTTTAAAGAAAATATCAGGTTAAACACAATTCAGCCATTACTAAACTAAATGATATAAACGCAGGAGTTCCACAAGGCAGCGTACTGGGGCCAGTATTGTATTTGCTGTATACTGCCGATCTACCAACAACTGATAAAGTTGTAACATCAACATTTGGAATGCAACGTTCTACTATACAAAATGATCTAATTCCTATATGGACATATGGAATTCAACTGTGGGGATGTACAAGCTCATCAAATATAGATCTTTTACAACGAACGCAATCAAAAATACTTCGCTGTACTACAAATTCTCCGTGGTATATCCGAAATTGAAACATCCATAGAGACCTTGGGATTAAAACGGTCAAAGATATGATCCAATCACACAGTTTGAAGTACATTTCGAAACTGGAAACTCACCCCAACGAATTAGCAAGACAACTATTAAGGCAACCGAAATATAGACGGCTTCGCAGAGTAGATCCACTAGATCTAATGTATTGATAAATTTAATTTAAATATGTAGTTAAGCTAACACATTAACATAGGTTAAGGACTTACATATATAATAAAATTTTGTTTAGATTGTAAGCTTTGAACACTTCTTGTTAGTTTCGTATAAAGAAAGATTCAAGAATGAAGCCATTAGCAGGTTTAAAACAAAAATCTTTCTACAAACTGTAATAGAAAGAAAATATATTTACATCAATGTGTATTTTACCATGTGCCGGTTTCACAAGCTGTTGTGGGTTATAGTGCGGGTATGGGTTTTATGTGCATATCAATAGGGTAGGCGTTGACCGTTTATAGCCAATTAACCATTGGTTTTTATTCCAGCGTTTCAACTATGTAGAAACCACCAGCTCTCTAGTTTAGCTCTCCGCGGTAGCACCTATGGAATGGAAATTAAATCGAGCTATTAAAACTTGCATTGCGGGAAGAAGTAAACCAGAGCGTCCAGAATGAACTATCGGCAACCGAGAGGACAGATTATTCTTTGTGGAAGACAATAAAAAAGTTAAAAAGGCCAACAAACTCGAATCACCCGATTAGACTACCAACTGGAAATTGGGCGAGAAGCGATGAAGAAAAAGGCAATACTTTTGCTGCTCATCTAACAACAGTGTTCGCACAATACGAAGAATCTAATAAAACTAATAACATTCATATTCAACGCAATTATTCGGACTGGTTATATTCCTCAAAAATGGAAGATATCTTTGATCACAATGATACATAAAGCTAGAAAAAATAAAACACAGATCTCATCATATCGTCCAATAAACGCGCTGCCTACAATCTCAAAGTTATTTGAAATAATGCTATTAACGAAATTGAAACCAGTATTAAAACATGGAACCAGAGAACAAGTACACAGAATTGTAAACGCAATCAAAAACACGTTCGAGGAAAAGAAATATTGTTCTGCTGCCTTCTTGGACATTGCACAAGCCTTTGATAAATTTTGGCATGATGGGCTAATATACAAAATTAAAGGACTTTTACCGAAGAAATTTCACTCAGTTCTGGGAATCTATCTTCTTCAAAGGCAGTACATGGTTAAACAAAATTATGCAACTACTTGTTTTAATGATATTAACGCAAGTGTTCCACAAGGCACCTTTGCCGATGATACGGCTGTCCTGGTTTCACACAATAGTCCCGAAACTGACTGAAAGGAATTACAAAATCACCTAAATAAAATCGAGAACTGGCTCATAAAAGTGAACGAAAATAAATCAACTCACGTCACATTCACGCTAAACAAACGCACTTGCCCACCAGTGGAATTAAACGATATTAATATTCCACAACAAACCAAGGTCAAATACTAAGGCATGCACCTGGATAAAGGGTAACGTGGACGAATCATATTGAAGCAAACCGCAAGCATATAAAAATAAAATTTTATTTTATACCTCCTGCCGGGTAAAATCAGCCGCCTCTTACATGAGAAACAGACGCTGTTTGAAGCCGCACCTCCTGGTGACCAGACGCTTCTTGCAAATTTTGGTCTGCGAGAGGTATTTTATTTCCCACTTACCCGCCAGTGTTCCAGCGTAGGCATCCCCCGATCCGCCACCTGGGGACGTACCTGATAGGAGACTTGCAACTCCCACGAGTTAATTATAGGTGGGCTACTATTAATTATTCTACTAACTCCATATTTGTAATTTTAGGTCACTTTAATTTTCTTCGATAATATGGTTTAAGGATAGTAATGGATTTGTGCATCCTTTAGTGTTTCTGAAGCACTTGATTTTGTATTATTTAATTTTTTGGCGGACAATGTAGTTGTTAACCAAGAATTATCCTATCTAACTAAACCTGGCAGTTTTCATACACTAAATACTCCTTCAGATACACCATACCAGGAAAAGATACAATAAGTTTCCTTGTTGGTATTCCAGTTCTCTGGAAAGGTTAATTAAACTTAAATTTAACATAACAAAAATAATTTAAGGACTTATAAAACTGGTTATTATGAAAAACTATTTAGTTTTTTTTATCGGACAGAAGTAAATAACAAGATCAATGAGTATTTGAGTAACTATTTAAGTTCTATTGAAACAAATCTAAGAAATAATCCTAAGCACTTCTGGCTGTATAATAAGTAACATCGTAACAAAAGTAAATATCCTATGATTATGTACTTTTGTGGCACTTCCTCTAATGTTCCGCTTTTGAATCAGCCTATGAAAAAATATAGTCCCAAACAATCTTGTAGATCTAAACCACTCCAATGTTTCGAATGTTTATGTTATGTCGCAACTTGATCCATTAAAAGGCGGAGGTAGTGATGTACTACATATCTAGTAAATTCTCTAGTGAATTAAAAAATGTCGTAGTCAAACCGCTTACTATAATTTTTAATGTCCATTAAATTTGGTATACTTCCTATTAAATGGAAAGGAACGTTTCGATTCATTATATAAAATGAAATGATTGACATAATTCTACTAGAAGGCAATCGTAAAGGTCAACGAATCACTGACAGTCTCAACAGCCAATTATTTGAAAAGTATCCATCTAAACGGCCAAATAAAAAAATATTCATACCATTCACGGAAGAGGAGTTTGATTGTTATTTGGAAATCTTAATTGAAACAATGAACATGACTCAGAACTATGGAGGATAGATTCTTCGCCCCTTATTCGAGCATCGATGTCTTGTATTCGCTTCAACATGAAGCAATGAGTCATACGCTTTGATAACGAAAATACTCGTCCTGCCCGCCAAAGAAGTAATAAGGTTGCTGCAATACGGCACATATGGCAGATGCTGAATAGCAATTTACAATAGTGTTACAAACCATATAAATGTATTACTATCATTGAGAGCACACACAAAATTTACACAATATATTCCGTCCAAGCCAGCCAAGTATGCGTATCCTCTATTAGTTGAAATTTATACTGGAAATCCGCCTGATGGTGAACGTCAAAAAAACGTCGACACACGTATTGTTTTAGATCTGGTAGCTGCTCACAATGGATCAGAAAGGTATATAACCACGGATAATTTCTTTACCACTTTACAATTAGCTCGTGTGCTTAAATCGTGGAACATGACTTCGAGGAACGGTCAGAAAAAACAAAAAATATTTGCCTCCAAATGTGAAACCATCCAAATATAGAGATGTATTTTCTACAAATTTCGGATTCAATAGAGATGCCACTGTATGTTGCTATGTTCCGAAAAAAAAAATCAGTGATCATTTTGTCGACGATGCACGTGACTGATGTTTCTAAAAATACAATCGATGTTTTTTAATACGATAGACGTCGCCACATTAGCTGCATATGTATATATATATATATATATATATATATATATATATATATATATATATATATATATATATATATTTATATATATATATATATATATATATTTATATATATATATATATATATATATATATATATATATATATATATATATATATATATATATATATGTAACATAATAGTCATTTCAAAAATACAGACCGGCGTAGACAATTTTTCAATGATCTTTCAAAAAAGTTATGCTTGCCTTCAGTGAAATCACGATCCACCAAGCCTCATGTGATTGGAAACCATTTCACACGGAATTCAATTGAACTAGTCCTTGGACGCGTAATTTCTCCACAATCAATTACACCAGGAGGTAGTGTTGGCGCTTGACAAAATTCTGGACCAACTTTTGTTGTTGGGCATTGCTATATTTGCACTGCAGGAAATCGAAAATATCGAGAGACACGGAAAAGTTGCTTTACATGTGGGCAACCTGTTTGCGCTGAACATACGGTAAATAAACCAACGTGTAATAAATGTAACTGAATAAAATTATTATTTCAAAATTGTTCTTTATTTTCATTTAAAAAAACTGAACATTCCCTTATAAAATACTATGGGTACAAAAGTAGCCATACCAGCCTGCTAAGGGTGTAAAAACTTTGGATCACATTTTCACATGGAAAACGTGGATACATTTTGTTGAATTTGTCAATAAATAAAAATGTTGAAACATTTAAAGTTGTCGGGAAGTTTCAGGCACCTACGAAATCAGGATGATACAAAAATATAAAGTCAAAAGTGCATTTGGTTACAATTGTATATATTCAGTCACGTAACCATATAAATTAATTAAATTTGTGTATATTACAAATTGGAAATCCGTGTTAGTTCATCTGATGTCTTTTGCGTGATATACACCTAAGATTGTTCCATTCGTCCCACGAAGCTCGTACGAGACATTACCAATTTTCCGTATTACGGTAGCTTTAACAAACTTTGAGGCCAATTTAGCACAAAAATTGGTTCCATAGCGTAACTTTGTACGAAGTTCCGAAAGACTTGTTGCCCGGGTAAAAAAGTGCCCGATTTACTTCTAAGATTTTAATTAGTAACATTTCGATTATAACTGTGTCTCAGGTGGGATTAAACTAGTTTCTGCGCATTAGACAACCGATTACTATTATCATTTGTGGTGAAGTAGCGATCATTCAATAAGTTAAGTTTCCTCATTAAACGATAAGAGGACCCATGGCTCATTAAATGTTGCCCGAAGGTGAGAAAATAAGGAGAAAATCCGGTTGGAGAATGATTTACATTTCTTAAGGCGGAACAAATTTAAATACATGTCCCATGGTTTATGGTTATCTGCTATATACGCTCTGATAGCTGCGATAATTGTGCGATTTACGGAGAGTATTTTGGGGTAAATTGCGGCCTGACGCCGTGCGTTTTGAGAATATCGCCTAATAAATTAGACTGGAACTGTTTCCCATTATCAGATACTATGTATTCTGGAATCCCAAATATATTAAAAACTCTTTTCTTTAAAAAGGAAACCACAACCTTCGCAGTGGCATTCTTAAGGGGTTCTAAGAGAACAAATTTAGTGTAATGGTCTAAAAGAATTAATAGATATGTATGTTTCAAATTTCGGGGATATGGACCTAAAAAGTCAATACAGAATCTGTGAAACGGACGATGCACTTCTCGACAGTTTCCCATTTGTTGGTTTTATTTTCTTGCAGGTCTCGCAGATTTTTACATAGTTTCGAACATCCCGTGCCATATGGAAGGCCAATAAAACTGACCTCTATTGTTTTTTTCATATCCGTAATGAGCACTGGTTGGCGTATTATGTACCTGCTTTAAGAGACTTAACACTAATGGATCTGGAATCACCAGTTTCCAAGGTGAGAGATCGGAAAATTCGTCTCGGCCATTAAGTAAAATATATAATTTACCATTGACTTCTCGATAATTGATCTTCTCTTTCGAATAAGCATTTTCATTAAATACCTCGTCATCTAAATCCACATGCAAAGGGGATAAGCTAGTGCCACCATCATTGGCGACATCCAGTTTAGCGAGAGGTTCAAGATGAATTCTAGACAGAGCGTTCGGAACGAGAGAGATCCTTTTTCGATACTCGATATTAAAATTAAAACCCTGTAGCTTAAGGCTCCATCTTGCAAGCCGCCCTGATAGATCCCGTTGGCCATTAACCCAAGAAGGCCTGAATGATCGGTTATTATAGTGAAGGAATACCCCTCCACATATGGTCTAAAATGCGGTCCATTGCACAGAAGGGCATTACGGTAAATTGGTATAGAGGTCGGAAACAGTGAATACGGTTTTATCCTTTGATTGTGGGTCCTACGGAATTTGACAAAAGACGTCCTTTAAATCTATAAACGAAATGTATTTTGTATGGTCTAATCTGCTTAACAGTCGGGCTATTAAAGGCATGGGCTAAGCATCTTTGACATTGACCGGATTCACTTTCGGAGCATCAAGACATAGCTTCACCTTACCAGTACTCCTTCGAACAGTGGTTATAGGTGAGCACCATGTACTATGACATTTTTCTATAACCCCATAAACTCCAACATTCTATCTAATTCCTTATCAGCGTCTTGAATATCAATAACATTAGAAACAGATTCGTTATTCCTTACCCATTTTTGGTGGAACAACTCGATAATTTTTCTTAGTTGATTTTCTTGATCAGGTGAAAGTTCAAGGCGGTTACTTGGCATAGCTACACATTCTGGTATGTCTTTTGAAGTTACCTTAACAGGCAGAAGTCCGAAGTAATCCCAGAAATCTATTCCAAGATACAAAGGTTGTATCTTGGACCTGACCGTACTGTCTTTTACCTTCCTGTACATTAAAGACCGGCTTGGAAATCATACTTTTGATTTGTTTCCTTAATAACCAGTAACGAATAGAGCGATTCGATTTCTGTTTAGCTTTTCCAAAAGCCATTATAGTTTGAGTTGACTCTTGATTAAAATTATGTTTTGGCCGAGGGTCAGATTTATGAACGGAATGGTTATCTAAGCATGGTAAACGGTTAGGCGAGATATTATGGGATTCTAGCGGGGTAAAAACGTGATTATCAAGACCTGCATGTTTAAGTCCGTCGGCGATAAAGCTCCGGACACGTGTTGGACGTCTTTTCCTCGGAAGTGTTCCTGGGAGTTTGCGTTTCTTGGGCAAAATGAACTCCAGGATGATTCGCTTTGTCGGTTTCCCGTATTTGCTGAATTACAGTTTTGCCAATGAGGTTTCAATACATTGGCCACACCATAACCATAGCATTATATCTCTGGACATTAGAGACCAACATTTCCAGGTCGGATTGACGGGTACCCATATCGAGACGTCAAATTGGAACTTAGATTTGGTGGTGTTCTATACATAGATGTAATTGACTGACCGACATCCCGATCATTAGTTATGGCACTAACTATAGGAGGCATTTTGTTTTCATCCCATGTGTAATATGCATGTTGCTGGTTAGTGAACACTAATTCATTAGTTGAGGACGCCGATGGCATGGAAATATCGGATATCTCTTGCACGAATTTACGGTCTGCTTCATGGTGTTGGTGTACTCGATAATGTTGAATCTAGCAACACGGAATAAAAATCCATAAAATTTTATCGCGGCTTCTGTTTCTTAGCCACAATGGATTGTCTAATTTCAAAATGTGTTCATCTGTCTTTGGAATTGACTTCGCATATCTTTAGTTAACTCTTCCCATTGTGTAAATTCATTTTGCTCTAAATAGGACCAATACCATTCCAACGCGTTTTTCCTTAATAACATATGTACATCGTTTACCAATTTAGTAAACGGAATTATATTTCACCTGGCTAGATGTTCTACCTTGTATAAAAATCGTTCTATAGGTGGACCACTGGGTGATCCGTTGAATGTTATATTCCATTTATGGATTGGAAGAAGCGCTGAGTGGAAGTCACAATGAGAATTGGATTGTACTGGTTTCAGGTTCGATTGGTTTTGAATGTTACCTTCAGCCTCAAATGGAGGTAGAATTTGATTATTAGAATACTTTGTTTCGGAAGTACTATACCCTTAATTGGATTTTCTTGATTTGAAATACCCGTGAAGGGTGAATTATGATTTATATCAAGATAACCTTCCGAGCCAATTCTACAAAATGAGCAAGCTTTGATTTATGTTAGTCGACAAAGTAGGCTAACTTTGGTTAACTTCCGACGATTGGTAATTATTATTTTGCACTACCTTTGACTATTTTCTTATAACAGAATCTGTCCTGGAGGTTCCTTCGTCAGATCCGGAATCGGTCATATCTGAACCAGAAAATATTTTTTTTGTCTATCGATAACTTTGATTCCAACAAAGAATTAATGGCTTCTAACAGCTTCAAATCAAAAATTATTAATCTTGAGTCAGGCGTTCCACAACTACAAGGCTCTACTTTAGGATCCCTATTATTCTTATTATTTATAAATGATATTGGTGTAGTTTTAAAAACTAAATACCTTCTGTATGCTGATGATTTGAAAGTTTCCCTCCCCCTAGTTTCGGGAAGCATATGGAGAGCACAGAACGAGCAGTAAAGTACACAAATATTTCATGTTTAGTTTCCAATAATTCTAGTTTAGGAACGCTGCGTGTGGTTCTAAAACCGTTCAATATAAAATAGAGAAAATGAGTGAAATTAGCTCAACGTAAAATCATTGATGTCCATTCCCAAATAATACGGTTCGTTGAATTTCATTCAACTACCGAACCAGTAAATTATTGAGATTGGTATCGAAATTAAAGCGATAATTTATATTTCCTATATACGCAGCAATAAAGTCAAATATTTTTTATAGTGACTATGACTAACGGTCCGAAAACTATATAATGTTCAAATGAATCATTCGATTACCATATCATAAACGAATTTAAATAATTACCTTTAAGTTTTTATGTGCTTATATAGAAAGTATTTATCACCTGACCTAGTGCTATCTGCTATATACAACATGTAGAATTTTATTTTTGTTTAATTAATTTAAAATCATCTGCATATCGAGACCGTATATATATATATTTTAGTATTTACAGGATACCCTTTGACACGCTACTTTATTTTGGGTTCATGTAAGAAAAACCCCTTTTTAAACCCTTCCTTAACATAAATATACTATGCATACCTACATAAATTACAATACCCGAAGCGAATCCATACATTTTTTTGTTAACAACTACTCGTACTATAAGAAGAAGCGATACACCATTGGAAAAAAAACCAAACCGCAGATGTTATATTTCTCGTTGTATCGTGCGAAATCAATATAAATATTTGGTAATCCCTTAAATCCTTCGCTATTGTGTCTCGAGTTACATATACAATTCGAATATACCGCATAATTTAATGTACATTCCGAAGTATATTAAAAGTCATTTATTTAGCCATAAGGCAATTGTGTGTGTTCATGATGTATTAAAATAGTTTATAGTTTACCCTTATCGATCTTCTATAGCCGTGTGTATATAGTATGTATGCAGCATTGTACACACAAAAACTAGTTTATTTGCCCAAAGGGTAAGATCAATCATTGGAGTTGGTTAGCTATTTATGTATTACACGTATTGTGTGTGTATAGTGGTATAGACAATACAAAAAAATTGACACAATTAGATTATATATTGTTTTACAATGTATAAAATCCAAGGTAAATCTCTATTGGGTGTGGTATTCTCAATTACCAACCATTATGCATGTGATTTATGTGTCGATATAAGATTGTGTGATGTAATTTAAACGAATATTTTAAGATTTTTTGATCTTTTAAAGAAATTGCATTTTTATTATTATTATTATTGAGTTGGTTGTTTTATGCGGTCACACAGTCTTTCAGATTTAATAAACAAAATAAAAAATAAAAATTATAAATAAATAATAATAAATAAATGGTTTAGAAGAGATGATGGCGTATTTTGCTTAGTGAAGATAAGCTGGTCGGGCAAGTCCTGGATAACCGTATGGTGAAGCGATTTTAGCGATTGGTGCAGCATATCCAATTGGGGCAGCGATTTTGGCAACGGCAGCTACTTTAACACCAAGTGGCTCCTTGTGGACGACGGCGTTGAATCCGTTGACTGGATCAGCGGTGTATTCAACAATACGACGGGTACCGTCTGGTTCGACAAGCGAGTATGATCCTTGGACAACATCTCCGTTACGTGATTCTTGTTGGTTCTTTGAGTCACCGGTGAGCGCATCTTGAATGTCATAACTGTAGCTGTATTGTGGATTTGGATCATAGTCATCGGTAACTTTAGCAATGACTGCTGGGGCAGCAACTTTAGCAATAGCTGGGCCATAACCTAGTGGACCGCCGTATCCAACTTTAGCGATACCTCCATAACCTCCCCATGGGGCGGCTGGTGCAATTGCAATTGCGTTGGCGGCTGCCACAACGACGGCAAATACTAAAAACTATATGGAGACACAAAATTAATGTATTATACAATTTTAAAATATAGTTTTTACAAAAACTTACTTTGAATGCCATTTCTTTAAAAAGACTTTTTTTCTTGTAAAACAACTTAATTGTTTGATTGCAGAAAATGTTTTGATGCATTGGTAATCAATTGATTCCTTTATATACGAAAACAAAAATGTAAAATATCGTCGGATAGACAATATTTACAATGACATAGATAAATTGATTATTTTTTTTTTTAAAGACTCTTGCTTACGAAAAAGGCTTAAAAAGTAGATCACTTTTAATTTCATTTTGCTTTTAATGACAAAAAAGAAAAGAAAAATAAAAAATCTCGTTTTCCACCAATATGCGCACGCTGAACCTGTAATTTAATTTCTAAGTGAATGTCGTATAATAATTGTATCATATATAGGTGCATACAATGTAAATTTTGTGCTAGACGATTTTTGTTGTTGTTGTTGTTGTTATTGCTGAGTTATGATGTAAGATTAAAAAATATTGAATTATGATATAATTAAGATATAAAAAATTGATAAATTACTGGAGGTGACATTATAACATATTTTGGTTTTGTAAACTGTCTCGAGGATAGATATAATATGCTGGAGGTGCATGTACATACATATGTATGTTGGGTGGTACTCAGTTGGGGAGCTTTGGTTTAGGTGTCGATGTGTTAAATTAATTTTTATATTAGCTACTGTCGACTGATTTTCTTAATATGTGGATTGTCATGCTATCTGGTTCTAGGTCATTAAAATTCTAATGTAATTATAGAAATAATCAAATCGTAATTTGAAATCAAACTATAAAGTCAATGTTTTACTTAAAATTCTAGTTCAAGTCTACTGAAACGTTGAATAAAAAACGCAGACTTGTTTATAGATTATTTATAGGTATAGCTCATGTCAAGTTCTGCGCCAAATTCTAGCTAATTAAAAGTAATGCTCGAAAATAGCTATGTAAAATTTTATTTGAGATTTTAATAAATTAGATCTTATCTGAATTATTACATATTCTTGCGGTCGCTTTTAAGGTCTACTAATAATTCTAACAAACCATTTGTTAATACGACACCTTCTGCTCAATCTAAAGGAGCAAACTGATTTTATATTTTTTTTTATATGACGACTGAGTCTTGTACCCATTTAGTAATTTACTTAATAAAGTATTTTGGATAGTCGGCGTAATCAAATGATTATCCCCAGTTTCGTGTAACTCCTCCTTCAGATTTTTCGCCACAGTAAATCTACTGACCTCCTGGTCGCGATAAGTCCAGTGGTTTGGTTCTTTGCAGTCTTCTTGTTGGAGATGTAGTGCAGACGTTGTAGGTGTTTTGTTGCATGATGCTTAATTTCATCCACGACAAGCTCAATCTTGAGATCTCGATAGAGGTTGTCGTTTCGAATGTACCACGGTGCACTAACAATACATCGTAGAATTTTATTTTGAACTGTTTTTATGATTTTGATATTTGCCTTCTTGGCACATCCCCAGAGTTGGCTACCATATGTTCAGAATTTGTTTGTATAACAGCAGTTTGTTATGGATCGCTAGGTGGTCTGGTGAGAAGCTGTCTGGGGGAATCAAGTTGGCACTTGTTGCCAGCTCCGTATCTTGCAGCTTCCACAAGTGTGCGTGTTACCTCCCCGTGGTGACCACCGGGCAACTATTACACCATGTGGTGTACTAGGCGAAAACACGGCGCTAAATAACTGGGCCGGGTTAAGGTGTTAATCGTACCGTGCTAATAACCGGGCAGGCTGGGGGCCCAGCCTAAAAACTATAGCCCAGTCTCTAACGGTGTATCCGGATACTTGGCGCCCTCCGGATCATGTAGCCTTACCTGTGTATTGCGGATCTCTGCACAGGTGGACCTCCTTTCTCCGCTACTCGTGGGACCTATTATGGAAGATCCAGATAAAAAACAAGAAGAGACCGGTGCTCTTAAAAAACCGGAATCTAGTACTGCGGAGACATCGGCCTTGAGGCCCGGTCTCCAACGTGCAATTAGGGGCATAAGACCGAATGAGGCTGGCCCCTCGAAACCAAAGGGCAAAGGCACGAATGCTGGCCCTCCATCAGTGTCAAACTATCAGACCAGGAAGAGAGCCTGGCGCATGATCTCTAAGATCTGTAACATTCCGTTGGAGCAGAGAACGGATAGAGACAAGGATACGCTTGCGTGGGCAAGACGTATCACTGAGCCAAAGCAGGAGGGTTCCGTTGTGATCTCACAGCCGAAAAGGCAGAGATCTGATGATGAACCGCCTACGGAGGCTAAAAAGAAACGGATTCCGGACAATGTTACCAGGCCCTTCAACGAGGTGCTAAAGAATCACCTGATCATGACAGTCGTTGACAGGGCACAAGAAGATGGGAGCATTACGACCCTTAACTGGAGGAAGGTGGAGAAGGCCTTAGCCGCCATCTTCCTAAAAATCATGAGGGAGAACCCAGGACCTGCTCCGTCCTGCCGAGACGGAGGGTGGCACCGGGGTCACGTAAAACTGACTGCCTGTGCCGAGGAGAGGTCTGTGACCCTCTATAAAAAGGCGATCGGCAGCCTGGGGGAAGTCTGGCCGGGGGCCAAACTAGCAGTGGTGACTAGCGAAGAAATTCCCTGCAGGCCAAGGGCACGAGCCTGGATTCCTGCGGAGCCAACTGATCCTAGGGAGATCTTGGAAATGTTGAAAATCAGCAATCCGGATCTGCCGACGGCCACCTGGAAGATTGCCAGGTTAGATGAGGTTAAGGCGGAAACAGATCACAGATCGGCCGTCATAATCATCGACAGAGAATCCGTGGGTGCTTTGGCAAAATCTGGAGGCCTGGTCAGCTATGCATTTGGAGCGATTACGCTCAAAATCTATAAGCGCGATGAGGCTGACAGACCTGGGGCAACTGCAGCAGGTGGGGAAGCCACTAGTGGTGTCCCGCCTATTGCTGGTGACCCAGATGTCCAAAGCATCCCGGAAGACGCTCAGGAAACACTATCCCTGGACTCGGATATATCGAGATCATTGGGACTACGCTGTGCGCTCCTACCGGACGAATCGACGTCAGAAGATTCTGATTCAACAGTGGTGGAGGTAAGCAATATCTAATGCTTAAGATCCTTCAGATCAACCTCCATCACTCTAAAGCCGCCTCGGCGGCCCTCCTGCTCAAAATGGAATCTGAGTCCATTGATGTTGTTCTGGTTCAGGAACCTTGGGTCGATGGTGACCGGGTGCTGGGCCTCAGAACTTCCAAATATAAAATACTACATGCGAAGAATGAAGGTAAGATACGTTCCTGCATTCTCGCTAGAAATAATCTGAATATTTTTATACTACTTAATTACAGCAACGCTGATGTAGTGGTGGCTAGCATCGAGATGGATGGGCAAAATCTCTGGCTAATATCGGCCTACCTACCGTACGAGGAGGAAAACATACCACCAGGTAGGTTGGTTAGTGCAATAATGGAGGCTTAAAAACGAAAAGTAGGAGTCATCATGGGCAGTGATGCTAATGCACATCACTCAATCTGGGGAAGTACAAATATCAACAGGCGAGGTGAGTTACTCCTTGATTTTATTTTAAGTACTAACCTAAATATATGTAATATCGGGTGCAAGCCAACCTTTATTACTAAAAATAGACAAGAAGTGCTGGATATCACACTTGTCTCGGATTTTATTAAGGAGAGGGTACTGAACTGGAAAGTGTCCGAAGACCATTCCTTTTCTGACCATTGTTATCTCCAATACGAAGTGGATACAAAACCCACTAGCAAACCACCCTTCAGGAATAGGAGAAAAACTGATTGGGATTGTTTCAGAACCATTCTGGGTAACTTATTACCGGTATCGGTTCCAAAACCTCCTGCATCTACACAGGAGCTTGATGCTCTAGAAGCCAAGCTATCTGATGCTTTTAACAAGGCCATGTTAGGTGCATGTCCTATCAGTAGACCCTTGGGTAAATCTCGGCCACCCTGGTGGTCGAAGGAACTGCAAGGTACTCGTATGAAATGCAGGAGACTGTTCAAGAAAGCGAAGAACACAAATGCTGCTGCAGACTGGGACTGTTACAAGGAAGTCCTCAAAACCTATAAGTACGAGCTGAGAGCAGCCAAAACGAGGGCTTGGAAACTCTACTGTGGCAATATACAGGAGTCCTCGGAGGCGGCCAGGCTACGCAAGGTACTTTGTTCTAGTCCTTCCATCCCGAGTTATCTACAACGACCGGATGGTTCATGGACTACATGTAGTGAGGAATCCCTGGAGCTATTACTAGAAACGCACTTCCCGGAGTGCTCGGTACTAGCTCCGGAGGGACCCATGATAAATAGGGGTGTAAACTCCGTAAGCCATATAGTAAGCAGGCGGAATATCCTATGGGCAATAAACAGCTTTAAGCCATACAAGTCGGCAGGGCCTGATGGCATTATCCCTGCGGATTTCCAGCGAACTATTGACTTAACCCTGCCCTGGCTGGAAGTTATCTTCAAAGGCAGCCTGGAACTCTGTCACATTCCTAGGAAGTGGACTGAAATAAAAGTAATATTTATACCTAAGGCGGGAAAAAGCTCTCACTGCTATCCCAAAGACTTTAGGCCTACAAGCTTATCTTCTTTTCTGTTGAAAACACTGGAAAGACTAATAGAGGCTCACATTAGAGGCTCAATCAAGCCGGGCGAGCGGTCGGAATCTCAACACGCATACCGTAAGGGACGATCGGTGGAAACAGCTCTCCACTCCCTTATTGGCCCGATTGAGAAATCACTTGAATATAAAGAATATTCAATGGTAACCTTCTTGGATATAGAGGGGGCCTTTAGCAACGTCAGACCGGGGGCAATCACTGGGGCCCTTGCGTGTCTGGGGGTAGACGGGTCACTCAGAGGCTGGATAGATCATATGCTTAGAGGCAGGATCGTGACAGCTTATCTGGGTGGGACGTCTGCCGCCAGATACGTGACCAGAGGGACACCTCAAGGTGGGGTTTTATCCCCCCTTCTTTGGAACTTGGTCATAAATGACCTGTTACTAAACCTGGAAGGGCAAGGCTTCAAGGTGGTTGCTTACGCGGATGACGTTGCTATTGCGGTCTTCGGTAAATATCCTAGTACGCTGAGTGAGCGCATGCAGTGCGCGCTTGGCTACCTTTCTGAGTGGGCACGCGGCTGCGGACTGAACGCAAACCCACAGAAAACAGAGCTGGTCCTCTTTACCAGGAAGCACAAGCTTCCTCAGTGTGACCCGCCAACGTTAAATGGTACTCGCTTGATCTTTACGGATAGAGCAAAATACCTCGGACTTCTTTTGGATAGCAAGCTAAGCTGGAAACCAAACATCGTAGTGAGAGTAAAGAAAGCTACTATAGCGCTCTACTCCTGCAAAAATGCCATTGGAAAGAGATGGGGTATGGAGCCCCACATAGTACACTGGCTCTACGTTTCAGTGGTCAAACCTATACTGCTGTATGGGGTTGTCGTCTGGTGGCCAACGTTAAAAATTATGGCCAACCTGAAACTATTGATGAAAGTCCAAAGAACGGCCTGCTTGTGTATAAGTGGGGCTCTCAGGAGCACACCTACTCAAGCTCTGGAGATTCTCTTTCATCTTACTCCATTGGATATTGCGGCCGAGCAGCTTGCATCTTGCACAGCCATTCGGCTCAAATCCATATCTATGTGGACCTGTAACAATGCAGGGCACTCGTCTATCCTATGCAACAGGGGTATTCCGGAAGCTACCGACTACGCTATTCCCTTGCCATCTGCTGAGGTGAGATTCCAAACTGAGTTTCCCACCAGAGAGGACTGGGTGAACGAAACGGTTATGGACAATGAGGCGCTAAGCTTCTTCACGGATGGCTCAAAAAGGGATAAAAGGGTTGGCTGCGGGGTATTCTGTGAGGCACTAGGGGTTAACCTCTCTTTTCGTCTTCCCGACTTTTGCAGCGTTTTTCAAGCTGAACTGATCGCGATAATGGAAGTCATGGACTGGTTGAAGTATAATGTAATATCTACGAGGGATATTCGCATTTTTACGGACAGCATGGCTGCTATTAAAACGCTACAATCATACTCCCTGACGTCGAAAGTAGCCCAGAACTGTCTGGCATCTTTAAATGGGATGGCTGATCAGTTCAACATCCGCTTGACGTGGGTGCCAGGGCATTTCAATATCACAGGGAATGTAAAGGCAGATGAGTTGGCCCGCAAGGGTACAGCACGCCTAATTACCCAAAGCAGGCGGGATATAAAGATACCGCTTGCTTCATGTAAACTGTTGCTTCTGGAAGAGCTATAAAAGAAACGAACGTCAGATGGTCTAACGCCAGTTCGTGTGTAATAACCAGGCAGATCTGGCCTGGTCTTGACCGGTCTAGATCAGACCAACTGATATCGCTTCGACGACACCATATTGGTATGGTCGTGGGAGCTATAACGGGACATTGTCTCATTGGGATACATGCGCGCAGACTGGGTGTCCCAGCCCACGATTTCTGCCGCAGCTGTGGTGATGAGGAGGAGGAGGAAAATGTGCTCCATCTGCTCTGCACCTGTCCTGGTCTAGCGTACAGCAGAACAAAATTTATGGGGACTTCCCCTTTGAACGACCTCACGGATCTTAGTAAGATCGGGATCCGGGACTTTAAACGCTCTTGGTAAGCTCACGATGGTTCAGCGAGTGAAGAGGAGAAAACTCGAATGTGGTACAGCTACGGACCAATTTTGTGTCTATGCTAGTCCTTTAGGACGGCCACCATAACCTAACCTAACCTAACCTATGGAGTTCAGATTTATGTGTTCCTTCCATCTAAGCTTAGCATCTAAAGTCATACCAAGATATTTGGCAGTGTTTGCATGGGGAACTACTATTGAGTTCATCATTATTGGTATATGGTTAACTTTTTGATTTGAAAAGTTCACTTGGATTGATTTTGCTTCATTTAATTTAATTCGCATTTCTTGGTCCATTTACATATCAGGTTACTAGCCCTCTGTAATTTACTAGTGGAGTCATTGATGTTCTTTGCTGTTTCAAGTATTGCCGTGTCATCGGCAAAAGTCGCCATTGTTTCTTCTGTAATTGGTATATCTCTAGTATATAGAGATATAGGATTGGCCCAAGGACACTCCCTTGTGGTACTCCGGCTGGTATTCTTGTTAGTTGGGAGTATTCATTCTCATACTTTACTCGGAAGTGCCTCTCTGATATGTATGATTAAAAATTTGAAAAAATTGCTCCGGAAGATTTCGATGAAGTTTCAATTCTAGCCCCTTTCTTACATCAAGGAATATAGTTGAGCATATTTGTTTGCTTTATAGTGATTTCTCGATTACATCAGTAATTCAATGTACTTGTTCTATCGTAGAATGTTTGTCCCTAAATCCAAACTGATGTGAAGGGATAAGATTCCTTTCTTCGATAATTGGTTTTAGTCTTTTAAGAAGAACTTTTTCAAATAGTTTCGATAATGTTGGTAGCAGAGTAATTGGCCTATATGAAGCTTTATCATGCGGAGGTTGGTTCGGTTTAAGTATCATAATTACTTCTGCAACTTTCCATTGCCTTGGTACATATTATCTTAGTCGAAATGCTGCATTAATTATATGCACTAGTTTGCTCAACGCTTTCTCCGGTAACAGTTTTATTATCTGACCTGTTATAAGATCATATCCTGGAGCCTTATACGCCTTCAGAGTATTCTTGATTTCCCATTTTAGTTCTTTCAATATTACAGGTGTAATATTTACTTCATCCTGTTTATTTATTGGTGTAATATTTTCCTCTTCCGTTTGTTTTGGGTAAGGTTGGAATGTTTCTTCAAGGTGATTTGCAAACAAATCTGCTTTTTGTTTAACATTTCGAGCCCAATTTTCATTATTTTTAATTGGAGGAATCTGAAGTTTAGGTCTTTTAATATTCTTAGTTGCTTTCCATAATGAATAATCAGTATCTTTTTGCCCAGTTAGAGTGCTGAGGTATTTATTAACTGATTGATTTTTAATGTCTTTTATAAGGTATTTTAATTTGTTACACAAATGGTTAAATACTCTTTTATTTTCAGGATTTCGATGTTTTTGCCAATTCTTCCGTGCTTTTCTTTTATTTTTAAGAAGTTCTCTCACTTCCTCTGGATAGCTAGCATTGCGCTTCATTTCCTGCCTATTATTTGGAGTGCTTTCCCACGCAGCATATTGGATATTATGGATGAGCTTATCTAATTCGTCTTCTATTTGGACTGGTCCCTGAATTGGGTTCTGCAGACTAATTCTCTCTGTTAACTGTGTTTGGAAGAGATCCCAATTGGTTTTGAAGCTCGTTAATTTCGGATTGCTCTCTTTCAAAATAATTGTTTGGCTAAGTATCATAATAACTGGTGAATGATCTGATGATAGACTTTCACTGTTCTCTATATGGATATAATTATCTATCCCTTTTGTAATAAAGAAGTCTATAAGGTCTGAAATCTTACTGGTATCCGTAGGCCGCCTGAGTGGAACTCGCATTTTAGTTGTTTGCTGCGAACAGTTCTTTTTCTTTAGCGGTCGTTAACCGAGATACCCAATATGTATTTTTTGCATTATAGTCACCTCCAACTAAAAAGACACTTCCTAGCGTTTTCAGAAGATGAGTATAATCTACTTGTTTGAGATTGTATCTTGGAGGGCAATATACTGCTGAGATGCTGCATGTTTTAATATTGCTTAATTGTATTTTGATTGTTGTGACTTCCATGGAAAGGTTCTCAACTTTCGGTTCTTCGTTATGTTTTATATACTCTTTTATGAGGTTAGCTGATCCACCTCTGGCTTTGTTCTCAGGATGTAGTGCATAGTAGCAATTATATCCTTTTATTTTACAGAATGAAGTTTTGGTGAAATGGGTTTCTGAAACTGGTTTGTGATTTCATTCCTTCTAGTGTTTTCTGCAGACTCATTTCCTGCGAAATAAGTCTTTTGTTATGGTTCTCTTGATTTCTCAGTATGTCTTGTAGAACGAGATCCACTTTTAACTGTTTCTACTCTGTTTGCTGAACTATTTGTGCATAAGTAACGTTTTCGTTTACTCTCTGGCTTTGTATGTTATGATTAGCAGTTGACGATTTTGGCTCCGTGGTTCTTTTTATAGATTGTACATTTATTGATGTACCTGGTTTGCGTGATTTATCTCTCATTTTTTGTAGTTCTACTGCAACTTCACATCCTCTGTAGTTGGCTGGATGCTGGCCATTACAGTTGATACACTTCGGTGTTGTATCTCGGGGGACTGTGCTTCCTGCACATTTAACACATCTTGCTTCACGGTGGCAGTACTTTTGTGTATGATTATAATCTTGGCACTTTTTACATTGAGGTATTAGTCGAGTGACCTTTCTCGGTGTTTCTATTTTAACTCTAAGGTTGATGATAGCCTTAATATTATAAATATTAGCGATTTTTTCTTGGTTGTTGAAGGTTAGCATGAAAAGTGGATGACCTCTTCTCATGATTTCAACATTTCCGTCCCTGTTTTCTCTTCTCTCTTTTCTGATGATGTTGACTGCATCGATTATTTTCAGGCCTTTGTTTTGCAGGTCCTCAATAATTTCATCTTTTGAGCAAGTTGGATGGAGACCTCTTGCCATTACTTTAATTGATCGATCATTTTTGCCCTCGTAGGTATACCACTGGTGACCATCAGCATTTAGTTTGTTAGCTAGAGCTTTATAATCTTCAGGCTCTGTTGTATTTATTTTCCAAATATTATTGCTGAACGATATTACTTTGTAGTCATTTCGTACTACTTCTTTCATCAGTTTCTGAATGCTACCGTATGGTTGGTTATTCCTAGAATATTGATCGGAGGTGGTACCTGTTTTTTCTTTTCTGTCTCATGCATTTTTGATCCAGAAAATGCTTTGCCAGTTTTAATGTGGATTTGCATTGGCTCAACTTCTGGTGATGATTCAGCTTTCCTCTTGCTTGGGTTGGTTTCTTTTCTAGGATTCTTATTTGGCCTCTTGGATTTCTGTAGTCTCCAATTTGTTTCTTTTTCAAGCTCATCTTCATCAGTTTGATATTCGGCTTGATCTGCGAGTACTTGAAATTGGTTGTTCATTATTGCTATGTTTCCTGCGTAGTTATTTTTATTAACGGTTTCCTTTAGCATAAGGTTTTCTTTATTTCGTTATCTGGATGTATTGGTTTGACATTATAGAATTTAGAACGTTTTCTGTTTTGCTCAAATTCTGTTTTGTATATTTCTACGCTAAGATCCAACAGCGCTTGGGATGGATGAACCGAGTTAAAATTTAAAAATGTTTCGCTATGTGCATGTTTCCTAATAGTTTTCGCAATCAAATATGGATGTTGAAGAATTTATTGAAACAATTAAATCATCATATCACAGTTCTACGATCAAAAAAATGGTGTTTGGTCGCCATTTTTGTGACGCAAAGTTTAATATTGGTGACCATAATAAAATAAAAAAATCGAATAACTTTATTTTTGTTTTAGCAGCAAATACAAGGCTACTCAGGGATAAATATGTGAGAAAGAAGCAGAAATTGGGCAGTGGGAATTATTTTAACATTTTTAATTGACTGCATTAAACCACAAAAGTCAGTTTGTATTAGTAAGATATGTATGAAGTTAGTGCAGCTTTTTATTTGATTTGTTATTTTCATAGAATGGAATCAATATTCCGAATTAGATGATTTGATGGATAGTGATTCGATTTTGTCAACCTCAATTTGGTTAATTCATCGAAAAATAAAAGGAGATTTACATTTTGTGGGCGCTAAGTTCAACAAATACTATAAAATGCGACCACTACTGAATGCGATTCGAAGCCGTCTATTGCAATTACAACCTGAAAATTATCTTTCGGTTGATGAACCAATATAGCTTTAAGCTAACCATTCCATATATTTTTCTATATTTTTAATTATTTCACCAGTCCCATCGTCTCCAGAGTCAATTAGGTAAAAGTGCCGGATTAGCTCGGATGTGTTTTCAGTTTGTATGCCAACTAATTTAAGTACGATCAGGTCACTTTTTGTATAAACACAGTATACAGTGTTTTATAGAGTGTTTCCAATTACTGGTTTTTTATATAACATACAAAATTAAATTCTAAGAAAAAAATTGGTGTTAGTATCTCAAACTTAAAAAACACCCGAGCTAATCCGACACTTTTACCTAATTGACTGTGGAGTTACCTTAAAGCTCATTTGGCTCGCTCACGACCGTGGAAGTTTTTGAAATGAGCAGAATAAATTGGGGTTAATATGCCAAACTTAAAAAACACTCGACCTAATCCAACACAATTACCTCCCTTAATGCCTCTGGAGGCGATGGAACTGGTGGAATAATGAAAAATATATTTTATTTTGAAAAGCTCAAAAATTTTGTATATAAATTAATTATTTATGTTGAATCTATTTTTCAGTTTATTATGTCAATTTAATTTAAAAAATCTTTAAACGTAATTTGTAATGATTTTATAACTTGTATTTCCTGATTTAGGTTTTATATGCATTATGCATAGTTCTATCATGAGAGATAATGGATACTCACTTGTATTACCTGATAAACGTTTTTCATTTTGGAACACTTGAAAAACTAGGTCATAATTTAGTCTTCGATAATTTATTTTCAAAATATTTTCAGCTTGAAATTTTGAAACAAAAATTTATTAATGCTGCCGGAACGGTTCATTTGAACAGATTCGCCATTCCACCAATTACAAGCAAAATTCTTGTTTAAAAAGCAAAATCGAGGGAACTAGAAGAAATAGCCAGCCATGATAGAAGTGTGTGAACTTATACTAGGATTCTATCCCTTGAAAATAAAATATGTTCATCAGGCAATACTATTCTCATCCCATCCCATCCCAGGATTTTGAAAATCATTCCAAAATTTAATGGATTTTTAAAATTTGTAAACAATATGTTAGCTTAAATATTATTGTCGTACGAAGTAATTGGCACAATAGCCTCAGAAAGTCATATGAATATGGCCCCATACATAAAATTAGGTTTTTAACTAATGGTTTAAGAGTTTAATTTCAACCATTGAACAGCAAACATTCAAATTCATTTTGTGCGATAATAAAAAAAATTAATAAAAAATTTAAAATTTAAAAGTGCAATGTAACCAATTCCAAACAAACTACAATAAAAAAGTGTATCCAATTACTTAAAGTAAAAAGTGCAGTGTTAACAAAAACCTCAATAAAACATTTAAGTGCAGTGCTAACAAAAAGTGTTTGAGCATTCTAAGGTGTTAATGACCTAGATTTTAGGTCATTGCACATTGTAATGAATGAATTTACTAAAACATCAAAAACTCAACGAACTCCACCACCTACTCGTCAGCTTCAATCAACAGGAATGTATACGAATGATTCAGAATTAGAAAAGTCATCAACATCATCCACGTCAAGGCAACAATTAATTTGTTCTCCTTTATCACCAAAACAAAAAATCCCGCTAACACCGCAATTATTGCCTCAGCCGGAACAACTTCAAGGGTCAAATGTTCCAAATGTACCCACGCCGTCCACATCTACGATGTTAGATAACGAAGGATGGGCCATGGCCAACAAAAGAGGTAGAGTCACGAGTCCTTTATCCCCAAATACCAAACGCAAACAGATGAAGATAAACGACTACTGGTTGGCACAACCAGTGTCTTTATCCACACGCTTTAACAGTTTGCCAGAGGAAACCGAAGAACTACCCCAACCCAGTCAAGCAACAAAAAAAATTTTAGCGCCTCCAATATTCGTGTCAGGGGTAGAAGCTATTCTCCCTCTGACTAACCTGTTAAAAGAACTGGCTAATGACAATTACGATCTAAAAGTAATTGGAACTAGCCAGGTAAAAATCCAATTAAAAGACGTCGAGACATACCCGGTTGTCGTAAAAGCCCTGGCGGAGCGAAATACAGAGTTCCATTCGTTCCAAGCAAAACCTACCAGGTGGTTATACGGAACCTACATCCATCAATTAACACTGATGATTTAAAAAGTGAGTTAATTGAATTAGGCCACGATGTTGTCAATATTAACAACATTAGACAAAGTGGCACAAAAAAGCCACTCCCACTCTTCAAAGTAGAGCTTCGAATGAGTGAAAACAATAAAGAAGTACATTCGATCAGCAGACTTATGCATTCAGTTGTGCAGGTTGAAAAGCCGCATGTCAAGCGTGAAGTAGTCCAATGCACTAGTTGCCAAAGATACGGGCACACTAAATCGTATTGCAATCACAAGCCCAGATGTGTGAAATGTGCAGGGGAACATCTCACAAATAAGTGTGAAACAAAAGTGTGGGGTACAAATGTGAAATGCGTGCTCTGCAACGGTAGTCATCCCGCCAACTATAGAGGTTGCACTGTTTACAAAGAAGTGCAAAGCCGGAGATTTCCCCCTCTCAGAGAGAAGATAGTGGCGAAGCCGCCGCCCGTTTCAAACCCGAATCCATCGTATCAATTAGTTACCGGGACAACATATGCGCAGAAGCTCAAAAATTCAATTGAAACTGAAACTTCGGAAGGGAGTCGTACCAAAGTAAAGCATTCAATGGATAACTCAAAAAATCAGGAACAACAGCCCGAGCAGTCTTCCACACAACGGTTGGAAACTATGATGGAAAAATTAATGACCAAAATGGATACTATCCTTAACCTTTTAACGACCATTGTGTCCAAATCATTCAATGTCCAGAATCCTTAAAATAGCAATCTGGAATGCCAACGGCTTGTCGCAACATGGACAAGAAGTTAAAAGTTTCCTGATGGAACAAGAAATTGATGTCATGCTAATATCTGAAACGCATAACACCAGTAGAAGTTTCCTAAAAATACCAAGATACAGCATCTATAACACAAATCATCCTGATGGAACGGCACATGGTGGCACTACAGTTATAATGAAAAACATAATTAAACACCACGAAGTAGAAAAGTATGAGAAGGAGCATCTACAAGCAACTACTGTAGTAATAGAAGATTGGCTAGGTCCCATAACCATTTCGGCCATATACTGCCCACCAAAACATACAATAAAAATGGAACAATTTGATCATTTTTTTAATTCTTTGGGTGGTCATCGCTTTATAGCAGGGGGTGATTACAATGCAAAACACCAAGACTGGGGATCAAGACTGGCTACAACAAGAGGCCGTGAGTTATTAAAGTCAATCCAAAAAAATAATCTTCATCATGTTTCAACCAGTGAACCTACCAATTGGCCTAGTGATAGGAGAAAGATCCCAGATGTCATAGATTTCTGCGTCACCAAAGGAATCGCCAGTAATTATATTAAAGCTGCGCCGTGCTTGGACCTGTCATCGGACCACTCGCCAGTCTTAATCACTTTGGGTACAAAGATAGTGAATACAAAGAAACAGCCGATGTTAAGCAACAATAAAACTGACTGGAACCTCTTCAGATATAATGTAACAGAGAAACTAAACATAAACATCAAATTAAAGACAGAGAGTGATATAGATGAAGCAGTTGAACATCTCAATGAATGTATCCATTCGGCAGCTTGGAAGTCAACGCCAGAACAAAATGACAAAGAAAAGGATAGGGGATGTTCAAATATTGTCAAGAAAATGATTAAAAAAAAAAGAAAATTAAGAAAACAGTGGCAACGATATCGACTAGCGGAAGATAAACGTAATCTAAACAAAGCAACCAAACAGTTAAAAGAGTTGCTGCTCAATGAAAAAAACCAATCAATACAAGAATACTTATCTCGACTATCACCAACAGAAAACACAGATTATTCATTATGGAAAGCGACCAAGAAGCTGAAACAACCACAGCAGCATGTTCCACCGATACGTAAAAGTAATGGTCACTGGGCGAGAAATAATGAAGAAAAGGCTGAAATATTTGCAGACCATTTTGAAAAGGTATTTCCACCATATCCTTCAGAAACTACAGACGAAGAGAATAACAACATTCAAAGCTATTTGGAATCACCATTGCAAATGAATCTGACAATTATGAAGTTTTTTATCTTAGAAGTAAAAACAGTTATACAGAGAGAATTAAATCCTAAAAAGGATATGATCTCATCACAGGAAAAGTTTTGCAAGAGTTACCCGATAAGGGTATACGATATCTAACTTACATATTTAATGCAATACTTAGAACTGGATATTTCCCAATACAATGGAAGGTTTCACAAGTAATATTAATACAAAAACCTGGAAAGCCCGCAGAAGAAGTTACGTCCTACAGACCTATAAGCTTGCTACCAATTATTTCTAAATTATTTGAAAAACTACTGCTTAAGCGTCTAAAGCCCATTTTACTGGAGAAAAATCTGATTCCGGGCCATCAGTTTGGATTTAGGCCAGAACACTCAACAATAGAACAAGTGCACAGAATAGTTCAAGCAATTCAAGAAGCTCTGGAAGAAAAAAGATATTGTTCTGCTCTATTCATGGACATAGCACAAGCTTTTGATAAGGTGTGGCATGTGGGATTACAATACAAAATCAAGCAATGCTTACCAAATGATTTCTACAGAATATTAACATCGTATCTAATGGACAGACATTTCATTGTAAAACATCAGGATGCATACTCAAATATCCGTCCAATTAAATCTGGTATACCACAGGGCAGCGTGCTTGGACCAATATTATATCTAATATATACCGCAGATATACCTACAAGCAATCAAGTAACTGTAGCAACATTTGCAGATGACACGGCAGTACTCTCATCACATGAAGACCCCAACAAAGCAGCAGAAGTCTTGCAGGAGAATATTAATAATATCCAAGTATGGATGAAAAAATGGAGAATTAAAGTTAATGAAGCAAAATCTAATCATGTAACCTTTACAATGCGTAGAGGCACATGTCCATCAATACAGATGAATAACCAGGTCATACCTCAATCTGATGAAGTAAAATATTTAGGTATACACCTCGACAAACGTTTAACATGGCGTAAACATATATGGACAAAAAGAAAGCAATTGGGAATGAAACTGTACAAAATCTATTGGCTCATATGCAGAACATCTAGTTTATCGATTGAAAACAAACTATTGCTTTATAAAATGATAATAAAACCTATCTGGACATATGGTATACAGCTGTGGGGAACGGCCAGCAACTCGAACTTGGACATTCTTCAGCGGTTCCAGTCTAAAATTCTAAGAATCATAGTAGATGCACCGTGGTTCGTGTCAAACGATATAATTCATCGGGACCTAAAGGTACCAACAATACGTGAAGAAATTAGGAACTCCAGTGCCAGGTATCAGTCAAGATTGTCAATTCATCCAAACGAGCTAGCGAACAAACTACTCAACTCCACAACGAGGAAAAGGCTGAAACGTCACAAAATTTTGGATTTGCCAAACAGATCCTAGTCACAAGCAAACACATTAAATTTTAAATTCTCTATATTCAATCGACCCAATCGTAGTTAAATGTGTTATATCAATTTAAACTAATTATAATGTAAGGAGATTTTATCAATGGGTAAAAATACTCCGATCAAGACAATGTAAAAAGACACAAAGTTTACTGAATGTCTCTTAAAGAGATAGATTGTAAAATAAAGGAACCAAAAAAGAAAAAAAAAAACTAATGGTTCTCGAGAACCATGAGTGCCGAAAAAAATTTCCTATGTTTTCGACTTTTACAAGTTGTCCACTTACTGTGCAATCATGGGTCTCGAGAATTATTAATTAAAATCCATATTACTTATATTGCGCCAAATACAACATACGGCTGGTGTTTAATGATCTGTCTAGTGGACAACATGCTAAATAAAAAAAAAGAAATGTTTTCCGGCACTCATGGTTCTCGAGCACCATTAGTTAAACTCTTAAATTTATGTATTCATATGACTTTCTGAGCCTATATTGTGCCATACTTCCTATGACAAGAATATATAAGCTAACATGTTATTTACAAAATTTTTAAAATGAGCATATTAGTAAATTTTGGGATGATTTTAAAAATCCTGGGATGAGATGCGAATGGTATTGCCTCATGAATAATTTTAATTTTTTTGGGATGAAATCCTAGGATAACTTCACACACTTTCATGATAACAAAGTTGTTATTTTCAAATGGTTAGATAGTGGGTAGTAAGATAAGATTTTACTTTTTGATTCGTCTTTGGCAGGTTTTGAAAAGTATCCAGTTCCCAGCATTTTACCACGCCCTGGTGCTTTTTTGGATTTATGTTTTCCTTGAATATTTTTTGTCGCTTCTTGTTCAATTTTCATCAGGGATGCGAATCGAAGGACATGAATGAGTAGTCCTTCAGAGAGTGTTATTGGGAGTCATCTTGTGCAGCTTTTTCAATATTTGTGTTAGGTTTCAAACCGCTTCTTCTCAATTGTATACCCTCTTTTCAATAGGATGGATGGTTTATTTGTTAAGTGTTCTGGTAATTTTAGAACTTGCTTGCTTAGCCTTATTAGTATTGGTGATCCGACCATCAGGGCTGGAAACTTATTTGTATTTTAGGTTGGTTTGGTTTTTGGTTTCTCTGACAACTAAACCTTGGTTTTTGTTTTAGTTTTATAAATTTTAAAACTTTGGTTTTGGTTTTATAAATTTTTGAATTTTGGTTTTGGTTTTGCAAACAATTTTCAGGTCCATGGTTTTGCTTTTTCAGTCCTGAATCATCCCTGTTGTCTGGTAAAATAAACTTCAACGTTGAAAACGCTCGCTCCACCGATACCTGTGTTGCAGGGACAGCAAATAAAATGTTGGCTAGCTACTTCAGACAATTCCCCAAATATTTCATTAATTTGCCAATATTTCTTTGGGTCTTCTCTGCGATTAAATCTTTGTATATTGTAAAAATTGTCCACTGTAGATCTAAAATTTTGTTTTGGTAGTCACTTGAAAACACGTAACACGTAACTTATCAATAATGACATAGCCCCTTTGTGCTTAGCATTTTTTGTAATTTTGATTTTAGCTTTAATTTTATTTGGTTTTGGTTTCGGTTTAATAAAGTTTTTAAATTTGGTTTTGTTTTTTTTGATTTTGAAATATGGTTTTGGTTGCGGTTTTAGAATATTTTTATGGTTTTATGGTTTTGGTTTTGAAAACCCGGTTACCACCCCTGCCGACGATAGATCATAATATGTCGCCGATATTATATAATGTTTGAAAGTTCCTTTGGTTACACAGAAATCTATGAAATCAATTTTTGAATTTTTCGCTTAACTGTTCGCCAGTAGTTGGGCAATTTTTCGTTATGCATACATTACCACAATTTTTATGTTTTTATTTTGTTATTAGTAAAGTTGACCCACATTGAGTTTTAAAAAAGTTGCAAATTGGTCGTTCTTAATTGAGTGATTAGGTGGGCAATAAAATCCAGCTACATATGTTACATTTGCCTGTCGCTTCTACCAAACATATGGTAGTTGCTTGAATATGCTCTTCACTATGCTATTGGAGCTCATGGTGTCTTACTCTCTATCTTATAATGATAGCTGTTCCACCTTAAGATTTTCCGCTGGAGTGCTTGGTATCGTAAATACTGAATTCTTTAAAATTAGGAATTAGGACTTTGTACCCGTAAACCGCGTTTCAGAAATTAGCATCGTAACAATGTTTGTTCAAAAACAAAATATTGTACTTTTAGTTTATGTTCCGCTAGCCCATTGTCGTACCATATGCAACTAATTTATGTTCATTCATTTCTGTCTTTGATTTTGAACAAAAATTTGAATTAGAGTTTTCATATTTTGCATCAAATTTCACAATTGTTATTTCGGACCGATGAATGTAAATACAGTAACGTACAGAGATGAGCAAATTTTAAGACGGAAGCAAAAATATTAATAATAAAATGCACAAATAATTTGCAATTTTTAATATTTTGTGTGAAAGCCTTTATTGTCAACATTATTTAAATATTGTTTTGCCATGCTGTTCATGAGAGTTTCACAGTATTTTTTGTGTCTCTAAATCTCTGTGCCATATTACAATCAGTGGTCATGTGAGGTCTTTCTTCGTTGTGACTGTCGTTTTCTTGGCCTTTCGCTTAATGATTGCACAAAGATTCTCAATGGGGGTTGCGTCTAGACTGTTACTTGGCAAAGGAAGGATATCTACAATATTCTTTGCCAAAAAAATGCATAACGGATTTCGCTTTGTTACAAAGAGCTTCATCCTGCAAAAAAGACGAAGTCGCCATCAGGAAACCATTAAGAATTGCTGTCATCAAAATGGCCTACATCAATACATTTATTTTTATTGATGACCATAGAAGTCTCTCGTAACTAAGAAAAACGTCTTGTTAATTTAACTAGAATTCAAAAAAACACGAAAACGGTTGAGTTTACTTCAATTCTTGTTCAACTAGACTCCATTGAAATTCACTAGATTTGCAGTTTAATATACACACACGATGTAACGGCATTTTATATAAATGTGTATTTACCAGCTATCATACGAGTAATAAACAATTTATATTTCGACTATTATGAAATAACCGATGAGGGACTGAGGACCTAGTAGTTTTGGTTTGTCGGACAATCGTTTCCTCAAGTATAACGGAATAACCACGACTTGAGCGAACTTGGGCGATGCTTGTTTACGAAGGCCAGTCGGGTATTTATCGGTTCATTTGTCTGATAATTACTAGCACGATTGACTATATCACGAAAAGCAACGTTTAAGCAAACAAAATTTGGCTGGTCCATAAACGGCACATTTGCGGCTGCCAGATTGATTCAACTCCTTTTTCAAAAGTAAAATACGATTTTGGTTACGAAAGAATTCATGAGCAAAAATGCTAAAGATTGCACTAATATTTATATCCTATTTAATTAATGAAAATACGGTCAAATTTACCGTCAATTGCTGTTTATTAAGAAGGACCACCTTAGATGTTCTCTAATCTGGTTGGGTTACCTTTGATGAACAGTCCCACATCGCTTATTTTTCAATACTAAATTTAGAAATTGTTTGTCTGGTAGTCATCGGTCCTATATATTTTTTCTGATCGTTTCGCATGGCCGTCCTTTTGCAATCGCATATCCGTGTTCGTTTATTTTAATTTTTTTCCCTGATTTATTAAAACCGGATAGTTTTCGGAAAGCAACCGTCTATTTGGAGTCGATTTCTTATTTTTTCTCCCAGTTAAACGATTGAAGAGCGCTCGAAAATCGTTGATTTAATGGTCAAATTGAGCACTCGGAGACACCTAATTTTGAGGATCAGTTACCATTATTTGTACAAAAATGTGCGAATACTGGCCGAATGGTACAAAAAGTAGAGTGAAATAGTTCTGATAATATGTACAATATATATTTGGTAGATGGTGTTGTTTTAATCGAGATCATCAATATAGAAGAATAGGAAATCAAAATCTTTTAACACTTCATTCATGAAGCGTTGAAAATTTTGAGCTGAGTTCCGAAGACCAAAAGGCATTCGTTTATATTCGAATAACCCAAATAGTGTGGTGATTGCCGTTTTAGGCACATCTTCGAAAGCTATAAGGTGTTGTGTGATATGCCCAGATTAAGTCAATTTTCGTCAATTCAGTGCACCCTTGCAGATGTACTGACAAATTGTGAATATGTGGTATCGAATAACGATGCGGTACCGAAATGGCATTCAGTCGACGATAATCTCCACATAGACGCCAATCTGTACTGTCCTTCTTTTCTACCATGTGGAGTGGTGATCAAACCGGAGAGGACGACGTTTGACATATACATACATATGTACATACTCGTATATGAGTGCGAACTCATTATATGTGCCTTATGCTTTGTAGGAACCAGCCGGCGCGGTTTCGAAAACGGAAGTTGATCGTTTGTAAAGATATGATGAACCACGCTGTGTTTTAGTAGAACTTTGAAATTTAGGGATTCGGTGAGGGTACGAAATTCCCTTAGTAATTTCCCGTATCCATTTTCAACCACTGTGTTTTGGAGTGGGAGTATTAACGGAAACTGTCAGTGCGCTGACAGTTAATTTCGTGGCCGGGGCGATGATTCGTCTTCCACGAAGGTCAACGAGTAGACCGGATTTTGTTAAAAAAATCAGCTCCGATGATTGGTTGGTTTACTGATGCGAGCACGAAAGGATGAGTAATGGTGAGCCGTAGCCCAATATATCGACAGAAAGTAATTTAGTCCTAAAAGTATTTATTGTTGTACCATTCGCTGCCGAAACGCACAACACTGGATCACAAGATCGATTCCCTTGAAAATAATTTATTGGAATTACCAAGAGACCAGCGCCAGAATCCACAAGAAAAAGGAGATTATTAATTTGACCTCTTAGAAAAAGATGGCGGTTCGCTTGTTTTCGACTATCTGCCGTATGGATAGTCGAATTTAATCGTTTAAAGAATTTGGATTTGTGGATCCATCATTTTGGGCTATATCTTGGTATGGTTTTGTGCATTTCTGTGCTCTGTTACCGTACTTGTGGTGAAACCAGCAAAATCTGTAGTTACGTACAGAATTGCTGCGGCTTCTCGGTCTAAATCGTTGCGATCTGAAAGATCGCGGACTGCTTGTGCGATTTTGACTGTCTGAAGTGAGGGCTGAGAATGATCTCTGGAGCTGAGAAATTTGCTCCTTCAACTCTGCAATTTCTGATTTATGTGTTGGCAGTAATTGATTGCATGACGTTGATGTTGAGGGGGAATCCGTTTGAGAAATGTTGGGTATTTCCGTTGCTTCAAACATTCGATCCGATTTGTTAATCAGGTCGCTGGTTGGTTTGTCTTCGAACCCAATCAATGCAACTTGAATTATCTTTGACATCCTCCTGACCCATAATCTCCTCATAATGCTTTCGTTGATGTTTTCACCCGGTAGCCTTTTCATGGCCCTGTAAATATCGGATGATCGCCGAAATCTTTTTATCGACAAGTTCTTCCAAGAACTGATTTTCTTGAGACACCGAATACCTTTCAATTAATGCCTGTTTCAGCGTCTTTTATTTGTCTGTTTCTGGTGGTTGTTGTATAATATCGGCTATTGAATCGAAAATGTCAGTATAGGAAATTACTTGCCGCAGTTTAAAATTTTGTGCGATCCGCTGAAATTTGATACAGTTGAAATTGCATCTCGATTTGCATAAACCATGAATGTGGGTTGCGTCTATGAAAATCGGGGGTTTTAATTCGAAAGGACTGTATATCACTGGAATTTTGCTGCCAATTTTTTACCGTCGCTGTCCATTTTTATTTTTTTATGTTAGTGTTGTGTTACACTTAAATGCTAATTTGCGAAATTGTATATGCAGAATAAGAAAATGATAATCGGATGACCTGAATGAGTGAATTAAACAGACTTGAATCACTTAAAGGAGAGTTAAGGTGTAAACTGTTGATAGCCTCTCAAGCAGAAGTGAGCAAAAACACTTACGCACTAATTATGAGTAACGAAAACAAACAAAAAAATTCCTCAAATCCTCCTGCCTCATCTCTGAAACCCATTTCACTAGACAATCAATTATCAAATTTAGAAATTATAAAACATATCACACTATTCACCCGGGAAATACCGCCAAGGGAGGTAGTGCTGTTATAATTAGAAATAGTATTAATCACTTCGAGGAATTAAAATATGAAACAGAACAAATACAAGCAACAGCTGTTAATATCAAGACCAAAAATAACTCTATTAGTGTTATTGGAATTTACTGCCCACCGAAATACTCTCTAAACGAATAGATTATCTTGATTTTTTCAGTAAACTAGGGAAAAGATTTGTAATTGGAGGAGATTTTAATGTAAAAAAATATCCATTGGGGCTCTAGACTAACAACAACTAAAAGTAAAGAACTCCTCAATGTAGTTTGGGTTCAGAGTATGAATGTATTGGCCTATAATATAGAGAATTACACTAGTATATTTTTATGCAGAGATGACAGAGTTGGTGGTCTGGCGTTATATATTAGAAACGATATAGATTTTAGATTTTTGAATGCGGTTCAGGGTCGATATCCCTTTCTTTTCATTGAATTGGAGCTTTCCAAATTTATAGGTACTAAACTCTGGGCAGTTTATCGTCCTCTTGACTCCAGCCTTGTTTCTTTTGCTGACTTTTTGGAAGCACAACTCTCGAAGGATAATAAATATGAAAATATTTTATTTAAAGTCCAACAAATATGACAGAAGATTTTGTGATAAACTATAAAAACTTATTACACAGTTTTAGTTTAACCGTCACTAACACGAATGTTACTCGAACGGCTAATGGGAATATTTGTGATCATATCGTATCCAGTTTTTTAAACATTGATACTGTTTCTACATCAACCATATATTCGAACTTAAGTGATCATAATTGTATTTTCTTGAACTTTCGTTTCGCACTGAAATATACTAGAAGAATTATTGAAAAAAAAAATTACTAACTTAGATAAAGTAAATGAAAATGTTGGGAATTTTTTGTATTCATTACCATTTAATAAATAATATGGATCCGAATAGCATTTTTACAATGATCATTGGAAAATATAATGAGTTAATTGATAAGTTTACTAGAACTATTAGTGTTGAAGCCAAACTTGGATTACGTATGATATATGGCAACTCATACGTAAACAAATAAAATTTTGAATTGAACAGATCTGATGATGCTGTAAAATCTGAACTAGATAATCTTAGCAAACAATTAAAATATTTGGCAAAGAAACATTATTTTGATACAAAGTTCATTGGCTCAAATGATATGAGCAAATCTAGTGATTTGAGCAAATCTAGTGATGATTCCTTCGTCTGTGATGGTCGCTTCATTAATAATTCTATTGATATTGCTAAATTATTAAATAACCACTTTGTTAAGGTTGGTAGAAAATTATCTAATGATACTAGTACTGATTATTCTCTCTGGAGAGCAACCAAAAGAAGGCCAATAATGCAGATTTCTGCCATCAGAACAGAAGATAAAAAATGGGCCAGAAATAACGAAGATAAAGTACGAAGTTTTGCTGAACACCTGGAAAAAATATTTGAACCACATGACCAATCATTGGAAGCCGAAATAATTACTGGAGAGGTTGTACAGGAAAGTGAAGAAATCCTACGAACAATACCAAAAGAAGTAATGTATGAGATAAATTGGTCCATTTCGCATAGTACGATTCTCGTCATATATAGACGGATTCTGCATTTATTTAAATCATGGCTGCTACAGTAGTATTATTCATAGTGGCCGTTTTGCAAAAATAAACAAATAATATTTGTTTTTATTTTGTATTTTAGTACAAAATTTATTTCCTTACAAATAAATGAAGACAATATTACACACAAAAGCAACCATCAACCACCAACCTTAAATTTTATATTGAAAATAATTAATTTGGTCGAATAAAGTTATGTATCAACTTCGCCTATCTAAATGTAGTGCAACCATTAAACAGCCCAGCTTAACGTATATAAATAACTTTTAAGCTTTTTTATAAAAAGCTTAATCTGTAAATATTAATAAATGTTTCTCCATTTTATCATCTATCCATATAAACGAGTACATATCTATTCGTAGATAGGAGCCATAATACAAATAGAAAACTTTTTCATAAATATTCCGTTTAAATTAATTTTTCATAATCCAACCGTTGAGTAAGGATATCTGATCATCACATACATACCATACATACTTATGGTGTTGTATTATGATGAAGAAAATGATTTTCCGGTATTATCTCATCTCCAATTCTTTTGTTTTTGTATTATGATTACTATTTTTTTTTTTATTCTATCCTAATCATTTCATTTAGAATCAAATCGGTTTTCTAATATTTTTTCTATTTTATTCGTTCTAAAATGGAAAATTCTCATTTGATATTAAATAATTCAAAGTGTTTATCATAATATCACCATTTTCGTATATCGTTACAGAGAACACAAAAGTTGTGCTCGTATAAAACCATTTTATCTGATTTACCATTCCATACACATATACACACTGTGAGGAGTGTATATTATATTGCCAAATCCATCCTGTCCTCGATATGGTGTAGTGTGTGTATTTATACAAAGAAACTGGAGACAGGAGGGAAATTTATATGTGCGGATGATAAAAAAATACAAAAAAAAAAAAACTTATCTATCATTTATATTCATGTAACCTTTCATCTTTCTCGGAGTTGGAGAGAAAGACAATTTTCTTCTTATAAACAGGAAAAATAATCATAATAACAATAATGATAGAGCTTCACGGTTAAAATAACCTTATTTTCTTGGTGCCATTATTTCAAGTCATTTTTCATCTGTTATTTTGTTTTTTTTTTTGCTCCTTTAAGATTCGAACAAAATGTTTTGTAAATCCTTTTTCTTGTGCTTTAGTTTTTTTTTTTTTTTTGGTGTTACGATATGTACTGCGTGTGTTATGTTCCTTCAAATGTGTCGTTACATTTATTTTCGTTACGAGAAATTTATGAAAATATGAGTTTTAGTATTTTTGTTCCTTATGCCGTAAAAGGGATATATCTACATATTTAAGGGTGGAAAGTAGGATTTTTACTCAACTTGGTATTCTTCTGTGTTAGAAATCGAGGGTGTAAATGATACTTGAATATTATTTTATAGAGCTTTTTGAATGAATTACAATAAATGACATGAATTTAATATTTTTGAAGGATTATTCCTTTTTTTTTTTGTATTTATAAAACGAAAGAAAGGTGAGTGGTTTTTGTATTTGAAGGATTTTATATTAAATTTACACTATACACAGTTGTACGACGAAAAAAAAAAATCAAAATCGTTTAAGTGGTAATGTTTGCGACGTGAGAATTGATGGAATAGATTTTTCTGAAACAGTGACGGTAGGTAGATGATGATGATGATGATCAATGATAACGTTATAAAGGAATGGTCTATATGTAGATAAAAGTACAATATTATGAGATACAACGTACACTCACCTTTTAAAATGAATCTGCTCTTTCAAGGGTTCTGCAGGAAACTCAGTTTGGAACCTCACCTCGAACGGTGGTGATGGCATAGCGTAGTCAGTAGAACCAGGAATACTCCTGTTGCACAAAATAGATAAATATCCTATGCTGTTACAGGCCCACCCACATAGATATGGATTTGAGCCGAATGGCTGTGCATGTTGCATGTTACTTCGAAGACTGCAATAGCAACATCATCCGCGTAGGCAACAACTGTGAAGCCTTATCTTGCCAGGGTTAGTGACAAGTCAAGAACACAGGATAGAACCCTACTTGCGGTGTGCCTCTACTCACAAATCTACTGGTAAGCGCCTCACCTAAATAAGCTGTCCCCATTCTGCCTCTAAACAGTTGACCTATCCGGTCTTTGAGGAACCCATATACCCCCAGACAAGTAAGGGACTGAGTGGTTGCCTCCGGTCTGAAGTTTCTTAAGGTCCTCTCTATTTCCAAGAATTTTACTATATAATATTCCTTATTTGCTATATACCTTTACTTATGCCCATTTACTAGGAATGTGACAAAGTTCTAGGCTACCTTTGAAGATAACTTCCACCTTAAGTAGGGTTATTACAATGCCATCAGGACCTGTGAGGCCTTCAATCCTATTTACCTCAAGTCTCTCCGGAACTAGAACCGAGCACCCCGGTAAGTGAGTTTTTAATAATAACTCTTGGGATTCCCCGCTACACGTAGTCCATCCATCCGGTCGTTGGAGGAAGCTCGGGATGAAAGGGCTTGAACGTACTACTTTACGTAGATAGCTTAGGTGCATCCAGGCCCTTAATTTAGTTCCGCTTAATTCGAACTTGTATGTTTTGAGGAATTCTTTATAGCAGTCCCAATTTGCAACAATATCTGTGTTCCTCGCCTTCTTGAACGGTCTCTTGCATTTAGAAAAAGCACATTTGAGTTCTTTTCACCACTAGGGTGGCCGAAACAGACCATAGGGCCCCAGAATTAGAACATAAACTCATGTGTTGATGCAGATGGATTTGGAACCGATACCGGTAATAAGTTACCAAGAATGGTTCTAACAGAATCCCAATTGTTTGTCTTCCTGTTCCTGAAAGGTGATTGACTAGGGCAATTTGTAACCAGTTCATACTGGCAGATAGCGATGATCAAAAAAGGGATTATCGTCGGACACTTCCCAATTCAATACCCTCTCCTTAATAAAATCTGAAACAAGCGTGATGTCTAGCACGTCTTGTCTGTTTTTAGGAATAAATGTTGGCCTTCACCCGATATTACATGTTTTGCTTCGGCTATTCACCAGATTGTGTGATGGGCATTAGTATCGCTGCCCATGAGGACTACGAAATCCCTGGTTTCAGCATTCATTATTGCGCTGCCTAACCAACCGTATGTTATGCTTTTCTCCTCTTGTGGTAAGTATATAAGCCTGAGATTTTGATCATACATCTCAATGCTAGCCACCACTACATCAGCGTTACTGTAATTTAGTAGTATAAAAAATTCCACGTGATGGTAGTTCCACAACAACCCTACTGACCATTGACCTCGATATTTCTGAGTCGATAGATATAGTCTCTTGACCGTCACCTGGGGCGCTCTGAGCTACTAGGTCACCAACATCTATAGGGGGACGCCACGAGAGGAATCCGCATCTTCTGTAGATGCCCCTGACCTGTAACTTCATGTCGTTTATAAATTTTAAGCAGAACCGTTTCAAACCCATAGCTAATTAAGGATCCAGGGAGTCTCTATTTAAGATGATTATGGCCGATTTATGACCCGCCCTTGTTTAATCCAACTTGGCTATCTTACAGTTGGCAATTTTGGATCGTGTATTTGTTGCATTTCCAAAACTTCATTGGGGTTACTGGGTTCCACCGAGAACCAGCCAAGTGCTCTGGGTCTGCAGGGAATTTCATCCCTAGTAATCATTAGTAGTTTAGCTCCGGGCCAAACTTCACCAAGGAGTGCTACCGCCTTCATATAAAGGGTAACTGACGTTTCGTCGGCACAAGTAGTCAAAAGGAAAGTATTTCCACCTGTGCAGGAATCCACAATACACAGGTAAAACTACATAATATCGAGGGCGCCAGATAACCGAAGCAACTGTTACAGGTTGAGGTAGTTTTTAGACTAGGTCCCCAGCCTGGCCGGTTATCATCACGGTATGGTTAACACCTTAACCCGATCTATTTGTTTGACGTCGTGTTTTCGCGTACAAAATGACATGGTGTATACTAGTTTTCCGTTGGTCATCACGGGGAGGTAAACCGCACACTTGTGGAAGTTGCAAGATACGGAGCTGGCAACAAGTAACAGCTTGATTCCCCCAGGCAGCTTCACACCTAGACCTCTAAAACAGTTTTTGCCTTTAAGTGACGGTAAACTGCCTTTAAGTGACGGTAACTTTGTAACTAACACAGAATATTAGGTTTTTCGAGCCAATTAATGAAATCTAATTTTTCCATTCTTTACTTAAATCTAATATTCCAGGAATCAATACCAACGCAATTTTTGATTTGATGTAGTGTTTGATTTAAATCTATTATTTTGTGGTGAAACGGATGTTCCTCTGCCAATTCTTCATCACCAATAATTCCTTTGGGTTCATAGATCCTTTTACCTACACCTCCTTCAAGAGTAAATGATTGAATTTACTTGTTTTTGTTTTAGTGGTGAACGAATCCAATTTCGATTTATGATGTTGGCTAGAAGTTGATATATTTTCTGTGAACTCGGGCATTATCGATTGATTTAGGTTTCTAAATGAATTTTTTTGTATGGGAAGAATGTGCTTGCTTTTCTAAGCAAGTCTCTAAGGTCATGAGCAATTGCAAAGAGAATCATTCTCTCAACATTATCGGTCGCAGGATTCCATCAGATGGTCCAAGTCATTGTAAAATGACCCTTTATCTTGGGGATGCCTGAAATCTGTGGGCGCGTGTACACAAATTAGCGAAAGCAGGTTAACTTTATGCGCAAACGAAGCATACACAACCGATTATTGATTGCTTGGAAATCAAACACAGCCTTCTTTACCTGCGGTTCAAGGAGAAATTCAGCTCCACGATTTCCGAGGTAATCTCTGTCTGCTCAGCGATCCAACCGTTTAGTCGCCTCCTACGACAAGCAAAGGACACTGTGGTGGTATTCTAGAAAAACAGGCTCGCGAAATTTGGATGTACGAGACATGTGAGTGCCCTTCGACCTCAGGGGTCAGCTCCCAACTAATTAAACGGCATAAAAAAGCTTTGAATGATCTTAGCGTACGATCATAATTAATTTTTTTGCTATGTGTTGTATCGTCAAATCTGTGTGAATTCGATTATTGCTTGTTTTTATACAACTATTGAATAAAAGCTTAGCAAGAGCTGTGTCTGTATATAGTTGTTGACATAAAATTAATTAATTCTTTGTGTTTTAAGTCGAACTACCAGTTTGTTCGATTTCGATGAAAAGGAGTGACAAGAATATGTTTGATTTAAATTATCCATTCACTCTCTCATAAATATGTTTAAAAGGACCTGCTATTTATTGAAGTGTCCGAATTTTTTCGAGTATTCCTAATAAGGAGCCATCATAGCCTAAAAATGTTTAAGGTGTGGGTTCAGTTTAACGAAAAACCACTAAAATTTTTTCAAATATAGGCTTTCAGGACATATCATTCCTGATTCTAAGTCACAAAAGCTAAGTACATACATATATGAAAATGTCCAATAAAATATTGAAATACCATCAAGCAGAAGGCTTTAAGATTGTACAATCAGGTAAACGAACATTAACCATCTACCTCTCAATCAACTAATGATAAAAGAAAGGCAAGCACTTCATAACATGAAGATCATTGAGGAAATTGCTTCTGAAGATGAAAAGGCGTGCATAAAATTTACAGATCAGGCGGGTTTGTTTTGGAAAAACTGCCTAATAGAGCATATCTGGCAAAATCCCAAGAGAAAGTTGGAGGTTCTAAGGCAGCAAAGGATCGGATCACATTTTAACTTGTCAGTAATGCTTCAGGATACCGCATGTTGAAACCCCTGCATGTCAATCGTGCACTCAACTCGATCAATGAAAGGTGACGATTTAGATAAATTGCCGGGATATTGGATGGCGATTAAAAAAGCTTGGGTGGCGACTTCAATTTTCACTGAATGAGAACGTTTCATCCTAGAGACAAGAAGATATGTAAGAAAAACACCTGGCGTTCAGTCTTCTGATTATAGACAATCAACTCAGTGATTCAGATGTAGTACACGTAATGTACAAGTTTTGTACGACAACTCTTATCCAACTTACTACATTAAGCGAACATTCCAATATATTTTGGACAATATGGATAAGGACGAAACACTTACGGTAATTAACGGGGAAAAGGTGTTCTATTAAGGATTGAAGCATGATGATTTGACATTATCAGACCGTCAACTTTAAATGGATGTTGGAGAGCTGGCCAACATTTGTCAAAAGTAAAAATTATATGGCTCCAAATAATTACTTTAGATTAATTTGATGAACGAAGACAAAATAATACATGTCGCCTTAAAGACACTGCAAGTTTAATTCCAGAAGGGCTTCAACTTGCCAGTAAATTAGGGAACCATTTCGTCACAAACGATCCCATTGTCGAAAGAACTGCACAATTCCAACGTGATCTGTAATTTTGCGTGACTGGTTACAAGGAGTTATACAAAGAGCTACAAAGATCCAACAAAGATCTCAACGACTTACAACTGAATTTGCTGTGAAATGCAGTAATAGCTCTTAGTAAGATTTTTATACATGATTCCATTTATTTTAGTTATTTTTTACAGGTTTAACAGACATTACACCAATCCCATCAATCCGAAATGCCATCTTGCCCCTGCAAAAGTTAAAATCAATGTATTATGCAGCAAAGCTTATTTATTGAATTCATAAATATATCAAAAAAATAAAAATCCAAACAATTTATAGCTACATACAATAAAAATTAATAAATGATAAAACAATTTTTGTGGTAGTTTTCAAAGCAGGGCTCGATGCATAGTTGATACATAATTTATACAAATATATTGTTTCCTTGCGTCTATCAGAAATCGTGCATTCCGTGCATCTCAAAAAATAGCTCTTGTTCGAATGCTGCTTGGGAAGTGCATATTTTGGTTTTGTTGATCATTTTTATCTGCATCTGTATCAATTCTTAATCGTTTGCCCCCATGCATTGGTCCTGATTTCAGTAATTTTCGGCCATCGTTCATGCTGTTGGGTATGCAGAGAAATTTTCTAACCAATTTATATAAAAAGCATTCCAAATCGCTATATCTAGCAGGTGGAATATTGCTTTTTCGGACCATCCGACGGTTTTTCGAGGTGAAAAATAGTAACTGACCATCTGATCATTCATACTATTATGGTATTTTGAAACTTCCTGTTCGAATCGGTTTTATACTGGAATAAGTTTGGGATGATATTTTTTTGTAATGCAGAAAACTCCCATCTCTGCCACTTGTGATCTCCCTTTCGTAGTTTTAGCTTTGCCAATGCACTTGGATTGTTTCGCCTGTTTGAACGCAAGATGCCGGTAGATTGCGATTTTCAGGTTAGAAGTCTTATTAGACAGCCTCACGCTATTGTAAAAATTATCCATAAATACATGGTGACCGCGATCCAAACAGGGCTCTATTAAAGGCAATACTAATGTTTCAAGTTTTGAAAGTCCCTAAGCTTCTTCATTGGGCCCCAAATACATTTGAAGATTTAAAACGTATCCATCAGTTGTACATATATGTACTCGTAGAGTAAAACTTTATTCCATACCTAGCTCGTTTGCCCTTTATATGTTGCCTGAAAATTAAACGGCCGGGAAAAGTATAAATGATTCGTCCAACGTAAGTCTTCAGATGGGTATAAAATTATAGCCTATTCAACAGAGGGGGAAGTTTGCAGAGTTTATCCCTATAGGATTAAGAGGCTGAGCATAACTGAAACTGAAACATCTTAGCAAATGTTCGAATCGCCTTCCAGATATAGAATAATGGAATGCAGGCAAAAAAAAACGGATGGACTTCCATGCTGAACATTTTTCTTATAGAAGGAAATTTCAATTCACCCTGAAAAATACAAAGTGCTAGAAATTCTTTCAACTAAGTAATATTTGTTGGTTTGATTGAAGAAAGACGGCTGTATTTGGTGTGAGGTTGGCCCGTGTTTTGTACCCAACGCCTGTGCAGTTTAAAACTAAAAATTAGAAAACTGATCTGTAAATCACTAATTAAAATAAACATTAAAAAGAAACCAACTTTCTTTACATCAAAATGCTTTGGTTTGCTATCTAACCTTACTTTATAAATTTAACGCACAAAAACTGACCGAATTATTATTTCGGCAACCAAAACACCAATGAATACAGTATATCTAGAATAATCATCAGACTTCATCCCATCATATTTTAATAATATGTTGTGAGATTCACAAAAACTTGGTAAACCCAAAAAAATTCATTATTGAACTCACACATAACAATTTTCGCTTCAAAAACTGAGCAAATTTTTCAAAGAACCATTACTGTTTCAACAAAAAAACAACATTTTTTTGATCTAGTACGCGATTTAAATCTATCGAAGTTACATTTTGTTTTTATTTAGTTCAGTAACAAACATAGCGTTGACCAAACTGCAACACAACGCATTGCCATTTATAAACTTTTAGAACAAAAATGTTGTTTTTCTGCGGTCAACATTTGCGATTTGGCACAAAATCAGTGATTATTTTCGCCAGTATCTTGATAATAAAATTGTGAATGCACTTAAGGTAATTTGGGTCAAATTTGTTATGTAAATAGAAAATATTATTCAAATAAATAAAATTAATTGTTATTATTTCACCTTTTATTTTGCTAAATAATTTTGTTTTTTATATCTACAAAAATAATTCAAGTTATAGAAAAATAAAGAATTAAGATTATGAGAAAAGTATTCACTAAAATCAACTTTCAGTTAAATAATGTAAAAATTTAATAATTTTATCGCATGTTTATAAAATAATTAAGACCAAAACCAGTCTCTTAGTTTCAAATCATCAGCATGACTAAGAAATCAAAGCGATCGAAACTTTATTCACTTTATTAATAGTTTTTAAAATTCCGTAGCTTAAATTCTCTACCTCATGTGGCCTTGGATTAATGTGCGCGGCTTTTGTTAGTACTTGTTGCTGGGTAAAATTATTTTCTCATTTTGAGCTGATGTCCAATCTTTCGTCGAACTCCATTTTTGTTTGCTCCGGTTCTTGCTGCACAAGATCATGATCCAGTATGTACATTTATGATTAGGAAAGTAGGCTATGATGTTGATTTTCCACAGCTTTTTAAATAATTCAGAGCAGGAAAAGAATCCGAAAAATATTTTGTGCCATAATTCATATTGAGCAAATAGCACCAGTGGCCCTATTCTGGTTTTCCCTGGGAATTGGGAATTTGGAATTTTTGACTTTTTTCTAGCAGTCGGGGAATTTTTTTTCCCCAAGTGTATTCTGGCGATTGGGAAATTTTGTGTATAGGGAAAACAAATCCATTTTATAGCAGTTTTGACGTTTAATTTTCCCCGTGATTTTTATTGGGAATTGTTATTCCAACAGTGTTCAACCATTTTAATTTTGAATTTTATTGTTATAATCGTTTAAAAATTTTTAAATTTTTTTCAACATGGCCTGTGTAAATAGAGTAAGCATATAATATAAACCTTGAAATAAATAAAACATATTTTATGTATACAATTAATTAACATTATTTTATATAATAATTTTTAGGTAAGAAATATTACTCGGGATCAAAAGGAGCAGTTGTTTGAGCTTATGGATGGAGATATCGAGTTGGCAAATGATAGGTATTTACCACATGCAGTAGTTTAATGCCATGCTATACTTAACATTTTGTTCTTTAATCTGCAGATTTAGTGGAATTGATGGAAAGAATCAAAACCGTAAAAAATGGGAAGAGTTAGTAACACAGTTAAATTGTATCGGCGAGGGGCGCATAAAGGTGCAGAAAAAATGGAAAAGAGCGTGGAATGATATAAGTAGTCAAATACACTTTTTTATTAAATACGAACTATTTATTTATTCTTATTTAATTTTAGGAAATATAGTCGAAGTCAGTGGACAGCTTTAAAAGAACACGATAATCGTACAGGCCTAGGGGTCGAGGAGACTTCCAGAAGACCGTGTCAATTGAGCTCGCTAGACCAACGAATACTTGACATAATCAATTTAGAATCTTGTGTTGGCAGTGTAAATTTAGAAGGCGTTATTACACCATTATCGATCATTATACGCCACATCCCCAAGTAAACTTAAAATTGTATTTATTTTCGTTACGTACGTACTAAATATTATTTTATTTTCCATTACAGAGAATTTACTCCACAAATAATACGTCGGCAACACCAGTTTCTGCACTTTCTACTATATAGTAGATATGGTTAGCCCATCTCGTAGGACTTCACCCCAACAAGGCATACGGCGAAGGTCATTAGAAAACTCCGATTTTGTTTGGGTGAGTGACATACGCAGCGCTATGCGTCATTTATGATATTTTGGTTTCTTTAAGTTAGTAGTTGTTATTGTTTTGAGAATTTTTGACATTTGGTCAAATTCAAATCTGATCCTTTCACACTACCGGATTACTAGTACTTATCAATTGTATTTAAATGTACATATTTTTAAAATATTCTAAAGCATGGTGTTATATATTTCTTGATTTACAAGCATTTTTCGTATAAATGAAGATGGACTTTCGTATCTATTGGACAAGCTAGAAGGAAAATACGAGTTTTGCGAATTGTTCGCCATTAGCTATTTTTGGTTTATGTCTATGTAGTTATGAAAAATAATAATTTTTATAATTCATATAACAAAAATATAACAACAATCAATATTTATTACATTATTAATTATTGTAATACATAAACAAATATAAAACCTTCAGATTTGCCTTTCATTTTGTCTACCGTTATAAATACTATGTGTATCAATATCAAAAATTATTGTAGTAATTAAATTGTAGGTGAGGATATGTGACATTAGACTCGCTCACGGCGAGAATCATAATACCAAAATTGAAATCGGATCCAATTGGATGGCCACTGCTTGAAAAATATTAAAAGTGAACCATCTTTATTTTCCGCAATTAACGAGCAAATATTTTCTCGGTGAATAGTTTGTATAAATTTATTTTGTTGACTATCATATTATTTGCCCATTTGTTGATGTTTGAAGTATATTGTTAACTGACTGTAAAAAGAAATTAAAATTTGTTTATACATTATCTATCCGACATAAATATCATTACCATTATTGATGATTGATTTTCTGACCTGCCCAGTGTGATGAAATTGGAGTCTGTTGAAGTATGAACAACCAGATAGAATTCTGTAGCAAGAGGATTAGTTAATTTCTCCAGCTAAAATTTGTTTGATCATTTCACAACAATATAAGATGCTTAAATATGACTCTTTTTCCGAATTCAGTCTTTTCAAACATATGGTCAAGTTGATTTATCTTTAGTAACTTTAAACTTTCAATATTCATTTCTAAATCTGTAAGGAATCATAACTAAAATTTGTTTGATTATTCCTGCGTCAATTTACTGCAACTGTTATATGCTCGTATATTTATAAATGTAGAACATTTTATCTTATACAGCTAATGAATTTTAATCTAATAAGTACGAACAATACTTATTGCGTATACAATTAATACAATTTAATGAAATTTTTTTTGCACACTTTTCACTTATCACAAACTATTATTTTTATTACACTTGAATTAATTTAAATTTAAACAAAAAAAAACTTTACTTTTATTCCATCGAAAAAACGAGGAGAATACATTTTTAACTTTATAAAAAATATTATTTTAAATATTCACTGTGATAGTCTCGATCCATCACGTTTAATGTTCACTACGTATCTGACTTTTTGTTGTTATATGGAATTATGTGTATATTCCGGGAGCGTAACAAAACTTACTTTACAAAATCTTATTACATCAAAATCTTACTTTTTACTTTTTGAAAATCTTACTTTTTCAAAACCTTACTTTTTCACAATTTTATTTTTACAAAATCTTAGTTTTTAAAATCTTACTGAAAGATCTTACTTTTTAAAATTATTTGTATTATCCTATCCTTTTTTTTTAATTGAACTTGTGTGGTCGTTCTGAAAAGAACGGAAAATACTTCATTCATAATTCATAACTAAAAAGATATTAATTCACTTTTCAAAACATCTATGTAAATAGAAAGTAAAATAAGAAAATTCAAGTTTAAAAGTAAAAAAAAATCATTTTTCAATTCATTTTTGCAGTGCCAAATTGTGGGCTATATTTTGTAAGTAACTAATTTTATCCATATTATGCCTTTATGCTTTTATGTTTCATAACGTTGGCAATTTTTATATTTCGTGGTAGTATCTTTTTTTTTACTTGGCAAGGTGCTCCAGCACGTACTTCCTGTATTCGTGTTTTAGCTATTATTGTTTGCTTTGCTAATTCAGAGACAAGTTGGTAAAGCCCAATGTGTGATTTTCCAATTAAAACTTGCAACCGCCGATGCCAAGCTTCAACGGAGTTCTGGGTACGTGGGACATTGCTTTCTATATTATCCAAAATTGTCCAAAAAATTGGAGAATAAGCTGGTGTACCTTCTGATTTGCTCTTTGTTTTTATCCCGGATAAATCGTTTTTCTCGAACCATATTCCGATTTTACGAGCATCCGAATCCATCAATCCTTTTAGTTCCTTATAATACGCCATTGCTTCATTTGCTGGTACAAAAGCTAAACTTTTAATCATTCGAATTTGTAAAGTAAAATTCTCGTTGTTCCCATATCTAGCAACAAATCCTTGCGACTGAATCTTTCGCCAAATTATCTGTCCAAAATGGAACAAACATCCTTTATACAGTGCCTCTGGGAAGAAGATTTTTAAAGCCGATACGCTTGCCTTTTCGAAGTCCGATATTATTAATTTTGGCTTTAAAAGTATATTCAAATCGCATGCTAATTTGCAAATTTCGTAAAAAGTTTCAACGGCTTTCGAGCTCATAATACAAAACAATTGAATGTTGAAATTTGCCATGAATAGTAAATAGTTGGCGCATAAAAACGGGAACCAACTCGAACGTTCCATCCATTAGCCAACATTCTGCTTCTCCTAGGAGTTTGAGAGTTGATTCCGTTCCTAGTAAAATATTTTTTTGGTCGCCGATCATTTTTTCAGAGAGTACAAATAATTCTCCTTCTACATACATATTTTAAATTTTCCGGAGTAGTTATGTATATTAAAAATATCATTAGGTTGTCTTATTGCACTAGACCTGGCTCTACAATTTTTTGCTTTTGAGCCAATTTGTTTGGTAAGTAAACGCGTATTGTTAGTGGACATTTGATGACGTTATCTCTAATAATTTGAGAAGGTAAGTTACTTGAGGTTATTGCGTCTTGATTTCTCATAACTGGACGAATCATGGTTGTAGTTGGATGGTCCTTTTTTTATATTGAGTGAACAATTCATAATCGTGGTTACCACTCTTGCCTTACAAAATACTGATTTTCTGTCAGCGCACATCCATTGGAAAATATCGCCTTTTCTTTGTAAGTGATACGTATATCCGTCGATAATCAACTTTTCTTTCCCCTTATTTGTTCTCAAAATCTGGATATTCATCATGAATATAACTTAAAAATACTTAGGATACCTTTTTTTAAACTACTTTCGCTATTATCAATAATAACTACCTACACTCTCACTAATCTTTTATTTAATATCACTTTATTACTATCACTTTGGTTAATTTACCACTTATTTTTCACAATCACAAACGAACAGTTTACTTAAGAGAATAGTATTACATGCAAGAAGTAAAAATATTTTCATAGTTGGGAATCCCCCAGTTATATCCTTATTTTTGTTATTTTTCGTGCGCTTACTTTTCAAAATCCTTGTTTTGACAATGCCATTTTTATCAATTCGGGCGCATTGTCAAAACTAAGATTTTGAAAAGTAAGATTTTGACAAAAGTAAGAATTTATAAAGTAAGATTTTACGATCAACCCGATAACTTTTCAAACCATTTTAATAATTTTAGAAAAGCATTCGTCCTGTAAATTTTGCAGTTGCAAGGTGTAAATATCTATGCTTTCTTGATATGAAATTTAAACTGTCCAATTTAGCTGAATTCACTAGGCAAATATCAGTTCAACTTATCAAAGACAAGTTGAATTATAATAAAATTAATACTAATTCTACCAATTTGAGTTAACTTGTTAACAAGTACAAACTTATTTCTTTCAGTGTGTGATATTCGATATTTTCTAGTTGGTTGCTGGATTCATTTTTTAATTCTTCCAATAGTGTTTTGACATTTCTGTAGTCATTTTCATTTCGAACGGTAATTTTAACGTCGCTGTTTGAAAGCGTCCAGTTACTGGAAACCCTACACAGATTCCTACAAATTTATTGGTATCTCATACCTGTGAGTGATCCGCGCTGCGGTCTGACTTAGAGTATATTTGTATACAACGACGCAGCCGTTCAACACAAAAGGTAAGTCGACTTAAATTAGAACACAAGTTTGAATAATGTTTGCTAAAATTGATTTTTTTTTGTTACTTAATTTATTCCGAACCTCTTTTATGTGAAATATATACGAATATACATATATGCATATTCATTCAGAATCTTAAAAAAAATTAAATGAAGGGTGTCTATAAGAATATAATGGATTTTGTGTCTTGACTTCATAATTTTTTTTTCCTCGTCTTAAAATTAGCAGTTCATTTTTTTTACTATACCTATTTTACAGGTATATGTACATATGTACATATATAAGAGAACCTAATTGAAATCATCTTCAAGCGTACGGAAATATGTTTTCAAACACACATTGCGCATATGTATGTCCTATACTAATGTATGCGCAGCATCATCATATAATAATTTTAATGTTTTATTTTATTGTTTCTTCTTATTGTGCAGCGTTCGTCTTAACTTTTTTCGCCTTAAAAGATTTTTCAATTTTTTTTTTTTTTGTAAATCATAAATAAATAAATTTGCATTTAAAAGTTTTGTATTACATTTTGAATTATCTTGAATTATCATGTATTGTTTCGTTTCTTTGATTTTTTATTTTATTTTATTATTATTGCGTATAAGTATGTACGAGTATGTATGTATGTACATATTTAGAAAATAAATAAGAAATTTTTCAGATGGGCCTAACATGTGTTAAATATTAAGTATACATGCATATACATACTTTTATTACATGTTTATATACACCTTAAGCCCGAAACGGCGTCATAACAATATCTCGACAAATATTTTCTATTTACATCAAAAATGTCGTAACGTAAAAATTCAATTGCACCAAGGGGTATGTGCATAAGTACATAAAAAATTATATTGTATATAAATGGTATAAGACAAAATAAACAAAGGTCTTAATCTTCTGACTTAAAGTTAAGCCATGTTTTTGTATACAATATATATATATATATGTATATTTTTTATTAGAATTAATAATGACAGACAAACAATTGGATACATGATAATAAATTATTATGTAAATACTAATGTCATAATTTTATTGAACAGCGACTAATAATAATCGTAAATGCAAAAAAATCATAAAAAAAATTGTTTATGGGATTTATGTGAAATCCATGTAATTTGTTTTTATATGTTAAAGAAGTTATTAAATATGCTTGTATGTATTGTTAAATATACTTATATTGGAAGTCCAATTAAGTCATCACATAACGATGCGCGATTTAATTTTTCGTCTTGTTAAGATTCGAGCTTAAGACTTAAGACGATTATGCTTTTGTTGTATACATAATACGAATGGACACGGTTTTGTACTACAACAACAATATATAAAGCATATAAGCATCCATGTATACATAAATATTTCCAAATCATGATAAAGCACACATTTTACCACTTGTTCGTTTGATTTATCAAAAAATTAAACATTTTCTAGTCACGTACATCATCTTGTTGTTGTTCGACATTTTTTCGTATACAACACATAAAATATATTATGGGGGATCCTGTGAGATTAATCTGTAATATGTCTATATATAGCCGGGTGTGTGTGTGTGTGTACGTTCGTTCGTTCGTATATACTATACAAATTCGATTTTCCAGTGATTTTGCTTTCTTATTAAATTATCAAATATAATTCAAACAATTTGATTTTGCCTCATTTACGAATATCAAACGTAATATAAATCAATTAATCAATATACAATATATCCTTGAAGGTGTCTGAATTTTTGTGCATGCTTCTTATTTTTCGTAAGTCTTTTGGATTTTTTGTTTTTGTTGCTCTTATTTATCTGTTTAATTTATCTTGAGAAATAATTGGGGCAAGGAGTGAAAAAAATATGATTCGGAATGGTTTATGTACGGATAGCAGATGTTGTGTGTTGATAAATGAGTTTGTATCTTAAATTAACATCGCATCTTTTATATCATTACTTATTCGATATTTGGTTCGTTAATTAGGCTTATTTGTGTTTACATAGTTGAGACACAATTATATTTTTCTCAGATGTAAGCTTAATTATGAAATTCTTCACTAATCATTGAACCAATCTGTGCTTTCCACGAAGCGTTGAATAATTTTGACATCAGTCTCACCAAGATCCATCAGGTCATCCAGATGGGGTTAATTTCACAGCTATACGACACTAATCATAAGCAGAGACTCCCGCGAGACACGCATGTTTACCTATGAGACAGTGGCCCTTTATAACTCTAAGGATCTATAACGGGTTACTGTCTCATAGATAAACATGCGTGTTCTTTCTCTAGATCTGCCTAGTTATTACCATAGCTTCTCCCTGAATCAGTTGCGCTCAGACAGGCAAGCATATCTGCTTTAACATTCACGTGATGTTGAAGTGTCCTGACACCCACTTGTAAGGAAGTGCGATATTACCGTTTAATGGAAGCCTGACTGTAATAATGTGAATATCTTTGCAGATATTACCTTATACCTCAACCAGTCCATCACTTCCATCATCGCGATAAGTTCAACCTGAAAGCATTACAAAAGTCAGGAAGACGAAATGAAAGGTTAACTTTCAGTCTTCACTAAGAACACCATACCCGACCCTCCTATTCCTTTTTGAACCATCCGTAAATTAGCTCAGCACCTCCTTGCCTATAACTTGTAACAGCTGTGTGCTGCGATGGCAAATGCTGGCCTTGCTATTTAGCCCTGGGATAGTCAGCTGGGGGGTTCGTTTTTGCAACCGTTACAGATTTGGCACCCGAGCAGGGACCTGATTGTCCGTCATGTAGGTCGCTCCAATAAAGTATCCAGGGATCTTCACTTCTCAACTATAACCGTTAATACCGCCTCTAATTTAGTTTTAATTATGGTTCCTTATGAGGTTCAAACGTCTCTCTTACAGTTACAAATTATAGTTTACAAAATAAATTTTCCTCATAGGTTCCGAATTTCAGAAAGCAGAGCGATTGATTTGAAAGCGACGCTTTGCTTCTCGTTTTGCGATTATGGAATTTTCCGGTTTTCTCATTCCGGTTTCGTTCATTATTGGAGGTGTTCGATCTCAATCAAATTTCGAGAAAAGCAGATTTCCGCCTTACAAAAGGAGCAACTCGATAAAATATTAGTTTCAAGTAGATCACATTTAAAGTCACAACCAGAACTTGAAATAGGTTTGGCTCGTGAAACTTTTTATTTTGGAAAAACATCGTAACCCTAAAGTACAACAACCAAAAGAATAGTTATCAGGGTTGGAGTTAGAATCCATTCAGTATAGATGTATTCATTTTCAAAACCGTCTACAGCGACTCAAATTCTCATTTGACGAAATAGCAAATACCACAAATTGGATTACCGAGTTTCTGCGTAAAAACCAAGTTCGGAATAGAAGAATTAAACACCGGAGCTATTAGAAAACCCAACACCCCGGTAAGTCAATAATAACTGAGTCTGAGCCAACGTGGAGCATTCCAATTCCATAAATTTCTTATCAGTGAAACCCTTTTAATTTTAGAGTCTACCCTATGGTCTCCTCGATTGATCAAAATCCCCGATTTCAAAATGCTGATACTCGTATACAAACCACTCTTATGAATTAGCGTAAACGCAGTCATTCACCGGGAGTTCGTCGTACACATCCTGTTAGTGACGTCCAACATAATGATCTGCTACCATTGCAAAACGTAAGTATCAATAATGGCAGTTCCGAAGAAATTTCGGTTCTGCATCCGAACGTGAGAATCCCAAGTAATAGGTTCGGTCAAAATCTCTTATGTTACAAGTGTCAAAAGCCTGGATTTACAGCCAGAAAGTGTCCAAAATTCAATCCTCAGTCGTAAAACTCGACTCCGAGTGCGCCTCTTCCTGGCAAACCTCGTTCATATGTGACGTCACCACCACCATCCAGGATCTAGAAATCCCTAATTGCAGGTTCCTCAATCCTATTGGAACCTACACAACCAATAAAACTTTTATAACCCCCGCTACACAGACTGATCCAGAACCAATACTCATTGTACTTGACTCCATTGTCAATAAAAATACCATTAATGCTAAACGTTGTGCTCAGTATTGGTTACAAAGAAGGATCTTAGGCCTCTCATAAAAATTAAAATAAAAGACACACCAATTGTAGGGTTGTTAGATAGTGGGGCATCTATAAGCAAATTGGGAAAAACAGCTCGATCAGTGGTGGAGAGGTTAAACTTATCAATTAAATATACTCGCTCTTCAATTAGAACCGCCGATGACACGCATAATACTATTATTATTTATGTTGTCGCTCCCGTTTGTTTTGACAATAAAACCCTTCACATGAGACTTTACGTAGTTCCCACACTAGAAAACGAATTATATCTAGGTATCGATTTTTGGTCTTTATTCAATCTAGCTCCGCAGATCGTAAGGGAATCGCAACCTTTTCAAACCTAACCGCTCCCATTACGAACCTATTAAAAAACTCAAAAAAGTTTGAATGGAATGCGGATTATTAGGAAGCTTTTGAAAAGTGCTAAAACTGCACCAGTTCTCGTGAACCCCGATTTTGGGATATCCGCTGTGATGCTAGTTTAGTATTTTGAAATTAGTTTTATAATTATAGAAATTTTAAATGTTGCGAAATCACCCAATCCTGTCTTTACACGGTACACACTGTTCTGATCGTGGCGACATCTCTATTTGAGTAGAAGCACTACCGTAAATTAAATGATTCTAGGCTATTCAGGAGTAGTCTAGACACTCTCGAATATTGTGGAATTATCTAGAAAGTTGGAATATGTAGTATACATACCAGATGCAATTTTAGGAGTTGCTGGTAGTAGTAAAAAAGATAAAGTGAAAGTGTGATTAAGTGATTAGTGTTCTGTTTGATAATTCGGAAATATATTTAGTGTGATCTAGACAGAAATTGGTTGGTTTATTTACAATCCAGTGATCGAATCTTGTTTGACAAGGCTAAAATGTAACAATTGGTGACAGCGATGGGATTGTAAATAATAGGTGATTGAACGGAATTGGATCTTCGTGATTTGTAAACGGTTATAAAAACGAAATGAAATGATTACGTAAGGCCATGGAGGATGATGGTACTGATCCAACCAGTTACAATTTCGATGACACAACCGAGGATGGAGCAGATAAAAAAGGACTAGCGGAAATTGAAGCGGTGCGCTCTGAAAACTTCAATATGGCGCAGTTTATGGCTGCTATCCAACAGTCAAGTCAGAAAACGGAATAGTTTCAGAAAATTGAATTGTCGTTTGATCGATTAAATCAAAAAAAGTGAAGGAAATTAAAGTGGGCGAGCTCAATATCAAAATGGACAAAAAAATTCAAAAGGTTAAATTCAATCAACAGTTCAGCGGGTGGAAGAGAAATTGCAATTAGAGATTGAAGAGTTACAAGATACGGTTATAGTTGTTACTCCATCCCTGTAACGAGATTATTACGAGGTGGAGACGGTTTAACTCTTGATGGTAATGTTGGCGGGAAGAATTGTGTTATAACCCTGGATACAAGAGCAGCTCAAACGTTTGTGCGTGAGGATCTAATTAAAGGAAGAGTACAACCTGTGAATGGGTTTAAATTACGAATGGCCGCAGGCGAGAGTGCCGGCATAATAGGCAAGAAAATTAAACCGATCGGCAAAACTCAGTTCCAACATGAAGTACTGGTCGCAAATATTGTAGATGAAGTTATCTTGGGGATGGACTTCATGAGGGTTAATGGCTTCATGATGGATGTTGGGCGAGAAGTATTGGATTGTAGTATAGATTCTAGCTGCCACTTCATGTAGTTGATGCCGGAGCAACAATCATCCACTGAACTCAGAAACAGTTGCACGGGAGAGAATATCAATGTCAGGTGACGGATCAAGGCTCGGAGAAATTACAAAATAATTTATCCAGCAGTCAATCCATGAATGACGTCATCGGCCTAATTGTCAAATCCTTCACCTCCAATTTTTTGGTTAAACTGATTATTTGTGAATTTATATCAGTTTAAGGTGCAGAATCAGTAGCTGTCACTCATTCGGGCCAGAGAGGCTTCGAGCAGGACTTTAAAATTGATGGCCGAATTTCGATTATTTACACAGTCCATAATTGAAAATTATTTCCATGGATCAACTACGAATAGATTCGTTTAGCTTCTTCTTCTTTTTCTACACCCATGCATTTTGGTTCGCTATCCAATGGACTGGAAGATTTATAAAGTGTACACTTTTCATGGCTCGTGATCGAAACGCCCTTTTTATCAACGGTTTTCTCGTTCGATCACCTGATGCTTTACTACAAAGTTAAAGTGTAACCCGATCTTTCGACCCTTTAAACCCACCGGCGGTTTTTTCGGATTGGCAATGGATGTCCTGGTTAGCATCTTTTCCCAAAAAAGTCCAATTTATTATAAATTAAAACGAAGGGTAGGTATCGAAAATGTAGGTTCGTGATGAATATTTACAATTTTTTTTATTTCAGAAATTTACGAATCGATAACAATTTATGTTAGGTTATCGATTTGTACCGTTTGTCGAAAGAGGTATGCCATAGTTTCATGGAGAAAATTTTGCCGTTAGCATTTAACATCAGATCAATTAAATAAGGTGGTTAGGCCAATGCCAACGAAAAAGACGCGGGCAACTCTAAGACCCAGTTGGACTGCGCTCAGATCTTCTCTCTTTTCAACTGACGGCAAAAGCTAACAAGAAAGGACAGTCAAAAAAATAATGATGTGTCCTGGAAGTGGTACTGAACAGAAAAGCGAATTAGTTTTAGAATTGCAACGGTTGTAATATAACATTGGCCTTAGTCAAATAGCATATAGCTTAGAATAGGGTTTCCAAACGAATTGCTACAGGTTTGTATATAAGTTCAATTAAATTGGGCTTAGACGGTGGCATAGATTTTTAATGACCAAATACTATTGAAATTGAACAAAAACATTTGCATATAATCGTCTTCCTTTTGACTATGACTTTGTATTTCACTAACAAAATTCAACAAATTTTGTGGAACATCGACCGAGTCGCACATTACCATATTTCAATGAACGTTTCGTATACAATTTAAATACTATATACTCTCCACTGCTGATAAGAACTATTCAAATTACGAAGTCAAATCACAAATCCATTATTATTTATTATTCTTAGCGTTCATTTAAATATTTAAAATTATTATAATTTATAAATAGACGAGAAGCATCTGGCCTTGTTGGCATAAATTACTTTAAACAAAAAAAAAAATACGAAAAAATCAATTCAAGTTTGAATTGTTAAGAAAAAAAAACTTTTTCTTCTTAAGAGATTTTAAGTTGAAAGTGTGAGGTAATGGTTTTTAAGATTAAAGTTTTTACCTTAACTTATTGTTTTTATTTTTTCAACCGAAATCCACTTTTGGAATATTAATTTGTTATATACCCATATTTCCTTGTTACCAAATTATTTTATTTGCACAAGGACACCCGGAAAACTATATCCGTATATGTATGTTCAATTGTACGTACATATACGCAAAATTCATAAATCTTTTAAGTCCTTTTGTAAACGTGTCAAAACTTTCATTTTTACAAACATGTCTTCAAATCAAAAGACCGCCATATCGTTAATCATTACATTATTCATCGTGTCTTGCCCAGCAGAGCGGAACGGTGGAATATTACTAAAAAAAAATATAACAGAAAGGTAAACGAACGTGATCATCAATTTCCATATAGTAAAATGAGAAAGTACAAAAACTGCATTACCTGTGTATTGTCAACGTTAAACATTTTCAATTTTTCATCAAATTCATGTCAAAATCATTAATTAGAGAAAAAAAATTCTACGTGTATGTGTGTGTGTGTGTGTGTGTGTGTATTCGAAAAGAAATATCTTAAAAACCGATAAATCACTTTAAAAAGATGTCAAAAATAAAAATGGTTCATTCTATATCGTGAGATGAATAATAAGTAATCGTCTGAATTTTTTTTTTAAACGTTTTTAGATGGATATAAGAAAAAATTCATCTTTAACACAATTTATTGGCGATGAGGGGCGGAATAATTCAGTAAAATCGATTAATTAAAATCCAAATGGAAAATGTTTGCTTAATTCATGATTTTGATTTTAATGGCAGATAGAAGAATATCTGCGAGGACTATTTTTGATGAGCTCGACAATTTTTCTTAATTATATTGGTTCCAAATTGTTTTGACTACGCAGTGTGGAATGAGTTTATGTTTGTGAATTCAGACAATTCTAATATTTTATAATTTATTGAAATATTATTATTTTCAAAATCTAGTTCAATCGATACAAAGTAGTCACAAAGAGGCTATACTATACAGCCATGAATATAGTCAAACCGCGAATAAAACCATCTCTTTAAATGTGTTTTGTCAAAGACACAAATGATTGACGGAAAAAACTTTCATATTTCCTTCATCATCAGGATTCGTAGGTAAAAACGGAAATCCTGGCAACTACCAGCTACAATATCAGAAACAGTGTTATCTTTAAAGCTGTGACTCGAAGACTTAGAGAACAAAGGATATAGTTAGATAATATCTGGAGATCGTATGGACTAAAAGCCAGTGCCGGGTTAGGGGTATTCCGGGCCTTGATGTAGTATTAAACGATTTCATAACAAAAATCTATCAAAAATCATTTTAGAATCCCATGTTCGAAGAATTTCTCTCACAGATTCAAACAAGGAACCTCCATTTTAATTTCGAAATTACACAATTTGAAAAATATCGCCTTAATCGTCATTCTAGTCAGCTTTCTCTAAATTTGTAAATTTCGGTTTTATTTAGCAATTCAAATTTTAAATATGATTTTATATTATTGCGAAATTTGATTTCGAAATTTTATAATTTAATTAAGAAGTTTAATTAACGTATTTTGATTTTCGAAATTTCAGGATTATAAATTTCAAAAACATTATATAAATTTACAAAATTACTGAATTTTTTTTGCAAACTTGTGATTTACAAATGATGAATCACATCTTGAATTGATTGAACCAATTAAATTAAAATAATCATTATATTCGAAATCGAATTTTGAAAACTCTGGATTTTATTTCATATTTTTCGAAATTTGGAAATTCCATATTCCGTGTTGCACGTATCCAATAGGCATGGTAGCTAGAATCCATCATTTCTATATATGAAGCCTGTAGCCTAATTGTCAATCAGAATGAGAATGTGAAATATTATATTTAATGGCAGTCCTATATGACCTCCTATCCAAAAAAAACATGGCAAGGGAGATTTGGCATATACCATGATTAAATGGATCTCCCTTCAAAAGTTGTAGAAATAAAAACTTTACTCAATTTTAAATCGTATTCGAGATATATTCATTCAAACCACCAAATTCTTAGAAGTATTTTAAAAAATTTACAAAATTTAGTATCTGCTTAATATTGAAAAATATTGTAAAATTCCTATTTTGTAATTCTAAAATATAGTTTTTTTTTTCTAATTCTTATTTAAAATGGAAGTTTGAAAAATTTCCTAAAACTCGCGAAATTTTATAAATTTTGATGTATTTTTTTGGTAATTTGATGAAACTGATTCATAGAAATTTTGATACATGAAAGTTTAGCTATTATTTCAGAATTTTTCTAGAAATTCTTGGTGACTTTTAAAAATATACAGAAATTTGTATAATCTCCAAAATTTTGTTTAAATCCTTTAAAATTCAAGTGATATTCCAAAATTCAAGAACTCATCTTAATTTGAATGAAAATGCAAAATTTTAAGTTAACTAAATTTACGAATTTTAAATTTTATTTAAGAAATGCTTAATTCGAGTTATCATTCGGAATTGTAAACGTCAAATTTGTTCTCAAACCTCGATTATAGGTAGAGTCTTCATCTTTTTTTTACCGTTTCATAAATATATCACCAAAAGTAAAAATGTACACTTCAATCAGTACTGTCAAAGTAAATTTTTTGGTTTATTTTTCTCATTTAAGTTTAATAAATTAATACAAATCTCAACATTCTAGTTTTAATTAGTTTGTCGAATAGTCAGGTGATAAAAATAAAAACACATTTTAAAAAATGACCGGCAAAATCGAAGGATTTGTCGACGAGGGATTTTCATTTTGAGAAATCAGGAGGAAATTAGGCCGCGATCATCCGGCCAGAAATCCGGCTACATATATCTCAAATAAAACCGGAGGTTTAAAAAAGTTAAAGCCGCCAGTAATTTTAAAAAACCTTTACTACAAGCGGCCAATTGCGAAAAGGATAAACTTGAACCGTAACTTTTTTAATGTGGTAAATTCTCCCTTCATGGTGCAGGTGGAAGTCTATTGGTATGATGAGCTTTCTCTTGGCTGCGTACCTTTTCATTAGCCTTTCTCTCAACCAGAATGAACAATCAGGGTTTTATTGACGTCGTTTTAGATCAATTTCTACGAGCTCTTAACTTTCGGCGATATGAAAGTACGGCTGTCTAACAGATCCACACAAACTGCCAAACTAAATCTTGCTAAATCCACACATATACCCTTGATTTGGCCACCTTGTGCATCCAACCAGAACTTTGCAGAAAATCTATGGGAAATACGAATTAGAATAATTTATAGGAATAACGGACAACTCCGCAGACAGTTAATGAACTGGGCATCGCGGAAAATATTAATTCGTTACTTCAAAGCATACCGGTTTTTAGCATTCGAAGAAAACCAAGAATAACTCACAGTATATCAAATTTGTGTTATTTTAATTATCTATTGAAGTTTGTACGTTTACCATAAAGTGGGTGATATAATTATGAAACATTTTCGTAGAAATTTCACCCTGCATTTGGCGTTATTTTTTTAATCGAAAAATGAATTGGTGATATAGTTTTGAAACGGACGTAGCTCGAATGTTTATTATGTTTAAACGATCTTCGCCATCTCTCGTACTCATCCGTCAACGCTTTGTAAAGCTTCAGCTTCGCGGCACTTGATAGGTGTTTGGATTTTAGCAGTGGCCTTAGAGGATACAAAGCACGGCTGCCTGCTGCCAGCCGCACTTTAATATCCTCACCCACACTGTAATCGTGTGTGAAAAGAGAGCCCAAATATTTGAACCTTGAGATGTACTCTAACATGAGATTAGCGAGTATCGGGGACAGAGCATCTCCCTGCCAAACACCCGAGCTAACTGCAAAAATTCTTAATAACCTGTTCTCAACTTTAACACAGCATTGAGACTGTGTCACTGTCATCCTACATAGTCGTACCAATTTTGTTTGTATTCCTAGGTATTCTAGGGCAGACCACAAACTCTCTCGATTGATCGAGTCATAGGCCTGCCGGAAATCCAGGAACACCTGATGTACGGTGATAGATGTCTCTTAATATTTAGATAGAATCATCCGCAGCGAAAAGACCTGATCAATGACTGAATAATGTAGGACAGTTACTTATATGCTGTGCAAAGGAGAGCTATACCGTGATAATTTTCACACTTCAAGCGGTCTCCCTTCTCCCCGCATGCTTTGTAATAATAAATTTGAAAAATAAATAATGCAAAACGTAAAAAAAATTCTTTCAACCGTAATTGCTGATGATCCCATTGGCAAACTAAGAATTGATTTTCATTCCAATAATATATAGAGATAAATATTCTCACTGGTTTCAACCCTACTGTATTGACCAATACCTCTACCTTTGATACTATTAAAAAATAAATGCATGTAAATTCGTTTCCAGTAAATCCTTTACACTAACTTGGATAATCGTACACGTAACACTTACACCAAGTGATAAAATCTGAAAATTGTGGACAATCACCTCAACATTAAATGTGCTCAAAATTGTCCATCCCGCATGTTGGAATTATTTACTTTGGTTGCCATGATGGTTGTGAGCAAGCCATCGAAAAGAATTCACTTTGATGTGGTAACTGTTCGAAATTGTATAAATATGAAGATTTGGGTGACGTCGCGCGTCTAACCGTTATTTCATATAATAAGCGTTATAGATATATGTAAGTTGGATGCGCATACGGGAGACATTGACGGCTATACCATTGAAATCAAAGTACATATTATACATTCAAACCCAACTCATTGCTCAAGTTGAAGCACAATTTCTAATATTTTCAAATTTTTCTTAAATCACTTAAAATTGCATAACAAATTCTAGGTTGAATAACTCTTTAAATTATAATTAAAAATTGATTCAAGCCCATACTAGAATTCTAGGTGGAAGTTTACTTAAAAATCCACGCGGCATACTCGTAGTTAAAAAGCTATACATATTTACATATTGTACATATTTAACAAATACGACGAAGCAAAATTACGATTAAACATAATTTACTTAAATTTCGCTCTAAAGTGAAATTAAAACTTGACACAAATTTGTATACATTAAATTATATTTGTCAACTCAGTGTTTGATTTTTAACTCAATTTAAATAAATAAATACACTCAATACACTCAAATTTTATTCCAGTCAAAGTGAAATATTAAATTATTTTCACTCATACAATTCATCTAAACAACCATCACAGTTTTTGGTTCAAAGCAAATTCACTCAAAATATATAATTAAAAGTCTATGCAAGATCAAATATGGTAAATAATTATTAGTTAAATTGCACTCAAATTTTGTTGAAATTTATACGTTAAAAAGTCTCTTAAACGCGTTTAAATTTTAACTCGGCTCTATAGTAAAACTCTACCTTCTAAAAAAATCTACTCAAAATATATAATTTAACATTTTCTAAAATTCAAATAGGTATAAAAACTGGGTATTTATATCACCATGGACAACATTGTAAAGTCGAGCAAAAAGAAGAATAAATGTTGCCATGGATGACGTTGTAAAATCGAGCTAAAAGGAGATGAAAAGTTGTCTACGGGCCAGAGATAATCTTGAAAGAGATCCTGTCCAGAACGTACTGCAACAACAAACCGGAACCAGTTATACTCTCGAAGGAGTTTTAGTCAACCCGGAAAACAATTGATTGGTGATTCGCCACACCTTTGCAATGGACAACCTTTTAACCCTCAATTAAAATCGCTGGATTCATGCTTGATGTTGGTGGTTACTTTACATGGATCCTCAGCCGGACCAGGAATCTATGTTTGTAAAACAAGAGGTTTTGGGGACCGCTAACTGATACTAGACAACCGCTCCAAACATATTGTAAATCTCATCATTATTGCACCTGAAAATGAAGACGCTATCCGAAAGATAGCACTCAAGCACCTCGATGACTAAGTTCAAGATGAAAAACAACCAATCTCTCCTCATCAAGAGAGATATCGGGGTTGTACTTCCGAACACACACACTTTTTGATCGTTGATTCAGATGTGCGAATACGAGCGCGGCTTTTATACGTCGCATTGGAAGAGTGGTACCGGCTATGGTACGAACTCGGTTGGGAGCGACACCACTAGGCTGCTCCGTGATCATTCCTAATTCAAGTCCAGACAGTCTTTTTTATAGACGCTGGCGACGACGTTTGCCAAGAGTTCCAGTGCGATGGCTAACATTCAATGGATACTACATATGCTAAGACTAAATTAAATGCATGCAATATATTTCTTTATGCATCGAATCGTTGTCAGATTCGTTCGCTACGGAGAATACATTTCATTTAGCTGATAAAATTGAGTAACTCTTTATCTCCCTGGAATCCTCAGTAGAAGACGTCCCTACGTCGTTAACCGAAGTCATACTTGGTTCATCTCTCAACGCATGATTATTTTATTAATTTATATAACCTTTTCCTCACAAGGTACAGTGAAATAATATCAGAAGTGGAAGACATTTTGTGAGATGTAAATCTAACCTTATTTAACACTACTTTGTGGTGACTTGATCATGTAATAATTCATGTTCCGCACAACAACAATAACAAAAACCATATCTTTTGCATTTTTCATGTATACTCACTTTGAGTTGTATACTATTTAACCAACGGATAAGCACAGTTGCAACTTCAAACACAAATACAATCACGCAATGACCGAAATGAATCAAATAGAGAACATGATACCGTGACATCCGTTCCTATGGTTGATAAAGTATCCATTCTCAAATTAACCCTCATAGAAATCAAATCATTAACGAGCTACGAACGAATAGAACAATTGCTAAGCACGACCGAATTAGGCAATCAAAAACCATCGAAATTATATACTAAAATGAAAATAATGCCAGGTAATTTTACAAATGAGGAACTATTGACAACTCTCTGGCTAGATGGACGCAACAATAGAAAATGTGGAGGCAACGGATGCACATACAGTAACAAAATTACACAGTCGAATACAGGTTCGGGAAACTTGAGCAATCCAATGTCGTACCGGCCGACATTGGAACTGTTCGTAATCACCGTCTTATTCCGATTTCATTGTCGTTTTCCTCACCAAATACGATATTTGGGAGATCTTAAAAATAAATGTCTTCTTGATACAAACACATCACTTACAGTCTCAGCCGCAGAAATTTTAGAAGAATCTTCAGGGCCCAAATTGTTTGCCGTTGACGGAAAATATGGTGAGCTCCTCCGACAATTCCCACAAGTAACTTAAACGCCAAACTATGATAGTCCAGTACAACACAGCATTGTCCATCACATTGTTACTGAGGGATTTCTTCCTTTTCCGCGTCCGAGAAGACTGTGTCCAACAAAACACAAGATCACTAAAGAACTATTTAGCCATATGGTAAGATTAGGACTCATCGTCATCTGCAGCGTCGCCCCTACATCTAGTACCAAAGTGAGATATTAACGACTGGCGACCTTGCGGAGAGTACCAATGACTCAACGCAATCACGGTGCCAGGTCGATACTTTTTACCGGTACATCCATAACTCTACAATGAATCTTAATGGTTGCACCATATTTTCTAAAATGATCTCATTCAAGCTTACCACCACATATACTCCTGAAGACATACATAAAATCGCAGTAACGGCACCATTCGGACTTTTTGAGTTCATAACTAATGGCCTGAACTTTATTTTTGTGTATATGTCGACGATGTATTGGATGCGAGCATTTCGCATCATCTTTAAATTCTTTTTCAGCGACTAAATAAGTTCGACTTAAGAATAAAAGCATCGAAGTGTGAGTTTGGCGCAACTTAGTTGACATTTCTCAGTCATGAGATCACCAAGGATGGCATTAAGCCATCTGAGGCAAGAATCGTGGCTATACGTTATTTCCCTCCCACAACATCTATCAAGCAAGTGCAACGATTCGTCGGTATGATGAATTATTATCACAGGTTCATCGAACATTTAGCTGAGATGCTTGCTCCGATTCATCAATTTCTCATGGTTCATCCTTTAGAGAAAGCCAAATTAGCAATAACTACTGACAGTTCTGGTATCTCAATGGGTACTGTTTTGGAACAACACTACCAAGGACGTTGATACCATTTCGAAATTTACTGTACAATCAAATATTTTGAGCACTTTGTTGAAAGTCGTTCTTTTCACGGATCACAAACCGCTAATGCATGTACTGCGTCGGTTGTCATACATTTTTCGCTTGACGAGTGATATTCAGCACATAAAAGGTGCAAGTAACGTTGTGGCAGATACACTATCGCTTCCAGAGGATAATCAGATATCCCCAATATATCAGACGGCCCTCAACTTGAAAAAAATTGGTCAAAATACAAGAGTCTGATCCAGATCTCAGGAGCCTTATTGAAAACAACAAAAATCGTCAAGGTTCTACCTATTAAAAGTTATTCCATCAGATTTTTCGCAAGAAAATATTTGGTGCGAAACTTCTACGGGTAAGAATAGGCTATACATTCCAAGTGAAATGTGCTGCACGGTTTTTAAAAAATTACACGGGTTGTCTCATCCAGGCATTAGAGCAACACGAAAGTTACGAGTGTGACACCTTTCAATTAAAACTGTCAAATGCAAAATGAGCAAAACCACCATTATCAATTTGAAATACTATGTGAGACGTAATTTCTTGATTATTTATTATTTAAATATACCCCCACCCTCGATTGTGAATAACGGATATACCTTCTAATGGCATATAGTATATACCTCTTCAGCCGAGATGGATCACAACCCACCCACGTTTCCTTAAAACTATGACGTGCACAGCACAATAAATTGATAGACATATTTCGAAAATCATCCCCTTTATTTGCCTGATTTTCGTGTGTAATTTAATACACAAAAAAAAAAAGTTTTATATTTTTATTTGTTTATTAAATTAAAAATGCATTATAAATGAACTTTAAAAACATTAAAAATTTAAAAAGGAGAAACACAACAACAACAACAACAGCAAAATAAAATTAAGTCAACAAAACTATGCAATTGAAAATATATTAAACAAACCCCTAGGAAATTGAGGATGGATGATGAATTTAAATGGGAATACAATCATCATCGTCATCAGCATAATGTGATGTGGATAATCAAAGGCATTCGGGAAGAAATATGATCTAGAAGTTGTTTGTAAAGCAAAAACATAAAATAAAGGAAAATACCGAAAAAGGAATATATGAATATTGTGTGTACAGCCGATAGAATAAATATAGGGGTAATTTGATACCGAATGTCCTTTTATGTATGTACATATATGTACATACATTTATGATGTATTATTTATTTTGGATACACACATAGAGTAGAGAAATTTTTCAATTTTCCATTATACGTACATATATTGTGTGTGTGTATGCATTTTATGTAAATTATTTATGTATTTTACAAAAATTTTTTGTTTGTTATTTAGTTGGCAGTCATGCATAACAGAGACAATTTTATTTTATTTAACCTATAGTAGTCAAAAATGTATATACACAAGTTTGATATTCTCGTATTTACACATTCGAGTATCCTGATTAAATCTATGGGATTCTATAATCCTGTTACGATATTATGGATGATCAAATTTTTTTGTTTTCTATTTTGGGTGTATTGGCAAATAGAGCAGGACACAAATTTAATTTTAGTTTGGTAGAATTACTTTAATGTAATAAATAAAAGATGGTAGTTTCGTTTTGGAAACGTCAGCTGTGCTCAAGTGGCGATAATGTAAAATTATCATAGTTATCGATAAGAACAATGTTTTTGGATATCATTGGAGTCTTGAGTTATACTATAATGAACACAGATGGCTCGTACCATGTTATTTACCGCATCATTAGTTTAGATTGCTTTCAAAACTAGATGACATATAATAAGTAAAGCATTTGGCTGCTGTGTTAAAAGATGAATTTTCCCAAGAAATAAAATGTTATGCATTGGCGGCTGGTCTATACAATCAAGTAATAATATGGCTTAGTATATACTGAAATTTGTAGTACGAACCTCCGGAAGTTGTCCGTTATCTATTTAAATAACATTTGGATGTTTTTAAGACTTCCTGGTAACGCCATTTTGTGATCTGGTCGACATTCGTATTTGATGCAACGCATAGCCAAAATTGTTCCTTCATTTATTTACATTATTGTTCGAAAACGGTCACTGCAAAGCTACGATGAAAGTTTTCGTACAAGTCTGGGAACACAGTGAAACGCATGGTACGATTCGACTGTGAAGGTCTGATAAATGAAGTTCAAAAGAAACGATATCAGGATCTTATCAGCGACAACATTAATTACCAGTTTAACTGCGTGAACTCTGTCTGGGAGGTACTGAAAACTTCGGTGGTCAGTGCTGCTTAACAGACTTTAGGTATAGTGAAAGTCAGACCCAAGAATGATTGGTTTGATGACGAGTGTCGTCTTGCAGTTGAGCAACAAAATATAGCCCATAATGAAATGCAACAACGTCTCACAATCGCGAGGAAAAACAAGGCTGCTCTTGCAAGAAGGACAGCTAAGCGGATTTGTAGACGGAAGAAGCGAGAATGGTGGAAGGCCGAGGTTCTGAAAGTACAACAACTCAGCAATGAGCGCAGTTCGCGTAATTTCTTTAAATTAATTACCAGAGGGCACCCTACTTTCAGGCCTACGTCAACCGCCATTCGGGGCCGGGATGGAAACCTCTGGACGCATGGAGTGGACACTTTACTGACCTGCTTGATGTCCATCATGCGTCACAGACTGTTGTTGAGCCACCTCTAATACAGACTGCGGAGATTTGCACTGAGGAGCCATCCCATGAGGAATTCACTAAAGCCATGCAGAGATTGAAACGAAACCGTTCATCTGGAGTGGACTGCATTAATTCGGAGCTTGATATTCGGAGGGGATACTTTGTGGAACAGTCTTTTTGACCTTATTCGATTAGTATGGCGAACCGAAGTTATGCCTGACGAATGGAAAGTGGCCGCGATATGCCCCATCTTCAAGAAGGGAGACCGCTTGAAGTGTGAGAATTATCGCGGTATAGCTCTCATTTGCACATCATACAAGTTACTGTCATACATTGTATTGGATAGAATCACTCCTCTAGCGGAGGGCTTGGTTGGTGACTATCAAGGAGGATTTCGTCCGAATCGATCAGTCACCGATCAGGTCTTTTCGCTGCGGATGATTCTATCTAAATATTACGAGACATCCATCTCCGTACATCAGGTGTTCCTGGATTTCCGGCAGGCCTATGACTCGATCAATCGAGAGAGTTTGTGGTCTACCTTAGAATACCTAGGAATGCCAACAAAACTGGTACGACTATGTAGGATGACAGTGACGCAGTCTCAATGCTGTGTTAAAGTTGAGAACAGGCTATCGACATTTTTTGCAGTTAACTCGGGTGTTCGGCAGAGAGATGCTCTGTCCCCGATACTCTTTAATCTCATGTTGGAGTACATCTTTCGTAAAACTGAAACACCGCAGCGTAACATCTTATATCGCCAGTCCAATCAGGTGCTTGGATATGCAGATGACATATGCGTGATTGGACTGAATAGCAACGGAGTGAAAGAAATACTTGATCCGCTTGTAGAGTTCTCAGCTTCAGTTGGACTTCAGATCAATGAGTCCAAAACGAAATACCTGATCTCTGGTTTTAGGGACAATGGCACACGAGATTTTAGTAGTGGCCACCACACGTTTGAGGGAGTGAGGAGGTTCAAATATTTGGGTTCTCTTATCTCTCACGATAACAGTGTGGGTGAGGATATTAAAGTGCGGCTGGCAGCTGGCAGTCGATCTTTGTATCCTCTAAGGCCACTGCTAAAATCTAAACACTTATCAAGTGCCGTGAAGCTGAAGCTTTACAAAGCGTTGATCAGGCCCGTTGTTATGTTTGGATGTGAAAGTTGGGCGCTGACGGATGAGTACGAGAGATGGCTCCTATAACATTTGAGAGAAGAGTCATACGTGTGATTTACGGCCCTAAACGAGAAATAGATGGTACCTACCGAGCTCTGTACAATATCGAGATCGGAGATCTGATGAAGATCCCCGATATTGTACATGAAGTAAGATCGCAGCGTGTACGCTGGCTCGGGTACGTTCTGCGTGCTGATCCGGAACGAATTGTGCAGCGATATCTGAAAGGAGAGCCACCATATGGTAGGCGCATAGGTCGTTGCAGGCGACGATGGCTCCACGGTGTAGAGAACGACTTGGCCTCTTCAGATTGTCTAAGACAGTATGAAGACCATGCTCGGGATCGAAACCGCTGGAGCCAAATTGTTGACTCAGTAAGGGGCCAGTAATGGCCTTTAAAACTTATAATTTTAATATTTGTTCGAAAACATCAAGTATTAAACAAAACATCAAGAGTATTAAAAAAAAACCAACCCGCTTCAGGCCATTTTGTGTTATACCGCTGTGAATACTATCACCTATTTTACAATCATTGTGTTCTTGTCAAATCTTTACGGCCCATCACTATCGCTACATTGAAGTGTATTACTGTTCTTCCGGAAACATCATGTGGAATTTTCAAGGATTTTCAATATCAAACCGTAAGAGTGCTCACATATTAATCCCCTGTCGTAAATTTTTGTCATTTGTTTACCGTTTATAATTTGGTTTAGGCGTAAGACATTTTAAGAGAGTCGGATTAGGTAATTTTCCTGTTTTATTATTCCAATTGTTTATTATGTCGAAGGAGGTTTCAGTAAAACGACTGAATCAAATAAATAGAATTTTTTTTGAATCGTTGACCGAATTGTCTGAATTCGTACAAGACAAACTAGATTCTGTTTCAATTTCTCAAATTAAGTTGCGACTTTCGTTGTAATTATACTTGTAATTATAATTATAGTTGTAATTATACTAATTTTCAAAAATACCAGTTGGAATTAGAGTCTTTAGATGAAACTGCGCTTGAGTCAAATATTTGATCGGAAGTATGTCGACATTACTATGATTTAAGACCAGCATTGGAGGAACGGCTCGAGAATATTAAGATAAAGAAAGGGCCATCCCCTTCTATGCAGCCGGACACATTATCATTGATTCCAAAATTACCCGAGATCACCCTCAATCCATTTTACGGAGACATTACTAAATGGAAGGGATTCATAGAACCGTTTGACAATCATGTACACAATAATCTAAAAAGGGAACGCGGCGAAAGCTTTTGAAAATTTAAATTTTATATAGCTGCAAATTATCTCGAAGCTCGACGCGTATTAATTGAACGATATGACTAAATTATTCAATTGATCAAACCGGTAGAGAAGGCGATTTATTGAACCTTGTAGATGAGTTTAACACACACATTCGATTCGGATACTAAGTTCCTTTACTATATCAAAGACTTATTATTGCGAATTGTGTAAGAAAACGGGGCATTCGACAAAACGATGTTATCAATTTTTAAGGTAAACATTATACACTTTGATCCTCAAGTAAAGCTTTCTATCGTAGATAAACCACAAGCTGGCATAACGAACAATTCGCTTACAACAGATATTGCTACGCATTTCACTTCAACCAAACAATTCAAATCCGTGTTTTTAGCTCTCGCATTAATTGATATATTAGATCATCAAGGAGTAAAGGTCACAGCCAGAGTGTTATTAGATTCAGGTTCGCAGTTAAATTTAATAATGGAACCGCTAGCCAAACGGTTAGGCGTAAAGTTACAAATACATGTATCAATATTCGGGGTATTGGCGGCACTTCTGCATCATCGTCAAAATGTGCAATATTAAATATTGAATCGCGAATAGGCCATTTTTCTACTATGATCGAAGTTCATATTTTACGAAAGATTTCTGGATATCAACCGTCAGTTCAAATTGATGTTTCAAGTTGGTTGGTCACTTCCAGACAAAATCCAGTTGGCCGATCCACAAGTTCTACGAGTCACGTGCAATCGATCTTTTGTTGGGAGCAGAATTGTACTCCGAGTTGCAATCAGTTGTACAAATTAAGTTGCCAACGTTACAAAACATGGTACTAGGATGGGTTGTGCTTGGTGCTACCACAGCATTTACAACCATTAGCTTTTGTAACTTGGTAGAAAATGATTACGAATTACATCGAGTAGACGAATTATTAGACAAACTATGAACTGATGATCAATGCGAGACCACAAATATGCAGGCACTTCATCATAATGATTGTGACAAAAAGCGAATTGGGACGATTTGTGGTGAGACTACCATTTTCAAAGCCTCCGTCGTCATTGGGGGACTCGGCAACACGCACGAGAAAACGATTTATAAACTTAGAAAGCAAGCTAGATCAAAATGTTGAACTTCGCTTAGCCCATAACAAGTTTATGTCCGAATATGAACAACTTGACCATATGGAAATAGTAAATATTCCAGAAATCGGATTCTTCTACTACAAAGTTACGAGTGGTTTTCGACGGGTGGGCAAAGACGACAACAGGTAGTTCACTAAATGACATTTTAATTGGTTCAAAATAAATTGTTCGCAATTCTTATTCGATTCATGTCACTTCTGTATGCCTTAAGTGCTGATAGGAATATGCAAAATGTATCGCCAAATACTTCTTCAACCTGATGACCAGCAAGATCATTATTCATTACATATACTGGCGTTACAGCTTTTTGCATGGTTTTCATACCTACAAATTAAAAACCGCCTTCTATACGCAGCTTTCACTAGATAATCAAACGAAGGACCCGTTAGCTAATAAAGTCACCCCACATGATATCTATGTCGATGACCTTTTAACAGGTTCTAATTGTGCTGAAGAAGCCGGTAGATTGAAATCGTCGATTTCGGCCTTGTTGAGTTCGGCTGGAATGACTTTAAAGGAATGGCTTTCTAACTATGCCGATTTTTTATTAGACACTTCAGTTGAAGACCGAGAACCAGTTTTGTGAATTGGTGATGATAATTGTGTGAAAATTTAGGGTTTATATTGAGAGCCTACGTTGGACCACCTGAATATTCGAGTTAGTAAATCATGTTTTCAAACGAAGCGAATCACGAAAAGAATAGTTATTTCTCAGCTTGCTAGCATTTTTGACCCAAATGGCTTTGTTGTATCCGTCGTCATTTTCGGGGTGATATTTCTACAAAAACTATGGTCTCTAAAAATTCATTGGGATGAAGGTCTTCCAATGGCGCAATATTACGTATTGGACAAATTTTCTAGACAATTTGCATGAACTAAATAGTGTTGAAATTCCACGCATATTTTCAACTGTTGAGAAGGCTTATGGCGCGGTGATCTATGCACGATTATGGCGCGGTGATCTATGCACGATTCCATGATGTGAATCAATGGTTCGTTACACTGTTATGTTCCAAATCTCGTGTCGCCCCACTGAAACAGCAGACGTTACCGCGACTATTATATATATTATGGACTGGTTCGTTGATTACTCTTTACTGGATTAAATCCCCATCCAAGAGGTGGAAAACGTATATGTGGCAAATTGTGTGGCGATTATCCAGTCTCAATTTAAATCCAAAACTGGATGCATATTGACTCAAAATTAAATCCGGCAGATATAGTTGCGAGTGGTGTGATTCCTAAATTACTCCTATCTTCAGAACTATTGTGGCACAGACCTTCTTTTTTGCTTTCGTCAGACAAACACTGGAATAATAAAAAATTGCGTTGAATTATTATCAAAATTCAAAATATCCCATACCTAATTCAACTTGAGAGAGCCGTGGCATAATTGTAGTGAAATTACGGTCTATATGTTCTAACGGCTCCAATTTACGTGAAAACTATCACCCTCTTCGGTAAATTCGAGTAAGGTATCCACAATGCCAAATATTTTAAGAAATTCCTTACTCCTTACTTACATCAACATGAGCTTTGCTCGCGGTATCAGTTTTATTTATCCGTTCGTTTTTAATAATCTTTCCGGCAAATAGACGTGCCTCTGGAATCATTTCAATTCGATTAGATGTCATTATTTTGACAACGTCAAGACGACAATGACTTTGTAGCAGGCAAAAATTGCATAAATTCGACTTCAAGGCTAAATTAGTTGAGCTGATAAACACGCTATAAGTGGAAAACCACGCACGCCAAGTCGGCGACATAATATCTCGATTGTTATAGATATAAGCAAAATGATTTTTTATCAAATTTAGCCCCAACATTCGTTCAATGAAAACTATTAGTAATACTCTCGACGAACCTCACAGTTCTGTTCGCCAGCCTATAATTGTTAAAGTTCTCAGGTAAATAAGGAGATTTTTTCAGCTTTAAGGACTTGTACATCTCGACGATTCACAACAAATTGGAATACAGTGATGCACAAAAATTTCTATATTCAAAAACTTAACTTGAACGAGAGGCAGCCGAATTAAGAAACATTGAGATATTTGCGCAACGTGTCTGACGATGTACACCGAGGAATTCAAGCTTTAAGCGGTGATACAATGCAACACGATCCATGGTTTATTTATATGCTGCGCTTCACAAAACTGATTCAATCACAAGAGAAGCCTGAGCGCGAAAACTATTGATCAGGAATATCCCTCATATACACTAAGACTGAATTTAACATCGGATTCAAGCTGAGGCTGAACTTAACATAGGTCCTCGCAGAATACAGTCGCGATTCTTGAACCTCGAGTTCATGAACAAAAGTCGCGGGATAAAATCGAAACAATCGAGGCGAGAATAATACAAACGAATCTCGAACCTGCGCGTTCACGACAAATAGTCAAGGGATAAAAACTCGAGTTCACAAAAGGCTAGAATAATATAAGCTATTCTGGAATCCCGTGTCACTGAAAACAGTCACGGGAGATCTACCAATAAATTGCCTCAAAAAAAACAAATAGTCAATTTACATCATCTTTGATCTCGAACCTCGCTCGCATTGACGACCAACAGTCGCAGGATGAAATCGAAACAATCGAGGTGGGAAACAATACAAACAATTCTCGAATCTCGAAATTCGCGTTTACAGCAAATGGTTGCGAGATAAATGCGCGGGTTCAAAACAAGCAGATCGAAAAGCGAGAATAATATACAAAAATTTCGAATCCCGTATCATAGAAAACAGTCACGAGAGATCTATAAATAAATTGATTGAACAAAAAATTTTCAATTTACATAAGCGATCCACTTCTCTATCTTCATATTAACGCCGCAAAACATAGGCAATAAAAATGGAGGGTCTATACAAAGCCCAATGTGATAGATTTGATCAACTTCAACAAAAACATGCAATTACACCAAGGATGGTGAAAGTAAAGAGTCGCATGAGTACATGCGGAAGATACTAACTCGAATCGAAACCATTTGGAAAAAAATTCGTGGAGACCAACACAGAGATGAAGGTACTTTTATGATGACCTGCTTCGCCCATATTGAAACGAAAATAAACCGTTCGACAAATTTTATGCAAACCATCGTACTGAATTAGAGGCTTACCAGCACGGAACTATGAATACCTATACCTATCCATCAAACAATCAACCACTATGTCACAACCTGCATCAGAGCCAATAACAGTCAGTTTAGCAAATCTTCTCACCAGAGCCACCAACAACAATGTGGCGACAAAGTCATTGCAATGCAACCAAAAAACAACAATGGTTGTGATTCGGCTGTATTGTTCTAGCAGTGAAGCACGGAAATACAAATAGTTATGTTATCAATTAATAGCTGACACAGAACACAACTCTAACACAAGCTGCACCAACTCGATGCCAAGGCAACACAAGCTACACGAAGAAATATTAGTGGATGCCACTCCGGAGGAAGAAGCCTGTTTGCCCGATTTTAGTGAAGACCACTACGCAGTCTTAATCAACAACTACGAGATACTGTGACCCAAAATCACCAAGGTACTCAACAATTCAGAATCCTGAGAGTTGTACGACAGCTATGATAAATAAAACAGGCTACTGGATTCAGCTAAATACGAGCCACTGGATATTCACAGTCACCAAACCAAAAACGGTCGAATTAATATGCAATGTTCAAGTCACGACGATGACCATCATATTGGTATGAACTTCTAACAACCCATATCCCACAACATGAACTTAGAGATTACAAGATGGCACAAGACATCATGGACTTGGAAAGGGCGATCGCTTTGCAGAGAAATCGAATGAGGATGCATTACCGGAATCTATTGAATCATCCAGCAACGAACCATATTCACCACTACTAATTTTATACACTTGTAAAGTAGTGATCGGAATAATTGTTGGTGTGGTGTATCTATGTCGATGGATGAAAAAATAACAACAACCACCCGAAGACAAGTCACCGCCTCGGTGTCAAGAGGGATTAATCGTGTCTTTGTGGAAAACTTGTGCTTCGATAATCCAATTGCTTCCATTTGAGCTTAAATTTTGAACATTTTAATTAGATCTTATCCCGATTTCGGTAGTGTTAAATCTGATCGCATTCTAATAAAATTTAAAATGTTTAATCTAATTGTGTGTTATAATACATTGTTTTAGACTTGCAATGTTTTTTAGGTTTAATTTTTAGAACATTTCCTCGTTATCATTGTGACTTTGACTATGACAACTGTCTTTTCTACGAATATCGGCTTCACAAAATTACAATGCAAATACATATATTCAGTTTTTTGTAATTTTTTTAAACTAAGTAATTGTTTTGGCTCCTGTGGTCGAGGATACACTTGTAAAGTAGTGATCGGAATAATTGTTGGTGTGGTGTATCTATGTCGATGGATGAAAAAATAACAACAACCACCCGAAGACAAGTCACCGCCTCGGTGTCAAGAGGGATTAATCGTGTCTTTGTGGAAAACTTGTGCTTCGATAATCCAATTGCTTCCATTTGAGCTTAAATTTTGAACATTTTAATTAGATCTTATCCCGATTTCGGTAGTGTTAAATCTGATCGCATTCTAATAAAATTTAAAATGTTTAATCTAATTGTGTGTTATAATACATTGTTTTAGACTTGCAATGTTTTTTAGGTTTAATTTTTAGAACATTTCCTCGTTATCATTGTGACTTTGACTATGACAACTGTCTTTTCTACGAATATCGGCTTCACAAAATTACAATGCAAATACATATATTCAGTTTTTTGTAATTTTTTTAAACTAAGTAATTGTTTTGGCTCCTGTGGTCGAGGGACGCTGACATGTCTCGTAAATCTAAATTGCACGAACATGTTTTCCAAGAATACCACCACAGTATCCTTTGCTTGTCGTAGGAGGCGACTAAACGGTTCGATCGCTGGGCTGATGACTCGTATCGGTAAAAAAACAATCTGTTTAAAATGCCAACAAAAAGAAAAATGTATATCGCCAAAAAATCTCTGGGCCTCATCTTGAGTACTCGGCTACGAGATTTAGGATCGGCATGTAGAACGTGCAGTCAGTTAGGAAATTAGGAAGGAGTATAGGTTGGAACTTGTTAGGTGCATGTCCTATCAGTAGATCCTTTGGTAAATCTCGGCCACCCTGGTGGTCGAGAGAATTCCAAGGTACTCGTATGAAATGCAGGAGACTTGTTACGGATCTATACGACGACTTGCACGTGTATTTTATTATAATATTTCAGGTAGCAAACAGTTGGTTTGGGAGGGTTATTAGCCGCCGTTAATCAAAAGAAAAGACCCAACAAACTTTTTTTTACACGTGATCTTTAAACGTAAAACGAGCATCAGCACTCCCATACCCCAATATCATCATCCCATAAAAAGAAATCAATTAATTTGACATGTTTATTTCTTTAACTAATAACATAATTTAAATAATATAGATAACAACAAAAAAACATATTTTTTTTTTGTAATTTTCACTCTCTATATATATTTATAAGAATAAAACTTATGATTTAAATAATAAAGCTTTTTAAATTTACTTCGGCAGTGTTATTGATAAAAAAGAACAAAACAACAAAAACAATGTTGGGAGCACTATGTATGTAAAAAAAAATAACTCACCAATCCCAAATGTCCTTAGAGTACTCCGAGGTGTTACTGGGGTGACTGAAAATTTAACATTATTAAATTTATACTCCCTACACTGATTCACTTCAAATAACACTTGCTACTAGATACTACGATATTTATATATAATTTTTTTTTTTTTTTTTTTTCTATTTCTTTATTTCTTAATTTTTGAATTTTTTTTTTCTTTAATTGAAAACAAAAACTTTCCTGACAACTTTTTATAAATTTTTTTGTTGTAGCTAGTGCTCACTATTATCACGTAAAAACACACGCACTATCATGCACGTAAATTCGGTATGGTTTTTATTCGGCCACAAAGATGAGATGATAGACGCTAGTCCTCCCTATTATAATTCACTGGCAGCCTTGGCTGAGGCTCCGTTTGTCGATTATACCGGCTTGGATGGGAACGATAACAGTGTAATTATTTTTATGAACCTTCTCCTTTTTTATGTGGTACAACAATATACCGATTTAAAACAAAAGAAAATATATAAAACTATGTTGGTTTTATTTATGATGGAGGACTTTAATTTTAATCCCAACATGCGCTATTTTACACCACTGCGACTATATATAATTCTATAAAAATATTTAATTTGTATAATCGTGATGCGCGCTTGCGGAAACCTCAGAGGAAAAAGAATGTTTTTCTATACCAATAGTCTTGACTGCATAATCAAGTACATAGAACCTATATACCAACATATTATATACATAATTATTATCGATATACATATAATGATCACCTATACTACGAGTTATTATTTATTGTTTGTTTCCCTCGTCCAGTAATTCCAGAATTGTATATAAAAAAATTAAAATATGTATTGGTATATATAAGTTACATATACATGATATAAACACTTCAGTCACTGTACTTAAAAAAAAATATTATGTATTATTATTGTGCTTATGATGACTCATTTATGTACTAAGAGATGTACTATATACAAATTTTTTGTAGTTGATTGACCCATATTTTAAACAAAACAAATAGACGTACTCAGGTATTCCCTAAATAGAATCAGCTGATGCAATTAACAAAAATACAATTTCTATGCAGCCGTAACAGACTGTTCAAGAAAGCGAGGAACACAAATGCACCTGCAGATTGGGACTGTTATAAAGAAGTCCTCAAAACCTATAAGTACGAGCTGAGAGCAGCCAAAACGAGGGCCTGGAAGCTCTACTGTGGCAATATACAGGAGTCCTCGGAGGCGACCAGGCTACGCAAAGTACTATGTTCTAGTCCTTCCATCCCGAGTTATCTACAACGACCGGATGGTTCATGGACTACATGTAGTGAGGAATTTCTGGAGTTATTACTAGAAACGCATTTTCCGGAGTGCTCGGTACTAGCTCCGGAGAGACCCATGATAAATAGGGGTATAGACTCCGTAAGTCATATAGTGAAAAGGCGGAATATCCTATGGGCAATAAACAGCTTTAAGCCATACAAATCGGCAGGACCTGATGGCATTATCCCAGCGGATATCCAGCGAACTATTGACTTAACCCTACCCTGGCTGGAAGTTATCTTCAAAGGCAGCCTAGAACTTTGTCACATTCCTAGAAAGTGGACTGAAGTAAAAGTAATATTTATACCTAAGGCGGGGAAAAAGCTCTCATTGCTATCCCAAAGACTTTAGGCCCATAAGCTTATCTTCTTTTCTGTTGAAAACACTGAAAAGGCTAAAAGAGGCTTACATTAGAGACTCAATAAAGCCGGGCGAGCTGTCGGGATCTCAACACGCGTACTGTAAGGGACGATCGGTGGAAACAGCTCTCCACTCCCTTATAGGCCCGATTGAGAAATCACTTGAATATAAGGAATATTCAATGGTGACCTTCTTGGATATAGAGGGGGCCTTCAGCAACGTCAGACCGGGGGCAATCACTCGGGCCCCTGCGTGTCTGGGGGTAGACGTGTCACTCAGAGGCTGGATAGATCATATGCTTAGAAGCAGGACCGTGACAGCTTATCTGGGTGGGACGTATGCTGGCAGATACGTGAGCAGAGGGACACCTCAAGGTGGGGTTCTATCCCCCCTTCTTTGGAACTTGGTCATAAATGACCTGTTACTAAACCTGGAAGGGCAAGGCTTCAAGGTGGTTGCTTACGCGGATGACGTTGCTATTGCGATCTTCGGTAAATATCCTAGTACGCTGAGTGAGCGCATGCAGTGCGCGCTTGGCTACCTCTCTGAGTGGGTACGCGGCTGCGGACTGAACGCAAACCCACAGAAAACGGAGCTGGTCCTCTTTACCAGGAAGCACAAACTTCCTCAGTGTGACCCGCCAACATTAAATGGTACTCCCTTGATCTTTACGGATAGAGCAAAATACCTCGGACTACTTTTGTACAGCAAGCTAAGCTGGAAACCAAACATCGTAGAGAGAGTAAAGAATGCTACTATAGCGCTCTACTCCTGCAAAAATGACATTTTAAAGAGATGGAGTATGGAACCCCACATAGTACACTGGCTCTACGTCTCAGTGGTCAAACCTATACTGCTGTATGGGGTTGTCGTCTGGTGCAACCTTAAACTATTGATGAAAGTCCAAAGAACGGCCTGCTTGTGTATAAGTGGGGCTCTCAGGAGCACACCTACTCAAGCTCTGGAGATTCTCTTTCATCTTACTCCCTTGGATATTACGGCCGAGCAGCTTGCATCTTGCACAGCCATTCGGCTCAAATCCATATCTATATGGACCTGTAATAATGCAGGGCACTCATCTATCCTATGCAACAGGGGTATTCCGGAAGCTACCGACTACGCTATTCCTTTGCCATCTGTTGAGATTAAATTCCAAACTGAGTTTCCCACCAGAGAGGACTGGGTGAACGAAACGGTTATGGACAATGAGGCCCTAAGCTTCTTCACGGATGGCTCAAAAAGGGATGGTGGGGTTGGCTGCGGGGTATTCTGTGAGGCACTAGGGGTTAACCTCTCTTTTCGTCTTCCCGACTTTTTGTTTTTCAAGCTGAACTGACCGCGATAATGGAAGTCATGGACTGGTTGAAGTATAATGTAATATCTACGAGGGATATTCGCATTTTTACGGACAGCCTGGCTGCTATTAAAACGCTACAATCATACTCCCTGACGTCGAAGGTAGCCCAGAACTGTCGGGCATCTTTAAATGAGATGGCTTATCAGTTCAACATCCGCTTGACGTGGGTGCCAGGGCATTTCAATATCGCAGGGAATGAAATGGCAGATGAGTTGGCCCGCAAGGGTACAACACGCCTAATAACCCAAAGCAGGCGGGATATTGGTATGGTCGTGGGAGCTATAACGGGACATTCTCATTGGGATATATGCGAGCAGACTGGGTGTCCCAGCTCACGATTTCTGCCGCAGCTGTGGTGATGAGGAGGAGGAGGAAAATGTGTTGCATCTGCTCTGCACCTGCCCTAGTCTAGCGTACAGCAGAACAAAATTTATGGGAACTTCCCCTTTGAACGACCTCTCGGATCTTAGTAAAATCGAGATCCGGGATTTTAAACGCTTCTTGGTAAGCTCAGGATGGTTTAGCGAGTGAAGAGGAGGAAACTCGAATGTGGTACAGCTACGGACCAATTTTGTGTCTATGCTAGTCCTTTAGGACAACCACCCTTACCTAACCTAACCTATAGGTTGGAACTTGGTAATCTTCAAGAAACTCACTGGCCTAAAGAGACCATGTACCCCAAGGCTAAACGTTGTTCTACAGTGGAGATGATCTCGGAAAACTTGGAGCTTTCTTCTCCTGTTTTAGATTTCCAAACAGTCAACAACCGATTATATAATCTTGCATGAAGTAGCCAACCTGTCGATGATTTGTGTACACGCGCCCACAGAAGTCATTTGGAAGATCTGATGGTATCTATACCCGAGCACGATGTTAGAATGGTGGAAGACGCATAGATTATTTCGAATGTTAAGGTCTGATAAATGAAGATCAATTGAAACGATATCAGGAATTGTCAACGACAACATTGAGGAAGCTAATTACCAATCTTACTGTGTGAGCTTTGGCTAGGATTTACTGAAAACTTCAGTTCTTAGTGATGTGCAGCAGACTTAAGGTAGCGTGAAAGTCAGACCAAAGAATGATTGGTTTGATGACGAGGATCGTCTTATAGTCGAGCAACATAATATAGCCCATAGTGAAATGTAACAACGTCTCACCATCGCGAGGAAAAACAAGGCTGTTCTAAACCGATTTGTAGACGAAAGAACCGAGAATTGTGGGAAGCCGAGGTTCTGAATGTAAAACACCTCAACAACGAACGCAGTTCGCATGTATCACAGACTGCAGTTTAGTAACCTCAAAAACAAGCTGCGGAAATTTGCATTGAAGAATCAAAAAGAAATGACATTTTAGTTACACTGTTTGTTTGACCATTGGACCTTTTTGATTGGACCTTTTTGATAAACTTTAATATCTTCTGGAATTTTAATCTCAAAAGCTTAATTTGTGCAACTGATAAAAATTAGTTTAATTGGGTCAGATAGACGATAGATTTGCTAAACACTATCATCTATAGTGATATTTATAAAATGTTCAAGTAATTTGCCAATTTTGTATAGATGAGCAGGTAAGTGTAACCAAGATGTTTTTTTTTATTACCTTTCGTTCAAGATTCAATATAAGATCGTATCCAGTACAAATGGACTTAGGTTAAAAAAAAAATTAAAATTCTGCCAAAGGCTACAAACTTGCTTTCAACTTACAGAAGAATTATTTTCACAGTTTAGTACGAGTTTATATAAATTTCAGCATAAATCACTTTTTATGACACCGACAGCTAACAACTCCATGTTATTCAAAACCGCTTTTCATGTGTCTACAGTTTTATTTACAATAACACAATCAACAACGATTGAAACTCGATTGTTATTAAATTGGAGTTAAAACGAACTCTTGGATCTTCATGTAACAAAAGCCTTGATGTTTTTCGCTTAAATGATTTACTGCGATATTTTTTATACTTTTCCATCTAAACGTTTGTTTGCTTCTAGCCGATCGTTGATTGAGTCATAATTGTAAGGGCACGGATAATCAATTGATATGGAGAATTACTGAGATTAGGAGAACCAACACTCCCAGTGGCCTTAAGATTTAGAGTAACTCTTGGCAAGAGCACTTAGGATGTTCTTAGGATGTTGAGGGTCCTTAGTATGTTGAGGGCTTGCCCTCTACTAAACTTGCCATTTTTCATCTGAGGAATTAATTATTGTCAGAAATGTCTGCTTTTTCCAACTCGAAAATTATAGAAATGTATAACACATGATAATTTTATTAGTGAAAGTAAGAGTCCGCAAAGAAAATAGTCCAGCGGTGTTAAATCACACGGACCCGGTGGCCAGTTGACAGGTCCATTTTTCGATACTATTCGGGCATCTATTAAATTTTTCTATTCTCGTTATACCTCTGGTATCGTTTTCGCTGTCGATTGTGAGACTCATGATGAGAGGTTAGAAAACTTTTACTGTAAGGATGGGATTGGTATAGGTCATCCATAGGTTATATGGTAAGTATTTAAGTCTGCATATGCTCTTTAGTGTTTTACGCGGCCCAGATTGGTCCAATCTCTGTGCGGATAATATACATATATTTAACTCGAGAACGGGAGAGTATTTTTTATGGAAATATAATTTAATTATATTGCAACCTCCACATCTCTCGCAACCGTTATAGATGTGTGTTGTAGATGAATATATGTTTCAGTAAATTGATAGAATTAATGGCACTGTATGGCATGTCTCTGAATCCATCCAATTGAGGCACAAAAAAATTAGAAATCATATCTCTATATCGGTCTCCGTTGACTGAGTCGTTGATAACGTTTTCACCAGCATCATTTATAAATACATATGGTCCGATGATTCCTTCGACCCATAAAGCACATCAAACGATAACCTTTTTTCGATGTAATAATTTTTTAACAATTATACGTGGATGATCTTCACTCCAAATGCGACAATTCGGCTTGTTGACATAGCCATTCAAGCAAAAATGAGATTCTTTATAACTGAAGCAAATTTTGTATGGAAAGTTTGCATCGATATCAATATTGGGTTCGGCCCATTCACTGAATTGGTGATGCGGGCAATGTTTGTTTCGTTTTAATTCCTGCACAAGTTGAATCTTGTTGCAATTGCGCACGATGACGAATTTCATTTGGATCCTCTTCAATACTACGCACTACGGCTGCCACCGCCTGCTCGGTGCCCGACGTACGGAACGTATATTATTATTAAGAATAAATGTGGTGCGAAAGCTGGCCATACTTAATCGAATTAACTGCTCTCAAGGACGAATATGTCGACCATAAAATAGACGTAGCACGCAATCTATCCCAAAAATTCTGTTTTAATTGAACAAGCAGTTCCCATCGTTGTTTGACGTGTACCTACTTCTCCCTTACATCAATTAGAGGAATGTTCAAGGGTGAGCGACCAATCAAAAAATGTCCTGGTGTGAGTGTGAATATTTTATCAGCGTTGGGTGTTTGCACACATATATATCCGTCAAAATGAGGAGCACCTGAAGGATAGAACTTCCAGTTGATATGGTCATCTCTGCACATTGTTTTAATCTCCAGTTCCATTTCGTTGGACTTTAGCATGCTTTACAATGCGTTTAACTCGGAGTTGGATCCAACAAAGTTTGTAGCTATATTGGTGAAAACATGTTTGCAAATTCCCCTTGCAGGTAGTTCCATGTGGACTGCCTTGATAGCTAGGCAACCAAATATGCATATATATGCTTTTACCTCAAATCTTATGATGAACAAAAACGGGAGCACAAAAATCCATTGCGGTATTGTAGAATTCCGATGCGATTTTCACACATTCCGACGGAAAATCTCCCACCATCTGTGAAACAGTGCGTGGTGGAAGTATGGTGCAACGTACGCAATGACTACAAATTTTCTTCGCTACTTGTATATCATTTATTGGCCAACACTGATCACGTACAATTGACCTGATTCTGTTATGAAATTCCTAGGCGGAAGCAGAATGGGATGCTCCGCTGAATAAGCCAGTGATGGAAATTGTAGTCGACAACCTATGCAAATGATGTCATCTTTATCTAGAAAGAGACACAAAGATTTCAGGCCTAGTCCCTTAAAAACCTCTTCGTAGGATTCATGTTGAACCAAATATACAAGTGTTGCACGCTTGCCTCATAGTCGATTGCGTCCGGCAGTCCTTGTATCCGATCTTTAGGAGATAATTTTAAATTTTTGATGAAACGATTGACATACGACATCGTATCAACCACCTTTTGATAATCGTTTTTGTGTTTTATATTAGTATGTCAGCGTAATTGGCTGTCGAGGAAAATTTAACAAACCACTGAATGTAGAAATGATGGACCTAAAAACCTTAGTTCGCAGTTAAATAATTGAGCTTCATACCCTTGGAGACAACATCCGCTGGGTTGGATTTGGATATCATGTGTATCTACGGATATGACTCACATAAATTTTGAATGGCGCTGACACGATTAGTAACGTGTTCAACAACCGTGTTCCAATCTGTTGATGAACCGTGAGTCCAGTAATTTTTGAATCAGACCAATAAAACATCTTCTCTTGTAGGCGTGCTAATGTCGATTTTTGTATTGGAGCGACTATAGATTTACTGCACAAGAGACTGCCGTCTAGATGGCAACGTGTATAAATTACCGCACCCTTACGCACATTTGCTGGCATTCGATAATTCGTGTAGTTGTATGTGTTTTGGTTAATCATCTCGTTCCATCAGACATATTTCGAGGGCCGGCTAATCCCCGTAAATGTTGCTACTCGGGCCGAATCCATGGGATCGAATATACATACGTGCTACTTTACAAAGCACACAAAGTTTTATTATATTTACGTTCGTCTGAAAAAAATTGGACGTTAAATTTGAAAAATCCTTTCTAGATTTCCATAATGATCCCAAACTTTTGACAATAAGGAATTGTCATCGCCATTGAGTACCTTTTCTCAATCTGACTCTGAAACGTGATGTAGTACCGCCTTTGAGTTTGAGCACCAGTTTTGAAGGGTCATCGCGTCTAAATGAAGAATCGCTGGTATCTCCGATTTCATTTGTATGGCCTGTGTAATGGAGTTTGCGCCAGTCAACAAATCATCGTCATAAAAGTCATTTTGTATGACAGAACAGGTTGCTGGTACGAGGTTGAAATTTTCCAATGCCAGTTGAAGCAAACATCTCGTCGCAAGGAAGGCATCGGATGAAGTTCCATCTGTTACACGCTTCAATTTGTATGATAATAGAATGTAATATGTAGATATATTGATAGCAGCAGTCGTTATCTTGCACGGCAAGTTGTCTAAAAAATTTGGCACTGATATAGCGTATGCATGACCTAAACCAACAAAGAATATTAAAAAAACGGTTTGCACTTCAGGCCCGACTGAGAGTAAATTGTTTGACGAGTTCGACCCTTCGAAAACTACGCGCAGTTTGGTGGTAGGGCTGTCGGGTTTTAACACACAGTGATGTGGCAGATAATAGGTGGTTAGATGATTCATGTATGTGGTTGAGAGCTCGATATTCGTCCATAAATTGACGATACATTACACGTGTATGTCTGGATGTCTCATTAATCGATTCTCGAGATGTTTGATGAGTTAAGCGAACAATAAATCTGTCATCAATGTCTCTTGTGTATGTGTGTCCGCAGTGTTGATCGACGGGATGATCAAATGTGCTGATAGCCTTTTTACTTTCTGGTATTTCATCTACCTTCCAGGTTGTAGCTCGCCTTAGTCGATAATGTCGTAAGTACCAAATTGTCCGATAAGCTTGGAGCCCTCTGAATTTTTCTTGAGATTATCCAATCAAATTACGTATTTTGAAGGACTGGAAGATGATTGGACAATTTAATTTAACCTATACTGAAAATAGCTCAAAGGATATTGAATCGTAAATGAGCAGGTCAATCTGTTGTGGAGTATCGAAGTCCGGATCAGCCAACTGAAGAATTTACACGCTTGGTTGACAATCTCTTATTTTGGACAAAATCAAACAGTTGATGTTTCCTGAAAAGTAGTAGTTTCCTGTAGCTAGTTCTGTGGTCATTAAATTCAACAGTGACCCAGAGTCTAAAAAGGCACGGTCGAAAAATGGCTGTTCAAGTATGATACACCACGACTTTCTTGATGGAAATGCTACTTTTCATAAAACAGAGGTCCTTACAGTAGTCGGTTTTGGAGCGGACAGTAGAACGGTCATTAATGTGTATATGGAGTATTTGGCACACATGGCATGTACTGCTGGAGGAACATTTGCTAGCCATCGAGTCTCTTTGAAAATTCTAACGTCTTTAAATAGTTTGCACTTGAAAATAGAATGACTCTTGGTCTTGCAGAATGTGCAGGTCGTTGACGAAATTTTTTAACTACATCATAAGAAGCAATAGTTGAGGTTGGTGAGTAGTCAATCTATTTCAGCCTTGTATCTGCATCAAATTTCGAGACTATTAGGTATTCTAAAAAGACGTCACAATGCTCTATATAGGTCTCAGAAGCTTGGGTGCACGCTTTAGCCAAAGGCTTAAGTATGAAAAAAGCCTTGAAAATTAGAATTTACGTCATCCATTTTAGAATGATAATTTTTGATCCAATAAATCACTTATACCGCGCACAATTAATAATCATAACAACATAATTATGAAATAAATTCTGTAGACCACACTAAAAGTCAAGGATTCTCATCTAAATACAAAAACAATATTTTTAAAACAATGCTATATAGAAAATATCTTCAATCAAGATAACCTCTGTCCGATTCTAAACCGCCGCAAAACAAACAATAAAAGCAATCGATCTAATTCCACCTACACGCCCAATGGGTATATGTACGGTATATAATACACAACACTCAATTCATAAGAAAATCGTTTGAATCACGATTTTTTTTTTATTATTGAATTGAGTCACAAAAATATTTTATTCTTGCTAATTGAAATATTGACTTGTAAATTGTAAATTGAGACTTTTTCATTTAGAATGGAAATTTAATATGATTCGAAATTTAGTTTTCTTGTCTCGTTTGGTACATATAGTATAAATATAAGATATTTGTGTGTGTAGGTTGATTTTTTTTTTTTGTAGATCTTGTTGAGGTCATAAACTTCAAGTTGATTTTAAGGGATCCTCTCGAGGGATTATTATACAATTTTTTATATTTTATTTTTGCTTTGGAATAAATAAGTTAAAAATAAAATTCTTTAACTTTATTCTGTAATCAATCATTTAAGATTTTTGTCGAAATAAGAGAAGTTTTTGGTCTATTTATAAATGTCATCCACTTTAGGGGATAAAAATCGAGAATTAAAATTTTATTTTTCGATTTTTCTGTCGAAAAGATATCGTCTTATCATGACCAATTATATAACTATGTACATACATAATGTACATAATATTGAACACTGATAATTACTGTTTATAGTTTTAAAGTTAACTCAAATTATGTGTTAATTTATTTGATTTTTGGTTTGGTTGTTATTGTTGTAGACCGCGCGCGCATTAGCTATAGCGGGGAAGAAAATAATTTATTTAGAATGTCGTAACCTTAGAGGTCGTGAATTTTTCTTCTTTTTTTCAAATTCAATACAAGTATTTTATATCTTGTACCATATATATATATTTATATGAGTATGATTGATTATTTATAAGTTCAATAGTTATTGTATTTACACAAACGAAATAAACAGAAAATTTTGTCTCATCAATCATCTTCTGAGCAAGAATTAGTTAATTATACAAAAAAAAAAAATTGAGAGAGATTACGAATCAGATTTGATGATTTAATTAAAATCGTCTGTACGTAAATTGGTTGGAAATACATCGTTTGACATCAATGTAAACTATTTCTATTGTAAAACATATCGTGTTAGTATGGTTTTCATTCTAAGCACCAGGAGATTCGAACCGTGTTCAACCATTTCAACAGAATAAAACATTTTGAATGAAACGAATTTTTAATTTATATGTTTCGAATGAATCCAGAGCTCCACATATGTACATATTAATCCGAGTTATCTAAACTGTTTTAACTAAATTGAGTTATGCAAATCTAATACATGCATTTCTTTCCCACCACCACTAACGATAAATATTTTCTTTTAAATTCATAATTCCATTTAACTTCAGTAGTCTAACTACATCCTTTTAAACTTTATTTAATTTTTAATCGTCTTAAACTTTAGAACAGCCTTTTCCTTAGCACTTTATGCCCAAGTTCCATCATCCTTTTTAATAGGAGGCACTTGAATGTTCGATCGTTTAAGTTAAGTCCTGAACGACCGGTTAGATATTCACTAAATGAATTGTTCTTAATTTATTTGATTAGCAACTTCAGTTTGTTGCTTAAATAAATAAGCCTCGATTTACTTTGTGTTGCTTTATTTCTCTGCCAGGTTTTACGAGCCATCCGGTTTTCAATAACCAAATCTCTCACTTCCAATAAATAGTTATTGCGTCTGCCACGCTGCTTGCAATATATTATTATTTAAGCAATTTTAATTGCTACCTGTAAAACTGTATTATCTTCGATCAGCTTTCGGAAAACATCCCAATTTATTTTATTGTTTGTTACAAAGAAGTCTATTAAGTCTGGTATTTTGTTATGATCGGTAGGCCAATATGTTGGTTTATCCCCAGAATAAAACTCACGTTAATCCTTGCCCTGCTGCAAACAGCTCTTTACGTCTTGATAGTCTCGATTCCCAGTATGTATTGTTAGCATTGAAATCTACCCCAATTATGAAGTTGGTTCCAAGCGATTTAAGCAACGCGACATAATTTTCTTTAGTCAGTTGGTGACGTGGTGGACAGTATATAGATGAAATGCTATATTCCTTTTCATTATTTAATCGAACGTTGAACTGTTGGATGGATGGCATGGTAGCAGCGGTATCCATGAATTCTTACGAATGACACTTCTGTATAGTTAGATCCTGCTATCTTTTCCATGTGTAAGAAAGTTTATAGCTCCGGAATTTGCTCCGGCCCATTTGCTTTCCAGTTGGCATTTGCTTTCCAGTTGGCAATTCTTAGTGTTTTGCTGTTATGCATGTTAGCAAATCATAGGAATGAATTCATTCGCTGCTTCTTGCTTATTTTACCGTTTATGTACTCCTTTCAGTTTTCGCTATGCGCATGTTTAAAGCTTCTATACTCCTAAGTATTTTTTCAAGAATTGGAGTTTCTTGATTTTCCTTAATATTGAATGGCTTCTGTTGCTGCTGGACAATCTGCGAGTATGTCTTTGGACCCGCAGCTGCAAAGGATTGTTGGTTAGCTTTAGCTGAGTTTTTCGGTGATATTCTGTTGAATGGTACTAATTCACGGTTTTGCTTAAACTGAGTTTTTCAATTCATACATATGGGTATTAAACCAGTGGTCTTTCTTAATGCTTCAATTCTAACCGTCATATTGAGAATAACTCTAATGGTAAAGATGTTTTCTACTTTTTTTTCTACTTCCCCTTTAAATCGTCTATTATATCCTCTATTTTACAGGTAGGATGAAGACTTCTAGGCATCACTTGTATCATTCTTTTCTTTCTTCTGTAATATATCAATAATATAATATCTTTGGCAAATCGGTTCAAAATTAAAGGCGAATTTTTCGGAAATTTGGTGTTAAAGGTTCCAGTAGAGTGATCAGTATGCCAATTGTATTTTACCAGTAAATTAAATATAAATAAAACGCGAATTCATTACTATTTTGCTCACCTAACAGATCCAAATGACACTACATCAAAGTCCCCAGCTAAAGGCAGATATAAGAAGAACGAATTGCCAAAAAATAAACTGGATGAAGTTGCAAGTTATATCAGTGGATTTGCGAGAATGGATTCCCATTATTGTCGTTCTTCGATCCACCAAAAAGTATTTGAAACCAAATCTTAGTATAAGAAAAATTTATGAAATGTATTGCAATGAAATAGATGATTGCGTTAAGTTTTGGGAAGCAGGTATGAGACGAAATTTAATTTTGTTTTCTTTATTCCAAAAAATAATTGTGTGAAGAGCAGAAGACGAAGGTGAAGAACGGCGAAATATTGAGTGAAACAGAACAAAATTAATTTTCGAATCATATGCAAAAGAAGTTAGCCGCAAAAGCGGAAAACTATGCAGACAAAACAAATTGTGAGCCAAATACCCGAATCAATGTCGTTGATTTGCAAAGCGTTTTTGCCTTGCAAATATCAATTGTTTTTTTTATAAAAGAAAGCGGATATGTTTCAATCTTACTAGATACTGTCAGGATAATAGTTTGCCTGCCTATGGTTTTTTTTTGTTTTCTGGAATGACACAATGCAAGGACGAGGTGGAAACGAATTAGCATTTGGTTACATGAAAATATTGCAAGCAGTGTTGTCAGATTTTCCACAAACGGAAAGAATTATTATTTGAACGGATTCATGTGTTCCGCAGAATCGCAATTCAATTGTGTCTCTAAGTGTTTTAAAATACCTAAAGGAAAATGCCCTTGGAAATTTGGTGCTTTGATGACAATTAACAACTTTTCAATGCATCAAAAGAAACTATAATACCGTTTAGCTAATGTCGTAAATTAGATAATTGCAACTTGATAAAACTTAATTTTGGTTTTCTCAAAATAGTGGTTTTGCCGCTTAGCGTAATCTAGTCCTTTGACGATGATATTGTCTTAAGGTCAGCAAATTTCTTAAAGGGCAACGAATTCCAGCCGATACTCCATCATGCAGGTGATTAGGCCTTCCAATAATCCTGGTTTCCTAAGTGACTGCGCATTCGACATGCCGATCCTAAATCTAGTGTCCGGGTACTTGAGTGGTGGTCCGTTCTTTTAATATAATATTTTATTATAAACATAGATTGTTGTTCTTCGCATGTGGGTCATCAGCCCATGGTTTATTCGCCTCCTACGATCAGCCAAGGATACTGTGGTGCTATTCTTGGAAAACATGTACATACGTGCAATTTGGGTTTACAAGACATGTAAGTGCCCTCCGACCACGGGGTCCAAAAAATATAAACTTAAAAATATCTAAATAATGTTAATATAATATTAATGCATCTTGAATGCTATTTAGTTAAATATAAAATCTTTTCTTGGATCTCTATAGTGGATGCTTTGACCTCTCCAAATTGGTATCAAGTATTAATATAAAAATGGTTGGGCTCCTCTGACAAAATTCGAAAGATTGACATAAACCACAAACAAAATAATCTTTCACGTAAGGCCAATTAACGCGAATCTCAGAGTTGTCTAGTTTTTTAGGCCTTTGCAAATTGGATTAAGTATTGATATAAAAAGGGTTGGGCTCTTCTGACAAAATGTGAAATGTTGACATAAACTACGAAAACTAAAATCATTCATCTAATGCTAATTAACACGAATCTCAAAGTTTTTTCTACATACAGTCGCTAGTAGACAACGTAGACAATGTAGACAACGTCGATAATGTAGACAATTCCTAGAGTGGTTTTGTAGAATGCAGACAATTCCTTGAGTGGTTTTGTCAATTAGTTCTAAACTATAGGGTGGCCAAATTTCTTTAGGAACAATCCGTTATTGGTAATAGTTTTATAGAATTTTCGTCAATGTATTTAAATCTCTTTTCAAAAAGAGCAGAATTGAAAACTAATCGTGCTCAAATACCATGAATCTACTTCAGCGTCATATTTATCCATTACAAAATTATGAAATTGACTCAAAACACAATATATATGTCGTTATATAGAGTGGTACCCTCTTTATAATGATGAAAAGGCCAAATTGTTCAGATAACCAACACTTAAAAACCAACAACTTTCCTCTTATTGTGGCAAGATTGAGCTGTCCACCAAGACGTTCTATTAAAAACAAACAATACTCAGAGTTATTCAAGCGCCTGAGAAAAAAGTTCATAATAGGGGGTGACTTCAATGCGAAGAATACTCACTGGGGTTTTAGATTAACTGTTGATTTGCTCGAACTTGGGGAAGAACAATCCATTGCAGTCGTAGGAGTAATCAATACCATTTATTTTCTTTTTTATTTAAATTATAATAATTGGTATTATATCTATAGATCCTCGAATCTATCCCAGAGTCGATTGAAATTGTTTATATAGCAGATTTATCAATACCCGGGACATAAATTTTATGCAATGAGACAAGTTCGCAAACAGTGGATGCTCAGATGCCAAACATCTCGCAGACCAAAAAGGCCCATCAGACCAAGTGCGATCAATGAAGATCACTATATGGCGAAAGGAATTAACCTGAAGGAAGAGAAAATTGAACTGAAACGCCAAAAAACTGAACTAGAAAAACAAATAATTTTCATATTTATTCAAAACAAATTTAATTGAAATATTCAGATACTATATTTAACTGTACCCTACGCGGTTCGGCTAAAATTGACTGAGTATTTGTTTCTACAGTCACAGTCTCAACATCATTATCGTCATTCTCTGTATGATCCTGCAAAGGAACACGAGCTAATATTAAAATGTTATGCAAAACTGCACAGGCATTTATAATTTTTCCGGCTTTTTCAGGGGTGTAGTATAGTACTCTTTCCTTCGGCATTATATTTTTTTCCACTCCGTAGTAGCGTTCAAGATAGGGGGTCATCAACCACGGCTTTAGGGGGTAACCAATATCTCCTAATAGCCAACAATTACGTTCCCCATTCGAATATTTCCTTTCCGAAATTTGCCTTAGGTTAGATCGACGCCATATATAAACAGCATGTGCCGTCCCTCCAAATTTTGCATTTAAATTAATTATTAAATTATTTGCATCGCAAACAATTTGTACGTTCTTGGAATGGCCAATTTTTCTGCAATAGTAGACGTGCTCGATACTACTATAAGGTGCACAAATTCGAATATGGGCACCGTCGATCAAGCCTATAATTCCAGGAAAATTTGATTTTTCAAATAATTGTTGCTTAGATGCAATAATTTCTTGGTCGGTCGGAAATCGAACATATTCTTGAGCTACAGAATTAAGTGCTTCTGTGATGGTTCGACTCACCGACGTTTGGGACTTCATTGCCATGACGTCATTACCAACCGCACGTTGAAAACTTCCAGTAGCAAAAAATCTTAATGCACAGAGCACATTAAGGTAACACGGAATCGCATGTATGCGTTGGTTTCCATTCAATGACGGCATAAGTTTATTAATAAGTTCCCTACAGATTGGCTTAGGAAACCTATATAAATCGCAAATATGTCTGTTTGCCAGTATCTCAAATGGATTTTGCGTGTCCCTCAAACGTCTTCTTATGATTCGAATATTGTCTCTGAAACGTAGAATACTTTTGTAATTATTTACATATAAAAAATATCCAAAGGATCCATGTTACAAATTTAGATATAAATATAAAAAAATTTACACATATATATATATATATATATTTATATATATATATATATAAGTTAAGACGACAAAAGCGCACAATCAGCTAAACGTGACATTAAGTGCATATCAAAAGCGCACAATCAGCTAAACGTGACATCAAGTGCATATCAACATATTTTTCAGCTTGGGATAAATTCGCAATACAGCAAAATATACTTCGCGTGTACATACAGCGCGTGTGTACTCATTTTACACTTATTCTTTTCCCACATTATTATAAATAGAAAATATTGTAACAAAATTCTTTAGTTTAAGTTTAGATCTAATAAAGTGGACTTTAGTCCAAAGAAAATAATTTTTTATATTAAACTCATAAAATAAATTTAACTGGCGCCGAAACAGGGACCAGTCGGGAAATTTAAAGGATTATTGTGAAAAAGTTTTTGTGAGATAATTGTGAAAAAATAAATCGTAGCAAATTATATACTACGACAATTAAGAAAACTTGTAATCATTTTCTATAGCAAATATTATACTATAGATAATCAACAATAATCTTTTAACAGTAAAAGAAAAAGGGTTTTAAGATAAAATCGTAGCAAATTATATACTACGATAAAACTAGTTAAAAAACCGTGAAAGTTGTAGCAAATTATATACTACAACTCATACCCGAAGTAGCAAATATTATACTGCAGGGGTATTCAGTGAAAGTGCAGTGACAGGAACCGTACCGCAGTAAGCCGCTAGTAACAATTAACACTACAGCCAAAAAGGAACAATACGATCCACCCAAGCACACGCCCGATTGGTCTCAACCGTACAATACCCGGAGTACGGAATTTAAATGAAAACCTTATTTATTTTGATGTAAGTACCGTTGTTGTATTTATATCTAAAGCGATACGTTAAACTCAGAATTAAAAGAAACAGTGAATACTGTAATAATAAATTGTGTTAAATAATCATTCCCAATAATACTAAAATTTATAATTTAAAATAATAAGTGAACATTAAAGTTAACATCGAAACCTATCATAATTAATTAGTAAACAATATATACAACCAAAAATAATTCAATTGACTAAAATGGCAACTCCCGAACAAATTCAAGAATCGTTGAGACAGCTGACCGGAGCTGTGAACGCACAGATTGAAGCAATAAGAAAAATAGAAAAGCGTCTCGACAATCTGGAAAAACCTATGATACCAAGAGAAACAGCAAATGCATTGGTTCCACCAAAGAACGAACAGGATTTAAAGGAGATAAGTAAGTTGCCAGATTCTGTAAAAGAATTGCAAATTTTTGATGGAAATCCAACCCAATACATATCCTGGATCCACAACGTCGAGAGTATTTTAAGCGACTACAACATCTTACGAAATAAACCAATATACCGAGCTATATTGCGACATATACGACAAAAGATTAGGGGCAATGCTGACTCTGCACTAATCTCATACAATATCTTCGATGAAGAATGGGCGGCAATAAAAAAATGCCTCTCATTACACTACGCTGACAAGAGGGACCTTCGTACATTAGAACACCAACTTAGCAATATATCGCAGAGACAAATGACAATAGATGATTTTTATGCCACAGTAAATCATCAATTCTCTTTAATGGTAAATAAAATCAAAACGGAGGATTATTCAGCCGAAACGATCAATGTGTTGGTTGAAACTTACCGAAACAGAGCACTAGATGTATTTATCCGAGGATTGAACGGAGATCTATCTAGGATTCTCATAATTCAAAAACCATCTACCTTGCCGGAGGCGTACGCATCCTGTTTAGAAATTCAGAATCTGAACTTCAGAAACCAGACAATCCACAAAAAAAATATCAACAACGTGGTAACAGCACCGGTGAATCAAATCCCATATGTCAACTCGCAAGCGCATCAAAATACAATACCAATTCAGCGAAGGAATACAATGTACAATCTGCAGCACCAGAACCACCGTGTACCATATGTAGCTCGAAATCAAAATAACATAATACCGCCAAGGCCAAATAATCCTAAGCCCCCAACACCAATGGACATTGATTCATCAATGCAAACGAGACAAGTCAATTATATGAATCGTCCTATCAATCACGATAATCCAACCACAAAACGCGAACATTCTCATATCCACGAACAAAGGAAACAACAAAGAGTATTCCACATCGCACCACAGGAAAAGGAGGAGGAAAAATCATACGAAGAATACGTCGAAGAAAATGGCGAATATGAAGAAGAATCAGAAGCCGAAGAAGAGTTCGAAATAAATTTTACGAGAGAAGCCTCTCAAGCATACCATACTTAGAGTATGTTTGCCAAAATAACAAAACCTTAAAATTCCTCATCGACACGGGTGCCAATAAAAATTTCATTAGAAAAGAACTGGCTAAAGACGCACAAACTGTAAAAAAACCATTCCTTATAAAATCAGCCGGAGGCGATATACTAATTCGGCAAAAAATTATCGCGCCAGTTTTTAAGAAATTCGGTAATAACATCATGACCGATTTTTTCGTTTTACCTGGTTTAACCACATTTGATGGTATAATTGGCGACGATACATTAAAAAAGGTAGAGGCTGTAATCGATCGGAAGAGGAATATGATCACAATATCACCAGGAATAAACATCCCCTTAAAAAATAAAATATCGAAACAAGTAAACAACATCGAAATACGAGACCAACATTTGGACGAAGCAAGTAAAGCTAACCTGCGAACGCTCATCAACGACTTTATACCGTTATTCGGCCCACTTGATGATACACAAGCAATCGAAACCAGCGTAAGAGCGGAGATCAAAACAACAACAGATGAACCCATATATACAAAAACTTACCCTTACCCCATCAATATGAGGAAGGAAGTAGAGACACAGGTAGAAAAACTTCTGAACGATGGTATAATAAGACCATCTAAAAGTCCCTACAATTCTCCAATTTGGGTTGTTGAGAAAAAAATAGATGCTTCAGGTATAAAGAAATACCGTATGGTGATAGATTTCAAAAAATTAAATGCAATAACAGTCTCTGATACGTATCCGATCCCGGACATTACAAATACAATTGCAAGCCTTGGTAATTCAAGATACTTCACAACTATAGATCTGACTTCGGGCTTCCACAACATCAGTATGAAGGAAAGCGATATCCCGAAAACGGCATTCTCTACCATGAATGGGAAATTTGAGCTCACCAGACTACCGTTCGGCTTGAAGAACGCACCTGCAATTTTCCAAAGAATGATTGATGACTTCCTAAAACCATACATAGGGAAAATATGCTATGTGTATATCGACGATATCATCGTTTTTGGTGGCACCACGAAAAAAGAACATCTATATAATGTCGGGAAAATATTCGACAAATTAGTCAAAGCAAATCTACGCGTAAATCTTGACAAAACTGAATTTTTGAAGGAGGAAACCGAGTTTCTTGGATATAAAATAACAAATGCTGGAATAAAAGCAGATCCCAGAAAAGTAGCTGCCATCCAAAAAATGAAACCACCAGAAAACCTCAAAGAGCTTAAAGGATTTCTTGGTCTAACTTCCTACTACAGGAGATTTATTAAAGATTTTGCAAAAATCGCAAAGCCACTGACAAATTTGACACGGGGAGAAAATGCACAGATCAAAGCGAACAAATCACGTAAAATTCCAATAAAATTGAACGAACCAGAACTAAAAGCTTACCAACAATTAAAGGATCTACTATCATCTGCGGAGCTACTAGTATTTCCTGATTTTGAAAAACCTTACATATTGACTACGGATGCATCAAATCATAGCATTGGCGCAGTGCTCTCACAGGGGGAGATAGGCAAAGATCGGCCTATAACGTACATTTCACGTTCGTTAAACAAAACCGAAGAGAACTATGCCACTAATGAGAAGGAGATGCTAGCAATTGTGTGGGCTTTAGACAACCTCCGAAATTACCTTTATGGAGCAAAAAAAATAAAAATCGTTACGGATCACCAACCCCTAACGTTTGCTCTTAGTAATAGAAACCATAACAGCAAGCTAAAGAGATGGAAGGCCAGAATGGAAGAGTATAATTATGATCTAATATATAGACCTGGGATCACTAATAGGGTGGCTGATGCCTTATCAAGGCTGAAACTAGAAGTTAATAATCTCTCATCTTCTAGTAGTGGAACTGTACACAGTGCAGAAGAAGATAGCACACATCTGATCCGACACTGCGAAGCACCTCTAAATGTGTTCAAAAATCAATTGATATTTACCGAAGGAAAAGGAGCTTATTGTTTTGAGGAACCACACAACAACTATTTTCGCCACTATATTCCATTAACAGAGATAAATAAGGAAAAACTATTACATCATTTGAAAGAGAGACTACATCCAACATTAATCAATGGAATAAAAATTCCCGAAAGTTATATTCAGAACCTTCAGGAGATTTATCAGACACATCTGTACAATTATAAAATAAGGATAACACAAAGAGTAGTTGATGACATCAAGAATGAAGACAATAAGTTTAGAATTATCGAGAAGGAACATCGAAGAGCACATAGGAATTGGAGAGAAAACAAAGAACAAATCCTTGAGAACTATTATTTTCCACAAATGGCCAGGTTAATAAAAAAATACACTGAAACCTGTGAAATATGCAATGCCAACAAATACGATCGGCATCCAAATAAACCGAAGCTCCAAGAAACACCTATTCCAACTTTCCCATCAGAAATTCTCCATATAGATTTAATGGAGATAAACAAGGAAAAGTTTATCACTTGTGTAGACAAGTTCTCTAAATTCACAAAGTTCTTTAGAATCAAGGATCGATCCGTATTACACATACGGGACAAAATAATAAAAATACTACATTACTTTTCTGCACCACGAATGATAGTTATGGACAACGAATCCAGCTTCATCAGTCCAATTGTAACAGACTATTTAAAAACACTTGGAATACAAATCTATCTAACACCGTCCCACAAAAGTGAAGTAAATGGAGCTATAGAGAGGGTCCATTCAACCATAATCGAAATAACGAGATGCCTACAAAGTGAATACAAAGACCTCACTACAAAAGAAGTAATCAACATTGCGACCGATAGATACAACAACACAATCCATTCGGTCACTGGGAGAAAGCCATGCGATATATTTTTTGCACGAACAAATCGCATTAACTACCAGAATTTGCTAAACTTCAGAGATAAAGTCAATGAGGACCTTATAGAGCGTATTAGAAATACCCAGAAAAGTAAGAATCAACGAGAGAATCTTAAGAGGAATGAACCAAAATCTTACGAAGTCGGAGAAAGAATTTACACTGCAATAAAACAAATCAAAGGGAAAGATAAACCTAGGTTCCGGCAAGAAACTGTGGCTAAAGACAATAAAGTCACAGTAACAACAACATCCGGAAAAAGAATACATAAGACAAACATTAAAAACACAGCTAAATGAAAAAACATTTTTTCTATTTTTAGCTCATGTCTTTGGACAATAACAACTTCCATAAGTATTTATGAGTACAACACCCCATTTGTTTCGGTTAAACAAGGAAACGGCAATATAATAAGTGGAACATTTAAAATAATACACAAAATCGATCTCACCGGCTATGAAAATATCTTGAACACAATAGAAACAGAAAGTCAACACATCGATTCCTCAAGCATCTTAAAACCTCAACTTAAGTACCAAGTGAAAGAAATAAGAAATCTTATAGAGGAACTCAAGGGACAACCATCGAAAGCTAAACGTTCAATTGACTGGATAGGTTCAGCCTGGAAGTGGATTGCTGGTTCACCAGACGCCACGGATTGGGGCGAAATCCTCAGAAGCCAAAACAGAATAATCGAAAACAATAATGAACAATATAAAATCAATACAGCAGTTACACAAAAAATACAACAAATTTTAAGCCAACATAACGAAATTCTATTACAATTAGAGAATGGCACTAACGAGGTTATCCAACAAACAATGTTTAACCGTCTCCTTTTAGTCAAAGATGAGATAAAGGAAATCGTGAGAGCAGTACAACTTGCCAAGGGGGGGATAGTAAATTCAAACCTACTAGATAAAGATGAGATCAACCGTTTAGTAACCGAAATAGAAACATTGCCTTACACAAACGCTATAGAGGCCATAGAGTATGCCGAACCAGCCATGCTGAGAAATAACTCAACAATCCTATACATCATTTCTATGCCGAAGACCAGCAAAGAAGAGTTTCACCATATCCAGATAAGATCAACAATAAAGGATAACAAACAAGTTTATTTAGATTTTGATGAGATCCTAATAAACCAAAATAAAATTTTTGGTATAATAAAAAAATGTCACGACAGAAGGGAAGTTACCATATGCAAACTGAACCATCTACAAGAAATAAAAGAAAACCACTGCATTAGTCAATTAATGAAAGGATCGAATGCTGGCTGCGAATTTTCTTTCAATGAGAATGAAATTATTGAACCGATAAATGAAAATACCATTTTTCTAAGCAATTTCGACGGGATTGTGACACACAACAATTCAGATAAACATTTAAAAGGAAGTTATCTGATTCAATATCAAAACGAAACAGTGGAAGTCAAGAACTGGAAATTCTCTAACAAGGTAATAAAAACATACCAAATATTACCACCAATACTTCAAACCAACATCACCGAGCAAGGAATTAAATTAAATCTGGAATACCTGCATAATCTACACACTCAAAACATTGGACACCTGCAAAAAATAGCTAGAAGTCATCAAACTAGTTATATCACTAGTAACATCATTGACGCTGGAATTATAACAACTATCAGCATTTTCCTAATTATGACAGTTATTCTAAAACTACGGAGTAGAAGCAACCAGATGCTTATGTTTCCATCAGAAAAAGCAGTCGAATCAGCACCAAGCGGACTTCAACCCATACATCTGAATCTTTGAGGAATATCCGCGAGACGAGGATTTTTAAGAGGGGAAGAGTTAAGACGACAAAAGCGCACAATCAGCTAAACGTGACATTAAGTGCATATCAAAAGCGCACAATCAGCTAAACGTGACATCAAGTGCATATCAACATATTTTTCAGCTTGGGATAAATTCGCAATACAGCAAAATATACTTCGCGTGTACATACAGCGCGTGTGTACTCATTTTACACTTATTCTTTTCCCACATTATTATAAATAGAAAATATTGTAACAAAATTCTTTAGTTTAAGTTTAGATCTAATAAAGTGGACTTTAGTCCAAAGAAAATAATTTTTTATATTAAACTCATAAAATAAATTTAACTTATATATATATATATATATATATATATATATATATATATATATATATATATATATATATATATATATATATATATATATATATATATATATATATATATATATATATATATATATATATATATATATATATATACATATATGTATATATATATATAAATATATATATATATATATATTACGTAAATAATGTACTACTAATTTTTGCTTATTCATATGAGTACATATTATACATGTATAAATACCTTTGGCGGATCCTTCTGAGCCTTTCAATGATGAATCGAATTGACAAACTCATTTTATTTATTAAATGTTACAAAACTATAATATTTTAAATTTAAATTACGTTCTAAAAATTTGTTTGATTATATTTTTATAAATAATAAAATGTCAAAAAGTATTCAGCGATCTAGTACAAAATGAAAATAATTTATTCAGCATAATTCAGCACGTTTCTTTTTTTTACGAAAACGAGAATCGCTTAATTTTGATCTGTGAAAACAAAAATGAAAAACAAGTGTGAATAGAGAAATGGAAAGATTTTTTTCACTCAATTTTTTCACAGAACGAGAATCGACCCCCTGATCGATTTTTTTATAACCAAAAATATTTCTGGACTCTGCTTATTTGACCACCAGCAGAAATTGAATGTTAATTTCAACAGAAGCTGTGTTGAACCAATTTTACAGAAGAAATTAAATTAAAAATGTATTGCCCCCGACGAGTATTGAACTCGAGTCCACGATTCCAACAGCATTGACTCTGCTTACTCGACCACCGGCATATTTAAAAATGGTGCTGAAAAATAATAGAAATCTTTACATGGCACAAAAATCTTTACAAAAAAGTTAAAACTTTCATTAAAAATAATCCGAGGAACTTCGACTATGACCGTGCCATAAAATTTAACACACCCCACACCATGATAAAATAAATTGAAGTTCAGAAAGGCTATAAAAGCTACCGTGTTATTAAAAGGCCTAACCATTCAGATAACCAACACTTGTTCGCTAAAAAATGTCCCTGACTGATGACAAAATTTTTACAAAATTTAGTGGATGTGTTTTGATGTATTACGAAATGTACATGAAATTGGTTTTGACAAGGTAAATTAATTAGAAAAAGTTAGATCTTACCAAAAACCGAGTTAATGCTCCTGCTAAGTATAAACACTTCACGTTAGATACATTTGCAAAAAAATGTATGATTTGGCCAGCAATTTGCAGTTGTGGAGCCAGGTTTTCGTCACATTTTTCATACCGACGTGTTTTGCCGCTAATTCTTCAACACGAATCAGCAGTAAAGTTTTGGCCATTTAGCTCCTTCGCACGACTCTAATTCCAACAGAAGCAATAAATTTGTACGGGATTAATCAAATCACTGTTATCTCAAAGAGTCCACAGGTTTTCGATCTACCTAAAACTTTGGGAGCATCAAACAACATGTGCGTAGTTTTATTCGTGATAACAAAATCTGTAGATTTGTGGAAAAATTAAAAAACCACAAAAAATTCAATTTAATCGTATGGAAATGGAAACTTTATTATCATTCGAAAGAAGATTTGTTGTCATTTATTTTTTAAAGATACTTCTTTCAAATGATGGCCGCAACTGCGATGGTCGTTTCTCAAAGTCCAATTTTTCATGACCCGTTCGACAATAATGAGTGGTATCTGTGGTATCAGCCGATCTAAATAGCCAATTCATTGATCCGAACCGTCAAAATGATTGCTCGCCAACATGACTTCTCAATACGTACATTATTTCGCGCGCTAAATGGCAAAAAGCGCCGACATCTTGGAACCAAATGGAGCCCTATTCACAGGTACGTCTCGGCCGTCTTTATTTTTGTAGAAATATGGACCGGTTAGTTCATAAGGCCCATAAACCACACCAATGCGTCTCTTTAGTCGTGTATCATTCAATACTGTAAACTGGGATTCAAACCTTTTGATGGTATTTCAAATAGTGACAGGCCGATTATGTCAACCGTAACTTTTTTTTTTTCCTTAAAGATGGGCGGATTACTCCAGCACTCAAAGCCAGTAACGGGCCCACGGTGCAATATCCGGACATTTACTTCCACATTAAAAACACGCAACTGCGATGTTTGCTCACCACCTGAAATCGAACCCGAGACCCTCGATTAACTGTGCCAACGAGGATTTTCGTACTAAAACTGAACAATTTGTAATCGGTGCGCCGAGCTCAGTCTTTCCATGATGAAGTGGCAAATAATATTTAAAAAATAAAAATACGATGACAGTTTGAAACTATATTCATGTGTCATTTGTCAAAAAGAAACAAATGCAAAAATCACCTCTAGATGAACGCTTTTACAAAATAATTTCGCGAACTGGCGCATTCGATTTCATATCGTTAAAATATCGTAGGTTGTTGACATTATTTTAATTATTGACGTTGACCAAAAACACATAAACGCTGCCAATCTACGTTATATTTTACGCGTCGACATCCACGTAGATTACATGGCGTATTCTACATCGCCCATTCCAGCCGAGCTGAATTTTTTCTGACTATCACAATTTTTGTAATACTTTTCGCTTATCTCCAGACCTTGGCCTGAACGCTGCCAATCTACGTTATATTTTACGCGTCGACATCCGCGTAGATTACATGGCCCATTCCAGCCGAGCTGAATTTTTTCTGACTATCACAATTTTTGTAATACTTTTCGCTTATCTCCAGACCTTGGCCTGCAAAAGTGGTTTCCATTCATGTGATTAAATAGTAGTTTAAGGGAAGGTAATCAACTTGAGTCAAAACTGGCCTTATTATCAAAAACAATAATTACTTTGGTATCTGCCATTAGCAAATTGAACTTGAGGTAACTTTTATCATCAAACATTTTTGCTACAACTTTGCATATCAAATCATTAAATTCGTTTGCTGTATTTCATTCTACTTAAATTCTTAATACGTATTCTATTTAAATTGTGCTCAATTTTCAAAGACAATATAAATTCTATAATAAATATTCGATTAAAATTTGAATAAAATTAAAATTCTTGTCAAATGATGTCACAAATTTATTAAAAATTCGGCTATATACATAGACAGATAGGCAGTTAGGCTGCAGTTTTCAATTGAATTTATTGAATAGAGTTTGATTAAAAAAATATTTTATAAATCTTCAATTCTATTCAAAACTGGTTTTAAATTACAATCGAATATACGAATCAAATTTTATTGAAATTTAATTCAAATGTGTACGATTTGAATATTATGTCGAATTTGCATGAAGGTGTCAAATTTAATAGTAAATGGAAAATACTACTATACCATACAGTGAAATGTTCTCCACCTCTCATCCAATCGCACAAATCAAGGTTAAATTAAGTCAGGTTAAAAATCAAAAGTTTCACTTTTCAATATGCGATGAGTTAATTTAATTTGTTAAAATAAAAAATCATCTTCACCATTAAACAAAAACACTTTAATTATTCAAATTAGTTATGGTTAAAGGTGTAAATTTCTCTTAAATCTCAATAATAATTATATTTTTATTTTCTTATTTAATTTTTTATGTCAATATAAAATTAATTCTTTCAACCATTCGTAAACACATACACACACACAGCAAAAAATCAAAAATCAATATTACAGTTTTTGTACAAATATTTTGATTGATGATGTTTAGGTTAATTGAAGATTTATTTATTTAGCGAAACAACAACCAAAGTACCTATATAAGACGTTGTATAATATTTATTTTTCTTGTTTATTATAAATAAATAAATAACGCAAAAAAGCGATGCTTAGAAAATAAATAATAGACGTTAAATAAATATTATAAATTATCGAGACAAAAAGTCTAGTTTTTTTGGCGAATACAAGTCTAGTCTTTTGTATATATTCGTACATATATGTATAAAAACTTTAACAATAGTTTTTACACGAAATATTAATTTAAAATTATAAATAAAATAATCACCTTGTTATTTAGGAAATAGTAATATTATATGTACCGTATATGTACATTAAACTTATAATACAAAACCAGTTAAAAATTAAATGGGCGGTTAGTTTATGCAATTATAGTGAATTTTTTTATGGTATATAGCTACATACATAGTTTCCAGTTCAACACTAAAATATACAAAAATCGCATGCTATTTATAGTTATGTACATATATTTCATATATTATTATTCGTATACATGTATATATGGGGGGAAATTAATGTGGGGTTACCGTTTTATAAACTAACCTACAATTTAAAAAAAAAAATTTACAAGCGCGTGATGATTTATCGGCATAAAACATCTGGTGTGCGTATATCATGATGACCTCATGATTAGATATAGTTTATTGAAGTTTTCGGTGAACAATTATGATGTATGGGCTTTTTAAAGCTTTGTGGTAGAAGATATAATCATTTTCAAAAGAGGTGTTGGGTGTGTTTCAATAAGGTACGCTTTGACCGTCTATAGTCAATTAACGATTGGTTTATATTCGAGGGTTGCAACTATATAGAAACCATCAACTATATCTAGTTTACCATCTCGCGGTATCACCTGGGCAACGTTTGTTTTGCATGACCAATATATCACAACGGCTGAACTTCTAGAGGCGAGTGTAATAACACTATAAACCACAAAACGCAATGGATAAAACAAACAAGGAAAGTTATAGCAGACCTAATTTCAGAAAAATAATCCACTCTCTTTGGAGGTCGGTGGAATCCCCATGGATTCTAGGGGGGCCAAACATTGCTAAAACATTCTAATAAAACTAAAATAAGCCAACGCTCAAATGAGTAACGAGGAACAATTTTAAAACCACTAAAAAAAAACCTCAGTGTCAGAAGTAATCCCGAGTACACCAGCAAATATTATGAACAGTGAGGAGCTGTTGAATAAATTTCTAAAAATGGAGAAACTAATCGCGCAGCTGAGCAACAATGTTGCTGAGCTTAAGAGACAAAACCCTACACTAAAATAAATGGTTAAAAATAACAAAGCTGGGGATTCTGAACGAGTTAAAAATCTGTCTTTTAACCATATTCAGCCATCAACCATTCAACCCATATAAACAATTATCAATTTACAATTGGAAGTGAACGAATTAATAATCAGCCAGTTACCGTCTAATCTACCAAGATACCCTATTGATATACAAGATAGACGATTAATTGAAAATAGGGAGCTAGCCGACCCTGTTTTGACAAACCGGCTCCCATAGACTTCATAATCGGAGCAGATCAATTCTTTGCAGTGCTTGAATATGGTAAGAGACAGTTTAACTCAATTTTGTTACAGAAACCGTTTGGTCAACCGAATACAATATCAAATGAGGTCTCATCAAGTTATACGTCATTAAATATTCAAACCGATATGAATATAGACGAGGCACTTCAACGATTTTGGGAGATGCCGAACAACAACAACAATTCTCCAGGAGATACTGAATGCGAAGACATTTACGATCGCACGCACAAAAGGCAGAAAGACGGTAGGTATATGGTTAAATTAAATATAGGAAATTCAATGTAGGAAATTCATTAATTACTGCAACGAAGCGTTTCCTTTCACTGGAACGCAATTTATCCAATAATCCGAGCTTAAAGGAGCAGTACGTGAATCAAATCAGGGAATATATTGAAATCGGGCATATCGGACAGAAATTTATCAATCTGCATTAAATGATTCGCATTTATACTATTTGCCACATCATTCTGTGATTAAAGAAACCAGTGACACTACAAAGGTTCGAGTGGTGTTCAGTGGTTCCAGCAAGTCCTCCACAAGCGTTTCTCTAAACGAATCATTGATGGTTGGGCCGTCCATTCAACCAACGTTATGGGCGACACTTATGAGGTTTAGGCGACTCCGAATTGCAATAACTGCCGACATAGAGAAAATATATAGGCAAGTCTTGGTCTTTCCTGGCAATACGAACTATCAACGGGTCTTGTGGCGAGTATATTCTAGAGAAAAAATGCGGCATTATAAATTTAACCGAGTCACTTTCGGCCTCGCGTGTTCCGCATATTTAGCAATACGCACGCTTCAACAGTTGGCTCACGACGTCGGGGAAGAAGTCATATCTTGAACGACTTTTATGTCGATGACTTATTATCTGGCTCACATGATATAGAAAGTGCGGCTCAACTGAAAGAAATGATAAGCGTACTACGCCAAGAAGGGTTCGTATGACAAAAAAGGTAATCAAACGTAAAATGTCTGTACGATTAAAAAGACGAAACAATTACAACGAAATTATGCAGTGATGGTGAAATTTCAGCAGTAACGGTCCTGGGGTTACATTGGCATCCTTCATCTGACATATTAACGTTCTAAATAAGTCCCGAAAAAGATACGGAAGTAACGAAACGCAAAGTGATATCGGAAGCCTCCCGAGTTTTCGATCCAACGGGATTTCTGGCTCCTTCAATTGTGCTATTACAAATATTATTCCAAAGACTCTGGTTTTTGAAATTAGATTGGGATGATAAGTTGTTATGTTACGATAAAATGTACAGGAAAATCAGAGTTGAATTGGGATATTTTGAAAATATAGTAATTCGGAGATTCACGGATCTTAATGAAAGTACTCAAATATGTACATGGTTTCTCAGATGCAAGCGAGGTGGTTATTGTGCCGTTGTTTACAGCAGAACCATAAATAAACAAGATGCAATATAAATATTTTAACAGCGAGAACAAAGGTTGCGCCTGTAAATAAGGTTTCCCTACCTAGGCTAGAATTGTGTGCGGCACATCTATTAACAAAGTTTACAACAATCGCACCGAATGCAGTATACTGTGCATGGACCGATAAATTTCTAAAAATGGAAAACCTAATCGTTCAGCTGAGCAACGAAGTTGCTGAGCTTAAGAGAGGAAACTCTACACTAAAAGAAAAGGTTAGAAATAACAAAGCTGAGATTTCAACACGAGTTAAAAACTTGTCTTCTAACCATATTCAGCCATCAACCATTCAACATGATCATTCAAATAATAATAATTCCAACATTTCCAGTTTTTCAACAGAATATCAGATTCAATGCTCAGAGTCAAGAGGGATATTGCACGGATGAGGAAGAACTGGAAAACAAAGTTGGCAGTGCTGATAACAGAAATACCAAAAAACGTAGGCGCACGAAAACGAAAACGCCTCCAAAACATAGTACACGCACAAAGTGTGAACAATAACACTGAACAGAAAAACAAAAAAATACCACTGCCTCCACCCATTAACGTGAGCAACATCGACAAAAAATAATAAAAACCACTAGTGAACCAACTAATTTTAAGGCGCTTTCAAACAGCAACTTTAAAATTTCCGTTCCAACTATTAAAAAAGAATTAAAAAATGAACCCAGCAACCAACTATAAAATATCGAATATCACACCTATCAGCTGAAGAGTGAAATGGCTTATAGAGTGGTTATCAGAGGCCTGCCAACATCCATTTGTCATGATGAAATTAAAGCAGACTTAGAAAAAATGGGACATGAAGTCACAGGTGTTACCAACATATTCAAAATGGTCACAATTGATGGCGTAAAAGTCAGGAAATACTTTCCATTGTTTTGCATCGATTTAAATCAAAAAGACAACAATAAAGAAATATTCAACATCACGAAACTTGCATACTGTACAGTTAAAGTTGAGCCACCTAACAAGATAAGGGGCAGTCCAAAATGCACGAATTGTCAACAACACGGACATACCAAGAGTTTTTGCTATCGTCAGACCAAATGCGTAAAATGTGCTGAAGATCACCGCACAACAAAATGCAAAAAACAACCATATAGCGTACCTTCATGTGCTCTTTGTCATCAAGAAGGACATACTGCAATTTATAAAGGATGCCCTGTATATCTGAACCAAATTAAAAGTCAACAGAGTAATAGAACAAGCGTAGTAGATCGATTACAAACCAAACCAGCTAAACCTCAAACAACAATTACACTATCCACAGTTGGATTATCTTATACGCAAATCACTAAATCAGCTGATGAATTAAACCAAAACAACAAACACATAGAAGTTAATAACGAGTCTAATGAAATCAAATTCGGTCTAATTCAACAGACACTTGGTCACTTAGCTTGCGGCAGCATACTGTCCTCCACGGCATACGCCAACGTAGTTACAATTTAATAAAGTCTTCAATAAACTCAGTCCAAGATTTATCATTGGAACGGACTACAACATAAAACTTACAAAAGTAATGAGGAATTGTAACATCAAAGAAAGAATTGCGTTAAATATACTCGAAAGGCCGCCAGCATCGCAACTCCAGAATTATAGGAAACAGCGAACATGGAAGTCAAATACCCCCTTCCTAGATCAGGGAACAAATCAAAGAAAGAAGAAAGGCAAGGAAATATGGCATCTCACCAGAAATTCCATTGACAAAACAGCCTTCAATCGGATAAGTAACAAAGTTAATAGGCTAATCAAAAGCCTTAAACATGATAGCTTGGACAACTATTTAAGCGTGCTAGGTGCAGAAATGGATAAGGACTACTCGGTATGGAAAGCCACCAGAAGATTCAAACGACATGTAGCTCGGATAACACCCATAAGAAATGCTCAAGGTAGTTGGGTTCGACCAGACAAAGAAAAAGTGGAACTCTTTGCTCGACACCTAGCAACAGTATTTCAACCCCATGACATTCAATCCAACATCGACGTAACACCTGTTTATCAACCGAGTCAGGATTTTAACAAGGTCGCGTCAATGGAAATTGCCGAAGAATTTACAAAAATCTTAACCAAAAAAAGGCACCAGGAATAGATGAACTATCACCGGGTATATTCAAGGAACTACCACGTAAAGCAATCATCATTATCACATACTTATTTAATGCCTGTATGAGATTGAAGTATGCTTTAAAACGACCAAAATAATTATGCTGAAGAAACCAGGTAAACCAAATGAAGAAGTAACAGCATATATACCAATCTCACTACTTCCGACCTTATCAAAGCTGTTTGAAAAACTACTTCTGAAACGTCACAAGCCAATGGTAAACGTTCTTGATTTTCAATTTGGATTCAGGAGTAACCACTCCACAATAGATCAAGTCTATGGAATCAATACGGTGATAGAGCAAGCGTTATAAGAAAATAAATATTGCCTCACTGTATTTATGGATGTATCGCAGACCATTGATAGGGTTTGGCACAAGGGATTGACATTCAAGTTGAATCACAAATTTATTGCCAGCTGCTTGAATCATACCTCTCTTATCGCAAATTCAGAGTCATCCATGAAGAAACATGTTCTGACTTTTATCCGATGCTAGCGGGAGTTTCGCAGGGAAGCGTATTAGGCACCCCTCCTCTACCTTCTCTACACTGCAGAAATACCTAGAACGAACAAAACATTCATCGGTACGATGCTGACGACACTCTTACTATGGCAATAGACGAATCTAAACAAAGGCCAGTGGAAAATCTTCAACGAGCAATGAACCACGTTACTAAATGGACGACTCATTGGAAAATTGCGCAAAAATATCAACCAACTAATATACCTCAACGGGGTGCAAGTGCCGCAAGCCGTATTGACCAAATACCTTGGTCTCCATCTAGACTCAAGGATAAACTGGAAATATCACGTGAAACAAAAAGCTGAACAGTTACGATTAAAACAACGTCAAATGTACTGGTTAATTGGGCATAAAATGAACCTGTATTACAAAAGACTAATTTACCAGACCATCTTCAAACCAATATGGATGTATGGTGCGCAGCTATGGGGTTGTACTCATAAGTCCAATAGAGACATTATCCAACGTATGGTTCGAATGGTCACCAACGCTTACCGATTTGTGATTAACAGGGAAATACACAATGATTTACAAATACAATTGATAGATGACGTCACCCGCGAATGTGATATCAAACATGAAAAGATGCTTCTCATCCACACCAACGTTGAAAAGAAACGTTTAAGAAAAAAAGGAAAAAAAATTTGTACACTTCGCCATTTGTATTTGATTGGTTCGATTTTCGAAGTACGAGTATCTTTTAAATCGTGAAGTAATTCTGGGTTTTCAATTTGTTTGTTGAGTGTAAATACATGCCAAGGTGTTGAGTAAGTTTTTGTTTACTTAAGAAAGAGTATGCCTCTGTAGTTTAGAAAGAGTAGGCCTCTTTAGTTTCCACAGAGTGTTATCTGTTACTTCCGTTGCTTCTCGGCCGGTGAGATAGCTCCTTCATCACGGTCCGTTATTGATACGTTTTTCAAATTTTTGATGGATTTATTCCTTTGAATTTATAGTGTCGGTGCGGTCGTTGTATTTGTCATTGATTCAAATTGTTGCGAAGTCTTTCCAGTGATTTCAACAGAAAAGAAGATAAGCTTATAGGCCTAAATAGCAGTGAGAGCTTTTTCCCGCCGTAGCTATAAATATAACTTTTACTTCAGTCCAATAGCTAGGAATGTGACAGAGTTCTAGGCTGCCTTTGAAGATAACTTCCAGCCAGGGTAGGGTTAAGTCAATAGTTCGCTGGATATCTGCAGGGATAATGCCATCAGGTCCTGCCGACTTGTATGGCTTAAATCTGTTTATTGCCCATAGGATATTCCGCCTATTTACTATATGACTTACGGAGTCTACACCCCTATTTATCATGGGTCTCTCCGGAGATAGTACCGAGCACTCCGAGAAAAGCGTTTCTTGTAATAGCTCCAGGGATTCCTCACTACACGTAGTCCATGAACCATCCGGTCGTTGTAGATAACTCGGGATGGAAGGACTGGAACATAGTACTTTGCGTAGCCTAGCAGCCTCCGAGGTCTCCTGTATGTTTCCACAGTAGTGTCTCCAGGCCCTCGTTTTGGCTGCTTTTAGCTCGTACTTGTAGGTTTTAAGGACTTCCTTATAACAGTCCCAATCTGCAGCATCATTTGTGTTCCTCGCTTTGTTGAACAATTTCCTGCGTTTTATACGAGTATCTTGGAGTTCTCTCGACCACCTGGGTGGTCGAGACTTACCCAAAGGCCGACTGATAGAAAATGCACCTAACATGGCTTTGTTAAAAGCATCAGATAGCTTGGTTACTAGTCCATCAAGCTCCTGTGTAGATGCAGGTAAGTTTGGAACCGATACCGGTAATGAATTACCCAGAATGGTTCTAAAGCAACACTTCCTGTCTATTTTTAGTAATGAAGGTTGGCTGACACCCGGTATTACATATATTTAGGTTAGTACTTAAAATAAAATCATGGAGTAACTCACCTCGCCTGTACTTCTCCAGATTGAGTGATGCGCATTAGCATCGCTACCCATGATGACTCCGACTTTTCGTCTTTGAGCCTCTGTTATTGCACTACCCAACTTACCTGGTGGTATATTTTCCTCCTCATATGGTAGGTAGGCCGATATAAGCCAGAGATTTTGCGCACCCATCTCGATGATAGCCACCACTACAACAGCGTTGGTGTAATTTAGTAGTATAAAAATGTTCAGATTATTTCTAGCGAGATGCAATATTTTATATTTGGAAGTTCTGAGGCCCAGCACCCGGTCTCCACTGACCCAAGGCTCCCGGACCAGAACCACATCAATGGACTCAGATTCCATTTTGAGCAGAAGGGCCGCCGCGGCAGCTTTACAGTGGTGGAGGTTAATTTGAAGTAGCCCCATTGATCTCGACATCTCCGAGTCCAGGGATAGTGTCTCCTAAGCGGAGGAACAGCATTCGTGCCTTTGCCCTTTGGTTTCGAGGGGCCAGCCTCATTGATGGGTAAGCCCCTTTGTGCGCTTTGGAGACCGGGCCTAAAGACCGAGGTCTCCACAGCACTAGTTACCGGTTTTTTAAGAATACCATAATAGGTCCCACGAGTAGCGGAGAAAGGAGGTCCACCTGTGCAGAGATCCGCTGCATGATCCGGAGGTTGCCAAGTATCCGGATACACCGTTAAAGACTGGGTTAGTTGTTAGACTGGGCCCCCAGCCTGGTCGGTTATTAGCACGGTACGGTTAACACTTTAACCCGGCCCAGTTGTTTATCGCCGTGTTTTCGCCTAGTACACCACATAAAACATGGTGTACCAGTTGCCCGGTGGTCACCACGGGGAGGTAACACGCACACTTGTGGAAGCTGGCAACAAGTACCAACTTGATTCCCCCAAGACAGCTTCGCACCAGACCACCGTGTTATGTATATAACTTTAATATTACTGAATGATCCGATAGACGATAGATCATAACGTGTCTTTGATATTACATGATATCTGGCAGATCCTTTGGTTACACAGAAATCTATTAAATCGGGAATTTTATTTTTATCAGGTTAAGAATTTAAGCTCAAGTCAAATCGAGTGGATCTTGGAAAGTTCTAATTAACCAAATTTAAAACAAACCAAAATTAAACATTTTTTAATCAAATTCAACGTACCTACGGTAATATGATTACAATTTTCATATCGCTTATGCCTAACAGTATCGGTTTGAAGATTATATTGCTTGTGTCTTCTCTTTGAAGTTATGGCGGTTTATGGAAAAAAAGTATGTTTAAATTAAAATATATAGGAAACAATATGTTTAGCATATACGCCAAACGGCGCTACAGAATCACACATTTTCTACACCATGCGATTAAAAACATCCTGTACATATCCTCAACAGAGCCTACACATCATAATATTGTGAATAAATTATCTTCCATATATTATGGAAGACACATCACATATAACACAAATGATGATAAAAAATTATTTTAATTTCAAAATATTTGCCAAATCGAGCATTACACTTCTATCACTCCAGATGCAGATATTCAGTCTTCTTATATACGAGTATATTCTGTGTTCACATTTTAAAGAATTTTAATTAAAACCAGAAATAAGTCATATCCATGAAATGAAAAAAAAAAAAAAAATGTTTTTTATGAAATTTAATATGATTAATGTGACAAGATAACATATTATTATTACGAATTACTGGTGTCACTGTTGTTGTTATTGTGTGTAGATATATATATTCGTATAACTACTCTAAAGTAATAATAAAGATGAAGTATATAGAAAAGATGATTTTGCACCAGAAAATTTAATTTTAAACATGATTTTCTTTTTTTGGTTCTTGGTTGACTTGACACTTTGAAATTTGTCACAGTGAATTTTTTGGTTTTTTAACTTTGTCACAATTTCTTGGTTCTTGGTATCTCATATGTGAATATTTATCTACGGTAAGTATGTAGAGTCGTCGGGTTGAATAAATTGTTCAAAAGAAAGAGGTTAGATTTAATCGTGGTGTGTGGTTTTTGTTTGGTATTGATTGACTTGATTGATTTAGATAACTCTCATCTTTGATTTCTATAGAAGTAATTGTTGTTATAACGCCTTAAGTTAACATTCACCAAATTAATTAGCATATACATATATTTTTACAACATACACACACACACGCATACAAATTTTTATATTTACAATTAATGTATTTTTAACATGACAAATAGCTCACGAATATCTTATTTAAGGTTTTCTTTTTTGAATTCTTTTTAATGATCTCACGAAATTCTTGTACAAAATTATGTTTGGCAGCAGAGAAATGATTAAAAAATTATATAATTCATCATAAATAGAAAAATATCATGGCGTTATGATGGTGGTAATTTTGTGTGCTTGTTGCAAAAAAAAAAAAAACTAAATAAATTTGAATTTGATTTTAATAAGTTCGCATATTTATGTCAATGTGTCAGGTTGAAATTTATTAGCCGGCTAAAATGCCTTTAATCAGCTTATTTCATTTAAAATCAATATTTTTTTTTTTAATTTCCTTTGATTACGAATTAGTAAGTAAATGTGATTTTTTCTAATGTATACGCTCCAGGCTGTTTGCTTATGCATGCAAATATTCAACGAGTAGAAATACATTATACCATGTATACGTTGTTAGAATATACATATTATGTCATTTAAAAAACGTTGCTGCTTCTGCAAAACATAAAAAAAACTGTATTTGGAACTTCTGTATGTTGCTTGACGAGTTAAAACTTCAAATTAGTGCTCTCGTTAAGTATGCCGTTTTATAAAATAAATTCCAATTCCGATTCATTCACTCTCGTGTCATAAATCATAATTCGCTTTGTTTCCACAATATCGGAACTTCCAACCTAAATATTGAGTGGAATCGAAATCCGCATCATCTTCTGATTAGTCCTCCATATGACCCTTATACTACGACCTTTATGACCCGTGATTTATTTATCAGCACCTTGCACGACAAAATCAAAATGATATTCTATAACTTTACACCAAGATAAATTATAAAATCGGTAAGATATTAAACGTCAATAAATTACACATACAATTTATCTTGTGTAGTTCGTTTTCACGGTTAAAAATTTAAAATTTCAAACTAAAATTTCACGAAGAAGGCGGGCTAGTGCCGAACAAAAAAACCATGTTTGTCCTTGTTACTCTTTATATTATATTATGAAACGAAACACTAACAAAACGTCAAAGTGGTTTTAGACACGATAAAATTATTCAGCAAGAAAAAATTTACACGCTGACTACTTTGTTTTGTAGAATACCATTTAACCTAAATAAGATAGAAATGGTGTAAATTTATTTTGTGTAAACTTTTTCAATGTTTCGTTTTTTCACATTATCTTGTTTTTACAGAATTGGTCGCTGTAATGAGAACTTTAAGTGCGATTTTTTTAGCTCGAATTTTAAATTTTACCCTAATATCAAACCTCATTGTGACACAAATTTAAGTGGTAATCTTGACCACCACTAAAATCCAAACTTGATTCCCAGTTATGAAGCTCCCAATCTACCACTATTGCTGATTCATATTCAGATAGAACTACTCGTTCTCTGAAATATTCCCGGAACAAACGAAGTTTGGGGGATATCTGAAACTGTTTTTCACGAAGATAATGATATCAGACCCTACGCAGAAGTCTAGATTGCAGGTAATGTATAGCCAGAGGCCTTCTGGATAGGGAAGGAAACATCAGTGTCTTAGGTGCTGAGTCCGAAAAATTTATAACAGATTCTGATATATTCCGCTACAGCCTTCCATGTTTCATATGAACGGCAAGTGGTGAGCAGTAACGCGTAGTTGGTTATGTAAAAATGCCTATCAAATACTAAAATAAAGGAAAGGTTCTACAATTATTTGTTCTTCCTAGACTCACACAAAAACCTTACCTGGGTATAGATTTTTGGAAAACGTTTAGTGTTGCTCCCATAATGATCAATGAACTAAGCCAAACCTCAATATTGCCTACTGATGTAAATCGTTGTATAGTTTCACCTCAGGAGCAGAATATCTTAGACAAAACAATACAACTATTCCCAAGTTTCAACTAATTAGGTCTTGATCGAACCAGTCATAGAAGAAAGCTGTAATCCTTGATGTTCTCCTTTGACTCTAATTCGCAAGCCTAATTGTAAAGTATGTATAACCCGCTGCCATTATTTGAAGGTTTATTGAGTCGTCAACATGGTAAAACTTCGGTTATTTCTAGCTTGGATGTCAAAGATGCCTTCTAGCAAGTACCTTTAGATCCCGCGTTACGATAATACACGGCTTTCACGGTACCTGGGCGACCGTTGCACCACTTTACGGTTATGCCCTTTGGCCTATGTAACGCGCCACAATCTATGTGCCGTCTGATGCATTGTGTTATTCCTCATGAGCTACATGACAGAGTGTTCGTGTATTTAGACGACCTTCTCATCACCTTCTCTCCCTATGACGAACATATAAATATTCTAACCGAAGTCGCGCGATTCCTCAAAACGGTCGGCCCCACAATCAATGTGGAGAAGTGCAAATTTTGTTTAAAACAGGTTGATTACCGAGGATTTGTTATCGGTGAGGGGTGCTTAAAAGTAAATCCGAACAAGATTCAAGCAATTCTGTCGTATCCGATCCCAAAAACAATAAAACAAATCCGACGTTTTATTATGGAGGAACTGGTTGGTACCGAAGATTTATACCGCACTATGTCACTTTAACTGCTCCAATTACCAACATGTCAAAAAAGTATCCAAGATAACCTGGAATTCTAGCGCACAAGAATCTTTCGGCAAAAATCAGAGTCGCATTTTTAAAAAAATTAACGCCTTCCCATTTACAGTCATTACGGACCACTCAAGCCTAAAAATGATTAAGGAACCAGCGTGAGTCGGGAAAATTGGCCCGATGGAGTTTAACTTTACAAGGCTTGGTCAAGGGAAAAACAATACCGTGCCTGATGCTTTGTCACGCTTTCATGTTGATGAACTTCATCAAGCCAATGGGCTATGTGAAACGAATATAGAGATTCCTCCGCTCCATATTGACGTTGAGCCTCCGGAATTTCAGAGCCCTGTGTACTTAGATCTTATTAAATCCACTACACATAACTATAGGACGACATCAAAATGCGTATGAAGGAAGGAAAAATATACATTAATATTGCTCATGGCAAATCTTATACCGATACTTAGTAGTTCCTGAAAAACGTACCTCCGTCTTGATTAAGCAAGCACACAATCCTCCTAGTGCATCATATCTTGGTATGGCGAGGACACTTGATCTTCTTCAAAGACTTTTTTATTGGGCAAAGATGACTACATAGGTCAAGGAGTTTGTTTCCAATTGCAAAATTTGTAAAACCTGCAAGGCTACACTACAGGTCCTCAGATGGGAAAACTTGCAGAGGTTTCACTACACGTCCTCAGATGGGGAAATTTGCAGAGGCTAACCGACCATAGCAACATTTATTTATAGATTTCCTTGGACCTTATCCAAATCTGGCAACACCCATATTATAATTGTGTTAGACAAGTTTTCACGATTCGTTTTCGCAAAGTGTATAGTTGAGTATTTACAAAATCATGTGTTTTTCGTATTTGGGGTTCCCGAATCCTTGTTTTCGGACAATGGTAAACAATTTGAGTCAAAGCTTCTGGCCAATTTACTATCCAAATTTGGAGTTAGGCATATTTTCACGCCAAAATATTCTCCTCAGGCTAACAGGTCAAAAAGAGTTAACAGGCACTATTAGCAGCAATTCGCTGTTATGTAGCCGATAATCACAGGAAATGGGATACACATTTGCACGAAATTGGTTGTGTCTTGCTTAATGTCGTACATGAGTCCACTGGCAGATCGCCAAATTTTCTGGTATTCGGCGAACATCGAGTGGGACATGGTTGGAGCCATGGCCTGATGCGTGAATTCAATACGTTAGAAAATAAATTTCTTGTAGTTTCGCATAAACCAGATAATTTGTGTTCGGTTCAGAATTCCATGTTAAACTATTCAAAACAGGCATATCTTCGAGGTGCAAATCGTTATAATTTAAGAAGCATGTCTCACAAATTTAAAGTGAGCAAGGATGTGTTGGTACGAAGTTTTGCACAAAGTGATGCTACTCGCAATTTCTCAGCGAAATTAGCGCCAACATTTGTGAAGGGAAAGATAGTCAGTTTAGTTGGGCCCGAGTGTTTAAGATCAGAGTGTTTATGCCCGAGCTGCTCAAATGGAAGAGCAATGAGTAACTCAGGGCGAGAAATTTGATTCGAGAAGTAGCTTGATTAGTTGTTTGTAATCAGCGTCCAATATAAACTAGGCTGGAATATAGCCATACCAGTTCAATCAACACCGCATAATTGGGTACGCTTAAGAGCGAAGTGACTTACATCAGTTTTCATTAGTATAAGATTTTCTAAGTAAATAATTAATTCGATAAAATAAAAATATGTTTCAGTTAAAATTGAAATTCTTGATTAATTAATTATGTCTGAATAAACCCTTTACTTGTGAGAGGAGGAAAGGGCTTTTCGGGCGTCTGAGTTCAGAATGGCGTTGTCAAGAAAACAAATTTTGTTCCCACATATAGTGCTACTCTTATCTATTCAGTACTTATCTAGGTTTCAACGAAGTTTTCGATAAAATCTCAACCCAATCCGACTGTAGCCAGTTTAAATGTGCTGATATTTGACACTTGAAATATTTCTGTGGATGTTGAAGTTGCTCCTAGTGGTTTGTTTTGCCTAGCCATGGGTTGACCCAGCGTTACAAATGCGCATCAAATGGAATTTGTTCGTCACTTTGTCTGGTTTTTGGATTGTTGCGATTTAATCTTGGAGTGATATTTTCTCATATTGGAGAAAATATTGAACCAATGATACTGGACATTTTAAATTCCTATGAAATTCATATTTGTCAGATTTACACATTTAAATCCGACAATGGCGAAAACTTCAAAATGAGGACGACGAACAAAAAAGGATTGATGACGCAGCCCTTCATTTTGAATGATGAATTTGTTGCAGAAAGTGAGTGCTTCCATAAAATTTTAAGTGTCGGTATAGATGTTGGGGAAATACACTCGAACTAGTTGTGGCAAATGTAATAAATGAGAAGGATCTATATTCAACTTTAATTACGAGAGCTTTACATCTAATACTTAAATTAAGAGTAATATGCCTACCAGATGAAATTGGACATATCTTATGATTACAAGGTTATTAGAACTTCAAAGTATTTGTAATGAAGTAGCTGCTGGAAGACATGCATGAATGTTTAAAATTGATTTCGCTGGCTACACTTTGACCACAAAGTCAAACCAATTTGGTATCGATACAAATTACAATTAGAAAATCGCCATAGTCTATTTGCTTTTCCATTGGTTGCATCAATAAATAAAATCGAAACAATGTTATTGTCATCAGAACAGATGCAGGTCTAGTAATAGGTCATTTATGACCCTCACCTTGCAGTGTGCCTACACTCACACAATCTTGCGGGGAACACCCCAGTCAGGTTAGCTGTCACGACCTTGCCTCTAAGCATTTGATCCATTCAATCTCTGAATGCCTCGCCCATCCCCAAACCATCCCCAGTGCGATCTTTTCCCGTTTAATATTATCTTTACTTCAGTCCATTTGCTAAGAATGTGATAAAGTTCACAGCTACCTTTGAAGACAACTTCCAGCCAAGAAGATAACCCTACATTGGCAGTTAAGTTAATAATTTCATATCATTGTCTCTGAGGTCTCATGTATTTTACCACAGCAGAGTCTCCAAGCTCTTATTGTGGCCCTTCTATGTGCTAAGGACTACTTTATAGCAGTACAAATCCGCAGCAGCGTTTGTTTTCTTAGAATTTTTAAAGAGTATCTTACATCATCGGATAGCTCGTCTACTAATAAATCAAGCTCATGTGTTGATAAAGGCGAATTTGAAACTGACATCGGTAATTAGTTACCCATAATTGTTCCAAAGATATCCCAGTCGGGTGTTTATGACGAATTTAATTTAAGGCGATTATAATTTACTTCAAGGAACGCCGAGATATGGTAACTGGGTCCCTCAACACGTTGATCCCCAAAGCCCCTTTGCAACAAAGGTGGCATGATTTATCAGTGAATGTGAATGGCGAAGAGCCCGTCTGTAAGGGATGAAGTAACCTATAAAAAAGTGGGCATCTTAAATTTGTTTAACGTTTTTAGTTAAGAATATTTTTGATATTTTGTTTATTTGTTTTGAAATTCTTGGATTGTACTTCAACCCAAATGAGCCATGATATAGACATATATATATCATCGCACAACTAGTGCACCTAACTGGTATATGACAGAAGCAGTGATTGGAATAACTCGGACTTGGATTTTAAAACAGTTTAAAAGACTATTTCTTATTGCAACCGCAGGCTCATATTCTCCCATATCGGCATATTAGAAATATGATCGGATTCGTAAATCATTTCTTCATCAGGCCGTGGTAAGTCCACCAATTTTAATGCACCAAAATTCACCATTTTCATCACTTTCATTAGTTCAGACCACAACACACCTTCGATTAAGGGGTAACGAAAAGTGTTTTTACTACACCTTTCTATAGGGTTACAGTACTTTGCGTGCAGGGTGTTGAACAGAGATTGATGTGCATGGGTTGCAATATGCCGGAATCACCAAGCAACTAAGTAAGTATTGCGTTCTTCATTTTCATAAGCAGCTTGCTATTTATGTTTGTCTTACGACATCTGCCATACCGTGGCGTCATGATTCGAGAAATCTCGCACAGACCGAGAGGATTTGGAGGTCATAATTGCATATCTGTAATGAACACGTCAAAGTAACTTATGTGAGAGTGGTTTCCTCGACGGTAGACAAAAATGGGCTCATTATCGGGAGGTGCGATAATGTTGATGTGAATGTAATCAATGCATGCTTGCAGATTGTTGATTCGAAAATTTCTTTTACGATTGATCTATGGCGTGTAGCAGAGCATCACCCACAGTCCGTTGATAGCTGACTAGCCATACCATAAAAAATCAATACTGCTGCCAACGCATGTTTCCAGTGGAACTTTTGTGAGTCGAAATAGACGTTGAATTCGAAGTCCTATGTGACTAAGAAAATATCTAAAAATATTCTTCGACGCACGAAATGGCTCTATAAATCTAAAATACAATTAATTCAAATTAGATTTAATATTTCTTTTCGCATCAAATAAATTATAGCGATCACGTAAAAACCGTCGCTCAGAATAAACATTTAAATCACTCCTATTTATAGGCACGACAATCACTTGACGATCAACTAAACACATCTGCCAATACAATGGTGGTACAACAATTATTAAAATAGATGATTTTAGATGAGTTAAAGATTTCCGATTTAAAGGAGGAGGTGGAGCGGCGTGGTTTGTCAACGGTCGGTCAGAAAAATGTATTGAAGCAACGACTACTTCAAGCATTGGAGATGGAGGATATTGACAAAGAAGATGAGAAAGCAGTGATTGAAGCAGTACCGGTGCAAACTGTTATTTTTGATATGGCGCAGTTGATGGCAGTGATGATGAAAATGGAACAATCTATTGAAAAGTCAGTTGAAAAATCGAATAATCAATTAAATCAGAAAATAGATCAATCAAATCAAGAAATGAAGGAAATTAAGCAGTCAGTGGGCGAACTAAATAACAAATTGGACGAGAAGTTTCAATAGATTTGTAACACTCTACATGAAGAAGTAGAGCAAATTCAGTCCACGGCTCAAAAGGTTGAAAAGAAATTGCAAAAAGAATTTCAAGAGCTGGAGGAAAAAGTTCTGGGCTTCGAAAAAGAACTTCTACACCTCAAAGTTAACGGAACATCTTCGCAAATAGGCGGTTGGTACCAAGATTTAGAGAAGGTGGTAGTAAAATAAAGTGTTGGGCGTGTGATAAGATGGGTCATATGTCGAAATACTGTAGAGAAGGGAAATGGAGAGGTACAAGATCACGGTCTTGTGCGCACGTTTGTCGGTGAGAATCTAGTAAAGGAGAGAGTACAACCAGCCAATGGGTTGAAATTACGCACAGCCACAGAAGAGAGCGCAAGCAACGGGCAGAAAGATTGTGAGAATTAAGATAGGCAATGCTCAATTCCAACACGGAGTACTGGTCGCAAAAAAAGTTGATGAAGTCATCTTGAGGATGGACTTCATCAGGGTGAATGGCTTCGTGGTGGATGTAGGAGGTGTATTGGACTGTGATAATTTTGAGTTACCACTGCGAAGAAACGAAAAAAAAATAAAAAAATTCCGTGGCGAAAAAGGATAGCTATACCCATTACCAAGGAGCGATGACACGTTAAACACACTGTCAGGTGCTATTGGCACTTGAAAAAAATTTGTCAGAGGTATGGAAGCGATTACAATCAGCCGGTTTAAAGAAAAATCCGAAGAAATGCTCTTTGTTTAGAACGGGGCAAACAATTTTTGGGGCACTTGGTAACGACCAATGGAATCCACTTCGATGGGGACAAAACATCAGCGGTAAAGGACTGGCCAAGACCCAAAAATTTACGGGAATTACGGAGCTTCCTCGGATTGTGTACTTCCTGGCACAGAGAAGAACAGAGCATTTGAATGGAATGACGACAAAGAGGAGTCATTCAATGAATTGAGAAGGCGATTATGTACAGCACCATTATTGGCATACCCTATACCTGGTGTAAAGTTTATTCTTGATACCAACGCAAATAAATGATGGCGTCGGAGGAGTGTTGTCGCAAGAAATTGAAGGGCAAGAAAGAGTGATAGCCTATTTCTCGAAGGTGTTATCGAAACCAGAACGTTACTATTGTGTGACTCGTAAGGAATTATTGGCTATAGTGGAATGTGTGAAACATTTTCATAAGTACCTCTATGGCCAAAAATTTCATATACGAACGGACCATGGAGAATTTCGTTGGCTATTGCAGATCAAGAATCCAGAAGGGCAAGTAGCGAGGTGGATTGAGCTATCATTACCAGATCGAACATCGGAAAGGGTGTACACATGGAAATGCCGATGCATTGTCAAGATGGCCATGTCAAGTAGAATGCAAGCAAAGGAAGGCGTTATCGACATCAGGTTTATGCAAATACTACCGGATAAGGACGAATGAAATGGTTAGGGACGAGCAGTTAGCAGATCTGGATTTGGCAATAATCATGCAATTTAAGGAGACAGGAAATAGTCCAAACTGTTGCAGATAATAGTCCCACAGTAAAGGCTTACTGGGCACAATGGGACAGCCTCCAATTCAAGAACGGATGCTTAAAACGAACATGGGACAACTCGGACGGAAATGTGAAACAATCAGTAAAAGTGGTGCCTAAGTCTAGAATTGCCGAAGTATTGAAGGAGTATCATGAAAGGGCAAGTGGGGGTCATCATGGAATTAATACAACACTTGTTAAAATACGTCAACGTTTCCACTGGTAAAGATCTAGACAATCTGTAGTGGAATGGTGTCAAAAATGAGATCAATGTACGGCGGTTGGTACCGTTCGGAATAGACAGGGAGTAATACAGCAGTATAACTGTGGAACACCAGTAGAAAGAATTGCAATCGATGTGGTAGGACAATTTCGTACTACAGATGTTGGTAACAAGTATGTGCTAGTAATAATGGACTATTTTAGCAAATGGCCAGAGGTATATCCCATACACAATCAGGAGGTAACAACGATAGCTGACGCCGTGGTCAGTAATTTAATTTGTCGTTTTGGAGTACCAATGGAGATTCACCCGGACCAAGGATGAAATTTTGAGTCAGTTGTATTTCAGGAAGTCTGTCAGTTGGTCGGTATAAACAAAACGCACGAACAACGCATCCACAGTCGAATGGTATGGTGGAGAGATTCAATGGGACATTGGAAAAATATTTTCAAAGGTCGTGGATAATGACCAACGCAACTGGAATCGACATATTCTGATGTTCTTGATGGCATATCGATTACCAGTACATGCCTCAACGGGGATGACACCAGCGAGAATCCTACTTGGAAATAATCTACGATTACCCGGAGATCTAAAGTTTGGGGCTGTTCCGTCATCAGCATTATGTGGGCAGAATTATGTATAATTTGACCAGATGAGAGGAGAACTCGAGGAGATACACCAGTTTGTATGAGAGTAGATACGAGTATCAAGTGACCGGATAAAGGCTCGATATAACATGCGAGCAAAAAATAAAGGTTTCGAAGAAGGAGATTTAGTATGGCTTTACAACCCACAACGGAAAAAGGGTTTATCATGGGAAGGACCTTCATGGGAACGTCCGTACACCGGTTTTGGTGATGATGCCAAAATAAATGACGTGGTCCACCGGATTAAGAAAGATGAATTGGATCCTGTTCGGGACGGATCAGGATTAGGTAAGGGGTAATGTTACACTTGTGGCGACATCTCTATTTGAGTAGAGACTCTACCGTAAACGTAAAATTGTTATAAAGTAGATATTTCTAGACGATTCAAGTATTGTCTAGACACTCTCGAATATTCTAGAAGGTTAGAATATTTGGTATAAATACGCGATGTAATTTTAGGAGTAAGTTAGTTGTGTGTTTTAACCGTAACAGTGCTAGTAGTCATAAAAAGGAAAAAGTGAAGTTAAGTGTCAAAATAAAGTAATTATTGTGAAATTAAATGCAACAACGTCTCACAATCGCGAGGAAAAACAAGTCTACTCTTGCAAGAAGGGCAGCTTAGCTGATTTGTGGACGGAAGACGCGATAATGGTGGACGACCGATGTTCTGAAAGTACAACAACCAGCAATGAGCGCAGTTCGCGTAATTTCTTTAAAGGAATTACGGGACTGCACCATACTTTCAGGCCTACGTCAACCGCCATTCGGGACCGGGATGGAAACCTCTGTGTCAACATCGACGCAGTACTTGACGCATGGAGTGGACACTTTACTGAACTGCTTTATGTCCATCATGCGTCACAGACTGTTGTTGAGCCACCTCTAAGACAGACTGCATAGATTTGCACTGAGGAGCCATCCTATGAGGAATTAACTAAGGCCATGCAGAGATTGAAACGAAACCGCTCACCTGGAGTGGACTGCATCAATTCGGAGCTATTGATATTCGGAGGGGATACTTTGTGGAACTGTCTTTTCAACCTTATTCAATTAGTATGGCGAACCGAAGTTATACCTGACGAATGGAAAGTGGCCGCGATATGCCCCATCTTCAAGAAGGGAGACCGCTTGAAGTGCGAAAATTATCGCAGTATAGCTCTACTTTGCACAGTATACGAGTTACTGTCATGCATTGCATTGGATGCAACCACTCCTCTAGCGGAGGGCTTGGTTGGTGACTATCAAGGAGAGTTTCGTCCCAATCGATGAGGTCTTTTCGTTGCGAATGATTCTATCTAAATATTATGAGACATCCATCTCCGTACATCAGGTGTTCCTGGATTTTCAGCTTCAGTTGGACTTCAGATCAACGAGTCCAAAACGAAATACCTGATATCTGGTTTTAGGGACAATGGCACACCAGATTTTAGTAGTGGCCACCACACTATTTGACTGAGGTGGTTCAAATATTTGGGTTATCATATCACTCACGATAAAAGTGTGGGTGAGGATATTAAAGTGCGGCTGGCAGCTGGCAGTCGTTCTTTGTATCCTCTAAGTCCACTGCTAAAATCTAAACACTTCTCAAGTGCCGTGAAGCTGAAGCTTTACAAAGCGTTGATCAGGCCCGTTGTTAGGTTTGGATGTGAAAGTTGGGCGCTGACAGATGAATACGAGACAGATGAATACGAGAGATGGCTCCTTACATGAGAGAAGAATCATTCGTATGATTTACGTCCCAAAACGCGAAATAGATTGTACATACCGAGCTCTGTACAATATCGATATCAGAGATCTGATATTGTACATGAAGTCAGATCTCAGCGAGTACGTTGGCTTGGTCATTCTGCGTGCTGATCTGGAATGAGCTGTGCAGCGATCTCTGAAAGGCGAGCCGCCATGTGGTAGGCGTAGAGGTCGTTGCAGGCGACGATGGCTCCACGATCTCGAGAACGACTTGGCCTCTTCAGATTGTCTTGACAGTATGAAGACCATGCTCACGATCGACACCGTTGGAGCCAGATTGTTGACTCAGTAAGGGGCCAGTAATGGCCTTTAAAACTATTTATTATTATTTATTGTGAAGTTAAATAATTAAGTGAATAAGCGAATTAATTAAATTAGTGTTTAGTGTAAAAATTCGAAAATAAATAAATTTAGTGTCATCTAGAATTTGCATCGTTTGTTTTATTCACAATCCAGTGACCGAATCATGTTTGACAGGATAAGAACGTAACAATATCTAAAACAGCGTTAGAAACTGCGTGAATCTGTTGCACTTCCATTTCCGGTGGAAAATAAGATGTTGCCTAAAACACTTGAAATCTGTATTTATTTCTTCAAAATGCTTACTTGAAAAGTTGCAAACAATGATTTCCGCTTTAATTATGTTAAAGTCATGGCCACACATTTTGGTCAATTTTAACTATATTTTATAAGATTGCCATATTCGAATGACGCTAACCACAAATCCTAAGAAATTAATAAAAACTAAATTTAGCTATTTCCTGCCATCAAAGTAACATTCTATCCTGCTACACCAGCATGCATACCAAACAAAATTCATTTGAAATATACGTAGATACATAGCAATACCTCCGGTAACTAGACAATTTCACGTAGAAACACGTTACAAAAAATATACTTTTTTTTGTGTATCATAAATTTATTTATTTTTTCGGAAATTAATTTTTAATTAAAATAAATTTATTATTTTATTAATTAAAAATTTATAGAATTTTTGGTTTACGTTATGATGTATAAATAACAAAAATTTTATTTCCTGTTTAATTTGAAAATAAATAAATAATTAAACGATGACAAAAATTTCCTAATTAACATACATATATATGTATGTATGTATACATATAAACAACAACATACTCATAAATGAATGATAGTACGAGCATATATGGTGAATTTTTGATGATGATTCAAGAGGAAATATTCAGAAATAATATAAAACCATATGTGGATTTATCGTTTTGGTTCAAAAAAAAAAAATGTTAAAGTGGCTTTGCGCGACAAAGACCGCGTGATGAAAAATCGATCAAAGTGAGTAAAAATTACTGCTGTAATAAAAAAATAAAAACTCTTTTGAAGCGACAAGTAAATAAAACGACGCGTTAAACACATCAAAGGGTTTTTCAAAACCATTTTTTGTTTCTTTATTGCGATCTAAATTTGTCCCAATTTATAATTTATGATTACGAAGGGGTGATCTGGAGTCATATAACTAAAATCTTAATTTTTAATTTCGTTTTTTTTGATAGAATACACAATACGCGCGTTAATAATAAATAAAACATTAAAAAATTATTTTGACAATTGGAAATTTAATATCTTACAGTGTATTCCGTTCAATACGAATTAAAAATTTATAAAATTTTATCATGCAACGATAATAATAATATAATTTATAGTAAAAAATTAATAAATAAATAAAATATCACGAATAATAAATTTATAAATAAAAAATAAAAAAATCTTATTAAAATAAAATCACGACTTAATTTTATTTTTGAGTTTTTATTAACTTAATTTTCATGAGAATTTTAATTGTCTTCAACGTATATTTTGTTTGTGTAACACTGCATGGTTATTTATTCATTTTGTATATATTGAATTCAAAAGACAGTTTTCAGCGAATTGAAGACAATTATCTTGAATTACTAATATTTATTTTTATTTTACTTTTAATGAATGAAACGAATAAGTCAATATCCAATTTCCTGTCGCATGTATACATACATCCGTCCGAATATACACTTTGATGAATTTGTATTTACGAATTTTTGTGCGCAAATTCTTAAGAATTATTTACAGCAACAATAACCAATATAATAAATATTTTATTTTTTTTACACTCAATGTTCCGAAGAGGATGGTTACATAATTGTTTTTAAATTGATGTAATGTGGTTTCGTCGAGGTTTACATTTTAAATAGCCTTGCAATGGTGTTTCATTGCTTTATGTCTACGTCTTTTAATAATATGGAAGTACAGCTTGTCGCAATATTCGCTTCCAGTGAATTCCATCTTACAAAAATCATAAATTGATATTTTTGAAATCGAATTTCCATTTCGAACAATGACACATATTATATCTCTTGCCATATGAAAGTTTCAGCAGTCGTATATGAAGACCATGGTACTACAAATTTAATTCTTAATTCAAATAGATGAATTTTAGTGATTTTTTTATATGGACGGTCTTGCCCACATAGAGATCAAAAAATGTCATCAAATCACATGACGGCAAACGCCGTCTTGCCACAGAAGATGTGGAATTTAAATAAATAATTTACAAGACGAAATTAATAAAAACAGTAATTTAGTTTCATCCTAAAATTCACACAAAGTGATGGTAAAGAGGTGCAATCCTTACAGTGGCAGCGATACGAGGTTTCTTTTCTAATTTTTGATTTGGCAAATTGTTTGCATCTTTGGTATACACCAGGATTTTTTCTATAATATGATTAGTTGACATTCTTGAATTGTCTGCCCTATTTCTGAATCCACCATGAAACGGTTTACTAATCATCACTAGATTTTGTCCTTTTGTTACTGATGTGAGTAGACCTATCATAGCTTTTATAAGGTTTCAATTATAAAAACACATATATTCTGTAAATATGTTCCATAATCGGTGAAACATGACCTTATATCAGCGTATCGGTTTTTATAGGAGACGTATAGAAGGTATATTTAGTATAGGTGCGTATTTCTTCCTGTTTTATATGACACTTGTATCTGATCGTTATCTGAACTTTTTTTAAAATCATAATCTATTTTGGCCCTAGTGGTCACATGTCTCGTACATCTGAATTGCACGAACGTCTTTCCCAAGAATACCATCCAAACGATTGGATCGCTGGTCTGACCACCCACATCTGTAAAAATCAACTGTTTGTAATGACAACAATAGGAAAAATGGATACCCCAAATCAACACTGGACCCTAATCACATGCATGAAAGAGTATCGGCTGGAACTTGTTACCCTTGAACAACCTCACTTGCCACAAAGTGGAAAGCATGTGTCTCAGGGCAATACGTTGCTCTACAATGCAGATGACCTCGGAAATTTTGGAACTGGATTTCATCTTGACAATAACCGATTGTTCATGCTCCGCTTGTGCATGAAGTTACCTAACCTATCGATAATTTGTGTACACGCACCCACTGACGTCAGCATGCTCATAGATAAATACTCATTTTACAGTAATCCTGAAAAGAAAAAAGATGTAGTTTGCAATTGCGTCAATCGTCATTCGGGTCCGGGATGGAAGCCTCTGTGTCAATATCGACACAGTACTCGACATCCCATTGGTCAGGATCCATCTCATGAGGAATTCACTGGGGCTATGCAGAGATTAAAACGAAACCCCTCACCTGGGATGGACTTCATTAATTCAGAGCTTTTGATATTCGCAGAGGATACTTTGTGTAACTTTCTTTTCAACCTTATTCGATTAGTAGGGCGAACCGAAGTTCTACCTGAACCACATAATTTTGAAATCAACTACCGAAAGTGTTCAGCAACCGTGGCCGAATGAATCCTTGTCGAGAGCTTTTAGCCTCAGAAAACTCCAATTACTGTGTAAAAGATGAAAAAATACTGGATGAACTCTCTTCTGGGTCTAGGTATCTGGAGACAGACATATCTGAATGGAAATTACAAATCCCAGAAGAGTTGGTACCTGATTTAATTAGACAAGCACATGGCCCCTCCTTCGTCTACACACAAAAATGGGTGTACAAAAAACTTTGGAAAGATTACAACGTCAGCTTTATTGGCCCAGTATGGCATTGATCGTTAAGGAGTTTATTCGTATAGGTGTGATAAGTGTAAAATTAATAAACCAGAAAATTATAAATTTAAACCACCTATGCGACACCAACCTGAATCTTACATAGACCATTCCATTATATACGGTATAATTCTATGTATCTCTAGATTAATTAAGCCTTTCCCAAAATCCAAGAGTGGAAATTATTATCTGGTGATTGTGTTGGATCATTTTTTCAAGTTTATCCTATTAAAACCTTTAAGGAAGCAAATGCCAAAACCTTAATTGAGTATGTGGAAAATCACATTTTCAAACATTTCTCGGTTCCTTAGACGGGCATCACTAACAACGGAAAGCAATTTATATCTAGCCAGTTTAACGAATTGTTACATAGATTTGGGGTCCATCATATTCGTACACCTATATACTTACCTATGCTGTATTCTATGCTATTTAGCAGATTACAAGCCATTCTAATTGGAACCTGCATCTACATGACGTTGCTACTGCTATCAAAAGTTGCATACAAGGAATCAAAACTTATCCTCCACATTTCCTAGTATTTGTACATTTGCTTATGGAATACAATGTTGTTGATCTGTGATGTACACAGTTGATCAACCCGTGCGGCGCGGCTGAGTCTGTAGGAGTATAGAGAATGTTATAGTTGAACATTCAAGGCGCTACTAAATCTATTCCCCGCATTCTGTGTTTGGTAACTCAACTACAGTCGGTGATGCATGATAACTACCAAGCAGGTCGGTAAAGTATACTGCGTCAATGTACGCTTAGGGGCCCTTCTAGCAAAAGCAGCCATGTTTTCCTCGTGATTATGAGACGTTGTTGCACTATGGGCGATGGGCTATATTTTGTTGCTCGCCTGCAAGACGACACTAGTCATCAAACCAAGCAATATTGGGTCTAATTTTCACTAAACCTAAATTTTGCTGAGCAGCACTGACAACTGAAGTATCTCCCAGACAGAATTTGACTGTGTGATCTGGTACTTAAGTTCCTCGATATTGTTGTTAAGAACATCCTGACATCGTTTCGTTTGATCTTTATTTATCAGACCTTCACAAGGTCTTTTTTCGAAATGTCCCAAACAAAAAATAATGATTGATGTCTACGTATTCTGTTGATGATCGATAACTTCTCACATCCTGCAGAACCCGAGCTCGGCATTTTAAAATTAACACGTGGTCAATTTAGCTGCAAGATGGTGCTAGAATGGATCCATATCATCATTCGCTCACCATTGTCGGTTGCAGTTTCGTATATCGAAAGTATGGACCTATATTTTCACACAAGTCAGCCTGATTTTCTGCCAGCTCTAGCCTTTAACTCCAAATCAATGTAAAATGAGTTACTTTCTTTATTCTTGGTGCTGGCTTTCTTCTGTGGACGCGTGAACTCAAATTACCAACAGGACGGCTAACATTGACTTCCAGATTCAACCGAGCAACGGATTCCAGATCCCACCGTTTAATCGCCTCCTACAACAAGCAAAGAAAACCGTAGTGCTATTGAAAAAAAAAGTTCCTTTAATTCAGATTTACGAGACATGCTAGTGCCTCCCAACCAAAGGAACCATTGTCTTAGGTTCTTTTGTTTACTTTATGTCGTAGTAAAAAAAGTTACTTTGCATCTTTGGTTATTTAACTGTTCAAGATAAATGATTACCATTTAAATGGCGATAGCAATTGGAGTTTTGACGACGCTGTAAATCTGGAAGTTGAGCATTTTCCTGATCAGATACGGTCATGTTGTTCTTTCCCTCGACTTGTCAAACTCTACTGATAGGAATGTAGAGCAGAAAAAGAGGTCGCGTTCATTTTAAATTTTTTTAAATAATTAATTTGCGAGCACCCGAGAAATATCTCGCCAATAAAGATTTACCCACACAAATGTTTAAAAAATGTTAAAGTTATACTACTGAAGTTAGCAGAAAAAAATCTGCATTATCGACATATATTATGAAAACTCAAGATTAATGGAAAATAATTCATCATTTAATATCACGAAATGTGCATTTTGATTTTTTTACGCTGGCGCTACATCCCATGGAGGGATTTGGACGCCTTAACGATGCTCCTCCAAATAGATTTAAAATATTTTTAACCTGACCCACATAAAATATGACCTGATACGAAGCACAGAAATTATATATTTGGATGGTAACTCAAACTAATAGCCATGTGACACGACAAACCAAAAGTGCCAGCTACTCGAATTATTGAATCTGAGCCATTTCATACGAATAAGAGGTGGGTGGAGATTTTAATTATTTTTCACCTGATCCCACATAAAATATTACCTGATCCGAAGTACGAAAGTTTTCTCTTAGCATGGTTACCCAAACTAATAGCCAGGTCACACGACAAATCAAAAGTGCTAGCTATCCGAATTTTTATATATGGGCCATATCATATATGAATAAAAGATAAATTATTTTCCAAGATTTAATTTTAAGTGTTTACATTTTAAAATTTTTTGAAATTATAAGTTAATTTAAAAAAAATCAAATTTATAATTTTACATCTTACAAAAATAATTTTAATTTAAAAATATATTTAATTTTTATATGTTATACATTAAATCATGTCGATAAAGCAGATTTTTTTCTGCTGAAAATTTTCTGCTAACTTCAGTAAGGGGTTAAAGTTACACAAATTTCATCAATATCATCTGTCTATGTATCAACGCGACGGATTAAATGGGGATTTGTTTTTGTCGGGCATCCCTTACAAGCATGATATAACAAATCAGAAATACTTTCGCCAAAATTACACCAGACAAACTTTCGAATTGTGACACCAAACACGAAACAACAAGTGTACCGAAGTTGGAGGTTATCATTTTGAGATTTTTAATTTAAAACCTATGTAAGTTGCCGGGTGAGCTTCTCCACAGTGTACACATTTAGGTGATTAATTTTATAGGTGGTTTAGAACAAACTCGTGGTGTATGTCCATAAGCATGTCATTTTTTCAGTTTAGATTTTTTAAATGATTGAAAATGGAACATTTAGTTTTAACCAAGGTATTTTTGATTTCAACAATTTTGTTGTATTATTATTCCTGCCTACTATCTGTCTTGAATGTTAATATATAACGGGTGTCCCAAAGTTAACGCAAGATTTGAATGTACCGCCATTTGTGCAGTAAAGTGTTGGCAACCCAAAAAAAAAAAAAAAAATTGACAGCTGAGAGGTTAGGGTTAGTAAAAAATGTGGCGTTAACATCGTATTTTCATTATTGAAGAATATCTTAAAAATAATGAAAGTTTGGCAGCCGCAGTTCGAAAATTTCATACAAAATATGGTCGGAATAGTGTTTTAACTTCGTCAAGTGTTAAGAGATTAATTGAAAAATTCAAGGAGACTGTATCAGTTGGAGACGCTAAACACACTGGTCGTCCACAACGTGTCACTGTTTGGTGCAGATTTTGTGCTGGAGGCATCATTGGACCATAATATATTGAAAATTAGGATGGTGCTCGATATCGCGACATGATAACACACTTCTTTCTGCCACAGTTGGATGATATTAACATAGACGACATGTGGTTTCAACCAAATGGTGCCAAATGACATACAGCCCGTGACACAATTCAATTACTGCATAAGACATTTCCTAGTCGTGTACTCTCTCGTTTCGGTGATCAGAATTGGCCCACTAGATCATTAGAGTTCTTTTTATGGGGTTATTCGAAGTCAAAGGTATATGTCAAAAAGCCCTATATGTCAAAAGAATTTCGATAAAAGAGTGCGTATGTGGCAGCAAAGCTGTGGAGGCCATTTACCCGATGTGATATTCCATAAATAACCCTATCCTATGTATTTTATGATTCAATAAAAAATGCACAATCTGAAGACTAAAAACTGTGTTTTCTATTTAATTCAAATCTTGCGTTAATTTTAGGACACCCTTTACATATTGAGTGACATTTTCGTTTTCCAGTTCAGTTTATTAAGTCCTCTAGTTTTATTTTTAATCCTCTTTGTTCTAAGCAGTTTGTCACTTTCTGGTTTGCAAGAATGATACTTTAATTGGTCATGTTTGTTTATCTTCATATGTGTGCTTTACAAAAGAACCCTCACCTAACATTCTATTTACTTGTCTATACTTGTCTTTGTCTTTAACGCTTAGTTTGACTGAGTCGCCACTTCGCAGCTTCATTTGGAAGCTTTTCTTTGTTTTATTTGGTTTTGTTGGTCCGAGGGACATATTTTTTATTCCTCATGAGCTCTACAGAATGTTAGATTTGGATTACGCCTGCCTTCTATCGTATTGAAATTTGATGGAATAAAAGGATTGTACATTAGTACTTGACGAATATCTTAAATTTATTCGTTTGTATGCAGTTATTCGCATTTTGGTACAATACATGTATGCTTAGTAGGGCAACTGACTGGAATTTTTTACAATTAATCATACAGATTCAAAGCGTTTCCAAAATTCAATCAAAAGTTTGTTATCCGCCGCTGTATTTTAAAATATTTACATTAAATTCACCGTTTGTTAAACATGTCATAACCAAAATTATAAAACAAACAAATAATATTTGATTACTTCATTTCATTGCATTATGTACGTAATGGTAACACAGAGAAGAATCATAATTATACGCCAAGGGTGGTATCAAAAAAATGATTAAAAACGTCCAGTATATACTCGTATCTATAGGAGGGTAGTTGATTGTTGTTCAACATTTTTTTTTTTTTATTTTGTTAATCTCAATTTTCAATAAATCATGCATGTGCCTATATATCATAATAATGTATATACATAGTTTAACCCGTATTATCTCTATTCTCTTCTCACATATGATTATAACATAATATCATAATTAAAGATTTATCCTAAATTATTCTAATTTTAATCGAATTTTGTACGTTTTTTTTTGGTCGTAGTTGTTGTTGGGAATTGATTAAAATCAATAAATATGACAAATTATGATTTATATGTGGGCCTCGTTTCATATAATGTTTGTACCGTTATACATATAGTATACGAACTAAATTTAATTAAAATCGACATCGTACATAGGCCATTTCATGTGGAAGAATATGTTTTTGGCATAAATTTCGACGATGTAAGTATATAGGAAATTTTATCATGCCGTTTTTAGAGCCAAGAGTGCGCACAGTTGGATGTCTCATATTTCCATACACATACATACGTATATATAGCACTCTCCCTTATTTTCACTCTCATTATCATATAATAACCATCCAGGCTTGTATGAATGCCAGGTTTTTTATTTATTTTTTGTGTTCTGTTTATTGGAGAAAATTGCGCATTGAAGTGTAAATGAATTATGATAATTTATTGTTTTATTTATTTTCTATCTTGTATTTTAAATAAAATATATATATAAAATAAAACGAGAAGCCGTATTATACATATACATACATACATAAGGAAATTTATTGAAGAAAATTGAAAGTTTTTATCAAGACAATAAATAATAAATTTTTTTGTTTATTTTTGTCTTAAGTTTTGAAAAAACATCCCAGCCCACAATCTGATTCCAATTGTTCGTATATATACGTTCAATCATCTCGCTTGGTGTAAAGTACTAGGTATTATAAATTATGGGTATGAAAAGCTCAAAATTTTCCGTTCTATTGTATTCAATTTCATCGTAATATTATTTGTAGCGTGAAAGCATTTTTACTGTACGGTGTGGTTTAGTCGTTGTTCATAGAACATCGTAGTATATCGTATAATCGGTTAAAAGTTTTCAAATATAATTAATTACAAATTTTATTCTATTGTACGGTACACATATATTAACGTACGAGAAGAAAATCGCGAAATAACCGCAACATCTTGAAAATATGCGGAGGACGCGGTATAGTACTTGAGCTGGTAATATTGATCTTATGTGTTGTCTGTGTATGTACTCTCGGTTTGTAACAAATATTTAATTAGAGAACTTTGGCATGAAAAGTTTATTTTTTTTTTACTTTTTTATGATAAGTATGCGGATTTCCACTTTATCATGTAATTTTTGTTGTATCATTGAAACTGATTAAATGAAATATAATTACTTATCTCATAACACAAAATGATATAAAAAAAATAAAATTGCGGGGGAGACGGAAATTATTAAATGATTTGTAAGCAATTTTCCTGTATTTTTCGGTTTTGTTCAAGAGAAAATCTATATTTTTGTTTATCTTGAACATTTTCGGGGAAAAAAAGTTTGTTGTACGAAGGAAACACAAAAAAGAAAACTGTTAAGTCACGTAAAAATAAGAAGACGGATACTTACTACATATAAATTATATTTTATATATCAAACAATAATAATCATCATCAGTGTATTGTATATGTACAAGTATTTTTTTGTTTTTGTAAAGATGAAAAATTATGGAAAAACTTTGATGTTTTTCCTGAGTTTTGGTACTTAAAAGAGGATTTTCAAATCAACAACGTATAAGGAAAAACTTTTTGATTTAGAGTTTGTTTTTGTTTGCGAACAAAATTAAAAGGATTTTCGCTGTTTGAAATTTTTTATTTATTTATTTATCTATAAGTTAGTATGTACTTTAACGCAGTTAGATGTGGGTGTACATTGTCGCAATCAGCCTTTCGCTAACCTACAATCTCTATGAAAACCGCAATAAACATACACTTCATTGCGATAATTGAACCAAAACAACTCTCTTTATGTTGTGGCGGATCGACTTATTCTGATATAAGATAATTGTTTGTTGCACGAACATGAATATCAGAAACTACTCAATTCAGTTTCAATTGAGAAGCACTCACTCACTTAGCAATTTTCTGTTGCATAATAACGATAAGTTTTATTTTATTTTTATTTTTATTTATATTACGACTGAGTCTTGTACCCATTTAGTAATTTACATTGCATAATACAGTATTTTGAATAGTCGGCGTAATCAAGTGATTATCCCCAGTTTCGTGTAACTCCTCCCTCAGATTTTTCGCCACAGTAAGTCTACTGACCTCCTGGTCGCGATAAGTCCAGTGGTTTGGTTCGTTGCAATCTTCTTGTTGGAGATGTAGTCAGCATACAGCGTATGCCCAGATTTTGATGCTGGTGCAGACGTTGTAGGTGTTTTGTTGCATGATGCACAATTTCAACCGCGACAAGCTCAATCTTGAGATCTCGATGGAGGTTGTCGTTTCGAATGTACCACGGTGCATTAACAATACATCGTAGGACTTCATATAAAAAATAATTTTTTTTAATAATAAACAGTAATTTATCTGTCTTGCATATGTGTTTAGTTACGGGAAACAAATTATAGATTTCTTATAAAAGTGAAATATGTTTAATAAAAAGAATCCTATTTTCCTCATAACAATTATTTTTTGTAGTAGTAAATGAAAATTACATTTATTTGAACGAAAATGTTTATTTCGTTCGACGGGTCTCTTTTGTTGAATCAGCTAAACCAATTTATTTAAACTTACTAAATATATATTTAAAATAATAAAATAAGGCTTATTCAAATAAAAGTCAACAAAGTAAAATTTAATAAATTTATTTTATTTAATTCAAAAATAAGCCCAATGTATAACAAAAATTATATAAATAATAAATATAAATATGTATAGGATAAATACATACATATATACATATATATAATATAACATATATATATATATATATATATATATATATATATATATATATATATATATATATAAATATGTATCTATCTATATATATATATATATATATATATATATATATATATATATATATATATATATATATATATATATATATATATATATATATATATATATATATATATATATATATATATTTATAGATGTATATATGTATGTATTTATTACAATTCTTCAAAATTCAATAATCTTAAACTAAATTATAAAATATCTTTTAAATTATAATTATACACTGTCTACAGAATTAATCAAAAATATTTTATTGTGGATTATCTTTTTGTAATGATTTAATTAATGTTGTCACAGACGAGTGAATTATTTCATGTTCTAAAATAATATCATAGAAGAAAACTTGAATAAATTGGCAGACTTTACAACATTCTTCAGGGTATTTTAAATTGAATACAAAAAAATTTTTGAAAACTGTGTCAACAGCCATTTGAATATTTGGCAATACGTTTTTTATATCATCAAAATAAACAAATATGGCTTTTGGCTCAATTATTGCTCCTTCTATAAAGATGAAAGGCTGAATCCGTTGTTGATTTTCTTTTTTGCCAGTAATGAAATCGTTTATTTCATTTGTTGAGTTGAATACTTTAATAAAACTTTCTTGAGACTGTAGAATTGAAAACTTTGTGTACTGCTTTAATCCGTTTACGGATTTGGTACATCTAGCAGTGGTTGGTTTTAGTACTGCATGCAACAAAAAAAATATAGCAGTAACCTTTCCATCTGAAAATATTCGAATTGTAACTAATACTGGAAGGGTTTATTAATTTTAAAAATTGAAAGATATGTATATTTACTTTTGCATATATTATTATTGTGCTTAATTTCATTGAAAAGTTTAATACACCCAACTTCTCTAACTTCTCGTTCGAAAATGTTTAATATATTTTTTTCAAACTGTTCATATTGATCGAATATTTTAAATGTTTCGATATATATCCCTTTGAAATCAATGCCAATCTGAAAATATATGGTTCAAAAATATACTAAATGTCTTTAAATTTCGAAAAAGAGATCAAAATTACCAGTTTAAATCCATTAGAATTTCGGAATTGAGGCCACTCTGCAATACAATCGTTGGTGTTCTTGGAATTTTTAATTTAATTAAGACGATAATGTGTAGTACAGGACCAATGATAAAATAGCTCATCTTCCGTCAATAAATTATATTTAATGGCTCTTAAATGATTATCAATGGATTCAACCACCGGAGGTTCAATTTTTCTGGTTGCAATATCGTTTTCAACTCTTTGGTTTTTCTTATTAGCATCTTGGTAGTGTAGTCCAGATTTTTTATAAATATTTCTTTTATTGTGGTATTTTGTGTAGAGGCGTCCTAATGGGGCTAAATTTTTACGTTTATGATAATAAACCGTCTGAAAATTATAATTACAAAATAATGTAATAAGTTTATTTAATTGGGTACAGCATTTCTTACTTCTTCTTCTGTTGGGAACATTTCAACAATATCAGTTGCAATTGCTTCACAGCTGTCGGTCGAAAATGGAAGATTATTTTTCAAAAAATAATCTATAATAATGTCAACCAATAAACGACGGTTTGGTTCGCTGAACTGCTTTTTAAAGTCGTAGCATCTCTTGAGCATTTCTCCTTGAGTATCATTTGTCAATATTTCACTAAGGCGCACATTTGGACTACTTGATGCGGATGACATTGGCGATACCGGCATACTCATATCTGTTAACCATGATGAAACGGTAGTTGATGAATTAGTTGTTGGTTTGTTGGTGGTTAACGCTTGATCATTTTGCCATTGAACTAATGCATATTCAAAGTCAACTCTATCCCCAAAACTGAACCCTTCCAGAAGTTTTTCAATATGGTAAATTTTTAGACGTGTGAGTTGTTTAAGATACATCTTTTCATCTAGAATTTTTAAATATTTTGAAAAAATTCAAATAAAAATCGGTGACTTGTACTTACCATCTAAGCGATGATATAACTGCTTTAAATTCAACTGTTCCAGCAATTTCTGGAGTTCTGATTGCTCAGTTGCAAGCGTTGAACTGGTATTGTCTGGTGGGACCATTAGGAAATAAGTTAATTCTTCTCGCTCCAAATTACTTTCATTGGTTGACTCCATTTGTTTTAGTGTTAGCATATTTTCTTGTGGTTTTTGAAAATTATTTCTGGTGTTCTCCATCTTTCGACAACTTTTCAATATTACAAAACTATAATTAACTTTAATATTCTATTTCAGACAATATTTTAAAATTGGTTGAATTTATATAGTTCTTTAGGCCTTATCATATATGAACCATTTGAAGTTTTTATAATCTCAATAGGCGGCCCATTAAGCTTACCAATTTCGACCAGATTTACACTATCAGATTCTAAGTCTACAAAGTAACCTCTATGATGTGAACTGTAACCCTTTATTTCTAATTTGACACATAAAAATTTAACATCTGTTTTGAATAGTATTACTACTTCTAAGATTTATAAAAGTTCAGACTGCCATCGCAGCTATACTCAGTAAGACAAAACCCGGTTTTTAACATCGTTCCATCATATTCAATGTTTGAAACACAAAGAAAATCCTCATTGCAAATATTAAGGCTATCCGAAATATAACTACTGTATTTACTGATAACAATATTATTTGTTTCAAACTGAATAGGTTGATAAAACAAGTCATTGCATATAGAACTGGCGAATTTTAATTGAAATTTGTTGGCCAATGTTAATGGAACTTGTTTTCTTGATGTAGTGGAATTTGCATACAGTTTAAATTCTCTGTGTTTTCCTTCGTATCTCATGCTCCAAAAATGCCGCGGTGGGCCAGAATATTCTATGACGCTCGGGTAATGCGTTAAAAACTTGGGTTTTAGAGAATCATTGAATAGTCGTTGGTATTCCATATTGTGAATTTTAATTTTTCCTTTTAAAAGTAAAATATTCGTATTCGAAAATTCAAAACTTAGCTAAATATCATTTATATCTATCAGGTTTAATAAAAATAACCAAACTTCATCATTTTCAGGAATCTTGTAACCTACCATAAGAGGAAAAAAATGAAGAAAAGTCATTACTTCACGAGCGCACATTTTTAGATGGAAATTTTTAATGTTTTTTTGGGAAATTGGTGGAGACATATTTTTACATTCTAAAAAACCATAGTTGAAATTTTGTTTACGTGAATTCAATAGTTCTAACGAAATATAGTTTTTGATATAAAGCAAATCATTAAGTACATGACACAAGTCGTAATGGCAAATACCTTCATACAAATCATGCATCAAATCAACAGCAAAATTAGTTGAAATGTTGAAAGTTGGAATTAGGTTAAAAACAGATTCTCGCTTTATACCAGTCGCACTTGGTTCGTTCGCTTCAACATCAAGTTTGTAATTAATTGCGTTCCGTAAATTTCTACTGTTTTCTTCTCCTAGCTGTTTTGTGTTTATTTTATTTTCTCGACAGAGCCTACAAAAATAATTTGAAGAAAAGGAACTGAAATCAAATTATCTCCTAAACTTAACCCTAGCAAGAATCGAACCTTTTTTGTCCCCTGACTAGTTTCAATATTTAAACCTTCTTCTTCTAAATATTTTAACTCATTAACCAAAGATTTTAACGCCATCGAGTTTCCATATTCCTTTAAATCAGTTGCTTTAATAGAAGCTCCTAGGTAAATATTTTCTAATTTGGACGAATTTTCAAGAATTGGGAACGAGTAATAGAAATTTGCAACTGATTTATTTTTCGAGTGCGAACCTAAAGGATTATTGATTCCAAATTTATCAACAAATAAGAAATATGGAATTGAAAAACAGTTTGGATTTTTATCTTTTTTTTCTTGCCACAATTTTCCTTGCGTAAAATTTGAAACTGTTTGTGTTTTAGTTGACAAAAGTGCCATTCCGTTCAAGGACTTCAATAAATTATCATTTCGTTCAAATACTTTACGGAATTGGAATTTAATGGGTAACAGTGTGCCAACAGAATGTACCTCATCAATAATTATTTCGCCGTTTCTACAAATATCCGTAATTTACTTATTAATTGTAAATTGTTTTGAAGTTTCTATTAAATCTTTCGATTCTAAATATTTTATGAATTTATATTCCGTATCAAACTTACTAAACGGGTTTTCACAAAATTTAAATAGTTTTGTAAATTCGAAACTCATATCCTTATTTAAAGATTTATATAAAAAGAATCTAATATAGGTTTTAAATTTGCATTTATAACTCCTTTTTGTATTTCAAGCACATCTTTTTTATTTAAGTTATTTTTATCATGAAGGCTTAAAAGAAATCGGCATGCTTTATTTTCTATTATTTCTATTGCAATAATAGCCGTGTTTCTTGACGTATGATCTGATCCGGATCAGATCATATCTACTTCCCTTTCATTTGTATAGCAGCGTTTCATGAAATCAACACAAAAATTGTATTATTTTTTGTTTTTAGGTTATTATTTTGATCCTAGTAGCATTTTGGTTCAAAATTTTTATACAAAAACAAAAAATAGTACAATTTTTGTGTTGATTTCATGAAACGCGGCTATACAAATGAAAGGGAAGCAGATATGTTCTGATCCGGATCAGATCATACGTCAAGAAACATGGCTATTATAATTATAATCGATTTTTGGTTCACTATTGACATCAGAATTTTGATAATTATTTTGAGAATGTGCAAAAGAAATAAGAGATTCAGATAAAGATGTGAGATGCGGGTGACTAGTGGATTTATGTACATCATATTTTAATTTATTTTCGTTAGAATGTTTCACTATGGCATGTCTACGAAATGATCGCACGTTTTGGAAAGAGCTCGAACAGTTTTCTTCACAACAACGATAAGTATCATAAGTGGTTAATTTATGAGCTTTATGATAATGGGATATCAAATCTTTCAAATTGTTGTATAATTTAAAACACTTTAGACATTTCATTTTAACGTAAAACTATTAAAAACTTATTAGTTTAGTTATAACAAATTGTATGTCAATAAATACGAGGAACTAACACCAAATTGTGAAATTACAGAGACACGTGTTTTTATCTTAAAATGAAATGCACTATTTAAAATAAAAGTAACAATAATTATAAAATTTTAACTCACCAGCAACAGAACAAAAATAAATACTTATTTTAACAAACTAATTTAAATAATATATTGTCTTCACTAATTGCACAATTCAAATTATTTTAATAAAAGTTTAGTATTTTTTCCGAAATGCGATATAAAAATTAACCTGTCGCTCCAATATCCTGAAAAAAAGAGAAGACGGAAACGATCATATGATCTCCGTTTTTTTAAATAAATAAATATTTTGTTATTGTAATTAAATTTTATTCTAAAATAACGGAAACCCTTCTTGCTCTTTTGTTTTGGTATTATTACAAAAATATTTTGTTATATCTAATAATTTTCTTTCTTTATTGAACTAAATATTTTGTCACGCACAGAAAATATTTATTTACAATACAAACTGGTAGTTTTTTTATCGACCAGTCTCAAAATAAGAGAATTATTATTTGTAATAAACATAAATTTTTTGTGTTTACTAATTTATTTATTAAATTTAACTAAAAATTTGAGAAAAAATGTTTATTTTTGATAACTCATGATTTTTATAAAATAGAGAAGAGTTTTTGTAACTTTAAATAAATTTTTGTTACTGGGACGAAAATTTAGTAACTAAAGTTCTTTAGTTACTGATAACACAGGATTTTTTCAGTGTTCTTGGCACATCCCCAGAGTTGGCTACCATATGTCCATACAGGCTTCAGAATTTGTTTGTATAATAGCAGTTTGTTATGGATCGCTAGTTCAGATTGTCTCCCTAGGAGCCAATGCATTTTTCTAAATTTTATGTTTAGTTCTTCTCTCTTCTTTTTTATGTGTTCCTTCCATCTAAGCTTAGCATCTAAAGTCATACCAAGATATTTGGCAGTGTTTGCATGGGGTACTACTATTGAGTTTATCATTATTGGTATATGGTTAACTTTTTGATTTGTAAAGTTCACTTGGATTGATTTTGCTTCATTTAATTTAATTCGCCATTGCTTAGTCCAATTACATATCAGGTTAGTAGCCCTCTGTAATTTACTAGTGGAGTCATTGATGTTCTTTGCTGTTGCAAGTATTACCGTGTCATCGGCAAAAGTCGCCATTGTTTCTTCTGTAATTGGTATATCTCTAGTATATAGGAGATATAGGATTGGCCCAAGAACACTCCCTTGTGGTACTTCGGCTGTTATTCATTTTAGTTGGGAGTATTCATTCTCATACTTTACTCGGAAGTGCCTCTCTGATATGTATGATTTTAAAATTTGAAAAAATTGCTCCGGAAGATCTCGATGAAGTTTGAATTCTGGCCCCTGGTGCCATACTTAATCAAATTCTTGCGCACCATCAAGGAATATAGTTGAGCATATTTGTTTGCTTTGTTTTAGTGATTTCTCGATTACATCAGTAATTCGATGTACTTGTTCTATCGAAAAATGTTTTTCCCTAAATCCAAACTGATGTGAAGGGATAATATTCCTTTCTTCGATAGTTGGTTTTAGTCTTTTAAGAAGAACGTTTTCAAAAGTAGAACCTTTTCAAAGAGTTTCGAAATCTTAATCGAAATGCTGCATTAATTATATGCACTAGTTTCCTCAACGCTTTCTCCGGTAACAGTTTTATTATCTGACCCGTTATAAGATCATATCCTGGAGCCTTATACGCATTCAGATTATTCTTGATTTCCCATTTTAGTTCTTTCAATGTTACAGGTGTAATATTTTCCTCTTTCGTTTGTTTTGGGTATGGTTGGAATGTTTCTTCAAGGTGATTTGTAAACAAATCTGCTTTTTGTTTAGCATTTCGAGCCCAATTTTCATTATTTTTAATTGTAGGAATCTGAAGTGTAGGTCTTTTAATATTCTTAGTTGCTTTCCATAATGAGTAATCAGTATCTTTTTGCCCAGTTAGAGTGCTGAGGTATTTATTAACTGATTGATTTTTAATGTCTTTTATAAGGTATTTTAATTTGTTACACAAATGGTTATATAATTTTTTATTTTCAGGATTTCGATGATTTTGCCAATTCTTCAGTGCTTTTCTTTTATTTTTAAGAAGTTCTCTCACTTCCTCTGGATAGCTAGCATTGCGAATCATTTCCTGCCTATTATTTGGAGTGCTTTCCAAATATATTGGATATTATGGATGAGCTTATCTAATTCGTCTTTTATTTGGACTGGTCCCTGAATTGGGTTCTGCAGACTAGTTCTTTCTGTTAATTGTGTTTGGAAGAGATCCCAATTGGTTTTGAAGCTCGTTAATTTCGGGTTGCTCTCTTTCAAAATAATTTGTTTGGCTAAGTATCATAATAACTGGTGAATGATCTGATGATAGACTTTCACTGTTCTCTATATGGATATAATTATCTGAAATCCCTCTTGTAATAAAGAAGTCTATAAGGTCTGGAATCTTACTGGTATCCGTATAGGCCAATAGGTTGGTGTACCGCCTGAGTGAAACTCGCATTTTAGTTGTTTGCCTGCTGCGAACAGTTCTTTTCCTTTAGCGATCGTTAACCGAGCATTTTGCATTATAGTCACCTCCAACTAAAAAGACACTTCCTAGCGTTTTCAGAAGATTAGTATAATCTACTTGTTTGAGATTGTATCTTGGAGGGCAATATATTGCTGAGATACTGCATGTTTTAATATTGCTTAATTGTATTTTGATTGTTGTGACTTGCATGGAAAGGTTCTCCACTTTTGGTTCTTCGTTATGTCTTATATACTCTTTTATGAGGATAGCTGATCCACCTCTGGCTTTGTTCTCAGGATGTAGTGCATAGTAGCAATTATATCCTTTTATTTTACAGAATGAAGTTTTGGTGAAATGGGTTTCTGATATAAGACATATATCTATATTATTGGCTCCGTGGTTCTTTTTATAGATTGTACATTTATTGATGTACCTGGTTTGCGTGATTTATCTCTCATTTTTTGTAGTTCTACTGCAACTTCACATCCTCTGTAGTTGGCTGGATGCTGGCCATTACAGTTGGTACACTTCGGTGTTGTATCTCGGGAGACTGTGCAGTCATTTCCTGCGTGTTTTGTTGTTCTCTTCTTTATTTTCTGATGATGTTGACTGCATCGATTATTTTCAGGCCTTTGTTTTGTAGGTCCTCAATAATTTCATCTGTTGAGCAAGTTGGATGAAGACCTCTTGCCATTACTTTAATTGATCGATCATTTTTGTCCTCGTAGGTATACCACTGGTGACCATCAGCATTTAGTTTGTTAGCTAGAGCTTTATAATCTTCAGGCTCTGTCGTATTTATTTTCCAAATATTATTGCTGAGCGATATTACTTTTTAGTCATTTCGTACTACTTCTTTCATCAGTTTCTGAATACTACCGTGGTTGGTTATTCCTAGAATATTGATCGGAGGTGGTACCTGTTTTTCTTTTCTGTCTTATGCACTTTTGATCCAGAAAATGCTTTGCCAGTTTTAATGTGGGTTTGCATTGGCTCAACTTCTGGTGATGATTCAGCTTTCCTCTTGCTTGGGTTGGTTTCTTTTCTAGGTTTCTTATTTGCCCTCTTGGATTTCTGTAGTCTCCAATTTGTTTCTTTTTTAAGCTGATCTTCATCAGTTTGATATTTGGCTTGATCTGCGAGTATTTGATAACGAAACGATAAGTGATAACTGTTTTTTTGTAAAGAGATAACTGATCAAGTTTTCATAATTATTTTCATATTTTGTTGCATCAATTTTTCAAACTTACTTGAGAAATTCTAATACTTGGAATTGGAATTCAATTTTGGTCAAAAGAAATAACCATCCAATTCTCGTTATTTAACAGGTAGGCCATTTAAAAGTTTAAGCTCAATTGTCTCTGGTTTGTCGGCATAACACATGTCTTTAACAGCGCTATTTCGGCTAATTAAACGGTCATCAAACATTTGACGCAATAAATCGATAAACAGTCACTCGTAATGGGTGGATTGGCTTTTGTAAGACCACGTGTGGGTTTTCTGAGCCCCAAATACGGCAATTTTACACATTTACATTTTTTTTACACTCGAAAAAGTGCTCGCAAATTGGTCCGATCGAATGGGGTACTATGAGACCAGCCGCGGCAGCGGTATTACTAGTGGTATTTGAATTTGGCACCTCCTCCATTTGTACATCGTCTTCGTTTTCATGGAGCATAAAATACCAAAAATCTTGCTCGGCGGAAACGATTTTTTAAAAGTCCAAAAGCATTTTCTACCACCATCCGCGTCGCAGAATGGAGGAAGATAAACCTATGTTAGTTTTTGTGTCAAATTCCCCGTATCTTTATACGGTGGAACTAACCAACGTTGTAGCCCGTATGCACAATCCCCAACTAAAAAAATTTCATTGGGAATATAAGAATTATATTCCCCTGCAACTTCTTCTTATTGTCCACTACGGCTTGCATTATGACACTGCAATGTTTTTTTCGACTGCTGATATTATGATTTTATCAGTTTGTGCTCTTATTTTTATATGAGTACCATCAATCGCACCAAGAACTCCAGAGATACCCTCCATTGTTTCAAATCCGGATGTAATTTAATGAACTTTCTCCGGAGTTCTCGGCCACTTAATAAATGGATGGCTAATCGAAGCAAGCCACGAGGATATTCGCTTCACAATAGTAATTGCCTGTATGTTACAATATTTGCGATATACCACAAAAATATATAAATTTCCTTCCCTTATACTTCCCACGGTTTCACGCCCACTCTTGTTGGACACACGTCTGGTGAATTATACGTCAAATCACCTATTATAATGTCTGTAGTAGTTCGTGATAATCTAAAGTATCGCATAAAATCGGTATCACTGTGTTTGATGATCGTTTCAATAAAATTATCAACTTTGTGGTGTTCAATACACTCACTTTCAGCCTCACTACTTAAAAAACACGAAGAACTTGTTGATGTGGATTCATCTGAGGAGCTAGAACTGCTGGTAGAGTTATGTGTTGTATATTATATATCTTCAGCAATGCTCTGCAAATGTATTTGCATAGTTGCATACAGTATATTTTGTTAAATGTGTATATACTAAAAATATTAACAAAACACAATTAAAATTTTACCTGCATTATCCTTTTTTCATATGAGTCCATAATAATAATAATAATTTAATTTTAATTTGAAAATGCTTACAAAATGCTTAATTCAGAGAGAAATTATTCAATTCAGGTAAAAATGACATCAAAATAAAATATACAAGGTGGCAACATTTAAAAAAAAAAAAAAAATACGAAAACTCTGGTGACAAACACAGTAACTACAAAATAAAATTGGCATTGCAATACCATCAATTCAGAAGGAATTCGACGAATTACAAATTTTAATTCATTATACAGCATTTTTATTGTAAATTGGCAAATGAAATGTCATTTAAAACATTTTATAAATCAATTTTTCGTTTTTCATTACGTAATTTATTTCACTTCACAGTATTATTAAAAAATTATAATAGTATTCCAATTAATATTTTAATTTTCCAAAAAATAATATTTTAAAAATATTAATGCATTTAACATTCCAAAACTCATTTGGCTTCGAAGCTTAGCGTAACTCCTTTTAAATTTCTGAAAATGGATCAGAACTACTGGAGGAATAAAATATGAACAAACATAAACAAGTAAAAAAAATGATTTACTAATCAAACAATTTTGATTCATAATTTATTTAAAACTTTAATTCTTAGATAAAATGTATAGAAAAATTTGCGTCCCATATCGATTGGCTTTCCTGATCCTTTCTGGCACATTTTCCTTAAATCTCTTTTTATCTTTCTAATCAAACATTCAATATTTTTGGCACGATCTCCGTTACACTTTTTAGAGATAATTTCTGTTCCGGGTTGACGTACATCAGATAACGTTGTTGTTGGTGTAATTCAAATCAGTCCTAAAAATCGCTTTATCATTTCTATGATATTTACCTACATATACATTTCTGAAGCACAGGTAAACATTTGTTTGTGTATGGTTGCACATTAACCGTTAAACCACTTTGAAAAAAAACTGGGTTGCTGACGCCTCGTTCGCTAATAGCCAACCACAACATAACTTTACCTGGATACTTCGTCTTATGAATAAAGTTCTTCTTTTCTGGTGCTTTGTGATCGAACATTCTTAATCTAGACCTGATTGTAGCTTATTGTTTGACTGTAGTTGCCGGTGCCGATTTATTGAATTTGCATTGTATATACCTTATAAATATTTCTTGATAGTTTTTGGGTCAACTTGATATATTTTACCTAGCTGTTTGTACGATTTTGCAGTTCAACCCACCGTTTCACTTTTCAATTTCATTCGAACTTTGCTATCTTGTTGTTGACATTTTTGTCTTTGTTATTTTAACACGTACGAGGAGAAAAATATATTTCTAATGTAGCTTTAAATGGAACTGGCTTATTTCGAAGGTACATTTCTTCATATCTTTGCAAATTAACAGAAATATTTCTGTGAATACTTCAATAAATAGAAAGATATAAAGGTCTATTGATAAGTTTCAGGCATTCCGAATTTTTTTTTTGAAATTGGTAACTGTCCCTCTGCTACAAGCTATATACACTATCTTTCTCGTGATCATCATTTACAACCATCCCCATTTCTGGCAGTTGAATCAAATCACATTTCTGCAGGGCTATAAATTATTTCTTCGATATCTGTAATTTCCCAGTTTGAAAATTTTGCAACAGAAGCCAGTTCAGCCACCTCTAGACAAACATCGTAACTGTCATCAATATGAATTTCTGGCCCAATCTTATTCCGACACTACGGCCATAATGTTTTCCAAACGCCATTCATACATGAAAACTTCATCCCAAAAAGAGGCTATATTTTGAACTGTAATATGGTCATCTGAATCGGTGATATCCAGAAGTTGTTTATATGTTCGCCTTAAATAATAACTTTTGTACGTGGAAATTAAGCTTAGATCCATTGGTCGAATTAAGAAGAAGGTTGTATTCGGTGGCATAAATACGAATTTCATTATGTCTGATATTTCATTAATGAGGCTACATTAAAGATTTGCAAGTTAGATATATTTTCCTTCATATCGAATGATAGATTAACAGAGGCTTGAATTTGAAATTCCCATGCGCATTATCTTCAAGGAGTAGGGTAATCCGGTCTTTATTCGCTTTATAGCCTTGAGCCGATTATTCAGCTTTTAAAATAAAAGTCCTATAGTAACCGCTTCCAAAACAAACCAGTCTCATCAACGTTCCACACCTGCTTGGCAACGTAACCTCCGTCTGATATTAAATCTTTCAGTTCGTTTTCAACCGCTCTGCGCTAGCGAATTCCTCTTTTAAACAAATATTGTGTAAGTTTGTCCATGTTTTGAACCGTTGAAACCACCATCGACTAGCCTCAAATTTTTCGATTTCGCACACAGCACTATAGTAGAAGCATTTTAAAATTTTGAATTTCAGTTGTTAAGCAAAAATTTCGTGTTCATTACCAAAACATTTCTGATCCGAGTTAATGTTTTAGAACCAGAACTTATTGAGGCCCTCACAGCAGCTTTAATTTTTTTTAGCGTCTTATAAATGGTTTGTACGGGGCTAAATTAAGTCCTGTCAGAGCCAACTTGTCACCATTACAAAATCGTTTAAGCACATCTAATTTCATTTCGAAAGTAATTTACTTTTTTTTGACCTACAAATCGAAATTGCAGTTTACTTGGGCAAATCCATTTTGATTTTTCAAAATCGAAATTCTATTTTTTGGGATAAATCAATGGTAATTAATTAAAAAATCACTTGGAAATACAATACATATACATATATGTTCATACTTCAAAACTTCAACAATTGACTTTAATCACATGTATTACACAAATTGTAGGCAGCGATCATTATTTGGTCGCTGCAAAGCTACGGTGGAAGTTTTCGTACAGGTCGGGGAACACAGCGAAACGGATGGAACGTTTCGACTGTAAAGGTCTGATAAATGAAGATCAAAAGAAACGATATCAGGATCTTGTCAGCGACAACATTGAGGGAGCTAATTACCAGTCTGACTGCGTGAACTCTGTCTGGGAGGTACTGAAAACTTCGGTTGTCAGTGCTGCTCAACAGACTTTAGGTATAGTGAAAGTCAGACCCAAGAATGATTGGTTTGATGACGAGTGTCGTCTTGCAGTTGAGCAACAAAATATAGCCCATAATGAAGTGCAACAACGTCTCACAATCGCAAGGAAAAACAAGGCAGCTCTTGCAAGAAGGGCAGCTAAGCGGATTTGTAGACGGAAGAAGCGAGAATGGTGGAAGGCCGAGGTTCTGAAAGTACAACAACTCAGCAATGAGCGTAGTTCACGTAATTTCTTTAAAGGAATTACTGGATTGCACCATACTTTCAGGCCTTCGTCAACCGCCATTCGGGACCGGGATGGAAACCTCTGTGTCAACATCGACGCAGTACTTGACGCATGGAGTGGACACTTTACTGAGCTGCTTGATGTTCATCATGCGTCACAGACTGTTGTTGAGCCACCTCTAAAACAGTCTGCGGAGATTTGCACTGAGGAGCCATCCCATGAGGAATTCACTAAGGCCATGCAGAGAATGAAACGAAACCGCTCACCTGGAGTGGACTGCATTAATTGGGAGCTCTTGATATTCGGAGGGGATACTTTGTGGAACTGTCTTTTCGACCTTATTCGATTAGTATGGCGAACCGAAGTTATGGCTGATGAATGGAAAGTGGCCGCGATATGCCCCATCTTCAAGAAGGGAGACCGCTTGAAGTGTGAGAATTATCGCGGTATAGCTCTCCTTTGCACAGCATACAAGTTACTGTCATACATTTTATTGGATAGAATCACTCCTCTGGCGGAGGGCTTGGTTGGTGACTATCAGGGAGGATTTCGTCCGAATCGATCAGTCACTGATCAGGTCTTTTCGCTGCGGATGATTCTATCTAAATATTATGAGACATCCATCTCCGTACATCAGGTTTTCCTGGATTTCCGGCAGGCCTACGACTCGATCAATCGAGAGAGTTTGTGGTGTGCCCTGGAATACCTAGGAATGCCAACAAAATTGGTACGACTGTGTAGGATGACAGTGACGCAGTCTCAATGCTGTGTTAAAGTTGAGAACAGGCTATCGACAATTTTTGCAGTTAACTCGGGTGTTCGGCAGGGAGATGCTCTGTCCCCGATACTCTTTAATCTCATGTTGGAGTACATCTTTCGTAAGACTGAAACACCTCAGCGCAACATCTTATATCGCCAGTCCAATCAAGTGCTTGCATATGCAGATGACATATGCGTGATTGGACTGAATAGCAACGGAGTGAAAGAAATACTTGATCCGCTTGTAGAGTTTTCAGCTTCTGTTGGACTCCAGATCAATGAGTCCAAAACGAAATACCTGATCTCTGGTTTTAGAGACAATGGCACACCAGATTTTAGCAGTGGCCACCACACGTTTGAGGGAGTGAGGAGGTTCAAATATTTGGGCTCTCTTATCACTCACGATAACAGTGTGGGTGAGGATATTAAAGTGCGGCTGGCAGCTGGCAGTCGTTCTTTGTATCCTCTAAGGCCACTGCTAAAATCTAAACACTTATCAAGTGCCGTGAAGCTGAAGCTTTACAAAGCGTTGATCAGGCCCGTTGTTATGTTTGGATGTGAAAGTTGGGCGCTGACGGATGAGTACGAGAGATGGCTCCTTACATTTGAGAGAAGGATCATGCGTGTGATTTACGGCCCTAAACGCGAAATAGATGGTACATACCGAGCTCTGTACAATTTCGAGATCAGAGATCTGATGAAGATCCCCGATATTGTACATGAAGTTAGATCTCAGCGAGTACGCTGGCTCGGTCACGTTCTGCGTGCTGATCCGGAACGAATTGTGCAGCGATCTCTGAAAGGAGAGCCACCATATGGTAGGCGCAGAGGTCGTTACAGGCGACGATGGCTCCACGATGTAGAGAACGACTTGGCCTCTTCAGATTATCTAAGACAGTATGAAGACCAAGCTCAGGATCGAAACCGTTGGAGCCAGATTGTTGATTCAGTAAGGGGCCAGTAATGGCCTTTAACACTGTTATTATTATTATTATTACACAAATTGAGATGTTAAACGTTTAATTTACACACTAAATGCACCAATTATAGATTATGTATCACACACTTGCTAAACAAACATTAAATGGCCATAATATCACAAATCCACCGATTTATCTTTCTTTTTAGTGAAAATGGTTGCCATCAACAATATATGAAAGCAGATTAAAACATCGCAAATCGAAACATCAAAAACGAGGTATTGGTACAGTGTATACAATAGAATACACCAACATAATAACGATGACGTAGGAAATTTCAGTGGTTTGTTGCACTCCTCTTTTATTGTACAAATGAGAAGGTGAAATGTGAGCATAACCAAAGCCCATAGACAATTATTACTTTACAGAAATTAAATCAAAAATTTAATCAAAACGTGGAGACGAAAAAAATTGCTTTTCAGAAAATTTTGTTGGAATTTTTCTCATTACAATTTGAAGTTTTGTCGTCAATAAAAAAAATATGTAACGACTATTTGGTTTGTCTCAAGTAGCGAGGTGCATCGATGGTTACCATAAATCCGGTTAACGAGAATGCTTCGAACTATGTAAATCGCTACTGTAAACATGCACGTAATGTAATAAAGGCGTGTGGCCCTGATCATAGTTTCTATGCGAGCTGTGCAAGTTGGCCTGGTTCTGTTCATGATTCCAGAATACTCAGAAACTCAAATTTATTTTGGACTTTGTATAATAATTTCTTGCCTCTGATAATATATACCAGTATACCACCCATTGATAAAGTTTACAAATGTTTACTTAATAGTCTTATTTGTTTATAACTATAACGAGAACTTTAATCAAAATGGTAACCTCCCATATATTTCATTGTGCTGTGCGCAAGACGAGGACCGACATAGAGCAGGTTGAACACTATCTCTTCTTCCTCCTCGTCACCGTGGCTGGGGCCGAAATAATTTGCGAGGACGCGTACCGGCGTGTTTGCCTATGAGACAATGTCCCGTTATAGCTGTCTCGTTCATTCCAATACGGTGTCGCCAATACGGTGTCGCCAAAGCGATATCAGCTAGCCGAATCTGAATCGTTTGTTTCTTTATATTGTTTCTTTATTTCTTAAAATCCAGCCTGCTTTGTGAAATAAAGCGTGCGGTGCCCTGACGAGCAAGCGAATCTACTATTTAGTTCCCTGCAATTTTTAAATGCCCTAGGACCCACGTCAAGCGAATTTTGAACTGATCAGCTATCTCATTTATGGATGCCACACAATTTTGGGGTACTATCGATTTAAAGAAATGTGATTGTACCGTTTTAATACTAGCCTGACTATCCGTAAAAATATATCCCTCTTGGCTATTATAATATACATCAGCCAGTTCAAGACTTTCACTATCGCGATAAGTTCAGGCTGAAACACACTGCAAAAGACTGGAAAGTGGAAAGAGCGGTTGACCCCCAGTGCCTCACAGAATACTCCACACCCAACCCTTCCATCTCTTTTTGAGCCATTCTTAGAGCCTTATTGTCCATAACCGTCTCACTCCACTCACTCAGTCCTCTCTGATAGGAAACTCAGTTAGGAATCTCACCTCAAACGAAGACGACGGGAAAGCAGAGTCCGTGATATCAGTAATTCGTCTGTTGCGCCAAGTGTATTATAGTGTTACAGAAACATCTAGATATCAATTTCTAATTCTCCACCGATCGTCCCTTACAGTACTCGTGTATTGAGAGTTCGAAAACTCGCTTGACTGAGCCACTGATGTCACCTTCTATTTCCAGCTCAAGTGGTTTCAATAATAATGCAGATAAGCATATATGTCTAAAGTCTTTGGGATACAAATGGGAGCTTTGTCCCGCCTTAAGTATAAATATTACTTTTCTTTCAGAGATTTACGAGAATTGTGGCCAAATTCTAAACTTCATTAGATTTAACTTCCAGCCAAGGTAGAGTTCCAGCCTTCCGCCCTATTTACCATAGGAAATTCGTTTATAATGGTAGCTCCAGAGATTCCTTACTACTCGTAGTCCATCCATCCGATCAATGGAGATACAAACCTGGAGATGGAGGGACTAAAACATAGTTCTTTACGTAGCTTAGCTGCCTCCAAGGACTCCTGTATTTTGCCACAATAGAGCCTCCTGACGCTTGTTTTAGCTTCTGTTAATTTCTACTTATATATTCTGAGGATTTCTTTCTTCTTAGCAGTCCCAATCCGCTGTAGCATCTGTACTCCTCGACTTTTAAACAGACAGATAGAATCATTGGATAGCTTGTTTCCTTGAAAATCAAGCTCCTGTGTTAATGCCGGTGAACTTGGAACCGGAACCGGTAATGGTTCTAAACAAATCAGTCGGTTTTCTTCCCATTCTTGAAATTCGGTTTACTAGTGGGTTTGAAAATAGATGTTCAGAAAATGAATGGTGCTCAGACACTTTCCAATTCAATACTCACTTAATAAAATCTGAGACAAGTGTGATGTCTTCTTGTCTGTTTTTAGTAATAAATATTGGCTTACGCCCGATATGACATATGTTTAGATTAGTACTTAAAATAAAACCAAGGAGTAGTTCACCTCGCTTGTTGATATTTGTGTTTTACAAATATTCAATTTTTAGCGAGAATGCGGATCGAAGCTTACCTTCATTTTTTGCATATAATATTTTAAAGTTAGGAGTTCTGAGCCCCATAATCTGGTCACCACTGACCCAAGGTCCCTGGATCAGAATCACATCGATGGCCTCAGATTCCATTTTGAGCAGAGCTTCCGCCGAGGCAGCCTTACAGTGATGGACGGTGATCTGAAGGATATTCCAGCTCTCATGATGGAGCCGGTCTTGGATTTCCCCTCATGATATTGAGGAACGTGGCGGCTAAGACATTCTCCACTTCCCTTCACTTAAGGACCGAAATACTTCCATGCTCCTGAGCCCTATCAGTCACTGCCATAAGGATTTGTTCCCTTAGCAAAAAAATTTTTAGTTTTTTAATCTAAATCAAGAAAGCTTGATTTACTTGCGCAAAATTCATAGTAGCAAATCCTTTCGAATTAAGGTAAAAATCGTCGGGTTACAGATACAATTTTTCTCATGGCCGGTTATACGAAATATTTAACTACCGGTTCTCCACTTAACGTTAACCGGCGGATTTTTTAGAGTTAAATATGTAACCGGCTATTAATGTTTTTATTTTGAAGTGCAAGAAAACAAATTGAATTGAATTTCGGTTGCGAAATGAAAAAAGCGTTCTTATGTTTTTGGAATAACACTTGCTATCAGGAAATCGAATTACCCCTATTATCACTGTACATCACAACTAAACTTACAAATCAACCTTAATTCTCCAATGAATAAAAATTTTAAAACAGAAATTAGAATTCTATGTCACATAAATAAGTCATCAATTAATTATATGTACACATGAAAGAAACGGAACGACAAACGATACAAAATTATCCGTTAATTTCCATGTCATACTAAAAATCTTAAATAACTCTTATATAGAAAACTTGTTCTCATTTTACATACATCTATACGTATATATATACTCGTACATACATATATGTAATTTTCACCATCTCCAATATATTATTATTATTATGTTATACGAGTACATAATATATGTAGAAGAACAACATAGAAACCGTCAAGATAATTCCATACAGAAAAATCAACCATGAACTCGCATATGACAATGCCAGAAGGGATATTATAAATCACAAGAGACATATTATGATTATGATTACAAAAGAAAATATGAACGTTACGAACCAACAACTTTATGCTTTATGCTGTATTGTGTACTATATACGTATCTGCCATGATGATGGATTAGAAAATTAGTAGAATCTTTCGTTGTTTTCGATGATAAATTAAAACCGTAAAATATGACAAGAATTGTAGAAGTAAAATCAATTATCGTGTACACACGCTCATAATAATATACGATTCAATCCATTATCAATCAAATTCGAGATAATACAATGAGATGGTTACATATTATCGGCGAAAACGAACTAAAAAGGATAAAAGCTTTAAAGCTTTCTTATTATATTTCCAATTCGTTATATACAAAATGGATTATGTTTACTTTACATTTAAGATTTTTTATTTATTTTTTGTTTTGTTCCTTTGGTTGCTGATGAAGATGATGATGTTGATAATCATAATGATGAAGTATAGGGATATAAAAATTATCCCGCCTAATCCTTTTTATTTAATAAATTGAAAAAAATGTTGTTCATAAAAATCATAAATGATGATACACATAATACAATAAATATACATTATGTATCTCAAGATCAAGTCTGCACGATTTCCTTCTTCTTCATCTACGATTTCATCTTATTAATATTTTTTAATTGAAATAAAATTATAATTATATAGATATACTCGTATGTATGTATGTACGCGAGTACCATACGAGTTGTATATACATTTGTATGTGAGAGCCAGAATACATGTAACAGTAGTTTCGTTTGAAATTGCAATTTATGTTATATTGCAAGAAAATTATATGTCAATTATCGAGTTAACAAGATAATTTATTGTAGTTTTATTGAATTGACGAGTAATTATAGTGGATTGATTACTATTATACATACAGTAAGTGGAATTTATTAATGGACGACATTTTTAAACCTATAAGATATATCGTCGTGTTGTGTATCCATTTAGATGTAAGATTTTTTATTTAATTTTTATTATTATATCGCTTTTTAACAATGAGATCATGTAAAAGGCAAAGTACGTTGAGTATACATACATTAGGCTTAAGGCGGATTTTATCTTATTGCGATGCAAATTGTTAATGGTGACAACTTTATGCGAACATGTTACCTGTCGCCTATATAATAATAATACATCAACAACAGTCGAGAATTATCTCGATTTGAATATTATGGTATAAAATCAGTCCAACGCGTATATTACCATAAATGCTTTAAGCTGAAATGAAATTCGTTTTTATTTGTTGAATACACAATTTTTTAACACAACCTAATAGTATTTGAGAATATTACTGGATTGTCAAGAGATTATTATTAAAATTGGTTGGAACCCACGAGGATTCCGCATTCAATTCCACAAAGGCCCATAGTGCAAACCCACGATTCTATCTGAAACCTTAGGTCTTTCAAAGCGTAGTTCTTTATAGCTATCTTCCCGTAGTTTCAAAGAAGGCTCATGAAATACTCGTATTCCTTGACGAGTTTGGAAACAGTCAAGGGATTTTTTAAAGAGTTTAGTACAGCTTTACTATCTGTACATAGATACTTTTGTGTTTAACTAAAAATTCAAAGCCTCAATAACACTATACATGTCAGTGATATTAGTACCGCCTGAAAAACAGTACAATGTGAACCGAAACTACCGAAAAGTCTCAGATCAGTCCAAGGACAGCAGATTTCAAATCTCTCGAAAGGTAAGCCACCCAGCCAAGCAGTTATCAGTCATTAACCATATCGATTTTTGGTAAACATGAAGAATAATTTTTAAAAATTTGTCTATGTCCCACGGTAGAACCGAAACCATTCCATGCCCCAATGCACCTCAGGAGACATGCTGCAGAACAGGCTGTGCCTTTTTAGGTGCGTAACTGAGGCAAGGAAAGAATAGATTCTACAAGCAAGATTTTATAGACCATTAAGCTTGGTTACAGAAACATTTAGGTCAACTACTGGCCACCACACAATGGAAGCGTACGATAGTAGCGGTACGACCACCGATTTATAAATGAAAGAAAGCATCATTAGGATTAAACCCCAGTATTTCCCAAAAGTCCTTCTACATTGTCAAAATATGGCAGTTGCTTTTTGAAGCTTGTATAGTCCAAGTGATTCTTTCAGGAATGTTTACCATCCAAGACAACACCAATACTATCGATACACCAGTACTATCGAAAGCTCCCGCAGTATCCAGGAAAGTACTCTCTTTAGAATAGATATAGGGTGGTTTCACAGGACTTGCCAACTCTGTAAGCATGTTGCATGTTACTGAGTGGGAAGATGATTAAAACATTATCTCTAATGAATCTGTCAACGATTCTTTCCAGAGCTTTAAGGAAGGTTTAAGACAGGCTAATAGGCCGAAATAACTAAGGGTCCGTATAATCGGACTTATCAGCTCTTGCTCCAAGATTTTGGAACAGTGCTGAAAACAATGCACGCTTGAAAAAGGTAAGAACAAATGATCCTGAACTAGAGGAAAGCCCTCCTATAATTCAGCAGGAAAAATACTATCAGGGTCGCCAGCCTTATAAGATGCAAAGGAAAATAGGCTCAGATTGATCAGCTTCTGAGGCAAATTACAATCGCGACTTGCAACATATGTCCTATAGTGAGCTCGGCAGCAACATCATCTGAGTTGACGATATCACACCCAGGAAAATGAACAGAAAGGAGCAGCTCACCAATTTTCTGGCTGGAAGAGGTAAGCTGACCGTCCGATAGACAAACAGAATCACGTTTACACACACTGTTCTTAGCCAAACCTTTATTGAGTTGAGCGATACCAGATAGGCTGTTGATTTCCTCGCAGAAGTTCAACCATGAGCCTCTTTGAGCCAAGAGATTTATTTTTTATTAAAACGGTTGGAACCTACAGAGATCCTTGCCCTAATTGGCCCATGGTGGAAACCTTGAGGATCTAGCCAAAAGATACTAAGAAGGTTCATTTGTCAAGCGTAAGCAGTTCGAAATTTTCAACGGCCACTGTTGTTGTATTTAAAATCCTGAAAGTCTTAAAGAATGTCAAATGGCAACGTAGAATTAATAAATTTAGAATATTCTTTAATAAAAATACTTTAAATTTAAAAATTAAATTGAAAAAATAACTTAAAAAGTTTACTAAGCTAACTAAATTGACTCAACTAAATATTTCAGGATTTGTATTGAAGAGTAAATTTAACAATAGAATTTTATATTCAGATTACATGAATTTAAATTCAGAATAACCCCAATTTCGGGATTATTTTGGATTTAACGTATTTTATGCCCCCATCACTACATTACTATCACGACATCTAGCGTCAATTTCGTTTGGTCGCCAGGCTCACCAAGGGACTCCTCATCTACACTATATGATTTCAAACATAACAATTATATATAAAAGGTATAAAGGTATAACTTGAGCAAAACTACTAAATGAGTGAAAAAAACACACTCACACATCGATAAATTAAAAATTTAGCTAAAAAATCGTTTTAAATGATACTCTAAAGTGTCCTTAAACAATCCGAAGTCGAAAGTATTGCTTATTTCGTTCAACTGTTTGTCCATTCGATTAACAGGTTCATTATCACCATACACTGTACGAAGTTGGTTCAAATGAATTAAATTACTCTGACGAGTAATATTGATTGGGACATGAAGGGAGGTGTTTTCCAGCATATATGGCGAGCCAATGTGCCATCATTGAAGCACCCAGTTGTTTTCTTCGGTTATTCAGTGTTACAATTTTATATATCTGATATCTTCCAGTGTAAGATGGTATAGCCGAGAAATGTTTTAAGAATTTGATGTATGGTCATTGCTTCGGATTACCTTGAATATTTTCATGTCGTCATCATATATCAGCACATTAGAGTTTTGGATAACATCCGTTATATCATTAATGAAAACGATGAAAATCCATAGTCCCAGATGAGAGCCCTGCGGCACTCTAGAATGTGCAGTAATTGGTCTGGATCTTATACCACCAATTTCGATATATTGTTGCCTATACCATTAAGGTACGATGAAATTCATTTCATAAATACATTGGAGAAGCCAAACTTCGACATGTTTTGAATTATTTTTACATGATCGATCGGGTCAAATGATTTGCTGAAATCTGCATATATAGTGTCGACGTGCATGTGTTGTTCAATGGCTTTAATTGTTCATATAGTTTTGAAATTGATGATGAGATTCCCTGTAGCACGAAATACCAGCTCGCTCTCCAGCTTTATGATCGGGGTAATTTTGGTGGTTTTTCATTGCTTAGAAAATTTACCAGTTTGAGGAGATTAATTAAAGAGCAGACAAATACCTAATTCGAAACCTAATTCACTGATTGAAAAAACTCGGTAAACATATTAACGATACAGAGTTGGTTACATGATTGTTAATTTTTTTAGTACATGGAGTACAGGATAGTCCCAACTCTGGCTTTTAGTGTAAAGAATCTTCCAGAAGTCTTAGAATCCTTATTGATTGTAATATCACGATTTAATTTTTCTATCACGACATCTAACGTCATTTTCGTTTGTCGCCACGCTCACCAAGATACTAAAATTTATTCAGTGAGTACAAAAATCAAACTGAAGTGGAGGGAAATAGCGCGAGAATAGCTCAAACGGGTATAAAAACCAAAAATTGGTGGCTCTTTATACTACAACTTTAATAATTTTCATTCCTTGGTATTGTTAGTAACAGTTGATGCCAACAATATGTTTACAATTATAGAAGTTGGTAGTACCTAATTTTGCATTTTACTTTTTTTTATTGTGTGTATGATTCATACGAAGGTGCCGTTTGTTCGATTGAAATGTCTGTAAATTGATTGATGGATTTTTTTTCGGCGAATACTGTTTCAGGAAGAGAAGATTCCTCTTCAATTGGAAAACTGACTTCATCATAAATATACCCACAGGATATTCTATGTCCGACTTTTGGCTGAAGTTAAATTAAACAAAAAAACACCAAACTAAAAAATATAGATACTTCATAGAATATCACAATTAACCTATACGTTCCCATAATTTAAATAGTGCTCAAGTAAACTTAACATTTTGTTATATTATCATTTCACAGCTGATTCCCACTCTGAATCAGATTTTTTTTTATTTGAACTGTGGCTCCCTCAGGAATTTTATAGACAGTTGTCCGAGTCGATAGTTTTTTTTGCGGATGGCTCTCGTTCGGAAGTCAGTGCAGGATTTGGTTTCCTTTGTCCGAAGTATGGGCTCAGATTCTCGGGTAGTCTGGGCAAACACTGCACGTTTTACAAGCGAAATTAATTGCACATACCCATAGTGCAATTGGGGCGTTTAAATTTAGTGATTTAGGCAAGGATATTATTATCTGCACCAATAGTAAAACCGTGCTCAATACCCTTAACCCTTTGACTACATCTAAGCGGTATGGGAAATGAGGTTGCTGATTTTTTAACGAAAGCCAGCATTTCCTCTATCCGTCAACGGTGGTAGGGATGCTATTAAGAAGTTCGCTTTACTTGACCTGGCACAAAAGTGGCCTTCTACTCCTAGCTGTCGAAAACCAAAACGGTTCATCATTGAATCCAACGTGAGGCTCACTAAAGTTATGTGTTATTTTAAAAAAAGAGCAAACTCAGAATTCCGGTTGCACTTATTACAGGCCATCGACGTTTCAAGGTTCATCTACAATGCCTGGGACTGGCTTAGGATGATCTTTGTGACGACTGTCTGGAGGAAGTGGACGACTGTCTACACTACCTTTGCAGCTAGCTGCCCGGCTTTTGTCGAAATCCAGATAACAAGTGTTCCCGTACGGATCTTTGAACGTAGATCAGTTATTATCCATCTCTTGGTTCAAACTATTACAGTTTGCTAAAGCTGCAGTGCGCTTATACGAGTTCGAATCTATCCTTTAGATTTGCACCATGGGCCCATTGTAGTATTGAGTGCGGAACCTCTGTAGGTTCCGTTTTCATAAAATAAAATAAAGTACCATTTTATATAACAAAACCTTATATTATCTAGGGTTAAGTTTGATTGTAATCCAAGTAGCCAGTTCATCTTATCTTAAAGGTATCTTGATTTGTGTTTCTTCCATGTCAGCCTTCTATCTAGTGTAGACCCAGATATTTCACATTTTGATGTTGATATTATTGAACGTTACTGGTGGACAGATGTGTTTACGGAGTGTGAATGTAATTAAACCGATTTACACTCATTGACCTTATAGGTCTCCATTTAGTTAACCATTCACTTGCATGCAAATGTTCTTACAGGTTTCTTGACGCTTTTATTTAATTTGGATGCCTAGCTGCTATTGCTGTTCGTCTGCAAATGTTGATGTATTTACATAATTAGAAGTTGACAAATCTGATGTGTATGTCAAATGTAATATTGGTCCCTTGTGGTAGTGTACTGGGACTAATATTATATTTGATGTAATATTTCGTGTAAATTGGAAGATGAACATTCGAGATTTCGGTGTAAAAGTTAACATTTTCGTTGAAAAAGTTAAAGCAAATTTTTAATGGTTGATCAAAAACTCATTAATACTCGTGTTCTAATTTTATATTATTACCAATCCTTCGTGTCATAATTTATCATAATCTTGAGCCTCTTGACATAACAGCCTTCAATCGGATAAGTAACAAAGTCAACAGGCTAATCAAAAGCTTTAGATAAGATTGCTTCGACAACTGCTTAAGCGGGCTAGGTCCAGAAATGGATAAAGACTACTCGTTTTGGAAAGCCACCATAAAATTTAAACGACGTGTAGCTCGGATACCACCCATAAGAAATGCACAAGGTAGTTGGGTTCGACAAGAAAAAGAAAAAGCGGAACTCTTTGCTCAACACCTAAGTAGCAACAGTATTTAAACCCACTGACATTCAATCCACCATCGACGTAACATCGGTTTATCAACCAAGTCAGGATTTTAAAAGGGTCACGCCAATGGAAATTACCGAAGAAATCGACAAAAATCTTAAACAAAAAAAGGCACGAGGAATTGATGAAATAATACCGGGTCTATTCAAGGAACTACCACGTAAAGCAATGATCATGATCACATACTTATTTAATGCCTGTATGAGGTTGAAGTATGTACCCAAATGCTTCAAAACGGACCAGGCAAGCCAGATGCAGAAGTAACATTGTACAGACTAATCTCACCACTTCCGACCTTATCCTTTACCTTTTTCTGTTTGAAAAACATCTTCTGAAACATCTCAAGCCAATGGTAAACGTTCCTGATTTTCAATTTGGATTCAGGAGTAACCACTCCACAATAGATCAAGTCCATCGAATCACTATGGTGATCGAGCAAGTGTTAGAAGAACAGAAATATTGCCTCGCTGTATTTCTGGACGTATTCCAGGTCTTTGATAGGATTTGGCACGAGTGATTGACATTCAAGATGAGCGAAACGATGCCATAAAATTACTGCCTGCTGCTTAAATCATACCTCTCTGATCGCAAATTCAGAGTCATCCATGAAGAAACATGTTCTGACTTTCTCTACACTGCAGACATACCTACATACAACGAACAAAACATTCATCGGTACTTTTGCTGACGACACTGTTATTATGGAAATAGACGAATCTCAACAAAGGGCAGTGGAAAATCTTCAACGAGCAATGAACAACGTTACTAAATGGAAGATTGATTGGAAAATCGCACTTAATAAGCTTATATCAACCCATGGGACATTTACGTTTCGACCCAAAAATATCAACCAGCACATATACATCAACGGGGTGCAAGTGCCGCAGGCTGAATCTAACGGTTGTATCCAACGTAGCCAAAATAAATGTCTTCGAATGGTCACCAACGCTTACCGATTTTTGACTGACACGGAAATACACATTGATTTACAAATGCAATTGATAGATGACGTTATCCGCGGATCTGCCATCAAACATGAAAAGAGGCTTCTCATCCACACCATCGTTGAAGCCGTACAACACCTGGATAGTACAAACGAATTAAGATGGCTCAAACTACTAAAACCACATGAACTAACCGAATCATAATTATACCTCAGGTGAACTGGATACTGGTGCAGCAAACCCACACATGTTTTTGCTTATCTCATAAGTAGTAATGCCAACCTTAGTAATGAATTAAACGAATTAATAATGTTTAAGATTGTAGTATAGCCATACCAATAAAATTGTTTAAAAAAAAAAAAATTAATTAATCTTGAGGGTTTCCTCTTAGGTGCTTAGTATCGTAAATACTGTATCCCTTATAAGTAAGACAGCTCATATTCGTAACATGTGTTTCACAAATTAGAATAATATTTTGTTCAAAAAAAAAACGTCGTATTTCTAGTTTATGTTGCGCTAGGTTATTAGCGTCTCATGCTGGTAATTTAAATTCAAAAGCTAAAAGTTGATTAAGAGGATTCATATTTTGCATCGTGTCACAGTCATATTGCTCGCCATTTTATGCATAAATTTGTATATGGATTCGTTGAGGGTACTTATCATTTTATAAATTCTTTGGTCGTCGTTTGAAATTTAATTGCATGAGTTTCCCTTAACTGTTTGTATGAGATTTTTGTGTTTTTGGTAATAGAGCGTATATTTAACGATTTAAAATTGTTAAATACCTAACAATAATTCAGGAGATACAATGTACTCGAGATTACATAGAAATTAAATAAACTTATATTGTATCAAAATTAGTGATTATAAGTTTCCTTCATGCTAATTAAACTCAAACATCCGGATATCCGATTAAAACTCAATGCAATATTATACGAAAGACCTTTGGTCCACCTACTTTATCCATTGAACAAATCAAATAATGTCAAATTTATCACAAACTCATAGTTCGATTAAATTTTCCACCTGCTTAACATTTATATTTCAACATTTTTTTCCTGGTATAGTCAAAAAAAAACTGTCACCACCAACAAACCTACACAATATCTATAGAATGGAGACAAAAATCTCTTTATTCAATTTTTACCTCTTATATTCATTTAAAACTGACATTCAATAGATTTCCCAAATGGATTTTCTAATAATTTTCATGTTTTTCACACATAATTTGTTTTCTTCTTTCACTTTTAATGTCATGTCGTAAAAAATGGAAGAAAAAAAAAATAAATAAAAATCGAACACACCTAACACATCTCACATACGTACACAACCATGAAAGTACATACAGCATACGATATGCTGTGCACATAAAACATTAAAAAAAAATAAAAAAAAATTTAAATTCAATAGACTATTCATAGAAAAAATTTTATTGTTGGATTAATTCAATTAACCTTTTGTGAATTTAATAATAAAAAAAATTCTTTTTTGTCTATATATCTAAGACATTGAAAGGGGTCAATGAGTTAATCCAAAGTGATCCAAATCAACATTTTTTTTTTATTTTATTATATTTTTGTGTAAAATTTTGAAAGGTCAATTATTTTAATTTAATTTTACATCGCGATCAACAAACAAAAATATGGAAAATATAATTTATAGTTTTTTAATTAACTTGGATCATTGCATGTGAGAGAATATTATGTATGTATATCCGCTATACGAAATAAATATGTACATAGATTGTCATGATTCTTTTAATTAATTTTAATTTAAAATCAATTGAGATGAGCGAAGATCAAAATACATAAATATATAAATTGGTATGGTACATCATAATTTGCTGTATACTCGCGTATACAAATAAATTAAAGCATCTGGTACCAATTCAACATAAATATGGTGTAATTGATTTGTCATATACGAGTGAAAACTGTTTTTTTTTTCAAAAAGTTAATTAAAATCAATTTATAAAAAATATTGTAACTCATAATTAATCCGACGAAAACTAACAAAAAAACACAAATCACTGTATAGGTTCAACTTTCTGTATCCATATCCAAACAAGTTGATATATTCAAAATGCATTTCAAATTTATGTTGTACGCACTCTTATCAATATAATTATGAGATTACACAAAAAACATAAAATATGTTTACTTAAGACAACATATAAATACAACATAAATTTAAATGTTGTATCGATGGTAGACGACACGAGGATTCATTTTTTTTTGTCTGTGACGCCGATTTTTTTCTTTATAAATTTGATAGTTTTGTGTTAAGTTAGTTTCAAAATGACAATTAATACCGCTTAAAAACAATCGATAATCGAATAACTCATGTAGAGGTTTTTTTTGGGTGATTTGGGTGAGACGACAGAATGACGGGACCTTTTTTTTGTATTTCTGTACAAACACATTTGTTTGATAAAGGTTTAATTTGTGTCATGATTTATGTTGTTAGTATGGCCGATTATTGTATTGTGTATACCTGTGATTGATGATAACCGCATTGACAGCAAATGGAACTGGACTGCGGTATTTGTTCAAATTATGATCTGAAACTCATGTTTAGGTTGGTATCTGAATAAATTTATTGGATTATCATTTTAATGAATCATTGACATGTTACTACATTGAAAATCACTCGACTCGGCGTTAAAGTCGGCATTGCTAAAGGTCTTGGTTAATTGCACTTTAATTTTTACAAAATTTAATAATATTTGAATTGACAATCGCAGGTAATATGCAAATGGGTTGCAAAATTTATATTTCCTGGTCGTTGACGTTTTTGTATGTTACCCGAAAAATATTCATTAATCAATTAACACCAATACCATTAAATTCATAAGAATAATGTGTTAACATAAAATTCCATTTATAACGTGATGAAAGCCAAACTCTTTTAATTAATACAATCTGGAGAAAACATCGTAAAGTATACTTATCTTTAATCTCGTGGGAAATAAACCAAGATTCCAGCTTTTGTGGCACCAACTATGTGCTACATAAAACTAATTAAGCTACGTGTTCAGCCTCATATAATGTCGCCGCTCTTTAATAAAAAAATAATAAAATCTGATCTGGGTGTGGGACGGATCATGATAAAGGGCAGCAACAGGGCCGGTTTAAGGTGCAATGAAACTCGTGCCAATAAAGTACCAGGCTGGACCCATTGAACAAAGCTTTATCTGCGTGTACGGATCTTTGCGCAAGTGAACCTTAATATGTCCAATACTCACAATAAGATATGATAGATAATTTAAAAATGAAAAACGAGAATCTATCGAGGAAAAAATCGAACTAGAAAGATAGAGCACCCTCCATAAAAGCACTGGCGCTCGGCGTTCAGAATACTGGACATTCTGGGACCCCCGAGGGGCAACTCCTATCAGAGCAGGCGAAGACCATGACCACTCAAAAAAAGGCCACGTTACAAAAAGGCAGCGGTCCCAGGATGAGCTGGATGCGGTCGACAAGGAGTAGCTCTTCCGTCATTAAGGGTTTTCTTTTCGGACTTTGAAATCCAAGAGACGACATGATATGAGAGAGTGTAGAATACTCATTACTCAAGGCAGCAAAAAATTAAAAAGAGCATCCAACTTCCCCCACTAATTAGGCTATCTGATGAATGATCGGCAGGAGTGGATGAAGAAAAAGGTAATGGTTTTGCTCCTCATTTAAAGCAAATAGTTAACTCTAACATGTAACTAGAGCAAACGAGGAATTATTCGATTCCTACACCTATAGCAAATTCAGGTGAAAAAGTTAGGAATTTAACAAATGATTACATTAACCAGAAAAGCACTATGCGATCAGGATTCATCCATCTAAACTGGAAGATATTACAAATCACTAATATAGTCATATCGTCCTATAAGCAGTTTTTGAAAACTATCTACTCCAAAAGCGATTCCACATTAATTCATTTCTTTCTTAAGAAAACATAATAATTAAATTAAAATTAACAGAAAATAAGTTACGATGTATTGTAAAATTAAAATTCGATTACATACAACTATTTATATAACTAATAATCATTATAAAATTTCTTTAAGGAAATTTAAAACTTTCGCTTTATTGTTTAATTTTTTTTTTTTTTTTGAACGAGAGTAATCGGTGTTAAGGTTTAAACATGCCTTTGCAGCACTTCGAATGTATGTGATAGTTGAGTGGGATACTCTAAATTAAACACAAAAAAAGCAGCAATAATTTGAAATATTGCCCTTTTAGTTGAAAAACAATCCCAGTTAGTAGTTAGTTCGTTTTCTATAAAAAAAATAGAAAACACTTTTATCATTGGAATCTGAAAATAAAAAAAACATTAACACAATAAAACTGATTATATACAGGATGACCCGCAACTGGTTGACCCGAATGGTACGGTTGGATTTTGTTCAAAGCGAAGGTTACTTTTCTTTTACCACTTTGCACGAGAGGACCCCCTGTCAAATGATTAATATTTAAAGAGCGTGATACATATTGTGTTAAAGTAAAGAATCTTCATTGTCTCAGAGAGCTATTTTTAGTTATAAGAGCAAAGTAGAACACAAACAATGAAATTTCTTAATAACCATGGAAATCTAACATTTTTGACTAAATGTTACATTCTAATTATTCAAATTAGAATAATTATTATAACTAAAATAATTCTGATTAGTTTTGTCTCTGGCCAATCAACCATACAATAAGAATGAAAACAACTTAGAACACTGTTACTTCTTACGACATTTGTTATCGCTTTCGAAACCATACTAATGTTGTTTTAGCTGGTAACATAAGTAATGTAATGTGTGAGAAACGAACTTGAAACGGATTGAGTTTCTTTGATTTAAAATAGCTAGCATATACATATATGCCATTTAGAAAACAAAACAAACCAACCAAACTATAAAGATGTTATAAAAATAAAAATGATACTCTATGACCATTTTCCGTTACACAATATCCGTCATACAATATGTACTTACTTATAAAAGCGCAGCAAGGAGTGGCGCTCAGAGCTTCCATTTCATTTTGTGATGTTCCTGCCTAAAAATAAAAACAGTGTAAATTGTTTACATATTTAATTGTATAATTATTTAGTGTATACTTACAGGATATTGACGTATCATAAGTTGTAAGTTTTCTTTAAACTGTAGTGATATAATTTCAAGAATTTTTAGATCGTCATTTGATGAAATTTTTTGGTCATTTTTGGGAAAACTCAATTGTTTTTGTTTTCAAATTATCCCATCCCTCCAGAAAAATCGTTTCACTAATGTTCATAAGAATTTCAAAATGCAGAATGAGGAAATCCGATGACAGTAAGTGGGGCCAGCATTGTCGCACTTCAATTATTTTAGGATTGTTCACTAAAAATTGCCTTTGGGCCGTAAATGTATTTCCTGTCTTAACTCCTCATTTAAATTGTCCACTTTAAATGCTTTGAAGATCGTTTTTGGCATAAAAATTAGGGACTCCTTCCGACATGCTTGTATTTTGTTTCGTTGATTTCATTAAACCAGTTTTTGATGATGTCCTATTCAGGTAATTATTATGATTTACCAACTTTGTTGCTAAACCAACCGACTCTTCAGACACTAGCTCCCCAGCACTATTCAAAACTCCGAGACTTTTTGGAAAAAATGAAACAACTTGCTCAGCAATTTGACGGAATACAGTCTGTGGAATATAAAATGAACTTCGCTGCATATCTGTTTTTTTTTTTTTTTTTTTTTTTAAAGGTATTGGCATAGACACTCTTTTGGTCCATAGCCTTACCTTACATTCACACAACATTCATACAAACCATTCATTCATACCATTCACACAAGTACAGTATACCATCTGCGCATTGCATAGCTCTATGTCACCCTGTACAGTGACATGAAAGATGGGTCGGCCCATGAGTTCTACATTCCAACAGAGGGTCATAGTTGTTTTAAATTTAATCACCGATCGTAATCGGGAGATGAAAAATCCCTTTTGCATCCCGCCTCTGTTGGGATTCGAACCCGGTACCTCCCGATCCAAACGTCGCAGCTTTAACCACTGCGCTATTTGCTCGGTTGCATATCTGTTACTATTGTATGAATAAAATCTGTATAAAATCGACCCAAAGGTTTTTGTTCATTCAATAATCCAACTAATTCTTCCGGCATTTTGTTGTAAGGTATTTGATAACCTGCGAATAATTTTTGTGCATTCTTAATGCCAATATTATTCGATTTTTCAGAGTTTAACGATGAAATTCGTCCGCTGGACATTGATATTGTTGCACTTAAGGGAGAATTGGGAAGTTCTACAAACTCTTAAGTAGGAGTATCATTTGTCTTTGCAGAAGTATTGATCCAGTTGATAATATTTTTGTTAACATTATTTTCGACAGCTTGCTGCTCGATCGTTTCGCGTTCATTTTCTTTGAATGAGGTTGGCGCCCATTTAATGTTTTCTGGTAATAATTGAAAAACTTCGTTTTTTTCTGCAAAATATTGGAACACTTCTGCATCGTCAATTTCAGTTCCATCAGATTCAAGAACTAGCTTGGATCCTTCAATTCTTACAGCGTTTGCTAAAAATGAAAAAAATTTAATTAATACAAGTTTTAAGAATGGTATGTGTTTATTACCTTTCTCTATAACTGTTGACAAATTGCCAATAAATACAAAGCTTTTTTTGGTTGTTCGACTAGCATCCCAAATTTTGACGACTAGCCGCACCGATGACATAATTTAAATTTAATCAAAGGGAACAAAAAATGTTATTTATATAAACTATGCTAAAACCTCACCATAAGTGTGGGACAGCCCAAGTTAATGTGGCGTTTTCGACATGCTCAATTGTACAGGTCATAAAAGGAAAAGGAGAGGATAAATCGGAAGGAAGAACTATTATGTCATTTGTGAATATATTATTGACTTCATACAATCCTAACTTGTAATTGAATGTCATGGAAAACAAATTTCCATGATAAGCTATATTTGAACAATTTTCATTGATTAATATCGATTTTTGATTGTTAGACATTTAACAGTTCCATTTACGGTATTCGATATAGCCAGCGACTGATCCACACAATAATGAACATTTTTAAATATGACTTTGCTGGTTAGATATGGGAACTGTTTACAAAGTTGATTGTAAGATTTGATGCCTTTGTGTCAATGTTTTAGTTAAATTAATAAAATTTCGACTTTTTGCAGTCTTTTTTTGCAATCTGTTTAAAATATTGATGTTTGCTTTCAAATCTAAGTGTAGAAAATTTTACTAATGGACCATAAAACTTCATAAGCAACGGATAGTGCTGAATATAATAATGCTTGCGAATAAGTCTATTATTTGGAAATAATAAAATTCTTAGTTCGAGATATCGATCAATTAATCCTTCTAAACAATTGATTTGGGTAAAAGTTGCAATATGTGATGAGACAATTTGAGTTATCTCCAAGAGTAGTGTACCCATTTCAAGAACACTATCGTTTGAATCTTTAATTTTACCATTGAGTACTAATGATATTAAGGTGAGTTGGTAGAAGTTTTGCATTGCATGGCCACCAACTTTTTTACTACATATTTTATTTCAGGAAAACTGACATTAAATTTCACTGATTTTGCCAACCGATTACATGTAATATTGAAATAGTCATATGTGATCCAATCGTTACTAACGAAATAATGAATAGCTAAGCATAAATCTAGAGGAATTATCCCTTCATACAAATCATGGCCACTGCTTACATGAAAAAAATTTAAATCATTAAAACTTGAATTATTTTTAACTCCTCTACTAGATTCCATAAATGCCAAATTTGAAACATCATCATTATATGAAGACTTGGTTCTTAAATCACGACGCCTTCGGTAATTGATTTTAAATTCTGATAATGTTATATGGCAATATCCACAAAAATATGCAACAGAACTAAAATTTTCTAAGAATCCCCCAATTTGGTGCAAACCTAAGTTATCGCCACAAATTGCTACTATTGATCCTTTTATCAACTCTGTAGATCCAGTAATTAAATATGTATTAAGTAAATTCCATTTTCTTCTAGTACTTTTAAATCTGATATAACGATTTCGAAAATAGAATTAAACCCAAACGTTTTTATGTGTGATTCAGTACATAACAAACAGAGCATTATGTTATTGAATTCTGACCTGTTGTGAGCATGTAAATTGCCAAGAACAAAATAAATTCCTAACAGCTTGTGTTTTGATCTGGCTGAGCCTAATGGATAGTTAAAAATTATAATTTTAGTTACTTATTCAATCATTTCTAGAAACGAAAATCATGTCTCTCCATATAAAATGTATGAATAGAGCGATTATTTTTGTCATTTTAGACTCACTAATAAAAGTTCGTTTTGAACATGGAGGCTTGATTTATTAAGATGGCTTTGTCACAAGTCAGCTGCGATTTAATTTCTAGATGCCACCTACAAAAAAGCAAGCTGTTATGGATATGACAAAATATTTATGCGAATTGCAAATTCAAGATATTCAAAATATCGCAAATGGGGTGCAAGATTAGATTTGGGCGAAATAGTTTTCCTTTTCTTTTTTTTTTATTATTTTCTTTAAAAAAATGAATTATTTATGTATATATATTTAATATAAATTAGTTTTAAAATGTGATCAAAATGAATTCCTGTGTGATCTTAGCAATATATATTTTTTGAAACATATTTTTTTTATATAAAATTTCAAATAAAAGACCTTAAAGTTTTAAACATAATATGTACAATGTATATTATTTTATTTTATTTTGCAACCATATTGCCCCCACCTTATTAAAATAACCCATTAAATTATCTCTAGTTTTATAAATTTGTGTTGTGGTGTTATTTGAGCAAAGCCTTAAATTTTGTTTGTTGAAAGCGGTTGGGGTTGACTGAACCTCATTTCTCCATTGGCCTTGAGTGACGTTTCCCTCAATATCTTCAACATCTACAAATAAGGGTGGGCAGTATTTTGAATTGCTGATTTGATTTAGCATTAAAAAATTATGTAGAGCGACTGTTATACAAGCACCTCGCGCTGCATCTTGGATAACGCTAAAAGTATAACCAACGCGAGTACGGGCGTGGTAAAACCCTAGTCCCGCCATGTGGAGCAGATACCCATGGCAAACCCGGAAGCGTCTGTTCTCCATGTTAGGAGCGGCTTCAACCAGCGTCTGTTCTCCATGTTAGGGGCGGCTGAAGCGGGCGTCTGCATTGAATCAAGCGGCTCGCTATAGAAACGTGTACGAAGGTTGGACTGGACACCTTAAGATGGACTATCATCACCAGTACGTGATCCACACACGTAAACCGGTTGGGCAGCGGGTTAACTACCCACTCTCGTAAAACAATATCATGTTATGAACCCTACACCTAGGTCTCGGATTATTACTTCGGATTTATCACAACAACGACCTCGGAAATTGTACACGGACTACGCTATTAAATTGGGAACATGGAACGTATTAAGCCTACTGAGACCTGGAGATCTCCAAAATCTATCAAGTCAAGCCGAAGCCTACACATTAGACGTATTAGCATTACAAGAGCTGAGATGGTCAGGAAGTGGCATTCACGATACCAGCAATGGTTACACTTTCTACTATTGTGGCCATCCGAATGGAGGAGAATTCGGCGTCGGATTTCTCGTTCGTCGCCAAATGAATCAATACGTCATCGACTTCCGCCCAATCAACAAGCAGATATGCACAATAAGACTCCGCACGCATAAATTTAATATATCGATCGTCAACATTCATGCGCCTACTGAAGACAAGTCGCATGATAAATAGAAATAAACTCTCATATCGGACCCAACAGCTTGCATCAATCCAGTAACAATAATGGGCTTCGCACCGTCGAACTGGCAGATGTATGACCTAGTTGTCTCAAGCACATTCTTCCCTCACAAGAAAATCCACAAGGCAACGTGGAGATCAAATGATGGAAGAACAGAAAACCAGATTGATCACGTTATGATCTCAAAGAGACATTCCTCTAGTATCACTGACGTACGATCGTATAGAGATTCAATAGACAGGCAAAGAAGACCGTGCGCTGAAATCTCGATGCGTTAAAACAACCCGATTCTTTAGAGTTACCAAACGGCCGTCACAGATTACCTTGAAGGGCATAACACTAACCCCGAAGATCCATTCGATATTCAAGAGCAGTGGCTAACTGTACAGTCGGCCCTTATATCCGCAGCACAATCGACCATTGGAAGGAAACCACCGAAAACTGGCAATGAGTGGTTTGACGACCACTGCCGTCAGAGCGTCGAAAATAAACGGCAACTGCGTGAAAAATGGTTAACTCGGAACACCAGAAGCACTAGAACGGAATATTTGAACGCAAGAAAAGAAACGACCAAACTTCTCCGGCAAAAGAAACGCGCGCAGATGAGACACTTTATCAAAGACATCAGCTTTCATGCGGCAAACGGAAACCGCAGCAACACCTTTGCTAATACTAGGAACCTTATCAAAGATATCCATCCTAAATCGACCGCCATCAGAAACAGGGATGGTGAGTTGAGAACAAGCCAACATGATGTTTTAGCGGTTTGGCAAACTCACTTTCAAAATCTGCTAAACAGGACTGATGAAGTGACCCCAATTCAAGCTATTGATCCACCAGGCGAGGAAGACTTTATCCCGTACCCCACAGCAGATGAAGTGGACGCCGCCATCGCTAGACTCAAGAATGGAAAAGCGCCAGGACTCGATGGAATACCCGCAGAACTAGTAAAACTCGGAGGCGCAACACTGGCATCAAAGCTCTATGACCTGATTCTCGCTATCTGGGACCAAGAGGTTCTACCCGATGAATGGAAGACAGCACTCATCTGCCCTTTACATAAAAAAGGCGACCGTCTTAAATGTGAAAATTACCGAAGCATAGCATAGTTGCGCTTGCCAGACTCATTCCTTACGTTGGGAGTACAATATTAATATACATCAGGTCTACATAGATTTCCAGCAGGCGTATGATAGCATAAATCGCGAGAACCTTTGGTCCGCGCTCATACGTCTCGGCATCCCGGAGAAACTAGTTTCTCTGTGCAAGCTTTCAACATCTGGATCTAGCTGCAGAGTAGCAATTGAAGGCGCGGTCTCTGACCCCTTTGAAATAACATCTGGCGTGCGACAGGGCGATACACTCGCGCCAACACTTTTCAATCTGGCGCTCGAGTACGTGATCAGGAAAAGCGGAATTAAGACTCAAAACTGCATTTTTAACCAATCTAGCCAAATTCTTGGCTATGCAGATGATATCGTCCTTCTTGGACGAAGAACTCAAGACATCAATGACAATCTCGTACCGCTGGACCGCAATGCGCGGCGACTTGGATTATGCATTAACAGCTAGCAAAACAAAATATTTAGCAACATCCCGGAGCATTCCCAATGCCGATTACGAATCCGGTGAACACAACTACGATGGCGTACAAGACTTCAAATATCTCGGGTCAACAATAACATCTACGAATGATATTCAGGCAGATATAAAATTCCGAATTGCTGCCGGCAATAGAGTCTTCCACGCACAGTCGAAATTATTACGATCCTCGGTGTCTTTCATTGGTGAGTAGTGTTCACGAGAATTGCTCACTGCCAAGAATGTTGTTGATGGTTTGATGATGTACTGCTGCCCTTCGTGTTCAAATGGTACCGGAATTATACGGTACATGTTGTACGCATTTGATTGAATTAATGGTATTTGAATGTGGAATATAACCATATTTGTCACCACTCTTGCCCTTACGGTCATCACCTCATAAACGTCAGCTAGAGAATGAGTAGGTAGGGAAACTGTGGTGGCTGTATGATCCTTAATTTTCCATAGTTCATCTTCCAGTTGTGCTCTATCAATTGTGAATTTATTATACCGTTATGCGCGTGGGTGAGTACTTCGATGATGATTCTCTGAGTATCCTCTATGTTTTTAATGATCAACATAAGTTGTATAGCTAACATATTAATCATTGGAGTTTTATGGAGTTTCGCATTGTCGGATGTGAGATTGTTCTATGTGTCAATGAAATTATTCATTGTGTTTGCTCATAGTATTTATTTGCTGTCCTGTTTGTTCACTAATATGCTTTATAATATTAAAAGTTGCATTAATAATTGATGTTTGGTTTTGAATTACGTTGAGCAATGTTTCACTTTTATCATCCAGGTTTGATATTAGTTGTTCGTAATGTTCTGCATCTCGTTCATTTAAAACACCGAATAAGTCACCCATGACATGCCCTACAGCATCACCGAAACCTCGCTTAACGCGTCTTCGCTCCTTATTAGAATTCTGGATTACTGTGTTTGCCTTTTTCATGTTTTCCATTTGGTGCCCGATTTGTTGGATAAGAGCCATGAATATGCTATACTGATCTGTGTGGTTAGTAGGCTCTTGGCAAACTTGTTTTAAGTATTTGAACTGCGTATTTACCTGTTTCAGTTCCACGTCAAAACCTCTGAGATCATAGTATAAGATTATATTCCAGGTCGAAGCTAACGGATTCATTTCAGCTTGTCTCTCGAAGTAGAATCCCGGCTGGTGGTTCAGGTATTCTATGCTATACCCTGTTGTACTGGTCCATTCCGCTACCGTATCCTTGTTAGTTAATGATTTTTGTTGTTGCATTGGTAATTTTTCACGAATTCTATAGATCCAGCCCGATAGATCTTATGCGCCTCTTTGTTTAAACGGTGATCTCTAAATTGTGCCTCGCGTTCAGAAAGCAATTTTTTAATTTGCTCATTGAGAATGTCAAATTTATCAAGTATTTGCTTGGCTTGTAATGCAGCTTGAGTTTGTTGACCACTTTCAATCATTTCAATTATTTTCGATTTAAGAGGGTCACTTTCGATTTTTTCAAGTCTCACTTTTTCTTCGGCCGTTTTTAGTTTATCCAATTGGTTTCGTTTTTCGGCCATTACCGATTGGTATGGGGATAATTGGTTAATGCATGTGGCCGTCCATTCAATAGATTTATTCACATGTTGTATTTGTTCCTATAATCCACTCCATTGATGACTCCAGTCATTCAATGATGATTTAAAATCAATCATTTTTAATGCAATATCGGACTATTCTTGTTGGAGTGACATAATGGAGTTATTGATATCTTCATGGACAGGTGGTGCTGTGTTTACTAAAATACTTTGAGCTAATCCAACAATCGATTGAACGCGGGTGCAGCCTTCATCTTTTAGCATCAATAGAGAAGTTTTTGGTTAATTTCGTTCAACCATTGACGACATTCACCGATAGCACTAATAAATTCTTGGTGAGACGTGACGTAATTCTGCCAACGTGAATTTAATTCTTTGATTTTATGGAATATTAGTTGATATTTAAAAACTAATTCTGAAATTTGTGGATTTCTGGAACCGGGTAAGCCTCTATACAAGGCTTGAGCTTTTTTCGTTACATTATCAATTTCTAACTCTTTAGCTCGGATTTCACCTCGATACGATTTAATGGCTTTGAATTGTTCTTCTTTCTCGGGAAGCGATGATTTTAGATCGATTGAATGTTCACATTTTTTATCCACAAAATACATCCATCACGGAGATTTTCGAATCATGTTTACCTTCGATTGTCTCAATAGTGGAATTTACAGATGATAGCAAACCTTCCCACTCTTGTTGAGAACAATCAATTTGTGAATTTATATTGATTTGACCGGATTCAATTGTGCCTGGCACGACTTTATCACCCAAATAACGAATTTGTTGAACTCGTTCATTTTCATTCTTCCAGCTACAATTGTAGCTCTTCATACGTTCCAAGTTAGTTTGAAGTGAAATTAGATCGAGTTCTAAATCACCCCAGAGTTTGATTGTATTGTGGGTTGCGTCAATGTATTCTTGGGTATCCATAACCGCTTTGCTGTATTGTTGATGATTTGTAACAATATCTTCATATTTGTCCAGGTACGATTGGGATTTTGCGAAAATATCATTATATTGGTTAATAATATCCGATCACTCTTCAATACTACTTACTCTCGGTGAAAAATAATCTCAAAAGAATGCAACCCGACTCTGACAAATAAATATACAGACTGGGAGGGATTCAAAGAAGAGCTGAATAGTAGAATAAAACTTAATGTACCGTTAAAAACAGAAGAACAACTAGATGAAGAAATCGTAAAATTCATAAATGACGTACAACAGTCAGCATGGAATAATACGCCGGAGTTCAAAAGAAGAACAATAGGTACAAATTACCCAAAAGAAATCAGGGAACTTGTCGAAGAAAAAAGGAGAGCCAGTAAGAAATGGCAATACACCAGGATGCCTGCAGATAACAACAAACCTGAATAACCTGGTACAGCGACTCAGGAGGGAAATCCAGTACATTAAAAATGAAACAATAAACTCATATCTACAGTCAGTAACATATGAAAACGATACTGACTATTCTTTGTGGAAGACAACCAAACAAATGAAAAGACCAATAACTCAAATACCGCCCATAAGAACAAGCAATGGGAATTGGGCCAGAAGCAATGAAGAAAAGGCAAAAGCTTTCGCTGACCATCTAGAAAGTATTTTTCAGCCTAATGAGTTACAAGAGAGAGAATAATTCTAAGAAGTACAGGAAACTATTGATCAAGAAATCGCTCTGACCACCCCTGCGGAATTGACTAATGAAATAAAAAATGTAAAAAATGTAAATCCTAACAAAGCGCCAGCCTATGACTTGATAACAGGAAAAATCTTAAAACAGCTATCGAAGAAGGGCATTAAAAAATTAACAACTCTAGTCAATGCAGCTTTCAGGATGAAAATGTATAAAATGTATGGAAGTTCGCGGAGGTGATTATGATACCTCAGCCTGGAAAACCACCAAACGAAATAACATCCAATAGACCGATTTCGTTACTGTCTATTATGTCAAAACTATTTGAAAGACTTCTCTTAAAAAGATTGAAACCAATAATTGAAAGGCAGGAATTAATCCCCACACATCAATTTGGATTTCGAGATAGACACTCTACAATCGATCAAATTCATAGAATAACAGATATCATAGAAAGATCACTCGAAGAAAAGAAAATCTGCTCAGCAGTCTTCCTTGACGTGGCCCAGGCGTTTGATAAAGTTTGGCACGAAGGTCTTCTGCACAAACTCCAGAACATTCTACCTTCACAATTCTGCCAAATATTAAAATCCTACATTACAGAGCGACACTTTCGTGTTAAACAGGAACAATCATACTCAGAAATTAAAAAGATCAAAGCTGGAGTACCACAAGGAAGTGTCTTAGGACCCATTCTATATTTATTATTCACAAGCGATATTCCATTATCTCAGAATACCACAATTGGCACATTAGCAGACGACACTACTATTTTGGTAGTAGATGATACCATAGAAGGAGCAAATAAGCTTCAAAGTGCGATGAACAAAATTTATTGATGGACGAAGCAATGGCGTGTCAGGTCAAATGAAACAAAATCCATACGTGTTGAATACACCAACAGAAAAATTTATCATTTGCATGTGGTGTTAAATAATGTCCCATTACCACATGCTAACTCAGCAAAATATCTAGGGATGAATCTAGATACCAAACATAGATGGAAGGTCCATGTGAAGAAAAAAAGTGAAGAACTCAGACTCAAATATAGAAAGATGTATTGGCTGATGGGAAGGAACTCCAATCTATCAATAAACAATAAATTGATGCTGTATAAGCAGATATTAAAGCCCATTTGGATGTATGAACCAGAGAAGCAAACAATGCTGCACGGAAGCATGAAGTGAGGCTCCAGAATCACCCGAACGTTGAGGCCAACCAACTACTCAACCACAGGGAAGCAGTGAGAAGACTGAAAAGAGTAAAACCTTTTGAGTTAGCACTATAGTCAGCGTAAGGCAGTAACACCAGTAAATAGAACATAAGGAAAACCAATGGGGATACCTTAATTAAACACGATTTAGCAATTTAGGTCAAAAAAGAAATGTTGTTAGTCTATAGACTATAGGTACATTGTAAAATTTTATGTGAATAAATATGATTGTAAAAAAAAAAAAAAAAAAAAAAATTCTTTTTATCTTCTTCACGCAAGATCAACATTTCAACTCTCGACACTACTGCATTTATTTATTTAATTTATTTTATTTTTCTGTCAAGACGGTTTGTATTCATTTTGATCTAGTACATATAAATTTAGCTCAAAATTGGATTTTAAGCCTATGTACTAAATGGTGTTTTCAATTACATAACAATTGGTTTTAACTCATCCGGCGCGAAGGACCATTAATCTGTACCAATAGGTTCGATTTCAAATTAAAAGAACGAATGTTAAACTTAGCGCCAACGAATGAATTCTAGATAAGAGTGTTTGCTGAATTCCATATAGATAAGCTTTTTAGAATGTTTGCTTCATATGAATTTGCGGGGTAAACAACACATGGCTTAAATTTAATAATTTTATCAATTACAAATATTGGAATATTAAATCAGTAGAAATCGTTTTTACTCCCGCTATCAAGTGAATAAACTAATAGACAAAAATTAAACAACCCCACCACAAAAATCAAAATTTGACAATCCACTATAACTATATTGTGCAATAAACTCTTGAAAACTGCACACTTAGTCCCACGCCCCTATGTTGTATTAAAGCAATTATAATTATTATTTAAATATTTAATTAAACTTTATTGTAAAACAAATATTTAATGTTAACAAAAAAAAATTATTTTTTTTCTATGTTGAGTGTGATGGCAAATTAAACGTAGAATATTTTTATTTTATTTTTTGTTTGTCGATCAATATTGTATAAAGTTGTATGTACAATTGAAGATAAAAAAAAAATAAAACGTTTAACATCGCGAGTTTCTATTTCACACGATCTAGAAAATAGTTTTTGTAGGTACATACGAGTACATATACATATTTCAAACCAATTCCAAAACCACAATACATATTTTTTAATTTGTATGTTGGGAATACGAATATGTGCGGTAAATGGTAAATTAAATTATTATGTTTTTTTTTATTATCCGATTATTGTTTTAATTGCACATAATCAGTTTAATAAAAAGAGCGAGCGGCCAGCCAAGTTAAGTCAATTTGGGAATTGAAATAATATGTATTATCATAATGTAACTGATAATAAAGCTTTCAGGGATCTATGTACGTATATATGTGCTGCTCATTCGCATACTGTATTGTAGATATGAATTTAACATAATTTAAATAAAAATAAAACGAGTATCCTCACGCCACACAAAAGCAACAAACAAAATAAAATCCCACATATGTTTTATGATTATGTTCAACATAAAAATTACACATGAATGGTTCATTAAAATTATATTAATTTTAACTTCCATCTTCTCCGTCTCATCATTTTTTTTTTTATGTTGCTCTTGTTGTTGTTTTCATTCTCATTTTTCTTAAAAACATTATCTTAAAAAAATATATTTTTGTCTTAAAAAATAAATAAATAAGTAATTTATGTCAAAATTATGATATTTGATACATAAATTATATGTGATAGAAGAAAAAATGTTGTTTTTGTAAATCGACAACAACAAAAATGGTGCCTCTTGCTATAAAGAGGATGGTTCATGGATATAAGGTAACAGACAGACATAGGGTATGTTCAGTTCAAAACATGACGGATTACCACATGACTCACATGACTCCCCAAAAACAAAACATAAAATAGATTTATAGTTCCTTTAAAGTTTTCTGTTTCTAGTTCGTTGATTGTATTTGTATTTACGTACATTCATGTATTCTGAGAAATGATAAAAACTAAATCAAACTATTATATAGCTATTTTCACTACAATAAATTTTCCGATTGGGAAAAACCCGGAAATTGTAACGAAAAACCCAAATAATAAAAATTATGAATCTCTATATATTTATAGCATGGGGGGGTGGTGCGCGCGCTCATGTATCCACGACAACAAATTAAAATTTCATCTTTGTATACATACATAGATGTATAGGCTCGCGCACACACATCCCCTGTTATCAAATATCATATAAATGATGTGACAACATTTTTTTTTCGGTTGTACTAATTCGTTTTAGGGTGACTCAACTTTTCAATCATATATGTCTGTACATACGTACATATATAGCTACATATGAAAATGGTTAGCACAAAAAAATCAGCAGCATCACAACATAATTTATATAATATCATGATTTGTTTATCCAACTAGAATATCTGCTGTCGTGATATAAATCGGTCGGAATGATTTTTAATTTTTTTTTTTTTTTTTTGTTGGTTAAATCGATTTCCCAAACTTTTCGTACACAAGTTTTTCCCCGAAAACAATTCTGACGGGAAATTTGATTGACACTCTACTTTAATATAGTTTGTGTATATATAGATGTGTCTGTGTGAAAATGAACGACACTGCAAATGACATTTCCGCATTCAATATATATGTATATGATATTGTTGTTATTTGGTTGATTGTCTCGAAAAAGTCATGTTGAATGATGACAACTCATAATTTTATTTTATGTTTAAGATTTTTTTGTTTTTTTTTGTGTAGACAAATAACGAAGCAACAAGAAAGACGTTCTACACGGCAAGTATAATATATAAAAATCGTGATTGATGGTAATACATGAAATTTATGTTTTATTTAAAATAACAACCATAACACTCTCGCCTTTATAACAAAACGAACTATTATTTTTGTGTATGCGCTGTAAATATTAAGATAATAATCAGATGATGATGCCATCAGTTTTGGCGAATTCTTATATATAGAGTTACATGAAAACGCCAAAATAATTTTGTATAAAGGATTAAATTTTCAACATTTCCGCATATACGAGTATGTACGTATGTATGTATGTACTGTAGTGAAAGATAAATCAATTTTCGCGCAATTAATGTGCATTTAATTGAAGGTTGCAATAAATATTATTGCGGATTTTTATTTAAAATTTAAATTTTTTTCTCTGCTAAAATGATTTATTCGCCAGAATTTTATCAAAAGCAACAATAAATTATTTTTTTACATTTGAAACGATGTTTTTTTTATGTATTGTGGATGACAATTTTATTTGTTGTTGTACGTTAAACAAACTACACGAGAATTTTACTGGTCGAACGAAAGAAACTGCGTATTCAATTTACTAGCATATATTTAAGATATATAAGTTTTAGAAATACTCTTACATCTAAAAGCAGCTATTTCACTGGAGTATGCAACATAAATAAATTTTTACTAGACACGTAAAACTACGAGAAGCTATTGAAGAATTTGGCAAAGTGCAATTCAAAATTGAAGAAACCTGCGAATCACTAACGACTTTACTTATAATCATACGGTATATGGTTTTTGAACTGCTACTATGCCAAATTAATGAATTATACACTGAGTACCAAAAGTATTCAAATTCCCAATAAACAGTTTAAGAGGGATATTTGTAATATAACATTTTTGAAATTCCTTGACTGGGTCATATCGAAGTAGCTGAATTTGTATTTATTTAATATGGCACAAACAGGCTCGAAAATATTCCAAAAATAAGGAAGCACTGGGACTGTCTACGGTAACATTTTCCAAATTTATTAGAATTTAACTTTTTATTATTCTTAGTATTTGACAAAAATTCTGTGGTATAAGCCGACTATATAAATTCCTAGAATGAACCAGCTGTATAAATAAAATATTTTTAAAAAGTCTGGGATGGGTTTTTTACGCTTGGGATGTCAGAGGTACACACGTCGATTATGTAACTCGCCGGATGTACTGCCGCGGGTAGTATCATTCGATTTTGAAGTTTTTCGTATTATTGAAAACGCCGTATCGTATTATTCAAAATGCAGTTCAAAAAATCGGTTTTATTGCAAACCACTGCAAAGAACAAAACCGTATATGCCCGTCATTGCTGCGAGAGTAGTCACGAACAAAACTCTTGCCCAAGAAAGACACGTAGGTGAAATTTGTCTTAAATCTGTCCTAAAAAACAACAAAAACAATTTCAGTTTATATATTGTGTTAGTGTACAAAGCAGAATGTCTCGATATAAAGAATTTTATCACTAACAATATAAAATATAGTGCGATGATTACATTATTTTGCGAAATTCCTTACCCAAGGAAGATACCAACATAACAAAGAAACCACAAAGATGAATTTGGGTCTGAGCTATCCGAAAAGTATTTCAATTTTGAAAAAAGTAGGGGATTAAGGGGTTTAGGACAACCATGTTTGGTATGACCTCATGTATGTCAATTAAATGATTTTTCCGAATTTTCTTGGGAAAATCTTAGGAAGCTAACACCATAATGACATATATTCCAACATGTCATTGGGTCTAAGCAATCCGAAAAATATATGTCATTATGGTGTTAGCTTCCTAGGATTTTCCCAAGAAAATTCGGAAAAATTAAATAATAGACATACATGAGGTCATACCAAACATGGTTGTCCTAAACCCCCTAATCCCCCACTTTTTCCAAAATTGAAGTATTTTTCAGATAGCTTAGACCTAGTCACATGTTGGAATATATGTCATTATGGTGTTAGCTTCCTAGGATTTTCCCAAGAAAATTCGGAAAAATCATATAATCGACATACATGAGGTCATACCAAACATGGTTGTCCTAAACCCCCTAATCCTCTACTTTTTCCTAAATTGAAATATTTTTCGGATAGCTTAGACCCAATGACATCTTGGGATATATGTCATTATGGTGTTAGCTTCCTAGGATTTTCCCAAGAAAATTCGGAAAAATCATATAATAGACATACGTGAGGTCATACCAAACATGGTTGTCCTAAACCCCCTAATCCCCTACTTTTTCCAAAATTGAATTATTTTTCGGATTACTTAGACCCAATGACATCTTGGAATATATGTCATTATGGTGTTAGCTTCCTAGGATTTTCCCAAGAATATTTGGAAAAATCATATAATCGACATACATGAGGTCATACACAACATGGTTGTCCTAAACCCCCTAATCCTCTACTTTAACCAAAATTGAAATATTTTTCGGATGGCTTAGATCCAATGACATCGTGAGCAATACCTCAATATGGTGTTAGCTTCCCCAAGAAAATTCGGAAAAATCATATAATAGACATACGTGAGGTCATACCAAACATGGTTGCCCTAAACCCCCTAATCCCCTACTTTTTCCAAAATTGAATTATTTTTCGGATTGCTTAGACCCAATGACATTTTGGAATATATGTCATTATGGTGTTAGCTTCCTAGGATTTTCCCAAGAATATTTGGAAAAATCATATAATCGACATACATGAGGTCATACACAACATGGTTGTCCTAAACCCCCTAATCCTCTACTTTAACCAAAATTGAAATATTTTTCGGATGGCTTAGATCCAATGACATCGTGAGCAATACGTCAATATGGTGTTAGCTTTCCCAAGAAAATTCGGAAAAATCATATAATAGACATACGTGAGGTCATACCAAACATGGTTGTCCTAAACCCCCTAATCCCCTACTTTTTCCAAAATTGAATTATTTTTCGGATTGCTTAGACCCAATGACATCTTGGAATATATGTCATTATGGTGTTAGCTTCCTAGGATTTTCCCAAGAATATTTGGAAAAATCATATAATCGACATACATGAGGTCATACACAACATGGTTGTCCTAAACCCCCTAATCCTCTACTTTAACCAAAATTGAAATATTTTTCGGATGGCTTAGATCCAATGACATTGTGAGCAATACGTCAATATGGTGTTAGCTTTCTAGGGATTTTTCAGGAAAATTTGAAAATTTATTTAGTTATAAAAATTCACTTAATCGGGTAAACTATTAGATTTATCGGTTTATCCGTATAAAATATGATATTCTCACCAAATGTAAACATTTTTAGGATTTAGGACAAACATCTTGTGTCTGAATTGTGAATTTTTTCATAAAAAAATCCTAATTTTTGTTTTTTTAGTTGTTAGGACAGATTTAGGACAAAACTCACGTGAATAGAAAGACTGAGGACGCTAATCGCTTTGGGCTTTCGGCCAATCATAACAAAGCAAAATATGTCCTTCATATAAAACGGCCATGAACCTAATGATAAAGAAAACTTTTTGTGACAGTTAAAGACAAAAATACTTTTCGATTGAAAATTGTTCAACTGAATATGCAGAATGTAAATACAGTGGGAAATGTAATCAGACATTGTATTGACACAGAAGCAATTGTATAAAAATAAGATGTGATCTAAATAGTTTCTATCTAGGCAGTATTTATTTCCAGAATTCAGACGGGCCAGAGGAATATCTACACAAGCTTGACATTATGGATGGTCTAAAAAGTCAGGCGACTTCAATGCAAAGTCCAAACTCTTGCACAATAAGGACACCAATGAGAGAATAGCTCTCGTTGAAAAATGTATAGCACAAAGTAGCCTCTTTGTTATTAACGAAGAAGAGCAGCCTAGTATATACTCCCATAATGGCAATTTGATCTTACACACAAACGACCGCAGAGCAAGTGTCCTCATCTTAGGTTCGGAAAACACGGAAAATGATCAATCAATCGTCAGGAAAACTTCCTTGATTTATTAGCAAACAAACATGCAAATTGGGAGAAGTTCCACCACCTATTAAGTAGCACCTGGGTAAACCTGGTGAATATCCTGAATATATCGGAAGAAAATGACGTCGCTAAAGTTGACCAAATAATATCAGGCTCTATCATCAAAGTCTGTGGCGCTACCATACCATATAATCGTACCCACACAAGAATTGACGAATAAAAGAAAACTGGTGCAAAGGTTGCCCAAAGCATAAAAAGAGACTCGAACCCCAAAACCCGGGGAAGCAAGAAACTAACATACATATGTAGAAAATCATAATTTCAAAAGTATAAGTGTCGAAGACCAAAATAGCTTATATCAGTTTATAACAGGTCACAGTAATACAGAACCAAGGGGTTTTTGACAGGCAAAATGAAAAATAATGAGGTACTAAGTACCCTTGTAAGCGGTGGTGAGTAATCAACAATCTGTTGGGAGAACACCACAAAATGCTTACTCGATATCTTGCTACCGGATGACAGTAAGGAAATTAACTCGGATGTGCAAAGATCAATCCGCGCGCATCACAACATTCTATCAGGTGCGCGAAATGTGCGCCACTTCAGTGACGAAGAGGCCACTTTGGCGATCATATATATGAAAATAAACAAAAAAACATCAAGGTGGAAGTGATACAACGTGTTTGGCCTATTATAGAGCCCAGTATCACAAGCTTAATGAATACGTGTCTGAGTAAAAGAGTTTTCCCCAAAGCTTAAAAGAATGGCAAAGTATGGTTACAATTAGAAAAGGTGGCGATAGGTGACAAACCGATCCAAAGGCATACACACGGATAATGCTGTTGTCCGTCTTAGGTAAATTACTTAAAAAATTAATTACCTGCAGGTTGATGGACATATTCCAAAAGAGTGGCAAATACAATGATAAATAGTTTGGCTTCAGAGAAAATAGATCGACGAGGATGCAATGAACTAAATGATTAGTATTGGAAAGATTCGAACCAAGAGTATACATTCTAGGTGTTTTTCTAGATTTATTGGGCGCATTAATCAGTTGTGGTGGCCAAGTATTATGTGGGAGTTAAAGAAAATTAATTGCTCCACAAATATTTACAACCTCATAAACAAATATTTTTCTGAAAGAACTGCCACTGTAACTACAAGTCATAGTACACTCCAAAATTGTGTCAATAAGGGGTTCCTACAAGGTTCCATTGTATGCCGACATTTATGGAATATTTTCCTCACAGTAGTATGAGCCACGAAGTCCAAGGGGTAGCAATCGAAGTTGAAAAGGTAATGATATTTGCTGAAGAACTCTAGGAACTCTAGACTTAGTATTCAAGAAAAAGCGCAACTGGCCATAGACACGATGGTAGACTGCTATGCAGTTATGATTCAATAAACGGGATCACTTGATATCAAAAGATCTTCATTGAACGCAATAAATGTTCAAAGTGTCAAATGGCTTGATTGGACTTCGACGAAAACGAAAGGCTCGGAGTTACCTCACATGTTAAAAAGGTTTCGGAGAATAGCAAGAAAGCTTTCGCCGTGCTAAAAAGAGTACCAAGAGATACATAGGGCCTCAAGCAAGGTACCTTGTCTACTATATATGAAGGCCTGATCACCACCGGCAAACCCTAATCCGTGCTCAAAGACATGTCTTGCTGGGAATCACCAAGGCGTACAGAATGGTATAACAATGGTTTCCCTCTTGGCCGGAATAATTCCAATAGATATAGTCCTAAATGAAAGAATTACCATTTATAAAATAAGAAAAAGGTAAAATATGAACTACGGAAACGTTTATGTTCTGGGTAATCAGATACGGCGGAACCAATTGAGATCACACAAGAGGCAATTAAGAAGATATCTTCAAGAGCGTGGTTAACGCAAACGGCAACAGGGCATGGAAGAATGGCATCATATATGCGCCGACTTAGTCTGGCAGAATCCAGTACCTGTGAATGTGGGCAGGGCGAGGACACAATTGATTATATCCTCAATGACTGTGAGCTTGTGCAAGGAAGAGATCAACTTTGTGTTGAAATAAGAGTTTAGTGACCAGCAAATAAACTTGCATTGATGATGCTAAACAACCTCAACTCATTTTAAAAAAATAAGAATACCGTACTAACCGGTAGGTATAGTAAAGCTACTTCGACCTATTGAATAATTAAATTGTATTAAAGTAAGTCTAGTAATAGGAAACGAGTATGCACCTCCACGCGGCAGGGATGAAAACGGGGAAACCTGGCCAAGCATACCGATCTGTAAATAAATGATGAGCCATGTGAGGCGTTGTGAGGATGGATATATGCCTTGCCTGAGAGCCAAATCGACTACAAATCGTCAAATAAAGAAGGGTGGGAGGAAAGGTCAATCGGTATTATGAAATCCGCGGGTGAAACACACTCAGTATAAAATCTATCATTCTAAATACGCGAATAATTTACTGCGAATTTATGTTTTAGTTGTGATGGTTGTGTTTTCAGTGGGTTATTTTTTTAGCATGAGGAACAATAAAATGTAAGTTGAGAATTTATTTACTCGTTCTGGTATACACAAAAAAGAGTAAACCAAAAAATGTATTTGTTAAAGGAAACGACTGACGACTAAAGACTACAGGACTTCCCGTCGTTTAGTGGCTCTTATCAATTCCTTAACTATAGTTCACAACACCAGTAAATTAATGTAAATTATATTTATAATTGTCTAGGCAACTTAGTCAGGGTCTATACATAGGTACATTGATGAAAGAATATCTGGTTTAATATTAGAACTTAGGACCGGTTCAAAGAAAGTTAACGTTCAATCGTTCATCCTGTTCGGCATAAACTGGGCTTGCACAGAACAATTCTACTTGAAGAAAAAAATTCAGTAAAACCTAATATATTCGACTCGGAACAAGATACTAGCTGAACTTATATGGCCGAATGTTAGATTGAAGTGAGAATTAATATCGGAGAACCTATTTGAAATCTGGAAGCAAGATTGGATAAACAGAGTTTACGTTTATTCAAGTTTGCAGGCAATACTTATTTTATTGTGTACATGCCTCACGATTAAAATACATTCAAATAAAAAAATTGTCAAGAGACTATAATGATAATGGAACGAGGGCTCGAACTGGGAATGCTTCACAATATATATGTAGGTCTGCTTGATAGTGAGATGATTAGCTAATGCTGAATATTTGCAGGAACTGTACGCTTTTTCCGTACTATCACTTGAACAAGTGTTGGTATAAACAGGTGGTAGTATAGTTTACCATACCTTTGGTGGAGACAAAAAATGCCATAATTGATAAATCCGTGGCTAAGGAAATTAAGTGTCGTTACACCGAAAGTGCTTTTAGATATATTGATATTAAATTAACGCCTAATAATCTTTGGAACAGTTGCTCTAAGTGTAATTTGTGTGGTTTTTCAGTTTTGGATGCGACTAGAATGACGTATGTGTAAACGAAGACAATTTCAAAATCTCTGTCGATTGCATTAATAAACCGCAGGAAAGTTTGAGCTACGTTCCGATGATTCTAGTTCCGGCATTCTAGTTAATTCGTTTAACTCAAAAAGTGTGGTTATAGCCGTTTTGTCTACGTTTTCGAATGCGACGCGAATTAAATGATAAGCTCCAATCATGTCTATTTTGGAAAAAAAATGATCATTTGTTTAGATTCATGAAGCAGTATAGAATGTGGGGTGTCGGATAAGGATCAGGTATAGCTAACGTATTGATAACCTCCGATAATCTCCACCAGGCTTCCAGCCTAAATCATTCTTCCGGACCTTGTGTATCGGACAAGATATACTGAAGCAAAAGATTGACGGCATTGTCTGAGGTTAACCATGTGTTGAAATACGATATACGCTAATATGTCGATCAGACTCGAAACCTGGAATGATCTATGCGATTGTGATTTTGGTATTGATTCTAAATAAACAATGAGGTTACCAAGTGCTTTGTTGGATGTAGAGGGCTGTTGGTTTAACCTGTCTTGGACATTACGTGGACTGGACGTGCGTTGGTTTTGTTTCACCTCATATATTGTGTCAGCTAAATTGATTAATGCGTTGAGGGACTGGCCTTTATAGATTGTACCGCGACGTGAACTTGGTGTGGCAGGTAACGTAGGACGCCAGCTAAATGCTTTTTAAATGCCTGTAATCTGCTGATGGTTTCTGGTCGCCAATGTATAATGTAGTAAACAAAAGACTTTCCCACATCTAGTCGATAACTCAAAGATAATTTTGTTCATGTTTTTAGTCGGTTTGGTTGGAACACGTCACACGTTGTTGTTTTGTCTTCTATGCGACTTTTATCTATTCCAAATAATTAATATAAAGATTTGATCAATTGTGAACGTAATTTTTATCAAGAGTTTGTAAACAATTGTATTTATATTGCGGGCACATTGAAGTTACTCTGATTCATCTTATGCATCTTGCGCGTAGGAGGAGGAGCTTTTCGATGAAATCGCGCTCATTTTTATTAAATTGGCTTCCGAATACTTTTCTGAAAATGAGATTACTTGTTTATTAATTAAATGCGTAACCTATAATAAACATGCACATAGGTACTTACTTCCACAAGACAGTCGAAGATTCCGATTATTGGATTGAAAATGTTTGTCAAGTTTTATTCTGTGACGAAAAAGAATATTTTCAACGTCCATAAAATAAACAAAATACATTAAAAATATTTGTTCGATTCCCTGGTTGCGATAGTGGCAGACTATATTTTTGACTAAACAATTGGACATTCAAGACGAGTTTATGCATTTCTATCTTGCTGCAAAATATTCACCGACCATACATAAGCCAATCAAAACAAGCCATTTCGTAAGCAAATTTCCCCTTCCAAATTAGAATAATTTCAAATCGATGCAAAATGTGCAGCAGGCTGGCACTGCTACAAATTAAAAATATGCTCAAATTTTCACTCATTCGTATGTCAATTTTAGCTCTTTTACAATTTTTATTTTATTTTTGGCTGTATCTTGGCGAAACCGAAATGTCATTGTCGTCTTAACGTTGTCAAAATAGTGACATGAGTTTGCTGAAACTATACATATTTGTGTGTATTTAATGGTAAGATTAATGTTAATTTTAATTTGTAATTACTAATTAATTATATTCTGTTTTCATTTTTTCATGAGAAAATGTGTACTGCCTGCCATTCCAGTCAAAATGGATAGACAACTTTTTGCAGTCGGTGCAAAATCAAATGTTGTGTTTTTATAATGGTGGATGATGGATGTGATATTTATTATTTAAGATAAGTATTTTGTATTTATTAAAATGTTGGTTGTTTATCTTGATTGTATATTTCTAGATTCATGTACGGGAAGTCCCAGTTGGAAGTAAATATCTCTATTTGTGGCAACATTTAAGATTTCACCGAGTCGTTAAGCCATTTGCTTGCAGCGTCGAAGGATGTACCCGAAAATTTACGATTCGCCCTTATTTGAATGATCATATTCGAAAATGCCACACTGTTGAACGGCCGTATCAGTGCCTAGTATGTGGTAAACTTATTATCACCGGATCAGTATTTTAACAACACAGACTGATACACCGTGGAGAATGTCGATATGGATGCGAACGTGTGGTAACCGATTCTATCGAGCAGACGCACTACAAAATCATATAAGAATCTATACTGCCGAACAATTCTGTCCCTGCGAGTATTGTTCAAAGGCATTTCGACAAAACATTTTAGACCGTAAATTCACTCAAATTATGACACGGCTCTATCAACTTCAATTAGGTAAGTCGAAGTGCCACACCAAATTGGAATATAAGCTACCCAACAGTAGAATGTTTACATCTTGGACTTCTATCTTATTTATTCTATCTCTTTTATTTACACCAGTTGAAGCGTTGCATATTGAAGGTATAGGCTTAATTAATTTTTTAATTGTTTCAATATGATTTAATGCTTCAAATGAAAATTTATAATCCACACAGGACGTCGTAAGGATCGTCTAAAAGAGAAATCCTCTGATTATTATCAAGACGATTTGGCCGATGATGATAGTATAATACTAGAAAACGGGAAATAAGTGTTCCTCTGGCTGGGACCACGTTGCAGTGAAGTTAAAATAAATCGGCCCAATATAAAGCACATGAACAATCAACAATCGGTTCGTTCTCGGAAATTTTCAAAATATTTTCACGGATGGACCGCGTACAAAAAACCACCAATCGATTTTTTTGTTTTAATTTTTAAAATACTGATATTTTATGTACTTTACACACTAATCAAATTTATTAAATTAATTAAATTTTTATTTATATGTGCATTTATACTTTTATTTCGATATGTTCTGAGGTAGTTTGGTTTTCTGATAGTCTTAATTCGTGATTATTATAACCTTCTTCTGGTGCATCCTTGAAAGATACGCACATATATACAATGATTTAGTATTTACAGTGGGTTTGGTTGTGAAATTACAGTGTGTTCAATTGTTCTGAAAAATATAAACAAAAATATGGTGGAACAGTGTTTCCAGTATTAAAATCGGATGAGTTAGCAACATTTGGTGGTGGCCTTACGAGTTTGATTTCCCTTTTTATGCAAAGAAACTACCAACAGTAGTACGTTATATATTATCATCATATTTGCTTTGTAAATAACATCAATTAATTTACATTATGTCAAAATTATGTCAAAATAATGTCATAATTATACTAGAATAAAAAGCGGCTAACTCCACCCCGCTTTGCAGACAATTTTGCAGCAAGATAGAAATGCATAAACTCGCCATCAATTTTCTACATTTTAATTTAAACAAAAGCGGCTCCTAGACAATCAGTAATATAGTCAAAATAAACAGCCAAGCAGTGAAACATTTAGCGAAATTTGGTTATTAAACATTTTACTTGACATTACATTCTACCCGTAGTAATAGAATTTAAAAAAATGAACAATATGAACGTTAATGATTTGTAAATATAGAGAGAAGTATCCAGATACTGATAAGTCGCAGTTATTTAAAAAGTTTAATTCGTTGTGTGCTAACTGTAGAAATTAATTGAAGCGGATTAAGTATTTTGAAAAAAGCGGTGTTGAAACAGATGACATAATGGAACCAATATTTTTTGAAGAAATCAAATTTCTCAAAGGTCAGAAAGAACCAAGTACGTCACAAACTACTATTCAGACAGAGGATGACGACAAGGAAGAGCCTATTTAGAGAATTATATCGACGATGTGGATAATATTGGAGCAAGTAATACTCCATGTTCCTTCATCGATATTTCCTGACTCAAAATCTTGAACATCTACAGAGTTGCTATTCATGTATATTTGTGAATGGTTTCTTCTTAAATAATTGTGCAATTTCGCAGGAGATAGTCAAACGGATTTTTTACGATGTGGCGCTCACGACTTAGTCGATAATTAAAAATTCGTTCCTCCGCGATTAATCCTGTTTGGCTATAAGGTTACATACAATTTTTAGTCAATGCAAAAGCGTCATCCCCAGCATAAATAAAAGGTAATTACTTGCCACTACTTGGTAATGGAGCAGATTCTGAGATTTTAAGTAATTTATCTGATAATGCTTTTCCAAATACAGTATGTCCTAAAACACCTCCATCTGATTGATATTCGCCCATTAATACCTGCATGTACCATAATAAATTAATAATTGGTTTTACAACTGCCATCAATAGAATACTATTTTTTTTTTGTTGTAATTGTAGTAATATGAGCCTGTGTGTGGTGGTCTTTTAATTGACACGTGCCTGCCATGGACTGCTCCCAGACAACGCAGAACATTCCAGTGCTCATTAAATCTATTCGCAATAGCTTTCCATTCTGTTTCTGACAACTGTAATTACAAACAAACAAAAATATTACTCTGAGAAAAGTAATGCTAACATATATTTAATTAAAAAGAAGTATGAGAAGCAAAAATGGTTCTCAAATAAAGAAAGCAAGAAAACTTAATGAGGGTGATGAATTAATATCGCTAGCACGTAAACACCTTGAACAACTACAAACTGAGTTCGATAAAATTGGTTTGGCTTGGTCTGTAGACTTTCAGAAAATGACGCTGCAACACAAATTATTTGCAAAAAAAGGCAATTGACGATAAATTGTTTGAAGGCCAGATGGGCACTCTGCACAGCGATTCGGTGCAAATTAATTCTCTAATCCTCCTTTTTTTTAAATTTTCAATAAAATAAAGTTATTTACAATATTACAATTGTAAATAAAAAAATAAATTTTGAATATTTTTTGGAATGATTGTTGTATTTTACTTACCGTTATGCTATTCTTCAAGCTGTTTATTATGCTGCACAAGTCTCCAATAAAATGATCCCTATGGATTTTGAAGATATAGCAATTATAAATTTCAAATCCTCAAAACTATTTCCAGTAGCACAATAACGTGGTATTACTGATAAACGTTGACTTGGTGGAACAGCATCTCGCAAAAAGTTTAGAAAATCATTTTGTTCATTTATTCTTAGTTCGGCTATGGGCCGCTTAGAGCACGATTTTTATCGTGCCATGGTGAACAAATTTGGCATACTAACGTTTTAGTACAATATTTGAATTTACCGCACGCACTATTAAAAGGAGGTAAATTAACTATTAACTACATATTATTAACTATTCGCCCGCAGCCTTAGGCGAGCATCACACCAGAAATCCCATTTTAGAAAACCCAAATATTTTATATTTTTTATACTTGGATTTGATTGTGCCAATTTGTGCCTCTCGCTAAAAAATTTGTGTATAGTATACTTTAAGAAATACGATGGGTTTTCTGACGTGATTGTCACACCAGAAAACCTATAATATTCCTTTAATATATTACTTACATTTCTTAATATATTTCCGTTGTACCGCATTTTGCATCACTAACTTATTTTGCCACACACTATATAATAACTAGAATAGGCCAAAATCGGCCAACTGTATACGCAATATTACACAATATAAATGATTTATGATCAAGTCACAAAAAAGATTTCAAAAAGCCCAACTTTTATCACGGAACTAATTGTAAAATACAATAATACACATTTTGGCTCAGTATCGCGTTTGTGCATACTCTACATTGGCTAGAATCGGCCATAGGCTATCCAGGAAATATGAAATTTACGGTTTTCTGGAGTAGTTGTATAGATGATTTCTGGAAAACCCAACTTTTATCGGGGAACTAATTGAAACATATCCTAATACACAATTAGGCCCAGTATTGCGATTGTGCATACGCTATATTGGCTAGAATCGGCCCTAGAGTATCCAGAAAATATCAAATTTTACGGGTTTCTGGAGTAGTTGTATGGATGATTTCTGGAAAACCCAACTTTTATCACGGAACTAATTGAAACAGATCCGAATACGCAATTTGGTCCAATATTGCGTTTGTGCATACTTTACATTGGCTAGAATCGGCCATATAGTATCCAGAAAATATCAAATTTACGGATTTCTGGAGTAGTTGTATGGATGATTTCTGGAAAACCCAACTTTTATCACGGAACTAATTGAAACATATCCTAATAAACAATTTGGCCCAGTATTACGTTTGTGCATACTCTACATTGGCTAGAATCGGCCATAGAGTATCCAGAAAATATCAAATTTACGGTTTTCTGGAGTAGTTGTATGGATGATTTCTGGAAAACCCAACTTTTATCACGGAACTAATTGAAACAGATACTAATACACAATTTGGCCCAGTATTGCGATTGTGCATATTTTACATTGTCTAGAATCGGCCATAGAGTATCCAGAAAATATGAAATTTACGGTTTTCTGGAGTAGTTGTATGGATGATTTCTGGAAAACCCAACTTTTATCACGGAACTAATTGAAACATATCCTAATACACAATTAGGCCCAGTATTGCGATTGTGCATACGCTATATTGGCTAGAATCGGCCCTAGAGTATCCAGAAAATATCAAATTTTACGGTTTTCTGGAGTAGTTGTATGGATGATTTCTGGAAAACCCAACTTTTATCACGGAACTAATTGAAACAGATCCGAATACGCAATTTGGTCCAATATTGCGTTTGTGCATACTTTACATTGGCTAGAATCGGCCATATAGTATCCAGAAAATATCAAATTTACGGATTTCTGGAGTAGTTGTATGGATGATTTCTGGAAAACCCAACTTTTATCACGGAAATTATTGAAACATATCCTAATAAACAATTTGGCCCAGTATTACGTTTGTGCATACTCTACATTGGCTAGAATCGGCCATAGAGTATCCAGAAAATATCAAATTTACGGTTTTCTGGAGTAGTTGTATGGATGATTTCTGGAAAACCCAACTTTTATCACGGAACTAATTGAAACAGATACTAATACACAATTTGGCCCAGTATTGCGATTGTGCATATTTTACATTGTCTAGAATCGGCCATAGAGTATCCAGAAAATATGAAATTTACGGTTTTCTGGAGTAGTTGTATGGATGATTTCTGGAAAACCCAACTTTTATCACGGAACTAATTGAAACATATCCTAATAAACAATTTGGTCCAGTATTGCGTTTGTGCATACTCTACATTGGCTAAAATCGGCCACAGTATCCAGAAAATATCAAATTTACGGTTTTCTGGAGTAGTTGTATGGATGATTTCTGGAAAACCCAATTTTTATCATGGAACTATTTGTAAAACACTAAAATACATATTTTGGCCCAGTATCGCGTTTTTGCGTACTCTACATTGGCTAGAATCGGCCATATAGTATCCAGAAAATATCAAATTTACGGGTTTCTGGAGTATGGATGATTTCTGGAAAACCCAACTTTTATCACGGAACTAATTGAAACAGATTCTAATACACAATTTAGCCCAGTATTGCGATTGTGCATACTTTACATTGGCTGGAATCGGCCATAGAGTATCCAGAAAATATCAAATTTACGGTTTCCTGGAGTAGTTGTATGGTTGATTTCTGGAAAATTGTGTATTAGGATCTGTTTCTATTGGTTCCGCAACGCAATACTGGGCCAAATTGTATATTATGATCTGTTTCAATTAGTTTTGTGATAAAAGTTGGGTTTTCCAGAAATCATCCATACAACTACTCCAGAAAACCGTAAATTTGATATTTTCTGGATACTCTATGGCCGATTCTAGACAATGTAAAATATGCACAATCGCAATACTGGGCCAAATTGTGTATTAGTATCTGTTTCAATTAGTTCCGTGATAAAAGTTGGGTTTTCCAGAAATCATCTATACAACTACTCCAGAAAACCGTAAATTTCATATTTCCTGGATAGCCTATGGCCGATTCTAGCCAATGTAGAGTATGCATAAACGCGATACTGGCCCAAAATGTGTATTATTGTATTTTACAATTAGTTCCATGATAAAAATTGGGCTTTTTGAAATTTTTTTTGTGACTTGATCATAAAACATTTATATTGTGTTATATTGCGTATACAGTTGGCCGATTTTGGCCTATTCTAGTTATTATATAGTGTGTGGCAAAATAAGTTAGTGATGCACAATGTGGTACAACGGAAATATATTAAGAAATGTAAGTAATATATTAAAGGAATATTATAGGTTTTCTGGTGTGACAATCACGTCAGAAAACCCATCGTATTTCTTAAAGTATACTATGCACAAATTTTTTAGCTAGAGGCACAAATTGGCACAATCAAATCCAAGTATAAAAAATATAAATTATTTGGGTTTTCTAAAATGGGATATCTGGTGTGATGCTCGCCAGCTTTAGTTCAGTATTTCAATTTACACTGTTAAAACTCAATAAAACTAGAATTTTGTGAACATATTTAAAAATATAGTTAGAACGTATACCAAATGTGAATATTTTACTTTCTGTTGAAAAATAAAATTGAAAACAAAATGTTGAGAGCTGGTAAAACTCAATTCAAAATCAGTCCCGCTAAAGCGGATTGAAAACCCTTTAGATAGTATTACTACTAAGGTCTTCGATTTTGTATTTACTTGTCTTAAACGAAATTTCATATTTAACATTCTTGATTTCGCAATGCTGTTGTAACGAATTTCTATAGTAGATCAAAACAGATATGTCTTCAAAAATTAAAGACGTTTTAAGGGTTACGTACTGCGGTACTGCTATGGAAATAAATGATCGTATTTTCAAAAATGTGTAAACATTCTTGTAGGTTGATACAATAGGTTACATCAATTTACAGATCAGGTGATTCGGCTAATTTATACAAACAGTTACATGAAATAAAATGTTAAACTGAAATTGTGTTTTTTTTCTAAATTACGAATCATGTGTTAAATAATAGCTGATTTAAAAATAAAATAAAAATACTCGCAACTCTCTAATGAACTTCATTCCCGGACATAAATCTGAAACGTTAATAACTTCCACAAAATTTATACAAACCATTAAATTTACGACATTTTAAGATGTACTACTTAAGGTATAGTCAATCGCATTAAAAATTAAAGAATGTATATTTCATTCACTTAATTTAAATTAATACTTAAAATTAATTTATTAGGTTCGGGAAATTATTTTTCGTTCCTAGTATCCATCGCGTAGCGTTCCAAATAAATTCCCACACGTATACTTAAAATGCAATACTAACAAAAATCACGTAACGGATGGATAAACCACGGCCACAAAAAACAAAAAAAATTGTCAATTATTTTAAAATTTATTATAAAAACCATAAAACTATTCTCAAATAGCTGAACGACACATACATGTAGTAATATCATATTCCACATATATGGTATACATACTCCAGATCAAACCGCACATCTTCTTTTCAAATGGTCACATTAAAATACTTAAGAAAATTTATGATTTTACATTTACGGTTGATATATTTATGATTCTACTGTGGCGAACATTAAAAAACGAGAGAGGGAGAAAAAAAACCGTTAAACACATTTTTTTTATGGAAAATTACATTTTTATTTTCCTTCAATTTTAATTTTAGATTTTCTTTCTTTTTTTATTTTATTTTTTATTACTTTCAGAAGAAAATCTCCAATCGTCGTTAATTGGTCCGAGTTTGTTGAAAAAATCTACAATTTTTTTTGTTTTAAACGATGATAACAGTGTAATTAATTTTCCCGAAGCTTTTAGCTTTCCGCTCAGTTATATTTTTCCCATTTGTTTTTTTTTTTGTTCCTGGTTGTGTATTGTTGCCATTATATATTATAACTTTTCCATTTAGTAGTTTTGGTGAAACAGTAAAAAGGCGGACAGATAAAATATTTCTTTTCAGGATTTTTTTATTTTTTGTTTTGCGTTTTGTTTTTTCCAATTAATTTTCTTTTTTTAACTGTTGTTGTTGTTGGTTGAATCAAACTTTTGTAATTTATAGTTTTTTTTTGTTTTTCATTTTTGTGCTGGAAAATTGTGTATTTTTTTATAAAAAATAAAATAAAAATATTTTCTCCTACTCATGGTTTCAGTATTCTTAAAGCAGATTTAATTTTAATTTATTTTTTCAATTTTCCATAATCCACGATTTGATTACCCATAACCGGTTTGGTTTAACACATTAGATGTTAGAGATGTAGTCATCGTGTGAAACACTAATTTGAAGCTTGAATACTATTTGTTAAATTAAGAAGCTTTCTCCAATAGGTATCTTTATGGCATTTTCCCTAAAACGTACCAATATTTACTGTCCTATGTCCTATGTGTATTGTAGAATCCTGTTAGTAAATATTTTGAGATTCCAAATGAAGACCGATAATGGTTTTATTTTATATTATATTTTTTTTATTATTATTGAGAAAAATAGGAATAAAACAAAACCACGAATAAAATTATTTCGGATTAAAAAAAAAGTGGAGGAAGTCCCGATTCCTTAACTGCCGACTAGGTGCATTTATTTTAATTAATTCCAGAATATAAGGCGCATCAATTTGAACGAGCAGCAGATTACCAACAAAGAACACTTTAACATCTCACACCTATTTTCCAATGTTGTCATGTTATAGTTCTTACATCCAGTTAAAAATGGTGGTAGTCGCTAGGTTAACGTGGTATGTATGGTAGATCATGATCATACGCAAATCCATATTTCCATGGCAAATAGCGTATGAATTTCTTTTGTACTTTTTCGATGTTCTGGATGTGTTCCTCGTAAAACGGACTCCACACATTAACATCGTATTCAATCTGAGATCAAACGTATGCACAATACAAGACCTTAATTGTCTCCAAATCCAGAATGTCGCCTGCCCATCGTTTAATAAAACCGAGCATAGAATTAGTTCTAGAGACGCATGTCTCGATGTGCTTTATTTAGCACATGTTATCAATGAAAGTAACCTCTAGATCTTTTGTTTCAAATACTTTCTGAAGAAGTACCTACATCATTTATCTTATATTGTTGTGTAACAGGGTTAACTTTACGATGGAATGGTAGAGATTTACACTTCTGAATGTTAAGCCTAAGTGAATTAGACTTACACCAAATAACTAGTTTGTCGATATCCTCCTGCAGTTTCTTGGTATAAATAAGTGTTTCGATGGTTATATAGATTTTCAGGTCATCAGCGAACATTATGATTTAAAAACTATAAAAATCCATGGACCAACATGGGATCTTTGTGGAACACTGGAGGTAACTTGAATTGTTTCTGATCTTTTACCTCCCAGCGCAACATACTGTAATCGATTACTTAAGTATGATTTAATCCAAGCTACGAATTGGGTGGAAAACCCAAACTTAATAAATGTGTTCCAGAGTCTTACAGTGACTGATGGAATCGAAGGCTTTTGCAAAGTTGGTGTAGATCACGTCAAGTTGTTTGTGGTTCTCAATTTAATTAATCGAATAGCTGGTAAATTCGATAAGGTTGGTCGATGTTGATCTTTTGGCCAAAAATCCATGCTGATTCTAGGACACATACCGTGGTACTAAATATCTGAATTTCCTGCATACTACCAGTTCAAATAATTTTGGTATTGAAGATATAGATGTAATACCTATGTAGCATGAGATATCACTTCTAGTTCCACTTTAGAAAATCGGTGTTACTCTTGTTATTTTCCATTTCCGTGGAAATGTTGCCAATTGGAATGATTGATTAAATAGCATACTTAGTGGGATTGCCAATATTGCGGAATTTTTCCAAAATGAACCAGGAATACCATTCGGGCCACATCCTTCTCCGAAACCATCCAATGCTCGCTGAATGTCCTCGGGCTCGATGTGTGGTAATGAAAATATGTAAATATTGAAGCACTATAATCAGTAATTGCTGGATCTTTGTAGTTATCTACATATATCTTCTGGTTTATAAACTGACTGGAAGAACTTAGCATACATATTGGATATGATCAGCGGGTCGCAGAACTTCTGTTCATTAAATATCATCCAGGCTGGGTAACCGTCAATTTCGCGTTTGTTTCTATAAAAGCCCCAAAAGTGTTTGGGATCTCTTTTTATTTTCCTCTTTAAGTCGCTAATATAGGTCTTGTATTTTAATTCAAAATAGGACTCAAAATCTTGGTTACACTGTGAATTTCAATTAGTTTTCCCGGGAACAGAATTTAAGGTTTCTTTATAAGCCTTGTGTTTCTTGTTTTTAATGTTGATAAGTTGGCCATCATACCATGCAGGGTATTTGTTTGGTTGATTTGAATCAAAGGTACATAGGTACCCATTATCTGAGCTCATGTTTATATCTTCGTCATATGTCCATCTAATATCTAACAGGTATCAGCGGCATTGGTAATTTCCATAATTGTATCACAGCATGTAGTATAAGATGATATAGGTGAATCAGGCTCGATGTATACGACGAAAATGTATAGTTACTTTTTATTGATCTTAATTTTTACACATGATTGCTCTATTGATTGATCTGTTACCCCAATTAGTTCATTAGGTATTGATGTGTCGACAGCTATGAGCACACCTCCACCAAATTGTTTCTTGCTTGTTACTAGTGAGCGGTCACATCTATAAACCACATAATTGCTATGAAAGAACTCAGAACTTACAATCCCATTATTGAATGATGTTTCACAGATCATGTAAACCGGGAATAGTGTTTTTAAAACAAAATTATGAAATTTGCTTACGTTTTGGAAATAAAACGTATGTTTCCTGGTCTTATGTGGTGTCAAGGATGATAGGAATTCATGATTTCGTTCCGAAGTCTACTTAGTATTGATATTACCAGATTTTACAGTGATTAGGCGGAAGTTTTCTCACAAGCTGTTAATGCTATTCGAATCATAGAGTGCAGTTGGTCTCCTGTAATTGGTGAACTAAAGGTAAACTTGCGTGTATGCCTGGTTAAAGCCACTATAGGCTGACGAACAATTTAATGCTTTTGTCTGTTAATCGAACACAGGACACACTTGTAGATGTCAGGCCTTGTGCTCCGTGAATTGTCAAGAATTTACTCGAACTTGGTAAGATAAGTTTACTCTGCTGTTTTTTATCTGATTTTGTATGTGTTAAATACAAGGTATTTGACATTATTGGGATATCACTAATGAACTGGCATTTGTTGAAGCTTATGGTTCTTCTGTTGATGTTTGTGGTTCGGAAGTCAGGATAAGTTGCCCGTAGTGCATATACCACATCCGCAGGACATCTGTATGTTAAGTTGAGTTATTCGGAACTTATGGTAAACTTATTAGCATCAAAATACAGCATGTTCACACAGTCACATAATAAGGCAACTAGGCCCAGTAATCCTGCATGTACCATCATGTGCTCGTTAATATAGACGGTATCATATTTCTGGTATCCATTTAGCAAGTACGATAGTAAGATGCAATCGTGCGATAGCTGGTTTTGATTTTTTCATATGGGGTTTTAAGCGTCTATATAGTGGATTTCCACCTTTCTTTTTATGTGCTGTACGCCGTACTTGATAGCACTTAACACAAGATCTTTCCCGAGTGAATGAGAATTTAGAATCCATGTTGGTTTGCCGCAGCCTGGTACTCCTTGTATAGATATTATCTCTGGTTTGCATTTATCCAACTGTAATAAAAGATTTTGTATCCTTTCAAATATTTTGTAGTCCAACATTATTTCTGCTGCATTGGAGCAGAAAACGTACTTGCTTGGTGTAGCGAAACTGTGTTCTATGTAAGTTTTTATATGGTTGTCGTATACAAAAACATTAGCTGTTGATAGAGAACTCGAAGAGTATGGAAGGCTGCCAACTGACATAGTATACAACCTCGAAAGATGATCTATACTGAATACATTAGACAATTAGTAATAATCGTCTACTGCTTCCGAATAGTAGGTGGGTGATGTAAGATTCGGTGTATTTTCCCGAAACTTCACGTTAAGTGGAGACAAATCGACAATCCACGTTGATGACAGAGCTCGTTTGAATTTAGCTACATCATCGAATGGAACATTCAATATATGGGTTATAAAGTTAGTTACTTTTACGAGGTTGTTGACGAATCAGAAAACATCAAGTACTATCTGGAATGTCTGCTGTTTTCTCAAATGAAGTGAAGATGTGACAGTGTGCATTATGTATTTACTATCCACCGTGTAAAACTTAGCTTCTGTATTAACTGTCCACAGAATGGCTAGCTCAATATATTCGCCTTCATCACAGAATCGGTCAAAAGTAAATATTTTTTTTTTGGAGTAACGAATGCCAAACAGCATTTGAAACTATTGCAGGAAATTGTACCCCATTTGTGTTTCGTAAGAACAATGCCAAATATATTATTACTACTGATGCCTTTAATAATTCTATGTGAGTTGTTTTACGATAATGGCATAGAAATACTTGGTTGGACAAGTGGCCCCCTCTTTCTTTTGTTATCTGTGCAACTTGAACTTCAAGTAAAATAAAAATATTCCCCGTGTGCCTCTAGATCAGTCTCAAAAAATAAATTCGTTTTACTGTTTTATTAAAATATCTGTATGTAAACTATTTTGGTTTAAAACAAGCCCTAGTCGCACTAAGGCTGATAATAAATTTAACATTAATATTATAAAAAACAATCGCTTCCACTTCCGACAGGGATTTGCATCGCTGCTATGTAAAATGTAAAAATAGATTTCATCGGAACTGTGCTGATACTAAAATGAATTTATGGATCAGTTTGTTTGGACGATTAAATTGGTGTTGAGAACGACGTTTCAATAGAGTTAGATTGTTTGATGAACAAGTGGCTTTAAGTATTTAAACATTTAAGGGGCTTTCAGATTATATGTAGGGTGGGTTTAGCATGTTACAACAGCCAGGCTAACCTAGACTTACAATTACTCCACTATACTAGAAACCTCGAGTCAAAATATACAATCTATTAATTAATGTGTAGATTGATAGCAACAGATCGTCCGATCCAGCACCCTACCACCCCAAAAATTGTTTTCGACTGAGATTCACTTTTGCTTCCAATTTTGCGATTATATTTATTTACGCCATTATTACTTACCGAAACAGAATTTATAAGGAATATTTTCGATTTCTTTGTTCGAAAACCAAAATAAATAAAATTGCTCGAGTTGCTTAAATTACATAGATTGTTTCTATTTGTATGCTTTTAGAATTGAATTACATATGCCAATTCCAAAATTATTTCGAGTAGAACCATCGAATACAAACTATTAGATCGAGCTTCTTGTTACGTATTATTTCGAGGTAAACCTGCACTTAAAAAAATAAAATACACCAATTGAATTTTTCTTACAACTGATTCATTTGTTTAATTCAAAGCCTACGATATAATGTGCATAATATGTTATCTAGACAAAAAAACAAAACAACAAATTTTTTGTTTTTTCAAAATTCTAAATCGAAGTCATTTGTTAAATTATAATTGGTAACCAGTTCGGATCAATGTGGTGTTTGTGTTTAGCCATGATTTTGTTTTGTGATTACATCTTCTGAAACAAGGAAAAAAATATAAGTCATGAGTTGGAGGTATACATGAGGAAGAGATAGATTACCGTTTGTTGGTTTAATCCAAATATCATTAAAATTTGCACAGCATCTTTTCTTAAATTTTAGTTACAGAGGTTTCCATTATGGGTTATCAATTCCAATTGAGCCAAGCCTAAATGTTGCTTCAAAAATTCTTTATACAATGTTCTTGTTGCATTCAATAAGTGCTAAATTGCTTACGCCAAATCTTGCCACCCCGAAACCATTACATAACCGCCACCTTATTTTACCCACATACATTTTTTAGGTAAAGTTCCGTGTTGCGTTTTCAAGTATCAATAGAACTATCATCTTTTGTCACCGACTTCTTTACAAATAAAAAATGTAGCCAATGCTGCAATATGCAATTGCAATAGATGTCTGGTTTGTTTGCATTATTAAACAAAATTGCCTCGAGTTTCATTGCTGGGCCTTGACACAATTGTGTGTAGTACACGGTAGATAGTAAGTTCACAAACTTATTCTTTTTGGCACGAAGCTGCGAATTGAAACCAAATAGTCGTAAAACTCAACACACAATGAAATAATTCGTAGACGAAGATGCTTTCTCATTTCATCAGGCATACATCTCTTATTGGATCGAATGGTGCCAACGAATGCGAGACCAAATTTAACCATTCGCTTAGTTTCTTTCAATGTTGGGTATCAGCGATAATTGTAAGACCGCTGTAACATAACATTTCCGCCTTAATTCATTTCGCGTTGTGCTCCTTCTTCTCGACCTTCTGTAGCACTTTGTTGTTGAGTTTCAGACGGTATTCTACTATTCATCTCGCCGTTATCGTCTCATAGAGCTACATTTCGACCAAGGCCGCCATTTTGAACCATCCATGATCCCAGAGTTGTGCCAAATACTCTACTCCAAGAAAACGAAAACTGCACTGTTGCATCCACAATCTGATGGCATGGTCGAGTGATTGAACAGAAAACTGGAAGAACATCTGCGCTATGGTCATATTTGGCAGAGAACTCCGATTACCATGTGATATTAAATCTGGATCATCGGAGAGCGACCCAATCACTAAGCACAATAACGTTGCAGATTTGAGAAAAAGAATGATCAACATTTTCGCTGCAGTAAGAGATAACAAAGTAAAGGCCAGCAATCGAATGAAGACGTGATTTAAGGGAGACGGGAAGATTTGGTATATCTCTTTGAAGATACAACAAAGTTGGGAATGGTCCTTCCTTACAAAGTCATCAAACAGACCAACGATGTTATATACCGGATTCAACAAAGCCCCAGGACAAAAATGAAAGTAGTCCACATAAATTGGTTGACACGTTACAAAGCCGGAAGCACAGATGAATCTGTTCGGGACGAACAGAATTAAGGTGGGTGTAATGTGATGGGTATGTCTAATGTTAAACACAATCACATCAGTATCGTCGTTAGTATGGTGGTTAGAGTTGCAGCTACAAAGCATCTTGCAGTTTTGAGAAAAAAGCTTTCGCGTGAAGTTTATGAACACGCTTTTTTATCATTATTTTAATTTTTCTTCTGGCCATCGTAGTGATCCGAAACCTAGATTGTAATTTGTGTTGAAAACCGTTCTCAAATATGATTCGTTAACGGCAAGTACATTTTATAATAAGTACATTTCCCACAACTATTTTATATTCCGTCGAGACACTTTGTCCCTATAATAATGGGCCTCGAGACATTTGAGTTTATTTATAAAGTTTATCACACATTCACACATTCTTTTTTGGAGCAAATTTTGCAGAACTTTTAAATCCTCCGCCCTTTTCGGTTACTAAGCCATCCAGATGAAACTTTTTGGTGGGTTATTAACTCTAAATCTTGTAACTCCCAAAATAGAAATAAAACTTTTTAAGGATACTGAAATTTTCTCTTTGTTGTAATTTCTAACAAAATAGAGCGTCGTCCTTAACTGTCTGTTGTATGCTTTGGTCTCCAAACCCTATTTGGACTTGTTAGGTCTACGACTTTTACCGTTCGAAATTTCAACATATTTTAGTATGAAGTGATTTTGATATGACCTATCATGTTTTATATAAAATATCTAATTGAAGCTTTTAATATCATTCATTCGAATGATCTACAGCAAAGCTTTCACGGAATATACAGCTATGTCGCTAGCCATGTATCTGAAACAAAAAAAATGTTTCCTAAGAACGGTTACGGGTTGAATTTCGTAATAATATTAAGGACCGCACATTATTATATCGCCGGGGTTCTTTTTTGATTTTTAAACATCAAGCGATGACACCAATCAAAATTCGTGTAATGTTTGGCAAGAAAAAATGGTGAGCGATGCATTCATTACCTAAAAATAACATTAAACAAACCTTGCTGTCTTGCAGATATTTTTTTTCAGCGCTTATGTAATTTTTTAATTGTTAATAAAGAAAATTTTGTTAATTAAAAATAATAAACGCACGACACAGGAGTAGATCTATACCGAACAACCTGAATGAGTTTAACCTGTTGCTCTTGTGAATATCAAAAAGTCATTAATTTTATTGTTTAACACTTTTTCTCTCAGTGTGCATGCGCAATGCAGAAATTATTAGTTAAAATATACTTTCCAGGTGCACACATTTTAGACAATTCCTGATACAAACTTATTTTTCTATCAGTGTTTTTCTTGTACGAGTCCGAAACCTGTGATAAAAAATCGTGAATTAATTTTTTGACATATGTTTGATAATTATTCCCTACATTCACGATTTTTTATTATGCTGTCCGAAATGTGCAATAAATCTCCCCACCTCATAAGTTTTTTGCCCACGTCATATATGTCAATTTTAGTTTTCATAACCTCCAACTTTTTGTGACACCTTATTAGGTATTGCACAGAAAATTTACAAAAATTAATATTAAAATAATGGTTCCGAAAATCCTTTTAATGTCACGTTATTATTATTATATGTATTAATAATTTTAGAATTTATTATTATGTATGTATAAATCACACGTTGCACATGCGTAGACAAATTATTCGATAGCTGTGAAAAATTATCATAGTAATAGACTCGAATAATTTGGGTGTGTTCGGTAATTTCAAGTAAATGTCAAAAAATTAATTCACGCTTTTTTATCACAGGTTTCGGACACAAAAACGTGAAGTAGATGGTACATACCGAGCTCTTTAAAATATCGAGATTAGAGATCTGATGAAGATCCCCGATATTGCACATGAAATTAAATCTCAGCGAGTTCGCTAGTTCGATCACGTTTTGCGTACTCATTCGGAACGAATTGTGCAGTGATCTCTGAAAGAAGAGCCACCGTATAGTAGGCGCAGAGGTTGTTGTTGACGACGATGGCTTCACGGTGTAGAGAACGACTTGGCTTCTTCAGATAGTCTAGACAGTATGAAGACCAAGCTCAGGATCGAAACCGTTGGAGCCCAATTGTTAACTCAGTAAGAGGCCACAACGGCCTTTATAATTACTTCAACATATCGAGTTTCAATTTCTGGTTAGCTTGAAAACTCATTGCAGAAAATATCATTTGTTTCTTGAATTTCTGTTTATTATTAGAAAAATTTCAATAAACCCCTTTTCACCACAATTCTTGGGGTGGATTTCGAGGGTATCTCGATCCGGGATTGATACCGAGAGAACATTCCGGCCCCCAAAAATTCATGCAAGGTATATCCCTAAAACACAATAAGTTTGTGCAAGTTTCCGTAATATATTAAATGAACGGATAACACTGATGATCAAAATATTACTGATTCAGAATCGAGCCATAAGGTTGAGGCCGCCTTAAGGACAATAAAATTGCAACAATTATGGCTGAAAATCTCGTGCAACTGGTTTGCGGATAAAATGTCATAGAGGACATCTTTGACATCAAAGTCAACTAGAGTCACTATTATCAGGCCAGGGAGACAACAACTATAGCATGGCTATATTTCTCGGCAAATACAATTCGATCATTGTGGATCAGGAAAATGCACAAATACCTAAAATTGCTATGCTAGCGATGAATTCGATGACCTGCAATTAGATCATGAACTGCAACAAGATGCTATCACTATCGCACGGCTTTGATGGCTCCTTTTGGACTCGACTATCAACCTAACATTTATAATAGACCCTGGCGCTGTAGCAATAAATCAGCTGATTTAGTCTGGCTGAAAATAGAATCACAACTGTTACATACGGAACTAAATTAAATCCAGGTAAACATTGGACTCAAACGATAATTCACACTCGCTTTTATACTAGCAGATGTGAACCATTCAATCATTGGTGCCGATTTTCTTAGTAAATTCGTACTTCTTGCCGTACCCTTTAAAACGTAAATCCATTTTATAATCGGCAACGGCTACGACAACTCAAGCCACTCTGCTTAAGAGATTTCCATCCTTAACAGCCCAGTTTCAAGTTGCCGGTTGGACACAACGTGGCATATTACTTTGTAACTAAGGGTGTTCAGTCTCTTTATACTAATCCACTTATGTTCGTTACATAAAATTCGTATATGTACAAACCACTCACAATTTAAATTACTTTCAATCCCTCATTAAATACATAGTCCCGTATCCGTATACAATCCCTAATTAAACAAAAATTAAATCACCCGTCCAAATGATTCAATCTCAAAACTAGTTATACCTTGAAATTAATTTTTTTTTATAATCTTGCAAAACAATTAAAGTTAAAAACAGTAACAAAAACCATTTGAGAGATTTTTTTTTTTGACCACATCCAAGATTTATCTCACCCAACGGTTCAATTAAGACTTAACATATACATACGTATATAGAGAATACTAAGATTAAAATTGTTTTTCTATTTATTGAAATTATTATATAACAATAATCCAATATATTATATCTAGTCCTTAAACATAATACAATTCTACATTGTTCTAGGAGATTAAATTCATAGAATGAAATGAAAATTGGATTTCCACAAAAACGTAAAATCATTGAAAAATGGATACTAAAATTTTCTTTCCATTTCATTTATGTATGTATATGTATGTACACACGAGTATATATAATGCATGTATACTTAAGACTAAATATATTTTGCTAAGATAAATATTTTGTCTATATACATTATGGTGTACGAGAGTATTATATTATGGAAGAGTCACATGAGAATTATTAAAATAAAATAATTATATTATTTTAATTGAAATATTAAAATCTAATATTTATTTTAATTAATTATTTATGAATAAGTATCTATGTACATCTCTTTATCTAACTTATTTGTTTGTACTTAAATATTATGTACATATACCATATACGTACATATATGTAATATAGACGAAGCGTAGTGTAACGTTGGCTTTAAGACGAGTTGAGATAAAAACTTTTACTTTTCATTATATTTTATGGATATATGGTTTAGTGGTATGGTATATTATATGTACATATGTGGTATCTCGTATGAATCATATCATCATAATAATATATACGAAAGGCATAGAATTATGATTAATGGTCAAATGGTTATTGTAAATATTTTTATGTGTATTTATTTTATGATTAATTAATTTTCATCATGCTAGAGTGGACATAGTACATATTTCTATTTTTATTTATTTAATATTCTTATTTACAAGTCTGATTATTATGGAAGTGTTGAGCTTTTTAAGACAACTATTAGTCTTGTTTTACGAGTTGGTTTTCTATATGTACTACAGTATGAGAGATTGTGTACAATAAATATTATGACATTGAACTACGACGAGGTTTTATGACCTCTCCGTGCTATTAATAATATTTAGTTTTTGTTTTTTTTAGGTTTCTTAAAATACCAGATAATTTGGTCGCATACCATAAATATTTTTGTTAATAGATATATGTACTTACATACAAGCATACCTGCAAAATATGTGGCATTCTAATTTTAAATAGTTGAAATACTAAGTCGGACTACTTCACTTTTATTCGTAAATAGCTTAAAGTGGAACCTAGAAATATGAAAAACTATCATTTTTACGGGATACATATAGGTTTCAGTGGGATCGGTACTTATGCCCGTATATACAAATGACCGAATGGACAAAATTCCGTAGATCACAAATACACCGTATTCCAAAATCCCGTATTTCAAAATACCGTAAAGCATGAAGTTTTTACGAGCTTCGGGATTCATCAAATTAACAAACATTTTTTAGTTTTATATTTATTTACAAAATATGAAATTTAATTCATTTTTATTATTTTTTTTAATTTAAGGGTATAAACATAATAAGTGAAATATTTGTTAATTTGTTGAAAATGGTGATGCATTTATGCAAATATAAACAAAGTATTTAACCGAAAAATACGAAATATGGCTCGTTTTAAAGATAAAGAAATAAGGATTAAGAAATTATTACAAAAATAGTACCGTCTTTAAGTTTCACACTTTCAAAATAACCGCCAAAATAGTTTTTCTCACTTTTCCGGAAAACTAATATTTTAAATCTAACGTAGTCTTCGCTATTAGAATATTTCTTAAAATTTAAATAACCTTCCATGAGCTGTGGCATGAAAATGCCATTCACAATCAATTCCGAAATCTTCTTTGTGTTTAATTATATTCATAAAATTATTTTTATTTTTATAATGTGTTACAGCACCATCAGTTTTATTATAAATCTTGGTGATACTTGGCATTTTAGTTTTTAAGAACAGAATCATTTTCTCGATAAATAGATGAACTGCCACTGTGACATGACTAAGACAATCCGATATAACAATGAAACTGTAGTGCTGCAGCTTCCCATTCTCATTTTTGTAAATTACAAATGGATGAATAGTTGCTTGCTTTTTATTCCAATGAAAGCCCTGCGCTGCGTTTTGCATTATAAATGAATAATTTTCTGCAAAGTCACATGATACAAATGCTTCTGTAGGCTTCAGAATATTTTTTTTATTTTTTAGTAAGCTAGATTGTTGAAATGAAATGTAGTAATGAGAAATCAGATTTTCCAGCTTCTTTATGAAGTAATCCAAAAATTCTTCTAACGGCTTTGAATAATTTTCCAAATTGCATCTGTCAGTTGAAATCCATAGACTGAATGATAAATCGGCATCCTCGTAGTCCTTTTCCAGAAGGGAACGTAGTGGTACGTGCAGTCACTTAGAAAAGGAGTGTTGGAGGGCCTAATCACGTGCATGAAGGAGTATCTGTGTCACTGCTAAAATCTAAACACTTATCTAGTGCCGTGAAGCTGAAGCTTTACAAAGCGTTGATCAGGCCTGTTGTTATGTTTGAATATTGGGCGCTGACGGATGAGTACGAGAGGTGGCTCCTTACATTTGAGAGAAGAATCATGCGTGTGATTTACGGCCCAAAACGCGAAAGCGATGGTACATACCGAGCTCGGTACAATTTCGAGATCAGAGATCTAATGAAGATCCCCGATATTGTACATGAAGTAAGATCTCAGCGAGTGCGCTGGCTCGGTCACGTTCTGCGTGCTGATCCGGAACGAATTGTGCAGCGATCTCTGAAAGGAGAGCCACCATATGGTAGGCGCAGAGGTCGTTGCAGGCGACGATGGCTCCATAATGTAGAGCACGACTTGGCCTCTTCAGATTGTCTTAGACAGTATGAAGACCATGCTCAGGATCGAAACCGTTGGAGCCAGATTGTTGACTCAGTAAAGGGAAAATGATTGTTGACTCAACTTTTAATCATTTTAATGACTAAAACTCACCGAATTAGCATACTTTCTGGCTAATCCTGTGGCTTGGGCTTGCCGCCAAATTATTTGTTCAAAATGGAACATCCGTTAAACAAGGCTGAGGTAAAATACTCTTTTGCCGTTAATGAAATGGTTTTTTCAAAATCAGATATTATATGCGTAGGATTCAGGTTTATTCCCCAATCACAAGCCACACGACATAGCACAAAAAAAAATCATTGTAAATCACCATTTATTATTCGTCATAAGATAGAACAAAAGCGATACAATTTCACCGTATACATCTCCGTGAATGGTAAACAGTTGCTTAAAAATGGAACAACATAGAATGTTCCATTCATCAACCAGTATTTGGATTCCGCTAAAAGCTTAAGGCTGGATCGTGTTCAAATTAAGATTATTTTTACCATTTTAAATTCCTGTTTACTTAAGATAAAGAATGCGCCCTCTAAATTAAGTAAGTGCTCCGGGATATTGATTTCATTTAGACTCTTAGGTTCTTATTGGTGAGAAGCTCTTATTCGCGTTAACTTAACCTTTTGTGCCTGTTTGCTAGGAAGAAAAACTCATCAATTAGCATTTGCCTGGTGTTGATTATTGCGAAGGTGTTGATTATTGTGTGCTGTTTTTTAACCTAGTTATTCACCGTAACTATAGTTTTTATAGCCACTACATACACACATATAGCCACTACATACACACATATACGTATTCTATAATAATTTATCGGCTAAGGGATTATGTAAACGGCAATTTGTCATACGGGCAACTGTACCCAAACCGGTTTCAGTTTATAAAAAATAATTATCTGAAATATGTATTAGTGTACGTTAAACATCGATAGTTTGAGTTTTCGATTGTATCGATTATTTAACAAAAACTATCGATACTATCGGTAATTTTAAAGTTTCTATGGAATAGGGAAGGGATGTGAAATTAACTACATAAAAACACCCTTGCATATTCATTTTTTTATGTTTATCAAATATTAAATTTACTTATTAAAAAAAGATGCATTTTGCCTAATAAATAATAACTCATTTAATTTTTTTCTTTTTAAGCCTGTTTCGGCGCTCCGTTATAATTTGGCCAGCTAATGAGAAAATCCTCTCCGATGGAACGGATATTGCTGAATTGCACAGGTACATTTTTGCAGCTTCTTATAGTCTACTGTTTGACCTCTTCCAGTATTTGAAGGGATACTCGTTGTTGTGTATGACAGGATTTCCAAATATTGCTTGATGTCTATAATGGAAACGCTCAATGGCACAGCTTTCTGTGGAACATCTAAGAAGCCCAATAAATCATCATAACGTTTTTCACTTAACGTTGACGGTGGTGTTGTATCAATGTCAATTAAAATTTCTGGAGAACACTGCTTTGCGTTTGCGATCAAATAGGCCCCGTAAGCCTTCTGCAACTGTTGGTTTGCCCGTTTACCACTGATATTGTTTTGGAAACATCGGTTTTTGAAACGAGGGTCTGGGATAGTAGCGAGTACTGCAGGATCAATGACTTCACATATGTTTCCCCACCGATTTTAAACGTTGCTAACTGAAATGACTCAAGCATCTGAGTTATTTATTGAATCCAGATGGAGCTCAATCAAATTTGTTCAATGCCAATGCTAATTCTGTTTTAACAGTGTAGGCTCGCTGGATCATGTATTATTAGCTGGGAACTACTTGGATTAATTTAAATTCTACTTTATTTAATCTACGTTGTGTGCAAGCATGTGAAATAATCCCAGTTTTTATTCCCAGAAAAATACAAAATATTCATCAGGCAATACATTTGAACCCCATCGCCGTTTTTCTGGTCTAGTCTCGATCGAACTTTTGTACAAAAGTTACCAGCAACTGAGAACGCTCGCTCGGGCTCTACGCTCGTTGATGGAATTGAAATCAAAACTGAATATACGCCATTCGCTTCAAAGAATTTCATTTCTGATTTAATGTTTAAAATTAAGCTCCGATTTGTTGTTTGTTGAGTTGCGCCGGAGGAGGATATGTTCGACGACAAATTCGAATGAATTTCGTTCTCCAACTTTTGCTTTAATGACTGGGACTTCGAATTGTGATTCGTTTCTTCTCCCAAAATTACTCCTTCCAGATCGTTAGGTTCTGACGAATTTTCCATATTTGTGTTGAATATCAATCTTTGTGCAAATCTTTCAATAACTTTGGCTATTATTATTTTTCAATGGTCTGGTGAAAGATACATGAATCTCACTTATTCCACCATTGTGTAAATACTGAGTACCAGATACATTCGTGCGTCTTTGGCTTTTTCGTTCTTCTAAAGCGTGTTTCAATTTTAGTGAGAGTTCATCAGATCAGAAGTTCTCAAACATAAAAGACAGTGCCGCATCAGCAGAAAGAAGAGTTGCATCCTCTCGACAGAGTGCGTCAACAGTATGCTTCGCTGGGAGAAGTGCAAAAATAATGTTATTAATCGACAAAATTCCAATATCTGTAATAACAATATGACTTGTGATGTCAATCAAAGCTTTTCTAACACAGTTTTTTAGTTGGTTAAATCTTTCAAACATTTGGACTAGGCTGTTCCATCTAGTTCTAGTATCCATAATAAGTTTCAATTATTTTCTAAGCCAACGCAATTATCATCTACGTATTCCTCATCCTCTGATGCTCCAATTCAGTGGTATTTGATTTATTATAGAGAATATTAATTACAGCTAAGTGAATCGCGTGTGCGAAGCAAAACTGCCGATTACATGGTGAAAGGCGTCCAACTTTTTGCTGCACCATCAGTTGTTATGGACGTAATATCTTTACCGAAATTTAGATTGTTGTGTTGCAATGTGGTTTCTAGGGCCGCAATGCGTTTCTCTGCAGGGAAACGTCCTTCAACGCGAATTAGTCCTAAGTTCCAGAACTTTTCCTTGGAATGGACATTCACATTCAAATAGCATCGGTTTCTTGATGAAGCATTTTTCGAATGGAGTTTGATTGTTTTAGTAACACAAAATCTCGAGCGCCTCTAGCCAAAATGCAATTTCTCAAATCAACAGACGTACAAAAAATTTTGAATGGCATATTATCCAAGACACATAATCTTGATACGATTGCAGAAAGTGATTCATCCCTTTTGTTAATTAAATAATGTGCAATCGTCATTTTTGATGAGCTGCTTTCTTCTTGGAGGGTATCCTGTTTTAACACATCAATATTGTGTATATTGTTCTTAAATGCGCGTGCTGAGGAGTTGTCGTCGACCCATTTTTTCTTACTATCTCGTTACATATTTTACATTTTGCTGTTAGTTTTTTTGATCCTCTCAAAAAATGAAACCAAACAGAATTTTGATTTTACACTGCTTTATGTACTCAGAATAAATTTCGTTGTCTACCTTTTTTGATGACATTTTGGTTGGGGTGGACCGTAAATAATAATTTAACTTATTAAACAAAGGAATTCGAGAATTCCGAAATTCGAACATGCAGTCCCCAAAAATAAATGTATATATGGGATATTGTCTTGCACTACTATCTCCTAGTGCCTAGAATTTTACGAACTATTTTGAGATGGTGTCAAATTTGGCGACAAATTTTTATTGTACGTATAATAAAACATAAAAAAATTCCAGAATTTCCCATCCGTTATTCTCCAGGTAATTTTTGACCGGCACCACAATATATGTCCGAGCGTTATCGTGGTGGAAAATGATTGACTCGTGTGTGGTCGCATACGTTGGCCGCTCTTCCTGGATTTTCTTCTTCAATCGGATCAATTGTTGACCGTAGAGTTGGGCATTGATGGTTTGGCCACTTGGCAACAGCTGATAGTGGATCACACCTAGCTGGTCCCATCAAATGCAGAACATGACCTTAGCCCCGTGAATATTCGGCTTTGGTGTCGATGGGCCGGCCTCGCCTTTCTTGACATACGCTTCACATCGCCAGTGACAATACGATGCAAAAACGACTTCTTTTCGTGGCGCTCGAGCAGCATTTCGAACATGCAAAATCGTCTTTCCACGTCTCTTGGCTTCAACTCGTATGGCACCCAATTTTCCATTTTTGGATGAATCCCAAGGCTTGCAAACGTCTGGAAATTGTTGCTTGATCAACTCCCAATGATTCTGCAAGTTCTACTTGCGTTTGACATGAATATTGATCGAGTAATGCCTCCAATTCTTCATCATCAAACTTTTTCGGCTGACCAGGTTGTTCTTTGTCTTTGATGTCAAAATCACCACTTTTGAAGCGACTAAACCACTCAAACCACTGTGTTTTTGCAAGAGCATGCTTACCATACAAATCCACGAGCAAACGATGACTTTCAGCTGCTGTTTTGTTTGCGAAAAAGTGACTCAACAATACTTCCCGCGCAAATGCTGTTTTTTCTCAAATTTGATAAATTTTCCATCGTTGGATGTATTGTGCACATCCAACGATGGAAAATTTATCAAATTTGAGAAAAAACAGCGTGCGAAGAAACAAAACAAAAACTTTTTTATTTTAACAGTTATTGAATAGAGCTTTCAAATGTCATAGATGTCATTGATGTACTATTACGCATAAACAAGTAATGACATCTAGTATCAAATTCCAGTTTTTAATGCATTCACCCAATAAATTTGGAGTCAGAATTCCTTATTATTTATATGTCAAAATTACCCCTCAACTGTTAATCTGTTAATGTTTGATATCGATGAAGCAAGGCCAGTTAATATCGAAAATTAAATACTTCATTCTTTGACCCCGCAGGAGGAGGAGACCCAATCCTTTATAATAATAATATTATTATTATTATAAATAATAAAAAAAATGAATTTGTAATATATTATTATTCAATTTTTTATCCAAAAATAGGTTTATGGAACTTCATCGACTTCCGAAGCATTTGGCAATTAATTTAATCAATACATTGGAAGTATTTTTTAATTGCGGACGACTCATTACACAGTCATACTCGTGCACATTCAACTTCTGACTACTCTCAATTTTTATGGCACCTGCAGATACCAGCGGCAGGTAGGAATGAACTTCATTTCAAATAGGTCGCAAACTGTGTTAAACTGTATTAGGGAAGTATCTCGGATCCTCTCAACAAACTATATCAACCAATACGTAAAGTTCCCAATAAGTGAGGAAGATGTTTTTTCTGTCAAAGAAAGGTAAGTTTGGTTGAAAAATTTAAACTATATAGAATGTATTTTATGATTTACATAATTTTTAGATTATTTGTAAAATGGTATGGTATCGATACGACCAAACGAGGCTAAAGAAGAGCAAATTCCCCAATTCATAAACAGAGAGCGCCAAAATCAAATTGATGCTGGCATTGAAGATGACGTGGAGGGTGGAAGAACCCGGCAAAAGGGTATCCGTTGCCGAAACTGGTTAATGAGTAGAATTTGTCAAAATTAAAAGAAAAACAATTTATTAATTTAACTAAAACTAAATTAAATAATTAATGGAATTTAATTTAACTAAAAATAAAATAAATAATTCATAACATTAAAAATAAGAACTAAATTATTTGCGATTTATCCCCTTATCTATGTTTTCCAATAAGTCGTTATTTTTTTCTATTGCCATTATTATCTTTTTTAACAGCTTATAGTTAGTTCCTTGGTTTTCCAATGATTTATCTATTGCAATCCCCAGATAAGGTGCCGATCGAGGACCAGCTGCATTTGAAGTAGATGCTGATGCTTCTGGTGGCGGTGTGGGTCGGTGGAATATTGTGGATGTACTATTTGGTGTTTATGTAATAATTGCTGAATAATAATTATGCCAATATTCCGGTGCAAACGATATGGTGGAGTTGCATGGGGATCGTAAAGTTTCCTCTAATTTATTATGTCAGTTCAATCAATTGTAATTGATAAATATAGTTGTTAAATATAGTTGGAAGTATATCACTATGTGGTGATATACTTACAACTATATTTAACCCTCCTTCTGGAACATTGGGGGCACCATCGAACATTTCGATCCCCACGTTGGAAATTGTTCGTTCCTCTAGTTCGGTGAAATGAATAATCGATGGTCTGACGCCATGTTCTATATTGCCTTAGTTTTGTGTCCTTCGCTTTCACCTTGGAGAAGACCTTTCCAGCACTTAAGTAATATGATTCAAATAAGTAATCTAGATTATAAATGATTAATTAAGTCACATTATTTACTTTTTTCCACTGGTTAATGGTTTTTGCTGGACCAATCCTGTTGTGATTGAAATCTTGCTTTAACAAATTGGAAATTTTACTTCACCAGGCTCACTATCAATTATTTTTGTTTACTGGAAATTCTTCCCATTTTCTTAAACATAAAATTTATTTATCTTTTAGCTAAAAATCGCTCAAAAAACGCGGCTCGCTGTGTGCAAAATCGCAATTCTGATTTTAATTTTGCAGATTTTAGTACCATAATTTGGGACCTACGAGATGTCGATACATCTAGCAAGCATGACATTTCTATATGCATAATAAAATTACTTTCGATTTAATTTTTTTCTCTAGTATTAATTCTCTTGGGTCACTAGATTTTATTTGTGAGCTTAAAAATTGGATATCAATTTTTTCTTGGTTTTTGTTTATTTAAGACTATTTCTATTGTTTCTTAAATAGTAAACTGGTTCGAACGAATTTGTAAATTACATTTGATCCGAACAAGTACGGTACAGAAAAAAATATTTTTTTGTGAACCGGATTGGAAAAATTAAATAATATAACGGTTTGAATGCTGTAACATTAACAGTATGTTAGTACGTCAATTATTTAACTTTTGATTTATATTAATAAAAAATTTTAAAGGAAAGCCATTCAAGACATAAAATATTTTGCTCTCATTAAAATTCAATTAATATACGAGAAATATGCTTTTGAAGAAACTGGGGCTCATGTTTTGTGAAAACTATGTAATAGAAAAAAACGTGATTTAGAATTAAAGTTTGTTAATTAGTTTACACTAAAACTGAAGGATTAATCAACTTCCAAACATTGTGGATACCTAAAATTTAGCATTTTAAAGTGTGTAAGTTTATTACGTAGACTTTATGATATCTGAAACTTTCCACAAAACAATTCGGCTCGCAATGAATAACCATTTCTAAATTTCGGGCAGTTAAATTTTAATATGTAGCTGAACATTTTGATCTAATGAAATTCTAAAGTGAACTGAAAAATAAAAAATGTTGTTTAAACATTTCGGTTAACTTGTGTACTAATATCACTTTAAATTATGATAAAAACAATGCTTTTATTTGTTAACTTTCTGTTTGTGATATTTTTTATGTTTATTTTATTTAAAAAAAATATATATGTAGAATTGTTTCTGATTTTACTCCTTCTTTTTAAATATTTACTGTTTGTAAAGAACTGAAGGAGTATAATTTGAAACAATTGTACGTATTCATTTTTAAATAAAATAAACAAAATTTTTTACAAAAAGAAAGGTAAGTTAATAAATAAAAGTGTTGTTTTTAAAAAAAATGTGGTCTGAAAATTTGTTAGTTTCGGTGACAACAATGTTTACTAAAATTTCAAAATGATCGAATCCCGTGGTAATGGTTTTGTAATGCGGTAGATACCTGATTAAATAATTTAACCCAATAAAGTTACTTTTTTTACTAAACTGACAACGCCTTTCTCATCCAATAAATTGTAGTCATTCAATTAGGTTTGTAAATAACTACATTATGAAATAACTAATGTATCGTTTCATTGACTTAGCCGCTTTTCGAAAATTCTTTGTCAACACGGCCGTAACAAAAATCTCTCTCCTATAGAATTGTGATTTTGTTGCAGTCAAAGAAGTTCTTAAAAGTTTGCTGAAATTAACCAGAGTGCAGAACAGATGTAAATCGGGCGGTGCAATGTCATATATAAATCACAGACATTGCACAGACATGTATGTAATACTTACATTACAGCAAGACTTTTTTTTGATGGTCTGTTTTTTTTTGGAGCTGGAGTGTTGTTGAAGGATAACCTAACTCATAACCCATGTTTAATTTGCTTATAAATGTGACGGATCTGCCTGCATGAGTAATCGACGCTTCCATTGCCGAATAGTGGTCTTCTTTATTTCTTTCTTCATAGCCTAAGGACGTGTTCGACTTTCATAGTAATAATTTTTTTGTTTAATTTTAAAGTAAGCGAAGTAACACGCAATTCCATTTTTTGTAATTAAATAATTGTAATAATTCCGCAATTTGAATTTTGTAAAATTGTTGACAATATAAAATTGATGTTGTTTAGAAGCGTCTTCAATTATTGGTTTAGTAATATAAAGTTGGCCTGTAAGATTTTTATCGTTAGGTGGTTTATCAGGTTTTGCTACCATAATTACTTCTGCTACTTTCCATTGCCGCGGAACATATTTTAACCGATAGGTCGCATTGATTATGTGTATAATAGCTTACGAAACTCTTTATCAGGTAGGGCCTTGATACTTGGCAAGAAATAAAGTCGTGCCCTGGGGCTTTTTTAACATTCATGCTGCTTTTCACTTCTTCTTTGAGAGTTCCTGATCTCGTCTGGGTAACTGATCTAGCTTGTTAATAGACACTATATTTTCGTTTGCAGTTTGTCTTGGTAGTGGTTGGCAGATTTTCTCGAAATACTCCGCAAACATATAAGCCTTCTCTTTGGGACCTCTTGCCCAGGTCCCATCATCCTTTCTAAGAGGAGGCACTTCCATTTTTGGTCTTTTGAGTTCGTTTGCCACCTTCCACAGTGAATAATCAGATTTTATAATTGATTCATTTTTAACTTCTTTAAAAACGGATTTGAGACAATTACATAAATTATTAAGAATGGTTTTGTTGAATATGATACGTTAAGCGTCTTCTTATTTTGTAAAATGGGGGTGCTTGCCAAAATAGCTTAGTGAATAGTTTCATTTAGTTGCTCCAATTCGTTTTCCAACTGGTGAGAATTTTTTATCAGTACCTGGAGATTGATTTTTTTCTCCATTAATTCGCAAAACAGTTCCCAGTTTGCTTTTGAATTGGTTAATCTGGGTGCACTTCCCTTCGAATTACCGTTGACAACCGGTGAGTGATCCGATACTAAAGAAACTGCTGTTTTCAATGTGGATGTAGTTCTGAGATCTATTAAGTCCGAATTAGCGTCGTCATTGGGGCAATAGGTTGGGGAACCACCAGAGTAAAATTCAATTTTGATGTCCGCCTTGCTTGAAGCAATTCTTTACCTTTGACGTCGTAAGTCTAGGTCCCCAATAGGTGGCTTCGCTTTAAAGTAACCTCCAATAATATAATCACATCCTAGCGATTTAAATAGTTTAATTTAGTCCTCTCTGTTCAAGTTATACCAAGGAGGATAGTATATTGCTTACAGTAAGATGTCTGTGTTTAATGTGGATCTTTACCGTAGTGCCTTGTATTGTTTCTTCTTCGATTTTTATTTCTACATGGTGTTTTATATTTTCTCTTATAAATAATGTCGAACCACCTCTTGCTCTTTCCGCTGGATTAATGATATAAGTTATTGAATGATATAAGTTATTACCCCGGATTTTAACAAACGATGATTTTAACAAAAGGGCTTTCAGATATTAGATAAATATCGATTTTTTCTGTATTTAAAAATATTTCTATTTCTGGAATAATCCCATTCGCAGTCCAGATTGCTATTCTGAAAGATGTGTTCTTACCTAACATTTTTTATCGGACAGATTACTTTGGTCATCTAGCCGCTTTGTAATAGCTTCAATGCTGTTCATAATATTTTCCATAATTCGCTTATTTTCAGAGCCCATATATTTTTCACTAACTTAGCAAATTTTCTTCTTTGCCCTGCGTTGCTTGATTGTGAATTTTGATCCCTCTGATTTGATGTTTGAATCATTTGATTTTTAAGTTTGAATCCTTTTATGTTTATCTCTTAATTTGTATAGTTGTTTAGCAACTTTGCCGGATGTTGATCCTTACAATGTATACACTTGGCTGGCACATCTCTCCCTATTGTACATTCCTGGGTAATATGTTTACACATCTCGGATCCCGATTGCAATATCTTTGTGTGATTAAATTCCTGACATTTTTTACATTGTGGTATGCGTGTAGTGGTTCTCTTCATGTGTTCAATTTTTAGCTTCATTTGAAGAATTCCTTTTATATCGTAAATGTTTTGAACATTCTTTTTGTTATCAAATACCAGCATAAAAAGAGGTTTACTGAAAGTTTGGATTCCTTCCTGGTTTTCTGTTCTCTCTTTTTGAATAATATTCACACCATTTAGTATTTTAAGACCTTTATTTTGTAAGTCTTTCATTATATCTTTCCTTGAGCAAGTGTGATGTAAACCTTTTGCCATAACTTTTATAGGACTGGTCTGTTTATCCTCATAGGTAAACCACTGATACTTTTCAGCATTCAACTTCATAGATAACGTTCTATCAGTATCTGGGTCCAGAGTATTAATTTTCCAAACATTATTGATTGGCGCTGTTATACTCTTTGTCAGTAACCTATTTCATCAGTTACTGAATTTCTGGGTAACTGGTTACACCCACAATATTTATTATTGGGGTGGTTTTCCTTTCGGTTGCACCAAATTTGGTACAATGTTGTTTGTAGACTTACTACCTTTTGGTTTATTGAATTCTGGTTATACAACTTTTGGGAAAAGATCGAGGCAATTAAAAAAGCTTTAATAAAACAAAGCTCTGAATCTATTAAGATCGAGGACTTGAAACAAAGTTTCATGACTGGGCCTAAAGCAGCGAAGTAATTCCATTGGGTGATAGAGGTATCGCCAATTGCCAGAAATATCTTCATAAAAAACCGTCGTGTATATCTAGGCTTGTCCTCATGTATTGTCTCAGACGTCGTTAGGTTAACAAAGTGCTACAAATGCTTGACATTTGGACACATTACCAAGTTCTGTAAGAAACAAACCCACATTTGTGGTCACTGCGGCGACAATGGGCATGACCAAAAATTATACGCAAAAAAGACGGACGACGTTAAATGCGCTTCTTTTGATCATTTGTCAAACAGGGTTTTTGACCATTCGTCACGTAATTTTGTACCTCATAAAAAGCGGCTTTGAACCTAATGATGAAGAAAACTGGTTATGACAGTGAAAACTAAAAATAATTGTCGATTGAAGATCGCCCAACTAAAAATGCCAAATGTGAAAGCAGTTGGGCATAAGATCAGACAATCTATTGAAAAAGAAGCGATTGATATACTCTGTAAGCAGGAACCATACGCGATTAAAGGGGTTATAGGTGGAATGACCACGTCCACAAGAATAATCGTTGGAAACAATGATAATATTAAAGCAGCAATTGGAATCCTCAACAACGATCTTGAGGTTTTTAAAATTTTAGAGTACTGCGACACACACTGGGTGTGTAGAGGTGAGATCTAACTTAGGAAGTTTCTATCTGGTCAGTATTTACTTCCAATATTCAGACGATCCAGTGGAATATGTAAGTGAACTTGATAAAATCATGGATGGTCTTAAAGAATGCTAAGCCTAAACTTTGGCACAATAAGTCACAAACTAGAGAGGAGTCCTCGTTGAAGAATTCATAGCAAGAAGTAACCTATTCGTCGTCAACGAATTGGACAGTCAAGTCCATGTTCTCACAACGGGGAGTCGAATATTAATCTCACTCTCATGACGGGCGATCTGTTAAGAAAAATTTTAAGTTGGTTCGTCCATGAAAATTTGACATCAAGTGACCACAGACATATTGTCTCGATCTTGAGGTCGGAGAACACAAACAATGATTCTTCAGCAGTAAAATAAAATCCTCGGTATGCCTTAAGGCATGCCAATTGGGAGTGTTTCTACAGCCAACTAAGTAACATCTGGCAAAGCCTGGCTAAAAACCTGAAGGTATCGATCGATAGCGAATGATTCTCCAGCTATAAAAAAAATCCTCGGTATGCCTTAAGGCATGCCAATTGGGAGAATTTCTAACCTGAAAGTATCGATCGATAGCGATATCGATCAAGTTGAATAAATAATAACTAGTTCAATTATCAAAGTCTGCAGCGCTACTATACCACGTAAGCGTGCTCGAAAATCTAAATTGTTTTGGTGGTCTCCGGACTTAACCGAATTATATCAAAGAGATAAAAATCCCAAAACTCGGGAAAGCAAAAGGCCTAAATATGTGGTACACCGAAAACCATATTTTAATAGTATTAGAGACAAAAGCCAAATAAACTTAAAAGAGTTCATAACGGAACATGGTAATGCTGAAGTGGGGCTTTGTCTATAAGTTCAGCACGCAGGTAAATTGAAAACAAATGAGGTACTTAGTACTCTGATGAGCAGTGGTGGACATATAACTATTTGGGAGGACAATACAAAATGCTTGCTCATTACCTGGCTACCCGATGACTCTGATAGGCAAAGCGAAATCCGCGCCCATCGCAACTCTGCACCAACTACACCAAACGTGACCCATTTCAGTGATGAAGAGGCCACTTCGGCTATCATGTTTATGAAATCTGGTAAAGCGCCAGGCCTAGACAATATTGAGGTCGAGGTGATACAACGTGCTTGGCCAATTATAGGGCAGGGTCCTGTATCACCAACTTTATTAATACTTGTGTTAGTATTTTCCAAAGCATAGAAAGCGGAGGTAGGTGTCAAACCGATCTCAAATCCTATAGACCTATGCTGTTGCCTGTTCTAGGTAAACTATTTGAAAAATTAATTGCCGTCAGGTTAATGGACATATTCCAAAAAACTAGCACCTATAGTAGCAAACAGTTTGGCCTTAGAGCAAATAGGTCCACAGAGGACGCGATGATCAATATGGTCAAAGAGTCGGACCAAAAGTAAAATCTTGGAGTTTTCCTCGATGTATCTGGCGCGTTCAACAACCTGTGGTGCAGCATGCAATCTCTATATGATCATTAACAACTATTTCTCTGAAAGAAAATCCACTGTTATTTCAATGCATGGCACATTTGGAAAAATTGTCAATAATGGATGTCCGCCAGGTTCCATCCTCGGTCCACACCTTATATTGTCTTCAACGGCAGCATGAAGTAACCTATTCGTCATCAACGCCACCATCGGCGTACACTAGTTAGTGCCCAAAGAAGTATTTCGCTCGGAATTACCAAGGCACACAGAACAGTGTCAACTGACGCCGATCCTGTCTTGGCAGGCATGATTTCTATTGGTATACTCTTAAATGAAAAAATTGACAACTACAAGATAAGAAAAAGACAAGACGTGAGCAGAAGGCGATCAAATTCGCCCAAATATCATTGGCTCGCTCAAGAGGAAAACGAGCAAAGCGTCTAAAGAATATGGCAAGATAGATGGTCGCATTCAATGGATGATAGAATAACATGTAGTTATTGTAGGTCAGCAAGAAAACTTACTTTAATGCTGCCAAACAACCTCAACTCTTTATCAGTACACAAAATTTTTATCTTAAGAAATTTTTTAAAAGCTAGTAGTAGTAGACGAGTATGCGCCTCCTCGTTGGCAGTAACAGTAACAGGGTAACCTGGCTAAGCACACCGATATAGTTGTAAGGGATTTTTAGGAATTATAAGTCCGCGTTGGATATGTTAAAGGTACGACCGCCTGGGAACACATTCTTTGTATGAAAGCGACACCTCAAATGAAATGAAATGAACAACTTTTGGTACTTGTAGTTTCGCTACCATTTAATTGTTCAGCCTCAGGTAACGACTCAGCATTTCTTTTCTTACTCTTCTTGGACTGTTTATTCCTCTTTAGGAGCCAGTCCGTCTCTCTATCTAATTCACCCTCATCAGTGATGTAGTTGAATTTCTCTGGTTCTATTTCACTATGTTCTTCTGAATCCCGGATTCTATTTTAGATTTTCATTTTCTCGCTTTAGATGATCGATTTCTTCGCTTGGTTTGACAAATGCTAGCTGCATTTGCTATAGTATCCCCAAGATATCAATTTTTTTTTCTAGGTCAATGGTTCATTCACTAGATTCAGCTACTCGAAACGTAAAATTTCCGCATCACATCTGGCATTAGAAAAAGCAGCGGCTTGATCAGCTAACTAGTTGCTTCAGGATCTACTGTAGTAGCCAGGAGCTCCTTATAGTCGCTGGTACTGGCTTTCTGAGTCCCTGCATCGTACAATTCTCCGCTCATGTTGTTTTTCTTTTATCAGGGTATCCTTCCCCTAGCATTTTATACCTACTGCCAGGTAAGAAATTAGCCACCTTTTGCATCAAGAACACACGCTGTTTGAAGCCGCACCTCCTGACGAACTGCCGCTTCTCGCAAATTTTGGCCCACGACTAGTATTTTATTTCCCACTTAACCTCCGCTAATCCGGTGAGGGTATCCTCCTATCCGCCACCTCGGGGACGCCCCCGATAGGAAATTTACAATTCCTACGGGGTTTGAGGGAGTGAGGAGGATGAAATACTTGGCCTCCTTTATCACTCACGATTATAGTGTCTGTTAAAATCTAAACATCTATCAATTGTCGTAAAGCTGAAGTTTTACAGACCGTTGATCAGATTCACATCCATTGTTATCTATGGATGTGAAAGTTGGGCGCTGACGGACGAGTTCGAGAGATGGTCCTTACGTTTGAGAGAAGAATCGTACATGTGATTTAATCAAATTTTGTATGATTCATGGGTGTCGAATACATGTATGATTATTTTATTTGATAAATCCTTATAAGGTTATACCAAAATGACATATACCAAGAAGTCATTTTAGGTATTCAAGAAATATTTAACTTTTGGCAAAAGTAGAGGATTAAAAGATTTTCCCTGGAATAATTATCCGCAATTGTCACCCTCTTATTCAATAGTATAATGTTACGGTATTAGGGTCATTGATTCGACGAGGCGCAGATTCCTATTTTCCACATCACGCAGATGTTCAATAAAAGTATGGAAATTCATTTATTTATTTAATTTTTAAACTAAACACAAATTGATAAATTCTTTCACTTAAGAATATTCATCAATCAAACATTTTATTTTTTTACTTTTAAACTTTTGACCCATCAATCAAATTATGGTCACACCTTTAATTTTTATACCAAAACCAAAAAAAATATACAAATCTTTCATTCAATTTTTGTACCTTTCTTTCAAAAAATTTTGACATTTATGTTTACATGATGATGACATTTTATGATAAACTTTTGATTATCGTGTGTTAGTTTTTTGTTTGGGTCCATGCCCATTTGTAGTTTTCTCAATTTATGTGTATATAGATTTTAGAACAATTTTGTTATTAAAAACGTTTTTAGAGAGTTCACAATGAGTTGGTTGTTTTCATGCGTGTGTGTGTGTGTGTGTGTTTGTAAAATTAAACTTAACAATTTCTTTGGATTTTTGATTGATTTAGTGATAAATTATGTATGAAATGTGAAACGTTTATTTCTATATGTATACGTACATGTATTACGGAAGAGAATTGTTTTTTGATTTTGATGAAATTTAGAAGACGTTTGAGGTTAATAGCAATGTCGTGGAAGTATACGTATATCTCTATCTATATATCTAATCAAAATTAATATACGGTAATTTAGTACCTATATATACATACTCCCATGTTTCGCGCAGACCACCCAAAATATAAAAATTACACAACCGAATATAATAATTATGTGCGATGATAATTTTTTTTTATTTTGTAACGGTTACGTTTTATAAAAAAATAAAACCATCATTTACTTTCATATTAAATCGATAGTTTATGTACAACACAATAATCATACCGCGATAAAAATTGCTTTTGAAATTGCACGAAAAATAAAAAACAAGTTTATTAAAAACATTATAATTTATTAAATTAATATTTTCTTTCATTCGTTTAACACATTCCACACATTGTACATATATTTATACGTGCACACATTGGTGTATCATGGATTCATGACGATGTACAATGTAAGATACAAAAAAAAAATATTTACATACGGGTATTATTAAATTTATGTTAAAACTATAATCACAATGTCAAAAAATATATATATTTTGTACCATAACGCATAAAATATAAAAGATCAAGATGTAATCGTAAATACTAGGCTTTCGATATTGTTCATAATTCAAAACCTCTCGTTGTACATACATACTCATATAAGCATAGTTTAAAGCCAGCTATTGAATTTCTATAAATAAAGTAGACAATCCCTAGATATATACAATAATTTTGTCAATTTAATAGAATAAAATATAAATAGCAAACAAAAAATAAAAACTTTGAATGGAAATCCCTTTTAAATTCATGGTTTGGTATTCTGGTTTTATCCTTCACGTGAAAAAATGAAACCAACAAAAAATAAATTGGTGGATTACATTTCATTATGTATTGTATTTTACTGGATACAAAACCAAACCAAACCAAACCGAACAACAAAAAAAAAATTGGTATTTCCAGGATATATTTCATAATGGTAATAATAGAGCTCTATAAGTGTAAACTGATACCAAATGATCCTGTGCGGTACAGAATTGTCGTCCTTTTTTGTTTTGTTTTTGGTTTCAATGAATTTACAACAAAAATACGTTTAATTGAATTTTTAGATTATATATATTTGATTAATATTAATATTTGAGTGGATTAAGGTAGTGGTTGCCGGATGCAATTGACAGTCATATTACAGTGTAGATGATTCAGTTATTTCCGCAGATATCGCGCGTTGCATGGAAATGTGAAGAAATCGTAGAGCATTTACTGAAATGTTAACAAGAATTTTGAAATATAAAACGAATAGTGCAGAACAAGGATTTTTTGGATTTTTCGATTTATTTATTCCATTTCAATTTAGTTAGAAGAAAACCTATTAAGTAATTTATTTTTAACTTTATTTGATAAAATTTGAATTTATTTGTACAATGCTCGCGGACCTTATTTCCCTTTTCTTTAGGAATTAAGGTCCGCGGGTGTTATATCTTTTCTGAAATTTTTAAAGTAAAGCATTAAAGTCCACCTTTTAAAGGAGAAATGACTGACGAATGTTAATACCTTTTCGGATTTGCATTAAGGCATGTACGCTAGTAATCAAAAAATCAGTTTAAATCAGTTCGCCAGTGAAATTAAAACAATAAATATTGTTGCGAAAATAACATTCAATTGTTGATGATAAGGGTGTTTTTTTAAAGCCCGAGCCCGACCCGATAGAACTCAATTGAAATTGTAAAAATATTACAAAAAATTAAATTTCTTACCAACAATTTCTTTTTGGCCACTTTTTCGAGCACTGCTAACCGTATGTCACGAATAACACGAACAATGCTGGCCTCCAAGGCGTCGATTGTTGCTGAATTGATTGGTCTCACTCCAAATGCGACAATTTTGTTTATTAAAAAACCCGTTAAGCCGAAAATGAGCCTCATCGCTGAACACAATTTGAAGATAAAACAACGGGTCATTTGCCAACCTCTCTTGAGCCTAATCGGCGAAAGAACGACGCTGATAATAAGCTTGTGGCTTCAATTCCTGCACCAGCTGGATCTTATACGGGTATAGGCCAAGATATTTTCGCAAAATTGTCCATTTAGTGGACGGACAGAGCCCCAATTCCTGCGAACGACAACGAATCGATCAATTTATATCTTCTTGCACACTTTAGCATACAACGGCGATATTCTCTTCAGTACGCACTTAATTTCCTTCGACGTGTTGATGTTATTGCATCATCTAGAGATAATGTGGTACGAAATCTATCCACAATTCGACGGATGGCTTCCTCAGATGGAACGATTTTCAAAGTTAATTTTAATAATTTCGTAGCGTTGTTCAAGTGTGAGACTATTCATGATGATATTTTCCGTGCAAAATCATCCTAAGCGATGAAGCACATTTCCACCTTGATGGCTTTGCCAATCCCAAAAAGTGTCGCATTTGGGGTACGGAGAACCCATATGGGATTGTCGAAAAACAAATGCATCCACCAGCGTGTCACTGTTTAGTGTGGATTTTGGACTGGAGGCATCATTGGACCATACTGTTTTGAAAATGAGGCTGGTCAAGCAGTAACCGGTCAAGTTACTGGTGCTGATATCGCGACATGATAACACACTTCTTTCTGCCTATGTTGGATAATATTGACATAGACGACATGTGGTTTCAACAAGATGATGCCTTATGCCACACAGCTGGTGAAACAATTCAATCACTGCATGTGATATTTCCTAGTCGTGTACTCTCTCGTTTCGGTGATCAGACTTGTACCCCTAGATCTTGTGATTTAACACCATTAGATTTCTTTTATGGGGTTATTTGAAGTCAAAGATCTAAGTATGTCAACAAGCACACAACCACCAGTGCATTACAGGAGGAAATTAAACGCTGCATCAACGAAATTTAGCCACATTTATGCAAAAGGGTTCCGGAGAATTTCGATAAAAGAGTGCGTATGTGCCAGCAAAGCTGTGGAGGCGATTTGCCCGATGTGACATTCCATATATAACCCTATCCTATGTATTTTATGATTCAATAAAAAAATCACAATCTGAAGACTAAAAATTGTGTTTTCTATTTAATTCAAATCTTGCGTTAATTTTGGGACACCCTTTACAAATTAAAAAAAAATTATAAAATTAAAATAAAAAATATAAAAGAAATCAAGACGCAAGTCAATTATCAAACTCGACTCTGAATGAATTTGGATGTATCAAAATCCGCCACGACGACGCAAATGGCGCTCGGGAGCATACAAATTTACACGAGCAAGTAACTCGGAGCAATCAATACGCGACATTAAAAGATCACATACGAAGAGCGCTGCGGCTATTTCTCGTCGATGATTGAATTGCAGCGATGGTGATATGGTAGGAGTTCGTATACATTAGTACGTGTGAATGGTGGTTGACGTCGGAGGGAAAACAGGACAAGCTGCTTTTGAACGGACTCAATCCTGGCCGAAATGTCAAAGATATGAAGGCGACCAAGCGGATCAGTAAATTCGTAACAATTTCGCTTGATAAAACCCAGCATTAGGTAAGCTTTAGAAATAGCAGATTCAATATGCCTGGTAAATGTTAGATCCGAAGCGAGTGTCACTCCAAAATCAGTCATAAATTCGAGTCGATCAATTGGCATATCATATAAGAAATATTGATGAAATAATGGACATCGGGTTCTAAGAGTCTTACATTTGCTTACATTTAACCGTAAATTGTTGCTGATAACATTAAACAGTCAGATAAATTGAAAACTGGAGCAAACATTTTCATGACATCAGCGTGGAGCAGGCATCTTGCAAATTTGAAACAGTTCATCACATCGTTTACGAAGAGTGAAAACAACAATGGCCCCAAGTAGCTGCCTTCAGGAGCCCCGGATGTTGCACGGACAAAACGAGTACGGAAATCGTATAAGTTGACAAATTGCTAACGATCTGATAGGTAAGAGTGCAACCATCTGACTGGGATGAAAGTTGGAGTTTAATTTCATTAGGTCTTCAATCAGAATTGCATGATTAATTTTGTCAAAGGCCTTTCAAAAATCAGTATAGACCACGTCCAGCTGTAGTCTGGAATAAATCGTACTGTGAAGATGTCCGCTGAAAGACACTAGGTTCGTGATTGTCGACCTTCCCGCAAAAAACACCATGTTCCACAGGCGAAATATACCTTTTTGTATGGAAAACCAAAAATCGATGAACCATTGATTCAAAGAGCTTTGGAATGATAGAAAGTATGGCAATCTTCAAAAAGTAGTGAAATTTATTTATTATTATTAGAAGGTGATAGATGCTCGAGCAGCCGGTAAAATCCTCGCGAACCTATGGTCAGTTGTGAATACAAGATCCAGAAATTTCCCTCGACTGTTACACGTATACGGTTAACTTGTGTTACAGAATTGTTTGCGGAGTAATCCATCGTAGCCAAGGCATTGTCCTCGTCAGAAAATGCCGAAAAACACCATCGTTGTTCAACCGAGTAACTCGGAAGATCAAAATAAATAAATCTCAAAAAGATCAAATAGATCATAATAATAGACCACGGAGTACCTTGTTTTGAAAGCGTTCAATTATTTGTATATTAGTTTACATAGTACAACCCCAAATTTGTATACCATAATTCAAAACAGTTTTGAGGACTTGTTGTTTATATGAACCATTTACCTTATCGTAGCATCAAGGTGTGGAATGATGCAAAGCTGCAGAGCCAACCAAGTATTAGTTTCCGTAAGCAATTTAAGCTGAAGATTGCACATGTTGTGTTGTTAAAACCTCCCGCCCAAGAGGATTATACGCAAATTAATTTGTTTTGGGCCGTAAATGAAACGCATGACTCTTCTCTCAAATGTAAGGAGCCATCTCTCGCACTCATCCGTCAGCGCCCAACTTTCACATCCAAACATAACAGCGGTCTCCGTGCTTGAAGATGGGGCATATCACGGCAACTTTCTGCTTGACGAATGGTATAACTTCGGTTCGCCATACTAATCGAATAAAGTCGAAAAGACAGTTCCACAAAGTATCCCCTCCGAATATCAAGAGCTCCGAATTAATGCAGTACACTCCAGGTGAGTGGTTTCGTTTCAATCTATGCATGGCTTTAGTGAATTTCTCATGAGATGGCTCCTCAGTGCAAATCTCCGCAGTCTATATTAGAGGTGGCTCAACAACAGTCTGTGACGCATGATGAACATCAAGCAGGTCAGTAAAATGATCACTCCATGCGTCAAGTACTGCGTCGATGGTAACACAGAGGTTTCCATCCCGGTCCCGAATGGCGGTTGACGTAGGCCTGAAAGTATGGTGCAGTCCAATAATTCCTTTAAAGAAATTATGCGACCAGCGCTCATTGCTGAGTTGTTGTACTTTCAGAGCCTCGGCCTTTCACCATTCTCGCTTCTTCCGTCTACAAATCCGCTTAGCTGCCCTTCTTGCAAGAGCAGCCTTGATTTTCCTAACGATTGTGAGACGTTGTTGCACTTCACTATGGGCTATATTTTGTTGCTCAACCACAATACGACACTCGTCAATCAAACCAATCATTCTTGGGTCTGACTTTCATTATACCTAAAGTCTGTTGAGCAGCACTGACAACCGCAGCTTTCAGTACGTTCCGAACAGAGTTCAGTAATTAGCTTCATCAATGTTGTCGCTGACAAGATCCTGATATCGTTTTTTTTTATCTTCATTTATCAGACCTTCACAGTCGTAACGTACAATGCGTTTCGCTGTGTTCCCAGACTTGTACGATAACTTCCATCGCAGCTTTGCAACGACCAAATGATGATCGCTGCCTACGTATTTGGTTACTGACCGATAAGTTCGCATATCCTGCACAACCCGAGCCCGTCCTTCAGAAAGTATCACATGGTCAATTTGGCTAAGGGAAGTTCCGCGAGGATGTGTCCATGTCTCTAGATGTATCTGTTTGTGAGGGAAGAACGTGCTTGCTACTTTAAGATCATGAGCAATTGCAAAATACATCATTATCTCACCATTATCGGTCGCACTTTCGTATATAATATATAACCTCAGATTTTTTTATTCATTCGAACCTGACCTTTTACTCGAAGAGGCAGCTGATGATCAAAGTATTATCTTCTAAGCTTATGTATACTGTGTCTAATTCATGCCAACGTATTGTTAAATTTTCATCGGGACGTGGAGGTTAAAATAAAAATTAGTTGCTGATGAAATGATGACAATTATCCCAGATATTGTACGTCAATAACTGCGTTTTGGGCTGCTGTAACAGTTAGTGTAAACAGCGTATTGCAGGTGATCTGAAATCCACTATAAAGATGTAGTTTATTCATCACTATCCAGAAATTATGGAATGCCAATGGGAATAGTGACAAATATTAAGTTTACAAATTGTTAATAGGCAATTTGATAATAATTATTTACCATACGCTAAGACTGAAATACCTAAAAGTCTTTTATTAGTGTCTATATACCAAACACAAATGCTTATGTCTAACAACACCCGTAATAGGCTTAGATTCATTCCCCCCAATTAGTAAAATGTCAACGAAATATTTTTTTGATTTTATTCAACAAACACACTTTGTTTTATTAAAAACGTGGACATGTTTTATCTCATATCAAATTACCAACACCCATTGAGATAACGATAAATGATCAAATCGAATGGTTAATATCTCTACTAATGAAATAATTCAAGGAAAAGCAAACAACCACAACAACAACAACAAAAACAGAAACGAGAATGTATAAGACGAAAGCCACAAGTATAACTTAAAAAAAATCACTTTACTTCCAAAAACTTGTAGTAATCGAGAAAGATAAAAATCCATCGAAAATCTTAAATTGTTCTTACATTTCATTTCACGTTGCTGTTGTTGTTGCTGTTGTATAATATGTATTGTCTTAAAGAATACAAAAAAAAAAATGCGTGGTTCGTTTTATATTTTTTTTTTTTTATCTCAAAATATAAATTACATTACATTTCCCTCAATGATTTATCAAAATACGTTTAAAACTTGATATCTGGCTGGATTTATTTTATTTTTTCTCGATTCTTAATTTAATTGATTCCCTTCTTACAACCAACATAGAGAACAACTTAAGAACAAAATTTTATATAAGCACACACACACACATACATACCAATTTTATTTTATTTTTTAAGGTGCGTTCAAAATCACATCGGCTCTAATCAAATTTGTACGTTGTGTATATATGTATATACATATATATATACATACTTATGTACATGCTATTGTATGAATGTATATGGAAAAGAATAAATATTTAAAGATATTATTATTATGATTAAGATGATCCATTTGATTACGATGATGATGGTATGCGGGCCATTATGTTTATGATGTATTATTTCGAATTTTTTTTTTTCATTTTATTTCGTTATAATAAATAAATAAATAAATAAGGTGACATTATCGTGGATCTTATAAATAACAAAAAGAAATAACGAAACAAAATACCCTGACAATTTAATGTATTAATAATCGTACAAATATTTACTATGTAATTACCACATAGATTCTGTTCTGATAATCGATCATGCTCAGTTTCAGGTTATTCCTCCGGTCGCTCGTTTTTTTTTTTTGGTTTTTTATATTTTCGAACAGGTACACCCATATACATACATATTCTAATGAGAATGCATTATGAATGCATTCCACTCATGATCATATTTATGAACAGAATTCTATTGTTTGATAAATGTGTCTATACTTAGGGCTTTATGGTTTCTATTTAGCCATTTAGGTGATATTCTTTAATCCATAATGTGGTGGAATGTGAGATTTTATACGGAGGTAACTTAATAATAAAGTGGTCAGTAGTATACAGTACACCTGGAAAGCTTGTATACAATTTATTGATCAAATGGGAAGATTTTGTTATTATCGGACACAAAAATTATTGTTTTAATGTTTTCAACAAAATCGCACGATGAAATGTGGGAGACTCTCTAAAAACAAATTGCCCGGAGTTTTAAAAGCTTCAAACTGAAAACCTTCAACCTTAAAATAGAAAGTTCCAAAATCCCCAAGTTTAGGATTGGTCTTTGATGCTCTAATTCAACCCACCAACGAGTTTTATATTCTTATATAAATCCTACCCTACCTTATCTGACTTGTGTGAAGTTTTATAAAAACCAAGCAAACATTGGCCATATGACCCCATGTATTTTTGAATAGTGGACATTTGGACCTTTCAAAATTCGAATAGGACATTAATATACAAAAGTTTGGACTCCGGTGTAAAATCTCGAACAATTAACAAAAACCTTACAAATCGTATGTAAAGGTGCGTTCACGATACCAAAAAAAAAATTTCTGGTGCAGAAAAATTCACCACGAAGTTAGCTATCTGAGTTGAGAAATTCTCAACTCGCGATAAAATTATACCAGGCTCGCCATACTAATAAAACTAAAAATTTGCTGTATTACATCAAAGGAACATTGTTGTGCTCAAAAACTCGTTCCTTTATAGAAAAGGGCAACTTTTGTAGCGCATTACGAGAAAATAAACAAATAATATTCAATTTGATTTAAAGTGCATACGTATAATTTGTTTCTGTTGGACATTATAATTTTTACATTCATAAATTTTTTTTTTTGGTGTGCGATAATATCGTTTACGCGAATAAATAATATCAAATTTTGTTAACATTATTATTTAAAGTTCAATTTAATTTTTATTTGTGCTACGTAATTTTTTATTTTGAATTCAATAGTAAAATGTTGAAGTTTTCTATTTATTTAAATATTATAGTATTATTTGGTACACTAATCGATGCTTTTGTGTTGGTTTTCTAAGTAAAGTTAGTAAGTATTTAAAAATAAAAAATACCTTAATTATCATCGATGTGAAATAAATTTCTTTTAAATTCAATATTTATAATTCAGAAATGTATACCCAAGTATCGCAGTTCGATCTAAGACTGCTAGAGGAGGTAAGACAAGCAGGACGCGAATCACTGTATAAATTGCGCCATCAAGATTATCGGAATAACGCCATAAAGCACAAGTAGTGGCATGAGATTGGCGTGGTTCTTGATCACACGGGAACTGAATGCATGATACGTTGGAGATCAGTAAAAACTAAATATCGTAAGCTACTACAAAAGGCAAAAAGTGGAAGTGCGTGGAAACCAAACAATAAAGTAGATGTTTGGCTGATTTCGGAGATGGATCATTTTCAAGACGATCTAATCGACAACGAGTAAGTCAAATTATGTTGGAACTCAATAATCAACTTTTATTAAATTTAGTAGAGTTTCAGATATCTGTGTGTATATATATATATATATATATATATATATATATATATATATATATATATATATATATATATATATATATATATATATATATATATATATATATATATATATATATATATATATATATATATATATATATATATATATATATATATATTCTAACAATATTGCTTTAAATTAATACACACATATATTATAGACCAACTGAAAGCAATTATGAGACACCCACCGTACATGCGATATCTGAAGTATGCACTAATCAAGTAGCATCTAAAAGTTTCGATGGCAGTAATCAGCCCAGTACCACCCAACTCAATGAACCTAATGATGCTGATTTAGAAGATGTTATGACTATATGTAGTACGGAAGGTGAACGGACAACAACGACTACACGAAACCGACCCAAAAGACGAGCAACCAAACGAAGTGCATCCTCGCTGGCTGATGTCAATTTCGCTGTAATGGAAACCATGAAAAAACACTCAAAAATGAGTGAACAGTTTATGGCGCGGATGGATGAGCCTGATGGAATTGTGGTGTGCTATATCCAAAATCTTAAGCCCACCGTTGATGACTGGCCTAGAAAACTACAATTAGAATTGTGTGTCCAAATTGAAAAATTGGTAGAAAATATGAAATTAACAAATTCCTTATAATTAAAACATACATTTACAATTAATAAATTATTTATTATAATTATAAAACTTTAGTTTTTTATGTTTATAATTATTTATTTTATATATACACATGAATTTTGAATTAAAAGAATTTGTTTATTTACATTGGTTATTTACATTATTTTAGTGTATTGTGTCATTTTGCCACGGTAGAACATCCACTTCATTAAAATATTTACAAAATTCTTCTCGGATCCTCCTAGCTTCTGTACTAGAATTATTGGATCCTACTTCTCTAATCGTCTCAATTCCAGAAGTATTGCCATCTGGCCTTGCTTGCCCTCTCTCAACATTCGTGGTATCCACTTCTGACATACTATAATGAGAATCAGCAGTGGTTTTTAACCAGTTGTGTAGTACAACAGTTGCCTGAATTATAGCTATAACCGTTGGCTTACTAGCTAAAATAGGCCTTCGGTAAATGCGCCATTTAGCTGATAAAATGCCAAAAGCATTTTCCAAAATTCGTCTAGCCCGGGACAAACGATAATTGAACACATGCTGCACCGGAGGTAACAGACGTGTATTTCTACCAGGAAAAGGCCTCATTAAGTTAGGTAGAAGAGGAAATGCTTCATCACCGACAAAAACAAACGGTGCTATTATAGTGCTGCCTGGCAAATTACACTCTGGTGGTAAATTGAGCTGCTGTCCTCCGCTTATGATTGATTTACCGAAACTACTATTTCTAAATATAGTGCTATCTCCATTATGGCCAGTAGCACCAATGTCAACCATAATGAACCGATATTCGGCATCGCATATTGCGAAGAGGATAACACTATGGCTGTTTTTGTAATTTCGGCAAATCGAACCAGAATTTCCAAAAGCCTAAATTAATTTTAACAAAATGTATAAACTTAAGAAAATTAAAAAGCTATTTAAATAATTTACCTGTATAATAACGTGCTTTCCATCCATAGCTCCCAAGCAATGCGGAAAATTCCAAAGTTCGTGAAACTTTTCCGCCGTATTTGTCCACATAGTTATACTAGGTGAGGGGAACACAGTACCTTTCAAACACTCCCACAGTTTCACACAAGTTTCTTGGATAATTGCGCTGGTGGTCGATTTTCCCAAACGAAAAGAATATCGCCCAATAGACACCATACTATCACCACTAGCAAGATATCTAAATTCATATTGAACAAAGGTATAAATATGTATGATAATTATATTTACATTGTATTAACTCACCGAAGTGTCAATGACAAACGCTCTCCAGGAGAAATTGCTGTCACATGCGTTCTTTGGATGTGTGGGCCGATAATTGCCAAAAGTTCATCAAATGCTTGCACTGACATTCGATGAAAGTTGGCGAACGTTGCTTCAGATTGTGGTAAAACCCTTGCCTCAACCTATTTCGGTTTACTGGATTAATAGTAAACTGACGAGTCAAATTTCTCCTATTTGACCTTCTATTATGATGGTTTAAATTAATAAAAGTGGCTGCCGTTTGTAAGGCTAGAACACTCATCTCCATAAACTCCGATATAAGTTGTTGTCTTGATAAAGACATTTTAATTAAATCCAGAACCAAAAACTGACAATTAATTAAAAAAAAATCGAAAACGAAGTAAAATTTATGAAATTAAATATTTAATTTTAAACGAAAATTATTATGCTTTTTAAAAAAAGGAATTTTTTATTATTATTATTATTAACTATTAAACGGACATAAAACTATTTTAATTTTCATAAACATGAACGAGTTCTAACGAAATAATAAACGTAAATTTATTGACATGTTTTTGAAAAACATGAATGAGCAACAAAAATACCAACCAAACCATAACAAATTTTCACTCAAAATTTCAATATTTGGCTAATTTCATGGTGAATTTTTCTGCATCAGCAATTATTTTTGGTGTCGTGTACGCACCTTAAACGTTGCACTCAAGTTCAAAAATCTCCGAGATTTTGCCATATTGATACTAAAAGCCTTGTTACTGACCCTTCCATAACTGTGAATTGTTGCCGTATGTACACTAGTATTTATTAATAGTAGACATTTGGACCTTTTCAAATTTGTACAATACATTACTACAAAAACGATTGGGCTCCACTAATAAAGTTTGAAAATTTAAGATAGAGAATGCAAATCGTTTGTACCCGTTTCAATTTTTCAAGGTTTTACTGCCAATGTTTTGCATTTTAATGTCCTATGTATTTTGTATTTTTCTATGTATTTTGTCAATGTAATCAGATTACAATTTTATTTTTACATGATGCTCACTAGCTAACTAATGCTCATTAGCTAATTAATTTAGTATCATTAAAAAATATAGACTATCTCAATCATCTATACTTAGAATTTTCTACCTACAGTAGAATCTCGCTTAACGAGCATAATTCCTTCCAGAATCTTTCCCACAAAGCGGAACAAAGTTTCTTATGTAAATTAATATGAAATACGATAATGCGTTCCATGCTGAAAAAATAGTCAAAAAATTGTATGTACATACTATATCGTTTATTCAAAGAAAATTACATTATATACATATACGTATGTACACATTGTTAAGCTTCTTGAATCATCTTCATCTTTTCATCACCCTGGAATACGAATTCGATTTACAGTAATAAGCTTATTATTTATGATACATACCTAATTCTTTTTACTAGTAATCTGTTTAAGGAAAGTTGTTTTTGCCGACGCTTCAAAATTGCCACTGCTCCATTGGGATGATGAAACTTAATGAACGTAGCAACAGATTCCCATGCTTTCAGCATTTCTCGTATTGCGCCAGAAGATCGATATCATTGTTATCCACCTCCAGTCCCGTGATTGTGGCCAAAGACACAATCTCGTTGATAACAGGATCCACACGTACTGTCTCAAACCCCTCAAAGTTACATTCGGCAACACACTCTGGCCAAAGCTTCTTCCAAGCAGAGGTGAGGGTTCTCTTGGTAACTGCTCCCCACGCCAATTCGATCATCTTGAGGCAGGCAACGATATGGAAGTGATCTTTTCAAAACTCTCTGAGAGTGAGATTGGTTCCTTCAGTCACTTTAAAACATTGCTCGAAGAGTGCCTTAGTAGATTCTTAAAGTTAGGAATAACCTGCTGGTCCATAGACTGGAATAACGCAGTGATGTTGGGAGACAGAAACTAGATCTTGATTAATTTAAATTCTTCAGGGGAGTTATCTTGTACGCCTGGAGGATGAGCAGGAGCGTTGTCCATAACAAGCAAGACATGGAGTGGCAGATTCATCTCAAGTAAATATTTTTTCACAGAAGGACCAAACACATCATTGATCCATTCAGTAAAAAGGTCACGTGTCACCTAAGCTTTTTTGTTGGAAAAAATCTCGATCTAATAATGTCTCCGGCCCAAAGAGCACACCATACAATACATTAGCACGAAAAAACGAAAAGAAACGTCATCCCATTATTTATAAGGCGAATGTTTTGCAATGCATTTTCGAACGATCATCCATTTCCAGTTGATAAGTATTTGTGGTCCAGGTGATTTTTTACAATATTTTCTATCCTCTATAATCCATTTCTACAAAACTCTACGAATACTTGAAATATAATTTCAAATTCATTTTCTATGCATTTATGTTGATATACTACATATATATGAATATCTCATATACCGGGTGTTTTTTTTAAACTGAGACGATCAAATATCTCGAAAAATAGCCACTCTACGGAAAAAATGTCCATAATCAAAATTGAATCATACCGCGGGGGAAATACATTAGTGCAAAAAAAAAGTCCCCCCACCCCCGCTTTGTAGGTGGGGCGGGGGTAACTTTTAAACTAAGATAGGAAGCCATATTTTTTATTGCAGATACGGATTCTACGACTAAAAGTACGTATGATTTGAATAAAATATTTTGTTCGGTTCATGATAGATGGCGTTGCAATCGACGAAATTCAATTTTTTCAATTTCTCCTTCTTAGAACACACGCATTCGATTCTGCAATACGTTTGAAATAAAAAACATCACGTTTTCATTGGAAATACTCGAAATTCGTCATCAAAACAATTTATTCAGTTTTGTAAATCTAAATAAGTGTTCAAAATGATGGCCTGAATTTTGTATTTTTGAAATTTAATAATAAAACTTGAAATTAATTTTGAACACTTATTTAGATTTACAAAACTGAATAAATTGTTTTGATGACGAATTTCGAGTATTTCCAATGAAAACGTGATGTTTTTTATTTCAAACGTATTGCAGAATCGAATGCGTGTGTTCTAAGAAGGAGAAATTGAAAAAATTGAATTTCGTCGATTGCAACGCCATCTATCATGAACCGAACAAAATATTTTATTCAAATCATACGTACTTTTAGTCGTAGAATCCGTATCTGCAATAAAAAATATGGCTTCCTATCTTAGTTTAAAAGTTACCCCCGCCCCACCTACAAAGCGGGGGTGGGGGGACTTTTTTTTTGCACTAATGTATTTCCCCCGCGGTATGATTAAATTTTGATTATGGACATTTTTTCCGTAGAGTGGCTATTTTTCGAGATATTTGATCGTCTCAGTTTAAAAAAAACACCCGGTATATGAATATTTTCTTGGGTAGATTTCTATCAAAAGCCCATCAGATCTGCATTTTAATACAAGGATGTTATTGGAAAATTTCATTTAATAATCAATTATCAACAACACCCCAAACAATATCGAGCATGTTGGCGTGCCACATTCAATTAGTTTATTCAATTCCTCATTCGGATTAAAATTTTATCCAGCCCGATTCAAGTGACGGCCTTATTTTCAATCTAGATTTTTATATCTCTGAAGCTTGTAGTACTATAGGGGACATTGCTGCGGATTTCTATAGTAAAGTTGCGTGACTTCATGTTATCGACAAAAATTAATAAAGTTATATACTGCAGATGGCGCACCAAACGTTTTATAACAAGAATTTTTACGTTACCTGTTATTTCCAAGTTATTTCAGCCGAGTGTTGTCAATTTGGTTTTGTTTATTTAATTTTTTTCTTTTTAGATTTATTTATATTATATTTCAAAATTTCGTTAAAAATGACCCTTCGGGCCACCCATTGTAATAAGTTGCACCAACCCTGTTGGTAGTCGGACAAATGGCTAATTTTAACGCAACCGTTTTAATGTTTTTAGTGGTATTTTGTATAGACGTGGTGGAAGTTGTATTGGTTGGTGTAGCCGTCTGAATGGGCATAAATCCGGCAACGGCCACAGTCATGGCACCATACCCAATGGCGAGCAAGTGATTGGAAGGGGGTGGGAGAACGACTTGAAATTAGGTCGAATTGGTACTAGGATGGTTGCTCTTGGAGGTGTTTGGATAAGCGGTGTTTGTCAAGGATTTGGAAAGCTGGGCTATTCGACTATGTTAAGCGCTTCTTTGGTTTCTTCACCAAGCGACTCACTAGTGTCCGGTTCATCAAGTTCATAGATTTTATTGGCCGCTTACCTTAATTCAGTACATAGCGGGAGCAAGTAACTTGAATCCTGCTTTAGTGAGTCATTCCACGTGTAACAGGGCCGTCCCAATATTTTGGTACTGGCCATGTAGGAGAACGCTGCCTAAGAAGGTGGGTGGGATTCCTACGATGGATGTGTCCCCAATAATTAATTCGGTGTACCTTGATTAGTTTGGTAATAGTCTTATCATGTAAAACGTCCTTGATTTTACGTGAGCGTGGATGGTAAGGACAGAACTCGAGTAGTTTCTTTAGAAAAAATACTCGTATTTCTTAATCCGGCGTCGGTTTGCGAAGGTTAGAGCAACTCTCTGTAAACCATATGTCAACACTAATAGGGTGCTTGATTTCTATGAATGAATTTCTGAGGCCGACTTAACTTGGAGATTAAATAAGCCAAATATCGCATCGTATCAACACGGTTGAAAGTGACACTAGACAACACTATGTGATGCTGGGGGATCCCGGATCAGAGCGGTGCATTTATTGGGATTTAATTCCTGCTAATTTTAAGGCACCTAGTAATTCATCCAGAATGGGTTCCAATACTCTGATGTCTCGTGCGATGAGTATAATCATTATACTATAATGTCATCTGCATAGGCGAGTATGAGAGGAAGTTGCAACTCAACGCGCTGATCTAGTTTCATCTCTGGGAATTGGTCTGCCATAGTTAGTAAAACCTCATTCAGGATGAGATTAAATAAACGGGGAGATATGGCGCATCCCTGATTGTTGAAGCAGTAAGGGCCAGTAATGGCCTTTAAACACTGTATTATTATTATTATTACGCGGCATCCCTGTTTAACTCCTTTGACTTTTTCTGTCTAAATATTGAACCATTTAACAGTATAAACTTACTATCATTCATTACAGTCTCTATCACAGCTCAAATATATGGAATTAATAAAAATAAATTGAACTAAATTACAGAATCTCTACCAGTGATGTTATCGACACAAATAAATAAATGTATATACTGCAGATGGCACACCAAACGTTTTTAAACAAGAATTTTAACGTAACCTGTTATTTCCAAATATTTCAGTCGGGTATTGTCAATTTGGTTTTGTTTATTAATTTTTTTATTTTTTTATTTACATTATTTTTCAAAATTTCGTTAACGGAAATGGTAACATAGCGTTTATTTGCCAGTGGTGCTATCTAGTTTATATAACCGAACTGCGATCAACTGCCATATCTTGATAAGCAAATCTGCAGCAGTTTCCTTTGTGGTATTATAAGTTGTTTGACCTATTTGTACAAATATATGCTTAATTTATGATGTAAAAAAATATTTGGGGGTGATGAAAAGTAGGATAGATCATGCGATTAGTATCAGGAGACAAGACGTTAAAACCGTTACCCAAGATGTAGGGTCCAATGCGTTTTGGTATAGGGATATCCCCATTTTAATCAGGCCCAATTCCCTGTTGTAAAATAAAGCTATGCCTAATCGTGTGGTGACATTTATCGTGTCTCAAGTGAGAATTCAGGGAATTGGCCTGCCACAGTTAGTAAAACATCATTCAAGATGAAATTAAATAAACGAGGAGATATGGGACATCCCTGTTTAACTCCTTTACTTTTATTAACTTTTTCTGTACAAATATTGAACCATTTAACAGTATAAAGTAATTATCATTCATTACAGTTAAACTTAAATTGAAATTAATTGATTAAAGGTTGAAATGCAGAATAAAATAAATCGGAACTAATTTGAGTTGAATTTTTAGGGGTAAATCTTATAAGTCCGACCCAGCAAACTAATAAATTTTATTTCAGAACCCAGTGATGCTGAAAAAAATCATAAAAGTAGATTAGAACTGTATCGTCCTGTGTTATACTAACTATTGTCTATACCGCAGGTGTCTATAATCGAGTCAATTTCTATCATACTAACTGAACCTATCCAAATACTCTTTATATGTTACGTATAAACGGGTGTTCGGTGAGGCCCGGTCATCTCCGGGAGATCCTGCTTAATGCTTGGTCGAACATTCCAATCAAATCAAATCAGGTCAAATAACGTCCGTATCCCCAGTAGCAGTTAGAGTATTAAGGATCTTCCCTATTGTTTTACTTTTCACCTCTTTTATAAGGTAAGAGTAATACATAATCTGTTTAGGGTAGTTTTATCTTGCGGGGCACGACTACATGGCCTACTTTACTAGTTCCTTACTTCTATTGGATATATTCCTTTTGAGAGGCAAGTTACTTAGTTTTTTAGTAATGTATCGTTCGAGTGATACGTAATTTTTATTTACTTATTTATTCACTTTCGTTATCTCGTGTTATCCGATTTCTACTGTATCATGAATTACAGAAAATGTAATTACAGCCATAACTTTACTTTGCTTAAAAGAAAATGTTGTGTTCAAATTGTAGTATTTTAACGTTCTAGTCACCAGTTTTTAAGTTATAGCCTGATGACTTGAAAGGCTGACTTGTCAGTGCGAAGTGATAGAACTATATATTCACCTTTGTTTTGATCAAGTAATCTAATGGTAGCCGTGTTAGCGAAAAATGGGACACTCTGTATATACTATCACTTGTTGAGTCCCCGAAACTGAACGTAGCCGGGAGGTGATCAGATTGTGTCCGTCCGACGGAACGCTTTCGATGATTAAATCGTTAGAGGAACTACGCGTGGAACGATTTGTCTTTTCTTATTAAAAAATCATTAAACGCAATATGTAACACGCCGATTCGACCACCATAAATACACATCAACGTCATCCCATTATTTATAAGGCGAATGTTTTGCAAAACATTTTCGCACGATCATCCATTTCCAGTTTTTAATACAGCATTTATTTCGGGACCGGGTATCTGATTATCATAAAATCCAATAAAATTCTCACGCTAAAATGTCGTTAAGATTCACAATATTTCATATAAACATATAAAAAAAAATACTCGTATATTTCTTATTCATAATTTATCATTTATGGTTTTGATTGAATTAATTTTGTTTTATTTGTTGTAAAATCATCACCCACATTAAACAAGAATAACCCAACAACAACAACAACAACAATACCAACCACAATAATTTTTTATTTTATTTTTGCAGCTTTGGATGAGTAAAAATATTTGGTTTTGGTGGGTACAAAAGAACCACCAAAATACCAAAATTTTCGATAAAAATCTTAAAGAAATGAAAATAAATCATTTTAAAATATTTTTTTATTTAATGTGTTGCGTCAAGAGGAAGCGGCGCAAATGGAATATAATTTGATGACTGCCGTGTATTATTGTTTGTGTAATGCGAACAGACTATAGAAATATTCATTCGGTCCCGTCACAGTGTTTTCTCCCTTGTGTTGAAATTTTTGTATTTTTTTTTTTTTTGGTATAGCGCAAAACACCAAATTATTCAAAACATGAACCATAACCAAAAAAGATTTCATCTCATCTTCTTCAAGACAAATAATAATAAGCAAATAATAAGCATAACAAAAATAAGAAGAAATGGTTGCTAAAAATTCATGATTTATGTTTTATGATAAGAAGTACCAAAAAAAAAAAAAAATATTGAGGTTATGTTTTCATCGATGATAAAAAATAAATAATTCTGTTTTATTGATGATAAATTGATACATTTTTGTTGTTGCTGTTTTGATGTTGTACAACGGTCCAAAGTATACATGTATCGTTATTCCATAAGGAACTCAAATTAATTTTAATCAAAAATTTACATAAAGATGCATGTCTACACCTCCTCGGGTTTGTTATTTATAGATGTGTCTATATATATATATATATATACAATATAGGGATCTTATTTCTTTCGTTTTGTCTCGTGGTATCACTTCCTTAGTCTTGCATGCACGAGTATGTTATATAAATACGTCGTGGTTGATGTATCATCAATTTCCGGGATGGAGGAGGTATCTTTATGAATCATAAATTTGAAGAAAATAAAAATAAAAATCGAAATTATTTATCATGTAATTTGAATAAATTGGTTTGTATACGAGTATATATATACATTTATGCCGACTCTAAAACGTTTACAATAAATGTATATCGGATAAGCACGCAATCATCATCTCATGTGTACACATACCTATTACATGTATTTATAAGGAATTTGTTTGCGCGATTTATAAATATAACGCTTTGTGTATAAATATTAAAATTAACAAGATTATTTGTTAGACACAAAACCAATAAAACGTTAATTGTTTGATTAAATATTATAAGATCGGTACATACATAAACGTTTTTCTTATGAAGAAGATGCGGCATATGCGGTTAAATATATAATATGCTAATGAACTAACATGCATTATTCTGCTTTTAAAACGCGATATGTTAAAATACGCGAAAAGAACCAATTTCATTTGTCTCATAAACAATATTGATTTTACGGTTTCATCGAATATGGATGAGTAATACGATATGTCTACAATGAAACGTTGTTAAGCCGCAAAATTTTAAATTTAACAACATAATTCCATCATATCGTATATCGCTATATCGTAAAATTGACGCAAATATGAAATTTTTATGATATTTAAGAATTTTATGTTAAATGCGCGTATATACCATTTTTACGATTTGGTTACACTTTACATAATATTATTTAAGATTTTAAACATAACATGGTTTAATTTTAGAATTATATATAACAATGGAGCATAATGTTTTCATTTAGTTTTAAAATTTGTTATTGAGATGGATTTGCGACGAGCAACTTATAATTTTGCACCGAATCTATTCAACATATCAAGGTTTATTGAACACTGTAACACAATTGATCCCAATAATCTTTTTTATTATACAATATATACTAGTATCGTACCCGGGTTCGCCCAGGTTTATTTTTAGTATCGTTACCTTAAATAAAACCAAATGCTATGATTTTCAAATAGAATTTCTACTTATTGAACGTTTAAACATTATCATTAAAGTATAGTTTACCAAAGTCAATCCTTCAACACCTGTGTATAAAACAATATTTTTTGTTGACTTATTTTCATCTACCAGCACATATAAGTTTTTAGGTGTCTCCGCCCATGACATTGCTACGTAGAATTGTCCATGACAGAAGCATTCATCGCTTAAATCAATTCCTACCACATTGAGTGACTGCCCTTGGGATTTATTGATCGTTATAACACAAGACGAATCGGGAACTGAAGGCGTTGGAATTGAAAAGGTAGATCATTGGGAATAGTTGGAATTCTGGAAATGAACACATTTTCCATTTTGAATTTTCCAACCAAAATTATATAAGTGTTCAATTATATAAGTGTTCATTGCCGTCACAACCAAATGCGTTCCAATGCATATTTTTGGAGGATCCAAATTCCTTAACAACATAATTAGGGCTTCCAATCTTGAGTGTGATTTTATATTGTGGTATCCCACTTGGATTGAGCGTATTTAAGAACTCAACTGGATAACTGGTAGCCTCTTCTTCGTCTACCATCTTGTCAATTGAGTAAAATGACTTTGATTCCACTGGCATCATTTCTTGAATGGTGAAATTCAATTGAGTTTAATTTCAACTTTAGTATTAATTGATGCAAGTATTGCTCGTTCTTGAAGCCAACCGTGATCTACAATGTGTTGTGTTAGATTTGGATACACGTGGTCAATCAGAATTTTAATTTAAAGCCATATTCGCTTTCGTCTATATTGATGATATTTTAATAGCTAGCAAAACGAAAGATGATCATTTATCTCATTTAAAAACCGTCCTCGAAAGACTAAATGCGCACGATGTGAAGATTAAACCGGTAAAATGTATATTTGGAGCTTCCGACTTAGATTTCCTTGGACATAATATATCCATAAAAGGAATTTTGCCAAGAAAGGACAGAATAGAAGCCATAATATCTCTACCTAAACCCACATCAATTAAGCAAATCCTAAAGTTCCTTGGAATGATTAATTTTTATAATCGGTTTATACCCAATTTGGCTGGAGTTCTTGCTCCAATTTATAGTCACCTCTCCATGTTGATAAAACTGGGTAAACAAAAGAAAAATGTCAGCTGGCCGAATGAAATTAATGAAGCTTTTCAAATAGCTAAATCCAAACTAGCCTCGGCGACTTTACTGTCATTTCCAAGTGCAAATACTAAATATTGCATAGCCACGGATAGCTCTAATTATGCCATCGGGTCTCTATTACAACGATATGATCATAAACAAGACGGTTGGAAGCCATTAGCTTTCTACTTCAAAAAATTACAGCCCGCTGAGACACGCTACTCAGCATTCGATCGCGAACTTCTGGGAATTTATCAATCCCTTAAACACTTTCGGCATTATGTGGAAGGGCATGATCTGTTAATATTAACCGATCACAAACCCCTTACCACTGCATTAAATTCGCACACCGAAAGGAGCCCGCGCCAAACAAGGCATCTGGAAAACACTGCCCAATTCACAAACGACATCAAGTACATACCAGGTAAAACCAACATAGTGGCCGATTATTTTTCACGACCTAGAATTGATAACATTAATGCAATAAATATGAATGGATGTGATATTAAAAAATTAATTCTACTTCAAAAAGATGATGACGAATTAAAATTAATACTCCAAAGACCAAGAAAGTCTACTTGGGCTTTGGAACAAAAAGAAACCGCAGAAGGCAATCTCTATTGTGAAACATCTACCGGAGTATCTCATCCTTATATACCTATACCTATGCGTAGAGAAATATTTGACGACATTCACAATTTATCTCACATTGGAATAAGAGCAACTCGAAAGGGAATGAACACAAAATTCTTCTGGCCTAATATCAATAAGGACGTGGGAACGGGGGCTAGATCTTGTTTGAATTGCGTAAAATCAAAAATTTACAGGCGCGTTAAATCGCCTATAGGAAGAATCGAACTTCCAAATAACAGGTTCGACAAAATTCATATGGACCTGGTCGGACCACTCCCACCTTCTCAAAGATTTCGCTATTTATTAACAATTATCGAGCGCTATACACGATGGCCGGAAGGTATACCCATATCATCGACAGTTCAGCGTCTACTGTTATAAAGGCTTTCGTCGAATCATTCATTGCACGTTTCGGATGCCCCTTAGAAGTTACCACTAATAGAGGATCTCAATTCGAATCCCAAATTTTTACCGAGTTAATAAAAGTATTAGGTAGTAATAAAATTCGTACTACAGCATATCATCCGGAAAGCAATGGCTTAATTGAACGAGTTCATAGACAATTAAAGGATTCACTACGAGCAAGAGGAAATTTAAAAAATTGGTCCGAAGAACTTCCATTTGTTTTATTAGGAATGAGAACAGCAATAAAAGAAGATTTAAAATGTAGTGCAGCGGAACTAGTTTACGGACAAACGTTAAGAGTTCCAGGCGATATATTTGTAACAAATTCCAATAAATCGGTTTCATTCGAAGATAATTCTGCTAAAGCTACATTACACACATCAAACATTTTGCAAATATTACGAGAAAAAATTAGAATTTTAAAACTAACACCATCCAGAGTTACCAAATATCTAAACATTAGTTTACCTAATTCCCTAGACGACTGCGAATTTTTGTTCATTCGCGTAGATCGAACACGTATTGGGTTAGAACCTCCATATGATGGACCATTTAAAATAATCCGACGGTTAAGGATATATTGGTGGTGGACGTAAATGGTAAAGAACAAAGTGTATCAATAGACCTTTTAAAGCCTGCATATATCGAAAATAGACAATAACAACGAAACACATCAAAAGTTCGTTGAATAATTTCAATATACATTTTCAAACACAATTTTTTATGTACGATTTTGTTTGACATGTGAGACATATCTGGAAAGGGGGTGATGTAGTGATTGTTTTGCAATACACTAATGTTGCGGTTAAATTAGTCAAATTATAAAAAGGGACTAAATCATTAAATTCTAGTACAACATTTTGCGTTCGCTACATTACCTCATGTTTGTTGTACAATAACAAAATAGTTAGTTCATTTCCGTCAATCAAATAAAATAAATTTAAAATACTGCACCACATAATCATATAATAATATTAATAAAATCTTTATAATTAAAATATTAATATTAAATAAATATTTATAATTAAATAAAATTAAATTCAAATAAAAACTAAAATCTAAGAATGTGAATAAAAATTAATCGTGGATTATAAATTTGTTAAAAGAACAATTACAAATATTTTATGTTGATACCTGTAAATAAAACTTTGAAGAGAACACTACAGTCTTGCCATGTGTTGCAAATATATTTATTCAATTTGATTTTTCCTGTTTCCACATCCAACACTCAGCAGATACCTGGAAAATTACAGTGAATCGAATCCATTTGATTGTTTTACCCGCATCTTTGTTTGGAGATCTATGTTTTTTATAAATTTCCACAGTTGCGATGATTTGATATAGGCTTTTATCTCGCCGAAAATGTTACCTCTAGGAATGACTGGCAATGTTTGACGAAAATCTCCAGCAAGGATAACTAACAATCCACCTGTAATGTTATTATTTTTGCGAATGTCATGCAGTGATCGATTTAAAGGTTCCAACCCATGTTTATGCATCATTGCTATACTTAATCCCATAAAATCGCCTATTGGCGTCTCGTTGTGTATGAGGTCAATTGGAAGCTATAGCGTAGCATGACTTGTCAGACCGTCAACAAACAGGGTATAAGCGATGCCTGATAATATAAATTTCTCCTTGCTCTGCATTCATAAGTGGTTCATTTATTTCAACGTATCTGTTCATTTTGTGTCATATGAAAGCTTACGCAACATCTCTCTATTCTTACGCTGTCAGTTGCTTTACGTGATGGGCTTGAAATTCCAGTTTTCCTGACATATCAATAACTTTGTCTTCGATCATTATCACTGGTTCGTTGTAGATTTCATCTGTGAAATCTATATGTTCAGATTGTGATTTTCTATTCTCACATAAATCTCCATTTACGGCCCGTGTTTGCGACGATTGAAGAATTTCTTCGATTTGTTCCACGTAAAATATTGCGACATTTCAAAATATAGCAATGTCTTTGCAAAGTCGTCTCTTTTGCACAGTTCAACGAATTCTGTTAAAGTAGTTAAAGTAGTTTTTGATGGATTTCCTAGGCGGCCTTCTAGATTGTTTTCATTAAAGTAAGCTCTCTGGCCATTCTCCAAATGTACACCAAGGTGCATCACAGTTGGGTAGCGTTCGTTAATTGGAAATCCAAAAGTACGCCATGCAGCTTCATTACTGTTTATATACCGGCCTTCTTGATATTCTGCAATTTCATCCACACCATTGTCACGGAATTGAGCGGAAAATACACCTTGATCAGAGCCCTTGTGTAAAAATTTGAAAATGTACTTGATCGATTTCACTGAGTTGCAACACTCAACGTTAATATGGGCATCAAACATCTTTAAAAGTAATGGACTGTAGGGGACGATCCATGTATTGTCAAGCTCATGAATGGTTGCTTTGGATTCAACGAACCGCATGGACCGTGCACCATGCTTTTCATAACGATATCGTGTAGGTTTTTATCGGTAAGTGGGTTGGGGATTTCAGCTGAGATAAGTTGATCGATTTGATTTGGATTTAATTCTTTCAATAATCATATTAAAATATGAGCGTGTGGCAGACCTCTCTTTTGTCATTCAATTGAGTAAAACCAGTAGTTGACGGTTCCGAAGACTTCACCTTTAATAAGTATATCTACACATTCAATTACCTTTTGTCGGAAAATTCTTGCAACCATATCGTGACGTCCCGTTCTAAATTGGTCGTTAATTAAATTTCCCTGCATTTCCTGGCGATTCGGATTGAATGTGTAAGTAATGAAAAGAGATGGCTTACTTCCATGTCGAACGTATGTAATTGCGTCTTGGGCATATTTGTGCATATTTCGTGGTCCTCCAGTGTATGTTGAATGAAGTATCACGAGCTTTCCGTGATTTCTAGCAACTCCATCATTTGCTACTGCATCCTTTAAGTGAGTATACTCATCAACACGAAGTTTCTTTTGGTTGAGGCGAATGTAGAGCGGCCGTTCAAATTCCATTTTCGCATACATATCCACCAGATACTGATGACGCAGTTGCCGGTAGAGTAGAAGATGATTTATTTGATTTTGCCTCACCATTAAACGGTAAGAGTAGTAAGACATGGCTGAAATAGTTTTGCTGTCAGTATTATTTGTTCCGGGAATAACTTGGGCTAATGTTTATTGGTTAACCATCTACTCCTTTCAAGACAATATCTCTGTTTTCCTAGTCATTTCCAGCAATTCTAATGGTAACTTCATTAACTGTCCATTGAAAACTGTGGCATGTCATGTGTGGTTTTTTATCAGCTTTGATCACTATTTTCATGTCATGAACGGTACAGTGTTATATGAACATTCATTAGACGATTGCCACTTATCAAATAGTACATTCTTAAAACCTTGAAAACGTATAAATATCGCAGTGGTAAAATTATTAAATTCACAAACAAAGGTAACGATGGTGTGGTTCTTTGTGAGTAATTCATAATTCTTACTACTCTTTTTTGAATGATCATCAAGGGTTTGATGCTTGATAAGTAAATACCACCCTAAGAAGTTATATCATATTGAAGATGTAAATCAAACAATGCATGCTAGAGGCATCATAAGAATTATAGTATGGATTTTCATGTCCGAGAAGTTTTTACTAATCTTCTTACTAAAATATTTAGTATAGAATATTTGCGAAATTTCTACGAAATTGTTATAGGTTTAAAAAGCACTATTTTGCGGATCGTCTGGGTAATCCAACTTGGTTTTTTGATCATATAGATTTTGCCAATTATAGCTTGTCTCTATATATATCTAATTTCGCTGCGCATTGGTAGGCTACATTATATAAATGAAAACCAACCTAAAGTAAACTATTTTACCTCTTTAAATCACACTTTGCATGTAATAATCGTAAATGTCAAATATTTCTGCACTTGTTTTTCATTTGCAGTTCTGCATGAATCAGAGGCAGAAAATTTGCACACTCGTTTGCAGCATTTTATACATGGAAATATATAATCGATGTCCAAATATTTAACATGAAGCTGAAGCATTACAAAGCGTTGATCTGGCCCATTGATATACATATATATGGATGTGAAAGTTGGACGCTGATAACTGATTAGGAGAGAAGGCTCTTTACATATGAGAGAAGAATCATGCGTGTGATTTACGGCCCAAACCGCGAAGTACATAGATGGCACATGCCGAGCTGTGTACAGTATCGAGGTCAGAAATCTGATGAAGGTCTATGTGTGTGAAGTTGGCCTTAAAATTATCCCGAAAAAATACGATGGCAACTCTAACATACCGATATAGCGCTATTTTATAATACGAGTATCATCCCGAAAATCTACAACGACCGGATGGTTCATGGACTGCATGTAGTGAGGAATCCCTGGAGCTATTACTAGAAACGGAGTGCTCGGTACTAGCTCCGGAGACATCCATGATAAATAGAGGTATAGACTCCGTAAGTCATATAGGCGGAATATCCTATGGGCAATAAACGGCTTTAAGCCATACAAGTCCGCAGGACCTGATGGCATTATCCCAGCGGATATCCAGCGAACTATTGACTTAACTCTATCCTGGCTGGAAGTTATCTTCAAAGGCAGCCTAGAACTTTGTCACATTCCTAGAAAGTGGACTGAAGTAAAAGTAATATTTATACCTAAGGCGGGAAAAAGCTCTCATTGCTATCCCAAAGACTTTAGGCCTATAAGCTTATCTTCTTTTCTGTTGAGAACACTGGAAAGGCTAAAAGAGGCTTACATGAGAGGCTCAATAAAGCCGGGCGAGCTGTCGGGATCTCAACATGCGTACTGTAAGGGACGATCGGTGGAAACAGCTCTCCACTGACCTGTTACTAAACCTGGAAGGGCAAGGCTTCAAGGTGGTTGCTTACGCGGATGACGTTGCTATTGCGGTTTTCGGTAAATATCCTAGTACGCTGAGTGAGCGCATACAGTGCGCGTTTGGCTACCTCTCTGAGTGGGCACGCAGCAGCGGACTGAACGCAAACCCACAGAAAACGGAGCTGGTCCTATTTACCAGGAAGCACAAACTTCCTCAGTGTGACCCGCCAACATTAAATGGTACTCGCTTGATCTTTACGGATAAGCAAAATACCGCGGACTACTTTTGGACAGCAAGCTAAGCTGGAAACCAAACATCGTAGAGGAAATAAAGAAAGCTACTATAGCGCTCTACTCCTGCAAAAATGCCTTTGGAAAGAGATGGGGTATGGAGCCCCACATAGTACACTGGCTCTACGTCTCAGTGGTCAAACCAATACTGCTGTATGGGGTTGTCGTCTGGTGGCCACCGTTAAAAGTTATGGCCAACCTTAAACTATTGATGAAAGTCCAAAGAACGGCCTGCTTGTGTATAAGTGGGGCTGTCAGGAGCACACCTACTCAAGCTCTGGAGATTCTCTTTCATCTTACTCCCTTGGATATTGCGGCCGAGCAGCTTGCATCTTGCACAGCCATTCGGCTCAAATCCATATCTATGTGGACCTGTAATAATGCAGGGTACTCATCGATCCTATGCAACAGGGGTATTCCGGAAGCTACCGACTACGCTATTCCTTTGCCATCTGTTGAGATTAAATTCCAAACTGAGTTTCCCACCAGAGAGGACTGGGTGAACGAAACGGTTAAGGACAATGAGGCCCTAAGCTTCTTAACGGATGGCTCGAAAAGGGATGGTGGGGTTGGCTGCGGAGTATTCTGTGAGGCACTAGGGGTTAACCTCTCTTTTCGTCTTCCCGACTTTTGCAGAGTTTTTCAAGCTGAACTGACCGCGATAATGGAAGTCATGGACTGGTTGAAGTATAATGTAATATCTACGAGGGATATCCGCATTTTTACGGATAGCCTGGCTGCTATTAAAACGCTAAAATCATACTCCCTGACGTCGAAGGTAGCCCAGAACTGTCTGGCATCTTTAAATGAGATGGCTGATCAGTTCAACATCCGCTTGACGTGGGTGCCAAGGCATTTCAATATTGCAGGGAAAGAAATGGCAGATGAGTTGGCCCGCAAGGGTACAGCACGACTAATAACCCAAAGCAGGCGGGATATAAAGATACTGCTTGTTTCAAGTAAACTGCTGCTTCAGGAAGAAGCCATAAAAGATACGAACGTCAGATGGTCTAAAGCCAGTTCGTGTGTAACAACCAGGCAGATCTGGCCTGGAGTTAACCGGTCCAGATCATGCCAACTTATATCGCTTCGACGGCAACATATTGGTATGATCGTGGGAGCTATAACGGGACATGCGAGCTGGGTGTCCCAGCCCACGATTTCTGCCGCAGCTGTGGTGATGATGAGGAGGAGGAAAATGTGCTCCATCTGCTCTTTACCTGCCTAGTCTAGCGTACAGCAGAACAAAATTTATGGGAATTTTCCCTTTGAACGACCTCTCGGATCTTAGTAAAATCGAGATCCGGGACTTTAAATGCTTCTTGGTAAGCTCAGGATGGTTTAGCGAGTGAAGAGGAGGAAACTCGAATGGGATACAGCTACGGACCAATTTTGTGTCTATGCTAGTCCTATTTGCCTTTAGCGCTTTTTTCTGGAGCATTTCGATAAATTTAAAATACATCACCCAAAATCCAATTTCAATCATCATTCGCATAGCCCTGCACAAAATTTCTCTGCACTTAGAGCCCACACTGAGGAGTCGTGGGATGCATCTCCATAGCGTCCATCAACCGATCTAATTCTCATCTTATGATCGCAAATCTATTTAAAATAAATAAAATCGAAAACAATATTTTAAAAATATATTTAAATTATTCCCACAATAACATTAATGCTGTGTTGTGAAATTGAATATGCGTGTCAACTATTTGAATATGCATGTTAACGACAGCGCCTATGACATTTAAATATAACGGTCTAATGGTGTAAAAACGTTTCTAAGCTAAACAAATCCTCAAATTTCTTAGTTTTGGATCTAGCTCGAGGCTAAAATACTACTGTTAAGTATAAACTGAACTACCCCAGGTTTAATTTTTAGAAATAACTTGCATATTAGATAGTAGTACGCTTCTTCTTGTGCAAACCTTTTGTGCTCTTGGCACCTGAAGATCGAATTATTTTGCAATAAGAACGTGATTTGCAAATTAGTCGATCAGTGTTAGGAACAGATATCATGGCAAGATCTCTCAATGTGGGCAGTTTGATTAGTTCGAGTTTTGAAAAATCAAAAATAACGTCTTGCGGGATGCGATTTTGCATAGTGATGCGTAGTTGATCAATAACTGTGTTAGTTGTAGGTAAAGACGGTAGAAAAACTTTGACGAAGAACTTACAGATTGATGATTTGACCGTAAACCATTCCAGCTGGTCAGTACTTCAGATCCTCTTTAAAACCGTTGCTCGGATACCATATAAAACGATTGGTACTTCTGAACACCAATGGGTTATATTGCCTCGGGCCTTGAGCTGTAGGTGGAAGCGTTCGACCGTGCCATTGGCTTGTGGATGGTCAGCCGTTTTACTTATATGATATAATCACGTTCCCTGATCACTTGTGTACGAATGTAGCGGTAATGTTTGATGCAAACATATAGGTCATGCAGTAATCTTCTGGCCATTGAGTGAAACGATCGGGAATTTACGAGTAGCGCAGGCACCAGGATGTGAGATACGGTGTAGCGTGTCGATGATGGTTTGACGTAGTCATTCTACGATATACTGACGATTTGGGCTTGTGGATGTTTCGCAGGGGATTGCTAGGCCAGGTAGTTTGACAAGCTCGTAGGCGATTGAATAGGTTTTGAAGTTACACGTCTGCTTTTGGAACTTCTGTAATTTTTTTGTAGTTGAAGTGAGTCTCGACTGTGACCGTTTCGTTGTCCGTGGTTTGCGGCAGTATGTATTTGCGATAACGCTATCAGTACCTTGACCACGCTAAGTATCCGTGGTAAATTGATTATTACTGGTCCAAGTGGCGCGAGTGCTCGATCAGAGGTTTGTGATGGTAAAGGTGGTGTCGATGGTAAAGTAAAATTATCTAAAAAATATCTAAAATGTTTAATTGCTAGATAAATGGCGAGTAATTCCTGATCCATTGCAGAGTAATTTCTATTCAGCGTCTGAGAGTTTTTTTTTAGAAGAATCTCAGGGCCTCCCTGGGATTAGAAGTGCTCGATCGGCAGTGTCTGATGCATAAGTTGTTATGCTAAGCTTTGTATCGCTCAGTGTATGTGACAGGAGGGTTGTGTTTCCTAGTTTGAGATTAAACAATAATTCTACCAACTGCCTGTGAATTGGGGCGAGTATTTCAGCGAGCTTTGTTATAAATCGGTGGTAGTAATTTACCATGCCGACAAAGCGCTGAACACTCATAATTGATGTGAGAGCTGAGAATTCCCTAATCGTATTAATTCGTTCTTCGGAAGGCAGAATACCACTGGTGCGATCTTTTGGTTAAGGACATGTTGTTGGAAAAGCGTTTCCAAGTGGACTTTGTGTTGTTTCATCGTTTTTCAATGGCGCAAGAATGTCATGAATGTAGGCGAAAATGAAATCGAGTTCTCCATGAACCGTTTGTGTGGCATTTCGGGTGTATTCAAAGAGGCCAAATGATGTTGTTTTGCAAACGTCTTCAGGTACGACAGCAATGTGAAAATAACCTGTAACGAGATCGAGTTTGGAGATGTTCTGCAAATTTCTAATTCCACCATGTTTTGAAATTCTGTTTGTGCAGTTTTGTCACGCACTGGATCTAATGATGTACAACATAACTTCTTAAGCAGAGCGCCGTAGCCTTCTCGATTTTGTAATAGATCGATGTTCGTGTGTCAGCCCGAATCAGTGTGTCGCTGATTGATAGCTTAGTTACTGAATCAACCAGGCTGTAGAGCTTTAAATCGACAAGCATCCCGAATTTTCTGAAAAATGCCATTGATCGGACGATTTACAGCTGCTAATATGAAAGCATGCGGGAAGGTTCATTTGAGTCCGATCACTGGCGCCGATTTTCTGGTCGGTGAGTTGTAGTATTCGGGCTGCTAAAGCTTCATGTTTTGATCGAATTTAACAAATTTATTAAATATGTCGTCAAATGTGCTTCTGGTCTATTATGTTAAAGCATTACTCTACTTATCGAAATGAAATTTTCTATTATAGGAATGGTAACAAAAGATCGAACAAAATAATTAAAATTGATTTGAAATATTTACAGTCACTAAGTACCCCATGTGGCATAACGTCTAATTTCAAATCCCTAATTTTTCAACAAAAACAACAACAATACACCGATTTTTTCTCGTCTAATTTTCTAAAATTAACACATCATTAATTTTAATTTGTTGCCTTTTTCGGAAAATAAAAATAAATTCAATTATTCTATTTTTGAAGAAAATTACAAAAAAAAAAGTCAACCGAACTTGAAAAATCTATAATCTTTAATTTCAACATAAATTTTAAAATCTGTATGACAATCGAATTTTCATTTTAAAAACAAAAAAATACCGTTTTTTTGGTGTGTTCTGTTTTCACATAATTTCGATGAATTTCCTGAATTTTATTCACCTGCAAGATGGTGTTGTATTTGTGAAGATACACATACATAATATATACGAGCATGGTTTCGCTTAAACACAATTTTTATGGCATTTTATTTTGTTCTCTCGTCACAAATCAACATATGTTGTCGTTTTATGTGATATTCTTACTTTGATATTTTTCATAAAACGAGCATACTAAAATAAAATCACATAAATATGTTAATTTTATGCAAAGAGAACTGTGAAATATTCTTATATATTATATTTTGGCATCCGTTTTATGATGATTGGCGGATTTTTTTTTTGTTTATGCATTTCGTCGTGTAAGTGACAACAATTTTATTTTTAATTAAATGAAAATATTTTAATTTTTTTAATTTTTTGTAAAATTATTTAATTTCTATTTCGGGAAATTGGTTTGGCGTACATTTTATCAAGTCCGCAGATGATTGAAATGAATTTTAAAAAAAATTGTATCCCCACATTCAACCGTAAAATTTATAGAGAAAACATCCGCATCCATTTTTTTTTAATCATTTATTATAAAATGTAGAGTGTTTTTGATATCATGCTGCTTCCTTCAATAGCATAACAAGAATTATGATAAATTATGTATTTTTTCCATATCCTATTGCTGGTTTTGATTGCAATAAAATTTATCTGTACACATTTTTTTTTAGTTTAATATCAATATTGCTAGGGTTTGAAGTATATACCAGACAGAAATATGTGGGTGAAACTATGTATATAAACTAAACCGGTGATGATTTCACTTATATAAACATATAAAAAAAACTATTTGTTCCAACTACGGTACAATGAGACCCTAACTATAAAATAATATAATTTTTTTTTAATGTTGAATATAAAAAATAAATAAATTTAACTTTTAATTAAAACTAACAAACATTTGTCTAAAAATATATAATTCAATTATTCATTTTGTCCTAACAACGCGTAGCGTAACTTTACAGCACGACATTGTTGGAAAATATCCATCTTCATCATCATAAAATAATAACCTTTTAATTGAAAATGAATGTTATTTTAGTTGTGTGTGTGTGTTTTACGTACTTCATAATGGAAAGCTGAAAAATTTGTCATAGTGGCTTGAGTCATTCATGAAAATTGTCGGATTTAATTACTGTCCTCTTTAATATCAACGCGTTTTGTTTGCATTTATGATCAAAAATTGATTTGTAAATGAATCTGCGAAAATATGTTTTACAAATTAATCCCGTGTAGGCTCATTGCAGAAATAGTACTACTATTTACCTAATATAAATGATGTGATTGTATCAGACAAGGTAGCTCGTAGGCTGAATTTAATTGGGTTTAATGCTGACAGGTTCGAAACTACTCGAATCTGCGGTAAATTAAGGTTTAAAATAAAATAAATGTTTGATATTTAAGTTATGAATTTTAAATACAAATTTCAGAACTACCTCGATTATTACAATATAACCCGTATGGACAGAGTTACAGAATTTTCAAAACCGCTAGAAAAAAAACAAATCTTACTAATAGATGTTTGTGTTTTTTAAATTAAGCATGTGCGGCGTATGGTATAGATGAGTAGAATTTGGTGATCAATAACGAGAAGATGTTGTTTTTGTTCTGGTGGATCGACGGAGAGAAGCTTCATCGAATACAGTGTGTAATTACAGTCTTAACACGTTTTGTTGATTGTGTGGTAATATCAGTATGAGGTACGACTACTAATGGATGATGTGGGTGGTCGAGGATGTTTTCCGAACAACCTCAGCATTAATAACATCTCTCGGAAAATCCGAGTCTGATCAATGTCACGCCTCATTTTTGGCTTTCCTCAGTTTCTATAGTGTACGAAATAGAGCCTGTGGTGCTGGTTACAAAATCAGGAATCCACCTTGGATGAGTAGTTACTTGCCCAAACTGTCGAACCATCAGATAACTTCCATTGCTTTTTGACTAGTGCTTTAGTCTTGGATGGAGATGGCCGAAGAAAGTGCGTGTGCGGCGATTAAACGGAAGTTCAGCGGGTGATCTACCAGTTGCAGTAGAAGGAGAAGGAACTTCGCTAAACGATGTTAAATGTCGCCCAAACTATCTTTCTTCAAAAAGTCTTTCGTCGTTTTTACCATTATTTCCACCTGGCCATTCGGACGTAGATGCGCCATGGAGCTATGTACACTGAACGAATATCAGTTTGGTCCCAGAACCGACGGAGCTCAGCAGAATCAAATGCTGTGGCCTTGTCATTTGCAATGGTCTCCGCTATTCCATGGGTGGCAAATATCTTGCGAATCGCCTGTATGCCACCTGAACGACCTCTAACTATTTAGAGTAATAATCGACTAGAATGTTAATCGTCTTACCGTGGAGGTCTTGTGGAGAGTATCCACTGAAGGATTTGTGAAAGAATTGACCTTTGGTTGTCGAAGCGGCAATGACTTCGGCATACACGATTGGCTTGTGAACCATGTCAATAAGCAGCATTTCTTCTTCTTCTTCAGTAACGACCATTATGTTCGGCACCGGAAGCCTGCTAAAGTCGTCTGCATTTCCTACATCTTCCCCGGCTCGGTGAACCTGTTTAAAGTGGAAGGCATTGAAGAAAGTACTTCAACGGACCATTCTCGGTGACAAGATCTGTAAAGTTGGGACAACTGTCGTTAAACATCCGAAAAGCGGCTTATGGTCCGTCACAATAATGAACTCGCGACAATAGAGAAAGTCGCGGAATTTCTTGACACCCACTATAATCGCAAGAGACTGATTATTAACTTGACTGTATCATCACTCGGTTTTGGTCATCGTCCTTTAGTGGTAAGCTATGAGTCGTTCTCTCATTCCCACTCGATGGGGCAATATGACGCCAATTCCGTAGGGTGAAGCGTCGCATACCAGTAACAATGGGTAAGACTCACTAAATGGCATTAGCCCGTTACAGGACATCAAGACACTTTTAACTGCATCAAAACTGCACTGCTCCACAGGTTCCCATTGCCAAAGAACATTCGTATGGAGCAATTGGTATAAAGGTTGCCTTATCTTTATTGATTTACTGGTAAAAACTAACTAACACTAGAAAAGATTGAAGCTGTCCCTTAACCATCCATCGGGCACATCGAATGGTGTCGATTTTTTGTTGCATTAAGTGAAGACCTTCGGAATTTACCCTGTACCCTAAAAAATTATTATATGAACACACGATTTGACATCTTCTCTCAAACGAATACCGGACTTTTTAATTCTGGAAAATTCCTGACACAGTACTTATCCCGAATTGGAGTCAGTTGACTTTAAACGCACCGTTATACGTTGTAATCGTTTGTACCAGTGCTGATGCATCGTTGTCTAACCGTTTGGTATTGTCGACAACAAATGGTTTGTAGATGGAACGGAAAAACAATGCGGTGTGACAGCTTTATTTACCGTTGATTTGAAGTCGCCCCAAATTCTCACACTGCCATCGGATTTCGAATTTGGTACAATAGGCGTACTCACTGTACTCGATCGGCGCTAGAATTCCTCGTCGCACTAGCTTTTCCAACTCTTCCTCCACAGCTGCTCGCATGGTGATAGGAATTTTCCGCGTTGGTAAACGTTGCGGAATGACCTTCGGATCTACTTTAAGAGCGACTATGACCCGCTGTATGAACCCAGCTCAGCCCGAGCAAATAATATTTATCGACAATTTGTAATTTTTGTATGGATGAAACCATTCATTTAAAATTGTTACCTGAGAAGATGTTGTGTGATAGATTTAATATATTGTGACAGGCACTGTGACACTGAGAATCACTGTTTGTGTCGAGTGGAATCTCTTATTTCGTCAATTCCTTTATTAGGTGCAATCCATTATGGTACTTGATGACATAAATATTTACGATGGTGCATCACTTGTAGTTGTGGGGTGGATACAAAGGGAGCAAAATGTCGACGATATTTGGGATTGCCAGTGGCGAAATCCAAATCAATAAAAGCGGATGGCCGACACAATTCGATGCTTTTTTGTTCATCAATGTTATCGTGGAGTGCGCGTGATCCATATGTCGTATTATAAAATAAAATAATAACGAAGAAGATTCTAGCGGGTCCATTCGTAAGGGATCTTCTAGAACTAATAATAACGATCTCAATGAAGTCAACAGAGTAAGTGTTGCCAAAAAGCAAATGAGAGACAAGGAAAATATAAGAAGAAAATTAAACCAGATGAAAATCCGAAAGTGAAAATAAATGAAACACTGAAGTGGAAAGATATGAATTGGATAAAAGGAACAATAACGTGGGCGTGTGATTCGCGAGACCCCAGTGCTTCATCGATTATTACACCCAGCCCGAGAGTTTCTATAGGCGAATTACATCCAGTGGAACACTACAGCAGCGATAACCCTTTAAATCGGTCTACATTTTATATCATCTCTTTCCGTCCTTAGATGCTTTCCCAGTACCATTTCGAAATTGGGCCACGTCATTCCATTTCTCCTACATTTCCCGTTTGCCGTCAATACTTTCATATCTACAAAAAAGGTAATTGGTTAACTTTAATCATTAAATATTTAATTTATTTCTAATATATTTGTAAAACAAAAATAATTTTTTCATCCAATGGTTTGATATGAATTAAAAAAATGGCAATATAATCTTATCTTACCTTCCACCGGGAAAACCTAAATTTTCTTTCAAATAAAACATTAACAGATCTTTTTGATTTACCAACTAACTTCAGTTGGACTGAGTTCTATCGACGAATATAATTTGCGTTTGAATTTACCACTATTATAGAATCGAAAAATTTAGGCTACAACTCGAAGTAACATATAGTGAATGAATGGAATCGGTTGAAGATATCATAATTTTTTGGTTAGCTGAGGACCGTAGTCAAAGTGTGGCGAGTTTCTACATTCATAATATCGAAGATAAGTGGAAGATTATTGGAAAAGAAAAATTCAGGTGCACACCACCACAATTTCGCAATTAGATATTCAGACGGCATGAGGACTTTGGACACAAGATCAGCTGCGTTTAATGATGTGTTAACGTAATACCAGCTAGTCTAGGAACTAACTACATTGTTGAATTTTTGCTACTCAATTTGCCACGAATGTCAAATATTTATGTGGTTCTGACTTAATACGAAATGATGTAATTTCTGAATCAATCAAACCAAAAAAAAATTGTATCGAATGATATGTCACGAATACTCAAAAGCAGATGTGTATAGTCTCAGCTAACAAGAGTACTGTGCAAAGCTCTAAACGAAGAACACTTTGTTTTTTAAGTAGTGCAACTCTTGACTCCGAGCATAGTAAGCTTATATGATGACGATCTGAGAAATCGGTCACTCGGATGTAAATTACACATCCAAATGCCTTTTCAGACGCCTCGGAAAAACAATGCAACTCAACTCGTTGTACTGGTAACCTTCTTCAAATTATTTAACTCGGACTTAATGTTAATCCAGTTGTGTGCAATATTATCTGGAATAGGGTCATCCCATCCGATGTCTTGAATTGTTTACAAAGTTTGCATGAATAATTTTCCTGTGACGACTATTGGTACACACAGCCTCAACGGATCGAAGGGCTGGCATATTTCTAATACCATATTTCTTTTTGAACAATGCGTCGATACAGAAAGTTTATCCAAATTCGTCTCAAAGTTGTCAGAAACTGTGTTCCACGACAATCCTAATTAACAAAACTTGAGATTGTTTGAGATCATTTGAATATAGATGTCAGTTCGAAGTTTACATGTATCGAAGGTACTTTGTTTGCAATTTTCGGAATTACGTAAAATTTTAAATCTCTATGGTATAACTACGAGACCGTATGTTTAATTGAACAATCCTTACCACCAATACCCGAAATAGTTTTGAAGGTTGGATGCCCTTTGGCTCCTTAACAAATTGCAAATTACCTAGAAAATACAATAATTGACGTCATACACTCGTTTGTCATAAGATTAAGCCAAATTGAGTCAGTGACATCTGACAACCGGCAAAATATGCTAAAAAACGAATTGGATATTTCTGAGAAGGGTGCAGATGAAGACATAGAGTAAGTAATTCCGACCTTAGGCAACACAATAAAGAGGGAGGGCTAAAATTGCTAACTAATTTACATTCAAATGTAAAGCATCAAAAATACGTGGCTCATACTAGTTGGCAGTATCAAATACTCGTAGATCAGTTCCATTAATAAAAAGTCAATAGATAAAGGCAAAATGGTGTCAAAATAAGTATAAGTCCCTTTCAGAGCTATTAGCTTGATTGTTCAACTCGGTAGAATTTAACGTTTGACATTATAATAAGCGTCTATTAGAATACCGAACATTTTGCACAGGTGTCATGGTTCCAGAACTAAGTATGGATGAAAACGTTTGGAAACTTTGTTTAGATGTTGCCAACATTTTTGAGCCAATCAAGATATCAACCCTAGAAATTATTATTTCTAGAGTAATTTTATTAAAAATGAGTTGTATACTTGTAAATGCCGCAATATATCTAGATGCCAGATTTCGCTTAATGTTAAGCAACGGCAATAAAATCAACGTTAGTTCCCTAAGGTAAACAATATTTTGGAGTGGTGGGAAAACTATAAAATGCAATTCCCATTTCTAAATGAAACTGCCCAAATTGTGTTTGTGGTCCCAGCGACACAAAATAGTATTGAACGGGTATTAATTCACTAAAAATTATATTGACACCTCAAGAGGTGCATCTAAAGGTCGAATCTCTAACAGATATTCTGTATTCACGTGAAATTTATCCTAAACCTGTCCTAAAAGCAACAACTACAAATAAATATTTATATGTGTGAGTGTCTATATATAATAAAAGTCTCGATATAACAAATTTTAACATTTTTATTGTGAATTATTATGTCTAAGACAATCTGAAGAGGCCAAGTCGTTCTCTACACCGTGGAGCCATCGTCACCTACAACGACCTCTGCGCCTACCATATGGTGGCTCTCCTTTCAGAGATCGCTGCACAATTCGTTCCGGATCAGCACGCAGAACGTGCCCCAGCCAGCGTACTCGCTGAGATATTACTTCATGTACAATATCGGGGATCTTCATCAGATCTCTGATCTCGATATTATACAGAGCTCGGTAGGTACCATCTATTTCGCGTTTTGGGCCGTAAATCACACGCATGACTCTTCTCTCAAATGTTAGGAGCCATCTCTCGTACTCATCCGTCAGCGCCCAACTTTCACATCCAAACATAACAACGGGCCTTTTCAACGCTTTGTAAAGCTTCAGCTTCACGGCACTTGATAAGTGCTTAGATTTTAGCAGTGGCCTTAGAGGATACAAAGAACGACTGCTAGCTGCCAGGCGCACTTTAATATCCTCACCCACACTGTTATCGTGAGTGATAAGAGAACCCAAATATTTGAACCTCCTCACTCCCTCAAACGTATGGTGGCCACTATACTAAAATCTGGTGTGCCATTGTGCCTAAAACCAGAAATCAGGTATTTTGTTTTTGACTCATTGATCGAAGTCCAACTAAAGATAAAAACTCTACAAGCGGATCAAGTATTTCTTTCACTCCGTTGCTGAATATCCAATCACGCATATGTCATCTGCATATGCAAGCACTAGTGTTTCTGTTTTACGAAAGATGTACTCCAACATGAGGTTAAAGAGTATCGGGGCCAGAGCATCTCCCTGCCGAACACCCGAGTTAACTACAAAGATTGTCGATAGCCTGTTCTCAACTTTAAAACAGCATTGAGACTGCGTCACTGTCATCCTACATAGTCGTACCAGTTTTGTTGGCATTCCTAGGTATTCCAGGGCAGACCACAAACTCTCTCGATTGATTGAGGCCTGCCGGAAATCCAGGAACGCCTGATGTAAGGGGATGGATGTCTCATAATATTTAGATAGAATCATATCAGCAGCGAAAAGACCTGATCGGTGACTGATCGATTCGGACGAAATCCTCCTTGATAGTCACCAACCAAGCCCTCCGCTAGAGGTGTGATTCTATCCAATACAATGTATGACAGTCTGCTGTGCAAAAGAGAGCTATACCGCGATAATTCTCACACTTCAAGCGGTCTTCCTTCTTGAAGATGGGGCATATCGCGGCCACTTTCCATTCGTCAGGCATAACTTCGGTTCGCCATAGTAATCGAATAAGGTCGAAAAGACAGTTCCACAAAGTCTCCTCCTCGAATATCAAAAGCTCCAAATTAATTCAGTCCACTCCAGGTGAACGGTTTCGTTTCAATCTCTGCATGGCTTTAGTGAATTCCTCGTGGGATGGCTCCTCAGTGCAAATCTCCGCAGTCTGTATTAAAGGTGGCTCAACAACAGTCTGTGACGCATGATGGACATCAAGCAGGTTAGTAAAGTGTCCACTCCATGCGTCAAGTACTGCGTCGATGTTGACATAGAGGTTTCCATCCCGGTCCCGAATGGCGGTTGACGTAGGCCTGAAAGTATGGTGCAGTCCAGTAATTCCTTTAAAGAAATTACGCGAACTGCGCTCATTGCTGAGTTGTTGTACTTTCAGAACCTCGGCCTTCCACGATTCTCGCTTCTTCCGTCTATAAATCCGCTTAGCTGCCCTTCTTGCAAGAGCAGCCTTGTTTTTCCTCGCGATTGTGAGACGTTGTTGCACTTCATTATGGGCTATATTTTGTTGCTCAACTGCAAGACGACACTCGTCATCAAACCAATCATTCTTGGGTCTGACTTTCACTATACCTAAAGTCTGTTGGCATCACTGACAACCGAAGTTTTCAGTACCTCCCAGACAGAGTTCACGAAGTCAGACTGGTAATTAGCTTCATCAATGTGGTCACTGACAAGATCCTGATATCGTTTCTTTTGATCTTCATTTATCAGACCTTCACAGTCGAAACGTACCATGCGTTTTACTGTGTTCCCAGACTTGTACGAAAACTTCCATCGTAGCTTTGCAGCGACCAAATGATGATCGCTGCCTACGTATTTGGTTGCTGACCGATAAGTGCTCACATCCTGCACAACCTGAGCCCGTCCTTTAGAAATTAACACATGGTCAATTTGGCTGCGTGAAGTTCCGCGAGGATGTGTCCATGTCTCTAAATGTATGTGTTTGTGAGGGAAGAATGTGCTTGCTACTCTAAGATCATGAGCAACCGCAAAGTACAAGTATTCTCTCACCATTATCGGGTGCAGTTTCGTGTCGGGAGTACGGACCTATGTTTTCAGACAAGTCGGTCTGATTTCTGCCAGCTCTAGCATTAAATTCCCCAATTACCATTGTAACATCGTGTTCGGGTATAGATCCCATCAGATCGTCCAAGTCATTGTAAAATGAGTCTTTATCTTGGGGCTGGCTGACTTCTTTGGGCGCATGTACACAAATTATCAACAGGTTGACTAACTTCATGCGCAAGCGAAGCTTACACAATCGGTTATTGACTGCTTGGAAATCCAAAACAGCATTCTTTACCTGCAGCGCAAGCAGAAATCCAGCTCCAAGATTTCCGAGGTCATCTCCACTGGAACACATGGTCTCCACTATTAGGCCACCGAGTTTCTTGAAGAGCAACGAGTTCCAACCGATACTCCTTCATGCACGTGATTAGGCCCTCCACCGCTCCTGGTTTTCTAAGTGACTGCACGTCGATCCTAAATCCCGTGTCCGGGTACTTGAGCGGGGGTCCGGTGTTGTTTTGGTGGATCCTTTTTTCTTTTTGTTGACTTTATAAACACTTGATTTTTTTACGGATGCGGGTCGTCAGCCCAGCGATCCAACCGTTTAGTCGCCTCCTATGACAAGCAAAGGATACTGTGGTGGTATTCTTGGGAAACATGTTCGTTCAATTTTGATTTACGAGACATGTGAGTGCCCCCGACCACAGGGACCAGAGAGGATAAGTCATATTAAAATGAAAATTGGCTACCGTAGTTTAGAATTAATATAGAAAATCTCTCTATGAATTATCTACATTATCGACGTTGTCTACGCTTGACGTATATGTAGAAAATATTAGATGACGCGTAAACGCCCATCCATGGAGTTATAAATGTACTTGTTTAGTTGTTTCTTCACTCATATAATATGTTACCAAACCAATAGCCATTATGTCTCTCGGTACAAATGTTGTAAAGTCGAGCTGTGTTTATAAAAACATCATACATAATATAAAAACATCTTGGAAGTATGTACCTGGTAATCAAGCACGCATAAATAAATTTAAATTTAAATTTTTGATAACCTCATAATCTACATCTCTCTAAATAAAACGTTGTAACCAGACAATCGGGACATGAAAGGATCTGAATAATAAATATATTTTTTACCTACAAATGTATGTGGGTATTAGACGATTTTACGCCAAACGTGTTAAAAAATTGTTTATTGTTAAATTCGTATATATAATTCTTAATTCAATTAAAAGAAATGCTATAATATTTAATTTTCTTGACACAACAATAGAATTTCATATCCTTTTGTTGTGACACTCACATGTACCAAAGTGCATAAATATTGGGTAGTAAGATTGAGAACAAAATTATGTGTCATAGAAATGCGACAGCATCACACTTTAAAACAAAAACAAATAATTTAAAAACCTCAACATTAAATTGTTGAGTGGTTGCACACATACTGCAATAATTAATAACATGGCTGGCTACTACTATCGATATAATTGCAAAATTTAATTCAATCAATCAAAAATTAACAAAACCAAAAAATCCACTTTGGTTATGTGTGTGTAGAGCGTATTTCGTGCTTTTCATTGTTCGAGTGCCTGATCGAAATTTTCGTGATTGTTATTGTCATTTCAATTGAATAAATAAATATAAAATGTAATAAAGTTTTTGTAGAATAAAATTTAAAATGCAAAAAATCGAGTTCAAATAGGGAGATTCTTAATGGACTACATATATGATCTACATATATGCATACACATTATATAGGATTAAGCATTGTACAATAGATAGTAAATCTTCCATTTAATCACCCTGTATGTCAATTATTTGGTTTGATTGTTTATTTCCATTTTCAACTGTACTACTATCAATTGATTATATACAAAATGTGCGAAATTTTTGCAATAAAAACCGATTCGAACCAAAAAACAATCAAATAAAATCAGTAGAGTTGTTAAAATAAAAACAACAACAAAACTGGTAAATTTTCCTCCAGTGTACGTGATATTACAGTTATTTTATTTTCACCAAACAAACAGACAATACATATAACCGTATATAATATTCAATTCAATTGTTTTTCAATTTTCCGATTTTTTTTTGTATGGTTGCTGCGATGTATATGTATATATATATATATATATTGTTGTTGTTGTGTCTTTATGTATATTGTTGTGCAATTGCATTGAAAGAGCCGGCGAGCCGTACATAACAATTTATTACGATTCTGTGTTGTTTTGTTTTATAGATTTATTTGCATTTGATTTATTTGAAATGGATTAAAATGTGTGGAAAAGTGAAAATTTCTATAAAATACGATATTGGTGTGTGTATATGAAATGAATTGGTTTTAAGTGGTAAATTATAATAACAAAAATCATAATAGGATTTGTTGTTGTTATTGTTGCTGTTCTTGTTATGGTACAAAATTACTAAGTACGTACGCCGAGATTAAACAATTTTTTCCTCTTATATCCCCATGTAGTACACATATATAAACCGTCTTTGCAACCGGTATTTTTTACTTATCGTAATCACTATCATTATTGTTGGTTTTATATTATAGAGTTTGTTAAAATATTATCTCGTTTCGTTGGTATACTTTTATACATATACATATATGTATATATATTTTATGCTTGCTGATTAAAAAACACTTTGAGATATTATAAATTGAAAAAATGATTTAGCGACTCGAGGCTCTTTTTTGTTTCATTTATGTATCTCAATTATAATATCACAGTACAATCTCTCATGCTGTATCAGTATAATTTATATGTCGGCTGAGGCAATTCTATCACTAAAAGGAAAGTAACAATTACATGGATCAACAAGTAAAGCCGACATATATTCCATTATATATGTATGTATATTGCACGAACTTTAGATGTTGTCTGATTAGTCATCACTGTTACTAATTTTGTGAAGTTTCATATAGTTTGCTTTAAGCGGCCTTATATTAGGCAAGCTAAATTTACAAACACCACCATTACGTTTTCGATATTATCTGGGGTTTTTCTTGTTGGAGATGGAATCAGCATACAGCGTATGTCCAGATTTTGATGCTGGTGCAGACGTTGTAAGTGTTTTGTTGCATGATGCTAAATTTCATCCGCGACAAGCTCACTCTTGAGATCTCGATGGAGGTTGTCGTTTCGAATGTACCACGGTGCATTAACAATACATCGTAGGATTTTATTTTGAATTGTTGGATGATTTTGATAATTCTCTTCTTGGCACATCCCCAGAGGTGGCTACCATATGCCCATACAGGCTTCAGAATTTGTTTGTATAACAGCAGTTTGTTATGGATCGCTAGTTCAGATTGTCTCCCTAGGAGCCAATGCGTTTTTCTAAATTTTATGTTTAGTTATTCTCTCTTCTTTTTTATGTGTTCCTTCCATCTAAGCTTAGCATCTAAAGTCATACCAAGATATTTGGCAGTGCTTGCATGGGGTACTACTATTCATTTAGCAGCCCTCTGTAATTTACTAGTGGAGTCATTGATGTTCTTTGCTGTTGCAAGTATTGCCGTGTTATCGGCAAAAGTCGCCATTGTTTCTTCTGTAATTGGTATATTTCTAGTATATAGGAGGTATAGAATTGGCCAACTCCCTTGTGGGTACTCCGGCTGTTATTCTTTTTAGTTGGGAGTATTCATTCTTATACTTTACTCGGAAGTGCCTCTCTGATATGTATGATTTTAAAATTTGAAAAAATTGCTCCGGAAGATCTCGATGAAGTTTGAATTATAGCTCCTGGTGCCATACTTTGTCAAATGCTTGCGCTACGTCAAGGGATATAGTTGAGCATATTTTTTTGCTTTCGATGTACTTGTTCAATCGTAGAATGTTTTTCCCTAAATCCAAACTGATTTGAAGGGATAAGATTCCTTTCTTCGATAATTGGTTTTAGTCTTTTAAGAAGAATTTTTTCAAATAGTTTCGATAATGTTAGTAGCAGAGAAATTGGCCTATATGAAGCTTTATCATGCGGAAGTTTGTTCGGTTTAAGTATCATAATTACTTCTGCAACTTTCCATTGTCTTGATACATATCTTAGTCGAAATGCTGCATTAATTATATGCACTAGTTTCCTCAACGCTTTCTCCGGTATCAGTTTTATTATTTCACCCGTTATAAGATCATATCCTGGAGCCTTATACGCCTTCAGATTATTCTTGATTTCCCATTTTAGTTCTTTCAATGTTAAAGGTGTAATATTTACTTCATCCTGTTTATTTATTGGTGTAATATTTTCCTCTTCCGTTTGTTTTGGGTAAGGTTGGAATGTTTCTTCAAGGTGATTTGCAAACAAATCTGCTTTTTGTTTAACATTTCGAGCCCAATTTTCATTATTTTTAATTGGAGGAATCTGAAGTTTAGGTCTTTTAATATTCTTAGTTGCTTTCCATAATGAATAATCAGTATCTTTTTGCCCAGTTAGAGTGCTGAGGTATTTATTAACTGATTGATTTTTAATGTCTTTTATAAGGTATTTTAATTTGTTACACAAATGGTTAAATACTCTTTTATTTTCAGGATTTTGATGTTTTTGCCAATTCTTCCATGCTTTTCTTTTATTTTTAAGAAGTTCTCTCACCTTGATAGCTAGCATTGCGCTTCATTTCCTGCCTATTATTTGGAGTACTTTCCAAATATATTTGATATTATGGATGAGCTTATCTAATTCGTCTTTTATTTGGACTGGTCCCTGTATTGGGTTCTGCAGACTAATTCTTTCTGTTAACTGTGTTTGGAAGAGGTCCCAATTGGTTTTGAAGTTCGTTAATTTCGGGTTGCTCTCTTTTAAAATAATTGTTTGGCTAAGTATCATGATAACTGGGGAATGATCTAATGATAAACTTTCACTGTTCTCTATATGAATATAATTATCTGAAATCCCTCTTGTAATAAAGAAGTCTATAAGGTCTGGAATCTTACTGGTATCCGTAGGCCAATAAGTTGGTGTACCGCCCGAGTGAAACTCGCTTATACTTATAGAATTAGTTGGCTTAAAGATTAAGTAGGGAAAATTTTCTAGTATATAGTTCAAATTTAGGAGAATATAATCTTTAGCTTGCTGATTATTTTAGTTAAATATGCTAATTTAATTTGAGAGGTCAGGCGGAACCACACGGACATAAATATACATTTGCTGACTATATTTTGCTGTATTTAAAAAAAAATTCTAAAATTTATTTTTTCTTGCAAATAATTGTTAGTGGTTTTTGTGAATAACCAAATTGGTAAGAATTTGTTTTTATTGGTAATATAGTGAATGTACTAATTGAATTGGGCGTTTTTCTCGTACTATAGGAAACCATTTAAAGAATACGAGGACAAACCCGCATGGGGCAGATGGCCTCTCAGCTGTAAAAAATTCTAATTAAAAGCAGGTTTTTTTTAGTACGGGAACTATAACTCCTATTAGCGGGAATATAGAAATTTAATGACCTTAAATTTAAATAAATCATACTAGCATCTATACTAGTTTTGTGTATACATAAATAATGATATACTCAAAAATTGTAAAATAAAAATAATAAAAAGTGTAGATTATATTATACTGCATAAACTTATATGCCATAGAAATAAATTGTGATCAATTTCAAATTTCAAAATCCAAATCACTCGTGTATGTGTGGTGGATATTTATATTACATGTGTATTAAAATAATATTGTGCATAGTTTATAGAATTACTCGTATGTTAAGATAGTTCGAATATTATTTTTCAATAAAATTTTTTTTTATATATCTATAGATAATTAAAATAAGTATAAGTGATAAAGCAAAATAAGATAAAATTAAAAATTACGGGAAGTTAAAACGATATAAGAAGAGAAAAATTTAATAGTGTTGTGTTGGGGAGATTTTTAAAATTTCAGAGCGCGGACGGACTACACAAGGAGTACTCTTTGGGTGTCTGGTGAGTTTTTTTTGTATATTATAAATCTCGGCCTATATACACAAATATCTAATAATGATTTGTTTTCTTATAAAAATAAAAAAAATAAAAAAGAATATAGTAATTTTATCACATATTTATAAATTATAAATAAATAATTAATAGTAGTTTTAAAATTAATAAGTATTAAAAATATAGAAATATATAAACGTAAATTTGATGTTTATTAAATTTAAATATAATTAGCTTTTATCAAAAGAAATGAAGTGATTTTTTTTATTCTGGTAATAGTGATGGTCGAAGGTGAGTCCTGTGCTTTCGTTTGGAGTATATATACATATATACCGTACTCCTGATATGAATCCTTTTGAAAATGGTTGGGATTTGCTTAAAAAGCAGATGTTTAAAAAATATAACCAACACCGTAGAGTTGCTGGAATCACTAATCGAGTGGTACCATAACGAACATCTCCAGGATACCATCCAAGCATGTATAGAAAGCATGCCTCGTCGTGCTCGAGCACTATTAGTTGCCAAAGGGGGCCACACAAAATATTGAATTTTCATTTAATTCATTTTTTTTTTATTAAACATTTTATTGTTAAATTTTTTGTGTTTTTAAATTGAATATTATTTATATTATCGAAATATGAAGTAAAAAAATAATAAAAAATAATTTAGTAATAATAAATATTTTTTTAAAGTTGTAAATATTAAAAAATGTATAATTTTCTTTTGGCCTAATAATTTGGCCAGGAACTGTATGTTATATGTATAGTTCACAATTGCACGTAGTATGTTTGTTCCACCATATTCGAACTCAGTGGCAGAAGGAACCCCCCTAAATGGACATTTAACTATGGCTCAAGAATCTTTTAATTTTAAAATTACATGGAGGCTCAGCTGCACTGATAAAAACAAGATTAAAACACTATGAATTCATGAAACATGAGAAGGAACATATCCAATCAACGAGCATCTAGCTGCAGGAGTGGTCTGGAAACTGTGTCATATCAGCAGTGTACTGTCCTCCAAAACATGCTATAAAAAACTGCAGTTCATGTATTATTTCAGCCAGCTACCTTGAAAATAAATTTCTTGCGGGGGGTGATTTGAACGTCAAACGATTCACATCGCCGAAAGGCAAACAACTTTATGAAGCTATAGAAGAGCAGTTCCTGCTCCCTAGATTACTTTGTGCCGGTCACCCAACGTACTGGCCCACAGATAAAATGAAAGTTCCTGATTTAATTGAGTTTTGTGTAACTAAAAGCATTCCACGTACAGCCTCCGATTGCTATGATCTGTCTTCTGATCACTCACCTGTAATTGTAAGAGTTAACCCCGGCGTTCTAAGAATAGAAACGCCAAAACGGCTTACAAACAAGTAAACAAATTGGGATGAATATAAGAAGTTAATCGGACAAAATTGTGTACTGAATATCCCTCTTATCACACCAGGCAGAAAACCTAAAAGATGTCCTGGCATTATCAGCTGAAAAGAAAGTTAAGAATACAATTAAAAACTGTATAAGTTCAAAAAAGGCACCAGGGCCTTATCTTATTACTGGAAAAATGATAATGGAATCGCCAGACAAATGCATAAAACTAATAACATTCATATTCAACGCAATCATACTGAGTGTATTCCTCAAAAATGGAAGTAGTAGTAGATAAGGTATCTGCGACCACATTATTTTGCCTGTCACATGTTGGATATCCGTGGTGAATTGCGAAATGAAATCCAAATGACGAGATTGTCTCGGATTTCTCTCAGTTTTTGATTGGATTGCCCGTATTAGAGGTTTATGGTCGGTATATATTGTAAATTCCCGACCTTCAACAAAATATCTAAAGTGTTTAATTGCTAGATAAATTGCTAGTAATTCCCTGTCGAATTTTGGAGAAAAATCCCAATGGTTCCCAAATATTATTATTAAGCTGTTGCAGAACCGCTCCAATCGTAGAGTTCGATGGATCAGTCGTAATACTGAACTTTGAAGCGTCCAGTGGGTGTACTAACAAAGTAATGTTAGACAAATCACTCTTTAGCGAGGTAAATGCATTTTGGCATTCCTCGGGCCAAGAAAAGTTCTTCGGCGTCTTGGGCTCTTTAACAAGAGCAGCCAAGTGCGAGTGAATATGGGCAAGTGTTTCAGCAAGTTTCGGAATAAATCTATGGTAGTAATTAATCATACCAACGAAACGCTGAATGCCCTTAATTGAATTGGGTCGTGGGAATTCCTTGATGGCATTAATTATATCTTCAGCAGGTAGAATACCATCAGGAGTAATTTTATGACTGAGGAAGTCAAGTGTGCTGGCGCCAAATACGCATTAGCACTATTGATGTGAACATCAAACTCCACTAACTTTTGGAATAGTTGATCCAAGTGCAGTTTGTGTTGTTCCTCAGATTTTGAAGCTGTATATCGTCAATAAAGACGAATACGAAGTCTAAACCGTGAGTGACTTCGTTCATATAACGCTGGAACGTTTGAGCGGCATTTCGTAATCCAAATGGCATTCGTGTATATTCGAAAAGGCCAAACGGGGTAGTGATTGCCGTTTTAAAAACGTACTCAGGTGCGACAGGAATATGGTGATAACCTCTAATCAAATCGTTTTTGGAGAAGATTTTGCATCCATTCAAATGCATGGAGAAATTTTGTATGTGGGGTATCGGATAACGATCCGGCGCTGTTCAGTCGTCGGTAACCCGCCCCCCGGTTTCCAATCATTATGTTTTTTTCTGACCATATGTAATGGGCAAGAAACAGATGTTGTAGATGGTCGGCAAATGCCTAATTCCACCATATGTTGAAATTCGATTAATGCCGCTTTATGGCGAACCGAATCCAGTCTTCGTGGTCTTGACACTGATAAATGACCATCAGTGACAATATGATATACCACGGAATGTTTAACTGGTAAATTGAAATTTGGCTCGGCAATTAGGGCCGGATACTTTTTGAGTATCATAGGCGTTGTTGATTATAAAATGAATCGGTGAAAATACGTCAGAGCGATCTATTGTGGCAAAGGTTGACAGCTTTGTCTGAATTTGAATCTTTGATATATTTTTGATTCAAAAACTGTTTTTCTGGAATGACTGATAAATCAGCTCCAGTATCTATTAAAAAAGTCAGATTATTCTTACAATCATACAAGAATAATCTGCTCGTGTTCAGTGTGTATTGATTCGTTGAATCGACCCGTTAGTTTTCGAGTTTTTTTGGTTGCTTGATTCGTCAGCGGTCTGTGTGCCTTTAAAATTACAAGGCTGTATACACTTATGTGCTCTGGTACCAAACTTGTGGTGGTACCAACATTTATCATAACTTCGATTAATTGATGGGGATCGAGACCGCCGACGTGAACGCGACATAGATCGAGAACTTGTCTTTTGTCTAGATCTGGTACGCTGACCGCTTAAAACTTGGTCAAATTTTGATTCAAGTCGAGCCAAGCGGGCTTCGACTGAGTCGCGTTGAAGCTATGGTCTAAATTGTTTAGTTGATGATGTAGATGGCTTATTTCGCTTTGCTGACGAAATTGTGTTATGCGGACTGATGTGCTCATGCATCTTGTCCGCTGACTTAGCTGGAGCTTGTATATCGACATTTTCATCATGTAAGAGCATTGCTATTCGAATTATCTCTGGTAGGTTCCTCAACCAGAGAGATCTTAAAACTGTGGTATTTACGTTACCTTCAGCTAATGTCTTTATATAACGTAATAACTTTGTTGGCCGCATAACCCCTAAATTTTGGCCACTCAATAATTGAGTTAATTTAAGCTCTCGTGACGGAGTCAAGCGAACTAAAAACGCCTGTTTTAAGGTTTGGTAGCAATTGTTTTTAGGCGGATCCGCAAGAATATCTGAAATCTTTTGGCTCGCTTGAGGGGATAATGCGTTGAGCACCAACAGATATTTGCTCTTATCACTCGTGATACCCTTTAAATTAAAAATAATCTCAACCATATTGAACCAATCCGCTGGCCCTTCTAACCAAAATGGTTGTAACTTTAGGCTACTTTCCGATAGTTCAATATTTCTCTGTTGCTGAACAGTTTCCATATGAATGTCCACGTTATTGTCTTATTCTTTTGATTAGGATCAGTCTTAGGTGGCATTGTGTTTATTTTGTTTTATACAACAGATATTTGGAAACTGGAGGTTTTTTTTTAATTTCAAGCGGATAGTAGGTTGCAATTATATTTTCTACGGTTTTATTGAGTAAAAACTACTCGGCCAAACTTTTTCCTGACTAGTACTTCGCCGGACCGAGTAAAAAACCTTCAATCCTCCACTTAGTGGGGCTGATAAGATAAAAAAGTGCAATTTTGTAATTTGTGATTTCAAGGCGAACTTATTGTCGCGGTATTTCTATAGCAATTGAAATCAGAAACTCAGAACAAAACTTCAATAAAATTGCAATTAGTTAAACCAGTTATTCCTGCTCCAGAATAATATGGATGTAATAAATTTTGGTTTACCCAATGCAAATTTCTTTATTTAACGGAAAGTAAAATATAACAACGGATGTATGTATGTCACCGTCGTTGGTTTTTCATTTGAAAACTAAGAACCGTTTATAATTTTTGGTTGTTCTTTTGTTTTTTTTATGTGTTTAAACCAACGGTGGCGATGTAGGAATTAATACGGAGAAAACAACCAAAATAAAAAAATCTTGCCACTAATGATGTGTTTGCTGCTGCTGTTGATCCCGTTCCTGGTTCGTTGCGGTGAGGGTTAGTCGCTTCACCGAATTCCCTCGTTGTCCCACGCCGCTTCTTAGGTAATTATTTGCTGCTGTCCTTTACTGTAGATGTATACTTGTGTTTTATATTTGGTTTTCCGCGTGGTTTGGTTGTAATGTACCGCTATCCTTGGGTTTACCGATATCCTTAGGTTTACTTCTTGGTTTTTGTTGTAGTCGTTTATGTAAATTTAAAAAAAATAATTGTGTTTAGATGTATGTATCTATGTTGTATTTATTTAATATGTTATATTTTAGGTTTTTTTTTTAAACAAAACTGGGGTACATACCAAATGCCTGGTACGATACACGTACACGTAAAATGGGATTAATTTTTTGAAAATTGAGTCAATTTTTTTTCAATTTTATTTAAATATTTTAAATAAACAACTAAACGACTAATGAGCAGTTTTATTCTAACTTAATTTACTATGTTGTATTAATCTATGGCTTCTTCCCACTGGTGCGCCATAGTGTCTGATAAATTGAATTAAACCACATCGTTATTGTGGATTTTAGATCAGCATTACGCTGTTTACACTAGCAATTACACCAGCTCAAAAGGTTTAGTTCGTTTGAGCCTGCGTACAATATCTGTGTTGTTTAACAGCTTAGTTGCCTCAGTGTCATGTTGTTCGAGCCTTTGCCTATGTCTCACTGCATTTTTTTGGATTTCCTTTGAAACAGTGTCCACTTTAAGGTCCCTATGGAGGTCTCTGTTTCTAACATACCATGGTGCATCAACGATGTTCCTTAATACTTTGTTTGGAAATTTTTGGATGATTTCCACGTTGCCCTGTTTGGTACAATCCCAAAGTTGGATACCATAAGTCCAAACCGGATTTAATATTTGTTTATATAATAGAAGTTTGTTGTATGTTGATAGAGCGGAGCTCCTTCCTATCAGCCAATACATCTTTCTATATTTAAGCCCCAGTTCTTCACTTTTCTTTTTGACGTGTGCTTTCCATCGTAGTTTTGCATCTAGTGTCATGCCAAGATACTTAGCCGTGTTGGCATACGGTATTATTTCTTGATTAATTGTAACCGGAATATGTTCGAGTCGTTTGTTTGTAAAATTGATGTGAACTGATTTAGTTTCGTTAAGTTTAATTCGCCATCTTTTGGTCCAGTTATGTATTTAGTAATAGCTAACTGTAAACTCTGAGTTGATTCTTCGTTGCTATCTCCAACAGCTAAGATTGCCGTGTCATCAGCAAATGTTGCCACAGTGTTGTTTTCTAATACAGGGAGATCATTAGTGTACAATAGGTATAGGACAGGACCTAATACACTGCCCTGCGGTACTCATGCCTTAATTTCTTTCAATTCAGAATAGGAGTCGTCTAATTTTACTCTAAAGAATCTATCTTTCAAGTATGATTCTCATATTGTAGTGAATTGCATTGGTAGTACAGTTCTTAACTTATAGTTAAGTCCTTCGTGCCAAACTTTATCAAAGGCCTGTGCAACGTCTAAGAATATTATTGAGCAGACTTTTTTCTCCTCTAATGCTCTTTCAATAATATTAGTTATTCTGTGTACTTGATCTAATGTTGAGTGTTGGTTGCGAAAACCTAACTGATGATTTGGAATCAGGTTTTTCCTCTCAATTATCGGATTTAGCCTTTTTACTAATAACTTCTCAAAGAGTTTAGACATAACTGGTAATAGTGGTATTGGCCTGTATGATCCAGTTTTGTGTGGTGGTTTCCCAGGTTTAGGAATCAAAATTACTTCTGAAATTTTCCAGAGGCTGGGTACATATTTCAATCGAAAGGCGGCATTTATAATATTGGTGAGCCTTAATAATGCTTTCCTTTGTAGTTCTTTTAAAATTTCTGCTGTGATAAGGTCATAACCCGGTGCTTTCTTGGATTGATATTTGTTTTTATCGCATACATGGCTTCTTTCGGTGTTGCTCGTAGGATTTCTTCACTTTCCTGTACAACCTCTCCGTTATTATTTCGGCTTTCAATGATTGTTCATCACGTGGTTCAAATATTTTTTCCAGGTATTCAGCAAAACTTCGTACTTCATCTTCGTTATTTCTGGCCCATTTGTTATCTTCTGTTCTGATTGGAGGAATCTGCATTATTGGCGTTTTAATTCTTTTGGTTGCTCTCCAGAGAGAATAATCAGTACTAGTATCATTAGATAATTTTGTGAGGTAGTTACTGATAGATTCGTCTTTCAAATTTCTGATTTCCCTTTTAAGTAGCTGGGTCAGATTGTTTAGCTTAGTTTTATCTTGAGGGGCTCTAGTTTGTTGCCATATTCTCCTTGCCCTTCTTTTTTCTGCTAAGAGCCCTCTAATTTCTCTAGGGTAGTTGTTTCCCTTAATTTTCTTTTTAACTTCAGGAGTGTTTTCCCAAGCTGACTGCTGTATGTCACATATGAACTTGTGAACTTCTTTTTCTTATTGCCCCTCACTCCTTGGCGGAACCATTAAGGTAATTTTTCTTTCTAAAGACAGTCTAAAGTATTCCCAATTTGTGTGCTTATTTACTAAACTAGTATAGCTTTCTTTTTAAATGATCCTTTCACTTAATGTCAAAAGTATTAGGGAGTGAACAGAGCTTAAGTCAAGACTTTCATCTATATGTATATAATTTACAGATATATTTTGCACTATAAAGGAATCAATCAGATCTGATATTTTATTTGGATCAGTTGGCCAGTAGGTCGGTTAACCATTTGATAAGGCTTCACAATCGTATTTTCTGATAGCATTGAGGAGTTCTTTCCCTTTGGTTGTTGTTAGTCTAGAACCACAGTGGATATTTTTTGCATTAAAATCTCATCCAATTACAAATCTTTTCCCTAGTTTACTGAAAAATTCAAGATAATCGTTTTCTTTTAGAGAGTATTTCGGTGGGCAGTAAATTCCAATAACACTAATAGAGTTATTTTTGGTCTTGATATTAACAGCTGTTGCTTGTATTGGTTCTGTTCCATATTTTAATTCCTCGAAGTGATTAATACTATTTCTAATTATAACAGCACTACCTCCATTGGCAGTATTTCCCGGGTGAATAGTGTGATGTTTTGTAATTTTTAAATTTGATAATTGATTGCCTAGTGAAGTGAGTTTCAGAGATGAGACAGACATCGATTTTCTCTGCGTCCAGAACCATTTGCAATTCCTGTTGGTGTTACTGGAGTCCATTGGCATTCCAGCATAAAATTCTTAAGTCGTTAGACATGGTATTGTTTAGGGATGGCTCCCTTGGTACTGTATTCTAGTTTCTGTAATCGCTGATCAAAAGTATTAAGTTTGCTTAATATCAGCTTAAGCGTTTGATTTATGTCATCTGTTTGAGGAGTTTTTTGTTTGTTTTCGTTACTTATCATTACTTGAGCGTAAGTTTTTTTTCCCACTTCTGCTTGAGAGGCTATCAACGCTTTACGCCTTAACTCTCCTTTAAATGATTCAGGCCTGTTTATTTCAACAGTTTGCTTCTTTATTACATTTCTATTTTTAGCATGTATGTTTTTATTTTTGATGTTTTGCAATTCAATAGCAACATTGCATCCTCTGTAGTTACCTGGATGGTTTTCTCCACAATGTACGCATCTAGGCTGTACATCTGTGGGTTTGACACAATCTCTAGTATGGTGTTTACCTGGACATTTGACACACCTGGGTTCTTTATTACAGTATTTTTGAGTCTCTCCATATGCTTGACATTTTTTACATTGTGGTATAAGCTTAGATCTTCTTAGGGGCTCAATATTAACTTTGCATCCCAAGATGTACTTGACTTCTTCGTATTAGCTTAATTGATGCTTCAGTTGCATTAAAACATGTGCCTTTCAGGTCCTCAATTATTTTTTCTGGTTTACATGTAGAGTGCAGATTGTTAGCCATTACCCTAATTGGTCTTATTTGTTTGTTTTCAAACGTATGCCAGGAATGTCCCCTTCGCTTAATATTTTTGTCATTTCTCTGTAGGTTTCACCATCTGCTAGGTTTATTTTGATGTTGTTTCCACTCATCAATTTTGTATTAAACTTATCTGTTTTAGTTATTGTTTTAATTTTATCATACAGTAGATCATAGTTTTTAACTCCATCTGTAACTATTGGGGGTGGTGGAGGTAATTTTTTTGGATTGTTTTGGATTATTTTAGGAATTGTCTCTTTTTTAGTTGAGGAGGAGTAGGTGTATCATTCCTTCTCCTTTTTTTCTCTTTCTTTTGACTCTAATCCACTCAGTTTCGTGAGCTAATTCTTCTTCATCCGTATGGTATTCTTGTTCCATTACTTTTTGGGTAGGAGGAGAATTAACGTTTTCCTTTGCTTTAAGGGCTTTAACTTCGTTTTCAAGAATCCTTATATGTTCCTGCATCCAAGCAATTGTATCATTAAATTGCTTATTTAAATTATTAGATTCAACCAATGCAGCATTGGCCTTTCGCAATTCCTGATACAGCATTTCTTCTTTTTTAGAACAATTATTGTCCTCTGGAAAAGCATTTCTCGGTAACTCCACAAGTTCTGTAGGTATTATTTTGTTAATCTTCGTGGTGAACGTGCTACAGGCTCTCGTAGGAGACCTCGGTAGAACCTGACTCTTTTGGAAATGATCGATATTATCCATTTCTACTTAACTCATTCGTGTATTACAATTCCTCAACGTATCTTGAGATTTATTCTGATTAGAGCGCCTCCTCGTCGTCACTCATTTCACCGACCGGATTTGATGTTCCCCATCGACCCAATAATTTTGGCCGAGTGTATATATGTAAAATAAATTTTAAAAAAAGCTAACACTGCACTTTTAATTTTTTCACTATGTTCAATATGTACTTATATAAAATAATTAAAAAGAAACTACTATCACTGCACTTTTTGATTATTTTTATTTTATCGCTTACTTCACCGATTCCACGTCCAAAGCCCACAACGATTTGAAAGAGAATCCCTAGTTTTAATTATTTGAAGCAAAGTTCGTATTCTGCAACACATATATTTCAATCAAATTTTATTCAAATTAGAAATAAACTTCATTATTCCAATAAAAGAATCTTAAACAATTTTTGAGATTTAATATCTTTAATCAGACGATAATTTAAAAATACTCAATTTGACTGGAAATAGAATTGCTGCAAATCTGGTGAGTTTTCATAAAATCCAAATTTTAAACATAAGTACTGTAATCTTCGCTTCACTAAAATGTAGTCGAGAACTAAAATTAAATCAAATTTTGTGGTTAGACAATTTTATAGCATATACCTCCAATCTTGTTATTTAACCGCACGCTCCCACCACGTATAAAAATAAAAATATAAAAAAATGGATTATTCTTCGTATTTTATGCTTTTATTGTTATTTTGGCCAACAAACAAAAAAAATATTTATGATTTATAATCATGATTTTTAAGTCAATAAATTTAATTTTTATTTTATTTTATTTTCAAAACATAAAAATTGAATTGATTTTATTTTATTTCAAATGTTTTTGTTTTTTGTTAGTTTTCTTTTTTTGTAACGTTATTGTGTTGAATCATTTTTATGCATATCAAGTTATGTTGTACATTATATACATAATTGGTTTGATACAAGTAAAAACATAACGAAAAAAATAAAAAATAAATAAATTTAACATAACACACAAGATTGAATGGAATTTCTATGTTTATGTTGTTCGATTATGTTTTTGCTTTTATGTACATATATACATATTTTATGAAATATTATGTTTTGTATATTGATTTTTTATTGATTATTACTTTTATGTATATCGACGAGAGTATATTATTATGAAGAGGTATGGTTTTTAACAAAACCGGCAAATGAATCCAAACCACCAAAAACAGTACGAAATTGTTGTTATGACTAATGACTTCAATCGCGATTAAAAAAATATCAAAAAACAACAACATTTTGTGTTCCGCGTGATATTCAAATATCTTGGCGCCAAATATACATATACGTTTCGTTTGTAGGTGGTATTTTTTAGCAATACGGCTATGATTAATACGGAAAATAATTTAAATATAGAGAGCATACGTCAATATAAAACACGAAAATGGTGATTTTACATTTCCAACCCTTTTGGCGTTTGTTTTTTTTTATATAAAATTCTTAACTATTAATTAGTAAATGAAAATGAATATATAGAAATTAAAAATAAAAACGCAAATGGATTTATGTTGTACCAGGGTTGAGTATGTATATATATGTATGCATGAATAGCATAAAGTTACATCTGCGGTTCAATTCAATAATTTGTTGTTGGATTCATTTTTAACGTCCGAAATTATTTTAGGGTGGTTTTTTGTTGTATTTCATTTAATGAAAATGGTAAGATGTTTTTGTTTTTAGAATTTATAAATATTTTTTCGTGCCACCAGCAGATGGAATACATTTTGTTTATAATTTAAATTTAATTTTCTCCGGTTTTAGGTAGGCATATGCATTGAAAGAGATTTTAATTGATGTGTAATTAGTATACTAGTTCTTAAATGCGTATGCAGGGGAGCGATACAAATTAACTAATTAAAAATTAAAATGTTGCCAACTATAGAATTGAATATTCCTACTGTAAGGAACTCAAAGCATTTTAAATACGGATATTGGAGGCTCGGCATTTGAACTGTTTTGAAAGACAATCTAAATTATAATAAAATATTTTTTTAAGTGTCAGAGGGAGTTTCGTGCAGGTATTGTCAAATGCAGGTATTGTCAGTATCTGTCAAGGTTTCCCGTGCTGTGGCTTTTGGTCATTGACGGATTACTGGCTAAGCTGCAGCAATCTGGCTTCATTGCACAAAGTTATGCTGATGAGCTTGTCGTAACAGTTTCAGACAAACAACCTGAATATCTTATCCGATTTAATGCAGCATGCCTTAAATATTATGGGGTCATTGTGCATTGACAAGGGTCTGCACGTCAACCTGTTTAAGACAGGTTTAATTGTCTTTACTAGGCGTAGGAGACCGATTACTACATTTCAATCAAAAATTCCATCTTAGCTCCGTTACAGAAAGCTACTGTCATATTTTGGCAATGTAAAAGGGGTTTTGGGAAATCATGGGGTCTAACACCCAGGATGTTGTTTTTCATTTATAAAGTTGTTTATCTAGAAGCTTTTATTGTCAAACATAATAGTCTTCAAAGCACGGCTAATAGGGCTGTTACTGGAGCTATGTCCTCGACTCTACTTCTTGCTATGGACTCTATTCTGTCCTTCCTCAGCACCTTTATTCTTGGTACTGCTTGTTCTACAGCGTTTCGCTTGAGGTGCATTGGGGTTTGGAATGTTCTCGGTTCTGTCGTGGGACATAGACAAATTTTTAAAAATTACACTTAATTTTTGGCAGAATTCGATATGGTTAATGATAGACCACTACCTGAACACAACTTCTCCAACTTATTCATGGTGGTTTATCCATCAAGGGATTTATGGTTTTGGAGGATTTTCTCCAAAAATTAATTGAGCCCATAGTCTTTTTTTCAGATGGCTCTTTCTCTAGCCTCAGTGTTGAATTTGGAATCTACTGTCCTTGGTCTAATCAGAGATCTTTTGGCAGTCTTGGTTCGGTATGTTTTCCAAGCGGAAATAATTGCGTTGCCGTATTAGAGTTATGGCGGCTTTGAATTTCGATGTTAAAAATCAAAACATCATTCGTGGTACTGATAGCAAAGCTGTACTCAATTCATTAAATAATCCCTTGTCTATCTCCAAACTTGTCATTGCAAACACTTCAGTTATCTTCTTTGCTGGAATAATACCGTTACGGTAATGTGGGTTTCAGCAAATTGTCTGCTTTTGTCAGAAGAGTTTTCAAACACTTTTTATAGCGAAAACCGACCGCTTCGGGCACACCACTTACTGAGTCTATTGATGTCTTCTTGTAATTTTTCGCATTGTGCATTCCATCCATAGTACGATAAATTGTTATATCGACAGCAGATATGACCACAATTGATTTTATTTTTAGTTTGGTTATCTGATCGGTGAAAACAATAAAAATCCAGGGTCCAATGTGCGATCCTTCAGGTACTGTAGCACCCCGAATATATGACTCACCGATATTCTAAACTGACACAACAAACAAATTAGTGAAATTCAAATACAAATCAACGTATTTGAATTAAGCGTTCACTAACCCCATCACACATCCAATAGCCGAACCAATTACTAATTATTTATCGCTAATGAATTCACTGCGCTCAAAACATTCATCTTTACTACAAATTGCAAACGGTTTGTTAAATACCACATTAACCAATTAATGTATTTGAATGAAAATCCTAATTCAAATATGTAGACTCTGAAGTGCTTTATGGTGACAGAAATAATCAATTTCTTTACTGAATTCAACTAGGTTCGTAGACATACATTCAGTTCAAGTAATTTAGCAAATGATGAAGGGTGGATAAATTATAAGGGCCGATGTTGAGTGTGAACCACACCTAAACGTCAAGTTTTTTTCTGCATTTCATTTGACATTTCTCAATTTCAGACTAACTTAAATTAAACCATGGAAAGATACACAATCGAGCAACGCGTTAAAGTTATTCAGGCTTATTATAAAAATGGGCGTTCAAATCAAAATGCATATCGTGCACTTCGTGATTTTTTCGGTCAATTTAATCGTCCAAATGTACGTACAATCGGAAAAATCGTGCAAAAATATTTTCTGCAGTACGAGCTGTACGAGCATGCACTGATGTTTTAAAATCTCCTACAGACCCGGTTTGCTCAAATTGTTGCACGATTTTTCCGATTGTACGCACATTTGGACGATTAAATTGACCGAAAAAATCACGAAGTGCACGATATGCGATTTTACCCCAATTTTGTGTATTAGGTAGAGTGTGTATTAGGTAAATTGAAGTACATACTGTACTAAAAAGCTGAGTATAAACTGGTAAACAAAAATAAATTATTATTTTTGTTGTTAGTTTGACGTTTGATTATTTTATTGTTCGAAGTCTTGTGTGTTATTTTGTTATAGAAGATACAGAAACCATTTGAATATATCTCTTCACTTCCAACTCCAAAGTTTTGAAAAAGATGACTCACAATATAGGCTTAAACAAACCAAATGTTTGCTCGATTGGGATACGAGATTTAGAATGGACATTATTGAACCTGGTTTGTCGCTCAGTTAAATTTCAGCCTTTGAAAGGCGTCAAAATTGTTATTGGGCTCATCATGCACTTATAGTCTGCTGTCTGCTCCTCCAATAAAAAATCAACCCAACTCAGAGCGTCAATAGAAAATTTGGAACAGGCATATCGAGCCATATTGATAAAAAATTGGAAACTAAAGTGGTGCGCGCTCTGAAAAACAATCCAAACCTATCTCTGAGGAATTTAGCGAAAAAAATAACACAAATCATGTGCGAACTCTTCGAATTAATAAGAGGTGTGATTTTCGATCGTTCAGTAAATTCAAAGTACCACGGCGTGAAGATACACAACAAGCTTCGGCAATCCGACGAAGCCGAATGCTGTACAAACTTTTGGTGGACAAAAAAGATGATTGTTTGGTAATCGATGACGAAACCTACGTTAAAGCTGCTTTCAAATCTCTGCTAGGTGACCAATATTATTCTGGAAAGGATAAACATAGTGTCGATTATGAAATTTAAAATTATCCAACAGGAAAAGTTTCCGAAAAAATACTTGGTTTGGCAGGCTATTTGCCAATGTGGCTCTAGAAGTGCTTCGTACATTACGCAAGGGACAATATCTTTGGAAAATTACATTAAGGAGTGCCTCCAAAAGCAACTCCTGCCTTTTTTACGTGGGCACCAAGTTGGTACCTTGTCTTGGCCTGATCTAGCGTCATGGCATTACTGTAAAACAAACATTAGAATGGTACGAATCTAACAACGTGTGTGTTGTTCCCAAATTTGTCAATCCGCCCAACTGCCCTGAACTTCGTCCAATCGAACGATATTGGGCAATAATGAAAAATAAACTGAGAAAGACCCACAATTGCCACCATCGGTAGCACGCATCGGTAAGTAGCGTCCTTGCTTTGTTATTTGAGGGTCTCGGGTTCGATTCCCGGTGGTGACGAAAAATCACGGTTGGGTGTTTTTAATGTGTAAGTATATGTGTTTGTCCGGGTATTGCACCGTGTGTCCATGTGGCATTGAGTGCTGGAATAATCTGCCCAACTTTAATTTTTAATTTTAAGATCCACAAGGTAGCAAAGGATATGGAAGATTTAAAAAAAAAATAGATAAAAAGTACGAATTTGGTTCCAAATTCATCTGTGCGTGCCTTAATGGTGGCCGTCCGCTCCAAACTTCGACTTTTCAGCCGGTAATTAATTAATAAATAGTTTAGATGGTTTTTCATTAATAACAAATATGTAGGAACATAATGGAATAAAGAAATTAAAAAATTTGTTGTTGTTAATGAAATACTTATTGCCGTTTTAGAATTTGCAAATGTTACTGTACCACGTCTTATATGCGTTCCTATTTAATTTTAATACGGCACCCGTCAATTGCACCCACTGCTTTATTAAATACAACAGAACGAGCCTAAACGGGAAAAAATACATTAAGTTTGGTTTCATACAAATAAATATAAACCACTGAGATTTGTGAATAGATTGCAATACTAGTCTTATTCGCGAATTTGGCACCAATTTCATCTAAGGCTGAAATTGGTGGTAATTTTTGAACCACTGTCGACGAAATGTTTTCAAAAATATTTAAATATTTCTGAATTGTCCTTCACTGTTGATTTTGGCATTATCATAGCCTTCAATACAACTCGGTAGCTTATGCCACATCCAAACTAAAATAAATAGACAATCAATTCGACCTTTGTGCTCCACCGATGAGTTTTTGGCATGATCAACTCCACTCTGATGTCGTTTTTCGTTTAAATAACATCACCACTAAAAATACCTACAATCACTGGTGGTTTATGATCTTGACACTAAGTTGTTCTTGTATAAAAATTAAAATAATAATAAAATTAGAAACTAAATTTTTACGAAACTAATATATTTGTTACCTCTTGTGATTGGTACAGGTCTTTTAAAATTCCCTCTACCAGATTTACAAACTTGTTTCCCAACTGTTTTGACGTTTATTTTAGTACCAATATACCAGCGAATTTAACCCCAACAAACATATAAATTTTACTGTAGAAGCCACTTTAATTCACACGGTTGGTGAGGTAAATATGTTCTAAATCGACAATTTAATATACTAAATTATTTACCCGAGTATTCCTCCGCAGCCACTGTTATAGGCAACAATATTATCGCTGGGTCTATGACAGACGAAAAAAATATTTCCAAAATTATTTTGGATTTACTTTGATTTTCTTCAAAAGGTTAGCTAAACAAAAAAAAATTTAAAAATTAAATTAATTACGAACACATGCATAAATTAATTAAACACTGTTTGGCTTGTGGATTTATTGTTATTTGAAAGCTGAACAGTAGATTTATTTTGTACACGACTACATGTCCGTCTTTCAATTGGCCATCTGTACACTGGATATCTCCGTGCTAGCCTGTACTAACATGAACGATGGTCATAGATGTTTTAAAGTGTTGTAGCGTTGTTATAGCGTTAACAATAAAATTCAGATAAACAAAACGGTTACCTGTTTCTCTCTAATAGAATTTTAAATTACTTTTCTCGTTTCGTTTTTTCAGTAGAAAATACTGCCTGCCTGGTTTTATTTTATCAACATGTTTTCCTTTCCTAAGTACCGATTGAGCCACTCCCAAAACTGATCGATAAGCAATTTTCCAGCGGACCGAAGCCACAACCATCACATATTAGCCGAACGATTGAAATATCAATAAATGTAGTAGACAAAAAGTACATTCTTTATTAAGACTGAACCTTGCCGAGCCCTGTATAATCTCAAAATTGTACAAATATAGCTTTCTGGAATAGTATATAGTATACTGCTTGGTTTGAAATTGTTGAGAGTACTCTTCTGGCACTCTAGCGATATGGTAAGCATGGGATTAACTCCCTTCCTTGCTAAGAAAAAAGTGGTACCATTAGCTCACATGGTATGAACGCTTTTTTGTACCATGATACCGATTTTTCTTTCTGTTGGATTTCCGATCTTAATTACTCGATATATGTACATTAAGCACATTGAACATTAATTGTAATTAAACATAACAAGATTAATACTTTAGATTTCGCTATATATGACTTAACGACCAATTTTTTGTGATTGTATTTTACAGTCCTGCGATCATCCACACAAGTTTCCATTTGGAGAGTTCATTTGTTAAAAACCTTTTACATACACCCATAACTTATGTTTAAATTATTGTTAAAAGCTGATTGGCAAACCCGTACCATCGTTCCGTTTACCATTCGAACAGTTTATTCACAATTCTCTCACTATTGTCCACCTAACCTTTTTTAATTGGTTCTTTCGGTAATTTGATTTTGCAGCACGTTAGAATCAACGTATCCTGTTCGATCTTGTTTTGCGATTCGGAATAAAATTTAGAAAATTCCATGGCATCTCTGTCATTTAAAGTGGAACCATTAAGTCGCGTGCCAGCATGTTTGCATTGCGGCATTTTTGGTAGGTTTTTCGTGGAATATGTATATTGGTATGAAAATAATTGTACCTATATAGGAATTAGGGGTTATTGCATGTAACCTCTGTTTTTAAGAGTTGTTTTAAATGGGAATTTCCTATTTTTTAGATTTTGATTTGTTTTAACGCATTAAAGAATTTGCCAACTTTCGTTTGGTATCATTACTTTGGTATCATGTGTTTTTCATTTTTTGAAGTTCCTCGTGTTTGAAACTGATAGTGTCTACCCGTTTCAATCACCACAAACTCCAAAAAAAAAAAAAACAAACAAATAACAGTCGAAATGTTACATAATTAAAAGAGCATCTAATTAGCATCTGGCAGCTATCGATTTGGGTTCAAAAAGATGGGAGTATTACGGCCCTTAACTGGAGGAAGGTGGAGAAGACCTTAGCCGCTAACCTTCCTAAAAATAATGAGGGAGAACCCAGGATTTTCTACGTCTCGCCGAGATGGAGGGTGGCACCGAGGTCATGTAAAACTAACAGCCCGTGCCTGGTTCGCTGCGGAACCGATTAACCTGCAGGAGATCATGGAAATGCTGCAGATCAGCAATCCAAATCTGCCAACAGCAACTGGAGGAAGTGAAAGCAGAAGCAGATCTCAGATCGGCCATAATCATTATCAACAGAGACTCCTTGGAAGCTCTGCTAAAGTTTGGAGGCTTGATCAGATACGGATAGATCACTCGCTGTCAGATGCGGAGTCTGATTTAACAGTGGTGGAGTAACATCCTTCAGATCAACCGTCACCACTGTAAAGCTGCCTCGGCGGCCGCTCTGCTCAAAATGGAATATGAGTCCATTAAAGTTGTTCTAGTCCAGGAACCTTAGGTCAGCGGTGACCGGGTACTGGGGCTCAAAACTTCCAACTATAAAAGAGTACATGAAAAAAATGAAGGGAAATTTTCGTCCCTGCATTCGTGCTAGAAAAAATTTGATTATTTTTATACTACTAAATTACAGCAACGGTGATGTAGTGACGGCTAGCATCGAGATGGATGAGCAAAATCTCCTTCTAATATCGGCCTACCTACCATACGAGAAGGAAAGTATACGACCAGAAAGGTTGAGCAGTGCAATAACGGATGCTCACATACGAAAAGTAGGAGTAATGATGGGCAATGATGTTATTGCGCATCACTCAATTTGGGGAAGTACAAAAAATATCAACAGGCGAGGTGAGTTACTCCTTGATTTTATTTTAAGTACTAACCTAAATATATGTAATATTGAGCGTAAGCCAACATTCATTACTAAGAATAGACTAGAAGTGCTAGACATCACACTAGTCTCAGATTTTATTAAGAAGAGGGTATTGAACTGGAAAGTGTCCGAAGAACATTCCTTATCTAACCATTGTTATCTTCAGTATGAAGTGATTACAAAACCCACTAGTCCATCAGGAATAGGAAGAAAACTGACTGGGATTCTTTAAAACCATTCTTGGTAACTCATTGCCGGTATCGGTTCCAAACCCACCTGCATCTATACAGGAGCTTCATGTAGTAAACATGCTATCTGATGCTTTTAACAATGCTATGTTAGGTGCATGTCCTATTAGTAGGCTTTGGTAGTAGGCCGAGACTTATTTCGGCCACCTTTGTGGTATACCAGGCATACAGATGCCGCTGCAGATTGGGACTGCTATAAGGAAGCCCTCAAAATTTACAAGTACGAGAGCAGCCAGCCGCCCTCGATAGCACAGTAAGTAGCGTGCTTGCCTTGTTATTCGAGGGTCTCGAATTCGATTTCCGGTGGTGACCAAAAATCACGGTTGGGTGTTTTTAATGTGTAAGTATTTGTGTTTGTCCGGGTATTGCACCGTGGGCCCATTGTGGAATTGAGTGCTGGAGTAATCCGCCCAATTTTAATTTTAATTTTTTTTTTTTAAAGAGCAGCCAAAACAAGGGCCTGCAGGCTCCACTGTCGTAATCTACAGGAGTCCTTGAAGGCGGCTAGGATACGCAAAGTGCTATGTCATAGTTCTTTCATCCCGAGCTATGTCAAACGACCGGATGGTGCAAAGATTACGTGTAATTTAGAATCCTTGAAGCTAGTAATAAAAACGCATTTCCTGGAATGCTCGGTACTCGCTCCGGAGAGACCTGAGATAAATAGGGATGTAGGCCTCGCAAGTCATGTATTAAATAATCGGAAAATATTATAGGCAACAAACAGCTTTAAGCCATACAAGTCCGCAGGACTGATGTCATTATCCGGATATTCAGCGAACTGATGACTTAACCTTACTCTGGCTGACAGTCAACTTCAAAGGCAGCTTAGAACTTTGTCTAATTCCTAGTACATGGACTGAAGTAAAAGTATTATTTATACCTAAGGCGGGTAAAAGCTCTTATTGATATCCCAAATACTTTAGGCCTTTACGCTTATCCCCTTTTCTATTAAAATCACTGGAAAGACAAATTGAGGATCAATCAAGGCGGGTGAGCTGTCGGAATCACTCGTACTGTAAGGGACAGTCGCTGGATATACGCGTAATGCAAGGGACAATCGGATTGAGAAATCATTTGAATACAAGAAATATATCTTGGTAACTTTCCTGAACATAGAAGGAGCCTTTATCAATGTCAGGCCAGGGGGGGTAGACGGGTCACTTAGAGGCTGGATAGATCGAATGTTCAGAGGAAGGATCGTGACAGTGCATCTGGGTGGGGCGTCTGCCAGCAGAAACCTGAGCAGAGGTACACCGCAAGGGGGGTTTAATCCTTCATTCTTTCGAGTTTGGTCATTAATGACCTGTTACTAAACCTGGAAGGGTAAGGTTTCCGGAGGGTTGCCTACGCGGATGATCTTGCTATTGCGGTCTTCGGTAAATATCCTTGTACGCTGAGTGAATATAGGCTATCTCTCCGAGTGGGCCAGTAGCTGTGGACTGAACGCAAACCCACAGAAAACGGAGCTGGTCCTCTTTACCAGGAAGCACAAACTTCCTCAGTGTGACCCGAAAATATTAAATGGTACTCGTTTGACCTTTACGGATAGAGCGAAATTCAGCGGACTACTTTTGGACATCATGCTAAACTGGTAACAAAACATCTTAGAAAGAGTAAAGAAAGCGCTCTGCTCCTGCGAAAATGTCATTGAAAAGAGATGGGGTATGGAGCCCCACATAGAACACTGGCTCTACGTATCAGTGATCAAACCCATACTACTGTATGGAAACTATTGATGAAACAATTGATGAAAGTCCAAAGAACCGCCTGCTTGTGTTTAAGTGGGGCTCTCAAGAGCACACCTACCCAAGCTCTGGAGATTCTCTTTCATCTCACACCTTTTGAATCATGCGGCCTAGCAACCTGCTTATAAGAGATAGAAGGGTTGCCTGTACGTTATACTGTGAGGCGTTAGTGACTTCCTCTCTCTTCGTCTTCCCGATTTTTGCAGTGTTTTTCAAGTTGCACTTATCGCAATATTGGAATTCATGGACTGGTTGGTATAATGTAATATCTACGGTACTAAAACGGTACCATCCCACTTCCAGACGTCGAAGGTAGCCCAGAACTGTCTGGCATCTTTAAATGAGAATGCTGATCAGTTTCCGCTTGACGTGGTTGCCAGGGCACTTCAATATCGTAAGGAATGTAAAGGCAGATGAGCTGGTCCACATGGGCACAGCATGCTTTATATCACAAAGCAGGCTGTATATAAACATACCGCTTGCTTCTTACAAATTTCTGCTTCATAAGGAAGCCGTAAAATAAACGAACGACAAATGGTCTAACAGTTCGTGTGTAATAATTAGGCAAATCTGGCATTGACTTGACCGGTCCAGACCCGACTAACTGATATCGCTTCAACGGCACCATATTGGTATGGTCGTGGGAGACAGCGGGTGTCCCCAGTCGTAATTCATAGCGTACAGCAGACTAAAATTTACGGAAACTTCCCTTTTGGACGACCTGAAGAATCTTAGTAAGATCGATGTCAAGGGGCTTCAACGCTTCTTGGTAATCTCAGGATGGTTCGATGATTGAACAGAAAATAACATAAATGTGGTGCAACTACGGACTAAATTGTGTCTATGCTAGTCCATTAGACGGCCACCCTAACCTAACCTACATAATTAAAAAACTTGTGATGTCTCATAATTTGAATTCTTCGTGTAAACTGATGTTACCCATCGCCATCCCTGCCCATCGTACATATCATTACTACAGTCGTCCCGAGATCCAAGTACGAGTATAAGGCTCTAGTTTAAACTAAAAAGTTTAAAATTATTCTATAGCTGATTGGTACATTGATTACGTGCATATAGACTCTACCACAAAACATTAAATCGACCAAAATTGGCCATTTAATTTGTATATACATGAAATCAATTATGTCACGTCGCGCACAAAACCATTTATTCTACAAATGGTCATTTATTATCATAATATAAATCGAAAACACCAATTTCAATTATATTGCGCGCGAATGACATAAAATAGCAACGAATTTATTGCAACAAGGAAATCTATTATGTAAAATTTACAACTATTAATTTATGCTTATTTATTACGATAAATTTAAAAATAATTTTTTTTTTAAATTGCATATAAATAATCAAGTCGATTTGAGACAACAAACAACAAGACTACATGTTATTATGCATACGACGAGTATACTCGTATGTACAAATAATTTTCCAAATTTTTTTTTTTTGTTGGTGCGGTACACGAATCTTGTGTCCACAGATGTTACAGTTTTTTCCACAAAAATAATTATTTTTTATCTATACGACGTGATAGGATTTTTTGACCAATTCATTAAACGAAATTCTTCCCCATCCCGCAAAAAACTAAAACCGATGAAAAACCATTTTGTATGTATGTAGCAGTTTAAAATTATTTCAAAATCGTGATAATTTTATGACTTACGAGTAGGCTGTATATCGTAGAACCAAACGTGCTCGCAACTATGTATTTCCTATACACATATATTTTACCGGGCGGGGGTGGCGGAAGAGAGGGGACGAAAATTATTTAGCCTGTTGATAATATTAATTTTTGAAGAAGAAAAAAAAAACACTGTGTGCGAGAGAAACGGAAATTAAATTTTCAAAACAACTAAGTAAAGAGTGATATATGTACACATTTATCTACACGGCAGAGAAACACTTAAAATAAATCGTGACTTTTTTCATCTCGAATGGATTTTTCAATTTCAGAAATAGCATAACATGATACTTCCACTATGTACTACATTTTCTATCTATAAATGTATATAGTTTTGTCTTCATTGTCAACCACCCACCCCACACCTTAATTGTTTCACAACACTATCATTATTATTCTGTTGCTCTTATTCATTTTTAATAATTTAGATTTTCAAAGTAGAGAAAAACACTTTGCAATTTTTATTTGTCTTTTTTCTGATGTTGTTGTTGTGGTTTGTTCTGTGAAATGGAATATTAAAATCTGGCTGAAGATTTTGCTGAATATATGCGAATTATGCGGATGATAATTGTAATTATTTTTTTTGTTGACATACAGAAATTGTCCCCAAAGGAAATGCTTTGATCACAATAATAATTATGACTTCAACTTTGTCATTGATGAGACTTTGCTATATATGTATGTCTGGCTGTCTAAACACAAACAGATGACTAATAATACCACTATGCATGTAGGTAGTTGTTATGTAGTATAATATCTAATTATCCAATTAATGATTCAAAAAGTGTATATTTGATTTGATTTGATTTGATGTCGGTACATACATACATACATAGTACGTAAATATAGACAATTTTCGAATGACAGTGAAATTGTTATAATAAATAACCCTTTCGATAATTGTTTCGTAAAATATTTATCGATAAATAATTTGTCGTTTTCTTTTACATTTTATCCAGATTGGGTTCGAATTTCAAAATCATTAAAAATTTAATAGAGGAAATATAAACGAGTTAGTGTACCTATGTCTGTGTATATATGTACATATGTATGTAGCAAAAAATTACAATTGAATAATTTATTAGAAGATTTTAGAAATTATATTTTATGGAATAATCATGCTGATTTAATAAATAAAATAGAAATAATCTATAATAATACTCAGTTATTAAAAATATGTATATATCTGAGACTTGAACCATATGGTGCACTGTTCAATTCCATAACCACCACTATGTGGCATACACTCATAATACATCAGTCCAGATTATAATGTTTAGTGTTTATAATGAAAGCAATAGGTGGTTTTTTATATACTGCCTTCCAATCATCAATTGAAAACTGATCTATAAGTTTTCTGACTATTTAGATACACTGCACCACAACAGGATAGGTTCAATATATTAAAAGTTGTTATCAATATCAATTACCAAAATTAAGCAAGGCACTTTTATATATGGGTGGGAATAATATTGGCAAACAATTGTAACCGCCATTGGTCACGTTTGTACATGCTTGTTTTTTTAGGGTCGGTTGCGACCAATATAGCTGCCACATTCTAAATTTTCATGTGCAATTCAATAAACTTATATTTTTATGAATTTTTTTGAACGCAACCAAAAAAAATATTTCCCTTGTTGACCGATGTTTCAAACATTATTTATGTGCTTAATCCAACAGGTATCATAACCACGGTTACACAATCTTGTGGTCCCGTTATTTTTTTTAACTAAAAACGTTTTTCTAGAATTTTGAAAACCAGTTAATTCAAGCGTGGAACCCGGAAAATTTTGGGTAAACTTGTTTGTAATATCCATTTTTTTTGTTTTTGGTTATACAATTCCATCCGACCACACCACAACTGAGTTACAACTATTCAACCGATTGTTTGCATTTATATGGCATATTATGTACCTATAAACCATTTTAGTGCAGTGAATGTTAACCATAATGATATTTATGGTATAGAAAAAAAAACAAAAGGACGACGGTCAGTTGGTATTGTGGCGTGCTAAAGAAAACAAAGCAAAAAAAAGTGCAACGTAGCTGAGCTGAAATAAAAAATAAAAAAATTTTTGGTGAAAAAAAAGAATGTTTTTGGTTTAAAGTGGTTAAAAAACAAAAAACACGATCCACGATTGAATTACTCTGCATTGGTTTGCGTATTACACGCTTTCTGCATAATTCACGTGCATTGTAAAAAAATTGCCTGAACCAGTTTCAACTCACGCAACATATTGATATGGATACAATAGACCTTTAAGAATAAATTAGACCGATACATCAAGTTCGGATAACTATTTCGCATCGTTAAAGAGGGGTGAACCATCATAATATTTGGGGCTGCGGTTAACATATAACAGTATATTTATACATATATATTTGGGCACAGCGTGTGATACAAACCACGCGGATTTGGGACTTTTGAAACATGGCTGATACATGCGGTCAGCATGGCTAATACCAATAATTAAACAAACAAAAATATATTGTATACTCGTATATGTATAATTGTATATATAATATGTGCACTAATATATATACTATATTCATACACACAAAAAAATAAGGCGGTGTGATTTGGCTTTTATCCGGAAAGATACTTTATTTTTTATCCGTTTAAATGAAATTAACACCGGGAAACCCAACAAAAATTTGGAAACATTCAAAAGATTTAAATTACTTTTAGTTTACACCATTTGGTGTAAAATATTTATCTACCAACAATAATTATTATTATTTTTAGGGGATTTTTTTAAAAGGTACTTTTCACGATTCATTTGACTTTTTCCAGAGTTGAAAATTAACACCGTTTGGAGTTATTACTGCCGAAGTTAAAATTCGGCCGATTTTTATTTTCGTGGCTTTATTTATTTTTTTAAATAACCCGTTAGAAATTCGAATTTTTTAGTGATGAAATCTGAAAACTTATATAATTTCAGTTTCATGCGGATATTTTTATTATATAAAAAATTATTTGGTCGTGATAGAGACTAACAAAAATAAAAGTATAACCACAAAGTGGTTAAGTTATATAGTGTGTTAAATTAGCTGATTTTTATGTTTTTGTGAACAGTTTTAAACTTTTAACGATGGAGAAAAAATTGTTTAGTGTGGTGTATAACCAACTTCAAAAATATATAGTAGTGAATTCAACATTCATAATCGACATTTTGCAAGAAGGTAAGAAAAAACCATTTATTTTTGAGTGCGAGCCGTTTAGGTTTAATTTTATTGTATTAATTACTTGATTCAATATTTAATTATGTATTTCATTTTAGTATTTTTTATTATATACAGTTCAGAAACATTTAATATAATTTTAGTCATTTTATGCATTTTATATATATGTACATTTAAAATCAAAAATTAAAATGCCGTGGAATTTTTGTATATTTGGATGGTTTGGCACATTTTTAACATTCTCTAATAAGAAGAGATTTGCGCTTGAAACTACTAGTGTATATAAGTTAAATATTTTAAATATTAGATTCAATAATACTTGTATAGATACATTCATACATTACAGTGAATTTAATCTTAATTTTCTTCAATTTTTAAGAACGGTTTTCTAAACAAAAATTAAATCTGTCATTTCAGGTGAATCAAATATACAAAAATCTCATTTTAGACATATTATTTAATCCATTTTGAGCTTCTTTCAAATAATGAATTATTATTGTTGGTTTATATAAGTAATTTTTAGTTTTTATTACTTATTTTGATCATACGTTCATCCATTGAATAATTTTGCAAATTATGGCATGTAAGTACACAGCTAAATAAAAAACTAAATTAGTTATTTTAACATATTAAACAAAAAAATAATGAAAAAGTAAAACATTAGAAGTTTTTATTTTTTAGTTGTAAATTTCCAAATTTATATTAGTAAAGTATTATAAAATTATTTATTTTTGCATGATTTTTTTAATTTGTTGATTAGCTGTTGTCGCATTTGGTATTTCTCCGGAAAATTACAATTTATGCTTATGCACGGAAAACGACATTGAATTAACTCAAGAAATATTTGATGTATTTTTAAAAGATATGCTTCTATCATATGATCGACGTTTTATTGTTAAAATTTCCAAATGCTACGGTAAAATTATTTTAACTTTTCATTAAACTATCAATAAATAACTAAAATTTCTATATATGTAGATAAATTTAACGATGCTTCAACACAAACCGATCAATTCTTAACTTATTTTCAAGAGGCTACTACACAAACCGAAGAAGTTTATGAAGCAGTTACTGTTTCTCGACAGGACTGTTTTTTAGGTTCTTTACCAAAAAAAATTAAACTTGAAAAGGAAGTACTAAAAGAGGTATTGAAAAGAATTGGTTTGGGTTGGGTTTTCTGTAGTTGGTCTAGAAATCGATTTATTCAACATTTTGCAATTATTTTTGATCATTTTACACTAAGCGTATTGAATTTTTCTCTTTTAAATTAAAATTTAATTTTTTTTTTAAACCAGTCAGGTTTCTAGTGTTGTGAAAGTTAAAATATTAATCTATTTCAGATTCTTTTTTAACATAATTTAGTAAAAATTATCAATTTCAATTGCTAAATTACACTTCTAAAAAAAATTTAGCTATAAACTTTTGTTTAATTAATTTCACCACAGTTTTTACAACAATTTTGCTGTTGTGTGTTCTTATTTATATTTCCAAGCTGAAAATGATGAAAAATATTTGCAAAATATTAAAAATTAATTGAAAAAAATTTAATTTCAAATACTTTTAAGAAACATTGAAAGACCTTTCTTTACTGGATTTAAAAATTAAATATTTGTCAAAATAATTGAAACATTGAAAGACCTTTCTTTACTGGATTTAAAAATTAAATATTTGTCAAAATAATTTTTTGCATTAATTTTAGAAATTTTTTAACTTATATTAATCAAATTCTAAAGGAACTGGAATGCTTCTTGAAAAATCACTTTGAAGGTCAGCAAATAATAGCTAACTATAACAGTACCGACATTTTGCAAAAGAAATTCCGTGTAAAGCTAGTTAATATAGTCGTCAGCCATCTTGTTCAAATTTATGGATCATACCCATCAGCGGAAAATAAAATTTTATGGGCTCAAGCGACAGCACTAATCTTTCCGAAACTTTGCGAGGACCACAATTCAGATCGATTTGTAAGTTCGTATTAACTAATTGTATATACGAATATGTAAATGATTTAGAATCATGATACTCATTATTTTAAGTACATAAATTCTTTAAACTCATTATACATTTGCAGAATTTTAACATATTGAATTATACATTTTTCAATATAATGGACAAATGTTTTCATACCATCAATTTAATTTAATTTATAGGAAATCTTCTACAACCCTACAAATCGTGGTGGATTTTTTGCGTTTCGCTTGCGAACTATTAATCGTTCGTTGTCAAATAACTCGCGACAACAACAAACGCCTAAAATAATTGATGATACCGACTTTTCAGAAGATGATGACCATGTTGACGACAAGAAATGGCTTCAACAGGCCTGTCCCAAAACTAATTTAACAGACATTTTTAAAATTATGGCAAAAACCATATATATTCGAAAAAAAACATACATTTACAATAAACGAATATCCTAGATTTTTGGATACACCAGGACTGGTATATTATATTTTTAATGATTTATTATGATTTCAATACACCTTTGTAAATGTCATAATCGAAAAACTAAATAGTTGTAGCTACCAGTACATATATACTACACATATTTTAATACAAACATTTTCTATTTCCATATTTATAGATTGATCAAGATTTTAATTTAAAATATAAATTTGAAGATTCATTTTGTGGCGATAAGTGGCGAAAATTAAAAATTAGTATTATAAAGCTGGCTAATTCCAAGAATATCAGGGTTTACGACGAATGCACCGAAGATGATGACAGTAAGTAATTAAATTTTCTATATTCCAATAAACTTTCAAATTATTTTGAATTAGTTCTATTAATTTCACACATTTCTTAAATTCATATATATGCATATTCTTTCCTGGCAATATGATGCAAATTTGTAAATAACAAAATCAATCAAATCGATGGTATGCCAGGGAAAATTGTACGTCCCTTAAATACAGAATAGTAACACTGGGGTTAGATTCTGATTAAAAAAATTATTGCGTTCTATATACATACACAATAATTTTTATTAATAGCAGGGATTAATTTATCATAATCTACCTCTAGATCCTTTTTATTAATGCATGAGTATTATCTATTTATTGACACTCTATTTATTGACACTAATTAATTAATTTAAAAATTTGTACACCTTATCATTTTTAGAATAATAACAATCAAATTGTAAAGTTAATAACCTTTTTAATAATATGAATAGTAATGTAAGCATAAGACCAATATTAAGCTTTCTAATATTCTAAACTGTCTGCGATTTTACAAAACAAGTTTAAATAAACCCTTAGAAATAAAATATAACCACCTTGGTAGTTACGATTTAATAAAAAAAATTAATTACCTGGAAAATTTTCGTTTCTATAAGAGTCGTATGAGAAAAAGTTTTTAATTCGTAAGTATTATTTTTTTCTTTTTTTTATATCTATTTTCAGAATTTGATAGTGATATCACGAATTTAGTTATTCTTTCTAAACTTTGCCGGACATACGGAAAGAAGATAAATACATCTTTGTACCAATTTTTTGTTTTCGAAAAGGTGAGTTACATATATTAAACCAAGTATACTAATTCATATATTAGTACTATAATAATTATAATTTTCACAGACTGGAACATCTTTACAGCATGGTATAGTGCATCCCCACTTAATTCTACGTGGTCCATCCCGAAAAATAATAACTGTTGCGAGTATTAAAATAGACGGAAAAGAGTTACCTCTAGCAACAAATACAGCTATTCAATACTTTATGACACTTTTTAAAGCATACTTCGTTTTTAACTGCAAATATCCAGACGATTTGCAGTCATTCTTTTTATTTATTCAGGAAGGGATTCTGAAAATGGGGCACTCAAGTTTAACCCCCAGATTAAAAGAATTAAAAAATATCCTCAGCGTGTAAGATTATTATTTTGTTTATTTTACCTAATATTAAATATGTATGTATATACTTTGAATTATTTTTTTACATAGTGAATTAAAATAAAATTATGTTTATTTGTAAGTTAAAACAATGTAACCAAATATTTATTGATCATAGACTATATATTAGACATTTAAGACTGATTCATGCTCTCGTAAATTTTAAATCTAATCTTTTATGCGGAGATGAAAATTATGATGCTTGTTTTAAAACCTATAGTGGTCTAACTAAACACATAATTAGTAAACATATGTCGTCTATAGAAGTGAGCTCAAATAAAAATACTATTGACAGTAATAATATCTCTTCAAGCTTCACTAATGATTATTGTAATTCAGGGACTGCGGAGAACGGTGAAGATATGTTTTCAAAAACTAAACCAGGAACTTTTAGATAAACTAGCTAACCTAAATTTGAACTACCACCAAACAAACGAAATAATTGAAGCCTTTGCATGTTTTACAAAAACAATAGAATTAAAAATTCGGGAAAAATTATTGGCGAGTGAAAAATATCACATCATTTTGAATGAATTATTAAAATCGTAATTAAGAAATTTAAGAAGTCCGTTCCAACTGCAAAAAAGCACATATCTAAGAAATAAACAAATTTTTGCTAAAGTTCCTTCACCGACAGAAATCGCTTTAGGTGTAAGATATGATAGATTTTGGAACAGAAAATATAACATTTATGATTGCCAACGTCCTGTTACCAATACTTTTTCGTATGTGTCAATTTTAGAAACACTAAAATTTTTATGTGAAAATCAACATTTTACGAACAAAATTTTAGAAGATTATTCTAGTAACAGTAATACATTTCATTATACGGAAAGTAGGTATTTTAAAGAAAACAAATTGTTTTCATCTGGCCCATGTTTTCACTTACAGATATATTGCGATGAATTCGAAGTGGTTAATCCTTTAGGAAGTAAAACAGGCATTCACAAGGTTTTAGCGTTTTATTTTACTGTTCTAAATCTTGGCTATCACAATAACAGTTTATTAAAAAATATCCATGTAATTGCTCTCTGTCACAATGCAGACGTAAAACAATACGGTTATGGCCCCATTCTGGAACCTATTATTGATGATATAAAATCACTTGAAATCGACGGTATTACCGTTCAACATAAAGGGTGTCCAATTAACATAAAGGGCACAATCTTTTCATTGAGCCATGATAACCTTTCAGCTAATAGTTTATATGGATTACATGAATCGTTTAAGTCAAACTATTTTTGTCGTTTCTGTAGAACCGATTCTAAAGATTTAGAGAAATCAGTAACTTTTAAACAAGAACTATTACGAGATCGAGATGATTATAATCTCTATGTTCCTGGTCGAGAATTTGGTATTCAGAGGTTTTGTTCTTTAAATAGTCTCCATTATTTCAATACATTTGAATCGCATAGTGTGGATATAATGCACGATATACTAGAAGGAATTGGGCAGTATGAACTGAAATTATTTATTTTATATCTAATTAAAGAGAGGAAAATAATTACCGCAGAAGATTTTAATAAAAGAATTAAATCTGCTAATTTTGGATACCTCAACAGAGCTAATATACCATCATTAATAAATTTAGAGAGTAAGACTAAAAATTTAAAACAATCGGCATCACAGTTTTGGTGTTTACTTAGATATTTTCCAATGATGATTCATGATTTAATTGAAAAGGCCGACTCTGAATTTTTAAAAAAGTATAATGTTATTTTGCTTCTTATTAAAATAACTAACATTACATTTGCACCAAAATTAAATTATGAAACAACTGAAAAGCTTAACACATTAATTTTAGAACACCATAAAGAATTTATTGCAAAATTTCCTGGGCACAATGTAATTCCTAAACATCATCTAGTGTTACACTATTACTCTATTATTCATAAAATGGGTACATTAAGAAATATGTGGACAATGTGTTACGAAGGAAAGCATGCTAAATTTAAAGAAATGTCAAGGACAACTCGAAATTTTAAAAATATTACAAAACATTTAGCTTATAAGCACCAACAAACGAATTACATTAACTACGAAAATAATAATTTTGAAATTAATTTAGAATATAAAATTGAAAAGCGACTTATTTGTAAGAGATTGAATTTAAATTTACAAAATATTAAAATTGATATTAATTTTGATCATGATAATGAAATTAATATACTAAAAGAACTCAAATATGGATTCTTGTACAAAAAAAAATTTATTATATGTATAATTAAAAGAGACCCCATGAATTCAGGTCTTCCTTTATTTGGTTCAATAGAACATTTAATTGAAAACAAAAAGGAAATATATATTTTCTATCGTTTACTTAAAACGATTTGCTTTAATTATAATTTAAATGCTTACGAAACTTCATTTAGTAATGATTTAAATGCTATACATTTAGAAAGTCTAGAATTTAAGGGTTCATTTGAATTGAATTTTCATTCGAAAAGTTCAAACTCGTTTATAGTACCTAAATTTGAAATTATATAAAATTAAATAAAAATAAAAAATCAATAAAAACAAAGAATAAAATGTATTTTAAATTATCCAAAACACCAATTTCATTCACTCTTTCTCAATGATTTTTGTAAATTCAAAAAGTGTAAATTAATAACCGTTAATGGTGTTGAAGGATAACATTTAAATAATCATTAAATAATATCCTATATTAGTAAACACAATTATCTTAAAGTGTATTTAACAAAACTCAATCAGCATAGATTTTATTTATCCTTTGATAGTAATAAAATATATTCTTAAAAAGTTTTTTTGTATTTTTTTAGTGTTAAAACAGATATTCGTCATTCGTTAAAGATGTATGAAATAAATACTCCAATTGGATAAATAAAAATTGTATACTATCGGTGGGATACTATGTGACACCGAATCGGTGTCATGTAAACTCCGTTTTTTTTTCCGTGTATAAAGGGTGTCGCAAAATTAACGCAAGATTTGAATTTGCCGCCATTTGTGCAGTAAAGTGTTGGCAACCCCAAAAAATAATTAATTTGAACAGCTGAGAAGTTAGGGTTAGTAAAAATGTGGCGTTACACGATAGAACAACCTATTTTCATTATTGAAGAATATCTTAAAAATAATGAAAGCGGCAGCCTCAGTACGAAAATTTCATACAAAAAATTGTCGGAATAGTGTTTTAACTTCGTCAACTGTTAAAAGATTAATTGAAAAATTCAAGGGGACTGGATCAGTTGGAGACGCTAAACACACTTGGTCGTCCAAAAACAAGCCGTTCAAATGTCAATGTCGAAGCAGTGCATGAGAGTGTTGGTGAAAATTCAGGAACATTAATTCGGCGTCGTGGACAAGAATTGCAAATTTCAAGAAGCTCCCTGCAGCGAAAACTCACTAAAGATCTGAGTCTTCATGCTTACAAAATTCAATTAACACATCAACTGAAGCCTAATGCCAATGCACAGCGAAGAGAGTTCGTTGAATGGATTAGTGATCAGAATTGGCCCCCTAGATCATGTGATTTAACACCATTAGATTTCTTTTGAAGGGGTTATTTGAAGTCAAAGGTCTATGTCAATAAGCCCACAACCACCGGTTCATTACAGGAGGAAATTAAACGCTGCATCAACGAAATTCAGCCACATTTATGCAAACAGGTCATGGAGAATTTCGATAAAAGAGTGCGTATGTGCCAGCAAAGCTGCGGAGGCCATTTGCCCGATGTGATATTCCATAAATAACCCTATCCTATGCATTTTATGATTCAATAAACAAAATCACAATCTGAAGACTAAAAATTGTGTTTTGTATTTAATTCAAATCTTGCGTTAATTTTACTGGCGATAGAGGTCACCTAAACTCCAAAACTCATCAAAACAATTTTGCCTGTCGATGGCCGTTATTTTTCAAAACATTTACTTTTGCAAGAACTACAAGGAGCTCGTAATTCTCCTTCGTTTATCTGTTGACCACGTTCATTAGTGTGACGTAAACCTTTATTATATGCGGTTTCTGAAATATTTGACATCCATTGGAATTTATTTCGTTTACTTTTCCTAACATTTGGTTTTGATGACGTCGACGTTAAATTTTCGTTATTTGTGTTGTTCCTTGTATAAAAGCTGGTGTAATTGAACTGAATGAAGGTGTTTCAATTTTCGGCGCAGGAGAAGTCGCTGCAGTTATATCGCTCAAGGCTGGACCTACATATACATATGTATGTGTTTATAAAATTGTACACGGTGTGTTGTTTTTAAATTATTTACTTTCAAAAAACAGCTGAACTTATCTCATATTCATCTTCTTTCGTCACTTTTCGTAGGTGTATACTCACTACCGCTATCCCTCATATATAATAAAAGCATTATAATAATAATTTAATTAAATAAAATGATGTAAGATAAATAATTTTTTAACCCGTACATCTGTTTTATTATTTTCAATTTGATCAATATTTTTATTGTCATTGTCATGCACTCTTTTATTGTCATTGTCATGCACATCCTTAAAATATTTTATTCAAATAAAATAACGTAAATATATAAATTATTAGGTGAAGTTATGTAAGATAGTCAATGGAATTTCCAACACGATCATTCAGCAACTCAAACAGCAAAGCTGGTTTCGAACTGCCGGCAGTATTAGCTGACCTAAACATCATTAAAAATGTATGGGGTGGCTGGGTGCAAAAATCTATGAAAGTGGAAGGTAGTATTATCATAAAAATGAGATAATTATAAATAAAAGCGTAGGAAAGACTCATTACTAAACAGTAAAAGGTTGAAAAATTCTAGCATTGCTGTTTATGTCTTTTTTTCCAACAAAATAGACGTTAATTGACTTCTTATTCAACATATCGTGAAAAAAAACATCTCTAATAATGCTGTGTATCTCACGCCAATATTTTCGGCTAAATCGCCGAATAACTTCATCGATGTATTCCATCTTTAAATCTCGGTGGAGGTCTTCATTTCTAATGTACCATGGAGCATTTCCAATATTCCGAAGTACTTTGTTTTGGAACGTCTGTATCATCTTGATGTTTGTTTTCTTAGTACAGCCCCAAAGCTGTATACCATAGGTCCATACCGGTTTCAGTATTTGCCGGTATAAAAGCAATTTATTGTGTATAGATATAGTTCAGAATGTCTACCTAAGAGCCAATAGCTCTTCCTTTTTCTATTTGACATGTTCTTTCCACCTCAACTTGGCTATTAGAAATATTTTTATTAGTAAAGTTCACATGCACAGATTTAGTTTCGTTCAGTTTCATCCTCCATTTTTTCATCCAATTGTTGACTGAATTTGTCGATTTTTGCCATTTCTTAGTAGCTTCTTCTACATTGTTCCCAAGTGCCAAAATCGCAGTATCATCAGCATATGTTGCTATAGTTGCTTCTTCCATTGGTGGTATATCCCGAGTATACAGAAGGTACAAGACGGGGCCAAAAACACTACCTTGTGGTACTCCCGCTGAAATTTTCTTTAGGTCCGAGTATTCGTCTTCAATTTTTACACGGAAGTGTCTATCGGTTATATATGATTTCAGAGTTTCATAGTATTGTTTGGGAAGGTCTCGCTTGAGCTTGAACTCCAATCCTCTGTGCCAAACTCGATCAAATGCTTGCGCTACATCCAGGAAAATGCTTGAACTTATTTTTTAGTTTCTAGTGTTCGCTCTATTATATCTGTGATTCTATGAACTTGTTCTATAGTCGAGTGGTTTTCTCTGAATCCAAAATGGTGGTCAGGAATAAGATTTCTGTCAACCATTATGGGTTTCATTCTCTTCAGGAGCAATCTTTCAAAAATCTTGGCTACGGTTGGGAGTATGGATATCGGTCTGAAGATTACATATCGTTACATTGTTTGTTAGGTTTTAAGATCATGATTACCTCTACCACCTTCCATTGCCTTGGAACGTATCTTAGTCTAAACACAGCGTTGATTATATGGGGAAGTTTACGTAACGCTTTATTTGTTAATTCTTTAATGATTTGTCCGGTTATGAGGTCGTACCCTGGAGATTTTTTCATGTTTAAGTTTTGAATTTTCTCTATTAGCTCCTGTAGATATACACTTTGTATTTCAAGCTCATCAGGTCGTTTCAGTAGGTTAACATTTTCATCCGCGGTTTGCCTGGGTAATGATTAAAACGTTTCTTCTAGGTGTCTTTCAAACAAGTCAGCTTTTTGTTTAGCGCTTCGAGCCCAGCTTCCATAATCACTTCTAATTGGTGCCGTCGAATTTGTTGGTCTCTCAAATACTTTCGTTGCTTTCCATAAGGAATATTCGGTATCACAAGCTCCCTTACTTCAAGTGGATAGTTTTTGGTATTTGCGTGTTTCAAATATGTATTTTGCCACGCAGCTTGTTGTATATATGTTTTCTATCAGCCTTTCTACTTTCTACTACTTATTGTATCACTGACCGTCATTATAACAGAAGAGTGGTCCGATGTAAGCTCTTCATTATTTTCCAAACGAATATAGTTATCTATATACCTTTTGTCACATAAAAGTCTATAAGATCCGGTGTTTTTTTTAAATCTGTTGGCCAGTAAGTTGGTGAGCCACCAGATTGAAAGTCACATTTTAATTTTTTTTCCTGCTTCAAACAACTCTCTTCCTTTTGGTGTAGTAACTCTGGAGCCCCAGTATGTGTTTTTCGCATTGAAGTTGCCACCAACGATAAAACAACTTCCCATGGTGTTAAAAAGTTCTTCATAATCGTCTCTTTTCAAATTATGTCGTGGTGGGCAGTATATTGCTGATATATTTATTTCTTTGTACTTTGTGCGAGCTTTGATAGTGGTAACTTGCATTTCAATTTTTAATTCTTCGATGTGTTTTATGTTCTCTTTAATAAGAATAGCAGGACCGCCTCTTGCTCTCTCTGAACAAGTATTTGGTTAACTTCATTCTTCTGTTAATTTGACCCAGGTCTCCGTAGTAATTTCGATGCGGTAAGTGTTGGAGAAATAACTTTTAAGCAATCGAATAGTTTCAATACTGGCAATTCGCGCACCCGATAACCCGATCCATTTCCTCATTTGATCCGGCTAATTCGGCTCTTCCCCATCAACACTGTTCCACCATATCAGCTTCAGGATTAACTTTACGTGAACAAAATAGAAACAAATCACCCCCAGTCATAATTATACGACGTGAAAGCTGTTTTGTCTCCACTTTATCTCCTCGCAGAAGTTCAACCATTTTCATTCCGAGAACTTTTATACTGCCGTCTCAATCGCCTAACATCTTGTAATGAATTGAACATACTATTAAATTGAAGCTTCCTCGATTAATGTCGAAAACTTGACGCATGAGTTCTACACATTGTTCAATTGTCTCAAAACTCTCGAGATAGTAATCGACTTAGTGGAAGTGTAAAATGTTTGTTCCCATTTAAATTCTTCACGTACTGCGCTGTAGATGGAAAATAGGAAAGCCCAAATGTCATTACGATCATTTGGTGTACTTAGACACTTCCTGCTGTGGACGGTCTTTCTGGTTGAACTGGGGTTTGTTTACTGGGGTAAACCTCTTCTCTACATAGTATTGGCATTATACTCCACAGTAATTCTTATGATGGCTCCCATTTGTTGTTTGCATTATGTCCATAAGAAATTTTAGGCTCTAGCAACTTTATTGGATTTTACCCCATGTTTGGGAACTTTGACACCTACACTTGTGCCAATACCCATTTCACATACTCGTATACATACATATATTATTAATTCTCACATTAGGATGATTCGCAAATGCATATATAGTTTTCATAAATATTGCCACTGGATTCTGTCGTTCCATTGATTGCATTGGCAAGCTAAGCTGGCCTGCTATCATAACTTGTTTTAGTTCAGATTGGTACTGACTCGTGCAATCAAGAGTCCTTTCTGGCATTCTTTCAAAAACCACTTAATGGGTTACCTCGCGTTATAGAAGAGCTGCGGTGGATCAGTAGTATGTATGTTGGGCAACCGCGATAATGCTCGTGGATTTGCAGTTGGGTGGTGTACCTGGAGACTACATTATTACGTCGTGCTGAAAAACCAGATCATCAAAGCTTTGGTTTTATAAACGTACAGATCGAATTCTAAGCGTTCGAGTATCACGGCTGGTGTTTGTTTTATTGCTCCATTTCAGGGTTGAGTATGAGTATGAATATGCGTGTCCGTTCAGGCACTACAGTTCAGCCAGTGGTATATAATTTATAAACTACGACCTGCACATCACATCTCCAGAGGTTAAAATCAAAATGTACCTGGTTAGTATGCTCTTCCACCCAGTCCTCGGTACTTCATTTATCCAGTAACACGCGTCCGTCCCGTATTGTGTCCTTTTATCTCTAAAGTAATATTTATGATCTCGAGTGCTGATCGTTTAAATTTCTTCGAAATGAGTGTTGCCTCAAAATGGTCCGCTGAATCGGCACTCACCAGGCCATGTTGGTCGATTTTCCATATTTGGTGATGACTTAGCCAGACATGGAGGTCCGGCATAGTTTAACGATTTTAACCAAGGTATAATAGTAGTCACAAAGTAATGATGAGCTTTAGAAAAATGTTACAGATGATCCATAAAATAAATTTTAAAAGTGTAATTAAGATCAAAAACACAATGTTCACGAATCAAATTGGTTCAATTTTTCAACTTTATACCAAACCGTTATAAAAGAAAAGTCGTTTAATTTTTTTCGATTTTGTTTTTTTTTTCGTACTGAACTTTAACGATGGCGACATGGTTATCAAAATATCATGGAAATTATTTACCATTAAACATATAATTTTATTTTATTCGTTGTCTTAATGTTATCTTATGGTTTTTTAAAGATTTGTTTGTTTTTAAGACAAGTAGAAACGTTAAAACGACAACAACAACAAAATGCCCGTATACGTATATTTGAGCATAGAGAAGTCAGTTTTTCGTTTTTTTTAAGGAAATCCTGGCGAGACAAATTTTTTTGATGACTTTTTTTGTGTGTGTTTCTACTTTGTTAGTTTTTACTGCTTGCTGCATTCCTTATGACATGTAATAAAAATTACATTTTTTTTTCATAAAAAGTAGAAGAGATTTATATTGTTAGTCTATGATGATAATAATTTCACATTTTGATAACAGGTAAATATATATATATTTTTGTTGTAGTTGTTAGTTTATATATGAGTGGTTTTTCGGTTTGTCTGAACATAATATTATTTAACAATTGAGAAAGGTAAAAATATCTTCTTACCTAATTCATCTTATCTGCTATTTTTACTTTTATTTTTGTTAACAATAAAATGGTAATCATGAATGAAATCAGACAATAGAAAATAATAAACAACAACAATGAACAAAAATTCATTAGGTATTGGGTATGTCTTAACTATATGGTATCCAGTCTGTATGTTTTTTATTTCTAAAGAACATACCAAAATTAAAATTTTTTGTTCTTCTATTCTACACACCATAACATCGTCTTTGCTGGTTGTAAGATATACGAGTATATACAATATATTTTTTTTTGTTAAGTACTCGAACAAGACGAAGCACGTACTTGAAGTATTTTGTATTCTCTTATTTGTAATTTCAATTACTATCCATAAGAATTTTAGATTTTTTTTTTGTGTCTTGTAACAATTTGTTAAGCCGTAGATTAACTGTTAGATATTTTAATGAATGAATCACAATATGTAATCTCCGTATGTTTTTTATGTTCCATTATATTTGTTGGTTTGAACATTTTTTTTTTGACATACACCGGTGTGTACGAGTATAAATGCGGTGATTGAAGAAAAGGACCCTTTTATACATATATACATACATATGTTTCTTTCTTGAGAGCATGACAATTATTATTAATGTTCCCTTGATTTTATTTGTATAAGTTCACACGATCATCTGTTGCCGTGTATCTTCAAATAATATAAATTCTCGCCATAATTCGCCGTAATGTATTGTACAAAATTTAGTAGAATTCTCACGGTACAAATTCGTCACTATTTTCCCAAAAGACTGTCAATAATGTTTAAGGATTTACTAAATCCTCTATGCTGGTGTATACCTAATTTAGAAAATGGATTGTTTAGCCATGCTGCAAAAGGGTTTATATGCCAAATTTCTAATGTGCAGCACTCATGGCAACAAGCTTCATGCAGCTGAGAGGTACGCTAGCGGTTATGATTTATGAGCTTGTTGTAAAAAAAATTAGAAAGCTAAAATTCAAAGCTCTGATCAAAGTTCAAAAAGACTTGACTATGATTATATTTCAAAATGTCAAATCATATTAGACAAAATCTGATGGATAAACTTTCGATTGACTTTGGAAGAAATGTAAAATTTATTTAAAAATAAATCTGAGGAAGTTCTCAACTAAAACATAGTGAGTAGTATAATTATAATGTGAGACCACTTGATAATATGATCATGTTTTGGAACTTAGTCACCTATTTCGAGGAAACGGGAGCTGTGCCATTAGGTAAATCATCGAAAAATAAATTTACAGCGGCCTGTTTGTATTCAAGAAGCGGCGAAGACCGTCCAGCAGAGATTTCACGAAAACGCATCTGGCTCTATTCTAGCTATGCCGTGTGTTATTATAGCAAAAGGTAAGATACGGTAACCATGTATCGAGACTCAAAGGATCTGCTTGTAAGTACTCGCGTACCGTTTTGTGGAATCACTCTAGAGCACCATTGTTTTAAGCATGATATGCCGTGGTTGAGATCTTTTTAATTTAAAGTAGTTTACAAACTTGACTTCACTCATGAAATTTGTGCCTTGATCTGTAAGAATTTCATCTTTGTATTCCAAACACGCAAATGAAGTTCTCGACAAAAGTTTGTGCCACCGTGTTACTCTCCTGCTTCGGAATTGATTTAGCTACAGAATATTTTATGAAATCATTTTGCATTGTGAAAATGAATTTATTGTTACTGTGTGAAGTTAGCGAGGGACCCACTATATCCAAGAATATCTTTTGAAGAGGTTTAGATGATGATTTATTGGCTGTTTAGCTAGAAACTTGATTTTTAAAGGACTCTCTATTGTTGAAAAATCAGGAAGATCGAGAGTATTCAAAGGATTCGAATTTGAAGGTGAAGATTTAGTTTCATCAAGTTCATTTAATCAAGTTCAAAAAAAAGCCAAATCAACGCTTCATGGTCTGTAACAATTAGAAACTTCCGTCCATATTGGGCGAAAATGAATAACTGACCATATGATGGCCAACAACTCCATTTCAATTGTGGCATAATTGATTTCGGCTTTATTGAGTACTCGACTAGCGTACGCAATGGGCAAATTAGATCCGCCTACATTTTGTGAGAGAACTGATCCGATTACTTGATCACTGGCATGACACGTCAAAGTGAATGGTTTAGAGACATCTGGCATTTGCAATATAGGAAGATCAATTAATGATCTTCAGTTTGTTAAAGGCATGTTGACACGTAGATCCCAGTTAAATTGTTGATGTTTCTTTAACATGTTAGTCAATGGTTTAAAAACCTAAAAATGATTTAATATCGGTCGAACATTGAGAAACGGGAAAATTTTGTACCACTGTAATTTTTGTAACATCTGGTTTGATGCCGTTTGACGTGGCAACATGTCCTAAATATACAAACGTCTGCACCAGTATCTACCAGAAATGGAATGCATTCATATTTACCTATATCAATATTTAAATAAACATATTCATTAGTGTTGTTACAAGCATCAGATATGGTGTACATCCCCGCCCTACTTACATCTGTACTTAAATTCAAAGGAATATTATTACGTTTCGTATTTATTTCATTTTGGATTGGGAGGCACTCTAGATGTGTTGTACTTTCGAAGGAATACCTCGATTTGGTTTCAAAAGTCCGTTGGCATTTCCCGAAGTAGAAGGATTCCAGTTTCGGCTTGGTTGCCAGAATTATGTTTCAATTGATTGTTGTAACCACCCATAGATTCTTTACGTTCATCCTTTTTTTGCTAAGAAAAGCATTCCTGAATGTGATGCCCTAATTTTTTGCAATAGGTACATCGAATGCGTGAAAAATATTGCACTGTTGACTCGGCACGCTTTTACGATTAATTTTCTAATCTAACATCTTCACTTTAGTTTAATCTAACATCTTCACTTTGGTTTTCTCTAAGAGATGAAAGTTCCATTTGCGGATGCCCCATCGAACGAGTTTCTGTAAACTCAGCTTGCAATAATGTCTTTCATTCAGTCCATGTACTAATTTCACTATATTTTATAAGGTAATACGCCTTTCCATCGAGTTTTAATTTCATAAGCTCTAAAAATTGGGATTTATCATCGTCATGTAACGATTTTTTTTTTTTTTTTTTTTTTTTTCAATTTTATTTAAATATTTTAAATAAACAATTATTACAATCTAGTCACCTGGACTAATGAGCAATTTTATTCTAACTTAATTTACTATGTTGTATTAATCTATGGCTTCTTCCCACTGGTGTTCCATAGTGTCTGATAAATTGAATTAAACCACGTCGTTATTGTGGGTTTTAGATCAGCATTACGCTGTTTACACTAGCAATTACACCAGCTCAAAAGGTTTAGTTCGTTTGAGCCTGCGTACAATATCTGTGTTGTTTAACAGCTTAGTTGCCTCAGTGTTAACATGTTGTTCGAGCCTTTGCCTATGTCTCAGTGCAGTTTTTTGGATTTCCTTTGAAACAGTGTCCACTTTAAGGTCCCTATGGAGGTCTCTGTTTCTAACATACCATGGTGCATCAACGATGTTCCTTAATACTTTGTTTTGAAATCTTTGGATGATTTCCACGTTGCTCTGTTTGGTACAACCCCAAAGTTGGATACCATAAGTCCAAACCGGTTTTAAAATTTGTTTATATAATAGAAGTTTGTTGTATGTTGATAGAGCGGAGCTCCTTCCTATCAGCCAATACATCTTTCTATATTTAAGCCCTAGTTCTTCACTTTTCTTTTTGACGTGTGCTTTCCATCGTAGTTTTGCATCTAGTGTCATGCCAAGGTACTTAGCCGTGTTGGCATACGGTATTATTTCTTGATTAATTGTAACCGGAATATGTTCGAGTCGTTTGTTTGTAAAATTGATGTGAACTGATTTAGTTTCGTTAAGTTTAATTCGCCATCTTTTGGTCCAGTTATGTATTTGAGTAATAGCCAACTGTAAACTCTGTGTTGATTCTTCGTTGCTATCTCCAACAGCTAGGATTGCCGTGTCATCAGCAAAGGTCGCAACAGTGTTGTTTTCAAATACAGGGAGATCATTAGTGTACAAAAGGTATAGGACCGGACCTAATACACTGCCCTGCGGTACTCCTGCCTTGATTTCTTTCAATTCAGAATAGGAATCGTCTAATTTTACTCTAAAGAATCTATCTTTCAAGTATGATTCTAATATTGTAGTGAATTGCATTGGTAGTACAGTTCTTAACTTATAGTTAAGTCCTTCATGCCAAACTTTATCAAAGGCCTGTGCAACGTCTAAGAATATCGTTGAGCAGACTTTTTTCTCCTCTAATGCTCCTTCAATAATATTAGTTATTCTGTGTACTTGATCTAATGTTGAGTGTTGGTTGCGAAAACCGAACTGATGATTTGGAATCAGGTTTTTCCTCTCAATTATCGGATTTAGCCTTTTCACTAATAACTTCTCAAAGAGTTTAGACATAACTGGTAATAGTGATATTGGCCTGTATGATCCAGTTTTGTGTGGTGGTTTCCCAGGTTTCGGAATCATAATTACTTCTGCAATTTTCCAGAGGCTGGGTACATATTTCAATCGAAAGGCGCCATTTATAATATTGGTGAGCTTTAATAGTGCTTTCCTTGGTAGTTCTTTTAAAATTTCTGCTGTGATAAGGTCATAACCCGGCGCTTTTCTCGGATTCATATTTGTTTTTATCTCATACATGACTTCTTTTGGTGTTGCTCGTAGGATTTCGTCACTTTCCTGTACAACCTCTTCAGTTATTATTTCAGCTTCCAATGATTGGTCATCATGTGGTTCAAATATTTTTTCCAGGTATTCAGCAAAATTTCGTACTTTATCTTCGTTATTTCTGGCCCATTTGTTATCTTCTGTTCTGATTGGAGGAATCTGCATTATTGGCCTTTTAATTCTTCTGGTTGCTCTCCAGAGAGAATAATCAGTACTAGTATCATTAGATAATTTTCTGAGGTAGTTACTGATAGATTCGTCTTTCAAATCTTTGATTTCCCTTTTAAGTAGCTGAGTCAGATTGTTTAGCTTAGTTTTATCTTGAGGGGCTCTAGTTTGTTGCCATATTCTCCTTGCCCTTCTTTTTTCTGCCAAGAGCTCTCTAATTTCTCTAGGGTAGTTGTTTCCCTTAATTTTCTTTTTAACTTGAGGTGTGTTTTCCCAAGCTGACTGCTGTATGTCACATATGAACTTGTGAACTTCGTTTTCTAATTGCTCCTCACTCCTTAGCGGAACCATTAAGTTAATTTTTCTTTCTAACGATAGTCTAAAGTATTCCCAATTTGTGTGCTTATTTACTAAACTAGTATAGCTTTCTTTTTTAATGATCCTTTCACTTAATGTCAAAAGTATTGGGGAGTGATCAGAGCTTAAGTCAATACTTTCATCTATATGTATATAATTTACAGATATATTTTTCACTATAAAGAAATCAATTAGATCTGGTATTTTATTTGGATCAGTTGGCCAGTAGGTCGGTTTACCATTTGATAAGGCTTCACAACCGTATTTTCTGATAGCATTGAGGAGTTCTTTCCCTTTGGTTGTTGTTAGTCTAGAACCCCAGTGGATATTTTTTGCATTAAAATCTCCTCCAATTACAAATCTTTTCCCTAGTTTACTGAAAAATTCAAGATAATCTTTTTCTTTTAGAGAGTATTTCGGTGGGCAGTAAATTCCAATAACACTAATAGAGTTATTTTTGGTCTTGATATTAACAGCTGTTGCTTGTATTTGTTCTGTTTCATATTTTAATTCCTCGAAGTGATTAATGCTATTTCTAATTATAACAGCACTACCTCCCTTGGCAGTATTTCTCGGGTGAATAGTGTGATATGTTTTATAATTTCTAAATTTGATAATTGATTGTCTAGTGAAGTGAGTTTCAGAGATGAGACAGACATCGATTTTCTCTGCGTCCAGAACCATTTGCAATTCCTGTTGGTGTTGCTGGAGTCCATTGGCATTCCAGCATAAAATTCTTAAGTCGTTAGACATGGCTTTGTTTAGGGATGGCTCCCTTAGTACTGTATTCTAGTTTCTGTAATCGCTGATCAAAAGTATTAAGTTTGCTTAATATCAGCTTAAGCGTTTGATTTATATCGTCTGTTTGAGGAGTTTTTTGTTTGTTTTCGTTACTCATCATTACTTGAGCGTAAGTTTTTTTGCCCACTTCTCCTTGAGAGGCTATCAACGATTCACGCCTTAACTCTCCTTTAAATGATTCAGGCCTGTTTATTCTAACAGTTTGCTTCTTTATTACATTTGTATTTTTAGCATTTATGTTTTTATTTTTGATGTTTTGCAATTCAATAGCAACACTGCATCCTCTGTAGTTAGCTGGATGGTTTTCTCCACAATGTACGCATCTAGGCTGTACATCTGTGGGTTTGACACAATCTCTAGTATGGTGTTTACCTAGACATTTGACACACCTGGGGTCTTTGTTACAGTATTTTTGAGTATGTCCATATGCTTGACATTTTTTACATTGTGGTATAAGCCTAGATCTTCTTAGGGGCTCAATATTGACTTTGCATCCCAAGATGTACTTGATTTGATGTATTTTTTCAATATCATCATCTGCGCTGAATGTCAGCATATACATGTTCAGAGGCTCCTTACTTCTCCGTTTTAGCTTAATTGATGCTTCAGTTGCATTAAAACCTTTTCCTTTCAGGTCCTCAATTATTTTTTCTGGTTTACATGTAGAGTGCAGATTTTTAGCCATTACCCTAATTGGTCTGATTTGTTTGTTTTCAAACGTATGCCAAGAATGTCCCCCTTCGCTTAACATTTTTGTCATTTCTCTGTAGGTTTCACCATCTGCTAAGTTTACTTTGATGTTGTTTCCACTCATCAATTTTGTATTAAACTTATCTGTTTTAGTTACTGTTTTAATTTTCTCATACAGTAAATCATAGTTTTCAACTCCATCTATAACTATTGGGGGTGGTGGAGGTAATTTTTTTGGATTGTTTTGGATTATTTTAGGAATTGTCTCCTTTAGTTGAGGAGGAGTAGGTGTATCATTCCTTCTCTTTTTTTTTCTCTGGCTTTTGACTCTAATCCACTCAGTTTCGTGAGCTAATTCTTCTTCATCCGTATGGTATTCTTGTTCCATTACTTTTTGGGTAGGAGGAGAATCAACGTTTTCCTTTGCTTTAAGGGCTTTAACTTCGTCTTCAAGAATTCTTATATGTTCCTGCATCCAAGCGATTGCATCATTTAATTGCTTATTTATATTATTAGATTCAACCAATGCAGCATTGGCCTTACGCAATTCCTGATAGAGCATTTCTTCTTTTTTAGAATTTTTGTCCTCTGGAAAAGCATTTCTCGGTAACTCCACAAGTTCTGTAGGTATTATTTTGTTAATCTTCGCGGTGAACGTGCTACAGGCTCTCGTAGGAGACCTCGGTAGAACCTGACTCTTTTGGAAAGGATCGATATTATCCATTTCTGAATCACTCATTCTCGTGGATTTACCAATATAGTTATTGGTGTACCACCTTAATTTAAACTAACAACTCATCGACCCAATACTTTTGGCCGGGAGTGTATTTTGAATAAAATAAAAAAATAAAAAATAAAAAAGCTAACACTGCACTTTTAATTTTTTTTTTTTTTTTTTTTTCACTATGTTCAATATGCACTTATACAAAATAATTAAAAATAAACTAATATCACTGCACTTTTTTATTTCTATTTTTTCGATTACACTTCTCCGATTCCACGTCCAAACCTCACAACGATTTGAAAGAGATGTAACGATTTAAAAATAAAATCAGCGCAGGAAATAAATTTGTGAAGGTGACGAGAGCTTCCCGCATAATTTGGTACTAATTTTAATGTATATTTGGAATCTAATGCCACCATTCCATCAACTTTTGTATCGGTTAAATTTTGAATAGGCGTTTGATGTGCTTTATTAGTAGCTAATTCGGTAGGTATATCTTTACGGTGGGAAACAACTATAGGAGCCATATTACTCTTTTTGGACGAAGTTTTCCGGGTGTTCGATTTTTCTATAGTAATGCTTCTTAAATTTATAAAGCAAAAAATTTAAGCAATTGAACAATTATTAGATAATGATTTTTTTTTCATTTTCTAACTGTAATTCTATAAATCTAGCATTAACCAACTTCCTTGAAGTTATCCTTAGATTTTATTCCAGGATGTTTTAAGAATACCTCTGACAACACCAGCGTAAATAATCCATCCCAGACTTTTTCAAATTACTTATATAATATATATATTAGGATTGTCTCCGGAGGCGCTAATCGATGAAGGGCTCACGGTAACCTCCGCTTGCTTCATCCAAGAAACGCCCGCAAATAAAAAAAACGAAACCCAAGGAAAAATGTAGTTCAGCATTGACTGTATTTGGTCAAACAGTTCAACGAGAATTTCCACATCGACATACAAGAATTATAAAGGATGAGGTGATATTTGTGATTGATTTGGTGATAGCATTTGTAATAGAAGTGTGATAAAGTTATGACTTTGCCATTTGAATTTCTGCCTTCAACAGTTTCCTCTAATTCATCAGAGCCCTGTAGCATGTTAGAGTTTATGTCATCTCTCATTATACAAATAATTAATACAAGTTTTGCATGTTTTGTATTTAAGGTAAGTGGTTGAAAACGGTTTTAGTATCCTTGGCAGTAGATGGAGAATATATTAGCGTCCAATATTAGCCAGCAAAATTACGTACAAGCTATAGTTAACGCAACATAGTTATCTTGCACAATCGGCTAAGGAATAGGCAAACGTACTATATCACCCAGGATTTGGTGGATTCCAAAGTCGAAGGAACTGTTCGCCTAGGTAGATGGTGTAATGAACTTAGTACAGGGATGGAGAATATTTCACGAGTCAGATCAAATCGTGCTGCGCAAAATACAACGCAGATTTAAGACAAATTTAAAAGGTATTTTCAAATTTTAATGTGCTGCCATGGCAAATCAGTACATTTTATTAAATTGTATGACTAGAATGAAGATTAGACCTATCGGGGATATCTCAATAAAAAAAACAGAAAAAACAGAAACAGATCTCCGAAAAACAGTTCCGATTGACTAGGCATTACAAATTATCTCTCCAATTACTAATCATCTAATGATCATCTAATTACAAATTTATATTTGTTGACTTATGAATAACATTGTCCTGTAGCAACTTGTCACTACCCAGTGACATTGAAATATGTCTCAATAATTAGGAGTTCTTAAAGATGCTTTCCTGGATATTGCGGAAGCATTTGATAACACTTCTACACCATTTTCATATGGATCGAATCCGTGTTCAAGTCTCACATTGTATAGAACTTGAGCTGCTTTATGGCGTAACAATGGCGTGCTGTCAAAGTTTCTAAAGCTCATCTCTTGGGAGGTGTGACCTCACCTCTGATTCGCCTTTTGATCAGTTCATTGCACGAAACTATATGATCATTCTCAATAAACAACAACATGCTATCCAATGGAATGATTGTACCTTGAAGGCTGCTAATCTTGTTGTAAAAGATTCAGCCTCAGTCTCACCTTGGGAACGACCACCTGCTGTTTTAACTCATGATGAAATATTATAAATATTGATGTCGGTATCTGTTTAATATTTTTCACAAGCCACTATCATAGAGTTATGGATGCACTAATAAATACTAAAACTTTGGTATAGTTCATCCATTGGTTTTTTTCATTATTTGTGCAAATTTTTGAAATTGATAGGTATTCAAAATTGCTATCGATATTTGTTTGTAGTTGCTGCATATCGATACCGATGTCCTACTCGAAAATCAGATGTAAAACATTCTAAACAGGGCAATAGTTTCTTTATCGTTATATTCACACTCAAAATGCGGTATACGATTAGATACACTAAAATAACGTTTCCAAAGTATTGTGATGATTAGGTTTAACATTAAACATAATAACATCAGAATCATCGTTAGTTGAATGGCTAGAGTCACAGCTAAAAAGCATGGTGTTAACGATCGATGGTTCGACCCTCACCATGGCGTCAGCAGTATATATGATGGATATTTATTTGAGCCGACGACCGAGGTTGATGCGATGAATCGCAAAGCTGGAATGGTCATTAAGTAATAAAACACCACAATGTTCGAGAATCAAGGTGTAAACCGTATATAAAGGAGAAATAAGCAAAGGCCGCGATATGGAACGTTCGAGAGTTGCATTGAACGAGTATATAAACGCGACCAGGTTAGGTTGCATAGTGAGATCAATTTAAATTCAACCAGTGAGCGCCAGTAGGGCATCCACCTCAGGGTAAAATTTAATTTTTGAATTTAGATTATTTTGATTCCGCAATTCTGGAATCAATTCCGGAATTGAGTTTTCCTTTAATAAATAATAAATTTCATTTTATTTCATTTAAAATAATAAATATTTTTAAAATTATTCGTTGAACAATTAAGCCGCTTATGATTTTTTTTGTTTTTTTAAATATATGTGTCTCATAAAACATAATGCATCGAGTGTTTTGTCGTTAAGGCTAGATCGAATTTATGTGGAGATATTTCGTGCTGCTGAAAATACTATTTTCACCTCGACGTTGGTAGATGGTTGTGTATAAGATTTTCATAAACATTAAGCAGTGGCCCCGGGACCCTCATCCGTCCCAAAATTTAAGACCATTTCGAAGTGCAGACGAAAACAATCGTATGGTTAATTTAAGTTTTTATGTTTTTGAGTAACTGAGCGAATCATTTATTTTTTACTGCAGGTAATCTATTTATGAGTATTCTGACCCAAGGGCATTCAAATCTGGTATATCGTCGGTATAATGACGATAAAGTTTCTGAATTTTCTTATTTACAGCTGATTTGATATGACGCCTCACGTAGGCATTTATCTTCGTACGTCGGACAAAATAGTTCTTCGTATATTGATCTGAATTGCCAATTCACCTTTTAGTTTAATTCTAAAATGATAGTCTGATATGTTCTCAAACATAAACGAAATAATTGCATCCGATGACGGTAAATTCTTATGTTCCCTGAAAAAAGATTCGACAGCTAATTTAACCGGGTTTAATCATTTTAAAATTAACGACAATGTATTTCATTCAACATTAAAAGTTGAAATTAATCCTGATTTGCCCCGAACAGGATCCAACTCTCCTTTCCTATAGAGCCTTAATCGTTCTAAATGTACCACCTTCGGTACTTCTACGGTCTTCCTCCTTTTCCGCTCTGTCCTTTCCTAACCCTGTAAACCGTTACGCCATACTAAATCTCCTACTTTGAAACTGTATTTTCTCCCGTGCAATTGTTTCTGAGTTCGATGGACGCTTTTCTTGCGCTTTTCCATTAATACTCCCCTGATTGTTGCTCCGGCATAATCTATACCCAGTGGCAGCACGAATGTATTGTAATCCACAACTCCCTGCCCCACATCCAGGACGAAGCCATTCTGATGAAGTCCATCCCCAAGATGACTTCATCCACTATATTTGCGACCAGTACTTCGTGTTGGAACTCAGTATTGCCGATTCATATTGATGCAATCTTCTTGCCCGTTATGACAGCACCCTCGCCTGTGGTTGTTCTTAATTTCAACCCATCCGCTGATCTTCTCGTACAAACGTTTCAGCTGCTCTTGTATCTAGAGTTACATCACCTTTAACTGTTAAACCGTCTCCGCTTTGCCCCAATCTCGGAACAGGAATAGTGTAACAGCTGACTCTCCGTAGTCCAACTGCTTCTTCCTTCCCCTGTATCCCCTGTCCTTCCTTCTAGGACAAAATTTATTTCTTGGCAGTCTCGTGCTATGCGATCCGTGTCATCAGATGCCCAAAATCGTGTTTTCCTAATAGCTTGGTTTCCTGTCCTTCCTCCTTGGCCACACCTTGATGATACCTGTATCTCGAAATATGACCCATTTTGCCATATACCCGCTCGATACCTGTGCTGCTATCCATTTCTATTCGTCGTACCTTAAGTGACGCTTTTATGATAGCCTGCCCAGATTCATTTATCATTGGGTGACAACAGTACTACTTTACGTGTCTCCGGATCCCGTATTCCATCAATGAATGCGTGTATGCCAAATGCACAAGCCGCTCGACCCATCATGGATATTCTTGAAGAGTCTCTCGGATGTTTTAATATCGCCTCTTTAACTCCATACGATACATTTTTGGTTTATGATGCCTTCCGTACTTTCGATCCAGCGCTTTCTTTATCTCGTTGTAACTATTTCGGAGATGTTTCGGAATAGTCTTCAATGTCTCAGCCGCTTCTCCTTAAAGAGCTACTATAAGCGCTATTCCACGATTCATGTCCTTCCAACCATTTTGATTGATCATTGTTTCAAGTTGAAATTTGAAACCCACCAAAGGTGTTGTGCCATCAAGTATCGATGGTTTAAATTTCATTGCGTGTATTGGCTGAACTTTCTCTTGCAATTCTCCCACCTCTGTGTTTAATTGTTCATTACTGTCGAGAACTTTTGTTCCAACTCTTGGATGTCAGTTTGTAGTTTCTGTTAACCAGTTGAACCGCCGATTACGTTTTCTCTATTGCTCCCAAGTAATATTCCGTATATATTGAAATTTATCATCCGTATTTTGATTGATTTTTTTTTTTATTTCTTGGTTTGACTGCTCAATTGACTGCGGCATATCAAAATTTCCAACGCTTGCAATGATCGGTACTTCAATACATTTTCCTGACCAACCGTTGACAAACCACGCCGCTCCAAGTCCTCCTTTAATTCAGAATTCTTTAACTCGTCTAGAATCTTTTAATTTACTGTCCCGCCGCTGTCACCAATTGTTACGTTTTTGCCTTGTCAAACAAGGTCTAATCACTGAATTGAGAATAAAACAAACGATGTCAATTGTCTAGATAACAATATATTTATTTATTTCCGAATTGTTACACTAAACACTAATTTAATTAATTTACATATTTAACTTAATTATTTAAGAGGAGACATCTATTAATTAGTAGCAGAAAAAATAGAAACAAAATAACAAAAATTTATTTCGAACTGCACACTTAACGGAAGTCAATTAATTGAAGTTAATAAATGAACTCGGAATTCCTAACAAGTGTTGTAATTTATTCACAAATAAATTGTGTAGTGATAATACGTTAAGTGTTTTATTGCCAAATCCCTTAAGTATCCTGTAGAGCTTGACCACTATTAAAAGGAATGGTGTACCAAATTTGGTTGTATCGAACGTTCATGTCGTTGTCACAAGACAATCTTTGATCGATTCATTTTTAGTCATTGTGACTAAGAATTCGATCAATTATGCAGGTATGGGGCGGTCTGTTGTAATCCAAAATTCAAATATAATCATTGAAAACTCCTGATTATGATACAACATTGAAATTTCATTTTAGACGTTTTAGAATGGGTGGTGGTTTTCAATTATAGTTCACAGCTGTAAGACGTTTGAATATACACCAAAACTATCAAAATAATTTTTTTGATATGTTTTGTATTTTATTTCTCATTGCTCTATACCAAAAGGACGTGTGTCATCATATTTTTAGGAACCATATGCTGCTACAACTAATAATGTTTATATGTTTTCTATTTTGAAATTTGTTATGTGACCGGAAATATGATTTCAATATATGTATGTATGGATATATGTATCCCCGGTTCTAAACATATTTTCATTTCATTATTTTGTTATCAACTTTAATTATAATTTTCACGGTTCGATGATAATTTATGTTTTAGAATAATTGGAACAAATAGAGAGAATATAGTATTTATAATGTGTCCCATCAAGTTGATATATTATTATGTATGTAGATATGTACATAAACTAATTAAGATAATATCACTGAATAACAAAACACAGTATATACATATATTTATAGTTTAGATAAGAAACAATCAACAAATTTTCAAGTGCGTATCTATGTATAAAAAAAGGGTTCGGGAGTTAAATTTATCGGGTTTCCCCATATACCCATTACCCTGTCATTATTACACAACAATTTAATTGTTCGGAATTAATCTTAAACCAAAAAGGATACATAAATATGTATGTATGTACATGCATATAAAAAAAATGCATAATTGAATAATTAAATTTACATAATTCTTTTGGTTTCGTTATGTGCATTAATGAGAGAAGACATAAAATTTATAATTAAAATTCTTATGGTCGTTGAACTGAAACACTATTCCATCCATTATAGTTTTTATTTTTTTAGTTTTTTGTGTGTCGCACTCTCTCTATTTTATATACTACTAAACTTGTATATACACACACACACTAATCAATTATCTAAAACTAATCGGATAAAATTAGTATTATGTGAGGTCTAATATGTTTTGCCACCGGCTGACATATAGATAAAGAATTCCAAATGAAATGAAGACAAACAACAACAACAACAACTAAGAAATCGAAATTAATTAGACAGGTGGACTCTTTGGTGGGTTCCATTCCATAATAACTCTATTATATGTATATAGGTACTAATATACGAAGACAAATTTCACACATAGTTAAGAAATATTTGAATAAATACTTTAAGTTCAAGCATTGGTTTCAATCATACCCTACTCTGTCCATCTAACATATATACGTACATACGTACATAACAATTTTTTTTATACGCGAAATCAATCAAACAAATAAAACATTTCGAAGATCATTAATTATTCCCCAGCTTTCTGTAAATAATTTAACAATTATTAGTTTTTGTTATTAATGTGAATAAAAAAAAGTTAAACTATAATAAAAAATAAAAATGTATATTACTTAAGTTCATCATCATAATGTATAAGATGGATTAATGATGGTTCATCTTTCTAAAAAAATAATTTATCATTTTATTATGTTCGAGAAAAAATAAAATTATTAATGCATTGTAGAAAGCAGTACATACTCTATGTGTTATGATGTGCTGGTTCATTTGCCAATGCCATATATACAAAATTTGTATGTATGTATGTATGCGTACATATCCCAGCATCATAAATCACTCAACAGAAGAATTTTTAATTTTATGTTGGAGAGATGAATACTTGAATGAACATTAACATCCAATTTTCGACAGATTACATGTGAGAAAAGTGTCCAATTTTAAAATAATTTACTGTGGTACATACTGCGGTACATACGTACATATGTATAGAACACGTGGGACTCCTCTATTTTTATAATTTCTATATTGTGTGCAATATGACCAAGATTCTTAATTCCAATCTACGTTTTAATATGATTGTGTACATACACACACACACACACACTCACACTTAAAATGAAAACGGGGAATAAAAACTATATAAAACCAATTCAATCCAAAGACGTTAAAGATTTTTTCAAGTAGCTGTGTAAGAGGTTCAATTTTTATGTTATTATTTAGAACAAAGAGTTTTATTTATAAACTTTATTCTGTCTTAATGTTTTGACATTTTGCTGGAGAGTTGTTTCTTTTTCAAGTTAAGAATTTCTTCGTTTTTTTTTTAACTCAATTTTAATTATTTTTTTATTTTATTTAAAGGAATGGTAGGGATAGTAATTAATTTGTTTAGTTTAGTTTCAGACTGGTACACTATACTCTATATAGCCAGACTCATTCAGTAATATATTATAGGTTGGAAATGGCTGTGTATAGGTAAGGCGATCACAAAATTGACTTCCTAACACTAATTAAAAATGATGAAAATTTTGATTAGTCTAGGACAAATTTTAATTAAACTCATGTTTTGCACATGTATGTATTTATTAAATTAAATAATTGCTACTCTAATTTTTAATTCCCCTGAAATTTGTCCAAAATTTGTCCTAAATTATAAAAACAACAATTAGGAAAAATTTCACAAGTCTGTTGGAAAGTGTGGAGTTTGTCCTAGTACTAAATACATTTGTTTGTATTAGTGACAATAAAAAACAAACTTCTGATAAACCTATCAATTGTTAAAAGCTATTTGTCTTTTTAGAAAACGTGAAAAATTAAGCTAAACACAATAATATTCAACCATAAAGTATATTCCAATTCACAAAATCAACTAGTAATTAAAGTTGGGCGGATTACTCCAGCACTCAATGACACTAATGAGCCCACGGTGCCATACCCGGACAAACACATATACTTACAAATTAAAAACACCCAACCGTGATTTACCCAACCGTGATTTTTGGTCACCACCGGAATCCAATCCGAGACCCTCGAATAACCAAGCAAGGACCCTGCATACTGTGCCAGCGAGGGTGCTGGGTTAAACATTAATGTTCCAATTAATGAAAACAATCCTCTATCTAGTAGCTAAGTGACTTCGGACAAAGTTGTATATAGATTTTTAGTTAGCTGAAGACTATAACTATCTAAAAAAATATTACAGCGTTCTTAAATCTAGAAGATAAGTATCTTAGGACAGGGGGGTTTTACCACGTTGTATGTTACAATGACAAACCGAAACATTACAAATGTTAAAATAGTATGTTTAGATTTAATTGTAAGTTTAATACAAGGCGGATAAAATAATAAAAAATATTTTATTTTCACAATTTTATTTTCCGACTTCTTTACATGAATTAGATCTTAAAAACTAATCTTAACAAATATGATTTTTATAAAACGATTTTCTTATTTTTCTATTTAACTTTGCAACGATGCAGTTTTCTTGATGTTGGCTTGTTTAGACGTGTTGGTTCCTGGTTTCATATTCATCAAAATAAATTGACGCTTAAGATGCGCGGGAATGGAATGTTGTTCAATATAGAATTTCATTCAGCTAGTTTATGGGAGCATAACTCCTCCCGGGGGTGGAGAAAGGGCGTCCACGTCGTTTGTTTTAATGCCAAGTTTCACTAGTACGTCCGAGTAGTGTTTCTTCTTTTTCGTCCGAAGTCCTTAACCTTGGTTCGCTTGAATCCTTTATTTCTAATTTAGTAATGCGCGGCTAAAAAGAAGCAGGTTCCAGAAAATGCTACCAGGCCCTTTAACGAGGTGCTAAATGATCACCTGATCATGGCAGTCGTTGACAGGGCTCAAGAAGATGGGAGCATTACGACCCCTAACTGGAGGAAGGTGGAGAAGGCCTTAGCCGCCATCTTCCTGAACATCATGAGGGAGAACCCAGGACCTGCTCCGTCCTGCCGAGACGGAGGGTGGCACTGGGGTCACGTGAAACTGACTGCCTGTGCCGATGAAAGGTCGGTGATCCTCTACAAAAAGGCGATCGGCAGCCTGGGCGAAGTCTGGCCGGGGGCTAAACTAGAGGTGGTGACGAGGGAAGAAATTCCCTGCAGGCCAAGGGCGCGAGCCTGGATCCCTGCGGAGCCTAGCGACCCAAGGGAGATCTTGGAAATGTTGAAAATCAGCAATCCGGATCTGCCAATGGCCGCCTGGAAGATTGCCAGGTTAGAAGAAGTAAAGGCGGAAGCAGATCACAGATCGTGGGTGCTTTGGCAAAATCTGGAGGCCTGATCAGTTATGGATTTGGAGCGATTACGCTCAAAATTTATAAGCGCGATGAGGCTCACAGATCTGGGGCACCTGCAGCAGGGGGGGAAACCACTTGTGGTGCCCCGCCTGGTGTTGGTGACCCAGAAGTCCGCAGCATCCCGGAGGACGCTCACGAGACACGATCCCTGGTATCGGAGATTTCGAGATCATTGGGACTAAGCTGTGTGCTCCTAACGGATGAATCGACGTCAGAGCAGTCTGACTCAACAGTGGTGGAGGGAAGCAATATCTAATGCTTAAGATCCTTCAGATCAACCTCCATCACTGTAAAGCCGCCTCCGCGGCCCTTCTGCTAAAAATGGAATCTGAGTCCATTGATGTGGTTCTGGTCCAGGAACCTTGGGTCAATGGTGACCGGGAGGAACACAAATGCTGCTGCAGATTGAGACTGTTATAAGGAAGTCCTCAAAACCTATAAGTACGAGCTCAGAGCAGCCAAAACGAAGGCCTGGAAGCTCTACTGTGGCAATATACAGGAGTCCTCGGATGCGGCCAGGCTACGCAATGTGCTATGTTCTAGTCCTTCCATCCCGGGTTATCTACAAAGACCGGATGGTTCATGGACTAACTGTAGTGAGGAATCCCTGGAGCTATTACTAGAAACACACTTCCCGGAGTGCTCGGTACTAGCTCTGGAGAGACCCATGATAAATAGGGGTACAGACTCCGTAAGTCATATAGTAAAGAGGCGGAATATCCTATGGGCAATAAACAGCTTTAAGCCATACAAGTCGGCAGGACCTGATGGCATTATCCCTGCAGATATCCAGCGAACTATTGACTTAACCCTACCCTGGCTGGAAGCTACCATCAAAGGCAGCCTAGAACTCTGTCACATTCCTAGAAAGTGGACTGAAGCAAAAGTAATATTTATAACTAAGGCGGAAAAAAGCTCTCACTGCTATCCCAAAGACCTTAGGCATATAAGCTTATCTTCTTTACTGTTGAAAACACTGGAAAGAATAATAAAGGCTAGGGGCTCAAGCAAGCTGGGCGAGCTGTCGATATTTCAACACGCATACTGTAAGAGACGATCGGTGGAAACAGCTCTCCACTCCCTTGTAGGTCCGATTGAGAAATCAGTTGAATATAAGGAATATTCAATGGTAACCTTCTTGGATATAGAGGGGGCCTTTAGCAACGTCAGACCGGGGGCAATCGGGCCCTTGCGTGTCTGGGGGTAGACGGGTCACTCAGAGGCTAGATAGATCATATGCTTAGAGGCAGGATCGTGACAGCTTATCTGGGTGGTGGTCAAGCCGTTACTGCTGTATGGGGTTGTCGTCTGGTGGCCAGCGTTAAAAATTATGGCCAACCGTAAACTATTGATGAAAGTTCAAAGAACGGCCTGCTTGTGTGTAAGTGGGGCTCTCAGGAGCACACCTACTCAAGCTCTGGAGATTCTCTTTCATCTTACTCCCTTGGATATTGCTCAAATCCATGTCTATGTGGACCTGTAACAATGCAGGGCACTCATCTATCCTATATGCAACAGGGGTATTCCGGAAGCTACCGACTACGATATTCCTTTGCCAACTGCTGAGATGAGATTCCAAACTGAGTTTCCCACCAGAGAGGACTGGGTGAACGAAACGGTTATGGACAATGAGGCGCTAAGCTTCTTCACGGATGGCTCAAAAAGTAATAGAGGGGTTGGCTGCGGGGTATTCTGTGAGGCACTAGGGGTTAACCTCTCTTTTCGTCTACCCGACTTTTGCAGCATTTTTCAAGCTGAACTAATCGCGATAATGGAAGTCATGGACTGGTTGAAGTATAATGTAATATCTACGAGGGATGTTCGCATTTTTACGGACAGCCTGGCTGCTATTAAAACGCTACCATACTCCCTGACGTCGAAGGTAGCCCAGAACTGTCTGCCATCTTTAAATGAGATGGCTGATCAGTTCAACATCCGCTTGACGTGGGTGCCAGGGCATTTTAATATTGCAGGGAATGTAAAGGCAGATGAGTTGGCCCGTAATGGTACAGCACGCCTAATAACCCAAAGCAGGCGGGATATAAAGATACCGCTTGCTTCATGTAAACTGCGGCTTCAGGAAGAAGCTATAAAAGAAACGAACGTTAGATGGTCTAACGTCAGTTCGTGTGTAATAACCAGGCAGATCTGGCCTGGACTTGACCGGTCCAGATCAGGCCAACTGATATCGCTTCGACGGCACCATATTGGTATGGTCGTGGGAGCTATAACGGGACATTGTCTCATTGGGATACATGCGAGCAGACTGGGTGTCCCAGCCCACGATTTCTGCCGCAGCTGTGGTGATGAGGAGGATGAGGAGGAGGAAATTGTGCTCCATGTGCTCTGCACCTGTCCTAGTCTAGCGTATAGCAGAACAAAATTTATGGGAACTTCCCCCTTGAACGACCTCACGGATCTTAGTAAGATCGGGATCCGGGACTTTAAACGCTTCTTGGTAAGCTCAGGATGGTTTAGCCAGTGAAGAGGAGAAATCTCGAATATGGTACAGCTACGAACCAATTTTGTGTCTATGTTAGTCCTTTAGGACGGCCACCCTTACCTAACCTAACCTAACCTATGTACTCGTAACTTCGCTCAAAGGGAAAAGGGGTCCCATTGTACTCAAATTATTAAATAAATTTATTAAAATTAAAAGCAGTTGTTATTGGTGATTGTTTGGTGAGGTGAAAATGTAATTAGTGCTGGAGATACAATTGGCGTAACTTTAGCAGTTTTCAAGGATTTGGGAAAATATCCTCATCTTTACTTTTATTTATCAGTGTAATTATTTTTGTGGAAATCATTTGCGCACAGTGTTGCTCACAGAGGATTTTCGTTGGTATTATTTGAATTCCCGTTGTGGCGGGTGAATTTTTTTGAGACCAAGGGTGGTTCTTTAATAGGTCCAACGGAGCATTTTAAATATGTATATAGCGGTAGAAATTGTTGGTGACTTATTGAAGACAATCATTATGAAATGTAACCAAAGCATGTTCGAATTGTTTCGAAATTCACACGACTTGAATCCAGATTTAATTACCCTCCTGAGATTATTTAAGTAGTGTTTAAAACAGATAAAATGATAGTTCAGTTGATCAAAATATATTGATATTGTTACGATTTCGTTGGTGTATACTTATATGTGTATCTACATATATATTGGCGTCACGTACTTTACTATGAGGTAATGTTGTGTACTAAAATAATGTGTACCTACTTTGAAATTCGGTTCCTTCCGAAAACGGATTGTTGAATTTTTAAGTCACAGCAACTGGAAATTTAGATGTTTCTTGACATCTTCCATTTCAAAGTATAGATCTCGCTTAAAGAAAATAAGATGATCACGGCAAAATATTGGTTGATCATGCTGCAATTTGAAACATCAGTATGATATTAGATAAATTTTTTGTACGAGGATGTGCTGGACTAGTTATCTAATGAAAGTAAAAATTTTCATTTTAGCTTCTTCATTTGCCGATTTGCAATGTTTAAAATGTTTTCTCAAATATTGTTCCGGTCACCACGCTTTACTATTAAATCTCCATATCACCGGCAAATTTTCCGCTTTCAAATTTTTAATAGCTCGAGGAGATTTTGATTTTCCTATAACAAGGGGTTTAAGTTTTTCCCCAAGTTCATCACGGAAAACATAGCTTCTGTTAGATATTGGTCTAAAAAAAACATTCGTCTGCATTAAAATCACCGGCAGTCACATATCCTTGCGAAACACTGCACATTTTTTTTTTTAGTTCTTCATAATTTCCTTTGAAACTTCATTTGATTTCCCTGATAACAGTTTAAGGACAATATATGTCGGGTGCAACATTTTTGCAACCACCCATTTGACTCAGAATTATACATAAATAATAAATGAACGGTAAAAATTCAATTGAGAGGATATTTCAGTCTTCAGCATTGCGTTTTGGAATTCGAAGTATTTTATTTTAACATATTGGTTCTAGAATAATAAGTTAAATTCAGAATAGGGCGGTGGTCAATATTGCGAGTACATTTTTTTCTATTTAAGTTCAAACTATTCTTTATACTTTTTTATGTGACCCTTCCACCTTAGCATGTGATTAAGTATTTCGCTGTATTTGAATACGGAATAATTTGGTCATTGATAAAAACTGGTTTGTATTCGATGCTCCTGTTAATGAAATCGACATACAAAGATTTGCTCTTGCTTAATTTTATACGCCATCTCTCAGTCCAGCTATGTATTTTTGATTTTGCTGTTTATAGTTTTCTATTGAGTCATCATTGCTGTTCTCTACACAAAATTATTGCTGTGCCATACGCAAATGTAGCGGCCGTCTTATGTTTGATGATAGGTAGATTTGAATCACAAGTGTACAATAGATATAAGACCGGCCCGAGCATACTTCCTTGAAGAACTCTTGCATTAATTTTCTTCAGTTCAGAATAGACATCACTCTGACTCTGAAGTATCTATCTGATATGTATGAATGTAGTATTTCTGTTTATTGTATACAGTGGGTGGCCATATTAATAGGGATGTACTGAATTTTATATAAATAATGAATTAGTGGAACAAGAAAATATATTATTTGTTATTCAATTCGGCAAACAATTCTATTGAAAATAATTCTTAAATTAACACATGTTTTTGCCCACAAGACACCATTCATTTAGTAGTGAAATCAGTCACTTTTTTAGAACTTTAGTGTACTACTTCTGATTCATCATTCCATTGACTATATAAGGCCTTCCCAGTCCACTGGTGCTTATCATGAACAAGTTGAACAATATATTTTTAATTATGAAAATGTCAATCAAATCTAGGGTTTCTCAGGTTTAGTGACCGAATAAGTTAGTTTCCCCTCAGAGCAATCCCTGACACATTTGTAGTTGGTAATCTCGAACCCCATTAAGTATGATTTGCATCGCAGTCCCCACCTATAATGAATCGTACATTAAGTGTGGTACATTATGTAGCCTCTGACCTTAGTATAGGATTGTCTTGGGAAAAGAGTTTCTGTTATGAGACAGACAACAAGTTTATTTGACGGCTTGTAATTTTTGCTGATGTTGATGCAGCCCATTTCCATCAAGATAGCATTTCCATTTTTTATTACTGTTCTATAATTTTTCAACTCTTTTGTTAATGGACAGTAATCATTCTGTTATATTTGTCATTTCTGTCAATCTCCACTTTAAGGTTAAATTAATATTATGTTTTTGTGAATTTACGATTTTCTGATGGGTCTTGCTACCGCTTATGCGAATGTCAATTTGCGGCCTAACACTTGCTTAGCAGTTACTTTAGTATTAATAATATGGACGACTCCCTGTTGAATGTTCGTCGATTTATAACTTTTGTTTTGCTCAAGCTTTTGTCTTTAATTTTTTGCCATTCTTTGGCTACCAACCTCTGTTACTTACTGGGTGAGCTTTTACGCAGGTAGGTGCTTTACTTTATGTTTTCAGACATTCGTGTGTTAAGTGCTTTCTAGCACATTTTACGCATCTAGATTGGTTAGAATAGAATAATTGTGTATATCCATAAGCTTAAATTTTTTTGCACTGTGGTATCAGTTTTTATTTTTTTATTTGTTGAACTTCTATTTAACAACTCAAGATATTTTTGATTTCAAACATAAACATATTGAGTGGCATTTTTATTCTTCAGTTCAGTTTATTAACTGATCCAATGATTTTGAACCCCGTCGCCATTAAGCTGTTTCAGTCCTTCATAGGATTTTATCCCTTCAATAACTATTGGAGGTGGAGCAGGTTGCTTTCTAATTTTTAGTTATTCTTTGTTTTTTCTGCTTCATTTGTATCTGTATTGGTTGGTGTTAGAGAACTGGTTAGTTAGCCTTCTTGTTTTAGACCTCACTCTTATCCACTCAGTATCTTTAGCTAATTGCTCTTCGTCTGTAGAGTAATTATTAGGTTTGGCTTGTCTTGTTTTGCTTTTAAATTATATTTTCATTCTCTATATTGATTGTGGTTTTTGTATATTTTGCACCTCAGTGTGTCAGGATGTGGATTTGTTGTTGTATTTGACTGATTAATTCAATCATGTTAGTTTTTTCATTTTCTTTTTCAGAAGTATAAATTGAACTATAATTAATTAAAGTTGAAAGTGCGCACTTTCAGTTTAATATAAAATATATCCAAAACCAATCGAGAAACCCGTGTGCACGATCGTATAGTTAACCAAACGAAAACGATACTAATTTACTGTTTCACAATTACCAACAATAACACGCTAGAAGCTATGCAGACACGAGAAAATAATATGGAAAATCTGTAAAAGGATTTTAATGATCAAGTGTTATTGAAGTTACTCGGTTTCGATCAAAAGCTTTGATAAAGTCAAGGTTGCCAAGGTCTCAGGAAAACTATCGGGGATTCATGATTTGAACGTTACCCTCGGTCAATACGAGGTTGAGTGCAGTGCATAAATTACAAATTATAATTGGTTTGTTAAGAGATTAGACTACGGTACTAATATGGCACATCAAAGTAACGGACAAAAAATACGAGAAAACATGGGCTAAATTGGAAGCGAGGTACAAAAAACCACAAAAAATTATTGCTACTCTAGTCCAGCTATTTTTAGATCACAGAAGTTGTAGTCAGGCGAGTATAAGGATTTAAGAAAATTCTGGTTTTTATACTCGAATGAAGTCATTCGCGGTTAGGAGAACAGGGGGAAACACGCGATCCGTGGGTAATTTATTTAATACTAAGTAACATTAATGTGGAAACGAGGCAATTATGGGCAAAAGAATCGATCATCGACACCTTTCCCATCAACATCATCTCAACACGATATTACCTATAGCCGCGATTTACATTTAAGCAAGTAATGGACAACGAATGCTAGCATGGGTACTACTCGATTCTGGATCATAATCATCTTTTTTGATGGTAACTTGTGTTCAACGCCTAAGTTTACGTCGGAAATATTCTGAAATTCCATGCTAGTTTCTTGAGCAGCTGGAAAATCTAGAGTAACATCAAAAGATGTCAATTCAAGGTATACCTATCTTGCACTTATCTAATTTTGGTTGGTGAATCGCCGGAAAATTATCCCATTTAAAGAATTATATACAGTCACTCTAATGACAATGTAATAGAACGGCTACAAAGATTTAGGAAAGTGAAAGAACCATTAGGGAACGCCCTCTACATTAAAGAAGACGATTCAATGTAAAATTTTGTCACCACTCGTTCTCCGGATGGAATATTAATTGTTCGACTACTCTTTTTTACAACTGAAAAAACACTTACAAGGTCACCACATTACCAAAAGGCATTCAAAGAAGAATATATTAAATTGAGCTAAATGAATCGGATATCGTGGGCAGAAGTACCGTCCGATAATAATAGTAAATATATCATGCCACACCATGCTATCTATAAGAAGAGTACTACAGTGCCATTAAATGAGTGTTTATATATCGGAACAAACCTACAGTCAGATTTAACTACAACATTAATTCGATTCCGCCAAAATCGAATAACTCAATGCGAATATTGAAAAAATGTAAAGACAAATATTTGTGGATCCTGTGACATATCCACAATCCGAAGATACAAAACGAAACAAGGACTTAGTTCATTTGAAATACATTTCCACCGAAGCGGTCCTCATTCGTGCAATCCAGTCTACATGGTTCAAAAATCAAATTATAGGAACTAGAAAGTGATGTGCCACGAATAGTGTATTAAGCTCATTGGACCCATTTAACGATCGAAGGTATTTTAAGAGTTGGTGGAAAACTGAGAAACGCGCAGAAGAGGTGCAAATTATTTTACCAAAAAATCATGCCACAAATCTACAAATTGGTCAGGTAATTTACTCTTCGGAAATACATTGATGCTAAGTATATATTGCGACAAAAATTTTTGATGTTCGGTCGCAAAATATCTCAATAAAAAGTATATCAAATCCTACGTAACCTGAATATGGCAACGACACTCCCATGCACAACCAAAAATGGCTGACTTACTGACCGAAAGGTGTACGAGATCCAGGCCATTCCTTAATACTGGTGTGGATTATTTGAATCCAATCTACGTCAACACCAGTCAAGAAAGCAATTCATCTTTAACAAAGGCAGACAGTGGCAGTATTTATATGTTTGGCCGTGAAGGCGGTTCATTTATTAGAGCTAGTAAGCAAGTGCGAACGACCACTACGAGATTCTGTTGGTTTTGAAAAGTGCTGAATTCTAAATTTTATAAATCCACGCGAATTAAAAAAATTATGATGTCGACATCTCCATAATGCCATCTGCAGTTAAATAGCGCAATTTTTCAAGAAGGCTTATTGATATTGTTACGATCGTGGTGACATCTCTGTTTGAGTAGCGACACTATCGTTAATGTAAAACTGTTATAAAATAGAGAAAATAAATCAATGTGTCTAGACTAATCTAGACTATCGAATATTGTAGAGATTTCTAGAATGGTTAGAGTATTTGGTATAAATACGCGACAAACATTTGGGAGTAAATCAGTTGTGTTTTAACCGTGCGAGTGCTAATAGTAATTAAAAGGAAAAAGTGACGTGTTTATAAAGTAAAATAAAGTGTTATTAAAGTATTATTAAAGAACCTTGAATTTGTCAAGGCAAAAGCGTAACAATATTGTTGGGTTTTACTGCACCTAAATATTCATGTCAATGTACCTACCTCATTGTAAATCCAATTAAACTTCTTATTTAAATAAATGGTTTTGAGTTTAAAAGATATGTTGAACAATTAAGTGTCCCCATAAATTCAAACCGCGGCATTCCTAATGTGGAAATACTAATTTATGGCTAACGATTAAACATTCCCATTGTAAAATGAAATTAGCACAGATTTTTCTAACAAAATTGTCTTAAATATTGTCCCATCTAAAATATCTATATAGATGTACGAGTATATACCTTAATCTAGAATTTTAACAGATTAACCTACATACCAGCAAAAGAAGTACAAAAATTATTTACTTCAAAATGATTTCGCCTACATTCAAAATACCAAATGAATCAAATCTCACCACACATATAAGAATATATAAGTAACATGTGCGACACGACCCGATATACGTATATGTGCATACATTCTTACGTACGAGAAGTACACAAAACACACAGAAATGAATAATTGAATCGATTAAATTCTATAAAAAGATAAAACATATTATTAATGGCCCCGAAGGTGTTATAATAGAAGACAAAATGTCTTTTCATTTCTTATCGTTATTATAAAGTATATGGTACGTTCGTTTGGTGGTGGTGTTGTTGTTGTTGTTGATTTCGTTTGACTTTAAGATAATTGAAATAAAATTACAAGATTTCTATTTTTCATTCATATTTCACTTAAGTTTTTTACTTCGTTTTTTTTTTAAATTTACGTTATGCGGTCACACACTGTCTCAGAACTAAATAAATTAACATATGGAATGGATATCAGTGGAGATATAAATTATAATGGTTCAGGAGTGTATACAGTTAGCGGAGTTAAATCTTTAGTTAAAGTGCGATGTTGTACATAATAGTTTGGGTTTAGTGAAGGTATGCTGGATGCGCAAGACCTAATGGAGCTGCATATTTGGCAATTGGTGCGGCATACCCAATTTTGGCAATAGCTGGCGCAGCAACTATAGCTTTGGCGACAAGTGGTTCTTTGTGTACGACTGCATTGAATCCGTTAACTGGATCAGCCGTATAGTCGACTGTGCGACGTGTGCCGTCCGGTTCGGTGAGTGAGTATTGTCCTTGAACAACATCACCTTCACGTGATTCGTGTTGGCTTTTTGAGTCGCCAGTAAGAGCGTCGGTAATATCATAACTGTAGCTATAGTGTGGATTTGGATCGTAATCATCCGCAACTTTGGCAATAATGGGTGCGGCGGCTACTTTAGCAATGGCTGGTCCGTAAGCGATTCCAGCACCTGGATACCCAAGATGTGCTGCTGGTGCAATAGCAATAGCGTTAGCTGCTGCTACAAAAGCAGCCAAAAGTAGAAACTATAAAAAATATTTGATTATCCAAATTTTTTTATAAATTTCAAAAATATTTAAATAAAAAAAACTCACTTTGAATGCCATTTGAAAATGTAATTTGTAATTTTCAAACTGAACCGTATGAAAATTTAAGGTGGATTGATAACTTTTAAAATTGTACAGTCGCTTTTTATATGGTTAGCAAATCATTAAGATCAATGCAACAAAAATAATTACAAACAGAATAATTGTAGACTGTATGCTACAGAAACGCACTTTGGATTACGTAATATTGGAGGTACACACACAAATAATAAATTAGCGGAGGTTGTTGTTTGATAATTATGAATTTATTAAAGCGATAATAGAGTGAATGTGTGTTGAACTAGTTGAAATAATTTTTTTTTATGTCGTTAAAATATAAAAAATGGCGAGACAGTCAAGTTTTTCTTAATTTTTGTGTTACCATTATTCCATTTATCTTTTTGTTTAACATACAGATAGTTTTCTTTTTAATATTATATCTTACGAACGATTTTAATCTACCCCGCCACACCCTTTGCATTTTTCATGCGTTTTAATGATTGAAAGTCATGTGCAAAATAGATAGGCGGTGTTAAATTATTGAAATTGGGATACAGCATCACTAGTGGATCGCAAATTATTTTAATTGATCCAGTTACACTCACCGACGAAAGATGTGTTAGCTGTGTTGACGCCTATGAAATAAACAAAATATATTAAATTAAATTAAATCAGTGAAAATTAGAATATTAAAGTTTGTACCTGTCATATAAACTCTTTTGATTCAACAATATTCAAAAAATGACTGAGTTAAACAGTACTGATTAAAAGGCGTGGAATCATAAAATTAACGGTCACTAACATAAAATAGCTCGTGGACCAAATCAACAGCGAACTTCAACTCGAACTTTTCTCGCGGGTCGAGAAATTGAATGAAGCAAGGGCCGAATTTCACGATTTCGAAAATCAAATTCTTTTTGTCGATGGTTAAACCTCGGAAGCTAAGAAGCTGAAGAGAAATACTTCTAGACGAAGTCTACTCAGGCGCATTGTGTCTGCTCAAGTTCATAATAATACCAGTGATAGAATCACAAATATTTTAGCTGATCGTTCATTTTATCAAGCAAATGAGTTCGGACTGCCACGTGTCTCAATAGCACGTTTTAGTGGAAACTGTTCAAAGCGGCCTTGCTTCTATGATCAATATACAACATCTATACACAATAACGAAACGCTTTCCAATATACATAAGTTCCAATATGTTAAAGGATTATTGAAAGGTGATGCAGCTTTATCTAATACGGCATTTTGCCGATGACCAATTCGAATTCCGAACAGGCATGGGAAAAATTACAGAAACGATTCAACAAAATAAAATATATTGTGAAACCGATCGTTGTGATGCTTTGGAAGCATGTACAATAATAAAATCAAATACATATGTACCTGCTCGCCAGAAAGCCAGTTCAAACTCACATAATGCTCAATGTGCAAAAAGAGTCATTTTCTCTTCCAATGGTTCAGTTTTAAGCTATTAAAAGCTCCAGAGCGAAAACAATTCCTATAGAGGACAATAAACTTTGCCTCAATTGTATACGGCCAGAACACAACGTAAACCAATGTCAACAAAAGATACTTCGTTTGTCACAAGAAGCACCACTCTCCTCATTCACATTAACGGCGTACATTTAACTGGCGATCAAAACAAAGACGAAAAGGATAAAGTCCGTGAAACAGCCATAGTGCATTTAGCACGTGCAACCTGCATTCAACTAATTCATCGACTACCAACGAAACTCAATCAACAATAATCATTGCGTTTCAATCAACACACAGTATTCATTAGTCAACAATTTAGAATTTCCCGCAAAGCCCGTTTTGCTGTTAACGGACTTGCAACAAAGAAAGCTGGATTTACGAGAGGTGTTGTGGAAATTGTATTAATTTCAAGGCATGACAAAAGTATATCTATTGTCGTGAATGTTTTTATATTATCAAAATTAACGTTGCAATTGCCATCACAAAGTATAGATATCTTTGTACCGTGGGCCCATTATTATTATTATTATTATTATTAAAATTGGCCGGAACCCACGAGGATTCCGCACTCAATGCCACAAAGGCCCATGGTGCAAACCCAGGATTCTATCCCAATTCGCAAACGCGCACTGCTGCCTTCGCAAACTGAACAAGTTTAGACCAAGGCAGAGAGGACAACTGATCTAAATTCAAAGATCTAAAGTTGAATACCCGAACTCGTATAGAACTGAACGCAGGACAACTGCACACGAATTGGTGGGAGTCGTCATCCTCCTCAAGGCACTCCTTGCAAATAACATGATGAGCTAAACGCATACGATGTAGATGATCTTTAAAACGGCCATGTCCCGTAAGAATCGCTACCAAGACTCTTAACTGGCCCTTTTTTAAAGATAAAGCATATTTCGTGGACCTCAAATTGGGCTCCCCAATGAAGTACTTCGCCTTACGACAACCAAAAGTCGCAAGCCACTGAGACCTTAAGTCTTTCAAAGCGTAATCCTTAATAACATTCTTCCCGTAGTTGAAAGATATAGGAGTAGCTGGTTCAGGACCAATTAAAGTTGATTGGGAGCCAGCTTTGGCTAAACAATCCGCGATCTCATTGCCTATGATGTCACAATGAGCCGGAACCCACATGACCGTAACTTTATTGTTAGAACAAAGAAGGTTCATGAATTGTTTGCATTCCTTGACGAGTTTAGAAACAGTCAAGGGATTTCTGAAAGAGTTAAGTACAGCTTTACTATCTGTACACAGTAGAATACTTTTGTTTTTAACAGCAAAATTCAAAGCGTCAATAACACTACGTGTCAGCGCTATTAGTTAGCCTGAAAAACAGTACAATGCGAACCAAGACTACCGCAAAGTCTCAGATCCGTCCAAGGACAGTAGATTCCAAAGCCTGCACTGAGGTTAGAACGAGAGCCATCGGAATAAAAGACAATGGACTCATCTAATTTATTAAGAAAAACATGCGAACTCCACAAATCTCTCAAGGGATGAGCCACCGAGAAAAAATTTGAGAAATGAAATTCGGGTAGTAGTCTGTCGTTAACCATATCGATTTCTGGTAAACATGAAGAATAATTACTAAAAATTTGTCGATGTCCCACGATAGAACCGAAGAGATTCCATGCCCCAATGCACCTCAGACGATAAGCTGCAGAACAGGCTGTTCCTAGAATAAAGGTGCGTAACTGAGGCAAGGAAAGAATGGATTCCATAGCGAGAAGTGGAGTCGAGGACATAGCCCCCGTTATGGCTCTGCAAGCAAGGTTTTGTAGACCATTAAGCTTGGCTACAGAAGCCCTCAGGTCAACTACTGGCCACCAGACAATAGAGGCATACGATAGTAGCGGTAGGACCAGTGATTTATAGATAAAAGAAAGCAAGGAGGGAGCAGAAAATTCAAGAGTATTCCTCTTCTTTGTAAAGACAATTAAATCAGTTTTAGAAGGGTTGACGTGAAGACCCTTCTCAACACACCATGCCTCCACAATAGTCAAAGCATGTTGAGTTAGGTTGGATAAAACACTGAGATGTTTGCCTGAGACTGTCAGAACAAGATCATCAGCGTAGCTCTGAGCAATGTAGCCAGATTGCTGCAGCTTCACAAGCAATTCGTCAATGACCAAAAGCCACAGCAGAGGTGAGAGCATACCTCCCTGAGGACAGCCTTTGGTGACCTTAACAGAAACTAATACACCATCCAGCTCTGCCTCCACAGTGCGAGACTTAAGCATGGATTCAATGCATAGGATCAAGATTAGGATAATGGTGCGATCAATACCAAAATTGGTACAGGCAGTAGTGATCGTAGCAAACGAAGTGCTATCGAAAGCTCCCGCAATATCCAGGAAAGTACCCACAAGAAACTCTTTATTATAAAGGGATTTTTCAATCCTGATTACAAGTTCATGTAGGGCGGTTTCACAGGACTTACCGACTCTATAAGCATGCTGCATGTTACTGAGTGGGGATGTGATTAGAAAATGATCTCTAATGAATCTATCGATAATTCTTTCCAGAGCTTTAAGAAAAGTTGAGGATAGAGGCCCATTAGTGGCATTGAGTGCTGGAGTAAAATCCGCCCAATTTTAATTTTACAGACAATGGCCCAAGTTGAAGGATTTAGAGTTAGCGGACCCAGTATTCAATACACCAGGCGGAAGAGATATAATCTTAGGAAATGATGTATTTATCGAAATCATCTTACCACAACAACTCAAAATTGAAAACAGCTTATGGGTAAATTAAACCAAAACTCACAAAGTGCATCTTTGTCAAGATTCCACACTAGCATTATACACAATGATTTCGAACTAAAAATGCTTCAATGAATTTGGGAGTTAGAGGCCATCAACCCAGATGAGAAATGCTCGAATGATGAAGAACCCTGCGAAAATTACTACGTACAAACTACAACACGAGATGAAAATGGACGATATATTGATTGTCTTCCCTTCAAGGATGACACTGGAAGCAGCGTATTAGGAAAATCACTCAACATTGCAGTAAAATGGCAGCTCGCAATGGAAAAACGATTTAAGGACAACAATAAATTACGGGTCGACTAGAGCAATTGACAGAGTACAATTTATTGAACCATATGACAGCGATGAAATAAACAGATACTATGTTACATGGAAATCATTTTTATCTATAGCATAACGCCATATTGAAGGAATGCAGTTCTATTGACGGATCCTGCAAAAGCACTTCTTTATTTTCGCTATAAAAGACATACTGCTTGTCGGACCTACAATCCTTTATTGGTAGCACTACCCGCTGACATAGAGAAAATGTATCGACGACACTACATACTGATAACCGCATTTGTCAACTCATTGTCTGGAGAAAGAATCCCACTGAAAAAATACAACAGTTTCAGCTAACCACTCTTACCTACGGTACATCAAGTGCGGCTTTTCAGTTAGAGAGGACTTTACACCAGCTAGCCAACGATTCTGAATCGACATACCCACAAGCAGCTGCTATTCTAAAGGAGGATTTTTACGTAGACGATATGCTCACGGGTTGCAAAAATACTCAACAAGCACTCGAAATTTATAAGAATATAACCGATTTGCTGGCTGTAGATGGATTTAAAATCAGAAAATAGACGTCCAACAGTCAAGAATTCTTAGAAAATATTCCACAGAAAGATCGTGAATCATCTACACTATAAAGCTTGACGGAAATAGTACCGTAAAATCGCTGGGATTGCACTGGAATCCACATAATGATACATTCTCCCTTCACGTCAATTTCCCAAATACTGAAAAGATTACAAAGAGAATACTATGGTTCCAAGCCTCAAGAATATTTGATCCATTAGGATAGCTTTCTCCACTTACCATCTCTATTAAAATATTATTTCAAAATATTTTCTGGCTGCAAGGATTAAGATGGGATGACGTATTACCTCTAAACATTTGTCAAAAATGTTCAATTGAACAAATTTATACCGAAATATATCTACAGACTCAAATAAATTCGAAATATACGCATTTTTGGACGCCTCTGAAATGGCATATGAAGCGGTAATTTATTCAAGAACAACAGATGCAAATGAAGTGGGTGGGGCACATACGAATAAAAGCCGCTAAAACCAAAGTTGCCCCAATTAAATAAGTGTCATTACCAAGGTTGGAGCTAAGTGCAGCTCTCCTATTATGTCTCCTCGTAATGTACATAACACTTAGAGATCGACATCTCTTTAGTACACCCATATACCGATTCATCAATTGTTCTAGCATGTCTGGCTGATCATCCAATGAGATGGAAGAATATCATAGCAAATCGCACATCAGAAAGTTTGGAACACATACCAAGTAAACATTGGTCACATATTCCACCTAAGCAAAATCCAGCTGATTTAGCATCACGCGGCTTAAACTCCGCTGAATTAAGACAAAATCATTTATGGTGAAAATTCCCTCAGTGAATATAACAAATCTGACTAAGAAAAGAGGACCAGTTATAAAAATCTCAACATTGAAATATCCAATAAAGGCATAGTCTCGTCGTTGTTCAACAGGTTCTCATTGCTTAAAACAATTTATAAAATAATAGCTTATGTCTGTCGATTTCGAAACCAAAACCAAACAAAGGACTATACCTTCACAAACCATACATGAAATCAACCAATCCGAAATTATTTGCATCAAATTGGCTCAAGCACAAACGTTATTAAGCGAAATAAAACAAATTAGTCAAGTTTTACCGCTAACACCGTTTATAGACAATATCGGGATACTAAGAGTTGGAGGGAGTATAGAGAATTCTGCAAGTTCTTTCGATACGAAACATTCCATTATACTCCTAAAGGATCACTTATTGAGCAAATTAATCATTGATGAGTGTCATAAACCAAATCTTCACCCGGGTCCAGCACATTACGTAGGTTGCACATTACGTAGCGAAATGTCTATTTTTCTTCGAATCTACTTAAACAACCAGCAGCTAATGGGTAACTTAACTAAGGTCGGAGTAAATTCAAGACGCCAATTTTTATATAGCGGCGTGGATTACACTGGCCCATTATATTTGAAGGAACGGTCCGGACGCGGTCGATGCAAAAACACAAAGGGTTATATTGCCTTATGCATATGCGTGTCCATAAAAGCAGTTCATATTGAACCTATAGTGAGCGACATGATGACCGAGGCATTCTTAGCTGTGCTGAAACGATTCATATCTCGGAGGCCATCCAAATTCATTCCGACAATGGCACCAATTTTCTTGGTAGCCGTACAGAGTTGAATGAATTATATGAACTTTTCAAAAATGAAAATCACTTTAGACTAATTTCTAACTCTAATCCATTTTGTGTTCAATCCACCAAGGGCTCCGCATTTTGACGAATTGTGGGAGCCAACATCAAATTAGTGAAGCACCACTTAAAGCTAGTTATTGGAAGTACACCATTATCATTTGAGGATATGGCTACACTAATAACGCAAATAGAAGCCGTGTTGAATTCCAGACCACTATACAAATTCACCAATTACACCAGGGAAAGGGGTGGATTGATTCGGTTAGCCACGGTTCGTACACCGAACGGTGAGATAAAACGACCAATAATTCTACTGCCATTAGATTAATATATATCTAGTATTTTCTTTAAAAAAAAACGGAGGCATGAGTATGAAAAAAAGCGGCATAATGCAAGCCTCTCTTCTTATACATAACATAGTTTTAACTTTAAATAGAACTGCATCGCCCTTGGTAGTATCATTTACTTTATATGCCTTTTAGCCACCAGCATCATTAATTCACAGAATGTATAAAAGCCCCTCGGTATAAAATATCGCTTTTAAATCTAAATATATCCTTATGGTTTAAAGCCCATTTCTCCCCACTAGGTGACAAATTGCGATCTCATGTGTGCGATAGTGATGTGTAGAAATGCGCTTTGAGAAGTAAGTTCACAGACACAATTTTCTAACAATCCCACGGGATGGCACTATGAAGAACTGTTTTTAGATTCTTGGCCCGAGGGATTTTGTCTCGATCCTCTTATCTAACCCGTTTTGGTTTTCATGATTTCTGGATTCTACTTAGTTTATTATTGCTTTCTCACATTTTCCAGTTACCGTTTTGTTTGCCCTGTTAACACCTTCTGTCTCCACCTCGATAGGGCCAAACTATTTTGCACAGTAGCCAATGCTTTTTGCCTTGATTTTAGATGGAGAATGTGTGAGTTAGTCAAATTAAATAACTCATGGAGTTCAACAGTCAAGGCTAAATCAATATTGAAAGAACGTTTCTCTTTCAGAGCAGATTTTATCGAGCAGATAGCGCGTAAATATGATGTTTAAACCGGAAGGTACCGGGTTGGAGAACCAAAATAACCCGGATGCATAAAGCATTATTCTGTTGGAGTGCATAATCGTGGACCATCCCATCGCTTGTATGCCAGTACAGGTTGTCACATAAAGAAGTCCTGAAGCCGTACATTGTTCAACACAATTTATTGTAATAGCTATAGAACATAGAAAGCTCCAACATTTCCAAAAAGCAAAATCTCAAAACTCAAGTTGCAAACCACGAGGACACGCAAAAACAAAGAGACAGTACGTCCAGTCAACAAGATCAACAAGAAAATATTTATGAAGTCTATTCTTTTTTAATACAACAATAAAAATATTAGCAACAGGCTGGTTTCAGATCAGGAAGAGACTAATTCGAAGAAATTCGTAGACTTCAAACGGACTATAAATAAAATAAATAAAACAATCAGACTCATAAAGGAAATGTGCCGAGATCCCGGGAATCGAGTTCAGTACAAAAGAAAGCAAAGTAAAATATACCACAACACCCGAATATTAAGACAATTAGGTATACATAGAATGTCAGGCAAAAAATGATAAAACTTAAAATATAACCGGACACATCAACCAAGAATACATCAACAAAGTATTCTATTATTCCAAAGACACATCAACCAAGAATAAATAAAAGATACAAATGAGTTCGTATTGCTTGGTTGCATATAATGGCAGAAACAGGTGAGACAAAAGAAGACTACAGCAAACGAATACACAAACCCAGTACAACATTCCTATATTACGCAAAATCTGGAATAAATCAGTCCTGTTACGGAACACCAAGCTACGAACGATTAACTCGAGTCTAAGCTCGGTACTGATGCATGGGAGTGAACCTGGAACCATATAATAATAAAAATTGTTTAAATGCCATTACTGGCCCCTTGTCAACAATCTGGCTCCAACGGTCCCAATCCTGTGATTGGTCTTCATACTGTCTTAGACATCCCGAAGAAATCAAATCGTTCTCTACACCGTGGTGCCATCGTCGCCTGCAACGATCTCTTAGCCTGCCATAGGTGGCTCTCCTTTTAGAGTTCGCTGCACAATTCGTTACAATCAGCACGCAGAACGTGACCGAGCCAGCGTACTCCCGGAAATTTTATTTCATGTACAATTTACAAAGCACGACTGCCTGCTGCCAACTGCACTTTAATATCCTCATCCATACTGTTATCGTGAGTGATAACAGAGCCCAAATATTTGATCCTCCTCACTCCCTTAAACGTGTGGTGGCCACTACTAAAACCTGGTTTATCATTGTCCCTATGGCCAGAGATCATGTATTTTGTTTTGGATCAATTGATATGGAGTTCAACAGAGGCTGAAAACTCTACAAACGGATCAAGTTTTCCTTCATTCCGCTGCTATTCAGTCCAATCACGCATATTCATGTTCTCCTCATTTTATCCATCCTTGAATTATGTCGATTACTCACTGAGTTTCGCCATATAAGCTTGAAACTAGTAGTATTAATCGCATCGCAGCATTTAGCGAAACCGAAATAAACCGCTTTTATAGAAATCTTGACACCGGTTTTTTTAAATATAAGACCCACTTGCCCGCTGCCACCACTATGCTCAGTAAAGATAGCCCAAATGGCACAATCTATAGATGCTCTAAGAACGGATGGATTAATGACGTTCCTAACAACATAAAACATTGGCCGCGTATAATTTATGCAAGACTAACCATATTGTATAATAGTTTGTTTACCGACTCATACGTCACATCGCATGCATTCTTTGGATGTTACATTTTATTACAGATTTGACGACGGCGATAAATAATGAATGCGATTTATTTATGAAAGCAAATGGGATGAGAATAGTATTGCCTGATGAACATTCTTAATTTTTCTGGGATGGAATCCTGGGATAACTTCACACACTTAACAACCCTGCATAATCCATGTTCAATAGCTACAACTACGGCGATAGTTCCTATGGAATCTTCACCGAAGTAGCAATCATAGCACAGAATCACATGTCAGGATTGATGTAGTTAGTCCAGCCAACCATTTTAAAAAGGAAACGAAAAGAGAGTAAGAAAAGGTCGGCTTAGGCAAACATCGATTATTTTACAGCAACTACAGTAAAGGGAGAACTGGAGGTGGTTGAAGCAAAACGCCAAAAGAAATTATAGTCAAAAATGGCATCATCAAAAACCACAAGAGAAGCTATCATAAAAGGATCTTAAAGCAATAAAAAATTAATACAAACACCCTAAAAAAGGTAGTTCGACAATGTCAATTTTTATCATCTGATCTTTACAGACCCGTTAAACGACCAAATGTTCCGAAATCGGAAAAAATGGTGAATTATGGTACAAGTACGAATTATGTGTCATGTTAAATGCTACGGCGTCGATTCCGCTAGTAATTATGAAAGTGATTTCTGTACAGACTGCTAAAAATTTACCAAAAACAATGTTTAAATTTTAATAATTAGTAATTGTAAGTTTTTAAATAGTTTCGTGACATTTTTTTTAATTTGTTTTATTTTTTAACAATAGCGTTGAATCTATTGTAGAATCATCCCTCTAATGGAGGTTCGTGACTATCAAGGAAGATTTCGTTCAAATCGATCAGTCACAGAACTTTTTGCTGCGGATGATTATCTATTTAAATATTATCAGACGTCCATTCCCGTATATCAGGTGTTCCTTGTTCTCCGGCAGGCCTGTGACACGATCAATCAAAAAACTTACGGAGCAGGGTTGCTGATCCGTTCCAGATATCCGGCGACCGCAATGATTTCTCAAAGTCAAATAATGATAACCCCTTTGAACGTACTTCCAAAGTACCGAGATCACCAACATCCTCAGTAAGAACTTCGTAAACAATTAAGTAAAATAGAAAAGATCACATCTCAACTTAGTATCGAGATTAACATACTTAAGAATGAAAATGGAAAGTTGAAACAAGCACTTCAAGCCAAAGAAAAACAGGACCAAGCTGCACCAGAATTATTCACTGATGAAGATGAATTACGAGACGAAACAGACTGGATTCTTAAAAAAAACAGAAAGAAGCCACCTTCTTAAAAAAGAAAAGCTAAATCTTCCTCATAAAATGCAGTTTCAAGCCAATCCCCAAAATCAAATGGCATGATTGAAAATTAACAAGAGGCTGAGATAGCCAAACCCAAGGATAATATATGGAAAATCAACAAAATATACATATAGAGCATTAGCTACGTAGCTATGAGCTTTAAGTGAGAGCTTTGGTTAATAAAAAGTGGAAGGCACGTAAAACCTGGCAGAGGAATAGAGCACCAAAAAGTAAATCGAGACTTATTTATTAAAACAACAAACTGAAGTTGCTACTCAAAGAAATTAAGAACAATTCATTTAGTGAATATCTAACAGACTATTCGCTCTGGGCAGCAACAAAAAGACTTAAACGACGGAAAATGCAGGTGCTTTCTATCAAAAAGGATGAAAGAACTTGGTCAAGAAGTGCTAAAGAAAAGGCTGTCTTGTTCGCAGCCCATCTTGAAAATACATTTCAGCCCCTTCTGAGACAATCAGCGGAAGAAAACATAAACCCAGTTAAAAAAATGGATAATAAAAACATCCAACCAGTAACATTACAAGAGTTAAAATATGAGATTACTAAAAACTTAAGCTCAAAAAAATCACCTGGTTACGACTTAATTTCAGGACAAATAGTTAAAGAACTCCACGAAAATGGTTTACGAAAACTGCTCCATGTAATAAACGCGGCGTTTCAACTGAAATACGTTCCATACCAATGGAGACCAATTTCGCTACTTCCTACAATTTCAAAATTAAAAACTATTGCTGAAAAGGTTAACATCAGTATTAGAAGAACGAAAAATGATGTGTTCCTTTACATCAATTTGGCTTTATAGCGAGGCACTCTAGAATTACCGACTTAATTGAAACTACACTGGAAAAGAACAAAATATGTTCAAGTGTCTTCTTGGACGTAGCACAAGCCTTTGACAAAGTATGGCACCGTGAACTAGAGTATAAACTACACCGAGAGCTGCCAAAGCAATTTTGCCAGATATTAAAATCTTATCTAGCTGATCGATACTTTCGCGTTAAATTTTAAGTTGAGTACTCTGACCTTAAACAAATATCTGCTGGAGTTCCACAAGGAAGCGCCTTGGGACCAAAATTGTATTTATTTTATACAAGACATGTACCAAATACAAAAGGAACAAACATTGCAACATTTGCGGATGATACTGCAATCCTTGCAATTGGAGATAACATAGAAGAGTCAACTGGTAAATTACAAAATGTCACTAATGCAATATGTAGCTGGACAAAGAAGTGCATTTTATGCTCAGCTCAACGAAACGAAATCCATACATGAAATCACAGCAAATCCCGCATGCAAATACGGTCAAATACTTATAGGCATGACACTTGATGCTAAACTCAAGTGGCAAGAGCACGTGAACAAGAAAAAAAGAAGAGCTAAACATCAAATACAGTATTGTCTCTTAGCTAGAAAATTCGAGCTAACTGTACATAACAAGATACTTAAATCTATGTGGATATTTGGTATACAACTGTGGGGTTGTACCAAGAAGAGCAACGTTGAAATAATTGAAACCTTTATTCAAAACAAAGGTTTACGTCGCATTGTAAACGCACCATGGTACATTAGAAACGACAACTTTCATAAGAATCTAAAAATGGAATATGTTACCGAAGAAATCAAGAACCATGTACAGCGACTCGGTCAACATCAAAATGCAGATATGCGCCGTATGCTGACCAACACAGATCCAGTCAGATGGCTTCAAAGGGTGAAGCCTTTAGATTTAGGGTAGTTATTGTTATAGTATACTAAATAAATAAAAAAATCGAGATTGGTTGTGGTCTGCTCTTGAATACCTATAGGAATGCCAGAAAATTGGTACAACTGTGTAAACTGACAGTGACGCAGTCTCAATTCTGTGTTAAAGTTGAGAACAGGTTATCGCGAAATTAATCTCATACTCTTTAATCTCATGTTGGATTACATCTTTCGTTAAATTGAAACACCTAAGCGCTACATCGTATATCGCCAATCAAATCAGGTGTTTGCACATATACGATTACATATGCGTAATTAGACTGAATAGCAAGTGACAATATTAAAGTGCAGTATCTACTATATTCTGCGTGTAAATCCGGAACGATTTGTGCAGCGATCTGTGAAAGGAGAGTCACTTTGTTGGATCCGAAATTATAACACAATAAAGGGCCTTAAGAAACTGTTGCAATAATAATCTATATTCTCACTTGATTAGAGTAGCAGCATTGCTTGTGATGCTCTCGATTTAATGATGAAAGCATAAAAACTACCCATAAAAACTTCACCATCAGTGGTTGCTGTCCAATACCCTACTGCTTGAAACAGTAGTTGTATCTTCCTATGAAATTTGCTTAAGAATTACACAGTTGGGATTGGTCGCAATTGCATTCTGAGAAGCCAGGATTGCACTCTTGGTGGCAACTCAAATTTTTTATGATTAACCAGCCAATGCACCAGCCAAATTGACGACGTCCTAATTTTACCAGGGCGGGCTCGGGTTGTGCAGGATATAAGAACACTTATCAGAACAGTGTTGCTCAACAGACTTTAGGTATAGTGATATCCAGACCCATGAAAGATTGGTTTGATGAAGAATGCCATCTTGCAGTCGACTAACAAAATATAGCATATAGCGAAGACAATCGCGAGGAAAAACAAGGCTGTTTTTGCTAGAAGGACAGCTAAGCGGATTTGTAATGGAAGAAGTGACAATATTGGAAGGCCTAGATTCTGAAAGTAAAGGGTGTTTTTTTAGAGGTTCAAATTTTGAGTTGGCAATATTGCTTTATTTGACCACCGTTAAATGGGTTGATAGTTGCTTTTTGTTTAGTTTGGTTTAACATTTCATTAAGGATAGACTTCCATCAGAGCAACAATTGCAAATTGTTGAATTTTTTTATCAAAATAATGGTTCTGTTCGTCAAACTTATCGTGCACTTCGTCCATTTTATGGCGTACATAATCGTCCTTCAGAGCGGCTAATTCGAATAACAACAGATTGTTTTCGGACCACGTTTACTCTTAATGATAACTGTAGAAGCTGTGGCCGCTGTACAGGAAAGCATTGAATAAGATCCAAAACAATCAATTCTTCGCCGTTCTCAGCAACTGGGGTTGTGTATTTCCATGTTATGGAAGATTTTACGAAAGGATCTTGGCTTAAAATCTTTCATGATTCAACTTGTGCAGGAATTAAAGCCAAACGATCATCGTATGCGGATCCAATTCGGCGAATGGGCTGAATCACCAATTGATATTGATGTTGAATTTCCATTCAAAATTATGTTCTCCGATGAAGCCCATTTTTGGTTGAATATATATATACATAAATGGTACACGCCAGCCGTGGCGGCCACATGGCCGAAATCATATTTAAACATTAATGTCATTAAAATTTCTATCCAATAAAGCCCGTTTCATTGATATTAAAAATATATTTCTTCGTTTTATTATCATTTAAACTTGTGAAACTCTATAAAAAACACCCTTAACAACTCAGAAATGGCCAACACAGAAATGGGGCAGTTTGCATAATTTCTTTAAAGGATTTACCGGATTCCACCATATTATCAGGCCTGTGTCAACCGCCATTCGGGACAGGGACGGAAACCTCTGTGGAAACCTTGACGCAGTACTTGACGAATGGAGTGAACACTTTACTGACCTGCTTGATGTTCATCATGTGTCATAGACTGTTGTTGAGCCATCCAAACTGAGGTTCTTGATATGTTGTTGTAAATCAAGATTTTTGATACATACTCTGATAGATGTCTTCAATGTACCTTTAAAATAAACAAATGAATTTTCCAAAAAATATTTATTTTTATTTTTCACGGTTACTTAGTCAAGTAGGCGTTGCTATACAATTCGCCTCAAATTATGCAATTAAAACACATTTTGAAGCTGTCCATAGTTTGAATGAAAAATGCGGCCAAAACACAATGCTACAATTTTATCAGATTGGGCAAAAGTAATAAAATACTCCGCTACTGATCGGTTACAATTATGAATGAATAACAATTTGTTTGATCTGAAAGACAAATAACCAATTTATTTATATAATAAGAAAATTAATAAGAAAATAGAAAATTATAAGACCGAGAAAAAAAACTGTTATTGAGGTAAAGGTAGGTCATTTGAGTCAGGTTTTGTTCATATATTTATACATATTCTGTTCGTACATATACAAATGTGCAATTTCACGTAATAATCGCGTGATTTACATTTAATTGACATTTATGATATAATTATATATTATGTAGGTATAGAAAAAATTGATTTTTCGTTACGAAAATTTATGGAAAATTATACCTGTTTACACACACGTACACAGTATCAGCAGTTTGCTCAAAATAGACAGACGGTAAGCATGGTTTTATAATAAATTGGAAATTTAATATAAATCAAATTGAAATATTGATTTAATAATCATTTTTCTAAGAAAGTGTGTTTGTGTGTGTGCGTTTTGAACAAACCTAACAAAAAAACAAAAATCATACCCTCCCCGAACATAAATATATACCGACCGACCGTATAGAAGGAAATATATTACACAAAAACCTCAATTTAATTACTGGAATCAGTTCTCAGGTAAATAATCGTTTTTTGTCCGAACCGAACCACCAACCTAAATAATGTAAGTTCAAAACAAAAATCATAACAGACGGTACACAGAAAATGAATGATTTAAGTGCCCCCATTGAGTTATTATTGCATATATGTATGTGTGTACAATGTACATATACACAAAAAACTTTTTCGTTTTGTTCCTACAACAAAGTTATGCCCCCGACAAGAGAGTCACTAGTATATACGCACATAATATGTAATTTTGTATACAACAACAACAACAACTTTTTTGTTTTAAGAGGTTTTTCTACCAGAGTACACTGAATACCCATTAACACTCGAAGACTTAAAAATCATAAAAAAAAATTAAATTTTTGAAGTTTTTGAAATTCAAATCGACTTATTACTGTTAAATATTTTTTTTATGTTGTTGCGAGGGTAAAAATAAATTTCAGCTGTCTTATTCCATAAAAATTCCATAAAACATAAAATTTAAATTAATCTGTCACCCTTTAACTATTCGACGAGTTACGGCGTGAATATTATAAAAACGTAAACAGTATGCGTGTATACAAAGTAAAATGTAACATACATATGTACATGTGTATATACCGGGAGATGGAAGGCAAATGCAATGGCAACGAAGGCAACAAAAAACAAAAAAGTTTGATGATTGATTTGATTCCGGTGAGGATTTTACATTCCTCTAATTCTTAAAATAAATCAAATACAATCATGACTTATACAGTCTTTACTAATCGATATTGAATGATTGATGATGGAAAGACGGTATAAAAATCGTTTTTTTTGTTTGTTAGATTCGTTTTGATCCCGTTTCTTTATGTTCATGCATACATACATAGCTGAAATCTTAAAGATTTTTGTTATCTGATTTTATTATCCATGTGTGTATTATACATATACAGGATATAATGTGAAATTCTGATTTTTTTTGTACTTAAAATGCCAACCAATCAATTAAATACGATAATAAAGACGTTTTGACATTCCGTTTACCGCTGGTCTTAAAATATACGTAAGGTCGATCGCATATATTCAAAATTTCTGGATTTGTATTCCAGATGCCGTGATACAGTTTTTAGAAGAATTTTTTTTGTAACTTGCACTTAATTCGAAATTTTTAACAGAACACGGTAGACAAATGCCATAATGTCATACAATATTCTGAAGCCTTTTATGAGGCTATTAATTTTGAAGGAGCACAAGTGTTTGAGTACAATGCCATAAATGTCATTTGTCAATTTTTAGGTACGACAAATTTTGAACCCAATTAAATTTTTTATTCACAATTTGAAGAATTCGAGAATTATAGCAAAACGAGTGAACATCCTTCGTTACAAACCATTAAATGTGCAGACAACCAAGCGAATATAAAGAGTTTGTAATGTAGGCCAACATCGGTAAAATGAACTTAGTAAGAGTTGGGAAGACAGAACGCAGTTACTATTATTATGTATAAAGGAAGACGATTTGGAAGAGAAGCTGTACCGGGAAAACTGCGGACTACGAAGAAAGGAGATTGTGGTGGGATAGTGTTTCGTGTGGAGTGTGGCAACGTACAAATCTGAAGCGACGACAAAGAGAAAAAGGTGACAAATTCGTATTCGTAGAGCTATGCTGAGAAGCAATGGAGATAATTTGAAATGGAGATATACGAAATTACATCCAGTTGGTACATGGCAGTCAAGATAAATGCATGTAAACCTTAGTTGGATTTCTCATCGGGTATTTTTGCGACTGTATATAGGGTGAAGTAAAGTAGTGTTGCACTTTATCTGAAATTAAAAATGAGTCTTAAATGATACTTCTGGAAACTACGGTTTGTTTTACAAAATTTATGTTACTCATTCGTCTGTTCTATGTGTCTTTAGAATTGGGACGGGTAGTTTCGGGTAAGAACAACCAACAAAGCTGCTGTATGTACTTTCCTTAAATTTTACATTTTAGGTTTAAATCCAAACAGAAGTTCGAACGGCATGTCTGCAGTAGACGAGTGAGGAGTAGTATTATAAACAAACATCGCATAACTAAGCCGAGAATCCCAGTCTAGCGGATCGTTTCTAATGAGTGACTACTTGGAAGTGGCCCGACCATATCGAGGAACAATTTTTCAAATGGATGTTTCGACGTATAGTTGTTATTTTCATGGGCATTTTTGTATGCAATGAATGTTTATTTTTTTGACAAGTGTTGCAAGATTTAATAAAATTTTCAATTTTTCGCATCATTCTAGGAAAATAATAATATTGCTTCAATCGCTTAAACGTTCGAATTATGCCCTGATGGCCACCCAGTGGAGTGATGTGGAATTCTCTGATCACAGATTGGATGTCGTCGCAGTTTTCCAGTGTTTTAATCATTTTGTTAACAGAGGAAAGTTCGGGTACTGATAATACGGTTTTGTGATTTGGTTGATTTGAATTTGATGGTCCAGGTATTAAGGTTTCTTGAATTGACTGAAGTGAATTGTTAGGGTTTGGTACAATAGATTCCTGATTTGATTGAATTGAATTTGTAGATTTTTGCAATTTTTGTTTCACCTGTGCTCGAGTTAGTACTCAGCATTTTTTTCTTCAGAAACACTATCTGAAACGTTACGATTTGTACTGATATTCATCGAGCTTTATTCTCCATTTCAATAATTACTAACCTTCCATTCCTAACCTATATTACTGTATACGTATGGACGGAAATGATTTACGCTCCAAACAAAAGCGATTACTTCCCGTTCAACAGTTGGATAGTTTTTTTCTGCTTTATTAAGTGTACGGCTAGCATATGCGATTGGTAAATCAACATCACTATCCATCAATTGAGACCAAACGGCACATATAGCAACATCACTAGCATCTGTAGAAATTATGAACTCTTTAGAAAAGTTTGGGTATTGTAAAACAGGTGGACTTAAAAACTTAGCTGATTTTTTTAATACATTTGTTAAAGGACTAGAGATTTGCGCACAATTTAATCGATTTAGTATCTTTTGGGGTCGGATAATTTTCAATCGCTGTTACTTTGAGCTGATCAGGTTTTATTCCAGTAGCAGAAATGATATGTCCGAGATAAGTTAGTTCCTTGCGAAGAAAATTACATTTAGAAGCATTTAATTTTAGATTATTTTGCCGAATGCATTGGAATAATTCAAACAATCTTTCGTTGTGTTCTAAAATATTTTTCCCATAAATCACTATATCGTCCAAGTAAACAAAACATTTTATTCCATTTAGGCCAGTGAGAATTGCATTCATAAGCCTCTGGAAAGTAGCTGGAGCTCCCTTTGAGCCAAAGGGCATCCTTAAAAACGGGTAATGTTCAGTGTTGGTACTATATGCAGTTTTCTCACGATCAACGGGATCCATTAGAACTTGGTGATATCGGTTTGATAGATCAAGAGTGCTGAAGTACTGTGATTTGCCAATTAGGTCAAGAATCTCCGTTATGTTAGGTAACAGAGCACCTCGCCAATGGTTACATCATTCAACATGGACTAGAACTTGCTTCTATGTAACAGTTGGCTGTTCCAGTCCCAACCATTATTATACTTATATACTAGGAAAATATTGTCCACCACACATGATCAACTAGTTGCGCATTGTTTCATGGTAATTGGTTACCCACTGTATTTGCTATATTTTAACAGCGCACAACTCAATTGCATGGTACATTGGTACATTTTTTGGTAAATCAAAATATAAAGAAAACAAGTTTGCAGATTTTCCCCTCCAATTAGAATGAGTACGATGGAGAAATAAATAATTTTTGATCAATAAACGATCATTATTTCCGTGACACTGTGAAAGAGTAGATTGCTTAATTTAATTGTGATTAAATAAAAATAACAAAACTAAGTGCAATACATCAAAACAAAACGAAAATATTATCTATTTCTCCATACGGAAAATTTAGTGTGTATACACGCATCTCTAAAACTGTTAAGACGCTTACCAAGAATCAGCTGGTTGGATAATAAACATCCACTTTGATAAAACAACCAGTTCTTGTTCCATAAAAAAGTTTGGATACGGAATAAGAATAATACGTTATTCCTGCTCGCGTCATATTAAATATCGGCGTATATCAGTGCTTTTTGCATATGATTATGACATCATAGCAGAATATGCAGACATTATTGTTAATAATTTATTACATGCATAAATATTTTATTTAAATTATTATTATTATAATTACATATTTATATACATATTTCTATTTTTGTGATTAACATTACTTATTTAAATTTAATTAAGTTAAATTACATAATTATTACTTACAAATGTATTATTATATAAACTAGGAACCATGGCTGATACAGTTAGTTAAACAAACTATTTATTTATAAAATGTTATTATATTATATATTACATATCTAATGATTATATTTATTAATATTATTATATGCTTTACATTATTTCCTAAATAACTAAATTAAATTGTCTTGATTTACCAAAGGATTTTTATCTGTAAATTTTCAGTGAGTCGTAAAAACCTACAACGTGTCGTATTTTCTTTTTGTCGGTTTCTCTTTTAGTTTTTCATGTGTGGTGTTACAATAAGTGAACTTAGTTTGTAGTGTAATAGTGTAAATAAGTGAATATGCCTTACTAAAAGAAAAAAATTCTATGACAATTTAAGTTTGCCAACGTACAGGGTACTTCTTACAAATGAAGTAAAAATAAAATGGAGGTGAGGGTAAAGAAAGGGTGATCACAAGACCAACGATCACAAAGCTTATAGCAGGTATGTTACATAAAATAGTTGTGATACTATTTTAGCTTATCTAAGTGTGCGTGTGTGTTTACAATATATATTTAACATCCTAAAGCAGTATATCTAGCTCCTAGTGATTGGTGGTAAGATCCCATCCCATACGGCTGCCACCTAGCCAGCAATATACTGCACCACCATAAGGTCACTAGGAGAATTCTGTTAACGGTTCATGGGACAACTATTCTCCATATACTGGAAACCCAAATCGTTCCGTTACATCTATTATTTCATCTTTCAACATTTGTTCAATTTGAAATGAAATCTCAGGTTTGAAAACTTCTGGTAAACGATAAGATGTCTGATATATTGCAGGAGTATTCGGCATAACGTTAAGTTTATGTCGGATTCGGTTCGTATAAGTCAGTTTGTCTCCCTTTAAATGAAATATGTCATACAAATTTCGGCATAGTTCTAGAATTGAATGTTTTTCTTCAGAATCTAATTCTGAAAGATTTAACTGAGCATCAAGTAGTTGTAGACGATTGACTACGGACGATTGGCACGGTATTACCATCCTCTTGAATTGGAAAACTTCATAATTTGTTAAATTTTCTGGACTAATGGTTAATTCTTGAAATTCTACTTAATAAGAAGTGTAATGCCAAGTTTTCCTCGCTACAAAACAATGTTTATCCCTGGGACCCATGATCTCCACACCGAGTCGTGAAGTATTCTTGATTAAAGCACGTTAGCCTTATGCCTAGCCCTATATTCATGGATTCTGCTCTCTTAACTGAGGATCATTATCATTCCAATCGAAATTAAAGATGAAGAATCTCTTTTGCATCCTGCCTCTATTGGGATTCAATCCCGGTACCTCTCGATAGCTTTAAAACCTGTACTATTTGCTCGGTTATTATTTTTTTTCTTTAATTTCCAAGAAAATTTATTTTCGGTTTGTATATCGATTATTATCGGAGATACGTTTGTATCCAAAATCTTTTTTATTCGATTGTATTAACCGGATGATATGTTAAAAGTTGATTGAAAGTTGACAAAAGTTGGATTTTTTATATTGTATCTAAAATCTCTATGTATGGCTATTACAAGTGGAACACAATCTTGTTCACATGACCGCGGGTCCACTTACAGGCGGATTCTAGAGTGTTTCGAAATTATTGGTTTACAATTACCCTGAAGAAAGTAATCCTTGGAATTATATATTTTGAGTGGAACGTTTTAAGTTAAATTCAGGATACAATTATGAGTATTTGAGTGCAACTATTTACACATATTTGAGTTTGTATAGACTTCTAAGTAAATATTTTTTGAGTGGGTTTCTTTAAGTGAAATAACAGAATAAAATTATATTATGAATTTGAGCCAACATCTTAAATGGTTTTTTAGGTGAATTGTATGAGTGAAAATAAATGAATATTTCACTTTGACTTGCATAAAATTTGAGTGTATTTTAAAATTTAAATTGAGTTAAAAATCAAACATTGAGTAGGAAAAATACTTTATCTTGTTTGAATTTGCATATAGATTTTGAATTATAATTTAAGGTATTTTGAACTTTTGAACTATGTTGAGTGAATTTTCTTAAGTAAAATACCAAGTATACAATTCTAGTATGGGATTGAATCAAATTTTAAAGTGTATCATTTCAAAGTAGATTTGTTACGCAATCTTAAGTGATTTAAGCAAAATTTAAAAAAAAAAAAAGAAATTGTGTTTGAACTTGAGCAACTTGAGCAAACGTGGTTTAAATCTGCATCTCAATATATAAAAAAGATGTAAAAAATGTATGTGTGCGAATCAGTTAAGAACTTTTCGAGCTTTTCGTTTCTTTGCCACCAGCTCTCTTACTTCAAGTGGATAGTTTTTACAGTTGTTGTTATTTGCGTATTTGAAAGATGTACTTTGCCATGCAGCTTGTTGTATGTTTTCTATCAGCCTTTCTACTTCCTCTTCGACTTGTATAATGTTCCTTATTGGTGCTTGAAGATTGGTGTTTTGTTCTAATAATTCTCGAAAAATTTTCCAATTGGTTTTCTTATTGGACAGTCTCGCTGTGATTTCTTTTTCAATTATTGTTTCACTAACCGATGACGGTAACTGACCGATGACGGTAATAACAGGAGAGTGGTCCGATGTAAGCTCTTCATTATTTTCCAAACGAATATAGTTATCTGATATACCTTTTGTCACAAAAGTCTATAAGATCCGGTGTTTTGTTTAAATCTGTTGGCCAGTAATTTGGTGAGCCACCATATTGAAAGTCACATTTTAATTTTTTTTCCTGCTTCAAACAATTCTCTCCCTTTTGGTGTAGTAACTCTGGATCCCCAGCATGTGTTTTGCGCATTGAAGTCGCCACCAATGATAAAACAACCTTCCATGGTGTTAAAAAATTCTTCATAATCGTCTCTTTTCAGAATATGTCGTGGTGGATAGTATATTGCTGATACATTTATTTATTTGTACTTTGTGCGAGTTTTGACTGTTGTAACTTGCATAGATTCACTTTCAATTTTAAATTCTTCGTTGTGTCTTATATTCTCTTTAATAAGAATGGCAGATCCGCCTTTTGCTCTCTCTGATGGATGGATAGAATGGTAAAATCTGTACCCACGTATTCTGGCATATGAGGAGTTAGTAAAATGGGTTTCAGACATTAGACAAATATCAATTTTTTGTTTAAATAGAAATATTTCCAGCTCGGGAATGTGTTGGATCAGCCCATTCGCATTCCAAATTACTATTCTGAGCGTTTGTAAATTTATTTTTATTTGTATTTTCTAGTCGTGTTGGGTAACGATGATGACAAGTTTCTCAACTGTTCAAATATGAGTTTATTGGTCGCAGCCTGCTCATCAAGTTTTTTATTTAGAGCATCTATTCATTTCACGACATCTATCAAAATTTGGCCGTCGTTGCTATCCTTTGCTTTTGCCTGTTGACATTCGGTCACCTGTGCATATGATTCTTTTCCTCGAAATTTATATAATTCCCGGTTTGTCTGTTGATTGGTCGGGGCTTCACTAGCAGGGTTTCTACGGTTTAGATCAGACTTTCTAGTGCGATTTCTTATATTTTGTAACTCTTTAGCTACCTCACAGCCACTGTAATTAGCTGGATGTTGACCTTTGCAAGTTAATGAATTTTGGAGCTGAGTTCCTATCTAATGTACACGTGCTCGTAAGGTGGTTACCAGCACATTTAACGCATCCTGCCATACGTCCACAGTATCTCTGAGTGTGATTGAAGCCCTGACATTTTTTACATTGGACTATCTGCAGAGACTTTTTCTTCACTGGTTCTATTCTTTCATATTTTGAATGGCTCAAATATCATAAATTTTTTGAATATTTTCCTCCTTGCCAAACGTTAGCATGAATAACGGTAGCCCGCGTTTTGTGACGACACTGTAGCCTTTCTCATCTACCTTTCTCTCTTTTTTAATGATGTTTGCAGCATCCTTAATGTCGAATCCTTTACTCTGCAGCTCGGCAATTATATCTTCACTCTCGCATGTTTGATGTAGTCCTCTAGCCATAACCTTATGCTGAGAAGCAATGGAGATAATTTGAAATGGAGATATACGAAATTACATCCAGTTGGTACATGGCAGTCAAGATAAATGCATGTAAACCTTAGTTGGATTTCTCATCGGGTATTTTTGCGACTGTATATAGGGTGAAGTAAAGTAGTGTTGCACTTTATCTGAAATTAAAAATGAGTCTTAAATGATACTTCTGGAAACTACGGTTTGTTTTACAAAATTTATGTTACTCATTCGTCTGTTCTATGTGTCTTTAGAATTGGGACGGGTAGTTTCGGGTAAGAACAACCAACAAAGCTGCTGTATGTACTTTCCTTAAATTTTACATTTTAGGTTTAAATCCAAACAGAAGTTCGAACGGCATGTCTGCAGTAGACGAGTGAGGAGTAGTATTATAAACAAACATCGCATAACTAAGCCGAGAATCCCAGTCTAGCGGATCGTTTCTAATGAGTGACTACTTGGAAGTGGCCCGACCATATCGAGGAACAATTTTTCAAATGGATGTTTCGACGTATAGTTGTTATTTTCATGGGCATTTTTGTATGCAATGAATGTTTATTTTTTTGACAAGTGTTGCAAGATTTAATAAAATTTTCAATTTTTCGCATCATTCTAGGAAAATAATAATATTGCTTCAATCGCTTATACGTTCGAATTATGCCCTGATGGCCACCCAGTGGAGTGATGTGGAATTCTCTGATCACAGATTGGATGTCGTCGCAGTTTTCCAGTGTTTTAATCATTTTGTTAACAGAGGAAAGTTCGGGTACTGATAATACGGTTTTGTGATTTGGTTGATTTGAATTTGATGGTCCAGGTATTAAGGTTTCTTGAATTGACTGAAGTGAATTGTTAGGGTTTGGTACAATAGATTCCTGATTTGATTGAATTGAATTTGTAGATTTTTGCAATTTTTGTTTCACCTGTGCTCGAGTTAGTACTCAGCATTTTTTTCTTCAGAAACACTATCTGAAACGTTACGATTTGTACTGATATTCATCGAGCTTTATTCTCCATTTCAATAATTACTAACCTTCCATTCCTAACCTATATTACTGTATACGTATGGACGGAAATGATTTACGCTCCAAACAAAAGCGATTACTTCCCGTTCAACAGTTGGATAGTTTTTTTCTGCTTTATTAAGTGTACGGCTAGCATATGCGATTGGTAAATCAACATCACTATCCATCAATTGAGACCAAACGGCACATATAGCAACATCACTAGCATCTGTAGAAATTATGAACTCTTTAGAAAAGTTTGGGTATTGTAAAACAGGTGGACTTAAAAACTTAGCTGATTTTTTTAATACATTTGTTAAAGGACTAGAGATTTGCGCACAATTTAATCGATTTAGTATCTTTTGGGGTCGGATAATTTTCAATCGCTGTTACTTTGAGCTGATCAGGTTTTATTCCAGTAGCAGAAATGATATGTCCGAGATAAGTTAGTTCCTTGCGAAGAAAATTACATTTAGAAGCATTTAATTTTAGATTATTTTGCCGAATGCATTGGAATAATTCAAACAATCTTTCGTTGTGTTCTAAAATATTTTTCCCATAAATCACTATATCGTCCAAGTAAACAAAACATTTTATTCCATTTAGGCCAGTGAGAATTGCATTCATAAGCCTCTGGAAAGTAGCTGGAGCTCCCTTTGAGCCAAAGGGCATCCTTAAAAACGGGTAATGTTCAGTGTTGGTACTATATGCAGTTTTCTCACGATCAACGGGATCCATTAGAACTTGGTGATATCGGTTTGATAGATCAAGAGTGCTGAAGTACTGTGATTTGCCAATTAGGTCAAGAATCTCCGTTATGTTAGGTAACAGAGCACCTCGCCAATGGTTACATCATTCAACATGGACTAGAACTTGCTTCTATGTAACAGTTGGCTGTTCCAGTCCCAACCATTATTATACTTATATACTAGGAAAATATTGTCCACCACACATGATCAACTAGTTGCGCATTGTTTCATGGTAATTGGTTACCCACTGTATTTGCTATATTTTAACAGCGCACAACTCAATTGCATGGTACATTGGTACATTTTTTGGTAAATCAAAATATAAAGAAAACAAGTTTGCAGATTTTCCCCTCCAATTAGAATGAGTACGATGGAGAAATAAATAATTTTTGATCAATAAACGATCATTATTTCCGTGACACTGTGAAAGAGTAGATTGCTTAATTTAATTGTGATTAAATAAAAATAACAAAACTAAGTGCAATACATCAAAACAAAACGAAAATATTATCTATTTCTCCATACGGAAAATTTAGTGTGTATACACGCATCTCTAAAACTGTTAAGACGCTTACCAAGAATCAGCTGGTTGGATAATAAACATCCACTTTGATAAAACAACCAGTTCTTGTTCCATAAAAAAGTTTGGATACGGAATAAGAATAATACGTTATTCCTGCTCGCGTCATATTAAATATCGGCGTATATCAGTGCTTTTTGCATATGATTATGACATCATAGCAGAATATGCAGACATTATTGTTAATAATTTATTACATGCATAAATATTTTATTTAAATTATTATTATTATAATTACATATTTATATACATATTTCTATTTTTGTGATTAACATTACTTATTTAAATTTAATTAAGTTAAATTACATAATTATTACTTACAAATGTATTATTATATAAACTAGGAACCATGGCTGATACAGTTAGTTAAACAAACTATTTATTTATAAAATGTTATTATATTATATATTACATATCTAATGATTATATTTATTAATATTATTATATGCTTTACATTATTTCCTAAATAACTAAATTAAATTGTCTTGATTTACCAAAGGATTTTTATCTGTAAATTTTCAGTGAGTCGTAAAAACCTACAACGTGTCGTATTTTCTTTTTGTCGGTTTCTCTTTTAGTTTTTCATGTGTGGTGTTACAATAAGTGAACTTAGTTTGTAGTGTAATAGTGTAAATAAGTGAATATGCCTTACTAAAAGAAAAAAATTCTATGACAATTTAAGTTTGCCAACGTACAGGGTACTTCTTACAAATGAAGTAAAAATAAAATGGAGGTGAGGGTAAAGAAAGGGTGATCACAAGACCAACGATCACAAAGCTTATAGCAGGTATGTTACATAAAATAGTTGTGATACTATTTTAGCTTATCTAAGTGTGCGTGTGTGTTTACAATATATATTTAACATCCTAAAGCAGTATATCTAGCTCCTAGTGATTGGTGGTAAGATCCCATCCCATACGGCTGCCACCTAGCCAGCAATATACTGCACCACCATAAGGTCACTAGGAGAATTCTGTTAACGGTTCATGGGACAACTATTCTCCATATACTGGAAACCCAAATCGTTCCGTTACATCTATTATTTCATCTTTCAACATTTGTTCAATTTGAAATGAAATCTCAGGTTTGAAAACTTCTGGTAAACGATAAGATGTCTGATATATTGCAGGAGTATTCGGCATAACGTTAAGTTTATGTCGGATTCGGTTCGTATAAGTCAGTTTGTCTCCCTTTAAATGAAATATGTCATACAAATTTCGGCATAGTTCTAGAATTGAATGTTTTTCTTCAGAATCTAATTCTGAAAGATTTAACTGAGCATCAAGTAGTTGTAGACGATTGACTACGGACGATTGGCACGGTATTACCATCCTCTTGAATTGGAAAACTTCATAATTTGTTAAATTTTCTGGACTAATGGTTAATTCTTGAAATTCTACTTAATAAGAAGTGTAATGCCAAGTTTTCCTCGCTACAAAACAATGTTTATCCCTGGGACCCATGATCTCCACACCGAGTCGTGAAGTATTCTTGATTAAAGCACGTTAGCCTTATGCCTAGCCCTATATTCATGGATTCTGCTCTCTTAACTGAGGATCATTATCATTCCAATCGAAATTAAAGATGAAGAATCTCTTTTGCATCCTGCCTCTATTGGGATTCAATCCCGGTACCTCTCGATAGCTTTAAAACCTGTACTATTTGCTCGGTTATTATTTTTTTTCTTTAATTTCCAAGAAAATTTATTTTCGGTTTGTATATCGATTATTATCGGAGATACGTTTGTATCCAAAATCTTTTTTATTCGATTGTATTAACCGGATGATATGTTAAAAGTTGATTGAAAGTTGACAAAAGTTGGATTTTTTATATTGTATCTAAAATCTCTATGTATGGCTATTACAAGTGGAACACAATCTTGTTCACATGACCGCGGGTCCACTTACAGGCGGATTCTAGAGTGTTTCGAAATTATTGGTTTACAATTACCCTGAAGAAAGTAATCCTTGGAATTATATATTTTGAGTGGAACGTTTTAAGTTAAATTCAGGATACAATTATGAGTATTTGAGTGCAACTATTTACACATATTTGAGTTTGTATAGACTTCTAAGTAAATATTTTTTGAGTGGGTTTCTTTAAGTGAAATAACAGAATAAAATTATATTATGAATTTGAGCCAACATCTTAAATGGTTTTTTAGGTGAATTGTATGAGTGAAAATAAATGAATATTTCACTTTGACTTGCATAAAATTTGAGTGTATTTTAAAATTTAAATTGAGTTAAAAATCAAACATTGAGTAGGAAAAATACTTTATCTTGTTTGAATTTGCATATAGATTTTGAATTATAATTTAAGGTATTTTGAACTTTTGAACTATGTTGAGTGAATTTTCTTAAGTAAAATACCAAGTATACAATTCTAGTATGGGATTGAATCAAATTTTAAAGTGTATCATTTCAAAGTAGATTTGTTACGCAATCTTAAGTGATTTAAGCAAAATTTAAAAAAAAAAAAAGAAATTGTGTTTGAACTTGAGCAACTTGAGCAAACGTGGTTTAAATCTGCATCTCAATATATAAAAAAGATGTAAAAAATGTATGTGTGCGAATCAGTTGAGAACTTTTCGAGCTTTTCGTTTCTTTGCCACCAGCTCTCTTACTTCAAGTGGATAGTTTTTACAGTTGTTGTTATTTGCGTATTTGAAAGATGTACTTTGCCATGCAGCTTGTTGTATGTTTTCTATCAGCCTTTCTACTTCCTCTTCGACTTGTATAATGTTCCTTATTGGTGCTTGAAGATTGGTGTTTTGTTCTAATAATTCTCGAAAAATTTTCCAATTGGTTTTCTTATTGGACAGTCTCGCTGTGATTTCTTTTTCAATTATTGTTTCACTAACCGATGACGGTAACTGACCGATGACGGTAATAACAGGAGAGTGGTCCGATGTAAGCTCTTCATTATTTTCCAAACGAATATAGTTATCTGATATACCTTTTGTCACAAAAGTCTATAAGATCCGGTGTTTTGTTTAAATCTGTTGGCCAGTAATTTGGTGAGCCACCATATTGAAAGTCACATTTTAATTTTTTTTCCTGCTTCAAACAATTCTCTCCCTTTTGGTGTAGTAACTCTGGATCCCCAGCATGTGTTTTGCGCATTGAAGTCGCCACCAATGATAAAACAACCTTCCATGGTGTTAAAAAATTCTTCATAATCGTCTCTTTTCAGAATATGTCGTGGTGGATAGTATATTGCTGATACATTTATTTATTTGTACTTTGTGCGAGTTTTGACTGTTGTAACTTGCATAGATTCACTTTCAATTTTAAATTCTTCGTTGTGTCTTATATTCTCTTTAATAAGAATGGCAGATCCGCCTTTTGCTCTCTCTGATGGATGGATAGAATGGTAAAATCTGTACCCACGTATTCTGGCATATGAGGAGTTAGTAAAATGGGTTTCAGACATTAGACAAATATCAATTTTTTGTTTAAATAGAAATATTTCCAGCTCGGGAATGTGTTGGATCAGCCCATTCGCATTCCAAATTACTATTCTGAGCGTTTGTAAATTTATTTTTATTTGTATTTTCTAGTCGTGTTGGGTAACGATGATGACAAGTTTCTCAACTGTTCAAATATGAGTTTATTGGTCGCAGCCTGCTCATCAAGTTTTTTATTTAGAGCATCTATTCATTTCACGACATCTATCAAAATTTGGCCGTCGTTGCTATCCTTTGCTTTTGCCTGTTGACATTCGGTCACCTGTGCATATGATTCTTTTCCTCGAAATTTATATAATTCCCGGTTTGTCTGTTGATTGGTCGGGGCTTCACTAGCAGGGTTTCTACGGTTTAGATCAGACTTTCTAGTGCGATTTCTTATATTTTGTAACTCTTTAGCTACCTCACAGCCACTGTAATTAGCTGGATGTTGACCTTTGCAAGTTAATGAATTTTGGAGCTGAGTTCCTATCTAATGTACACGTGCTCGTAAGGTGGTTACCAGCACATTTAACGCATCCTGCCATACGTCCACAGTATCTCTGAGTGTGATTGAAGCCCTGACATTTTTTACATTGGACTATCTGCAGAGACTTTTTCTTCACTGGTTCTATTCTTTTATATTTTGAATGGCTCAAATATCATAAATTTTTTGAATATTTTCCTCCTTGCCAAACGTTAGCATGAATAACGGTAGCCCGCGTTTTGTGACGACACTGTAGCCTTTCTCATCTACCTTTCTCTCTTTTTTAATGATGTTTGCAGCATCCTTAATGTCGAATCCTTTACTCTGCAGCTCGGCAATTATATCTTCACTCTCGCATGTTTGATGTAGTCCTCTAGCCATAACCTTAATTGGTCTTTTCTGCTTGTCCTCATATGTATTCCACTGAACTTTCTTAGCATTAAGCTTCATACAGAGATTTCTATAAGCATCTGAGCCTGGAACATTTACCTTCCAAACATCATTATTTAGTGCTACTAGCTTGAAATCCTTGTCCGTAACTGAGGTCATCAGAGCCTTGACAGCCGGGTAGTCTTTAATACCAACTATGTTTATTGGTGGAGGCTGTTTTTTTTCACTGTGTTAGGAATTTCATCGTTGCACTGAGTAGTTGGTTTACTTGATGTTGAGGTTTGCTTTCCCTGCTCAACATATTCTGGCGATGATTCTGCTTTTTGTTTCATTCTGGGCTTGTTTTTTTTCACGATCCAATCAGATTCCCTTGCCACTTTCTCTTCATCGGAAACTGCCGTGTTGAATGTGGCGGTTTTTCTTATGTTTCTTGATCCTAGTATCCACTGGGAACTGGTTCCTATTTCTCTTCCGAGTTCCTCTTCGTCTGTGTAATAATTATTACAGACTTGTTTATTTTCTTTACCTGATTCGATGATCCTTGAAGATAAAGGTGATGATAAAGTCATATTAATATCTCCTAGAACTAACGAGTTGCTACTTTTTTTTGGTGATCTTCTTATATTTGGTCTTTTTTGGAACGGGTTTGATGTTCCGTAGTTATGCACCAGATGGCCCTCCTCAGAAGCCATAGAAGCCAGTCTCCATAGAGCGTGGATTTACCAATGTTGATATTGGTGTACCACCTTTATTTAAAAAAAAAAAAATTCTCATCGACCCAATAGTTTTGGCCGGCATTGTATATAAAATAATTAAAAAGAAACTACTATCACTGCACTTGTTCACTATTTTATTTTTATTTTATCGCTTACATTATCGATTTCACGTCCAAAGTAGAGTATTTTTTGATTCATTTCACCTTCCAAGATAAAACTAAGCTAAACAATCTGACTCAGCTACTTAAAAGGGAAATCAAAGATTTGAAATGCGAATCTATCAGTAACTACCTCAGAAAATTATCTAATGATACTAGTACTGATTATTCTCTCTGGAGAGCAACCAGAAGAATTAAAAGGCCAATAATGCATATTCCTCCAATCAGAACAGAAGATAACAAATGTGCCAGAAATAACGAAGATAAAGTACGAAATTTTGTTGAATACCTGGAAAAAATATTTGAACCAGATGAAGACCAATCATTGGAAGCCGAAACAATAACTGGAAAGGTCGTACAGGAAAGTGAAGAAATCCTGCGAGCAACACCAAAAGAAGTCATGTATGAGATAAAAACAAATATGAATCCGAGAAAAGCGCCGGGTTATGACCTTATCACAGCAGAAATTTTAAAAGAACTACCAAGGAAAGCTTTATTAAAGCTCACCATAATATTATAAATGCCGCCTCTCGATTGAAATATGTACCCAGCCTCTGGAAAATTGCAGAAGTAATTATGATTCCTAAACCTGGGAAGCCACCACACAAAACTGGATCATACAGGCCAATATCACTATTACCAGTTATGTCTAAACACTTTGAGAAATTATTAGTAAAAAGACTAAATCCGATAATTGAGAGGAAAAACCTGATTCCAAATCATCAATTCGGTTTTCGCAACCAACACTCAACATTAGATCAAGTACACAGAGTAACTAATATTATTGAAAGAGCATTAGAGGAGAAAAAAGTCTGCTCAACGATATTCTTAGACGTTGCACAGGCCTTTGATAAAGTTTGGCACGAAGGACTTAACTATAAGTTAAGAACTGAACTACCAATGCAATTCACTACAATATTAGAATCATACTTGAAAGATAGATTCTTTAGAGTAAAATTAGACGATCTAATGATCTCCCTGTATTAGAAAACAACACTGTGGCGATATTTGCTGATGACATGGCAATCTTAGCTGTTGGAGATAGCAACGATGAATCAACTCAGAGTTTACAGTTAGCTATAACTCAAATACATAACTGGACCAAAAGATGACGAATTAAACTTAACGAAACTAAATCAGTTCACATCAATTTTACAAACAAACGACTCGAACATATTCCGGTTACAATTAATCAAGAAATAATACCGTATGCCAACACGGCTAAGTATCTTGGCATGACACTAGATGCAAAACTACGATGGAAAGCACACGTCAAAAAGAAAAGTGAAGAACTGGGGCTTAAATATAGAAAGATGTATTGGCTGATAGGAAGGAGCTCCGCTCTATCAACATACAACAAACTTCTATTATATAAACAAATATTAAAATCGATTTTGACTTATGGTATCCAACTTTGGGGTTGTACCAAACAGAGCAACGTGGAAATCATCCAAAGATTTCAAAACAAAGTATTAAGGAACATCGTTGATGCACCTTAAAGTGGGCACTGTTTCAAAGGAAAACCAAAAAAATGCAGTGAGACATAAGCAAAGGCTCGAACAACATGTTAACACGGAGGCAACTAAGCTGCAACAACAACACAGATATTGTACGCAGGCTCAAACGAACTAAACCTTTTGAGCTGGTGTAATTGCTAGTGTAAACAGCGTAATGCTGATCCAAAATCCACAATAACGATGTGGTTTAATTCAATTTATCAGACACTATGGAACACCAGTGGGAAGAAGCCATAGATTAATACAACATAGGAAATTAAGTTAAGAATAAAATTGCTCATTAGTCCAGGTTTCTAGATTGTAATAATTGTTAATTTAAAATATTTAAATAAAATTGAAAAAAAAAAAAAAACAGTCTGGCACATTTTTTAGTGCTGCATATCGTTGTTTTGCGTGTGAATTTAATGATTTTGCAATGGATAAACAGGACGTTGAAGGAGGTTCACTATTATAACTGATTTTATCGACACATTGGATAATTATAACTGAAACAATTGCAAACAATGTATACTGACAAGTTATGCTATGTGATTCCCGATTTAATTTGAACTATTCTTTAGTTAAAAACCTAGATTATTAACAAATACAGCACAATTTTAAAATTTACATCATTCCTGCAAATTGTTCGAATCACTGAACTTCGGAAAACAGTTTATGTCACAGATACAACTAATTTTCTGAACATTCAGATTACAAAACGGGCTGTCGACACGTCAACGTAGAAAATAATAGATGACGTGTTAATGCCCATCCCATGGTTGCTTAGTATAGACTTATAGACACTGTACCTTGATATAAATTAGAATTTAATTGAAAAATTTCCCAGATTTTTGTAGGCAGGCCTCATTTTTAATAAGTACAGGTCACATGTATAAGTTAACCTATAACATATGCGGATTGAGACCATATGTCCACCCATTAAGTTCATTCATGTAACTATCTGTTAAAAATTCTTCTTCCTATTTTTATGTATATGCAATGTACATATACAGTGTCCAATCTATCTTCCATTGACAGCTCATGTTAGTTAATTCTTTTACAAAAAATTCATTCATCAATATAATATGTACATTTCAATTATCACACACAATACCTCTCGAGTATATAGATATGTATATACGTACATACATAAATATTAAGTCGGCCATTCAAAGCCATTTGTCGTCTCTATTCACAATTTCTCAACAAACAAACATAACAACAAGAATAAAAGTATCTTATCGATTTCTCGACATTGTTATTGTTCATTTCATGTACTCAATTTTAAGTTACTTAAAATGAAATTTAATAAAAATAAAACCGAACCAAACCTAAAATAAAAAAAAATCGTTTATTTATTTTTTTTTTTTTAAGAATATTAAAAAGAAGAACGAGACCAGATGCAATTTTTCTAGCATTATTCTTCTTCATTACTATTACGTATTCATAATATTCTTAACCGATATGAAGAAGAAATGTTTCTATTGTTTGCTTTCATTCTATCTTTAGTACGTATACACAGACATAAGACTTTTATCTTTAGAAAAATTTGGAATTAAATAGAAATTATATTTTCAGATTAGATTTCTTCAATTTGACCCTAAGATGATGATGATGATGATGATGCCTTTTGTGTCTGTGAAAGTAAAGACGATCGAAATACAGAAGTTTCGATATCTAACAAAACAAAAATTCTAAGTCGTATGCTATACAGAGATGAGATAATAAAATTCTTATTTGTGGTTTTGTACGAGGTATTAAGTATGTACATACATATTGTATACATAGATAAATCTGTTGTCTGCACGTGTGATTTTTTTCTTATATGGACCATTTTGTTGTTGTTATTTTAAAAATTCATTTGAGTTTGAAATTTCTTCATTTTATTATGTTAAAATTATTGTTACTTCTACTATTCGAGATGCTTATCTTATATATATATCCATAGTTAAGTCGTGATTTTATTTATATTTGAGGACATTCGAATATAAAAACTACTTTGCATATCTTTATACGTATATACTTATACATGTAACTATCTATGTACATATATTTACTGATCTTTCGGATCTGGGAAATAAATTCTATTAATTCCTTCAAGAGCATCCTTTATTTGGGGAATCATGGCATGATTCATAGCGAAAATCAAAACATTTTATTATTAAATTTTCGATTTTCTCTCGTCTTATCTTGATTACATCTTTATCTGTTTCAATAAATTACATCAATATTGATTACAATCTGATCCAAAAACATAACAAAAAAAAAAAAAAAAAAAATCTGTTCAATTCGTTCTCTTTAATTTATCAACATGAAAATGAAATATTTAATCGAAATGAAAAATAAATCAAAATACATTGGATAAGAGATAAATTCCTGTTTGCTGTGGAAAAACCGTATTTTGATCTGTGCGGTGTTCCCATTTTACTAATCCACTGTCGTATTATTATTATTAAGAATTTCACAGAGTTTATTTCTTATCTACATACATACATACAGATATAAAAATGTTGCATGCAGATGTACCTACTCGTGTGTTTATAAATTTTTTTTTGGTTTGTTTACATGTTTTTCGTTCAATAAATAATGAAATCAACACAATATTTAATTAATATTTTTTATGAAGGTACCTCATAAATCTCAGGTAATTTTCAATTTTAATTTAAACAAAAAAAAAGAGTAAGATTTCTTATATAAAATTATTGGTTTCCGTAATAAACAAAAATTTATCAGAATTTAATTTTATAATTTTTAACACATCTGAACAAATTCCGTATAATTATTGCGCGCAGGCATTCTCTTTCTGAGAAGGAAATAAATTTCACGAAGGCAGATGTTTTTCTAAATAAACCAAATTACGATTTATATTTCTAATTAACTGTTCGCTGAAGTAAAATTTTAAAATTAAAAAAACCTATAACGCTGTTAAAAAAAACAAAGAATTGTGTTTTGTCTAACGGGGTACGATTCTTAGTATACATGACAGACTTTCATCCCACGAAAATTTAAAATAACCTCGCAGACTTTTTCGTCATTTACCGTTTTGCTATTTGGCCTCACTTCTAACACACCAAGCCAAGACACAAGCATAGTTCCTGATGACACAGCATAGTTCCACTGTTCAACAGGTTTTGCGACTCCCACAGCCATTACATGTAACACCAATTGTGTGCGTTCTAAACCTAAAACAGCGGATGAAGGGAATTTTCGAATTTTCTTGTTGCTGTTATGCTAGACTCTGTTTAACCATTGACTGGTTTGTTTGATTAATTTAAGGAACAAATGAACTTTAGCCAATGGGTTATCTAAAAGCTGTCCGCAGCCTTTGCCCAATAAAGATACATTAGTATTACTATCTAAGCTTCGCTTGCGCATTAAGTTAGCCAACCTGTCGATAATTTGTGTACATGCGCCCACAGAAATCAGCCAGCCCCATGATAAAGACTCATTTTACAATGACTTGGACGATCTGTACCCGAACACGATGTTAGAATGGTAATTGTTAATGCTAGAGATGGTAGAAATCAGGCCGAATTGTGTGAAAAGAAAACATAGCTCCATACTCCCGATATGAAACTGTGACCGATAATGGTGAGAGAATGTTGTACTTTGCTTTTGCTCACGACCTGAGAATAACAACTTATCGGTAAGTAAATGTAGGCAGCGATCATCATTTTGTTGCTGTAAAGCTACGATGGGGGCTGCAAGTGGTTAACCCTTGCGTTATAAAGGGAATTGAAGGTGCTTGGGGAACAAGCTGAAGGTCGTGATCCGTGGCTGCTTTATATTTTAATAAATAAATTAGATTTGGATGCGAAGCAGGCGTGGGCTCATGGGACTGCCTAGAATTATTTTCCAACTTGATCAACTATTCAAATTTCTGATTAACTTTAGAAAGCTTTAATTCGTGCCAATTAAAAAGATCAAATACTGCAAAAAGGATCAGTTCTTTGGTATCGCAATCATTCACGCCAACATGTCCGTTATGTCCATTACCTAAGCAAATGCGGTAATTGTATGGGGGTATCCAGCTCCGAACGAAAACAAGTAGTAGTAGACAAGAAACTATGCTTTAACTGTTTGTCGTCTACTCATCAGTCGACGGTTTGTAAATCCAGATTCAGTTGCAGAATTTGCAGATCCAGAGTCCACTGCTGTGAACAAAGATAATAATTCAGAGGACAAATTGATTGAACAACAAGAATCAACAAGCTATAATGCAACGTTAAAAACGAGTCATTCACTAATTGGGCAACACCAAACGATCCTACCAACGGCAAATGTTTCAGTGAAATATAGATTTGGAAAACAACATAGATGGCGAATTTTACTTGATTCAGGATCTCGGTTACAAATACAATGGAAAAGATCGAATGTTAACATAACTGGAATAACGCCTGGTTCTGTGAGCTCGAGAGAAAAGGCGTGTATATTGATGGAATCATTGTACAATTATAATTTACAAATAGAGGTGAACGCGTTAGTCAACCATTTGCCGTCTAATCTACCGTGATATCCTACTAATATACAGGATATATGATTAGTTGAAAATAGGGAGCTAGCTGACCCCGATTTTGACAAACCAGCTCCCATAGACATTATAATCGGAGCATATAAATTCTTTACTGTGATTGAAAATTATGTAAGAAACAGTTTAACTCAATTATATGACAGAAAACCGAGTTTGCTTGGATAGTGTTTGGCCAACAGAACTTACAAAATGAGATCTATTCATATCATACGTCGCTAAATATTCAAGTTGATGTGAATATAGACGATACATTTAAAAGATTTTGGGAGATTGAAGAGATGCCGAATTACAATAACATTTCTCCAGAAGTAGTTGAATGCGAAGAAGATATATTGTTAAACTACCATTTAAAAGGGCATCTTCAAAACTAGGGGATTCATTAATTGTTGCAACGCAGCAAAATTTAAGGAACAGTACGTCAAATCAAATTCGAGAGTATATTGAAATCGGACCCATGGTAGAAATACCACAAAACAATTAAAGGTGAGCGAAGAGAGATACTTCTATTTGCCTCATCACGCGGTAATTAAAGAAGCTAGTGAAACAACAAAAGTACGGGTAGTTTTTGATGGTTCAAGCAAAACCACAAACCGAACTTTACCGAATGATTGTCTGATGGTCAGACTGACTATCCAACCAAGATTATGGATTATTCTAATGAGATTTAGGTGTCACAGAACGGCCATCACAGCCGATAAAGAAACAATGTACCGCCCGGTAATCATATCTGAGGATGATACCGATTATCAAAGGTTACTTTGGCGTGAGAATTCCGGAGAATAACTCAGACAATACAAGTTAGCTACAGTAACATTTGGCGTCGCATGTTCCGCCTATTTGGCAATTATGACTCTACAACAATTAGCTCGTGACAATGGAAACGAGGACGTAACACGACATGTGCTGAACGGTTTTCATGTTGACGATTTATTAACTGGAGCAAAGCACAAGGTAAAATGCTATCAAATTCAAACAACAAATAACTGCGGTATTAGCAAAAGGAGGTTTCGTACTGAGGAAATGAAAATCCAATACTCCAAGTTTAAGCGCAGACGCAAAATACACATACTGTAGAAGACATATTTACGTTCCGAGTTAATGCTGAATATGAAGAGCCAATCACAAAGAGGATAGACATATCTGAAGCGTTTAGAGTATTCGATTCGCTAGGTTTCTTGTCTCCGTCAGTAGTTTTATTGAAAATTCTACTTCAAAAATTAGGGCTGCTCAAGCTCAGTTGGGATGAAGAACTCCCTGAATCGTACGAAAATGAGTACAAGGCAGTGAGAAAAGGATTTACTAATCACTATGCAGATGTACAAATACAGGGTTTTGCGCATACACCAGTAAAATAGCTTACAGCGCCGTCATAAATAATAAATAATCATAAATTTGGTGACCAAAACTAAAGTCACACCTGTAAAGAAAATATCACTTCCATAGGTTGGAATTATGTGCTGCTCATTCGTTGGCTCAGGTGATGCATGTAATTAAAGAAATTTCAAGCCCAGATATTATACGCTTGGATCGACTCCGCCATAGAACTCGCGTGGCTTTGAACATATTCTGCAAGATGGAAGACGTGTGTAGCGAATCGGATATATAAAATCTTGGACAGGTTTCCGCGGCATCATTGGGCACAGATGAGAGCGGCTGATAATCCCTTTGATAACGGTTCCAGTGGAGTATTACCACACCAATTGGTAAATCTAAATCAATAGTGGTATGGATCGAAGTGGTTAAAACTTTCCGACGTTCCTTGCTCTGATATACGATCGAATCAAACCCAGAAACCAACAAATCAGTTATAGAGAAGGAACTTAGCAAAATGAAATTGCCAGAAATTGTTTTTACAATTATAATCGAGGTCGAATGGTTGAGTGTCCTCTTTGAGAGAAAATCAAAACTCAATAAAATTCTTGGTGTCGTCACATACATTAACCGATAATTTGGTGAATTAAAGTCAAGAGAAATAGAGGAGGCAAGAGTAGTTTGTATTATATGGGCGCAGAATAATCGATTCGGAGGAGATATAGCGAACTTGAGAAAGTACGGTACGGTGAAAATTAGTACGAGATTTTTTCTTTACCACCCGTTTTCGATGCAACAAGTGTACTACGTGTAGGAGGGCGATTGTTCAACACTGATTTAGATCATGACAGCAGAGATTCAGCCATACTGCCTGCTGATCATGTGTTTACAGAGCGAATGACATGGGAGGTACATCACAATAATCTTCATGCTGGTCCGACATTGACGAATAATATCACAAGACAAAAATATTGTACTGTGAACGGACGTGCAAAAATACGGTCAATATTGAAAGGTTATGTGGTTTGAGTAAAATATGCGCACCAGACTAGTAAGCAATTAATGGGGAATCTACCGGGCAAACATGTGACACCAACACCATTCACTAACTGTGGAATTGATTTTGCGGGTCCGATTTACTTCGCATCAAAGAAGGGTTATTTATGTGTTTTTGTCTGTCTATCAGTGAAGGCAATACACGTTGAATCCGTGAGCGTCCTAACCAGCGAAGTATTTTTGGAGGCTCTAAAGCGTTTCACGGCGAGACGAGGAGTGCCAAAGAAAATATATATAGGTAATTTTTTGATTGGCACATCAACTGGAGCTATTGCTGAAATCTCAATTACGTCGAAAGTAGATTCATTATTGTCAAGGTGGCAGAGGGTACAAAACAGGGTACACTGATTCTGGGAAAAATATTCAACGGATTACTTGAACACACTACAGCAGCGAAAGAAGTGGCAAAAACCCAACGAAAATCTCAAAATAGATGACATCGTGTTAATAAAAGAGAACGGTACATCCCGGAGACGACGATATCGTAAGAATTGTGACAATTAAACCAAAAAATGTCACGTTACAACGACCGGTAGTCAAGTTATGCAGGCTGCCTATATTGTTTAACGTAAGGGACGTTAACGGCGGGGAGTATGTTCGAGCTGATCCAGTCACACCACAATACCACTATTCTTCAATAAACATTCACAGCTGAAAAGGAAGAAAATGTAGAATTACAATGACTTGGACGATCTATTTTGATCTATATCCGAACAAGATGTTAGAATATGGTAATTGTTAATGCTAGAGATGGCAGAAATCAGACCGACTTGTGTGAAAACATAGGATACGAAACTCTGACCGATAATGGTGAGAGAATAATGTACTTTGCAATTGCTCACGACCTGAGAATAGCAAGCATATTCTTCTCTCACAAACAGATACATTTAGGGATATTAATCCATCCACGTACAGCTTCCCGCAGCCTCGGCTTGTGTGGGATGTGAGACACACACGTAAGTTATAACAGCCACTACTAGGCCTTGGTATATTGTAGAATGTACATTTTGCTTTAATCCCCATGTTTCCTTTGCTACTCGCTTGAGGACCGATAAAACTTTTTTGCTTTGCTCTGCTACTCGTTTGACGCGTGAGGTGACACCAAGTCGTTCATCAAAGTCTACTCCCAACTATTTTAAGGTCTTTACCAACTATTCTCTAACCATTAACAGACACCAGAGGTGGTCTTCTACTGTCGAGTGCTCCTTTAATGTTTTGTCGTGAATTTCCGGTAAGTAGTAAAACCTTATCGTCCGCGAATGCCACTTCTTGGCCATCACCAAACATGCTGCTGTTGAAACGATGTTCCAGAGGGGTTGCCCCAATATAAAGCCATGCGGTTAGTAATAACAGTCACAATTCTATCAGAAAAATTGTCGTTTACGATCGAGTACAGAGTTTTCTGGGCAATTAATATATTCCTTAGTTCTTTCATTAGACTTCGCCACCACAGAATATCAAAAGCTCCAGATACATCTAGAAAGACTCGTAGAGTGTTCTTTTGCTCCGACTTTTTACTATGTTGATTATTTTCACCATAGCGTCCTCTGTGGCTCGATTTTCTCTGAAGCTGAATGGCTTGTCATTATATGCCGTTCTGGAACATCGACATCAACCGACTCAATTTCTCAAGTTATTTACCTAAGCTAAGACTCTCAACAACATGATCGGTCAATAAGATTTAGGATTGGTAGAGTTGAAAGTACAACAATCTCGTATCATTAACAATAACAATGTGGGTGTCGATATTAAAGAGCGGCTGGCAGCAAGCAGCCGTGCTTTGTATCCTCTAAGGCCATTATTAAAATCTAAACACCTATCAAGTGACGTGAAGCTGAAGCGTTACAGAACGTTGATTAAGCCCGTTGTTTTGTATGAATATGAAAGTTGGTGATGGATGAGTACGCAAGATGGCTGTTTACATTTGAGAGATGAATGCGTTTGATTTACGGCCGAAAACATGAAGGAAGTTGTACATACCGACCTCTGTGAAATATCGAGATCGGAGATCTGTTGAAGATTGAGTACGCTAGCTGGGTCACGTGCTGAGTGCTGCATTGTGCATATGGATGTTGTAGGCCATATATTCCGCTGTGGCACTGGGATACTGACAGGTTTTTTTTATAGATTCTCCGAATATGAGTTTAATTGATTTATCGTGGCTTCGATACCGAATTATTATGTTTTGATAGCTCAGGTTTTGACATTCTAAGCATTATAAGTATATTTCGATATACCTTGATTGTATCTTGTTAATGTTGGCATAGAATTCATCTATGCCCGGTACTATAGTTTGATTCGTACGATTTCATGGTCCTATAAAATGTTCTGGAAATTGTGAATCCAGGGTATGTATTGTGATGGATTTCCATCGAACATTTGCAGTTCCGTCACGTTAGATGCTACAGAAAATAAAACTTGATGAATACAACTCGTTAAAATCACACAACGACTACAGCAGTGACACAAGATCGAGGTCCCCTGTAGCTTTAAAAAAAATTATAAAAATTAAAAACTATGATCCGGTGTTAAATATGACGAAAACTATTGTACTGCTGCTCGACGAGTTTTGCAAGATTACCTGCAGGTTAATTCAAAATTCAGATTGCTTCGCAATGCGATATGTTCTATACGGGTGATCCAATAAGGGAGTTTTTTTGAAATAAAACGCATTAAAATCAATTTAATAATCAAAAATTGTATTGGAGACGTTAATGTTGTCCGCGACTGGCTCTTAGATGATCCATTCTATGACCAATTTTCGAGCACTGTTTCTGCTCTGTAGTTTGCGCGTTGAGGGACCTCCACATGATCTTGGAGGGTCCCTTTCATGATATGATGTTCTCATTAAAATTTTCTTTCAATAAATCGATAGTTTGCTTGCTGTGAGGCACGTTGCACCATCCTGTTGAAACCACAAGTCGGCTACACCAATATCATGAATTTTTGGCAATAAAAATTCATTGATCATTGCTCTGTAGTTTGCGCCATTGACGTTTACACGCTGTTCTTCTGCATTTTTAAAAAAAATACAGTCCGATGATGCCACCTGCCCATAAACCGCACCAAACAGTGCATTTTTCAGGATGCATTGGAAACTCTTGAATCTCTTCTGGCTTTTCATCAGCCCAAATCAATTTTGTTTGTTGACGTATCGATTTAGTCTAATGAGCTTCATCGCTGAACACAATTTTTCGATAAAAAAAAACGGATCAATTTGGAGCTGTTCCAACGCCCATAAACGAAATCGATGACGCAAAGGAAGGTAAATCAGCTTCAATTCTTGAACGAGCTGTATTTTATATGCCTTCAAACCTTCAAGATCACTCTTCAAAATACGCCACAATGAGAGACCCAGAGCTTGAGAACGACGACGAATTGATTGATTGCGGTCTTCATGTACACTTTCAGCTACAGCAGCAATATTCAAATTAGATCGACTTAGCACTCTAGTCGGGTGATGAATATCCAACAATGAAACAGTGGTTCGAAATTTATTAATTGTTTCGCGAATTGTGCGTTCAGTTGGACGATTATGAACGCCATAAAATGGTCGAAGAGCACGCAAACAATTTTTCACTGAACACTGGTTTTTGAAATAAATTTCCACAATTTGTAAACATTACAGTTGTCACGCATGAATCTCAATGAGAATCCCAATTGGAAAAAGTACTTCCTATTGGATCACGCAATACGATATTATACACATAGTTTGTTAACCCAGTTCAATGGGTAGCATACCTTCTTTACCTGTTTGGCTCAATACCCGGCAAATGTTTTTCGTTTGTAAATGTTGGGGTATTTTACGACTCTTTACTGATACAAGAGCGAGAATAGTGGCAAATTGTAATATCTGCTGACGAAAGGGTAATTGGCAGTTTCCACAGACTATACAGTTAATGAAAAGTTTTTGTTTCGGAAATTCAAATCTTTGTGGTAAATACAACAATTTATCACACAAAACTAATAAAACTATCATCTTGAATAATTTATAGCCATATTTGTAAATCATATTTTAATTGTTATCCATTAAAATATTTAAAACGTAACCCATCACGTTTTAAACTTCCTATATACACGAATATATATCCCATTCCAATTTTATATCCATCTGTTCCATCACATCAATATAAAACATCAACCGCACGAAGAAACATTTCACATTTTGACGCGGCTCTATCAAATCTCATAAAAAATTATTAAATTAAACGGAAACAATCAAAATTCATCTTAAGAAACCAACTCATATGTACAATATAATTTATATAAGAGACGCGATATGAGTGAATCCAAAAACCAGATTTTCATTTCATTTTGTTTTTTTATTGTTACAAATTAAAAAGTCAACATAAAATGCCATATCTAACCAACTTCTAAAATACAAACCATAAAGTGATTTATGATTTTGGTGGCAACAAAGTAGTTACAACTAAATAACTCTAAATATGCATCCGTAAGTGAAATATAATAAAATAAAAACTCTAAAACCTTTTTTTTTCTTCTATAATTCCATTAAAATTATTATAATTTAATTTTCTAAGAAAGTTAATTAAATAATTCTTATGAAAAACCCCATATATACCATTTACATATATAAATAAAAAAAATTGAATCACATTTGATGTCAACGTCAAGTTCAATCGTACGTCACATTCCGTATAATTGACATGGAAAGTGTTAAATTGTTTGGTTTCTGTTCGAATTCGTAATGCACACACACACACAATATAATTTGAAGAAGGTCTCTATTATGAAGTCAATTGGTTAGAGTATGTCAAAATATTGAAATGTCGACTACATATACAGTATACAGTTTAGTGTAGTATATTGCTGGACCCTCCACATCATACATACATACATGCGTATAGATTTTTTGAAACGTTTTTAAAATAAAATTCTGATAAGTGGAAATTTTAATTGAGGAAGTTAAACGTTGTTTTCGTCTTCCAAAATGATCAAATTGAAGTTGATTTTTGTGTATCTTTAAAATGTATTTATTTTAAAGAAAGCCGTAGGATGATAATTTTTAATTTTTTTTTGTTAAAAATAGAATTAAATTAATTTAAAAATAGTTGTGTTATATTTTATTATTGGTTACTTATTTATGAATTAATATGTGCACGCGGTGCGTGATAGTGGTTATGAGAGAAAGAGACTTAACAAAATATGATTTTTCTAGACTGTATAGTTTTTGACGGATATCCTCGAATGGGGGTGAAAGGTACTTCAACAAAAAAAAAAAATCTCATGAACTATCGTTGGTATCGTGTTCCTATGATTTATAGCGGAAATACAATTCTACTTAAGTTAATAAAAACAAATTTCCCAACCACCGCCATTAATTAATTTAAAGAAAAAAAAATTTAAAATTCATTACACAATGTTTTAATTTTTTTACCTTCATGGTATTGTAAATTCTTTATTCATTTACATAAATAAAAATTAAAATAAAACATTTTTTTTTGTAATTTTTTATATAAATTTAATTAGCGGAAGAACAGAATTTGAACAAAATTAGGAAATAAAATATTAATTTAAATTATAAAAACATTAAAAGATATAAAAAAAAATTAAAAAATGTGAATGAATATAATTTAAATTTGTTTAAAATGTTCATACATATTTTATTTTTTTTTTTAAGAGGGGAAAAATCTTCATGGATGTTGTGCCCGACTCTTACCTACTAACAAAATCCATACCTCAGCTCCTCAAAGCGCCCGGTACCACAAAGTTTGAATTATTATGGTCATTATTACCGTAATCACCTTGCTTATAGCATACCAACCATTCTCTTCTGCCACCATCTTCGAGATAATAGTTCGTGGTGTCATCTCTCCTACTGTATTGGTGCACACTTTACACAGTAGAGTATCGTATGCACTGGTGTGGCGTCCTCTTCACAATATGCGCAGTTAGGTGTATCCTTAATATGCATTCGGTACAGATAGCTATTGAAGCACCCGCGACCTGTCAGGAACCTTTGGCCTCATAATGAGCTCCCTGGTCCATGGATCTAGTATTGTCACTCTCCCATCGTGCCTGCCATTCTTGCATTAATTCCTCTTTGGCGTCAACGCTTGGTGTTCCCTGAAGAACCGCTAGTCTACATTTCGCCATTAAAGTGACCGGTGACATGTTAGCTATCACGAAAGCTGGTTCGTTTCCTACCGTTCTGTATGCACTACATACATACTCGCAGTGATAGATGAGAGCAATTTTCTCTTTCCGGCGCTTGGTCATCAGTTCGCCTTACGTCCTCTTGAAAGCCGCGACGGTAATCTAGCCATACATCCAGATACTTAATGTGGGTTGTCGGTCTAAAACCCTGGAGGATCCGCACTCGTAACCTCCATTTAGGTAGCTGGACCTCCAGCCTCATTGCTAACATAATTGGTTGTGGAGTGCCCTGCTCGAAATCCGAACTGATTATTACCAAGTCCGCTCTATCAAGCTGTACGATGTCGGTACACCATCTGGTTTTCCGTCTTTTTTTAATAGAACCAGGCGCGCTATTTTCGATATACGAGAAAATTTCTCATTTCCTAGGGCCGAGGTCATTAAGTGTAACATCTTTTTTCGGTGGATTTCTGCAGCAATTTTAACGGCACTTTTTTTTGATTGGAGTTTCCGCCATGCTATAGAGAGTTCCTCAGCTGTGAAAGGTGGGATCTCTAGCGGCCTTATGTTTTCATGTTGCATCGGGAAGAGCGCAACCACTACGGTGTTAGTAATGTCTTCATTGCAATATGCATCTCCCCAAGGGTCCTTTTCGATTGTGTCACAGAGGGATTTCCAGCTTTTCCTCTTCGATTGCGCAATCGCCTTCCTCATGTAGGTGCGAGAACTCTTCAGGTTTTGTTGAAGGGATAATTACAGCATCTGAGAAGTTCAGCGATTTCGGGAGTTCACCAGTAAGCGGCTTTTCGTCCATTTCGATCTCTAGACTCTAGCACATCTTCACATGCACTTCTGGTAATTGCCACTAATTGTGATGGTGATGTTGTTAAAGTGATGTTGAATCGCGATAACAAGGCGTATTTGCCTCCCTGTTGCAACCTGCCAGCCCCAGTTGATAGAGGCACTGTTCCCCTGTAGTCTAGGTGGTATAGCTGTGTTCATTCCGAATATAATATAACGGTGATCTTAGAGACTTTCCTCATCTAAGACTTTCCAATTCCGGATTCGATTTATGCTATTTATGTAAATTGTCTTAGTTCTAAGTGATTTAGCCTAGTTATTTGGTAGGAAAAGAGGGAGCGTTTTTCGAGTTTAAACACTTCATTTTTCTTCATTTCACACGGCATTTTATACTTCTTTTTGGGATAAAAACGTTAAACTCGTTCCATTGCGAGCGAAGTTTTGAGAAAAAATATTTGGACCAAGTAAATATTTCGCCAAGTAGCTTAAGACGGTTCTTGCCACTCCTTCCTTAAATGTCGAGCAAACTAATATCGAACTAAGAGCTCAATTCCAGTCGATAAAGAAGAATTTTTAATCTTGGATAGAAGAGTTAAAGAAAAACTGCATTGTTTTAATTAATCTATTAGCATAACGTTTTTAATATTGATAGAAGATGTTTCATGTCATGAGCCTGGGAAATGTAAATAATTAAACATAATTTTACAATTTTTTTAACTGAATTAATTGTTTTGCTTTAGTGGAAAATTGCTAGAATAGGTTCGACTCATTAGCTCTTATAGAGCAAATAGCGCATAGCTGATGCAAAATAGGGTTGCCTTCGATGCCACAATATGCTGGTACCCACATGACCATAACGGTATTGTTGAAACCAAGAAGTTCAATGAAGTATTTGCAATCCTGGACAAGTTTAGAAATGGAGATGGGATTTTTCAAAGAATTGATTACAGCGAGAACCCTAAAAAAAGACTATTGTCTCGTCTAATTTTTTGAGAAAATCTTCCGAAATACACGAAACCCTTCATGAATAAACCACCGATAAAACCGACAACAATCTATGCTCTAATGCAGAAATGCTGCAGAGCAAGCAGTGCCAATAATAAAAGTTGAGGAATGGAAAGAATGGTCATAAAAAGTACAGCTCCACAAGCAATATGTTTTAGTCTATTAAGTTTGGCTATAGAGGCCCTTAGATTACCCACTGGCCACCACACAACAGAAGCATAAGATAATATCGGTATGACTAGCGATTTATATATAAAAGGCAACATGCTGTTAGACTCCCACGATTTCAGTAGCTTTCGGTCACATCAGATAATCGGTTTCCTAAAAAGTAAGGGAACGGGTTGGTGCAGACTACATCTACGTAAAGACAATTAAATCAGTGTTAGAAGGGTTGGCATGTAGCCCCTTATCAACGCACCATGCCGCAACAACAGTTAAAGCAAATTGCGTTAAGTCATATAAAAATAATTCAGGTGCTTGAATAATTGTTAAACAAGATTATTAGCATAGCTCTGCGCAATGAAGGCAGATAGTTGCAGATAAACAAGTAAATCGTCAATTGCCAAAAGCCACAGTAGAGGTGAGAGCACACTTCCCTGCAGACAGCCTTTGGCACGTTTAATAGAAACTGACATGCCATCCAGCTTAGTCTCCACAATGCGACACCTGAGCTTGGATTCAATCCATTTGTCAATAGTACGATTACTAAAAAAATTGGTACGATCTTGCAATCTTTGTGACTAGTTCATGCAGGGTCGTTTCACAGAACTTATCAACTCTGTATAGTATCGGTTCTCTAAATTATCTGATAGTTACTGTATGGGAAATTTTCTTAATAGACCCCTCGTCCGATGGTTACATCAACTAGAATTTATTTAATGATACATAGTATTGGAGGAACAATCTGATGTTTAAAAAAAAGTATTTTTAAACAAGTAAGATGGAGTGCAAAAGAATAGAATAAAATTGTTGAGCACAAATTTAACTTACAAACCACTGCAACGTTTTAATACCTTCTGACGGATTATACAAACATCGTTAAATCTCTCTATAACAAATAAAATAATTTGTCGCTTCTTTTAAAACAATGTATTTTCACAAATGGTGCATTTTAATAACTTTTCAATATCACATCTATAAAAATAAAACGTTATCCTCTATTTCGAAAAGCAAAAAAAATACAAAATTAAATTGCAAATCCTTGTCATATAAAATCGGTTCGCTTATATTTGTACACACACACACACATACACATACCGACCCCATAAAATTAATTAAATAATAAAACTAAAAACCGAAGAAACTTTAATTTCACAATTTCTTAAGACAAACCGAAAAATCATGAAACAAAAACAAAACTTTCTTTCATTTCCTTATTATCCCTCTGTTAAGTTAAACCTCAACTATTCTTATTAAAAATAACAAATCTAATAAAATAAAACTATCTATTACATGTGAATTTTCTAACTACATATTCGCCTATATGTGTATTGTATACATAGTTACAGTACATACGTATGTATTGTTGTTTTTAAGAGAGTTAAGCTTTTTGAAAACAAAAAATAAATAAATCCTATACTGGAAGAAGAAAAAAAAATCTTTAAATTCCACCAAAATACCACATCAAACAGACGAAAACTATTTCGAACAAAAACTCTATATATACGGATGTATAGTCGAATAACAATATTAAGTTTACCTGTTTTGTACTTTACTCTTTCTAGTCTCTATAATATGCTACATATACTGTATGTTGTTCTTTTGTGTTGTATTGTAAACTTTTCAATGCTATTTTCCTCCATATACATACAGATGTACATACATATTACAACATAAATATGTATACATACTTTTCTCTAAGACTTTCGTAATACTACTTATTTTATAGTTGACTTAAGGCTTTAACATTGTGAAAATGTGAAAAGTATAAGAACAACAGCACGAGGTATTTTTGTAAATTTCTAAACGAGAATGAGTGGTGCAAGAGGAAAACCTATTTTGTTTTTCTACTGTATACATGAAAAACCATAACAACAAAATTGGAAAGTCATCACAAATTATATTGATTGAACTGGTAAAAGATATACGACTACATAAGTAACTGTCTAGACTAGATCACAGTTGGGTAAGACGTTGGACATTTGATTTATGTACAATTGTCCGATTTGTATAAGCTTATATCGACACTATGTAGCTTATAAAGGGTTTTCCAGAATACAATTTAAAACTTAAAAAAAAAACAAATAAATTATTCAGTGAAACCATATATGATCATATGGGGCCATATGATGGTTGGCCGATTGTGTAAAATGCACCATACGGCTGGCGTTGGGAATTTTACCAGAGTTACTATGGCCAACTCAAAAGATAATGAATTATTCTTGGCCTATTCCCTAGACCTCACTAGAATTTTTTTATATTAAATTATATTGGGCCATATGAAGGTTGACCGATTGCGCAAATTGCATCATACGGCTGGTATTGCGAATTTTACCAGAGTTTGCCCTTACTATGGCCAAATCAAAACATGAAGAATTATTTCCAGCCCCGGAAGTTCTTAGGAGCTAGAATTTTTTTCATTTTAAATTAAATGGGGTCATATGATGGTTGGCCGATTGTGCATATTGTACAATACGGCTGGTATAGGAATCTTACCAGAGCTTGCCCTTACTAGGCCAACTCAAAACAAAAAAGAATTATTCCCGGCCTCGGAAGATTTTAGGAGTAAGAATTTTTTTCATATTGAATTATATTGCGCCATAAGAAGGTTGGCCGATTAGGCAAATTGCACCATTCGGCTGGTGTTTGGAATTTTACCAGAGCTTGCCCTTACTATGGCCAACTCAAACCAAAAAAGAATTATTTCCGGCTTCGGAAGTTCTTAGGAGTTAGAATGGTTTTCATATTAAATTATATGGGGCCATATGATGGTTGGCCGATTGTGTAAATTGCACCATACGGCTGGTGGTGGGAATTCGACCAGAGCGTGCTCTAACTATGGCTAACTCAAAACAGAAAGAATTATCCCCGGCCCCGGAAGTTCTTCCGAGTTACAATTTTTTCATATCAAATTATATTGGGCCGTATGATGAACCGATTGGACAAATGGCACCATACGGCTGGTGTTGGGAATTGTACCAGAGCTGGTCCTTACTATGGCCAACACAAAACATAAAGAATTATTCTTGGCCTCGAAATTTCTTAGGAGCTAGAAATTGTTTCAAATTAAATTGTGCTGGCGATTAAATGATTGTTGGCCGATTGTGCAAATTGCACCAGACGGCTGGTGTTGGGAATGTTACCAGAGCTTGCTCTTACTATGGCCAACTTAAAACATAAAGAATTATTTCCGGGCTCGGAAGTTCATGGGAGTTAGTATTTTTTTCATATTCAATTATATGGGGTCATATGATGGTCGCCCGAGAAGTTTACCAGAGCTTGCCCTCGTTATGGCCAACAGAAAACATAAAGAATTATTCCCGGCCTCGGAAGATTTTAGGAGTAAGAATTTTTTTCATATTAAATTACATTGCGCCATAAGAAGGTTGGCCGATTAGGCAAATTGCACCATTCGGCTGGTGTTTGGAATTTTACCAGAGCTTGCCCTTACTATGGCCAACTCAAAACAAAAAAGAATTATTTCCGGCTTCGGAAGTTCTTAGGAGTTAGAATGGTTTTCATATTAAATTATATGGGGCCATATGATAGTTGGCCGATTGTGTAAATTGCACCATACGGCTGGTGGTGGGAATTCGACCAGAGCGTGCTCTAACTATGGCCAACTCAAAACAGAAAGAATTATCCCGGCCCCGGAAGTTCTTACGAGTTAAAAAAATTTCATATCAAATTATATTAGGCCGTATGATGGTCCGATTGTGCAAATTGCACAATACGGCTGGTGTTGGGAATTTTGCCAGAGCTTGCCAACTCACAAGAGTTAATAAAAAACTGGGATGCGTCAGAATAGTATTGGCAGATGTCAGTTTTTATTTTTTCTGGGATGAAAAACTGGGCTCACTTCACATGCTTTTCAAATGACCACCACGACTTCTCAGTGCGTACTGCATATACTGTGAGCCCAATTTATCATCACTTTTTCACATAAATTTGGCTGTAATCAATTGCACGTTCAATATTGATTTATAATTGCTCAATTGTTGTTGGATTATCAGCATAAACTTGTGACTTATCATATCTCCAAAGAAAGAAATCACAAGGTGTTGGGAGATAATATCATCACCAAATTTTGATTTCAATAAATCGATCGTTAAGGTGGCTGTGTGGCAGGTGGCACCATCTTGTTGAAACCAAAATCATTTAACATTGTTCTGTATATTATCCATTGACTGTTACTCTTCGATGACAGTGAAGTTCATACTAAAAAATATAACAAAAAATTACACTGTTAAATTTGGTAATTTTTCCAATTGGAATTTTATTTATACGAAAATTTGTTACATACTCTCGAGTACATATTCGGATAGCTTAGAGCAACTGACACCTTTGCGTCCATTTGAATTAAACAAGATTGAGCGGTTAGATTTTCACAGAATTTTGAAATATTGTGATTTTAAACCAGTTTTAATATTTTATAATGCCGATCCCAGAGGTGTCTTCAGGTACTGGTCTATCTTTCCAAACAGTTTAGGCTGTTTTGAATCTGTACGATCAAAGAAAATTATGGACTGATGAACTTTACAATTTTTACTTTACTATTTTTAAGAAGCTCTGTCTATTATATCGGAGAACACTCTTGTACATAGAGAAACTTTTCTCGACATCAACTGAAGTGATGGTGCATATTTAAATGAAAAAGCCTCTTCAACGGTATACTCCTTTGGGCCATTTTGTACTGATGTTCCCATCAAACTCCCTGAAATTTTAGTTAATGTTGCGAATCTGTGTTTTTTTCGATTACAGCGCTTAGTTTTTTCTTAATATTGGCAGCTACCTAGATTTGTACAGCAAGCGGCAGTCCGTGAGTCTCTATAGTTTTGAAATGGTTGATTCGACAAATCTGAAGTTAGCTGAAATAAAGATCAAATCGGATCTAATTGTGCTGTCACATAATAACTTCTTCGAAATCCTAATTGATGCAGCTTCCTCGTCGTCCAGCGCATCAAAAATGAGAACCATATTTTCAAAATTACTGGAATAATATTCCCCCATCGTGTTGTAACCGATTGCGGAGGTAGTTCTAGCCCGGGCGCCATTTCTTTAAAAGGCTCTATACCCTTGATGGGGCTTTTAGAAATACTTTTTTAACGTTAGACATTAGGCGATAAACCTTAACGTAATGGCCGCGAATTTGCTCACACACACGATGAAGTCCATGGGCAAGGCAAATTAAATGAGTTATTTTAGGATAAAACAATGAGCCGCTTTTACCATGTATGGTGCAGCATCTGAAATGAATAACAAAATGGAATCTTTAGGGAATGTGTCACCTAACATTTTCACCGATTCATCAAAAAGCCGCGTAATGGTTGAATGATGCGCACTTTCTAAGTGCGTAGTATTCAACAAAAATGTTTGTTTGCTGATCATTTCATTTGAATCCAAAATACCAATTATGACATTGGCCACATATCTGCAGGTTGCGTCAGTGGTTTCATCGTTCGATATTCACAAAAATTGATTTTTAATATGATTCTACACAACTTCTGATGTGATTTATTCAGACCAAAACTTTGGTTCTAGACTGGATTATCACAGGCAGTTTTACCGTTACCATTTCAAAACACGGTAAACAATAGCAAATGTTCTGATATTTGGACTACTATCGATGAGGATTAGGCTATTTCTTGATCGATTAGGATGAATCTCAACATATTGCGATGGAAATGCGATTTTAAATTGATTTTTGAATAAAGTTCTGGATGACTAATTTTGATAAAACTCACCAGGTTGAAGGGCAATGGGATTATAAAATGATTTTTGAATGAAGTTCTGGCTTACTTGTACTGAAACTTAACTGAGCTGAAATGGGATTATAAATTGATTTTTGGATAAAGTTCTAGAATATTACTAATTGTGGGGAATAAAAAATTATGTTTGTGTCATATTGTGGAATATGGCAAACTGGAATGAACTACAACTAGGCTATTTCTGTAAAAGTTAAGTTAAGGTAAATTTAATTTAATTTAAACATTTTTTTGTTTTTGTTTTCAATTGAAGGCAAATCTGTCCCAAAGGACCTATTTTCATAAAGAGAACATATTTTGTTACATTAAGCGAATGACAATTTTTTATAAGTGATGACATTTAATCTTAACAAATGAAAGCCACATTCGAAAACTATTCTAATTCATATTCCAAAACTTATCTCAATAATCATATTAGAATTTTCATTTTAACCGGATGTGTTGAATTACATCATAATCGGTTATAGAATAATCTCAAAATTTATTTTTAAATTCTGTTTCTATCGAACAGATAAAGTTTCGTAATAATCGGTCATGAAATGGGCTAGCTATATAATAGTTGGCCATACTCAAGAATTGTACTCAAAAAATATTTAATCCCAATTTTTTCAAATCGAAAATCACTTAAAAACCCTATTTCCATCCAACATGTCGAGTTTCATTATAATCGGTCAAGGATTAGGCTCCCTTGGTCATTTTCCATACCTTTAAAATATCATTTATATCCAACATGTCGAGTTCTATCATATATGACTTTAGGCAAGAAATAACTTTGTTCCGTGGCCCAGTTTCCATCCAACATGTCAAATTTGATAAGAATTTAATAATTAATTGTCGCGCTGAATTGCCATCACGATTCGCACTGAATTGCTTCCGATGAATTTCTGTCGCGATGAAGTGTTATCGCGTTGAATTGATTGCGACGAATTTCATTTAATGAATTTCATACGATAAGTGATGTATTAAGTACAATAATTCATGCTTATTGTTTACATTTTTATGTTGTATTTGTATTTGAAACAGGAACGTTTTTAATCACAAAATATTTCTATAATTTAACTTTCTATAAGAATCACTGACACTTTTGAAATTAATATTTAATTCGATAAACTAAGAATTAAATTGAAAACAGGGGCCCTACTATGCCTTTCGAATACGATTTTCGACGACGCTTGTTTTCCTATAGAAGGCAAAGGAAGACAAAGGAAAACAATATTATAAATTTACTATTGTTTACCTTTTTCTTCCTTTGCCTACTATAGGAAAACGACAGCTGTCGAAAATAGTAGTCGAAAGTCATAGTAGGGCTAGGGCCCCTGATTTTGCTTTTAATGTTGTTGTGGTTATGTTCCCTAGTCCGTACCAAAATTAAATGTTGACATTGTTTCCAAAAGGCGTGCAGTTTTTTTGGACCTTTTAATTTTCACTTGAAATATGATTGTAATAACATAAATACATAATAATTTTGAATGTTTTGTGTATTAAAACTGAAATATAATTCGTTTAATGATTATTTATTATTTTATTTAGGTTTACTACCTAAAAGATAAATGCGACCCATCAAAATTTTTATAATTTTTTTTCTACATCACTGAAAGCTGCGCAGACCAATTAAAAAAATTTTTTTTAAGTTCTGAATAGTACTATACTCTCGTATAACTAAGACTGTGTCCGAAACCTGTAATAAATATTTTTTAGTACAGAATTTTGACATTATTCCAGAATTTTTCTCCTACATTCACGATTTTTTATTTTGCCGTCCGAAATGTGTAATAAATCTCCCTACCTCAAATGAAAATTGCGTAAAGACCGTGGTTGGATGCTGTGTGTTCCACAATATATGTATTATTGTATTACCGCAAACGATATATCACCATAGATTGGTTACCTCTGGAAGAACTGGCACCAGATATTCATCAACATCTAAACGAAGTTATTGAGGAAAATGCCTGCTCCTTTAGGCAGAGAATGGGATAGTATATGAAAATTTAAATAAAAAAATTGGATTTAATTTTAATTTCGGACTTTTAATTATTTTTATTTATCTATTAATTTCATTTTACATTAACTCAGTGTGTGTCATTCATGTGTGTGCATATAGATATGTATATATATTTATAGTATATCATCCCGCCAAAAACATCATATAATTCCGATCCATCCGCCATTTTATATGTATACACATTTTTTTCTATTGCTCGGCCCACAACACAATGATTTAATTTATTTGCACGGATCTGTCAAAAATTATGATAGCGATAGACTATAATAATTTGGGTGTATGAGGTTTTTGCATATAAATGTCAAAATTCTGTACTAAAAAATATTTATTACAGGTTTCGGACACAGTCTAAGGCTGCCAAATATTCAAAAATCATATAAAAGGACATTACCAATATTTCTTGTATTCAGAAAAGCAAATGGAGGGACAATTTATAAGGAATGAATTATAAAAAGAACTGAAACGTTTACAAATATGCCTTGTAGAGCCACGAAGGTGCATGGGTACTGAATATTTGGCAAACTGACATTTGCATTTTGCAATGCGATTTACTAAATATTGTCGAGTGTCGTCTTGCAGTTGAGCAACAAAATATAGCCCATAATGAAGTGCAACAACGTCTCACAATCGCAAGGAAAAACAAGGCAGCTCTTGCAAGAAGGGCAGCTAAGCGGATTTGTAGACGGAAGAAGCGAGAATGGTGGAAGGCCGAGGTTCTGAAAGTACAACAACTCAGCAATGAGCGTAGTTCACGTAATTTCTTTAAAGGAATTACTGGATTGCACCATACTTTCAGGCCTTCGTCAACCGCCATTCGGGACCGGGATGGAAACCTCTGTGTCAACATCGACGCAGTACTTGACGCATGGAGTGGACACTTTACTGAGCTGCTTGATGTTCATCATGCATCACAGACTGTTGTTGAGCCACCTCTAGAACAGTCTGCGGAGATTTGCACTGAGGAGCCATCCCATGAGGAATTCACTAAGGCCATGCAGAGAATGAAACGAAACCGCTCACCTGGAGTGGACTGCATTAATTCGGAGCTCTTGATATTCGGAGGGGATACTTTGTGGAACTGTCTTTTCGACCTTATTCGATTAGTATGGCGAACCGAAGTTATGCCTGATGAATGGAAAGTGGCCGCGATATGCCCCATCTTCAAGAAGGGAGACCGCTTGAAGTGTGAGAATTATCGCGGTATAGCTCTCCTTTGCACAGCATACAAGTTACTGTCATACATTTTATTGGATAGAATCACTCCTCTGGCGGAGGGCTTGGTTTGTGACTATCAGGGAGGATTTCGTCCGAATCGATCAGTCACTGATCAGGTCTTTTCGCTGCGGATGATTCTATCTAAATATTATGAGACATCCATCTCCGTACATCAGGTTTTCCTGGATTTTCGGCAGGCCTACGACTCGATCAATCGAGAGAGTTTGTGGTCTGCCCTGGAATACCTAGGAATGCCAACAAAATTGGTACGACTGTGTAGGATGACAGTGACGCAGTCTCAATGCTGTGTTAAAGTTGAGAACAGGCTATCGACAATTTTTGCAGTTAACTCGGGTGTTCGGCAGGGAGATGCTCTGTCCCCGATACTCTTTAATCTCATGTTGGAGTACATCTTTCGTAAAACTGAAACACCTCAGCGTAACATCTTATATCGCCAGTCCAATCAAGTGCTTGCATATGCAGATGACATATGCGTGATTGGACTGAATAACAACGGAGTGAAAGAAATACTTGATCCGCTTGTAGAGTTTTCAGCTTCTGTTGGACTCCAGATCAATGAGTCCAAAACGAAATACCTGATCTCTGGTTTTAGAGACAATGGCACACCAGATTTTAGTAGTGGCCACCACACGTTTGAGGGAGTGAGGAGGTTCAAATATTTGGGCTCTCTTATCACTCACGATAACAGTGTGGGTGAGGATATTAAAGTGCGGCTGGCAGCTGGCAGTCGTTCTTTGTATCCTCTAAGGCCACTGCTAAAATCTAAACACTTATCAAGTGCCGTGAAGCTGAAGCTTTACAAAGCGTTGATCAGGCCCGTTGTTATGTTTGGATGTGAAAGTTGGGCGCTGACGGATGAGTACGAGAGATGGCTCCTTACATTTGAGAGAAGAATCATGCGTGTGATTTACGGCCCTAAACGCGAAATAGATGGTACATACCGAGCTCTGTACAATTTCGAGATCAGAGATCTGATGAAGATCCCCGATATTGTACATGAAGTTAGATCTCAGCGAGTACGCTGGCTCGGTCACGTTCTGCGTGCTGATCCGGAACGAATTGTGCAGCGATCTCTGAAAGGAGAGCCACCATATGGTAGGCGCAGAGGTCGTTGCAGGCGACGATGGCTCCACGATGTAGAGAACGACTTGGCCTCTTCAGATTGTCTAAGACAGTATGAAGACCAAGCTCAGGATCGAAACCGTTGGAGCCAGATTGTTGATTCAGTAAGGGGCCAGTAATGGCCTTTAACACTGTTATTATTATTATTATTATTACTAAATATTACAACGAAATCTAGTAAAACTGAATTTTCTATATTTCCAATAATCGTATGATTCAAAAAATAAAATTTTCCTTTTTCGAGGCCTCTAAAATTTCGAAGGATTTAATTAAAAGTTCAACTGAACCCCAATAAATTATCCCTTTGAAGTTAACCCAGGATTTCACCCCATGATTTTTTAAAAATACCTCTGGCAACACTAACGTAAATAATCCATCCCAGACTTTTTAAAAATACATATAAAATTTATATAGTTTTTTAATCCCAGGATTGTTTACATTTATACTATCCCACACTTTTTCGTTACAAAAAAAATATGTATGTATACAGTTAGTACCAAAATACTCATCCCAGAGTTTTTTAATATGTAAAATTGATTTGGTGGAATTTCCACAATATAAATAAATGTGGTGCCTTTGTCATCTTTTCTAAGAAAGCTACAACCGAAAAAATCGTTTGGCCAAGCTTTTATAGGGTCGGTTATTTTCTCATATCGACTGAGTTTGAGACTTTCTTGGGCACCACTATTTCAGCGTTGATATTTTTTGATCGTTGGAATTTCCGCAATATAAATAAATATATCATCTTTGCCAACTTTTCAAAGAAAGCCAAAATAACTTTGAATGAACAATCGTACGATCAAGCTTTTATAGGGTCGGCTATTTTCTCATAGCGATTGAGTTTGGGGCCTTATTGGCCATCACTGGCCATCGTTGATTTTTAATTTATATAAACTGTTTGTTTATCAGTTTACCAATATTAGAGACATCTAACGGCGAGGATTAAAACAAAGAAATAACTTTTTTTTTAACAAATTAGTTTATTTTGAACAATGATATAAAAATTAACAAAATGTTATAAACATTACAACTCACGGTAATACATAATATATTTCTTTTTATATTTATGTATAGTTCTCCCATTAAGAAAGGAACATTAAATTATGCAAATAACTTATAATATGTACTATGTATAAGAGAAATGACTGCATATTTGCAAATCAAGATATCGCAGTTATGTCATGCTAACTGATAAATGGCACTACTGGCAACTTAACTTAAAATCATCAACGCTGGCACAGTGGTGGCCAACAAGGTCTCAAACTCAATCGATATGAGAAAAAAACCAATCCTAAAAAAGCTTGGCCAAACGATTTTTTCGGTTGTAGCTTTCTTAGAAAAGTTGGCAAAAACGCCACATTTATTGATTCACATAACAAAATTAATTTGATTTTTTTTTCTAGGTTTTCCAAATGTGGGAAAGAATTAATTAGAAATTCAAATTAATCTAAAACAAATTCCATTTATTATGTTTTCAACACAGCCATCGGCTCAAAAATTACTTTACCACGGAGTCTACCCATTTTCCAGTTTCTTGACTGCAAAGTTCTTGCTTTTATCGATGTTTAATTCAAAATTGAATGCAAATTTCACTTAAAACTTGTATTTTTCGTAACGCACCTTTAGGTAAAATTTGTTTACTAAAATCCCAACCCTATAAAATTTTTGCCAATTTACCTCAAATCTAGAATCAACTTCTATTGTAATTGAATACGTGTATAATTAGAAAAACCTATTATTAGAAACTAACCAGGATTATAATTTAATTTGAATAAAATTGAAAAGGTCAAAATCGGAATTACGTCATTCTCCTCAATCACAGTTGTTGTTATGCGACCGGTCTACATTACTAAATACTATATACATACACATAGTACTCTAAACAAATTATTTTAATGATTTGACAACAACAAAAATAGATCCATCCCAAATTAGATTTTCACAATTTCTGAACATTCGTTTTCGCATAACACAAAGACGCAAACAAACTAAACGAAAGCACAAATACCTACATACACTCGTACGTATAGATAATAAAAAATACAAAATCGAATTTGAAAGCAATAAGCCGTGTAAATATTTAATTGAATAAAGACGAAAAAAAAAGTGAAATTCATTTTTAATAGATTTTCCAATTCTTGATGGAAAATTTGTCTATTATCCAAGAGCTTTTATTTGTTCAAATTTAGTAGAGAGAGAGCGAATCGAATAAAAAATAAAAATACAAAAAAATTCTCGTAAACAGAAGTGAATCCTTAAAAGCAATAAAAGTTCTTCTTCTTTTGACCTTTTCTGTGTGTGTATTGATTTTGGGAAAATTTGAAAATCTAAAATAAATAAAATTGTTTATTGTTTGTTTGATTTGTTTAAATTTTTTATTTTATTTTTTATTTCGCTTTTATTTGATTTGTTTTGTATTTATTGGAAAATAGAAATGAAATGGTATGTAGCTATGTATGCTAAATGGTGATGCTTTTGAAGGATCAAAAAATAGGTGAGAGGTGTTTTTTTTCCTCGAGTAATTATGTTATAGATTTACCATAGCGATGTACTATGTTAAGATAAAATGGTGGGTTACGTACATTATTTACGTTTCAAATGCTCTACCATATTCATAAATTATTTTCGTTTTTATCAAAAATTCTAAAGAAAAATAAATTAATCGAAATTATGGTTAGGCCAAACAATCCTCACGCTAAATAATATTTTCGGGGGTAAATATACCATATTTGTCTCTAAACAATCATGGTTCTTCATAAAATTGGCATGTTAAGTAACTTGTCAACATATTATTTAATCGTCGCCATTCCAAGATGTTTGGTTTATAGCTTAGTTTAGTACCTCCTATAGTAAAAAGGACCAACATAGTTTTATGTGAACTTGCATATAGTACACAGCTTAGCCACTTAGAAAAAAAACAAAAGCAACTCTTTCAACGTACAGATTTTCCAAGACTGCAATAACAAACCTACAAGATTAGCTGGTTTGAGTTTGCAGACCTACAAATGCCTGTGGACCCTGGTTTCATGTTGCTAAACATCTCTCTATATATTAGATACAAAGTTATAGTATTCATATTCAAGGCATTTCTCAACAGGAATAATAAAGGAATGGATAGCTGTTTCCACATATTTGCCCTTACAGTACGCATTTTGAGATTTCGACAGCATCTCCGGTTCGATTTAGCGCCTAATGTTAGCTGCCTTTCTGACGATTAGCAGAGACAAAAATAAGCTTATTATGAGTCTAAGCCACGGTATCTGGGATTGCAATGAGAGAATTGTTTCTCGCCTTAGGTGTAATAGTAACGTTATTTCAGTTCATGTACTAACGATGTGACAAGGTCCTACCTTTGAAGATAATTTCAAGCCAGAGTAAAGTTAAGTCAATAGTTCGCTGGTCATACGGAGGGATGATGCCATTAAGTCTTGCCGAATTATATTTGATTTGATTTGATTGGAATGTTCAACCAAGCATTAAGCAGGATCTCCCAGAGATGGCCGGGCCTCACCGAACACCCGTTTACACATAACATAAAGATTATTTGGATAAGTTCAGTTAGTCACCTGGTATAGATTAGTAACACAGGACGATACAGTTCTAATCTACTTTTATTATTTTTTTCAGCATCACTGGGCTCTGAAAAAAAATTTATTAGTTTATGGGATACTCCTGAAAATTCAACTCAAATTAGTTCCGATTTATTTTATTCTGCATTCCAACCTTTAATCAATTAATTTACATTTAAGTTTAACTGGCTAAGATCCTGTAATTTAAATCGATTTATTATTATTAATTCCATATATTTGAGCTGTGATCACTGTAATAAATGATAATTAGTTTATAGTTTATACTGTTAAATGGTTCAATATTTGTGCAAAGCATTAAAACCTATTCTGGATGAATCACTAGGTGCTTTAAAATTAGCGGGCTTAGAATTAAACCCCCATAAATGCACCGCTCTGATCCGAGATTTATCAGAATCATTTGTACCACACCCCATGTTGTCTGTTTTTATTTAACTTCCTTTATAAAGTTAAGTCAGCCTCTCACCAGTCGTACTCGGTGTCATCAGGCGCTTGGAATAACTCATCATATGCGGAAATTCATTCATAGAAAAAATAAGAGTTTTTTTTCTAAAGAAACTACTCGAGTTCTGTCCTTACCATTATCGCTCACTTAAAATCAAGGACATCTTACATGGTAAGACTATTACCAAAAGAAGTACACCGAATTAACTATTGGGGACACATTCATCATAGGAATCCCACCCACCGTCTTAGAGAAGCGTCCTCCTACATTGCGTCCTTTGGTAGACCTCATATACAATAGAAAGAGACACATTGCTCCCGCTACGTACTGAATTAAAACGAGAAAGGGCTTAACATAGTCGAATAGCCAAGCCTTCGAAATCCTTGACAAACACCGCTATTCCCAACCCCTCCGATAGCAACTACCCCAGTACCAATTCAATTTAATTCATGAGCATTTCTCCCGCCCCCTTCCCATCCGTTGCTCGCCATTGGCTATGGTACCATGACCGTGGCTGTTGCCGGATTTATGCCCTTTCAAACGGCTACACCAACCAATACAACCTCCACCACATCTATACAAAATACCACTTCAAACATTAAGACGGTTTCGTTAAAATAAGCCGTTCGTCCGACTATCAATAGGGTTGGTGCAACACGTTACAAGGGATGGCCCGGAAGGTCTTATTTGAGACACATTAAATGTCACCATACGATTAGCCATAGCTTTATTTTACAAAAGGAGATTAGGCCTGATTTAATTGGGGGATACTCTATACCAAAAACGCATTGGAGCTTACTTCTTATGTAATGGCGGATACGTCTTGGCCCCCGTTACTAACCGTATGATCTATCCTACTTCCCATCACCCTCTAAATATATTTTTTATATCATAAATTAGGCGACAATTTGGACAAATACGTCAAATAACCTTAAGGGAAACTGCTGCAGTTTTGTGTATCAAGATATAGCAGTTTATCGCAGGTCGGTTATATTAACTAGATGGCACCACTGGCCAATAAACGCTATGTTACCATTGTTTTAACGAAATTTTGAAAAATAATGTAAATAAATCTAAAAAGAAAAAAAGTTAAATAAACAAAACCAAATTGACAATACCCGACTGAAATAACTTGGAAATAACATAGAACGTAAAAATTCTTGTTAAAAAACGTTTTGCAGGATATAATTTATTTTATTTTTGTCGATAATATAGTCACACGAGTTCACTATGGAAATCTTCAGTAGTCTCCCTTATAGTATTATAAGTTATTTGAAATAGGTATAAATATCCTGAAAAGTTAGTAATATAAATTATCCACAAACTTGACCTAACTCCATTACGTTAGACGTATAGTTTGATGTTGTAAACCCCTCCCCCCCCGCTGCCTGAAACCGTCTAGCACTATCAAAATAAATTATTTTATATTGGAGATCAAAAACGCACATCTGATCGATCTGACAGTTTTGATCATCCCTAAAGTCGTGTCGAATTATATGGATTAAAATTATTTATTACCCGCAAAGTTTTCCTCCTGTTTATTATGACTTGTGAAGCATATAGCCATTTTTGGCTTCTCGGGTGCCAGGTCCGAGCAACCCGGAAAGTGAGTTTTTAGTAATTCTGCTCCAAAGTTTCTTCACTACTCGTAGTTCAAAATTCATCCGGTCGTTGAAAGTAACTTGGGATAGTAGGGCTAGAAGATAGTACTTTACATAGCCTTCCTGTCAGAGGACTCCTATATTTTACCACAGTAGACCCTCCAAGCACTTGTTTTGGCACCATTTAATTGATATTAAAATGTGTTGAGGACTTCTTTATGACAGTCGTATGTCGTAAGTATTGTTTGCTTAGAGCATTTTTGAAAAGACTTCTGCATATTAAACCTATGTTTTGGAGGTTTTTCGACAGCCAGAATGAGCTAGTTATTCGTTTTTTGAGGGAATTTAAAAAGTCTAAGGACGTCTAATACGTTCTCTTGCCTTTACAAAGATTTAAATAAAAACAAGAATATGCCTTTTCTAGATATATGATTAACATTTCTTCGACCGAGCGCTTCAGTTAGTTTTAGAGATTACCAACATTAAGTAATGCTTATAATTTTGCTGTGTACTACTCTGAATAGTAATGCGACAAATTTATATCATGTAGGGCTTTAATTACACACTTTCGGATTTTTAAAAATCGGTCGATCATCAGCTCCATGCTATTCCACCTTGTGTTACAGTTCAATAACAAATTAAGTGCCATGTTGAGTTTTCACGTAATTTTGTAATATAGAGTTTTCGAATACTTAATAAGGCGTTATTAGTACAATCAGAATCTGCGTGTATGTGATGATTCAGCATTATTAATATTTAAATTCACCTTGCTCGTCATCTGACGTTTCTGAACTAACTGTGTAACTATTTACATCTCGTGACTTAGCATCGTCATCTTCACTTAACGATATATACTCATCAATATTAAAAAGCAGACGTAAGCTTATCGTTGAATTTGAAATTTATTATATTTTGTTCAACGGTCTCCAAAAAAATTTCTCCGAGAGCCATAACATCTGTTTTTCCCTTCGATAGGTCTATTTCTTTAGCAGATAGTGCCTCCCGAATAAATGTGTTCTTTGAAGTTCCATGAGTAGAAAACCCATCTAGAGCTGTCAATCTTGCCACAATTTCACATAAAGTTCGTTTTTTTATGAAAGTTAAGACAGACGGCTGTTGATTGTTCAATTGTTACATATGGTTTGTATCTATACATCTATATTTCTTTTTATTGCCTCCTTCTCAATGTTGAGTTGTTCGGTTTTCCCTTGAAGTTCTATGTTTGTGGTTGTGGTTCACAGTTGGTGAGATTCGTTCAGTCGCTAGTGTTTTTTGCTGACGGGTCTCACTCTAATTATGGTGCAGGTTTTTGGAACCTATTATCCTGAACATGACCTACAACCATGTGGGAGTCTAGACCGCAACTGCACTGTATTCCAAGCGGTGCTGATTGCACTCACTCGTTGTGCGATTGACGCTTCTAACCTCGCTGTTTTCGGAAAAGACATTATTCTATGCAGTGATTAGTAAACCTGTGCTCAATGCATTACAAAATCTTATGATCACTTCAAAACTGGTCAAGGACTGTAAACATTTTATTAACGTCCTTTGCTCTAATAATCGTGTCGAGTTATGTGGGTTCCGGCTCATTGTTGTATTGAAGGTAATCAGATAGCTGATGTTTTAGCTAAAACAGGCTCAAGGATGGAATTCATTGAACCTGAACCGGCATTGCCCCTGACCTTTAATTGTGGCAAGGAAGCTATTAAAAACTACATGTTTTTGCAGGCTTAGCGTAATTCGCTAGCTTCTACTACTTGCCGAGTGGCTAAGTACTTCATTTGTGAACCTAATCTGAGACTCACAAAGTTTGCTCTATCCTTGAAGAAAGACCAACTGAGAGTTCTGGTCGCTATTCTGACCGGCCGTGGTCGTTTTAAACTCCATTTAAAAAGAATGGGACTTGTCCAAGATTCCTTGTGTGACAACTGGTCTTGAAGATGACGATGACAGCATTCACTTTGTCTGTGGCTGTCCCGCTTTCGAGATAGTTAGGTTCCGTGTTCTTAATTATAGATCTTTAAATGTAGGTCAATTGTCATCCCTACCCTGGTTTAAGCTGTTACAGTTTGCCAGAGCAGCCGAGCGCATTTGCGAATTATGATAGAATCCTCGGTTTGCACCATGGGCCCAGAGTGGTATTGAGTGCGGAACCTGCTCAGGTTCCAGCCAACTTTAATAATAATAATAATAATAAATACACGAAGGTGTAAAGAACGAATTGGGTTCTTCAGATTGTCTAAGACAGTATGAAGACCAAGCTGAGGATCGAAACCATTCAAAGCAAAACTGTTGACTCAGTAAAGCGTCAATAATGTCCTTTAAATTATTATTATTTATGCAAGTTTCATTGGTATGTCTGAATTAATTTAAAAAAATCAAGATTTATAAATTAAATGAATAATTCTTGGTTTCTGATATTAATATTTAAGAAAATATAAAATATTGCCTCTGCCTAATTTTGGTTGCCGTTTTAGCATATTTTATTTAGTCAAAAACATTTTTCAAAAGTAAATGTATGTTGTTAATTTTCATTTAAGAGCAACTTTTTTTAATTTTAGTTGCTTTGCAATTGTTTTAAAAATAAAATTTTAGTATTTTAAAAATGTGTAACTGAAAGTAAAAATTTTGATTTTAAAAGAAAATTTTTTTTTTTCGGTGCAGTTTGTTAAGTGCATCAAGTTTTGTGCACATCGTCTAGTACTGATCTCGTGGTGATCTTTGCATTTAGTGCACATTATTTTTAAAGATCTTTTAAAGCTTAAATGCAATTGGCCGGTTTCGGTGGTCTCGAAATTAGGTATTCTGTAATTCAAAATTACTTCTGCAAGGTCAAACAACCGTCTAATTACCATATCACATAATTATATAGGTAGTTCAACAATTTTGAATTCTTCTTCTTAAATCCAAATTTAAAAAAAACACTTTACAACTTTGAAAAACTACAAAACAGTAAAAATAATAATAAAATTCTCATGCCCGGTTTTGTTTATTTACTTAAACATTTTTTTTTTAAATTCAAGTGTTTTCTATAGTTCGAAGTCATTAAATTACATTTCACTTAAGCTAAAAACGAAAAAAGAAAAAAAATTTAAGATAAACAATAAGAAAAATCTTAAGAAATAAAAAATTTATAGTTTAGGAATATCAAAAACAAAAACAAAATTAATGGTTTTTTCTTACATATAATTTAAAAATAATTCTCACATCCCTTTAATAAATTAAGATAAAAATTAAAATGCACCTAATAGAGATTTTTTTTTGGTATATTATAGTTCTCTCTATATAGTTTATTATAATGACTATTTTGTGATAAAATAGTAAAAAAGTTTTAAGATTCCTCTCTAACTATATAGTCTAGAAATCGTTAAAAACTATTATGTATATAGGGGAGAGGGGGGAATTCTTAAGCTGATTGAATTTTTTCTAGATCCATTAAGCTATACTGATATGTTTTAATGCGTTTAAAGTAATAAATAATTTATTGATCTCTCTCTCCATTTGTTATGTATGTCTCTACATTTATTGTCTTGAGATAGGGAAATTTTTCTGGATTCTTTCAAGTTCACATGCATATATTATGTAGATGAGATATACATGACTCATGTAGTCATGTTGTATAAAAATATGTATTGTAATTATGTATAACATAAAAATGGTACGCCTTCTGAATCATTTAAATTTACAATCAAAAAACGGGGAACAAGATTTCATGTTAGAAAAGATTTAGCGCAGAGCAAAATCTCTAAGATTTTTTTTTTTTTATGTATGTGCTCCGTCTTAATTCTGTGTATTTATATAGTTTTTGTATTTTTATTTTGCCTTTCTGTGTCACCTTAAAATTTATAGTCAATTTTAATTTTAATTTTATTTATGTCCACGGTTTTTTAATACAAAAAGAAAAATCAACCCACAAGAAATTACAACCGTCTCGTAATGTTACTGTTTTCCATTCAGCTTCGCGTCTTCTTGTACAGTGTTTTTTTTATTTTATTGTTGTACTTTGTGCATACATCCATATATACGTATATTTTCAGCGTCGTTCTTTTCTTTTAAAACAAAAAATTAATTAAAATTAAAATTCAGACAGACAGAAAATGTATGTAAATTTTTTAGAGGTTTTGCTTTTCTGCAGTTTTTAATTTAACAAGATTAATGTAGATCGCAAGAGTCGCGTTTATTATAGAGTGAAGAGTAAATTAGTGATCGTTGCCGTAAAAGGTTTAGTAGAATATTCATTCTAGATAATATATTCTCGAAAAAGTCAAATCACGTCTTAATCTTTTGATCTTAAGAATGTCAACTCTATTGTTCTTTACCTGAAACTTCTTCGATTTGATTTTTTTATTTTCTGTGTGTACAGAAAATACAATTTAAAACGTAAACGTACTTCAAATAGAAGATAATTGAGCGCGTATACACATAATATACCGACAGTTAAATAATACGATATTTAGCCGACTCACTGATTGCACCAATAATTCATTAGCATGCTGATTAAGTTGAAATTTATACGATTCATGTGTGTGGTATTTTTTTTTTTTTTTGTGGTTTAATGTTTCTCTTCTTTTTCCCGTTTATATCTTTTATATTTTTAAGAAAAAAGTAAACGATGAACGAATATATTCATAATTAAAAATAATTTTAAAAAATCTTGTAAATTTTTAAAATTAAAAAAATGGTTTACATTTATTACCAATTAAATCATAATAAATCATTTTATGAAGATTGGCTTTACCGTTTGTGTTTGTTTGTATATAAAGAAAGGAAAATAATGTTTATGATGTTTCGAGTATGTACATATAGATGTCCAAATGTTTAATTAAATTGTATACTATACATCTTAGAAAATTAGAAATCCAAAAATAGAGTAATTTTCTGGGAAGGTATACATTCGAATAAATTATACATGTATAAAGCAACTATAGCTGCTGGTAAGTAAACCAATAAAGAATTCAATTAGATAAGAGAGCGGGAGGAAAAAGGTTAATTAACCGAAAATCCTTTTTCGTTGGTACAAAATGTGTATATACATTTTATTAGGTTAACCCTTAAAGTAGACGGTAAACAAATAACCCGACCCATTGTGAATTTATTATCTAATAAAATATATTTTATTGTATTTTATGTGCACCAAACCAACCATTGTCCCTCTAATGTTGTTTACTACTTACAATATTTAACCCAAATTTTTGTAGTATTTTCTCATTATATTGGAAAAACTATTTTAGTTTATTTATAAACCTGTTTTGGGATATGTGGAGTCGTTTTTTAAGTTCATAAAAGTTTCACGAATCTGGAGTACATCAGAATTATTTTATAATAAAACGGTCAAATAAAGATCGATCGGTCAGATCGAAATACGCATAGGTATCAATATCGAATTTTGTGAAAAATTTCGGGTTTGAAATCTGCACCTATATGTGTCCTGCTTTGTGGCTGTTGTAGCTTGTAGGGTGCTAACAAGCACACAAAACCACAACAAAGAGCAACCAAAAAATGTTTTATTTCTTTTATAATTTAAAGAAATCGACTTAGTAATTACAAATAAAATTTCAAAGGATAGACAGTAAAAACTAAACAAAGACAGTATGTTTGCTAAATTAAAACAAAATTTAAAATTACAAACTCTTATAAAGAATCATTATCTAGCTCTTCAAATCTGAAAACTCTCTAGAAGCTGTCATATTTTGAATTAAAAAAGTTCTAAAAAAAAAAAAAATTTTAAATTTTAAATAGAGCCTCCTTCCCGGAACATGAATTGGGAAGTTTTCGGTGAAGTACCATGAAAATGTCAGTTTAAATTAATTTAGAAATTAAAGAATGGATTTTTATAGAACCATGCATTTAAAATTAAAAACTTAGCTTAGAATCGTTGGCCGGCTTTGTGGTTACTCCATATGTTGATTGAAGAGTTATAATATACGGTCACTTCAATATTTTTAATCTTAAGTGGATTTTGCTTTAATTTTAGTTATTATATATTTATTCTTTAGTTATATAAATTTATGTATTTATTCTAGTTTAATTAATTTTGATTATTAATTACTGATTTGATTATTAACATCAAAAGAAAACAATATACTTTAAATTTAAGCGCACAACTGTGTTACCGAGGATGACAAATCAAGTTCAGTTTAATATTTTTTTTTTGTCCTCTTGTTTATCACCGTACCACACTTAGATATTATAGCAGAGCCACCTATATATACAGAGCCCTAAGGTTAAAAATTGAGCCTTTTCTAGAGGAACTAAAATTGACGAAAAAATCATTTTTTCCATACAAAACATATGAAAATTTAAATTTAAAACTAAAAATTATCAATTAAAATTTTATCAATTTGAATTTATAACTATCTCAAACTGTTTTCAGATAAATTTTACTTGTCTCATAGAAAATTGAAAATAAAAGTTGCACTATAACTAGAAGGTAAAAGCCTTCCAAAATCTGTTGCATTTGTGCATAATTATGGTTCTAAACAAATTGTGCAGCTGATATTGGAACTCCCTATGACGTAAGTTGTCAACATCACTATTTTTACCTATCGATCGATGTTTGTGTTCTCTTTTTAAATTTTACGCTGTTTCGTGTATTCAATTTTGATTTTTTTTCTATTGCGATCTCAACCTATTAGAATAATTTTGTACTCCATCCCTTTTCCCGATTTCGCTACAAGGTAAACGAAATAGAAATATGTGGTGATACATTTTCAAATGTATAAAAGGAAATAGAATAATGCTTTATTCGAGCATGCTGCGATCGCAATAGAAAAAGCGAAATTAAAAAAAAAAGTGTGAGGTTTAATTTTTAAAAAAGAGACAAAATCATCGATCGAAAGGATGACAATATATTTCTTATTTATTTATTGTACCTACACATTCAAATAAATTCCAGTTTACATAAATATGATAAATTCATATTTAATTTTGATTTAATGTTTATTAAATTAATAAAAGATTTAAGGTTCTGATTTTCAGATATGTGCTGCTTCAATATAGAATAAATTCCACAAAGTGTTTATCGAAACGAAAGATTAAACTTTTCATTGATGAAAAGTAATTCGAAAATGGTCATTTTTACATTGATTTTTATGGGATAATGCAAAAAGTAATTCCTCTAGAAAAAGCTCGACAAAAAACATGGCTGATCCTTACGGCTCTGTATATATAGGTGGCTCTGATTATAGTCATTCACTGATCACACCATAAAAAAAATATACCTTATAACAGCTTATTGTGTTACGTTATATGTACGGATGAATTGGCGGAACTTGGACAATTTTATCATTTCTTGCACTTAAATCTAAGAGATGTAACTTTGGAGTTGAACTAAATTATTTATTTAGGTCATTAGAACTTTATTTATTTATATTATATTTATGTCACTACTTATAGTTATTTATATTTATTTTAAAATTTTATTATATATATACGTATTTATTAATTTATTAAATTTTATTTATTAGTATTACTATACATTATTTATTTATTTTTATTTATTATAGTTATGTCTTTCATTATCACAGTTTGTTTTTTTTTTCACGTGTTCATTAATATTTTTCCACTATGGAAAACTTATGTTTGTCCAACAACAAAAATTTCACAGCACACTAATTGTCCGGTTTTAATTTTAATTAATAATTTTAGAAATTATTAAAATGTTGTTATTATTATTTTATAATAATTTTATAGATTTAATATATATATATATATATATATATATATATATATATATATATATATATATATATATATATATATATATATAGATATATATATATATATATATATATATATATATATATATATATATATATATATAATATTAGAATTAAATAGTTAATACAAAAATTTAATTTTAACAGGAAACTTAACTACACAAAATAATAATTTAATTAATTTATATGTTTCCAAATTATTATTATTATATTACACGAACAAAAAAAAAATTTTTATTTTTATTTTTAATGTGAATTCCCTCTATTTTTGAAATGTTCATCTTTTATAGCCTCGATACACCGCTCATTTCGATCATTCGATCAATTAATCCCGTTGTCTAGCATGGGGAAATTAATCTGGTTTTTATTTTATTTTATTTACGGTAAGTAAGACTAACGCAAGCAGGGGTATACAACTCGCACGTCGTTGTAGCGAATGTTTCGTTACACCACCCACTAAGATCATTAATATCTCCTTGCAATCGGCCAGTATCGCTTCTTTCTTCGATGGTATGGAACATTTTAATATATGTCTGCAAAAAATTGTAACCTCTGTAACTCGGTCGATGAAAACAAGAAATATTCAGGGTCCAATATGTGATCCTTGAGGAACACCCTAGGTAACCCTGATAACTTTGGATTTCTTATTTCTAATTAACACATATTGAGTGCGGTTTGTTAAATACGAGCAAAAACCATTTTACCAAATTTCAAATTTCGTTTTACTAGTAAATTCCACTAAATTTGTGGAAGTTAATCTGCCTGGTATGAATCCACGTTGTATGTCGGATATGTGATGTGCCAATGTAATTTTAAAGGTGTTGCAAACAACTAGACCAAATAATTTTGGAATGGATGATGTCAATGTGTAAGTATATGTGTTGTCCGGGTATTGCACCGTGGGTCTGTTAGTGGCTTTGAGTGCTGGACTAATCCACCCAATTTTATAAAACACAAACTTACCCGATTTAAAGATTGATGTGATTCCTGATATTTTCCATTTATCTGGAAACACGCCGGTTAATAAAGACAAATTGAAGAGATTCCGCAATGGATGCACCAAAAAAATTGCATGTTTCTTTAATATAGATGACGGTATATTATCCGGTCTATATCACTCGCCAAAGCCAGTTAGTGCAGATAAAATAATTTCATCAGTAATACTAGGAGAAAAGATCGATATATTGTTGTTGTTATTCAATGTTTGTGCTGTATTTACGTTATTGTCTGTTGGTTTGTATAGAGATTGAAAAAAAGAAGCAAACATGTCAGCTATTTCCTTGACGTCATAAGACATATTGGGTTCCCCTCAATTTCCCGTTTAGTTTTAAAGTGTTCCCAAAATTGTTTAGGGTTCGTTTTAATATTATCTTGGACATCAGTCAGAAGTATAAGATAAAAACACCGAACTTATCATGGTATATTGGGGGAAGATCAGTTTATCCGATTCCAGTCCACTTTTTATCATTCCAGCTTTAGATTTTCGGTTTTTTAAATTTAACAGTCGATCGTCAAACCACGGAGCATGGATACTGGTTCTTTTGATACACAATGGAATATGATTCGCATAACCTCGTTACAGAATCTTATAAAATTGGTTCACGACGTTATCATTAATATCGTTAGTATTTAAAATATCGTCCCATTTAATTGCTGCCAAGTAATGTTGCAAACACACGTGGTCAGCTTTATTAAAGCTGAAAGTGGTTAGTTGGTTATGCTATTTTTTTTTATTAAAGATCCACAGACAAATAATATTTCCATTGACTTGGAATGATGTGATCGTGATGATGTCATTAACAAATGGCGTTGATGATTCTACAACTTTAAACGTTCATTGGGCATGTAATTTGATTTAAATTGGCACAACGCATAGTATCGACGAAAATCTATTCCGCATCTGATGTAATGTTATATGGGAGTATGCCATTCACTTCCTGGTTGTACTTCCATATGACATTTGGCAAATTAAAGTCACCAAATTTACTGGCGAACTATATAGTGAAGAATGTACGGCAATAAGAAGTAGAGCGATCACATCTATAACCGATATATTTTTTCCCAAAAAATTCGGTCAGTGTAAGGAAAACATGTGATCTTCCGTCGACAATAGTGGATATAGCCAACTTATTTGGTTCTTTCTTCCAAAATACTTATAGACTGGATAACGTTTACGAATACAACATATGAAAGTATAAATACCACCTTCGGTATACCTTGTATTACGCCAAAGGATATTAATGAATCACTCCGTCAACTCAAAGACGGCTGTGGTCCAGATGGTGTTCCTTCAAGCTTCCTAAAAAAACTTGTGTATATGAGTTGGCATTTAATTTGTCAATTTTATTCAATGAATTACTTTCGTCGGGAATTTTTCCAGCTAACTGGGAATCCTCTCATATCGTTCCTATTTTCATATCCGGTAATAGGAACGATGTCTCTAATTATAGGGGCATTTCTTTACTTTAATTTTCGAAACGTTGCTTAGACATGAGTGAGGTTAAGACTCAACTTGACGTCATTTATATTGACTTTAGCAATGCGTTTAAATCAACCACGTTATTGTTTTGGAAAAATTAAAATCTTTTGGCATTACCTTACTGAACAGTTTGTAAAAATAAATGGCAGTTTTTCTAATCCGGTGAAAGTGCATTCAGGTGTTCAACAGGGCTCCCATCTTGGACCCTTCATCTTCATTTTATTCTTAAACAACATCACCAAACAAATGTTGTCTAATTTATGCTGATGACCTAAACATATTTTGCTCTATACATAATGTGTAGGATGGAATTAATTTACAGAAGGACATTGCCAGTATTAGCACTGATAGCATATTTCATGTTAGGATTTCTGAAACGAACCATGAAAGAGTTCAATAACCCAAAGATTTTTATTCTCCTTTATAAATCTCTTATCCGTTGACAACTTGAATATGCGTCATGTGTGTGGCCTCTCCATTATGCTACAAAATTAGTAGAATCGAGACGGTACAAAAAAAATTCTCATTTTTTATGCGTGAAACATACACCAATTTGATCATCGTAGGGCACCGTGGGAGAACGTTAGGGCTCTACCTTATTATGATGATAGGTGCAAAAATTTAAAGCTTGAGCCACTTGCATATCGGCATCAGCATGCCATTTTCATTTTCGATCTTCTAAAAGGCAAAAACCAGACTACATTCTTATTAATGAAGCTTGGGTTATATGCCTATTTGAATCTTTGTGAAAATTCTTTCGTCGATGATTTTATCGAAAAAGAGCTGGGTTTAAAATTTGCACCTATCTGTGTTCTGCCGAAGATTTTGTGGCTGTTTTGGGATGCTAAACTAAAATAAACAAAATAACAGCAAAGATCAACCAAAAAAAATGAACTAATGAATTGAAATCGAAAAAGCGTACCTAAACTGAAATGGTATTTTCTGTATTACCATCAACACCACTTTCCTAGGTGTGACATTGTTGATTCGAATGTGTTTTCTCGCTTGCACCTTTCAAATCGAGTGGTCCGAACGGTGTTTTCCCTGCTAAATTACAGCATCGAATGTATTCGGGACTTGTACAGGGCATAGTCAGATTCTTAATAAGTTTAAGTCACATATTCCGGAGCTTGGAATGGTGACTGATAGGCTTTTGCCTAAATTTAACATCATCAATTCATTCTCCTTCGTTTTCCCTACGAGAGAATGGTGGTTATCTCAGGATTTCTATAAACAGCTGTCTGAGTCGAGTTTTTTTGCGGATGGCTCACGTTCGGAAGTGCAGGGTTTGAATTTTACTGTTAAGATTCTCGAGTAGTTTGGGCAAACACTGCACGGTAGTAAATTTGTTGGCCCCGAACCAGCAATTCCTCTATCCTTCAATGGTGGTAAAGACGCTATTAAATAGTTCGCTCTACATACTTGAACTGTGACTGGAGTGGCGTTCACTCCTAGCTGTCGAAAGGCGAAATTTTCATTATTGAACCCAACCTGAGGTTCACTAAATATGTGTTATTCTTAAAAAAGAGCCAACTCAGAATTCTGAGTGCCCTTATTACCGGCGTTGGACATTTCAAGCTTCATCTCCAACGTATGGGACTAGTACAGGATGCTCATTGTGACGACTGCCTAGAGGAAGTGGACGACTCGGTACACTACCAGGTGCCCGACCTTTGTCGGAGCTAGATCCCAAGTGTTCTCTTCCGGATCTTTAAACGTAGATCAGTTATCCATTCCTTGGTTAAAACTTTTACAGTTTGCTAAGATTGCAGTACGCTCCTCCGATTTAGAATAGATCTTCTTGGTTTGTCCCGTGGGCCCATTGTGACATTAAGTGCTGAACCTCAGTAATTTCCAACCGTTTTAATAAAGAAAAATGTACATTCCAGTATACTACGTATATACGGGAGTGAATCAAAATGTCTTGCAATATCATATCATAGACAGCATTATTTTTATTTTGTTACATCGATCAATTAACTTGCCTAAGCCCTCCAAAATAAATTTCCTTTTGTCCCAAATTTTCATTTACAACAGACTTACATACTTCATAATCACTAGAAAATGTCGGGCCCCTTAATTTTTTTTTCAAATTGGGAAACAGCAAGTAAGGTGCCAAGTCAGGCATTTATTGTTTTTGAAAATAATTCTTCTTTATTATTTCTTTTTTAATTACAACCTAGTCTAAGACCAACTTTTTTATTGAAATTTATGGATTCATCCATTTTGATATTTATTATTTGATTGTGCTTTTGTTGTACGCTAGATAAAGTTTTATTTTAACTGATTTTACACTAACTAATCGGTAGTATCCAGTAGCTGGATGGCCTCTATGTTAACATCGTGAAATAGCCGTTGTTCATGATTTCTAGCAAATTTTATAATTTTGATCCCGATGGGTGCTATGCTATTTCTGACAAATCATGGCGCGTTGACTACGTTTCTTAGTACCTTATTTTGGAATCATTGGATAATATCCATGTTATTCTGCTTGGTTCATCTCCACAGCTGTATACCAGTCTACATATACAGTTTAGTTTCATTTAATTTTATGCACCATATTTTTTATCCAGTTTTGTACTTGCTTATGTATCTGGCTTGTTGTCACGTACTGCCATGATAGTTGTGTCATCGGCGAAAGTGGCGATCGTGTTGTTTTGTGGGCTTGAAACATCTCGGATGTATAGTAAATTATGCTGTAATGTTTAAGGAGAATTAATTTGAGTTTATAGATTAACCCTTCGTACCAAACCGTGTCTAAGGCCTGCGCTACATCAAGGAATACTGCGGAGTAAACTTTTTTCTCTTCTAAAGTCTTCTCAATAATATTGGTTATTCCATGTACTTGATCAATAGTTGAGTGCTCACTGCGAAAACCAAATTGGTGATTCGGAATTTTTTTCAATTAGAAGTTTCAGTCTTTTTAATAGTAACTGTTCAAAGAGTTTAAACATTATCGGCAGCAACGATGTATGAATGTTAGTTAACTTTACCGTAGCTTTTCTCGGTAGCTGCTTTATTATTCCTATGGTATAATCAGTTTAAATTGTTTTTAATTTCGTTTGCTACTTCAGTAGGTGATGTAGGTGTGACATCTTCTCATTAATGGTCATTTCAGAGTTTTAGTTGCTTTCCAAAGTCGAGTAAGATTGTTTAGTCTTTTTTTGGCTTGTGGAGCTCTATTGGTGCCATTTGTTGGATTTTCTGTTGAAATGGACTCACATCCAGTTTTTTTTAACGGCAATCAGTAATTATTTTCCTTCAGTTGTAGTTAATCTAGAACCCCAGTGAGTATTCTTCGGATTGAAGTCACCACCTATTATGAACCTTTTTCCCTAGACGCCTTGATGGATAGTACTATCCTGCCACAATAATAGGAAAATTGTTGGTTTTTATATAAACCACTGTGGCCTGAATTTTTTTCTTTATCATCCTTTGTTTAATCAAAATGTTGGATATTTTTTTAAATGATGATTGCACTTCTTCCTCTGGCTGAATTATCTGGATGAATAGTTTCATATAGATAAGACACACATCTATATTCTCAATGTCGAGGACTGCTTGTAGTTCTTGCTGAAGCCGGAGGAAACCATTAGCATTCCATCACATGATTTTCATTGTGCTGTTCATTTCTGTGTGGATTTGAGTTTTGTTCCCAATGATCTATCTTCCAATTTTTAGCCTCTCATCAAATTTTGTTAATCTCATGAGAATATCTTGTAATGTTTGACTGATTTCTACATTTTTCGATTATTGTCAGGGTTTACTGACTACTAATTTATATAATTGAGTTTTATTCATCCTTTAGATTTGGATTGCCTGAATTTCCATTGCAACAATACATCCTTGGTAATTAGCAGGATGACCTTGTCGTCTTGGTAACTAGTATATAATACCTCAAAGAATAACAGCTCCTTTGGTAGAATAGGCGTCAGTACATTTTTGCATATTTAATTTTTTTTATTTGTTTTCTCTTTCACATGGTTTTCCACTTGAGCTTAGCGTCCAGAGACATGCCTAGGATTTTGCCGTATTTGCATAGGGAATTTGCTCTAAAAGGCAATTTAATAATAACTCGCGATCACTGATTTTGAGTGCTGGTGCTAATGTGTTACAGTTGGATAACTCCTATGCACTCGAAGCGACCAACAAGAACATGGCGATTCGGGTGCGGGAGATCTAAATACCTGTTCACATATGCCGAATATTGTTGGGATTCAGGATGGGTATTTCGTTCGCGGAAGGTATTTGATCTATTCTCGAATAACAAAATTCAAAAACAGGTCCAAACCATAGCGTGAATACTACAAAAGCAAATTTTAAAAATCATGACGTGTATCAAAATCAATCATTCTGTTTTTACTGTTGACTTTTCATCGGATAAAACAATATATCTGGTGGGATACTGGCTCAGATATTTACTTTATAACGAAAGAGTATTTAAGATATGAAAGTTTGGGCTATTCTAAAGAAAAAATACGGTTGCATGGAATTACGGCAAACGATATTGAAACCCTTGGATCGTGCAAAACAGTGGTTCACTTACTTGATAGCGTTCCTATTGGACAGGATTTTCATATTGTTCCTGATAACTTTCCCTTAATGGGTTCGATTTCCTCACATTTTCAGGATCAAAATATTCCTGCTCGAATAGAAAAAACCACGCTACTGAAAATAAGCGTCGAAACAGATAGTGAATATTTATGCCATTCTGGTGTGTTCATTGCTAATTGAATCATAAAATCTTATGGAGGCTATGCGCCAATTAACGTGATTTTTATCCACTTCATATATAGTTGGTCTAATAAAGTAACCATTTTGAACGTGCAACTAGTTACTGACGAGTTAAATATTGAGGAGAAGAAATTAATTTTAAAGATTTGCAGGGATTTTGATGACGTTTTTTATGTTGAGGGTGATTTTCTCTCTATGACCAATGCAGCTGCTCAAAGAATTCCGCTAATTGAAAATTCAAAACCAATTCATACTTAGTCCTATCGCTTACCAGAAGCAGTGCAAAGCGAAATTTTACATCAAGTGTCTGAACGGTGAGAAAAACACTTCATATACAACCGAGCAGTAGTCCCTGCGATTCACCACTTTTGGTCGACCCAAAAAAATTGACCAATGGTGGGAAAAGGTGGAGGTCATGGTTGTTTAATGCGCATTAATGGTATTAAATACTATTGGTTCCTTCTTTCTTCTAAATATATCAGAGAATTAGCTGGTTGAGACCTTGGTAAATGTTCCTATTTTACTTCGTCTGATTTAGCTGAAAGATACCATCAAATCAAGATACCATCTGGAATAATTGATATTAAATGTCTAGTGTATCTCGACGATACTTTTGTGTGTCGGTATGACCTTGATGACCTTAACAAAAAATTATTAGTTTAGCGATATTATCCTACCCAAAAGAAGAAATGTTTGGAAAGTATATTTGCTGTCAGACAATACAGACCTCATTAGAACGTTCATTCACTATTGTGACAGATCATCGACCACTTACATACATGGCTCAAGAACATTTAAAATCCAGCGTCAATTTTGATCAGATTATTGGAGCTAGAGGAGTACGATTATCAAATCGTGCACACGTCGGGAGTTTTAAATTCGAATGGTGACGCACGAAGTCGTATTACTTACAGTATCAAAAAGAAATTAATATGCCAAGTTAAGATGGACATAAATTGCCAAGTTCTAATAAAGCAGATCAATCCAATTCTGATACAACTTCTACACCTAGAGAGCGAGACGCTAGTGAATCTACTCAATTCAGTCTTGTTTCTACTATCGAACTATAGCGAAAGCGTTCGTCGAACATTTCATATGCTCTTTTGGGGCAACTTTAATAGTACTCACCGACCAAGGGCCCAATTTTACATCAGAATTGAAACGAGTACGCAGGTTGCTTAAGATTTATAAAATAAAAATGTCTGCATACTCCCACAGAGCAATGAAGCACTCGAAAGGTCACATCGAACTTTGAGTGAATATTTAAAAAATTTTACGAATGGAGATAATTATAATTGGGACACATGGCATCCATACGCTATATGTTCAGTTTAAATTCAACAATTTAACAACTTTTGTTATTCATACGTCGACCAAGTTTATGCCGTTTGAGTTGCTTTATATGGTGTTAAACTAAACATACCTTTGTCTGTCCAGCGCAAACCCGATATAATCTATAATTTTGAGTAAGCTTAAAAACAAATTACAAACCTCATTTACTTTCGTCAAGAAGCTAATCGTTCAGAAGGAAAAATTAAAAAGTCGAAGTGATTGAAATAGTATCAATCATTAACTCTCGAATATTGGCTTCTTCGAAACAAAGGAATAAAATAGTCAGGAAAGTCGTATAGAACAACCGATTCAAACTTTATTGGGCGGCTACAGTTTTCATTAGCGTGATATCTCACTATTAAATTCGGAAATAAAAACATGTTAATGGTAATGATGCAAGCAATAACAGTAATGAATTAGTAAAATTTGAAAGCTGTATTGTTATATTTCTGGTTTTGTAAGGACCACTTTGTGACGTCGAATATCGTCCAAAACAAGAAATATAAATACAACACCCGTTAATTTTAAGAAAGTATTTTGTTGTAAAGTGTGTTACTATGATATTAACATGATTTCTATATTTTGATCGACGGGAAAGGTTTGAACCTCAGCCTGGTACTGTGAAAGGCCGTTCGCATTCCATATAGGTATCTTTAGGAGCACGCGTGAATATTTCAATCTTCTTGATTGAAATAAGCTTTTGTTATATTGGGGTGGTACCTTTTAAGACGTTTGTATTAGTAACTCCTAGTTATGCAAAACTGCTTGTAATATTCAGCAGGTCGTTTTGAGTTGTTGTGTGTGAATTACGAATTGGTTTAGGTCTAGATCGTAAATATTTTTTTACAAAAATGAGGTCCCAATAATAAATAGTTTGTAATTCATTAATTTAGCTCATAACCAACATAATTTGCAATAAACATCACAGTAATACCATTTTTTATGAATTATACACACATCACTCAAAAACACTGCACAACACCGATCATAATCATACACATCCGTTAGACTAATAACATAACTAACTCCATATATACGGATTTCCCCTAGAAATGTCAAAAAAATAATTTCAGATTATGTTATCATCAAAAACCCTTCGTAACAATATTCTAGTATACATATACTTATATATACCCTACTTACAAGCGCACTGATAATAATCCAAAAATATGTTTACAGTTATAAAAAACGCTGACACAGTAGCATAGATAAGAAAATATCCTTAATTGAAAAAAACTGTTTACCTCATTTAAAATCTAAAACCATAATGGAATAATTTATGCCAACCAAAAACATCCACCACCGGATGTTATCAGTACCCGAGCCAAAAAAAAAAAAAAAAAAACAACCTCACACCTTCTCGAGACGATAAACCAACGAAAAAAAAAAATTAATTCTGTTTTCTACTTTTTACGATTTTTTATTATTGCTTAAAATGCAAAATAGGCGCCAATCTTTCTTGTATATCATGTTTATATTCAAATTTATTTTAAGACAAATATAACAACCATAAGACGATCATAAATTCGGGAAATTATAAAATATAAAATGCAGGTGCGTTAATTTTCTCGTACCTATATACTATACTATTTTGTATTTTTTTATTGCGGAAATAAAAATGAAAATTCATTTCAACAATACGAGCATATAGCTGCTACTTGTAAATAAAATTTGTATCAGGATATTTTTGTGTAAGGACACATGTTACACACAAGGCATAGAATAAAATTGGGTTGCTGCGCGCTGAAAACCGGATGAATAATTTTATTTCTATTTAAATTTATGACCGCGTTTTCTGTAAACCGTATATACGTTTTTGTGATCGATAAAATGGTATTTTAGTGTTCGCTAAAAGATGTCATTATATTGTGAACATTAATTTTGTTTTTTTCTTATATGTACTTATATGTGAAATGGTTGGTTTCGTTTCACAATTTTAATGACAACGGGAAATACTTTTATAGACTGTGAAAATATATCTTAATATTTAAGTATGTATGTATGTATGTGCATGCTATTCACTTTATGTATCGATGATATTCATCAAACAGCCGAGAGACAAAGTGGATATTTATTTATAGACGTTCACGTACGTATACATTATTATACAGTCAGCTTGACACATTAATTTATATCGGTTACATCCTTTTATATTTTTCGTTTTATTTAATTTACCGGTGCCGGTCCCAACAGTTATTGTTGTTGTTAAGAAATTAGACTATTTATACAAAACTATATCTCAGCCAAAGCTAAATTAAGTCTTAAATAAATTTTGTTTTATGTATTTGCTTGGCACAACAAAAAAAAGCTCTAAAAAGTTTTCTTCATCCACAATCATAATAAAGAATAAAGTAAAATTAATAAAAGGAGAACCAGCAAATAAATAAATAATAATCATAATAATTTTATTATTATTTTAAAGTTTGGTTTTTTTTTTGCGCAAAACTTCTCTCGTCTAAATACTTTTCGTTTTTCCATTAAACTTTATCTCATTTTGATTTTCATCCTTTTTCATCAGAATCACATCATCATGAAAATTAAATCATTTAGAAATTTATGAAGAACGAGAATGCAAAAAAAAAAGAAAAACTTTGGTAAACTCTACTCTTCTTATTTTAAATATTTAATTACAAAAATAAAATAAAATTAACGAAAACTTATAAAATTCGAGAAACAAAAACTGAAAAAAAATTATTTTATTTAATTAAAGTTATAAATATAAAATATATTATAAACATATTTTTATTGTCTTCAGATAATTAAAAATGGTAAAAAGCTCGGAAATTTTGTTTGTTGATGCGGGATGAGAATGTTCAAAGTAGATAAAAGTTTGGTTGCTGTCAGAAATTGTTTCACGATAAAATTTCGAATTCTTAGTATTGTGCGTTTTGCACGACTATTTTTTTTTTTTGCTGAACCAAACTTGTTTTTCGAAGTTTTAATTAGCTTTTGCATGATTTTATCCACATTGTAAACCAGGCTATACGTGCAAACATAAACGCAATATTATTATTGAAAGTAACCAAGTGTATTCAAACTACATAGTAGAAATTTCAACCAATCCTAAGGTAATGTTGAACGGTTCCACCTAAATGTGGATCAGGATGATATAATAGCTTTTTCCTACACTATACCTTGAAAATAATAATAATAAAACGTTTAAAGGCCATTACTGGCCCCTTACTGTGTCAACAATCTGGCTCCAACGGTTTCGATCCTGCGCTTGGTCTTCTTACAGTCTTAGACAACCTGGAGAAGCCAAGTCGTTCTCTACACTGTGGATCCTTTCAGGGATCGCTCCACAATTCGTTCCGGATCAGCACGCAGGACGTATAACCGAGCCAGCGTACTTGCTCAGATCTTATTTCATACACAATATCGGGGATCTTCATCAGATATCTGCTATCGATATTGTACAGAAATCGGTATATACCAATTATTTCGCGTTTTGGGCCATAAATCACACGCATGACTCTTCTCTCAAATGTAAGGAGACATCACTCGTACATATCCGTCAGCGCCCAACTTTCACATCCAAACATAACAACGAGCCTGATCAACGCTTTGTAAAGATTCCCCTTACGTGAGTGATAAGAGAACAAAAAAATCCAACAGAAGCTGAAAACTCTACAAGTGGATCAAGTATTTCCTTCATTCCGTTGCTATTCAGTCCAATCACGCATATGTCATCTGCAAGCACCTGTTTGAACTGGCGTTATAAGATGTTGCGCTGAGGTGGTTCAGTTTTACGAAAGATTCACTCCAACATGAGATTAAAGAGTATCGGGGACAGAGGATCTCCCTGCCGAACACCCGAGTTAACTGCAAAAATTCTTGATAACCTGTTCTCAACTTGAAATTAATTTAATTTGGAAGGGGAAATTTGTTTACGAAATCGCCAGCTTTGATTGGCTCATATATAGTCTTCTGAAAATTTAGCAGCAACAAAGAATGCATGAATTATGATATACACGCCATAAGTGCGACATGATGTCTCGATTGTTAGACAAGCAACATGTTTTTTCATCAAATTTATCCTCAACATTCGTTCAATGAAAACTGTTAGTAATACTCTCGATGAACCTCACAGTTCTGTTCGACGGCCTATTATAGGCCAAATTTCTTAGGTAAATAAGGATAGTTGCGCAATGAGTCTGACGATGTACACCGAGGAATTGAAGCTTTGAGCGGTGATGCAATGCAACGCGATCCATGGTTTGCAATCCTGCTGCACAAAACTGATTCAGTCACAAGAGAAGCCTGAGCGCAAAAAACTATCGACAAGGAATATCCCTCATATACACTAAGGTTGAATTTAACGCACCGGATTCAAGCTGAGCCTGAACTTAACATGGGTCCTGCGAGTCAACCAGCAACTGCCGATATACCTAAGATTGATACAAGACGAATGGATTTGAAGGAAATGAAGTGAGCATTCTAAAGATCGAATGGCGAGAATAATACAAACAATTTTCGAATATCGAACCTCGCGTTCAAACAAACGTTCAATACAAACAAGTAATTCTCGAATCACAAACCTTGCGTTTCACAATAAGCAGTCGCGGAATACAATCGAAAGGCGAGAATAATACACAAAAATTTCGAATCCCGTAAATACAAAGCACGGTTTGCCATACTAATCAAATAAGGTCGAAAAGACAGTTCCACAAAGTTTCCCCTCCGAATATCAAGAGCTCCGAATTAATACAGTCCACTCCAGGTGAGCGGTATCGTGTTAGTCCCTGCATGGCCCTAGTGAATTCCTAATGGGATGGATCCTCAATGCAAATCTCCGCAGTCTGTATTTGAGGTGACTCAACCACGCATGATGAACACCAAGCATGTCGGTAAAGTGTCTATTCAGTTGACGCAGGCCTGAAACTATAATGCAATCCAGTAATTCCTTTAAAGAGATTACGTGAACTGCGCTCATTGCTGAGTTGCTGTACTCTCTGAACCTCGGCCTCCCACCATTCTTGCTTTTTTCGTCTACAAATCCCGTTAGCTGGCCTCCTAGTGTGAGTAGCCTAGTTTTTCCTCGCAATTGTGAGTCATTATTGCACTTTACTATTGGCTTTTGTTGCTCAACTGCAAAATAATACTCGTCATCAAGCCAATCATTTTTGGGTCTGACTTTCACTAAAGCAAAAGACTGTTGACCACCATTGACAACCAAAATTGACAGTGTCTCCCAGACAGAGTTCACACAGTCAGACTGGTAATTCTTCATTTTCCTTGAAAATAATAAAAAGGAAAATAGAGGAAGGGAAAGATATTATGTATACGATACAGTTAAAATATAATAGAAATCAATTATGTCAACCGATCAAACGATATTTTCTTGTAAGACCTACTACCACTTCGAACTGGTAAGTGTTGTGCGTGTAACATTACCAGTAATCTCGCATACAATGTATACAACGAAAAAGGAAAATACTACCACAGGTGGTATATCTGCTGAATAGCTGTCAAATCCACCTTCTATTGAAATTGGCCCAATAGACTCTGAGGTGAGCAAATCATTGAATAATCCTGTTGAACGAAGTTCCAAGGTTAAAGGTTAACTTTGAACTCCGCATTAAGCTAATGGATAACGATATGGGATAGTCATTGCATATAGTCTCGATCGTCTGCATAAGCCTAACATCGAATTCAGACCATGCTTGAATTGGAATTTGGAAGGTGGCCCTGAGTAACAGTTTTATAAACGAACGTATTCTTGGCCGGTAAATCATACCTTGTTTCTTGAGTTAATGTAGGAAATTGACGAAGGAGTTCACCATAATCCACATTTATAAAGTGTAATCTCGGCGAATCAGCATCATGTATGTACGTATAGGGATGTATACTATCTCTCAACCTACGGTTTTTTAAATCGATTGTCAATCCAAAGTTTATTAAAAAATTGATACCTAATATAGGTTTTGTTATATTTCTCATCACAAATGGGTGTCTTAGTTCTCGGCGAAGACCTAAAGCAACAGTAATTAATCTAATTGCAGGATTTTTTATTCGGGTTAATTATCAGGATATAAATCGTTAAAATATTAAGGAGATATGATTGATGCGTCACCTCCAGTATCAACTAAAAAAATTAATTTAAAATTAACCATTTGCTGCGGACCCAAGTGTTCCGGTGCAACCTTTGCAGCATGTTGTCGCTTTATTTCCGAACTTAAGATGATACCAACAAAGTAATATGACAGAATTTCTACTTTTTGATCGATTGCTATTGCTTGTTCTAGATGTGGACACGGAATTATTTCTCTCATAACGTTCAAATTCTTGACCACAATTCATTTATTGTAATCATTAAACCTTGGACAGAGAAATTATCAGTTTCTACAATGCTTTTATTTGATCTTGTTGTAGCGTTTATGTAGATGGTAACGTTCGCGCACCATGACAACGGTCTTGATAGTTTTGACCAAATAGTGTCGATTCGATTAAAATTAAATTTTCCAAACTTAAAATTTACATGATGTTATATAAAATCAGTCTGTAAAGTGTTCTGTCTGGAGACAGAACGGTATGTTTTCAAGTGTTTTGCCAATACCTATCGCTAGAAATGTTGTTTAGTTCAAGTTCCATTTGAGAAGCCTGGGAAATTTCAATTTTTCAAAATCAAATGTAAATAATTAAAAATTTATAAAAAATCAACCTCTATAGTGTATTGTGTCTGGAAGCGGCTTGATTTGAAGTGTTTTAACAATAGTTAGCACTAGAAAACTTTTTTCACTTAAATAAAGAAAATTTAGACAGATATATACAACTGTTCAGACCAAACGAAAAAAAGCCCGAAATCAGCACAGTTAGCTGGAGCTGGATAGCGCTAAAAAAACCGAAAAGCCTAAAATATAATCGACAAGTTAACTGATTATAAAATTGTATATTGCCCCGCTTAAAAGAGGCCATATCAAAGAAACGAAAATCCAACCTTTGGAAATTGATGGCTGCAGAGCGGTTGTAACCATTTCGATCAAACTGGAAAGCGATATTACACTTACCAGCTGAAAAGTCAAAAGTGCAGAGCAGTATTTTGGAAATAGCAGCAAAAGAGACCACCCCTGATAATAAAAACTCGGAAAAAGTTAAAAAGCCTTCTAAACTGCAGTTAATCTAAGAAAAACAAACAATACGCCGGATATCTCGGCGATCGAGAAATCTATAGTGAATAATCTATTAGTATTCTAAAACTAGGCAGCCAAATCGACATTGGGCCAGAAGTGACATATAAAAGGCGACTGCTTTCTCCAACCACTATGTACCATACGAAAAACCTAACAACGGTGAACTAACAAAGTTTACGGAGGACCCTTCAAACAATTCCTTTAAAATTTAACTGGAAAAAAGTTAAAAATTCAAAAAAAGTTAAAGACCACCAATTTGGGTTTTGAGACCGACATGGTACTGTAGATCAGGTGCACAGACTTATTAACACAGTTAAATTTGCATTAGAAGAAAAAAATTACAAGACATTGCGCAAGTTTTCGAGAAAGTATGGCATGAGGGCCTTATATACAAAATAAAAACTCACCTGCCAAAAAAAGTTCATGCAGCCCTTGAAGATTACTTGTTTCAAAGAAAATATCAGGTTAAACACAATTCAGCCATTACTAAACTAAATGATATAAACGCAGGAGTTCCACAAGGTAGCGTACTGGAGCCAGTATTGTATTTGCTGTATACTGCCGATCTACCAACAACTGATAAGGCTGTTACATTAACATTTGCAGGTGACACAGCTATCAAGTTTTCACACAAAAATCCTCACACTGCATCAAGAAAATTGCCAGAACACTTATACAAAAATGAGAATTGGCAAAGAACATGACGGATAAAAGCGAATCAAAACAAATCTTCAAACTTATATACAGTATGCTAGGGCTACAATGCGCTTCTGCGAATTAGGATAGTATCCTGGGTTTGGATTCCATTGAGTGCGGAATCCGTAGGGGTTCCAACCAATTTAAAAAAAAAGCACAGCCAAATAAAAATTAAATTCTCAAAAATGTACTGACGGATTGGAAGAAAATCAAAACCCTCCCTTATAGAATGCAAGCTTCTACTATACAAAATGATCCTGATTCCTATATGGACATATGGAATTCAGCTATGGGGCAGTAAAAGCGCTTCAAATATAGATCTTTTACAACGAATGCAATCAAAAATGCTTCGCTGCATTACAAATATCGAAAACTTGCGCAATTTCTTGCAACTACTATAATTAGTATTTAACATATAGGCTACAAGAACTTAGATAATATATTTTTTAGATTGTATGTTTTCAAAACACCGGTATGTTTCCATCGATTTCACATTTTGGGCGGTAAATCACTCTCATGAATTTCTCTCAAATGTAAGGAGCCATCTCTCGCACTCATCCGTCAGCGCCCAACTTTCACATCCATACATAACAATGGGTCTGATTAACGCTTTGTATAAAACTTGATAGGTGTTTAGATTTTTGCAGTGGCCTTAGAGGATACAAAGCACGTCTACCAGCCGCTAGCCGTGCTTTAATATCCTTACCCACACTGTTATCGTGAGTTATAAGAGAGCCCAACTATTTGAACCGTCTCACACCCTCAAACGTGTAGTGGCCACTACTAAAACCAGGTGTGCTTTTCTCCCTATGACCAGAGATCAGATATTTTGGACTAATTGGTCTGGAGTACAACAGAAGCTGAAAATTTTACAAGCGGATCAAGTATTTCCTACACTCATTTGTATTCAGTCCAATCACGCATATGTTATCTGCATATGCAAGTACCTGATTGAACTGGCGATATAAGATGTTGCGCTGAGGTGTTTCAGTTTTACGAAAGATGTACTCCAACATGAGATTAACATGAGTGTCGAGGACTTAGCATCTCCCTGCCGAACACCCGAGTTAACTGCAAAAATTGCGATAGCCTGTTCTCAATTTTAACACAGCATTGAGACTGCGTCACTGTCATTCTACACAGTCGTACCAATTTTGTTATCATTTCTAGATATTCCAGATAAAACCACAGACTCTTTCGATTGATAGGCCTGTCGGAAATCCAGGAAAACCTGATGTACCGAGATAGATGTCTCGTGATATTTAGACAGAATCATCCGAACGAAATCCTCCGTGATAGTCACCAACTAAACCCTCCGCTAGAGTCCTGATTCTATCCAATATAATATAGGACAGTAACTTGTATGCTGTGCAAATGAGAGCTATACCGCGATGCTTCCCTCACTTCAAGCGGTTTCCCTTCCCTGCGTCGAGTACTGCATCGATGTTGACACAGAGGATTCCATCTTGTCCTTCGAGCAAGAGCAGCATACTTTTTCTTCGCGATCGTTAGATGTTGTTTCACTTTACTCTTGCTTGACTGCAAGACGACACAACCACTCATCATCAAACTAATCATTCTTGGGTCTGCAGCACTGACAAGCGAAGTTTTCAGAATCTCCCAGACAGAGTTTACACAGTCAGACTGGCAATTAGCTTCCTTAATGGTATTGCTGACAGGATCCTGATATCGTTTTTTTGATCTTCATTTATCAGACCTTCACGGTCGAAACGTTCTATGCGTTTCGCTATGTTCCCAGTCTTGTACGAAAATTTCCATCGTAGCTTTGCAGTGACCAAATGATGATTGCTGCCTACGTTTTTGGTTGCTGACCGATACGCATCACATCCTGCACTAACCGAGATCGCCCTTTGAAATTAACAAGTCGGCAATTTGGCTGCGGGAAGTTTTGCAAGGATGGATCCACGTTTCTAAATGTATTTGTTTGTGTAGGAAGAATGTGATTGCTACTAAGGTCGTGAGCAATTGGAAAATACTTCGTTCTCTCACCATTATCGGTCGCAGTTTTGTGTCGGGAATACGGACCTATGTTTTTACACAAGTCGGCCAGATTTTTGCCAGGTCTAGTAATGTCCCCAGTTACCATTCTAACATCGTGTTCGGGTAAAGACCCCATCAGATCGTCTTTATCTTGGGGCTGCTTAATTTCTGTGGGCGCGTGTGCAGCCTTCTGTACCTGCAGCCGAAGAAATCCAGCTCCAAGATTCCCGAGGTCATCTCCACTGTAGAACAACGTATAGCCCTGGGATACACGGTCTCCATTTTTAAGCCAGAAAGTTTCTTGAAGAGCAACGAGTTCCAGCCGATACTCCTTTATGCAAGTGATTAGGCCTTCCAACGCTCTTGGTTTTCTAAGTGACTGCACGTTCCACATGCTGATCCTAAACCTGGTGTCCGGATACTTGAGCCCGGGTCCGGTATGGGTTTGCCTGTATCTAGTTTTTATTTTGTGGAAATTGCAAACAGTTGAGTTTTTTACGAATGCGGTTCGTCAGCCCGGTGATCCAACCGTTTAGTCGCGTCAACCGACAAGCAAAGGATATTGTGGTGGTATTCTAGGAAAACATGTTCGTGAAATTTAGGTTTACGAACATGTGAATGGCCCCCGACCACAGGGGCGAGGAATTAGAATTTATTTAAAAAAACGAATGAAAATTACAACAAATTTGAGGTTATAGACTGTGTTAAATAGATCAGGGGCGAATAAAAACACAATAAATTGAACATGTTGCGACTGTCATTTTATCGAGGATGTCGATTTTATGATTTAGCGGTGTTACGATACTTAACACGCTTACGACTGAATGAAGGATATACCCCTAAATCAGAAAAAATTACGTGTATGTGCTCAACAATCAACATTCTGAATGTAACTACAGGGTGTCCGCCGGGAAGGTATACTACTTTATTTTGCCGCCATTTTGGTAAACGTTAGTCTTGATAGTTCATATTGGGCAGTCGTGAAGTAGATACGTGGCAAATTTATTATGGAAAAGTTATTATCAATCATCGATTACTGTGACGATGAGAAAGTTACGTGAAATTTCTGGGAGAAACAACGTGCCACTATTTATCGTGTAGTGAATGGTTTCGAAGAAAGGAAAGTGTTCAAAACAATCCATCAACCTCAATTCGACACCGTGCTCAGGAGCTTGGTCTTCAAAGAACAAGTTTGGCCACAATTTTGCACAAGGATTTGCATTTGTTTCCATTTAAGATTCAGTTGACACAAGAGCTTCTTCCACAAGACCATTTACGCCGCCGTACTTATGCCAATAGGATGTTACAGCTCGCCCATGACTACCCCGATTTTCATGAAAAAATCATAATGAGTGACGATGGCAGTAACTGTGAATGGGGAGCGATATCGTGATATGATTGAAAACTTTTTAACGCCACAACTGCATGCTTTGGGCTTGATTAACATGTGGTATCAACAAGACGGTGCCACATCGCATACAGCCAGGATTACAATGGAATTACTGCGAGACATCTTTCCACAACAAGTTATTTCAAAAAATGGTGATGTTGATTGGCCTCCGGACTTCTTTTTGTGGGGATATCTGAAAAGCAAGGCTTATGCAAACAAACCAGAAACGCTTGAGCAACTCAAACAAAATATTCGTGATGAAATTAATGAAATACCGCGTGAAATGTGTGAGAATGTAATGAAAACTGTGCTCAAAAGGGCTCGCATTTGTTATCTGATATTGTATTCTATACATAATTGCCGACATTAAATAAAACATTTATCAATATAAGATCCATTCTCTTTAATTTAATCAAAATTTATAAACAAACAAAGTAGTATACCTTCCTGGCGGACACCCTGTATAAAAACTATACCTACAGATGTAAAAAAGAATTTTTCGAGCCAAATTTCGAGCTATATCGAGCTATATCGTAATGGTGTGAAGATAAACATTGGATATACGAGTATCTCTATACTGTATGTATTTGTGGCGTAGTTGAATCAATTAAAATGGTGAAAAACACTCTAGGTAGTATTGTATTGAATTATAAATAAAATTTAATAAAAATAAAAAATCGATGCAATACGAGTATAAATAACTAATAATAATAAAATATTCATTTATTGTTTATTAAATTATATATTTGCAATAAAATTAAATTAATTGAAATATTTCCTATATACACACACACACTCGCTCGCGCAACACCGTATCCAAACACACAAGCACATCTATTATTAATTTTTTATAGACTATTTTTTAAATTATGTGCATGTCATTTATAAAAAATGCATTTTAATAAAAATAAAAAAATTAATTAAATTTAAATATTAATAAAAATAATTTTTCTACTATAGAGTGGATATAGATAGGTTTTCGAGATTATATTTCAATTGAGAGTACCCAACAAATTTTATATCATATATACGGATGAGCATAAAAAATTAATTTAATTTGTATTTTGTTTTAAATTATTAAAATAAACTGGATTTATGGTTGGTATTAAAAAATGTCCGAGTTCTGGCTGTTATTATTTTTAACTGCAGGTAATGTTTCTAATAAAAGAGAACATTAATTTAAATATGGATATTTTTTGTTGTTGTTTTTGTTTTCTAATTAATTTCAATTGAAGTTTTATTCTTATTCTTTTCAAAATTATAGTTAATCATCAATTATTTTCAATTAAAAATTAGAATATAAAAAAAAAAAGATGAATATTATAAGAACCTCAAATTTGCTTATATATGTACGTATGTACATACGAAGCAGCATATTAATGTGGGACAAATAAATTAACAAAAACGATTATTTTATTATTTTTAATCTAATAAGGAAATTAATTAATCGTAGAAATAGAAATTATTTAATTTAAAATAAAATAAAATTATAACATTTGATGGGAAAATATTATTGTTGAACGAACGTTTGTATACAGTTTTGGGAATTAAAACATGGATTTTGAGTCATCATATGATGCTCATCATGTCTATATATTTTTACTACTTGCTTATGTATAGTACTATAATCCCTCTAAGATTTTCAAAAGCTTCCGCAAATTCCATTCCTCTATAATGGTGAAAATTCATAATATACAAACTCTTGAAACTTAAAGTTTGGTTTGGTTTAAAGAGGGTTTGCGCTTAAACATCAAGAATGTAATGTTCACGAAACGACGCATGACTTTGTAAGGTCCTTCGTATGGAGGTGTTAGGCCCGTTCGTACTCTGTCAATACGAATGAATACGTACTCGCAATTGTTTAATGACTTGGGAATAAAAATAGGTGGGTTAGTTGACTTGCGCGTGTCAATAGGAATTATGTTGCGCATGGCTGCGCGAAGCCTTTCGACATAGTCATGTGGATCGGAACTATCCTTGGAACTTGTTTCGAAAAGTTCTCCTGGTAATCTGAGGGCTTGACCATAAACTAGTTCAGCTGGGGAGCATTTTAATTCATCCTTTATTGTTGCTCGTATTCCCAGCAACACGATAAGAAGCTCAGTGCTTCATTTAATGGTATTTTCTCGAGCTTTGAGCGAAGCTTTAAGTTGTCGGTGGAATCTTTCGACCATACCATTTACCTGCGGATGATATCCAGTGGTACGAATTCTATGAGCTCCTAGTAAACGCGTAAGTTCGGAAAAGAGTTTCGACTCGAATGGACTGCCATGGTCTGTCGTGATTTCAAGAGGTATCCCAAATCTTGAAACGTATTGCTCGACAAACGTCTTAGCAATAGTGGCAGCGGTGCCATCTTGAATAGGGTATGCCTCAAGCCAACGAGTATGGCGATCGACAATGGTGAGAACATACACAAAACCTTCGGATGGTGGCAAGGGTCCCATTACTTCCGCCGAAGTCCAAACCGTTGATTAGTGAAATTTTAAATATATCACTAAAGCAAGATAAGAGAATAGGTAGAACGGTGAACATACCAAAGGATGAACCGATTAAGAGAAGACGGGATTCACCGGATCAAAGTGAAACACAAATGGAGGCTAAAAAACGCAACACAAAAAGTGTACTAACTCCGGGGAGAGATAATTGGACACTAGAAGCTAGGCCAGACTGGCAAAAAGTCAAGCCGAAAAAAAAGAAAACGGAAATGGAGAAGACAGCCTCGACCTGATGCTCTGTTAATCAAAAAGAAGCGTCAAACCGCCAAGGGAGATCTGTTATTGGAGTTGGAAAGCACTGGCGATCAACCTCAAACAGCTATTTTCCAATCCCAATTACAGGGCATTATTGGCCAAGAAGCTGACGTTAGAATCTTGTCACAGGAAACCCTAATAGAAATAAGGGATATTGATGAAGTTACCACATCCGAAGATGTACTACAAGCTTTGGAATCGCAGGCGGAAGAGACAAATGTACTACTACTGTGAAGACCCTTAGAGCATGTTATCGTGGGACGCAAATGGCAGTGATTAGCGTGCCAAGAACGGTGGCGGAGCAAGTCTTAGCAAGAGGCAAAATAAGGATCGGATGGGTGATTTGTCGTATAAGGGAGGCTGTTAAGCCGGTCAAGTGTTTTAAATGCTTTGAGTTTGGTCACCTGGCGCAAAAAAAATAGGAATGAAAACGACAGATCTAAACTGTGTATAAAATGTGGTAAAGAAGGTCATATTGCAAAACAGTGCAAGAATGACCCAAAATGCGTGATTTGTAGCGAGGAAGCTGTTGGGGGAAATAAACATGCAACGGGTAGTTGGAAGTGCCCTGCATATAAGAAGGCGCTAGACAGGATGCTGGTCAAATGAGATTGATCCAACTAAATCTCAGCCATTGTGAAGCTGCACAAGACCTGCTGCAGCAAACTGTACGTGAAATAGGCGCTGACATTGCTATTGTATGCGAACAATATAAACATATCGATAGCAATATTTGGGCATCGGACTATGCAAAGAAAGCGGCTGTTTAGGCTTGTGGTAACCACCCCTTTCTGGAGAAGCCCAGCGGCGGAGAATCTTTGTAAGAGTGAAGATCGATGGTATTCACATTTATAGCTGTTATGCTCACCCTAGTGCTACCCTTGATGAATTCAAAATCTTCGCGCGAAACGGAAACCCTCTGTTGATAGCTGGTTATTTTAATGCTTGGGCTGTTGAGTGGGGCAGCCGAGAGACTAATGTTAGAGGTGAAGCGCTACTGGAAGCATTTTCTCTACTACCAGTTGCGATGTTGAATGTTGGTAGTACATCCACTTTCCGTAGGGGTGGCGCTATAGCTCGATAATTGATCTGACATGGATGACCGAGGTCCTTTTAAATAGAATAGTGAGTTGGAAAGTTAGTGAACAATATACACATAGTGATCACCAGACTATTATCTGTTAAATAAGAGATAGAAGGCCAGGAAAGGTTCGTGCAGACTCGACAAAAAAGTTTATTGAGTGGAAGCAAACGATGTTTGATGAAAAGTTATTTGTCTATATGCTGGAGGACATAACTTTGTCCGGAACTGCGGATAGCAAAGTGAATCAAATCGTAGATCATATCACAAGAGCTTGTGATGCAGCAATGCCGCGGAAATCGAAGGATAATCGGAAAAAACAAGTGTTCTGGTGGACCGAGGAAATAGCCCAGCTTCGTAGAGAATGCCTTCGAGCTAAACGTTTATACCAACGTGCAAGATTGGAAACTAGGGACGACCTACGCAAGCAGTACTGGGTCACCCGCTCTGTACTGAAGTGTGCAATTAAAGCAAGCAAACAAAGATGTTTTCAAGAATTGTGTGAAGAAGTTGATCGGGACCCCTGGGGTAGACCTTATAAAATGGTTATGAAAGTGGTTAAGGGTGCATATGTACCATGCCCATCGTGCCCACGAGTGCTGAAAAATATAATCACGTCACTGTTTCCACAACAACCAGATTGTACGGTTAATGTCGAAACAAGAGGAGGCGGTTAATTATTCCCATTAATTACAAAGGAGGAGGTGCTTAAAGCATGTAGCAAATTGAAGAATAACAAGGCTCCGGGGCCTGATAAAATTCTCAATATTGCAATTAAATCGGCGGTCCGCTCATACTCAGAGTTGTTTGTAAACTTATTCAACTCATGCATGGAGGAAGGAGTATTTCCAGAGCAACGGAAGTTACAACGGTTGGTACTATTGCCTAAAGCGAAGAAGGCGTTCGATGATCCATCTTCCTACCGGCCAATCTGCTTGCTAGATGCTGCAGGTAAATTATTTGAGAGAATTATATGTGAGAGACTACAGGAGGCCATTAAAAACAAAGGGGACATGGCGGAGAACCAATTTTAGTTCCGTAAAGCTCGCTCAACCATTGAAGCGATTAAACTCGTAGTGCAGGATACCGCGCGAGAGGCAATATCTGGTGATAGATGGAAAGGAGGTTCTAAAAAGTACTGTGCGGTAGTTACATTAGATGTGAAAAATGCATTTAACTCGGTGAGTTTGGATTGCGTATTAAACGCGCTAATCAATAAAGAGGTCCCTCTGTATTTACTTAAAATGGTGGCTAATTATTTTAGGCAACGAGTTTTGAAATGTGCAATCGATGAAGGTACTAAATACCATCACATTTCTGGAGGCGTACCACAGGGGTCTGTGCTGGCACCCACATTGTGGAATGCCATGTACGATAATATTTTTAGACTGCCGATACCAGAAGAAGCAAGGTGGTTGGTTTTGCTGATGATGTTGCGATCGTAGCTGTTGCAAAGTACAAAGAAGAGGTGGAAGAAATCTGTAATTGGAGTATAAGAATAATTCAGGATTGGTTATCATCTGTGGGTTTACAGTTGGCGGAGCACACAACAGAAGCAGTGCTAATCATCAGTAGGAAAAGTTTGGAATTCATGACGGTGGAAGTTGGTGGTCAACTGATTCAGTTAAAACAATCTATTAATTATCTGGGAGTAATAATTGACGCTAGAATATCCTTTAAATCGCATTTGGATACCGTTGGGGAAAAAGCTGGAAAAGTGAACGGGGGGGGGGGCGTTAATGCGAATTATGCCAAATGCAGGGGGGGCCGCCAGAGCCGTAAACTGTTACTGAGTAGTGTGGTGACGTCTATTTTGATGTATGGAGCACCAATCTGGGCTAGCGCTATGGAGAGAAGTACAAACAAGCAACCGGTGGCATCTGTTTATAGGTTAAGCGCTTTAAGGGTGGTTAGTGCATTTAGAACGGTATCGGATGAAGCTGTGTGTCTACTGGCTGGTATGCCTCCAGTTGACTTATTGGCTAAGGAGCGTGAAAGAATATATTCTCGCCGTGCAAATGGGGATAAGAGAGGAAATCGTATTGTGGCTCGCGCAGAGACCATTAACATGTTGCAGCAGCGTTGGGACAGCTCGGGAAAAGGTAGGTGGACACATCGGTTAGTCCCTTTGGTAGTTAAATGGCTAGATAGGATACATGGAGAGATTGACTTCTATTTATGCGAATTTCTGACGGGGGATGGTTGTTTTCGCGCTTATTTACATAAATTTAAGCAAGATGATTCCCCTTATTGCCTAATGTTGGAAGGAAAGCTGGAGAACGTCGAGCATGTATTTTTTGACTGCCCGCGCTTCGAAGAAGGAAGATTGGAACTTTATAGGTTTCTGGGAAATGACTTATCACCGTTAACAGTTGTGGATTATATGCTGCAGTCCGAAGAAATTTGGGAGGTGGTGTGTAAAATGAGTGCAAGGATTATTAAGAAACTGAGAAGTCTTGAAAAAAATAGACAAAGACAACAAAGTTAGATGGCAGCTAAGGCTGAGCCTGTTCTCGCGAAGTAATACATAACAGTAGTTCCACGAAACAACTATAGTAGGTTAAATTGTCCGGGTTCGGACTTTGTGTGTTGATGAACCTTGCTCTTCTGGCAACCAATACAGGACTTCACCCAATGCGTGATGTCCGCGTTCATTTTCGGCCAAAAATACCTACTGGAAATTACGTGATGCTCGTATACTTGGATGTGATAGACCATGCAGAGCATCGAACACTACATGTCTATGATATGCTGGAACAAATGGTCGATTTACACCTGTTGATGTTTCGCAATAAATTTTTACATCTGGAAGGATGGTGAGTTCTAATTTGAATTTGGAACTCTCAGGGCGTGATGAATTATTCAATAGTTGGAGTAATTCATCGTTAGACTGTTGTGTCTGAGCTAGATTTTTAACATCTAGATTGACGGAGTCTATTGTTGAAACGTGATCGCTAGTCCGTGACAATGTGTCAGCGACCACGTTTTGCTTACCTTCTATATGTTGAATGTCCGTTGTGAACTGCGCGATATAGTCAAAGTGTCGAGTCTGCCGTGGACCCTTTTCGCTCAGGGAGACTATTGCTTTGATTAAAGGCTTATGATCCGTGTAGACAATAAATTGTTTACCTTCCAGGAAATAGCGGAAATGTTTAATGGCTGAATAAATAGCGAAGAGTTCCCTGTTAAAGGCTGAGTATTTAATCTCTGTTGTTGAGAGCTTTCGTGAGAAAAATCCACAATCTTTATTCCATTGCTGTAAGACTGCTCCTACTGGACTACCAGACGCATCAGTGGAGATGCTATAGCGTGACTCGCTATTGGGATGGGCCAACAATGTTGATTTGGCAAGTGCACTTTTAATTTGGGCGAATGACTCGTTGCACTCGTCGTATGCACTCAAATGAGCATAAATTGGAGACAGTGATTCGGCTAGCTTGGGAATGAATCGATGGTGGTAATTGACCATTCCTACGAATCGCTGAATTTGTTGGATTGATCTTGGCGGTGGATTTTCGATAGCTTCAACTCGCCGTAGCGAGGGTGTTATGCCATCTTGGGTAATTTGGTGACTGGTGAATTCGAGAGCAGGAACACCGAAAACGCATTTTGAAAGTTGGATATCCATTCCAAATTCGACGAGGCGTTCAAACAGTTGTTTGGGATGACATTTGTGCTCTTCCTCAGTTCTACTAGCCACCAGTATATCGTCGATGTAGACGAATATAAAATCTAATCCTTTGACAACTTCATTCATGAAGCATTGAAAAGTTTGCGCAACGTTTCAAAGACCAAAAGGCATTCGTGTGAATTCAAATAACCCAAAGGGGGTAGTTATTTCCGTTTTAGGTACGTGTTCGAGCGCAATTGGGATAAGCTGATAAGCTCTAACCAAATCAATTTTTGAAAACACACCACATCCATTTAGGTGCATTGAAAAATTTTGAATGTGTTAGATCGGATACCGATCCGGTGTGGTTACGGCGTTTAGTCGATGATAATCTCCACATGGGCGCCAATCGGCGCTCTCCTTTTTCTTTACCATATGGAGAGGTGATGATACCGCAGAAGATAATGGTCGGCATATGCCTAGTTGGACCATATGCTCGAACTCGGTAAGCGCAGTTTTATGTTTAACTGGGTCCAGCCTACGTGCTCTTGAGCTAATCCAGCAAAACATAACGTGAACCACGTTATGTTTTGCTGGATTAGCTTAATCTGGTGTTTCCACCAAAGAAGGAAACATCTTCAAAAGTGAATCATATCCATTTTTTGATTGGTGTAGGTGTTTTGACCATTGCTGTCATTGCATTCACAGCAAGATTCGTCGAGGGATCTAGGAGGCGTCTTCCACGGAGGTCGACAAGGAGACCATATTTTGTCAAGAAGTCAGCATCGATAATCGGCCTGTCAACTGACGCTACAGTAAAAACGTGTGAAAATTGCCGCCGTAAGCCAATGTTACCATTCAGTAATTCAGTCCCTTATGCCTGAACCATTAGCGGCGGACAGGACCAGGTCAGGATCTATATTAGTCGCGTTGTCGGAAAAATATTTTACGGGGAGGACCGAAATGTCAGCCCGGTATCTACGAGAAACTGGAGTATATTGGTTGCGTCTGTAAGAAATAAGCGGCGATTAAGTTCTATCCGATTAGTAGCCGCCCTCGCTATCGGATTTATTCTTTTTTTTATTACTGCTGGTAGATTCCGGTTTGTGGCTGTTATGGAAAGAGCAAGGTCGGTAGCATTTCCTTGCAGCACTTCCAAATTTTTTGTCGAAATCGCAGAACCCATTGTCGTTACATTGTCGTTAACGATGTCTGCTGCCGCTTCTTGGTCTCCAAGGGTTCCTTGATTGATAACCCGAAACTGGTGAGCGGCTGTGACCCGTTTGTAGCTTTGACAACATCGATTCGACATTAACAAGTCGTTCGCTTAGTTGTTTAATTGTTGCTACGGCTCCTGATAGTTCCGGGCCGCGGGAGGTCGATTGTCGCCACACTTGGTGTTGTGATCTCGTAAATTTTATCTGCTACTGGTACCGGATCACCAATGGGCTTATCTCCCATAGCAGTAAGTGCAACAACGATAACTTGTGGCAGTTTACGAAACCACAAAATCTATATTAGTTTGCTGTCGAACGCTTCACCTGCAAGCGTTTTCATCGAAAAATAAACCTCACGGGGTTTTCGATCACCCAAATCCGCCCTTTCAACTCCATTACAGATTCGCAAATCTCCGTTGGTAATACCGAAATGATATGCGAGTATTTGTCTGGCAATTTCATTACCATCCAGATCATGCCCTGGTGCCTTTTTTGGACTTAAACAATTTTTAATTGTATTCTTAACTTTCTTCCAATTATATTTTCTTGGTTTGAAGAACAAACCATCATCCATTTGGTCGGGTAGCACGAAGTTATTAGTTTCTTCGTGTGGTGCGAATACTGTTGTTAGATGAGCAGCAAAAGCATTGGCTTTTTCTTCATCGCTTCTCGCCCAATTTCCAGTTGGTAGTCTAATCGAGTGTTAATGCCAGGACAAGAGGGATATTCAGTACACAATTCTATTCGGCTGCCTCTTATATGGATCCCAATTAGTTTGCTTGTTTGTAAGCCGTTTTGGCGTTTCTATTCTTAGGACGCCGGTGCTCACTCTTACTATTACAGGTGAGTGATTAGAAGACAGATCATATAGCAATCAGTGGCCTTAGCATATGTACGTGGAAGCCTTTAGTTATACAAAAATTAATTAAATCAGGAACTTTCTTTTTATCTGCGGGTCAGTACGTTGGGTGGCCGGCAGATAAGTAATCCACGGACTGTCCTTCTATATCTTCATAAAGCTGTTTGGCTTTCGGTGATGTTAATCTGGAACCCCATTGAATGTGTTTGGCATTGAAATCACCCCCACAAGAAATGTATTACCTAGCCTAAATTAATCCATGAACTGCAATTTTTTTATGGAATGTTTAGGAGGACAGTACACTGCTAGTATGACACAGTTTCCAGACCACTCCTGCAGACAGATGCTCCTTAATTGGATATGTTCCTTCTTATATTTCATAAATTCATAGTGTTTTAATCTTGTTTTTATCAGTATCGCTATGGCTCCATGTGCTTTCCCATCTGGGTGCTTCGTGTCATAAACAGAGTACCCATTAGTTTTGAAATAGTTATTTTTGGTAGAGTGTGTTTCAAATATAACCATTATGTCAATATTGTGCTCACTGAGAAATATTTCGGTTCTTATGGTAATTCTTCTATGCAGTAGACATTTTAAGTCAAATATTGCATGTTTCTCTTTGACTTTTTTATTATCTTTTTTATTAAGGTTGAGGCACCTTCTCACGATTAATAATATTGGTAATTGTTTTGCATTGAAATCCTGCATTCTCAACGAGAGTGGCTTGCATATCGTTTGCATACACGTGGCCCTCTATATTTGTTTTAACATGACGACCAATCCTTTTTGGCTTTTTAGTTGATAAGTGTAGTAATGGTTACCTGCTAATTTACGTACCCATTTATCCAAAAATGGGCTTCATCGGAGAACAAAATTTTAAATGGAAATGCAACATCAATATCAATTTGTGATTCAGACCATTCGTCGAATTGGCGGCGCATGCGATGGTCGTTTGGCTTTAATTCCTGCACAAGTTAAATCTGAAAAGCTTTTAAGCCAAGATCCTTTCGTAAAATCTTCCATAAAGTGGAAGGACACAGCCCCAGTTGCTGAAAACGGCGAAGAATTGATTGATTTGGATCTTCTTCAATGCTTTCCTGTACAGCGGCCACAGCTTCTTCAGTGCGCACTGTTCGGCGTCTCACGGGATGCACATTATCATTAAAAGTAAACGTGATCCGAAAACGAACAATTGTTATTCGAATTAGCCGCTCTGAAGGACGCGATTATGTACGCCATAAAATGGACGAAGTGCACGATATAAGTTTGACGCACAGAACCATTATTTTGATAAAAAAGTTCAACAATTTGCAAGTGCAACAATTTTCTAAAATCCAGGGTCCAATGTGTGATCTTAGTTGGAGAGTTTTTGCCCGCTAATAGTTGTCATTATTGGGTACTCGAAAATCCAGGAGCGTCTGATTCAAAATTTGGTGGTTTACTGGTCTGCAAAGGAGCGGTAGTTATATTACCTGATAGAACGTATAACATGCGGAAGGAAGGTGCCAAACAATGGCAACGAAAATGAGTATAAGTACGGGAAACACCAGCCTAGGTGGCAGCCCTGCTTTACATATTTTTCAGAGCCCATACGGATTCTGGAGGGAGGGCAACCATTGTTAAACAATAAAGTCAGACTGTGGATCTGAATAGCAGGAAAATCATTAGAGTTCCTTCGAGACCGCGGTACAGTTCTGTAGAAACTTTGAACACAAAGTGAACCCCAACAAAGAAGAGTTCACAATCTACTGAGAGAAAAATATAACCGAAATATAATTCGTGCAGTCTGAGAAGCTCGAGCAAAAAGCTGAATATGCTAAATGAAGAGAGCAATTATTATCGTAGGCAAACCAAACCATTACAAAATGTAAAGGTTGATCAAACCAGTAACTAACGACTTGTGAAAAATAAACATACTTGGACACATATAGGAGGGTAAACATAAAGCTTAATGATTATACCAGTGGTTTTTCTATGAAATCAAAACGACCGTCCAATTATAGTTATGGCTAGAGGATTACATTCAAAACTAAAGATTTCAAAATGTTAGATAGAAAAACAAGATAGAAATTTTATCATCAACATAAGCGGACTTCCACTATTAAGTATATAGCATATAATACCACAGTGCAAAAAATGTTAAGGTCACACACAGAAATACTTCGGGCGAGACCCACGTTGTTTAAAGTGCACTATAGGTAGTAGGAAGCACAAGCAAAAGTTCGTACGATAAATATAGTAAATAAAAACCCTGCGATCGTTCTAGAACCACAGCTTCAAGATCAACGGAATCTTATAAATCTTCTAAGTGCAAATAGTGGACAGAAACATGATGCAAACAGAAACAAACCAGTATTGTGCCGAACATAAAAGAATTAAGATAGCAGCTCCAGCGCATGAATAATCACAGGCTTCAAACTATCGCAAACCAGATCAGAGAATTTCTGCAAGATACAACGGAACTAATATACTGATGTGTATGCATCAAAATTCAAAATATACCACATAGTTACAAAACGATGCCAAGGTAGAAATGAATGGTTTTCATTAAAAAAACTTCATTCATTTCTATACAAATTCAAGATTTATTAAATTTTATTCGAGAATACATCGGTTTGAAATTGTCTGTTATAAAGTCTGCCATGTACCCCTATGTAACTGACCTTTCGTCGGCACAGGCAGTCAACTTGACATTTCCATTTCGGCAGGACCGGGTTATCATAATTTTGCGGAAGATGGCGGCTAAGGCCTTTTCAACGATGAACTGCTCTTTCAACATCGCATTAAAGGGCCCGGCAACAGTCTCCTGAACCCTTTTCTTCTTAGACACCATCGGCTAGTACTCCTGAGATCTCTGCCTTTTTGGACTGCGAAATCACGGAAGAACCCCCAATTTCGGCTCCGTGATACTTCTCGCCCATGCAAGCGTATCCTTATCCGTTCTTTGTTCTAAAGGAATGTTGTTAATCTTGGTCAGCATACGCCAAGCTCTCTTTCTGGTCTGATATAGATAGAAACATAGGTGCCAGCATTAGTAGTAGTAGCCTGGCCGGTTATCAGTATTGTACGGTTAACACATTAACCCGGGCCAGTTGTTTACAAATTATTCGATTACCAAAGCGGCCACACAAAAAATTATTTATTTTTGTTGCAGTGAAAGCACATGTTCTGCACGTCCGATTCGTTAAACAAAAAATGTATAATCATATTTCGATATCGAGGTCCATTTACAGTAAAAGCAATTTTAGAATCGTTTTCAAAGAAACACGGTACTATTACTTCACCAGCCCAAAAACCACACTAGGCAATCACTGTTTGTGGATGCATCGGTTTTTCTATTATATTTCGTGGATTTGCTTCACCCTACAAATGTTTCTCTTCCATATTCTGTACGAAATTTTTTTACAATCGCTGCGTTACTTTCACCAAATTTAAAATAATTTTTAACAATAAATACGTGACCAATGACGTATGGCACTCAAAATATAAGTTTACAAAAAATATATATTGAGAAAATGGTCAAATTGGAACACCCTTTACATATATGTCACCAGCCATACGTATTCTATATATAAATTAATAACACAAACTATTTTTGAATAGCCTGAAAACTATCATAAAATTATCACACAACATAACATATATCATGAAACTATCTTATTAGTATTCAACTATATTGCGATACTTGCACTAAATTGTCGCGACATAAAAAGTTGTTGTCTATCACTGTCGCGACATTACAAAAATTCTATCGATTCTCTCACCAAAGCTCTCACAATCTCACATACAAAAACACTTCCTATTTCATTTTACATTCTTCCGCCTCCCTCTCTGTCAATGTATCTTATTTTTTATATATATTTATCTCGTTCTGGCATTCAATTCATTCAATAATTTTCGGAATCAAAACAAAAAAATAATGCTAGTTAGTACGAATAATACCGGGTTACGGTCAACTCATTTGCGTATATTTATATACATAAATTTTATCGGCGTGGAAAATCGAAATTTTTTATTAATTAAATAAATAAATAAAATTAATTTACGGGATATTTCCGATATATTGAAACTAATTATTATTACTATTATTCTTAATTAAGTTAAGTGTTTTATTTTTGGTGATTATTATTTATTAATTAAATAAATAAAAAAGAAAGGTTATACAAAAAAAAAAAAGAAAAATTGTAAAGTGCCAATTAAAAATAGAAAATTTGTTTTTGTGTGTGGAAAGTGAAAGTGGAAAATTTGTTTATATATGTATTTTGTTTTATAAAATATAAATATACGCATATATAATTTAAATAAAAGTGAATTAATTTTTTTTTTGTTTTTGTTTTATGTGAAATATTAAAAAGGATTTGTGGAATGGATTAACCATAAGGACGAAATTGTTTTTTATTTTCGTATTTTGGTAAGAAATTAGAATTAATTGTATAAATTGCCCATACCCCTTTTGGTCCCTATGTACAGAGTATACACCTACCTACCTCCTTCTATTTTTCGAAAAAAGGTATTAGCTTTTATTGGGTGATTAATTGGTTTTTCAATTTTATTTAAAAAAAAAAAAAAAACATTTGGATTTGGGATATAGGATGCGTACCCAAAATTTATGTAAATCAATTTTCTACTCAATTTTAAAGGATTTCCGAAAGTTTTAGATTTTGTTGATGTGTTAGCGACACACAAAATAGTAAACAACAATCGAACAAAAATGTTGAGTTTGATTTGGGTCGGTGTCGGCCTTCCATGCACGCATAACTATGTAAATATATAAGTAGAGTGTGCTCGTCGTCGCCTGTATACTGGTTGAATTTTGATTAATTTGTATAATTGGTAAATGACCATATTCATTAATCCACTGTACTACATACTATACAGAGCACACTTATATCCTATATATATTTAAATAAAATCAATATATGTATGTATACGCGATGGTAATCCAAAAATATGTTTTGTTCTTTTATGATTATTCCTATTATTATAAATATTACAACACATGTTTCAACATATTATATTATTATACATAAAAACCATAAAATTTTTGAATGCTCCAACGTGACCGGAAATAATGATACGATTTGAAAAGAATAAATTATCCCTTTCGTACATACATATGGATATGTATATACGAGTCCTGTTGTAGATACATACTCGTATATTCAAAAATACCTGAGCACTCGTCAGATAACAATTTAACGATAATGGGGAGACCGATGCGTATACACACACAATATTGATAATATGCTTCGGTTATCATCAATCTAAGTATCGAAAATAGTTTTTTTTTTTTGTTTATGACAAAGACACAGTATGAATCATTAGTTTTTTGGCAACATAACAAGTGATTGTTGATTGGTATACGAAAATATTCGTTTTGTCTATCGAACAAATAGCGCATATAATAAATAGAATTCTAATTGAAATTAATTAGATGTTAAGAGGTCTAGGGTAAATTCTGTATATATATGTACATATGTGTACGCACATAATATAGTTTGTGCGCTGAATATATATACACAACCCATTGATTTGGACGATTACATCATCACTTTTAGTTGGTTATATATATATTTTGTGTTTAGTGTTTTTGCTCAAAAAAAAACTAACTCAATGCCAACAGATTAAAATCTATATATATATATAAATCATCCATAAATGGGGGGTAGTCACTCAAACTTCCTGTATATACACTTATATATAGTTGAGTAATTTATATTTAACAAGTTGTGTAATTATAAAGTTTGGCTCGTGGTTTGAATTTAATTATATGTAATGTATTTATTTATATATAGTATGTTGTTAGGTTACTGACTTCATGCATATATATATATATTTTGACTGTAGTTTTGGTATTCACGACATTCCGAAATGCACATTTTTATTAAACCTTTATCGTTTGGATTCTATTCAATTTAACCTTGTCTGAAAATTTAACATCGATATTAAGTATATGCGCCACCGCCAAATTGATTTATGATCGGAGTTCTTTATTTGGGCAGAATATAAAAAGTGCCCCGTAGTTTTATTGGCAATGATCGCATTTATATATGAAAAATACTATAAAATGAACGTACGATTGAGGAAGTGTAAAAATTACGCCATTAACTTCACACGATCGAAAGCTTGGCATATGTTTTAATTTTTTTTATATTAAATTTTATATCATCCTGATATGTTTCATAAGTATAATTCTTGCCAGTAAAACATTAGTTCACGAAAATTGAACATTTAATTTAAGCCAAAACCATTTTCTGTTCAATTTTTAAGGACAAATTTTAAGGTTAACGACCTAACAATACTTGTCAGATTGCCTATTTTATGAATGAAACTAATTTATTACCAACATTCGGATTTCGCAGGGATCACTCGTGTTTGGGAAGAGAAGTTTGTATGGGAAGTACGAAAGATAAGATGAAATCGCTCTTCAAGACAATTAAAGCGTAAAATGGTGTAAATGAAGTACTAAGTAATTCAATTTATTAAAACGTCAAACTTAAGTGTGAATGCATGAGAATTGAAAATGTAAATGGGTACAGCTATTTGGATATTTAGATTGACCAACGAATGATGTTTGAAGAGCATATTAAAATAAGGATTAGGATCGAGAATTTCCGGGAAATTAATTTTTATTTCTCGAAAAAGTTGGAACAGTTTTTTTTAAATGTTTTATTCATTCAACCAAATTTCCCACATATTTTATTAAACTAAATTATTCTGGGTTAAATTTAATTTTGGACAAAAAATTCAATTTAATCGTGAAATGTTTATTATACCATTCGAAAGAACATTTCTTGCCATTCATTTTTAAAGGTTATTTCTATCAAATGTTGGTAGCAACTGCGATTAAAATGATTCATTCTGAAGGGCCAATTTTCGATGACGCGTTCGAGCATTTCGAGTGATATCTGGCGAATGACGCGCGTAATGTTGGCTTCCAATGCTTCAAGTGTAGCTGGTTTATCCACGTAGAATTTTAAACTGTCCAAAATGATTTTTTAAAAAGGTACATTGTTTGACATGCTGAATGGTAAGTAACGCCGTCTTGTTGCACCAAATGCCGTCGAGATCATCAGCTTCAAGCAGCAAATAGTCCGCTACCATGCCAGTTATCCGTGCCGAATCGATTGATCATGGTCATTGCATACACTCTCAGGTCCCACCGTTATATTCATCACTACGAGCTGGACGTTGTCTATTTAGTCGCGTATCTTCCAATACTGTAAATTGCGATTGAAACTTTTCGATGGTATTCCGAATAGTGGTCTCGACTGGCCGATTGTGTGTACCATAACGTCTAAGCGCATGAAGCACATAACTCTGTTATTCGCAATAAAGCTGAACTATTTGTAGATATGGTGCCGGGCTTTCCATGATGAAATAGGAAACAATACTAAATAAAAATACCATGACAGTTTGACATTATTCATGCGTCATCTGTCCAATAAAACTTTATAACTTTTGGAATGTCGCAATTTTGTCACTTGTTCCTCTATTAAAAATATTGAATAACATCAAAATATAAATTTAAATCAATGAAATGAAGATTTAGATGAAGATCACTAAAATGATATAAGAAATTACAGATACAGATACTTCATCCTGTATAAAGGACGTAAGAAAAACATTAGATCAAGCGAAGAGATCTACTACGGTTCTGAAATATTGCTTTTTAGCTTTAATATACTCATCGTAGTGTAAGTTTGGTATTTAAATTTTTGTTGTATGCAGGAGTGCACAATCTAACGATTCTCCAGTTAAAAATCGGCTTAACATGAGTACTTAATATTACATAAACCTTACGGAATTTTTTAAGATTTAAGTTTTCCCGAGAATCTCGAGAAATGTTAAGAAAATTATTCAAATCTTATGAAGATCCCCGATATTGTACACATGAAATAAAATCTCAGCGAGTACGCTGGTTCGGTCACGTTCTGCGTGCGCCGGAACAGCGATCATTGTGCAGCGATCTATGAAAGAAGAGCCACCATATGGTAGGCGCAGAGGTCGTTGCAGGCGACGATGATTCCAAGGTGTAGAGAACAACTTGGCTTCTTCAGGTTGTCTATTGGCTTGTTATTGACTATCCAGTGATTGTGCATATCTTAATTTAATTGTTAATTTTTACTTATTTAATTGGAATTGTACAAATTAGATATCATTATAAGTAATTGATGTTCGGTCGTAATGTGGCTCGTTTTTAGGGAACCAAGTAAAAAAAAAACTTTCACCAAATTCACAAATAGGTATTGCAATCATAATTTATAAGGCAGTTCGCAATTTGCAAATCGATATAATGGCTACTCGATCATTTTTATCATTTACATTTCGTTTTAAAGTTATATCTCCTGATTTTTATTTTGTTTTGCAAGTACGCTACCTACAACAAAAAGTTACCGTCAATTTTTTGAGTTCGCAACTAACACTAGTAAATCAATGAATACAAACGATAAAAATTTTAATCCAAAATAAATTAAATTATCCCATAAGAAAAATTCTTGCTTGCAGAGAATCGAGTTTCTGCTCCTAGTTACATTACCGAAAAAACTATTCTTCCAAAAACAATAAACGTAGTTTGCATGGAATAAAATACCTGCATTCGGTCAGCTAAGCAGAATTCAACATTTTTAATAGCGCAGTAGTAGTTTACACATACAAGAAAATCAATCTAGTACACTATTTTACTTTTTTGTTCATTTTCGAATAATTTTTGTTTATAAAATAAATCGAAGTATGCAGTTTGGCAAATAATGGCGTCGGTAAATAATCGATAGTCGATAAACATGGCTACATGATCTATTTTGCTATAAAGATTTGAAGATCAAATTATAATTTTTTCTAATTTTTGTTTTATTTTATAAAAAAAAACTACTAACGATATCAAAAATATTTAGTTTCTTCATATGAAAATTGCTTGCTTAAGATGCTATTCCACTTGACTGAATTTACTGATAATAAAATTAAAGGAAGATAAAAATATAGATTTGCTGGTTGGTCGAATAAAACAAAAACCTTTCTCAGTTAAGAAATATTTGTGTCTGTAGTAGTCACAGATTTCTCCTTAAAATTTTGCTATAAAAAATAAAAACTTGTCTTTGTCTATTAACATAGCTTTTCTTACGTTTTTCTCTTTTCCTTTTTTTTACTATCAATCAATTATTCTAGTGGAATAGCACCTTTACTTGCTTGCGTTTTGCATGGAATAAATATCAATTAATTCTGCACTGGTATTTAATTTACAGATTTGCATGCAGCACTGCATGTAGAAATTCTAAACATGAGTTTCCAATAATAGTTTCATAATTTTTCATCAATACAATTTAAACTATGCACGTGTTAGCATCACTTTATAGTGTCAGTGTTACTAAAAAGTTAATTACCAAATGATTTAAAAAATTGTATGTCTTAAGTATATTATGTAATAGAACAAGAATCTTTAAGCCATAAATATCAAAAACATCATGTTTTAAATATAATGTGTGCAAGAAATACATTTTGGTATAAACGTTGCTTATTTTCAATTTAGTAACGCTATTGATATTTAGTTTGAGCCATGAAATTGTAAACAAATTCTGTTGTTTTTTTTTTGAGAATACGAATAAAATCAATAAATATTTTTAAATTATTTGAATTATAATCATTTTACTTTTAAATAAGATATAATGTTTTTGCAGTTAACTAGTTTCTCAAAAGACCACAGAATTGTTTATAATTTATGAAAAAAAAAGCGTTTTGCTTTTATTTATTTTATTTAATCAGTCCACGTTAATTTTATTTCTTCTGCGTTACTTTTTTGTCTCCAGAAAAATTCTACTTCCATTATTACATGTTATTTTATTACAATGAACTTGACTACCACAAATTCTAATTAAATTACATATTTTGAAAAGAAAATTGTTCAAATGTGATTATTTTTTAAAATTATTTGAATATAATGAGAAGATAAATGTGAAAGTGAAACCAAACTAATTTTAATTAAAAATGTTTATATATTTAATTTTTTTATATCTGGTAGCAAAACTGGCATCAATTAGGAAGATGATTTTATTAAAAAAATAACGATTGAGAAATTGGATTTTACTTCGTTCACACTTCAAGCACACTGTAATGGCTTACTTAAGCGATAAATAAATACTTAATTTAATATTAAAGCGAGGCTACTAAAATAAATGTAAGTCAACCAACCTGAATTATATTAGTTTATAAACAGTAATCAAAAATTAACAACGAATTTTAATTTCTTAATTTAATATTTGGTGTTGTATTGATTGATTGCACAGCAGCTTCTAACTTTGCCCATTTGCTAATGATATTCGTCACCAGTATATTTAATATTGATTTTCGAGATATATTTGGCTAGTTTTTGCACCAAAATTGATCATTCTAATATTTAATCACACAATCTGCCCAGGCCAAGTTAAGGGGATGGAAAATGATGACATCCAAAGTATATAGAATATGGGTTGAGTGACTAAGGAATAATATTAGTATAATGTATTATTGTTTCAGTATAATTGGCTTTGTGGCAAAGTTAAACGTGAGATAAATACATATGTCCACCAGGAATACTAACATATTATGTCCATTCACAAAAAGTAGTATCTGTCAGTTTTATTTATTTTATTATAGTCCACATAAAATGTGCAGACCTCCAGCCACTGTTCATTATTATGTATGTACATATGTATATTCTACTTTTTGGTTGTTTATTTATAATGGAGGATGGGATTGGATCACACGTTTAGGAAGCGAAAAGTTTAAGTTGCAAACAAATTTTTATGATATTTTGGACATTTTTGAAAATTTTAAGTGCAGAGATAAATCTAAATATTTCAGGTAAATAACTTATACTACTGCTTACATAGGAAGGTACCGTTTTCAGTTCTTAGATGGCATCACCAGCAACTTATTATTGCGTTAATCTATGCGAGTGAATTGTATGCTAATTTTTCCTAAAACTTAGAAATACAGATTTTTTGTACTAGTTACTAACTACTGTAGTTAGGTGAAAAAAGTACTCATTTAGGCGAACACAATAAAATATGTGTTACTTATGCGAAGACTAAATATAACATTGTAAAAATGTGATCTCAAAAACACATAAACTTAACAGAATGCACATAATGCCTAGTTAACTATGTACTTCATTAATTGCTTAGGTCTCAAAAAACAGCTATAAATTGCCTTATACATTTCTAATGGGTCTAACAGAGTGTGCTTTGAGCTAAAAAATTATATTGTTTAATTCGGCCGAAGATGTAAAAATCCATACTAACTAGTTCCTAACCGATTTTTTAATTTCTAATGAGCGTTTTCAGGTCCGCCAAATGTTGGCAACAGGTTCAGTAAAATCGACATATTGAGATATGAATTCACACGCGAAGTATCAACCTATATGGCAACACTGATAGATCATATGTCATTTTTTCCATCATATATGCTTACATTCACATATCAGTGTTTTTAAATGTAAATGAAACAAAAGTGCTAAAATAATCAATTTAAACAAACGGAGTGCAAGTAAATTAAATTCATGTATGAAAAACATAACCTAATTTGACGTGAACTCCTAAATCCGGCATATCCAAATACTTGGTTCTATGCATGATCATAATAACACTAATTTTAATATTACAAATTTCTTGTGCCGGACTAAGATGACCGTTTTGCTGGAATGGCGTGGCGTGACCATTTAGTTGGAATTGGGATATGCAATATCTCCATGTAAATGGAATGGTTCATTCTTCTATCAGTGGTTCCTCCATGCTAAATAATTTGCTATATATTGGGCTTTTCGATTGCTATATATATTGGGCTTAACGATTTTCTACATATTGTAAAAACTGACTACGTTTCTAACTGGTTATTTTATTTGAATATGAGATTCGTCAATATCTACCATGATTCCCGGAATATCTGATTGCGTCTTTAACTCCTAAAATGCAGAATGTAAATATAAATTATTATTTTTATGAGCGTTTAGTTACCTTACATTGGATAACATCCTACCTCAAATGATGACTTGGGCATCCGAAAAGGGCTATAAAAGTCATCGAGACTATAATTAGGTATTCTAACATCACCATATAGTTTTTATTTCTCAAGAGGACATTACCTCTAATTTGATGAAATATTGTCGTATTTATAGCGATTTCGAACCGCTCCTAAAACAGAATTCATGTTCGTATAGTCGCATTCACTAAATTTTATAAAAGTCAGTAGTAAATCACTAAAATCGATTTAAGCTCATTTTGTTAGTTTTAACGACAAACAATACAATATTATAAATAATTTATTTATTTTACATATTTTATTGTTTTCGCCTAAATGAGTATTTTTTTACAAATACCAGCACCAATACAAAAATGTTGTTTTTCTAATTTTTAGGAATAATTAGCATAAACTTTACTTGGATGTTAATTTACATTTTTTGAACGATTTTTTTTTATTCAACGAAACATTTATTTATTAAAGGTGACAACTCGGATGAAATGACAAGTGTGAATTTGACTATTATTTATTTATTGTTTTTATATTTATTCTTAAATTATTCAACATCAACTAAATTCAAAAATACTTCTACTGTTTCGATTTCGAAATTTATTTTATTTTAATTTCGGTGGTGATACTCGAGCTTTAATCGATTTATCATTAAGCAGGATTTTTAGAATTTCAGTATTAATTAAGAATCCTAAAAATCCTGTGTAAAATTTATTTTTAATTTCAAACCATCAATATATTTTAATTCGTTTCATGAATTTACTACGCTGACGAAACACACGCACCGCAATTGCCACCAATTTTTTAAAAACATATCAATTTCGTTAAAAACGTTTGGCATGGCATCTATTGTAAAAAAATGTACTAATTTTTAACGAAATCATGTATTATAGTAACGCGATTTTACTGTTCACTCCATTCCCTCATAGTATTACAAGTTATTTGGTTTTAGGTCGCAATTACAAGCGTTCACTTGTTTATTTTATGTTTTTTAATTAAATTTAAAATAAAAAAAAATGTTTATTGCATTTTTATTTCAAACAATATTAAAACTCTTTGTTCAACAGAAAAAATGTATTCATTGACCTCTCACTCATTACTACAGCTCCATGCGTTTACTAACAATTTACTATTTCTGCTAAAGCTTCATGATTTACTAAGTATGTCGAAATTTTGAAAATAGAGAGAAACGTACATAACTTGCGCCCCTAAAAATTAAAATTTATAAGCCATGCTAGATCACGAATTATGAATTTACGATCCGTGATCTAGCATGGCTTAAATGTAATACAATCCTTAGTTTTCAACCAAGATTTCCTCTAAATAAAAATGGAAATTTATTACAGCATTTAATTTTGGTCGTAAAAATTAAAACCACTGTTTAAATTTTTTAATGAAATAATACCTACTCAATATTTTTCACCTTCGATTTTAATGTTTTTCGATTTAGGCTATATGGTTTTTGATGTTTTGAATAAGAAGGAGTATTCACATTCAATTAATTCACTTGCTCATGGGGCTACATACGTACATAAATATCAATTGATAAACGAGGTTAAATTTTCTGCTTCGGCTATTTCATATATTTTTATATAAAATATAAAAATGCCATAAACCTCCAGAAAATATTAACACACATCATAACTCTAAATTGGCGTCATGTTGCCCAATCATTTAATTAGTTTTAATTTTATGTGTTTAGTTTCATTTTATTATTATTTTTATTTTTTAATTATTAACATATTTATATATTGTATATGTGTATAAAATATAATATATAGTGATGGTCAGTCAAACAAAAAAAATTGTATGTGGGTTACATACATGATCACCGAAGCATAGCGCGAGCCGCGCACAATATATTTACCCTTTATTTTATACACAAGAAGAAAGTGTATAATTTGTTGGTTAATTAAATTGCTAATTGTCAGGCAAGGTTCGGTTGAGTCATAACTTACACACAATTTCAAAAAAATAAAAAATAAAAATATTACAAAGGTACGTATGTATTTATATTATCAATCAACTTCATTTCTTATCAAAAGTTAAATAATAGAAAAAAATGTCTTGTATTTCTTAAGAATAAAATATTATAAGTATTTAACATAATTTTGTTAATTGATTTTTTATCAAAATTGTTGTGTCAATAAATAAATTAAAGCGTGCTTTTGTGTGATAGCCAGCTCCGAATAAAACACTTCAACGTTAGGTATATGTGCTCAAAACTTAATGTATGAATGTTGTCGGAAATGTTCCCACAGGTAAAGTGTTTTTTTTTAATTTTATTATGTTAAACATTAAAAACATGTTGAATCTCCAATTCGTTAATTGTGATTACATTGTACATATTTAGCATTTTATCATTGTCCTGTGACATTCATTTTAATTTTTGCCTTAAATGTAAAATAATGATAATTGGATTTGTTCCATTATGCTGTGTGTATATATGTATATACTTATGTCTGCTCGGCTCTCGTCCCTTTATTAAAATTACCGTTTTTTTATTCATTCATTTTCTATTTTCACACGAGAGAGAGACAGATGGGAAATTTATTTCTGTATTCAAATCATGTAATAAGAGTAGGGAAATTTTCATTTTTTTTTGTTGTGTATATTCCATTAGGTCACAAGGTTTATATCATTATCATTATTTTATACCGTGATGATGGCGCATAAAACAAAAAAAAAATTAAAATAAATTTCCAGATATACACGTATAGAGTCGGCACAAAATAAAAAATGACCTGTTACAATAATTTTAAGGACCCTTGTCTCTTTGAGTGTATATATATAGTGTGTAATCCAATAAAAGAATAATGGGAATAACAACGCACCGAAACACCAGTTGGTCGATACAGATAAACAATTATAATACACATATATATATATATATACGTACGAGTATATATATAAATATATATATATATATATATATATATATATATATATATATATATATTTATCTTTAAGACGGTTCGGTTAGGCGCTTTTGTCTACTCTATACGTCCGTATATATGTACATACTTATATACACGTAAGGCACAAAAAAACAGGGATATGTGTTTATGTGTATCATCAAATACCATTAGGATAATTTCATTTTCGTTTTATTATCTTCTTGTGTATATACACAATATATTTCATTTCAAGATGAAACGAATCGATTCTCTCCTTTTCTTTTCTTCACCAAGATAGATCTTAAAAAAAAAAAATTAAAAAAATTTATTGAATTGACTTTTTGATTTTAAATTAAAAAAAAAAATGTTCAGGTAAAATTAATTTTATTTAATTTTTGTATTCGGTTGGATAAACAACATAAAAATAAAGGCCAAAAATTATTTACTACAAAGAAATGATTGATGATTGAATAAGATTTAAAAATAGAAAAAAAGGGTATATACATATGTATGTATTTTAGTATATAAGAGAGATACAAGAACCTTGAGAAATTTGTACCAATCTACAAATTCATATGCATGCTTAAAAAATTGTTCAAAAGAATTACATCCATATAGGATTCATTCTGCTATATACACACGCAACCTGATTTATCACAATAAAAACACTATGTATACGTCTTTATACATAAATACACACAAAAGCTCTCAACCGCATTGCAAGAAAACGAAATAAAATCAATCAAATTCCACTTTCTAATCTTATTATATTCTTATTATAAATATACTTCTTCATTTACTTCTTATTTATATATTTTGTGTTATTATTATTATTATTGTTGTTGTTATTTAATTCTTAATGCATTAATAAATAAGAAGAAAACAATAATAAAGAATATATATATGTACGTATGTATATATTTTATATTTGTACATAAAACAGATTATTTTCACTTCATTAAATTTATGATAAAGACAGCAAAAAAAAATTCTTATTATTTACCATAAGACTATGGTTTAAGTTAATGATTACAAAATTGAAAATAAAATTTCCGTTCGAACAAAAAAAAAAATGAATTAATAGAATACTTAATGTATATATAAAAATAACCTAAAATGATTATTTAATTATTTGGAATTTATATTATATAACTAAGTAAATATATATTGTATTTGTGTATCTAAATAAAATTAGACATATAGATTGGAAATACATAAAAATAATAATCGCCACGATATTATACTTTATGTATATGTATATGTTCTAAGGATGGGTATACATTTTGTATAATAAAATATTTTTTTTGTATTCTTACAATAGTGACAACAACATCAACCAATGATTGACAACAACAAATTTATTACATTTTCCTGTCCTCTTTCCATATCAATTTCGATGGTTTCTCTATCTTTAACTTGTCTTTTTATATTACAATACATATATATATATATATGTATTCAATTGTTTTGCCGTACAATTTAAATTGGGTTCAGTACACATTCATCAAACAGCAAAGTACATATACAACAAAGTCATCGTCAACGTTTTGTTATTATATTTTGAAGGGCGGTAAGGCTATATTTCAATTTTTTCATTAGTTTTGAAAGGCTAAAGCCTGATTTCCATACTGACAATTTACTGACAATATTTAATATATGAAAAAACGAAAGGAGTAAAAATTTGAAAATTCCATTAGAGCAACAAAGAAAATCTTTATTTTATTTGTTTATGGTAACATTATATACAATATATAATTATATATAAATTTTGAAGTTTTTTGTTATAGTATAACCAACAAATTTCATAAATTTAATAAATTTTTTTCAACAAAGTCTAAGAAATTTCTTATGTCTTAAGAAAATTTTTTTTTATTTATTTTACTAAATATTTACACCGAAATATTGTATGATTACTTCACCATAAAAATGGCGAACTGTTCAAATAACCACATTGAGCCATAGACATTTCTATTGCCATAACATATTTTTTCAGTAAATTATGGCAGTATTTTATACCTGATGATCTTATAAAAAGAAGAGAAACAACATTGAAAATCACCAGGTGAAACCAGAGAAACACACCCAAAAAAGGTTACTTTTTCTAGCACTATAGATGATGAGTTTCATCTTTCTGCTAGAAAAGATGAAACACCGCACGTTCAAATATTTGGTATTTTTTCTATTATTTTGAATTTTAAAATCTTGCAAAAGAAAATTACGTAAACTACTGCAAAGTATATTTATCTTCGTTTTAAAATTATAAACGATACCTAACCTTAAACATTTTTCCTACATTGAGTTTAAATGAATGTTATTCATTTTAATGTTTTTGTGTAATCTTTTGTCAATAGTTAACAAGGTACTGAGGAAGACGCAAGTCGAAATCGATTTACCGAAAAAATCAAAAATAAAAATTGTCACCATAAGGAAGAATTAAACTATAAAATCAAAAATAAAAGTTTTTTATTTAAAATAAATTTTTCCTACAATCTGCTATACAATAGTGGAGACATTTATTTTGTCTTGTTTGGCTCATAGTAATTTTTATTCGTGCCATCATGCTTCAAGATGACCTAGGGCCTTATTATTGAATTCCACATCAAATTTCTCGTGTGGATATCTGTCAACAATATATCTACTATACTATGAAATTAGTCACAATTTAAAAGTGGTGAATGGTTAGAGAGACAAGGAACAGATTTTTTATTGTTCCTCGTTCTAAACTATTAGTACAGTGTTTGCGCACGCGACAGGTTTTTTATTGACTAGTGTGAACAATTTATTGTGTTATCAATTTTTATACAGATTAGCTACATAGATCAAAAAAATTCAATAATAAAAGGTGGTAGGCCCACACCAGACATGAAAAATTTTACACAAACAGTAAAAATGGAAAATTCGAATGACGTGCGTCGTTTTCCATGGACAAGCAAAAACAAGTATCGCTAAATCGTCATAACGGATCTGTTACTAAAAACCGTGATATTTTAAGGAATTTCGAAACATGTGCTAGAAATGGCTACATCTTATGGGTTTGGGACCTAACCTAGTAGCGCAGGCTTACGATGGTGCTGCAGTAATGGCGGGAGAAATAAATGAAATACAAATACGAGTTAGAAAGATTTATCCCAATTCTCGATTTATTCATTGTACCGCACATAGACTGAATTTAGTTCTTTGACAATCTGTAGAAAGTATTAGGTCCCGTAGATTATTTCTTTCTACTATGTTCAGCATTTCACGCCTCTTTGGGCACTCAACAAAAAGATCAAATGGTTTACATGACATAATTAAACGCAAAATTCCAAGTTCAGTGACAACGCGATGGCCATCTAACTCTAGGGTGGTAAATGTCGTTAAATCATGCCAATCGGAGCGATTTGAATTTTTTGATATTATTCATCACCTCATATTTGGGACCGGGAGACAATACTATCAGCTGGTGGTTCACTTCATTTTTTAGAAAAGTTTGAGACACAATTTTTATTGGAATTATTTGGTAACTTATTCAGTTATACAGATGTTCTATTTAAAATTGTATTTTACAGACCAAAAGCTTAGATATTTGCTACTATATCTCAAAAATATTTGAAACCAAACAAATTATAGAAAAACTTTGTTTTAATTTGGATAAAATTTATATTGAAGTCGAAAGCTGCATCAGGGCCTCCATACCCAAAACCGAAACAACGTGATCCTAAATTACATTAAAATTATATAATGAAATAATAGATATAATTTTGATGCAAATGGAAAATCGCTTCGAGAGCTTAAAAGAATTAATTTTTATAGAATTGTTAAATTCACAACGGTTCAGTTCATATAGTTCAAATTTTCCACTTAATGCTTTCAATTCATTAAAAATTGCGTATGGTGAATTTTTTGATTTTGCCAAATTGATGGTTGAACTGATTGTAATGTATAATTCCGAAAAACACATTTTAAACAATTTTTTAAAGTTAACATTTGGAGAACTCTTCCAACATTGTTCATTAGTTAGACTTTACCTTCTAGTACAGCGAGTAATAAACGATCATTTTCCGCATTGAAACGTATTAAAACATATCTTAGGAATACAACTAATCAAGAGCGACTCTCTAATCTATCTCTAATTTCAATTGAAAAGGGGATGGTTAAGAGATTACAAGTAAACAACAAATTTTATGAAGATGTAATTGAAATATTTTGTGAACAAGTACGGTGTATTGAATTTTCTTATAAATAAAATAAAAATTTATGAATTAAAAGTTGTTTTCTTGTCTATCACATTAAGTGACAATTCCGGTTCGGTTTGAGACACGAGTCACTTCAAAATGTTTATTAGTATTCATATCTATATTTATAATTGAACATCCTCGTCGTAAGATCACGCTCTGCCACTGCTAGATGTAGTATAATAACATCTTACATATAATAAGGTACTTCAATGTGTTTCATTTAAATTAAAATTATAGTTAACAGGTAAAATAAAATAAAAAATAAAGCTCTATATCACAAATTCATAAATAAATAATTATCTTATGGTCGAAATTTATGTACCTCTGATACAGAGTAAATCCCTCTAGAGTTAAATAATTCTAGTTCAGGAATTACTTGAACAATATTCTGAATAGGATAAGAAAGTATATCATCCTTCTTAGGCCATTTCCAATTGGGGCCACTCATTCCCATCACTTTCACAGATGCTTCATTAAATGATATTTCTAGCACCATACCTGGGAAGTAATCTTCCTTGTATCGAATTATGACGTAATTTCCCACATTAAATTGGCCGATATTTACAGAAGTGTTAACTGCAGATGGTGTAGTTTCACTTTCACCTTTTTTCCCGGTCTTTTTTTTCGGTGGAAACCTTTTTGGCTTCCCTTTTTAATTTCCGTTCCAAATTATTTTTGATCTCTTGCTCTTTGTCACTTTTTTTGTATTATACGTAATATACTCGTCCGATGAAACAATCACAGTCGGAATTCGGTTTTTTTCTTTATTGGTCGATGCTTGGTTAGGTTTTATTTCTGGCCAACAGAAACTAGTTTTATATGGCGCTCCACATTTGATAAAAGTCTTGTGTCCATATACTTTTAAAAGATTGCAGCTGTTTTTCATTTAAAAATGACTCGAATTTTTCCAAAAACGATTCTGGTCGTACTGAAACGTTATTGTTAGATGTTGATGTTATAATTCGTAGCTCTTTTAACATTTTGTTGTAGTTTGCAGAATCAGCATCTTTAACAATTACTTTGTTAGTGTGGTTCAAGACTTAAAAATTAATGATTTAAATGAAAATGTTTATAGTGATCTTTTAATTACCAACAATTTTCAACTTAAATCTTTTGTTTTTTATCACACTTTACCTTTAGAAATTTTACAAATTATTTCTTCACTCAAATCAACAATTTCTTCTGGAAATGATAAGATTAGCAATAATATAGTCAAAAGAATTGTTCTTTATATTGTGGATGTTTTTTCCTACATAGTTATTACTAGTTTCAGTTCTGGATGTTTTCCGTCTAGGTTAAAAGAAGCTGTGGTAGTCACGATATTCAAAAAGGCTGACAAAAAAGTTGTTTCAAATTATCGTCCAATAAGCATGCTTTCAGTGTTTGCCAAGATTATAGAGAAACTGGCTCATGTAAAAATTTTGGGTTTTCTGGGTCACACAATTACATAAGATGCAATTTGGTTTCAGGAAATCCAGAAGCACCGAGATTGCGTTGTTAGAGGTTACTGATTTTTTGTATAAAGGTCTCGATTAAGAAATTCTGTAGCCTCAGTTTTTGTTGATTTGAAAAAGGCGTTTGAAATGGTAAACCATAGTGTTTTATTAAAAAACTGTCTAGTGCTGGTGTTCGTGGAACTCAATGGTTTCATTCAGGTTACAATGAACCGACAAGGATTGACACTACTAACCGGATTAATATTGACTTAGCATTGCTCCGTAAATGATACGATGCGCACTCCATGTTGCTAAGCACAAAAACCAAAGCTATGTTATATAGTCTAAATTGTGCTTCTTTTTCTGATCATAACATCATTTATCATGAATTTGAATGCAACGAGGCTACGTGTTCCAATGCTTGTCTTAAAATTGAATGGCTCACTATTGATAATGCTTTAAATTAGAAGTGTCATATTGAAAATAGTCTTAATTATCTGGTATCGGTGATACGTAAAATGTATATCTTAAGATAAGTCTGTCCAATTGCAATTTTAAAAAAACGTGTATTTTGCACTTATAAACTCTAAGTTATTTATAGCATAGTTTGTTGGGGAGGCACGTATTACGTTAGAATCTAGCCACTGGTTACTGCCCAGAAACATATATTGTGAATTTTGAATGGTAAGCCAAAATTAACTGAGTCATGGCCACTATTTCAGTTCTTAGAAATGTTTCCATAAAGGCATTTATTCGTGTTAAAAGTAATGAAAGAATGTTACTTAATTACTATCAATAATACCGGTGTTAACACTAACATTACAAATTGTAATTTACGAAATAAGCAACACGTCCACCTATAAAAATTTCCAACTACCAGTTTCCAAAATTCATTTTGAAAAATGTATAACAGTCTTCCAAATGATTTAAAAGCATGTACGAAATTTAATATATTCACCTTGGGTTTTTAATCTTATCTTTTAAATTGTTCTAATATAAAATATGAAGTGCTGCACTCTCATGTTTATTTAATAATACTGGATTTTAGAATCCTAGATAATAATAATTTCATACAAATAGACATACTCGACTTTAGTTATACCTCGATGAACGAAGAATTATGGACATATGTCTTTGTTATGAACAATAGATTAATTAAATCGAATAAGGTGTCAATGTTAAGATTAATATATAAGAAATATTAACCATAGCACCTGACAAAAATAATGATATAGCGTGGTTTGAATCAATCGATCTTAAAACCTTCAAACAATGGCATCATAATTATACCACTTTAACATTTTATGCTAAATTAATTAGGAAGCGATAAACATAATTAATTATATCGCACTAATTTCGCTAAACGTCAACACCACAAATAAATCCAAAAAAATGGGGGTTTTTGTTACTTACTCAAACTTCCTGTGTCTCGAACACAAACTAGACGAGTTTAGTATAATTATTTTAACAAAACTATTTTTTTTTATAATTATTCATCCAAAATTGTTAAAAGGGCCATTCAACCAACACATTAATAACTATAACTATATATACATACATATGTATGTATTATATACAAACTTTTCACAGAATAATATTATAAATGAAAAGTCATGGTGAAAAACTAAAATAAAAATTAGTTTTTCGGTTTTCAAAACATACAAAAAACATAAAAAAAAAATTAACAGATAATTTATAAAATTTAATTATATATTTTTAGTACGCAGCTTGTCGAAAAAAAAATATATAAAAATTAAATTCACACTTGGAAAATGATTTATCCATGTTTAATTTGTGCTCGATTTCCACGAATTTATTTTTATGAATTTCCATTTGAATTGTAATTGAACGCGATTAAAACATTTCTTTTTAAAATTCTATTGATCTTGGCAACGAATGTGTTAATAAATAAGGGAATAAAAAATTAAATCGATTTAGATTTATTTATATCTAGATATTTCCACCCTTTTAATCTTAATTAATGTTTAATTGGATTTCGTATTTTTTTATTTTTCATTTTAAGACGATGAAGAAGAAAGTAAATCCCATAGAAACCTACAAAGAACTTAATTTTACAGTACATTGTATATACCCTAGATATATATGTACATGAGTATTACAATTTTCTTTATAAATATAAAGGTATACGAGTATTACACGAGAATCGTTACGGAATTTTTGTTCACACAGGAGAGAAGAAATATTTACGAAATTTGTCAAGTCATTGAAGCATTTCAATAACTTTATTCGCACAACACACAGAATTAAAGAAATACGATAAATAAAAAACAAAAAAAAAACTACAAATTCCATTCCATTCAATTTACTTCTTTTATATACCACCAACCAATCCTTTCTCAGCTCATAAATCCAATCTCGTTAAATTACGTTGTGTTGTGCTTAATTTTAGCGGAATTTTTTCCACTTTACTTTACTTCTGTTATTCTGTTGTTATAGTTTTCTTTTCATTTTGCTCTACTGTGGTTGTTCTTGTTGTTGTTGTTGTTGTTGTTGTGTCGTTGACTTACTGTATTACACACACACACAAAACACAAAAATATTCAATTGACTTCTTAAGTCATAAATATTTCTGGTGTACCTTAAAGGTAAGACGGTATACAATTTTGTTTTTTATATAAATGATTTCGTATTGTTTTCCTCTATATATACATTTACATACCTTAAGCAGGCTTTCATTCATCGTCTCTCTAATTGAAGTTGAACCGTTTGTTATTGTGCTTATGGTTTTTATACTATATGTACATATAAGTTTGGTGTGTAATGTTATATACATACATATACATAATATGTACATACATATATACATACTTATGTGTATTAAGCAAATAAAAAATAATAAAAAATTTGGTAATCTTACACAAAACCAAACCAGCATAATACATATAGAATGAAAAATTTATCTTAAAAACATGAATTTTCATTTCCTGGAAAAATTAAAAACATAAAAAAAATGTTTTTTCCTCTTTATTTTCTCGGTATTTTATATACATACACATAATAATGTATAAAACCGCCTTCATACCGCACATATATGTACATACATACATACATTGTACATATATGTGAACATTATATATTATGTAGTATAAACAGATAGTTACACTAATATAGTTCATTTATGTGCGAAATAAACAAAACATACTCATACCAATTATGCAATGAACATCTAGGCAAGAGTACTCAGCTCTATACTAGAATACAACATATACACACACATCATACATGTGGGTGGAGGTGGTGGATTTAACAAAACAATGCAAAATGTATAGAACCTTTTCTTCTTGTTTATTGCAATATTTTACTTTTTTATCACAAGTTTTTCGAAAAAAAGGTTTCCACAATTTTATTTATTTATTTCATTTCCTGTTTTTGTTGTTGTTGGTTATTTCGTATACAATACGGAAATAAAAAAATTAAAGGGTGAAAATTAAGGTCTGCCGGAGCGTAATGTGTTTTCATAGTGGTTATATGTATATGTACATAGACGCATATAGGAAATTGTATCGTTTGTTTATCGAATGCGGGTTGGAAAATCTTTTTTGTACAACATATTTCCCTTTGCGTATATTCTTCGTTGGTTTATAATTTGTGATTTTTAAATACTTTTTAATTTTTTTAATGTTAATTTAGGGATTTCATTTTAAAATGTTGGTTGTGTAGCATGTCGCATGGCATATGAAACGATGTAACACATTTTAAATTTTTTCTTTCAATAAATTGAACATGGTGAATATTGCATAATACTCGAGTGAAGTACTCCAAAGTTAAAAATTAATGTTATCTGGTATGGAACATTCATTTAGCACCATAAAAATAAATAAAATTAATTAAAATAAAAAAAAAGGTCAAGTATCAATTATTCTTCAAACATAACAACTTCAAGGGCAACAGTAGGAATGAACAAAGTAAAAGAATAATATAATATAACCCTGCATAAGACTAATTAAAAAACGAAAAGTTGCCACTAATTTATTTGCAGGATTTATCAAATAGGGAATTCGCGGAATCGTGAAAATGATAACTGATTGATACGTTAAGATATGGAATGATTATCTTAACTATCGACCACCTTAACTATCTATAGGTAATAAATACTAACAGTGGGCACCGATGTCTTAAAGAGCCAAAGAAATGCCTGGCATATAAACAAACTGAATAAGATCAATATACAAATCTAGTTAACAATGACAGCAAAAAAAGCTAAGTAGGCCTAACAATTATATTCGAAAAAGTCAATTTGCTATCTTTTTTATCTAGTACTCGGATTTAAGTTTAACGATGTTACATTTTGTTTTTTTCGTTTTAACCTCAATTACAAGCATGGCATGGCGTTGACACATACATTTGGTTTTTAGTTTTGGTTTAGTGTAAAGAACAATATTATTTATGTTTCGAAAGGTATACACTCCACCTAAGTTATATTTACAAAAAAATGGAATTTTATAAATCGGATGAAAGGCAACAGGCAAAATTCAGGTCTCCTTTGAAGGAAATCAAAAGGTTCCCGCGACCCTTAAACATTTGGTAATGAAAATCGATTTAAATCTATGAAAAATCCAAGGAAATATCACATTTCCAAACCAAATATTACCAAATAATTTAAGTTTACAAAGTAGCAGTCATCGAAAGAGGTTTTCTCTATAAATAACTTGTCCTTACATAGTTTATATAATTAATACTTATGTGTAATTAAAAAGTTTGTATATTGATTGAATATACAATAAAAATGTGATTTAATTTAAAGTTAAGTCTGCATTACATACAGCCATATTTCGTAAATGCAAGTATGTGTATATAAGTGTCACCACTAGGTCCGAAATGTATAAAGTTATAGTTCCAAATTAAATCTTGTTTTCTTCAACGTGACGATGGACAAAACAAAAAACCAAAATTACCTAACAAAATATTCTGAAGCAATCGTCCATCAAGCTAGTGCGGCTATCGAGAATGGAATGATCATTTACGGAGCCAGCGAAACTTATGAAATTCCAAAAACTACAGGTTATTATAAAAGTATAATGGAAACAGACCACTATCGGGTAAATCTAGTCCTACAACCCTAGAGGCAACAATTTGTTAGTTTTGAATATCGAAATGGGAAAAACTGGTTTCCTTATAACTGATATAGAACTGTTTAATATACAAAACCCGGAGTTGGTTTCACAAAGTTAAGGAATATTTTGGAGATGGAAATCTCTAAATCTCAAAAATGTTTAATGAAACCGCAGTTTTTCTTACGCCAACACGTAAATCGTATCTATGACGCCCAATAAAACTTAGGCTTATTAGTGGAATTCTATTTTTAGAATACACAGAAAGTAGCTAGATAACTTATATTCCATTTTATTAGTATATAACAAATATCTTTCGCCCATTGATTGTGGTAAGATAAATATAACTTTTTACATTTAAGTCAATTTTGTAGGAACACACAAATAGTACTGATATCTTTTCTGGCACAGTCAATGCATATTTTTAGCCAATGGATATATCATTTTTCCATATACTAAGATTGTGTAAAAAAATGGAGAATGGAGAATAATTGTGGAGCTAAATTAAATCGCACAGAATTTGCAACATTAGTCGAAAAGGCGTTAATTTCAATTAGTAAATAAAGTATTTTAAGAAATGGATTCAGAACTTGGAGACTATACCAATTTGCAGCTAGTTATTAATCATTTACTCCCAGATGGTCAAAATCAGAAAGGTTTTACTTTTAATCCGGGTTCAACAAATCACCAAAACGCCACGGAGACATGTACTCCAGATACAGTAGTCCAACATCAAATATATTTTCCGTTGAATATACGGATTCAACAAACTATCAAAACACAATGAAAGCATTGATACAGTTATGGTCATTTCTATTCCGTTAAAACTAGTGAGCAACACACGTAACCACGTTTTCTATTTTCCCAACTTCGTTTAAAAATTCCTATGTTTGGCCGAAAGATATTATACAGAGTCTGGAGAATAATTTCCAAAATATTTATTTTCGCGAAAAACGTCCAAACACACCACCTTAATTTTGAAGGTTAACATTTTTTGACATTAAAAACAGAGGTGGGAGCAACAACAAATTCTAATTGACACGAGAAAATCACATTTAATTTACTTAGTTTCATCTTTTTCAACAATTGAGTACTTATAGAGTTCGATGAAACTATGAGCAACATTTGTTTTACTGTATCAGTTCGAACATTTAATAAAATAGTTTTCAACATTTTAGGCTCAACATTTTATTATTTTCTCGTTATAATTGGAATTTTTTCACACTGAGCACCGATGCCTCAAAGGCAGAAAAAATTACTGGCATACAAACAAACCATCTGGAATTAATATAAAATCTACATACTTAACAGCAGCAACTAGAAAGGCAATACCTAACAACTATAATTTAAAAAAAAATAAATCAACTCTCACATTTACTTTGAAATAATAAGAAAACAAAGATATGTTCAGAATAATTTAAATGAACAACCCCACTATAGAAAGTAACTAAGATCGGTCGAGAAACGTTAAAAATCTAATGCTTTTAATAAAGCCATAAACAGTACAGTTTTTTGCTATAAAAACTCTAATCAAATCTAAAATCAAATATCCTTCTCATCTAGTACTCGATTTAAATTTATCGATGATATTTTTATTTTTTTTCGTTTTAAATTCAGTTCATGCGGTGTTCAAGTGTTGAGAGACGTGAGCAACATTATCATTTTTAAGCGTTTGGCACAAAAATGTAATTTTTCTGTGATACAAAACAAATATATTTCAGTGCACATTAAACTTTAATTTAATAGCCTGGCGTAAGTAATTAACTATATCTAGATGTTAAAAGTTATTTTTTGGAGACGGTCGCAAATCACCTCGTATATATACACAGAAATGTAAATGCAACCAGAGGAAAATAAATTCTGTTTTGTTTCTTCTTGGTTATCACACCACCCTTTGATACATACATATATAGAAACATATGTACATAGATTGATATGTTTTAAAAACTTGGCAATCCTAAAGACGATTGTATTTAAAATATCTACAGTTTGCCATAATAGAGCATTAAACTGCTACAAGAGAGTTGCAAAATAATTTGTACAAAATAGGTTAGCTTAAAACAATTGGTGATATAAAAACGAACGTCAATCGTGTGTTGATTCACGTCACATTTATGCGTCACATTGGCGATCATACTAATAATGCGTATCTGACCATTTTTCATATAGATGATCGTATAGAAGCGAAATATTTTCTTTGAAGTGAGGCTTCATTACTTACCGAAGTGTTTTTATAATTCTCATGTTGGATTCATAGTATTCCATTTATTGTATCACTGGTTTTGGCAGAATTAAATTGTATTTCACTTAACGCTTTTTTCTGGCTTTAGTTCCAAATTATTTCTAAGGCCGTTTACATCTGCTGCTCAGTATATAGTCTCTTATTATAATTTTATAGGTCATTTATTGTTTATAGTACTTAGCTCTTTTAATATCGTCAGTGACAAGAGACCTTATGAGAAGTGATAGTTCTCCTTCGTAGGGGTGTATAAACCTATTTTTTACTGCCTTGTACTCACCTGTCGATATTCGAGCATGGATTCAATCAAGTCTTACTCCAAATCTATTAACATCTCGCTTCATAAATTCAAAGCTTCTTCTCTATCTGTATAAGAATGAATCGAGAGATATACCGGCTGATTTTTCAGCTGAAACTTTCAAATATCTCGGAAAATAAGCCCTCTACGATAAAAATGACCTTATCAAAATTAAATTATTCCGGGAGGGAAATACATTAATGCTAAAATTAGAACCCCCCGCCCCTCCTTGTAAGGGCGTGGGGGTTAACTTGGAAACTAAAATAGGATATTATATATTTTGTATTGCAGATTCGGATTCTACGGCTAAAAGTACGCATTAATAAATATTAATATTAATATTTATCAAGATTTGAGGAATTGGTCCCAGAACATTTTTATTAGGATCAGATACATTAACATTTTCACACATTGCTGATGATTCTTTTAAAGAAGAACTGCTTTCTATTGACTATGCTAGAACCGTCTACATATATTGTATTAACTTGTCAATTCGTTATTGTGTTGAGTCAAGTCTTCACAATTTTAGACCCTATTACTGTTTAACCTTCTTTAATTTGGATAATTTTCTGCTCTCCCCGTACGTTAATAATTTACTTTAGTGAATCTATCTAAATCATATACACTATACTGTTGGTCAAAAGCGCCAGGCCCACGTCTTGGACTATACTTTAAATGTATTGCTTGACCTTTTCTCGGAATGAGTTTTAATTTGATAAACAATTTTATCTCACTGGACGTTTTTGAATCGTTTCGAGCTCGTTTTCAAAGTGACTTCTGTGCATCGCAAAGCGGTACGATTTACTTCAAGGTATGAAGGTTGTATTACTTTTTTTAAATGTATTAATTTTACAAAGTGATCGAGCTCCGGGTTCATAAATCCCTTATACCAACTGTTGAGCTCTTTTTGTCTGTAAATTTGTAGATATTTTTAGTTTTGATGGAAATTGCAATGCGCTAGCTATTTATCACAGATTTCCCGCTATAAATATGTATTAGATGCGACAAAACTTTTCGTACCTTGAATTTTAGAGAAATGATTAGAATTTCTACAGTTATGGAATTTTATTTTAATAACTCCTTTGGATGTAAGTTGGTTCTAAGATGTAACTTTAAAATATTTGATAAATCAATAAATTACTCAAAATTTTATTTCAGAAGAAATTGAAGTTAGATTGAATTTTTTTTTTTAATTAAATTAGAACTAATTAATAGAGAAAAGCTCGAAAGTTGGAACACTTTATAAATCTTTGGAGATAAACAGTACATAGAAAAGTTCAAATTATTTTCAAAATTATGATCAAACTCGTATCAAATTTATTTTCAAACTTTTCATAAATTATGGCTATCATTTTTATTGACCCTGCGAAATAAGTAAACTAGCAACGGTTAGAACTCTAATTTTATTCAAATTTGATTTAAAAGTTAATTGTTTAACCTATACAATCGATTTAGTTACTAAAGTCGTCAGTTAATTGTTTTTTGATAATAAGTTCTATATCAAAATTAGGTTACACTATCAATCATTATTTTAATATATTTTATTTGAATACTAACCAAATATCACAAATAATTATGCCAATCGAATGTGTAATTGTTTTTAATGAAATTTTCATTTAAATTGAACCACATGAAATGAGCATTCCAATTAATTTTTTTACATTTATTTACAAATCAAACAAATTACAATTTTAGTTTAATTAGACCATCGAATCCAAAGGTTAATTTAACCTTTAGATCATAATTATATATTCAAGTCCAGTTTACAAAGTATTGCGGCACCAACCTACTTGCGACTTCATAAAATGTAAATGAAATCGCCGTATATGAATACGTCTACGGAATATATATAATTCAACACCGTCGTCATGCACATATTACTCCGCCTTATACAAATCAACAAATAAGTCAAACAATTACTCGACATTCCACAATACAATTTCATTCATCAAAATCAAATTACATAAAATAAACAAATATTGTTATCGCTCTATAAGAAATTATAATATTATGTACACATATGTATGTATGTATATATATGCTTGCTTGCGCGATATGTATGTATGTTAAAAAAGGGATTAACCGAACGCATAAAAAAAATTCTTTTTATTTGAAGTTCTATTTCTAGTATTAAGCCTTATCGGATAGACGATTTTTTTCTTTCTAAACATAAAACGGGTCAATGGGTATAAAACCCAAACAGACATAAATTTTTTTATTTTAGTTTTTATATAGATTGTAATATATGTATGGATGGATACATGTACATAGTTACATATGTACGTATGTACATATATACACACAGCAATCACTAATGTTAACTCCATTAAAGCATAACCAAAAAAAAAACATAAAAAAAATGCAATGGAATAATTCAAAGTCATGTCACGTCAAACCATCAAAATAAATTATTAAAGTTTTATGGTTGGATTTTTAGTTTAGTTGGTGCGGTTATGTAGAAACATGTACCGAGCGTACAATACTAAAGCATACAGCATAGAGGCTGCGGTTGAGTTCATCATCATCATCGGTTTGAAAATCATATTTTTTTTTTATAGATTTTGTGTTCATACTTTTTTTTTTTAGGTCAAAAGGTTTTGTTGTTTTTGGATAAATATGTACAGAAAACATATATGTACGTATAATATGGATATGTACGATAATGATTATATGATGACCATCTTGTGGTAAACATGGTTGTCATATTATGTCATCACTGGAATTAAACTAAAAAAAAAAAAAAATTCATTACATTAAATTTATGGCGTTCATATACTCATCCTTGAATTTTCTTTTATTTTACGATGGGATGTGTATACATGGGGTGGAATACTCCTATCTTAAGTGTTAATAAATTATAGTCATGGGGATGATTTTGAGATATTATACATCCCATATACATATATACATAGTTTGGATTTTATATTCTGGGATAATGGTTGCTGCTTATACATTAATGTGATAAATTATTTTAAGTTATTGTGTGTGTGTGCTTTTTTGTGTTATAAAATAAAATTTATGTATGTTTGATAATGGATCAAACTAGTCTCAATTAACCAGAAAATGACCTTACCAACGTTTAAAATCATACACATGTGTTTAGGTTTTTTGGTATACGCATACGTCCGTTTCATAACTATATCGCCACTTGATTTGGAATAATTAATGCAAAACGAAGGCTGAAAGGGCATTTTGTTAAAAATAAAAATGTTCCCGTCGATCAGAGTACTGTAAAAATAATTTAAAATTGACTATGTTTTTCCATGATAAAAATTAATATTTTGTGAGCCTGAGTAAGTTAAAATCTGATTTGACATGCTTCGAAATAATGAAGTAATAACTTGGACGATGATTCACTTCAGTCATGTTCTACCGGGATTCTGAATAGCTCATTAACCACCTAGAATTGTCGATTTAACTATTCTAATTAGGAGCTCCACCGGTTCGGAGCGTCCTCTTATTACCTGGCCTTCTCGAATAGTAATGTTGAATATCATCAGCTGATCATTAGTTATATTTTAAATACCTTTCAGTCGCGGCTCATGTTTGACCATACAAATTCGCGTCACTCAATTATATACAAACCATTAATTTTAGGACTGGCTTAAATGTTTTGTATGGTGTCCGCAATCTTTGAAAGTCGGAAAAAACGTACTTCACCATACACTTAAATTTAAATTATTTTTATATTTTAAATCAGATTATATTCAGATTACAACTTATGGGTTCTAAATGTATAATGTTGAAATAAATAATAATTACAAGTTTTAGTATTTGAGTGATAAATTAAATCCAGTATATTTAAATTTAAATTCACGACATGTGTACAAAATTGAGAAGAATTCAGGAATCGAACTTCAAATATTTATTTTAGTGAAACGGCAAACTAGGTCAAATTTGGGAAAGCTTTTGGAAAGGAATTCGAACAAAGAAGCCGGTAAAAAAATAAATTGAACAAAATTTTACCATAGAACGGTTCAAAACTGTCAAAACATTAGATTTGATAATTCTCATCCCGTTCAATCCAAAAGAAATGCGTTGAAGACAAAAAACTTTGTCCAAAAGTCTTAGAAGGAGCCAGGATGAGGTCGAAATAACTCAACCAGAAAGCCATGTGATTGATGTTGATGCGCAGATGATGAAATCCCGTTACTTAAACGGAATGACCTGACAATTAAACGACAACTTGACTCGCCGGTAGCAAATAGCACACCAATTAAACGTGTACCACCTCCGCAACAAAATGCAATAGGAACGTGAACGATATTTACACCAACAAATTTTTACATCGAAATCAGACATTTATGTAAATTTCGGAATTATGAAAACTTTGTAAATTGAATTTGGAATGAATTAAGTTTTTGTTTAAAAAAAAAAAAAAAAAAAAAGACAGTGCCACCTACAATACTAATGGAAATTGCCAATAATTGGAAAATTTGGTATGATTTAACATAGATATTCAAATTATAGAACATTTTAAAAATTAATACTTGTAAATATTCAAAAATCAATCATTTGAAAATAACACCTCTTTTGAAGAAACTGCTTAAAATTGTACAAACTGTTTTTTTCGAATGTAAATAAAACATTCAGTCACAAAGTATGACAAGGGTTCAACCGAAATTCGAATGTGAACGCCGGTCAACGGTCTCATATACGAAAATGTTAAATCAGAGTGAAATTATTTCGGGTCGTGGCGTTCTGATTGGTGTATTGTATACATTAGATTTAGATGATATTTCTGTAGCAAGGCCTGAAATCGTTGTTGTTATAGAGTTTTCAACTTAATCAACATTGAGACTTTAGAGGAATTAATATTTATATTAGAAAACTATGATGTTTCATAACTTGCGATCATCTAAATCTGAATAGATATAGGTATAATGTATTCGTACTTGCAAGAAATCAAGTTTTTAGCATTTTAGTGGTCGAGTTGTAATCCTCAAAAAACGGACCGAGGTACTCAAACAGTAGTCAACATTTATATTATATATACAAAGAAGCTAAACTGATATCGAATAGGCAAAATAATTTGTAAATTCAGTCTTACAACAGAACTTTTTTGTCTGACCACGAATTCTGCTTTGACTACAGAATGCATCGGCATCTTCGTGATTTGGTTTTTGATTTTATCTGATGTACATACAATTCACAAATAACATCTAAAATAACCCAAATTAGAAAACTTTATACACAGTATTATTTGATGTTGTATGTTTTACCCTTCGAATTTAGGCCATTTAAATTCTTAGGCCAATTTTAAGTTCGCCCAATTTATTTACTTTAATACCATGTATGCTTCGTAAACGTAATCTACGTTCCACGAAAACCATCGAATCAATGTTATGGCGTGTACGTTTTAGAAATTTTAAAATTGAGCACAATCAACGTCCCACACATTAATGTATATACTCTTAAACAAACTATTTTTAAATTATACTTTTAGTGTGATACAAAGTTTATTGAAAACTTTTCAAGTAGACCCCAAAAATGTCAGTCACATTTACTTGATTAAGGAACTTTAACATTCACCTCAATAACTCTCTTCATTCAATTTGTTTTTTCTATATGGTGAGTGGGTGACAACTGACAAGTATGAAATTTTTACAGCATTCGTAAATATAAATTTTTAACACCTGCTTGGATTTATTACTTTTGAACAATCGTAATAATCTTAGCTTCCTTACTTAAATTTTTATATGTGTCTGCACTTTACACAACGAATATGATATGATTTATGGTTCTTATAATTTCGAATAAATAATGATATTTACTGATATCGTCGGTTCATACCTAATTTATAGACCTGTTATCGACAGCAAATTTACTTCATTGGAATCGAAGTTTTTCGATTTCCATTATTGATGATAAATTATTTAATTTATTATTATATTTAATAATAAATTAAATAATTGGATTATTTAATTTTTTAACACTTTTGACATTTCTAGATAAATCTACTTTACAAAATTGCGAACTCAAACTTTAAACAAAATAATCATAAAAAAACATAAATGTTAAAAAGCAAATATATGACATCTAGGATTTATAAAATAAAAGGCCTTACACATGGATTCGTGGTTTGTGTACCACGTAGTGCCATCCTGCTGGAACCAGAGATCTTCGAATAAAAATGTGCCATTAATGCTATGTCCTATGTATTGCTAGTCCTATGTATTGAAAAAAATGCACATTATGCACAAAAGCAATATTTAAGGTTCATTCTGCCAAACTTAAATTCTAGAGAACCTACTTTGTATGTTTTTTATTTTTTATTTTTTTCATGAAATGAAAAAAAATGTCATTTTTAATTTAAAAAACAATAGTGGAATTTTTAGATTAGATTTATGGTCCTAAAAAATTATTTACACCAGTTATTGACAAATGAAAATTCGAGGAGGCTACCTGCCAATGGGGCATCGGTACTGGCGAATAAAGAGTCAAGTGACCTGCCATGTACCTGTTTTGAACCTGTTAACGAAATTGAAAAATTCTTTACCGTTTTGTGTATAAAATGTTCAGCACAGTTCAAACGAGTTCTACAGTTCATAGACTACCAATCCAAAAAAAACACGCTTCACAAATGCGCTACTAACTGGTTAGGAGAGAACTAATTCCAATAAAATTTGTCAGCTAATTAAAGTTCGATTTTCAAATATTGTCAGTATGGACACTGACATTTATATTCATTACAACCAATAATCTCTTCAACTGTCAACCATTTCTCCAAAATTACCAGATGTTGTGTTAAATTAAACGAACTGAAAGGAAAACATAAGGAATTTTTACAATAAAAGTAAGTTTTGCATAAACCTACACTAATATTAGAAGATGAACACTAATCCAGTTGGCGATACAATCAATGATCCAAAAATCATTTTATAATTTTATTTCCATGAAGCACCTAAAATTCTATCATAATCGGTTAAAAAATAGCTCAGTTCCATTCTTTTATTATAACACGTGGTTTTAAAATTCATTTATAGTGTTCTGTACCGCCTCTGTTTTGAAATAAATCATTCCGACCGGGACCAATTATTTACTTAATACTTAAACCTTGAAATACTTCCCGATACATTTCTTATTATAATTTTATGTAACTCTCGCGGAATATCTACGGTACGTTCGCAGAAGACCTTTGGTCCGCGGAACCCTGGTTGGGTTTAATTAACAGAATTACAAACCCGCCCAACCCTTTTACACTTGTACTAATATGTTTTGCTGGATGAAGACGCATCTCTTTCCAATAAGATTTTATGAAATATTGTTCAATAGAATACTATGAGGGCAAGCTAAGAACTCAATCTATTGATCTCCAGCAAAATTGACCACATAATTTTTTGTCTGATATTTGGTATTTACCCAACTACTGACGGAAACAACAAAGCTTCTACGATTGTAAAAACAAAAGCATGTACAACATAAGGTAAAAATATATTTTGTTTTACGATTTTTGTTGTTTAGGCCTACTTACTGCGCTGTTGAAGTGGAATGAAAAACCTCGTCCTACAGCTTTTTCGAAAATGATGCTGCATAACTTTTTATTTGTAATTTAATTTAAAAAAGATTTTTTCTGTAATTTCGAAGCGATGACAATTGTAACTGGTTTGTTTTGTGTTTGGCCGTTCAACGTAACCTTATAATATGTTCCATATGGTTTTCGCCCACAATAAACCAACAAATTTTAATATTTTTCCTTGTTCATAAACCTTCTAATCGGTCTTCCGACTACTCTATACAACCAGGTATTTCACTCAATCAAGTTAATCGCCCAAGTTGAGCCATGGGTATAGGATGGAATAAACCTAATCGATAATGTAGCAGCTTTTGATTTACTAAAACAAATGAAAAACAGTATTTGAGTGTCCCGCCCTTCAAATTTTGCAGGTACAACACAGTCATTGTAATTTTGCCATTGAACTAGAATTATAATTGATGGTGGCATCAAACTTTCTCATCGTTATCGATTTCGTCTAGAATCTAATTTTATCCAAATTTTAGCAATTTTTGACAGTAATTGCCCGGGATATCAGTGCTACATTTTTCGTAGTAAAAGTCATCATTTTCAAATTTAAATGGTAGGTAAAAATCAACCTTAATAATACTCGTATTATAGAAAAATAATTTTGTTAGTAGGTGCTTGTAATCATAATTTAATTGTTCATTTCAACGCATTTATATTTATTGAAGCGGGAATCCTATCAATGTACGAGTATAATGAAAAAAATACAAATAAATTTAATAAATTAAAATTGATTATGAATTGTTGGAAAATTAGGACGTGTATGTTTCCGACTATACGTAATAAATATAATAAAAATGGGAGGTCTCGGGATATAATATACTCGTGAAGAGGTATGATGAACTTTTTATTTTTTTTATTTTATTTCAAATAAATTTATTTCCAAGTTATTTTATATGCTCATACAGGCAAACACTTTGTTTATCATCATTTTGATTTTCGTATACACGACTATATTATATTGGTTGTTGTTACTTTTTATGAACATAACATACATATTATGTATGTTTATTATGTTAATTTACATGGTTTAATTAGAATCCTCATATGTACATTATAGTCCCATCATAATATAATAATATATTTGTATAGTTGAAGGTTGTTTATATCGTATTAAGATAGGTCATAAAATTTTGTACACAAGAAAATTTAAAACACCTACAAAATACATTATATAATATACATACATATGTACGAGTATAGCTAGATACTGGTGAGCATGTACTGTATAAAACATTAATTTTAAATTTTATAGAAAATTTTGTAAAACGAACATATTTATGTATGTATATGTCTACATAATATAATGGAGACCCTATGTGAGTTTTAAACAACAGAACATTTTTGTATATTAGTTACCTTGAATATTCAATTTTCGAAAAATTTCCTACATATGCATCGTACACGTATGTACGTATATATTTGTATACATAATATAATGTATATAAGTATTCTAATTTATACGATCCCTTCCTCGGTCGGTTCATAATTGCAATTAGAATATTTTAAATTAATTTTAATATTATTAAAATGATTTTAATATAATCGTTTTTCGAGGTAAATAGTTTACCGACATGGGTAATGTGTTTTTGAAAAAGTCTGTTCGTTATTAACATTTTAGCTATACACAATGTTGAATATAATATCGTTGGCTATTTCATAAATAAAGATAATTAAATTACGTATTAAAGTAGTGTTTCTTAAACATGTTTAGCTTCTATAATGTGCTGGCCGTAATAATCGTACTTTGTTGGATATGCGGTAAGACAGGATTTAAACCACTACTGATATGGTTAATCCATAAAACTAATGATCAATCAAATTATTGTAGTTGTATAGAACTTCTAAAATCGAATATTAAATTTGTGACTAAATAAAAGTTCGAATAACAAATTTTCGGAATCCAATTGGAAATTAAGTTTTTTGATAATTTTAAAAATCGATATTACTATGCAATATTTACAAATAAAATGATCATAAAATTTAACAGTGTCAAATGTTCAATTTACCGGATGTCGAGTGAGTTTGTGCATTGAACATTTTATAGTTTTTCAAATTAATTGTTATGTTTAATTTAACATTTTGGCCGCAGATTAATTATTATTATTAATTATTTATTTTTAGAAATGTCGGTAATGGATCATTAAATTAAGGTGACCACTATAATTTAATGATCCATTGCCGACATTTCTGCAAACAACTAAAAATGTATCTGTATGGTCATACTTTGTAAATACTCGTAGTATAAAACAACAATCAGGTACGTAATTCAATTAGTGACTTTAGTGCAGGATAACCCTTGTTTCCAGAATTCAAAACTGATTTAATACTTTAATTTCGATTTTGGTAAATTCAGTTAAATTGCCAATATTACATAAATGTTGATGTTCAGTTAAATTGACAATATTACATAAATAAATATATACTATTGTTATCTAAGATAAACCCTACCTTAATGCAGTATGCACCGGATTCTAAAGAGAACAAACGGATTAAAAAAAACAAATATTTTTTAATCAGCTCGTTTTGCTTAAATTAAATATTTGGTTTGCAGCAATATCTCAAGCAATATCTCCAAAAATTATGTATTTTTAAAAAACAGCATTAAAAGATAATTCCATTATTGTTGGTTAGTCCAGCGATTAGCATAGTTGTGTTGACGCTTGATACGTTGTGGTCGATGACGCGGAGAAATGTAACCTATAAGGCAATAAGAAATCCATTACTTACTTTTCAGGAGGATGTGTTCAAGTCAAATATTTGTCTTATGTGAAAAAACTTTCAACTTGTTGGAAAAATTATTGTAATGATATACAAGCCTGCCTCAATAAAAATTCCGAAATACGTGCTTACTGAAACCGAGGTTCCGCATGAGACACAGTACCTTCGGTACCTTTTTGTGATATTTAGATATGGTAAATATTTTTTTCCGAGGCGAAATTAATGGGATTCGTATGCTGGATAGAAAATGATGTGAGCTCTGATTTTATTTGCTACCAATTTATCAACTGGAGCATGTTTTCGGCGATGATCCATTTGAACACAAATGCTTCGAGATATAACTTTCTTTTCAACGACAGATTAATACATTTTATTGATTCCCCCAACGTATCAACCAAAGTACCTTTACAACTATTTATTTTTCACCATAAATGTATACATTGTGTTCAAAATAATAGTACATACATTGATTACCTAGCTGTTCTGCAAAATGTTAAATAATTGAAAAACTATCAAATACATTTTATTATTGACTCGACGAATTTCTGGCACTTCGAAACTGGTATATTTGTCCATGCTGTTGGGTCCTTATTTCGAAATTTTTTGATGCATATCGTCCTTTTGATTTCATCCTACAAGTTTTTGATAGGATTTAAATCTGGTGCCTGAGCTGGCCACGCTAAAGCGTTGACATTATTCTGACCAAACCATGTTTTTGCTTTTTTTGACGTGTGTTTGGGGTGGTTATTCTGCTGATATATCCGTCTAACTGGCAAAACGTTTTCAGCATAGTTGACCATAAACTGACTTAAGATTTTAGCGTAAATATAAGTCATCATTGTGTCTTTAATACGGAAAAAAAAACCTGGTCCATACCATGAAAAAGGTCCCCATATCATTACTGATCGTTCGCCATGTTTGAACGTTTTTTTTGTGTACTGTGGTGATAAACTGGTGCATGGTGGACGTCTGACATAATGTCAACCGTCAGAACCAATCAAATTTAGTTTAGTTTCATAGGACTATAGAATTTTTTTAATTTTTCTGAATCCGTATTTTCAAGATGTTCCCTTGCATAATTAATTCTAGCGTTTATATTTTCTTCGATAAACAATGATTTTTTTCAGCAACGCATACTATTAAACGCATATTAGGTGCCAAATGGTTACAGTCGAACAGTCAATCGTTAAATTATTTTTGATTTCTTTAGATATTTTTAATACTCTAATGATCATCGCATCATCTCTTTCGAACTTTTTTTGAGGACGACCCAAAGTGTCCTCAAGATATTTTGGTTTCAACGCATTTATGACCAATTTTCTTGATCTTCCTAAAATTTCAGCAATTTGGGTTATCGATTTGCCTTCATTTTTTATACAAGCTACTATTTCTCGTTCCAATTCGCTGCAGTGCTTTGCTCGACCCATGTCTAAATTAGGTTTGAAAATTTCAATAGTTTATAATATGTTTTTAAAATTAAATATTTGACACTACCTGCTCAAACAGTTTATACTAATGTTCTATTATTTTAAACAAAAAAAAACTTTTTTTTTATATAAGGTGATTTCCCTTATTGTGTGAATATAGTTGGGGTTCCCCGATTATGAATATTTTAGGCAAATAATAGTTATCAGGTTTCTTTACTAGTAGTAATTTTTAAATAATGATAAGAAATATTAAAAACTGTACAAATGTACACCACTATTCTATATAAATATTGTATTCGAAATAAAGGAAGAAATGGCGTCAATTTCGTAAAGGTGTTTCGTTGCGATATATTTTATTTATATATTTTTTGATTCGAAAACGAATGCCAGTCACAAGTCATGATTGAAAATAATAATAAAATAATATTTCCTGGTTTTGGTGGTTTACTCGATCTATAGATTTTTTCCATCAGTTATTTAGATATTTGTAATTCCGTTCAGGAAAAAGCTTCCGTTTGCATTGACGTAATATTTTATCGTATTTCTGTTTTCTTTCACAATGAATCGTTGCATTCCAAATGCTTCCGTAATTCTATCGGCAGTTCCAGTTCCCTCTCAGTAGGTTCAAGCCCTTAATGATTTTTCTCAATTATTTACGCAGTTCTATTCAAAACTAAATTTTCTGAAGTGTCCGAGGGTATATAATGAAGGTCATCAATGCTATTATCAAAAGAGTCATCTTCGTTTAGTTATCAGTTATATTAACATTTTTAATTTTATTGAAAGAATCCGGAAATCTGATTTGTTCAAATGTATTGTTCTCAGGATTCGGCAAAAGACCTGTGCCAGGAATGATAGATAAAACAGTGAATGGTGGATAAACAAAACATTTTTTTACCTGAATTCGAAGAACTTGGCTGGATATCTTATGCTTCATGTTGTTTTAAAAATTTACACGGTTTTGCCATTTGCTTAGCCTATAACCAAAGAAGATATACTAATAGAAGTACTATTTGTATGAGAGAAATATACCCAAATAAAATAATTTCATATTATTTAAGTTTTGTTTTTGCAATTTTACGAGATACTATTACAATTTCGTCATGTCTCTTTCTTGCATTTACATTTTAAATAACACAGCAAAATAAAAAATAATAGTGAGCCAATTGGTTGACGAAAAGAAATTTCATAAAAAATAACATTTTAATGAATTATATTGTATTGGTATTGGTGGCAAATAGATCACAACAATAGACCAACAAAACATTTCAAAACGCAATTTGAGTTATTTTCAAAAATGTTACAGTACAGCACTCATACATGTTATATTGAGATGTACGATTTATATATTTATTTTGAGGTCTATACTGTATATAAGCAAAATATCAACATAAGAAATTATAATAAATCGGATAAAGTTATCCCTACCTTCCTCGATTGTGTTTTAATTTTAAATAATGAAATGTAAACAAACATTTTTTTAATTTTTTTATTGTTTTCAATCAACCTGTGAAAAGAAGGAAGGGATTTCGTTTGTTACTATTATATTGATATTTTAATTATATACAGTATAGGCATCAAAATCCCCTTATGATAACATGGAATATCGCAATGAAAATTGTACATTTCCATATAATGTATGAGTTCTGCACTGTAAAACTTCTGAAAATAAAATAGACTTGTGTTGTGAATAGTTGTTGTTGCGTTGGTCTAAACAATTTGATATTTTCATGTTCATTTCATCAATGAAAATCGTATTGTAAGAGAAGATCGATGAATGAGTATTTTGATTTTCACTTTTAGGTATATATTTACTCATAGGTTACTTCTGGCTTTTATCTATAGAAGTATAGACTGTTTCTCTAGTTTAGGGGTAAAATTAAAAGCATCTTTTGATTTTACGAAAATTGTTCTTCAAATACTTAACGTAATTTGTTGTTTTATTATTTTGCAAAGTGAAAAACAATCAAGGGTGGATTCATTTGAAACATAAATGTTTAATTGAGTCCACACGATTGTCACCGGCGCGACTCCTCTTTTGAGAAACAGTCTTCCTGACAAGTTTAGAAAAGCCATTAAAAGAAAAAAAAATTTGTTTGATTTATGCTCAATTGAATTTATTTTTTAATTGCTCAAAATTTTTAATATTTTTGAACCATGTATTGGAACTAACATTGATGTACCTTTATTTTTGTTGTTTGTTCTATAAAATTGGCCTTTAAATGAGACCATTTAGCATTTTTTCATATTAACACAAGAATAAAAAACTTAATTAAGGTTTTCAAGTGTTCATAACACGGTTCTTCTGAAGGCATAATCTCCGGGAAATCTCGTTTAATAACATTTATGCAGGTTTCAGTTGCTCGTACACAAATATTTGATAAATGACATTCCTTTTTAAATTTTTGATCAAATATTTTTAAACAAGTATTTGCAACATCAGCGTATACTGTTGTCGGCGCTTTCAAAGAACCAAAATTTGAAGATTTCTGGACATTTTTTTCTACTACAAAAGTATTAGAGATCGCTGGTATTTCATCATTTTCTTTAATCAACTTAGTTCGACACTCACTACAATTAATTTTTTTAAATACACAATACCCGCAGCGTAGTATGAAATAGCATTTTGTTTAATAATTTGGTCATCGCAATTAAGATGATGGAGGTTTAAATATTCATCCTGAACTGAAACGTCTTCATACTCGCATTCTTGTACTAAACATTCTTTGTATAGATGTTGAAAATTGTCCAATTCTAATTCTATCATGTTGCCGTCATCTGCCAAGCAATTGGAATACTCTAAATTAAATAAGAGTTTAGTAACAATTATATATTTGTGTAATTAAAACCAAACATACCGCGCAATTGAGAGAAAAAAAATTCTAGGCCGTTTTGATTTGTTTTCCCTGTCAAAATAAATTCTATACCATCGCTTAATGTTAAATGGTCGATTAAAATTATCTGAGCGTTAATAGTAAGCTCAATGCCTTTAATAAATTTGAAATAATTTTCATTTTTAGAAATTATTTTTAATTTGCTTAGAAAACCTAAACTCTCTACTAAATTATATACATCGTTTCCTTACTTTAATGGTTGTTCGAAAAGCGGTATAGAGTTGAAATTTCGGCAATTTAAACAATCAAAAATATTGTTAAATCTTTCCACAAATTTGGATGTTGATAATGCATTTTCCAAAGATGTACTTCAAATTTCTGGACACGTTTGTACCACGACTCGAATTGCACAGCTTACGGTGTTACTTAATAATTGTACGGCCAACGAAACGTTCATTTTTTCAAACGAATTTGGGTATAAGTGTTTCCGGCCGAACTTAGGTAATAATTTACATTTGATTGCATCTCGTTCGACAATTTTTCTGATTACATCTATATCAGCTACTCCAATTTCACTATGTGAAATTTTGTTACATACTAACAAATGCATTTCTGGTCGATTTAATGATGTGTGTAGGATCGTATTGTGCAAAAACTTTTTTGCCAGCTAATATAAAATAAGAATGTGATAGCGAGACGCTTATATGCTTCCACATTTATGGCCCGCCCCTTGATCACATGTTAACATTATGACGTTTAACCCAATTTATTCCTGACATGCGATTATATTTTTTTTAATCAATTCACATAATTTTGAAGCAATGAATGTCTTGTTAATCAGTACATAATTAATCACATATTTCCAGTTACCTATTAGTGATATAGATAGAAAATATGCTACACATATATTAATGAACTTTATTTTATAAAAGGATTATGCATGTATTGTTCAAAATAAATATTTACACAAAAAATTATATGATCGTAATTTTTTTTTCTAAAAAAAATCATACGCATCGTCCGTTTATATATTATTTTTTGATTCACACAAATAAATGTTTTCTACTTGACACGCATTTTCTTCGCCGACGATATATTTTATATGCATATAGCAAAATCTTGCATTGATCGAAAACAACAATAGGAACATTTTCTGTTTTCTAATTTTATTTATTTTTTATTTGTACAGACCAAAAATATTTATTAAAATTTCATTACAACAGAAATTAAGACGATATAATCCTCTAATATTATTAATGAACCGTCTTGCTTCAGACGAAAAACCAAAAATTTAGTTTTTTATTCTATAATTTTGGATTTTGTTAGGCTATTTTGTTGGATAAATTTTCTTTTTTCTTTCAATGAGGGTATTTTCCAAACTTATCAGGAAGACTGTTTCTCAAAAGAGGAGTCGCGGCTGTGACAATCGTGTGGACTCAATTAAACATTTATCTTTCAAATGAATCCACCCTTGATTGTTTTTCACTTTGCAAAATAATAAAACAACAAATTACGTTAAATATTTGAAGAACAATTTTCGTAAAATCAAGAGATGCTTTTAATTTTACCCCTAAACTAGAGAAACAGTCTATACTTCTATAGATACAAGCCGGAAGTAACCTATAGACGGTTTTGCGTAAATATATTCCTAAAAGTGAAGATCAAAATACTCATTCATCGATCTTCTCTTGCAATACGATTTTCATTGATGAAATGAACATGAAAATATCAAATTGTTTAGACCAACGCAACAACAACTATTCACAACACAAGTCTATTTTATTTTCAGAAGTTTTACAGTGCAGAACTCATACATTATATGGAAATGTACAATTTTCATTGCGATATTCCATGTTATCATAAGGGGATTTTGATGCCTATACTGTATATAATTAAAATATCAATATAATAGTAACAAACGAAATCCCTTCCTTCTTTTCACAGGTTGATTGAAAACAATAAAAAAATTAAAAAAATGTTTGTTTACATTTCATTATTTAAAATTAAAACACAATCGAGGAAGGTAGGGATAACTTTATCCGATTTATTATAATTTCTTATGTTGATATTTTGCTTATATACAGTATAGACCTCAAAATAAATATATAAATCGTACATCTCAATATAACATGTATGAGTGCTGTACTGTAACATTTTTGAAAATAACTCAAATTGCGTTTTGAAATGTTTTGTTGGTCTATTGTTGTGAATTGTGATCTACATATTTGCCACCAATACCAATACAATATAATTCATTAAAATGTTATTTTTTAAGAAATTTCTTTTCATCAACCAATTGGCCCACTATTATTTTTTATTTTGCTGTGTTATTTAAAATGTAAATGCAAGAAAGAGACATGACGAAATTGTTATAGTATCTCGTAAAATTGCAAAAACAAAATTTAAATAATATGAAATTATTTTATTTGGGTATATTTCTCTCATACAAATAGTGCTTCTATTAGTATATCTTCTTTGCTATAACAACATCTTCAACTTAGGTTTTATTGTGCAATGCATACTAAAATAATGTTTTAAACTTTTATAATTATAGTTATTTAATTGAAGAAACAAGTTTTAATTTAACTAAAAGGCGCACTTTAATTTATGTTAGAAAAACAAAAAAATTCTTTTAAAAAACTGAAATATCTCGAGATATTTGATTATACAAAACTTAATTTAACACTGCATTTAACGAAACTTTAGTTGGTATATCAATTTTTGTTATAGTTATTCCCTTTTTATCGAATGTAAATTTTAATTTTAAACAGTTATGACGTTTTACATTTCAATATAGTTTTCACATCAGTAATCGTAGAAAAAACGGTAAATGTTAAACTGTACTACATAAAAAGTAGGATTGGCATAACGTACTATTGCATAATGGTATAACTCGAAAAAATTTAAGAAAAAGATTAAAAAATTAAAATACATAATATTATAATTACATGTATATAATGTATTCCTTTCTATTTAAATAGTAAATTTATTGTTCAATAGATGGCAGCCTATTTAATAAAGATTTCTCTTTAATAAAGAATAAAATCGATTTACTCTTAAAAAATAATTTAAAAATACGAGTAAATATAACTAAGTAAATAAGTATACCAGGTTTCAAACTCGGGACTTTATCTATCAAATACTATCACGTTAATATGCTCACCGCAGCGAACTATAAGAAAATTAAGATAAGAGCTACTTGGCCTAATAAGCAAAATCAGAAGTACATGGCGTCACATAATATAACTCTTAACTACCAAATTTTATAAATTTAGTACCAATACAACACAGGCAGTACGTACGTCGTACAATTGGTCAATTTGGACTGCTTAGAGGACATCCATTTCCTTCAATATCTCGTGCCCTTCACTGAACTGCAACAATCAACTAGAACAAATTTGACGAAATCTGTTTGCTTGCAATTAAATCATTTTATGTACCAAATAGTACAATACGCCAAATAGTTGTGTGGATAATACTCGTCCTTTTCCTGCTGCTACTTAAATGAATATCGTAGTAAAACATTATTAACTCACTTCAGGCAACCCACCAATTTGTCTGTAAACTTTATGAATAGCAGCCAATTTTAGCTGGACTGCGGTGGGAGTAGCAACAAAAAAAGTTGGTGTCTTGGCTATGCTTGCTACTTAGTAATAAATTAAATGATCTGAAACAATATTTTCACCAGACTGCTGGATCGTTAAACAAAACTGAATCATATTTTAGTGGTTAATGAGCAAAAGTTCGATGAAAATTAATTAATTTTCATGTAGTTTTCAACTCATTGCGCAAATGATCACAAATATAATGAGATAATAATAGTATGAGTAGCCACTTCTCTTGCAGCTCAACCTAACTTTTACTTGGAAATGTTGGATACTGCATTCTAAATTGGTACGACATTTGGTTTGATCTTCGTCAAATGACATCAACTATCTGAAAAAAAGTTATCTTCATAAACATTTACAAATTACCTCATCATCAAGTTTTAGATAGAGTAACTTATCATTGTAAGATATAATTTATCAGACACAACTTGCCAGCCAACCTCATACACTATATATTTATATGCACATTACAAAACAAGTTGAAATTGAATCCACTTTCAATATAACCATCGTCGAACATAATCAAAAACAATAAACAATTCATTGAACATCATCAACGGCAACAGTAACAACATAATATATTTATATGAACATTTTATATATTATATACACATTCCTCGTCTTGTTACAAAATCGTTATTATTACCGGAAATGCAATAAAGATAAGAATATTCTTATTTTGTTCAAAAGAATATTAAAAAGACATAAAACGAAACGAATACCAAAAAAATATTAAGAAATTCGTTATTTTTATAGTTTTACAGTAGTTTTCCTTTCTTATATTTTATCGATTTTCTCTTTTTTTTTATACATTTTTTTTTATTATTATTTGATTGATTAATATTTGATTTCATAATAATAAAAGAAAAAAAATTGTTTTGGGGATGATCAGCACAAACAAAAATGAAAATTATTTTGAATTTTTTTTTTATCTCATTTCCATAAATTTTCAAGAAAATAAACATAAAACGTAAAATTGTAAAATGAAAGAACTAGAAAAAAATTATCTGTTTAATTTTACTTTAATTTATATAATTTTTTTTAATGTTCAAATAAAAAATTAATTTTAACAGGAATTTTTATATTTTGTTTATTAACAAAAAAAATACAATTTTTTTTTTATTTACAGAAAGTCTATCTATATAGACATTAGAGCCGAAATTACTAATCGAACTACAAAAAAAATTTTATATAAACACAGAGCGGACGACATATTTGTAACGCGTTTTACGATTCTTAATTAATTTATTTACAATTTTACAACGATCTCGATATTTTTTTTACGAAAATTAAATATTTAATTAACACTTTAAAAATAATACATCCGTTGATGTATAAAAGCCATTTTCCATAATTTTTTTGTTTTGTTGTATTTTTGCTAAATAAATAATTACATTACATGTAAACAAACGTGTACGAGCTGACATCCTAAATGCATTTATAACAATAATTACCATAATAATAATAATATAGTTTTTGTTATAATTTTTAAATAAATATAAAAACGGATTTTATTTGTGTTCTGATGGTTAAAAGTTTAAACGCCACTTTGTTGTCATTGATTTGCTTTTATATTCTTATTGTTGAAAGAATAAGAAATTTATAATGATTTATTACTTGAGTTTTTTTTTTTTTGCATTTTTGCTTTTACAAAGTATTATTATTCAAATAACGTAGAAAATGGTTTTTTGTTCAGTCTCGAGACGAGACTAATTCATGTATAAAATTATTGTGAACATGTTCTGTGTATACAATGTTGTAAAAAATGTTTTATTTTGTGCTAATTGGTTAAAGTTATTATCACGCAAATATGGTTAAAATCGCTAGACCATCAATAGATTATTTTATGTTCTAAATAAATATTTTATTTCTCTATCTATATAGTTTACAGAATCGAATGTTAAATGCAGCAAATAAACTATTTTGTGATGCGTAACCTATGCACATGATCTCAAAAAACAGTTTTTATTAAATCGGTGTAGATCGATGTATCGACTGCAAAAATTATAATTAAGTCATAAATTTAAATTTTCACAAAATTTGTATATTGGAATAATTTATCTTTGTGTAAAACATTATTTTCATCAATTTGTTCAAAATTTTAACCAATTCTATAATTGTTATAAATAAAGTTTTAAAATATGTTACAGTTCTGAAATTTTAACAATAGTTTGAACTTTCAGTATTTGATATTTAATCAATATCTGAAATATAACAATTTAATTATAAAAAAATTGTTGACATCTGAAATTGATTCAAACAAGATTCAAGTATAGTAAATCCCATTTATGACCGAATCAAAAATAAGTTGGCTTTAAAAATCTGTAGATATATAATTATTTAAATGAAATTTGTAATATTACATATATTTTGAGTAGTACAAAATTAGTTCAAAAATTCATAACAAATAGAAAGAAAAATAAATAATTTAAATTAAGTAAATAATCCATATTGAATAATTCATTACGATTTTCGGTAAATTTCCACCTGAATATACTCGTATACTGTGAGAATTAATTTTTAAGATTGACTCCAATGTGTTCAATATCACGTTTGTTATACTAAAGAATGTTTCCTTTTTATGGCCATGTCCCATTGGTCCCACTCATAGTCATAACTTTAATTTTGTATTTGTCCATTTTATTTTCCTCGAAAATATTCTCGTTCGTATGTTACGATTACAAACTGAATCCATTTTTATTGCAGGTTCCGTAGTGTTTTCGTTAATTTTTTTTTTTTATTTTTCCCTTTTTTATTTTAAATTCCTTTCTTGCTTCTGTTGTTTTTTCTGGTTATATATCTTTGTCATCATTCGGGCACGATAGAGAATTTTTGAATGGCTTTGGAATTGTACTATCGCCTTCACAATTTGGTTGTATACTAAAACATAAAACTACATAGTTTTCACGATTTTGATGGCACTATGGCAGCAGCAACTCAAAGTTTCCACCAGTTTCACTATTTTTTTTTTTTTTTTTTTTTTTTTTTATTGCTGCAATTGTATTTAATGACTATTACTTTTTTAAAATTTTTTATAAAATAAAATTAAAATATAATATAAATAAAATAATATAAAACCAATTAACAAATACATTATTGAAAACAAATCTTAGTGGATCTATAATCCCTTGAAAAGAAGTGTAATCAACAATGCAGATTCTATATATCAAATAAATAATCATAATATAAAAAAACAAAGAAACAATAAAATTAATTATAAAATAAATTAAATTATAAAATATACTTAGTTACAACTGAATTCAAATAAATATTTACGGCTTTCTTGAACTGGACATAATTTTTTTGTTTAACTTCTTCAGGCAATTCATTGTACAATTTAGGACCCATACACGAGATACGATTTCTACCATAATCATTTGAAATGGAGCACGGTTTCAAATTTCCTCTATTACGTGTATCATATCCATGATTAAATGTATTTAAACTTAAATTGCATACTCCAAAAGAGGCTTTCTTTATTCTGTAAACGTATTTTACAACTTGCAAAAAATGTAAGGCCTTAATAGGCAAAATGTTTTCAACTTTACCTGTATATAAGTTATTGGTAGAATACAAAAATGGAAGCCTATATATTGCCTTTAAGCAACGATTCTGAAGAACTTGTATTTTTTTAGACGCGATATTGAAGCATTACCATAAATTACAAGACCATAAGAAATTTTAGAGTGGATAAATGCAAAAAATATACTACGCAATACTTTTATTGGAATGAAATATGAAGACCTACGCACAAAGCCTATAATTGGCGAGATTTTTGAGCAGACCATATCAATATGATGCTGCCAATTTAATGATGAGTCAAAAATCATTCCCAAATACCTATAAGAGTCAACTAACTCTATTATAGCATTTGATATGTTAAGGCTTGGTAATGTAGGAGTAGCTTTACCAATGGAACGAAAAACCATATATTTTGTTTTAGAGAAATTCAGAGATAGCATATTGGTATCAAAATATCGAATTAACAGATCCAAATCATGCTGCATTGACTGCAACCCTTCGGTCGTATCCTTAACTTTAAAAAATAATGCTGCATCATCTGCAAATAGCCTCAATTTACCTTTCAGAGGAAGATGACCCATATCATTTATGAATAATAAAAATAGCAATGGGCCAAGGACACTCCCCTGGGGCACACCACATTTTACCATACGAGAATGGCTTGACTTTCCATTTACCACTACAAACTGATAGCGATCCATAAGATAACTTTTAACCAATTCATAGGATATTCCTCTGTATCCATAGCAATATAATTTATCTAATAATAAATAATGATCCACAGTATCAAAAGCTTTCTTCAAGTCAAGAAAGAGAGCAAAGACATAAAATTTGTCATCTATAAAACTGTTAATCATATCAACCGTTTCAACCAAGGCCACATCAGACCCAGAACCACTCCGAAAACCATATTAAAATTTATAAAAAAAATCGTTAGCTATCAAAAATGAGTTAATGCGCACAGCCAGCAACTTCTCCAACAACTTATCAAACACGGATAAAGAGCTAATAGGTCTATAATTTGACATACAATGTTTATCTCCGCTTTTAAATACTGGAATAACTTTGGACAATTTTAGAGAATTTGGGTAGACACCAGATAAAAAAATTTTATTAAATAATATTGATAAAATCTCAGAAAACTGATTAATGTTTAGTTTTAACACTTTGCTATTATTATTTGTTTGTTATTACTATTGCCGGCCGAGAAGGTGCTTCACGGCGACCAAAAAGTGCTTTAGTTTTGCGAACTGTGACTGCAAAATTTTCGCCATTTTTGTAGTTAATTTTAACAATTTCAATGCGTTGTTGAAAAGTGTATCGTACCATTTTTAGTAATGGCGTATTTTTTACTTGTGAAATGTCAAAAAATGACAGCTTCAAAATTGATTCTATTTAGAAATTTGTTTACAGAAGTTTACAGAATGATTAGGGTCACGTAACATTCTAAATACTTTTAAATTTATTAAATAGGTCGAAAAATTTTTTTGGAAGAATGTCCATGTATTTACCCTGCACAATGCATAACATTAAAGGCACTTCTCTTTTTTACCAAATATTTCGTAAATTAATTTATGTTCTTAAATCATTAACGTTATGTATTTTACTGAACATATGTATATAAATCCCTAGTCCTTCGGTGAAATAAAATCTGTTAAATTTTACTCCAATCAGTGCTGCTTGCCCTTTATTCTACTTACTTATCGTACCAGGTTTAGAATCAAAATAATTTTATTTATCCGTACATGGTTTCGACATATGGCAACACTTCACTCCTTGAATCTGGATTGTAAGTATTTTGAAATTGCGACATTGGTAATTGATTTTTAGGAATACTTACGCCTGGAACCAGAGAGATCTTCTCAGTTTGATTTTTTGGACCGATCTTATGACCGATCTATAGTCATGAGTTTTAGCTTTTGTATGCTTTTAACAAGTATTTGGTGTAGACGCGCTGAGCGGAAGTTCTGGAAAATCTAGATGCTGTGCCATGTCAGTAGAGAATACAAAAGATAACCATGATTTACAAACTAAGTTTAAGATAAATTAATCATTTCATGGTGTCGGGATATATCACAAAAATGTCAAATTAAAATAATGAAATAGCTAAGATTGTTGCTAAAGGCCAAGAGCACTTGGAAAGTATATTACTTTAAATACAATTTCTAATTTTAAACCATGTTTGTGGTTCCATTCAATTTTAAAAAGACAACATGCATAAAATCTAATATTTGACCAACAAATACAATATTATTTGATCGAGCTTAACCAATAAATATTCGAATTTTTAATTTATTTATTTTAATCATCTATTCTGATATTTCACCGTAATTTTATCTAACCTTATATTTTACCACCATAAATTAATAAAACTCGATTACAATAAATATATTCATCTGGGGAGAATTCTGCAACATCTGTTTCAAATCCACAAGTCATTTTATTTATAACCTTTTCCTATCCTATACAAAAATAAAAAATTCCCACACAACACGAACAAAAACTCCATGTTTTTTTTAATTTCCTCACCATCATCAAAGTTAATTTAACCATTTAATTCCAAATTTAATCTTTAAAAGAAAAAAAATCAATTTTCATTTAAATAAATTTTTTTTTGTAATTCCAGATGAATCTTCTCCAATCTCACAGATCATCAGCCAACAGCAACAACAACACACAGATAAAAATAGGAATCGATTTTTTTTTATCAAACGGAATTATAATTCATTCATTCATTCAACCATCATCATTACCATAATCATGAGTTGAATTAAATTATGTTTAAAAGCTTGAGCTTTTATTTTCTTTTAATTTAATTTTTTTTTCTTTACTGTACATTTTGTTTTTCTTCTTAAGTTTTTGAAACATTTGTTCGTTTGTTTGATTTTTTTTTGTTTTCTATTTGTTTTGTGTTTAACCACGACGACACACACATATACACACATACACCATCACCAAAATGAATATATTTTTAAAAAATATGTTAACGTGCCTAATTATCATATTACTACAAAATAATAATAAAATACTTGCGAATGATAGTAATAATACAAATAGTAATAATAGTGATAGTAATACTAGTGATAATAAAAAAGTTGATATAAGAGCGCCGTCACTATTCGACCTAACATCGGATTTACCGACAAAATTCGGTGACGAGGAGAATCCACCGATCGATGCTGCGACCGGCTCGAAAAAACCGAATTATAATTTTAACGGTTTTAACACAAAGAAAAAGTCTGATAAGAAAAAAATTTCAACAGACGATACTAAAATTGAATTGCCACCAACAATCGTTGAGGACGATGACGATGTGTACGATGATTTCGATGACGATGACGATGAGGACGACGATGATGAGCACACGAATTTAAGTCATAGCTATTCGGAGAAACACGATGAGGATTATGATGACGAGGAAATTGGTGGTACGCTCGATAATTTCGATACTAGTTTGGATGTTGGCGGGCCAGACGATGCTCTACCCGTGTTTTTAGTCGAGCCACAAAGTACGTATGTGGTGAAAAATCGGCCTGCAATTTTAGTGTGTAAAACAAAGCATGCACTAAAATTAACGTTCAAGTGTAGCGGAAGTGCAAAACCACCACCATCATCGCTTGAATCGCATGTCGATCCGCAGACGGGTTCCCATTTCTTAGAGGTAACCGCCACTATTTCACGGGATCTGGTGGACGAATATTTTGGCAATTCGAAATTTAAATGCGAATGTCAGGCGTGGTCACCGCGTGGCAAAGTAAAAAGTCAACCGGCCACAATCGATGTTGCTTGTAAGTATATTTTTTGTTACTATTTATGTTATGTCTAAATGCCATGTACATACAATGTATACTTATTATAAGTATACAGTCGCCAAACAAACTGACGTCATGTTTAATCGTAATAATTTGGAGGCCCATAAAATGTTTTATTATCGCTCTCTTGTTTTGTTTAATTTCTGTTCCAAAGGCTATAAAACTTAGAAAAAAACTATTTATCTCCGACTAAATTGGTTTTTATTCGATTTTTTTATTTTAATTATCGTGATGAGAATTTATTGATGTTTTTCGTTTCAATTTCCTATTGTTGTTGTATTTGATAATACACACACACACATACAAACACAAATAAATTTGATTAGAGATTAGAATCGATTTCAAATATACACTATACGAGTATACGAGAAAACCAGAAAAATTAGAAAATGTATTGTTGTGGGGATTGAAGAATGAAACAAAGAAGAGTTATTATGTATTGGATTTTGGCGGGAGATATACATTGTGATTGTACAGTGTTACTTCTCACACCACTATATAAAAGTATGATACAATATTTTATAGCCACATACATACATTGATTCTATATAATAAAACTACAACATAAGAAACTATATCATACGTCCTGGTTTTGTTTTTATTTCATTTTTTGTTCATAAATTTATGCTGTTAGCATAACTAAACAACAGGTGCAATTACAGTTTAAATTATGTTTTTGGTATATAAGACATACAAAGAAGCGAAAAAATATTAACATTTTGCTGTGGCTTGTAAGACGAAAAACTTGTTTTGTTGATTGTGAAAATTTCCAATACCAGATATGGTGGTGCATGTCGGAAGTATTTTATTTATACATTTTGCTCAATTTTTATGCTCATAAAAGGTCCGGGCCCTAAATACTACCTCAAGTTTATTGATTATAAATAACAGAATTTATAGGTCATTCCAGAATTTCAGCATTAAAAACATCTAAATTGATGGTTTACATTAGATTTGTTGTTCTCGTGACCAAATTTCAGAATCTCAAAAAACAAATTGATCTACAAATCTGAAAATTATCGCTAATTTGGACTATAAGAGAAAGAATAGATTCGATGATTTTTTAATAAACAAATGACTTAAATAATTTGTTGCTGCTCTCTTTGCTTTAGCAAATTTCAATGAAATTTCGATCAATAAGTATAAATTAAATTTGTGTCTCAGTCACATGGAACTCATATCTTTTTCTTAACCAATTACTGCGGCAATGCACTTGATAGACATTTATTTTAATCGAACCAACTGTTCATATGCAACATTTAATTGTCAGATTTCCTAGATACACTACCTGTCTGAAAAGACTAAATTTATTATAATTTAACGAATTAAGTCAGTTTCACTCAAGCAAAATTTGACTTTTATCCGACTATTCGACCGCAGCCATGATTTGCGAAACAGTAATTATTTACAAATGAAAACTAATAATAATGTATGTACTTGCTAATTCTAGAACAGGGTTAGATTTCACCTTGTACTATTTACAAATGTTTGTTCTCTTCTCCACGCTAACATAAACCACACCACGTGAGTATTGTTTATCACTAATTTGTTTTCGTTTTTACGAAACACCAACCTCATTAAATTAAAATATTTATCACTCGATCTCCAAGCTTTTGGACTCTCCATTGTCGGATTACTGAATTTTCTTATCCCGATTACGATAAATTGCGAATATAAAATATAATTTATTCTCATACAAAAATGGTTCATGATGTATTACGTTTTGCTCTTTACAAAACATTAATTATTGACTCATAGCTTTTGCTCAGGTGTTTGCCTTTGACTGTCGTGTCGAGTAGTCGTTGGTTTTTTAACATATTTTTGAAATTTGATTTAAATTTTTATTTCTTAGATTTTTTTAAGTAAGTTCTTATTTTTTTATTAATTTCTAAAGTTCCAAATAATTGAACTTATTTTTAACATATTTTTGAAATTTGATTTAAATTTTTATTTCTTAGATTTTTTTAAGTAAGTTCTTATTTTTTTATTAATTTCTAAAGTTCCAAATGTTTGAACTCATTACCCAGATATTTAAATCATGAAAACGTCAAAATTGCGATTCAAATTTATCGTACGTAAAAACGATATGTCGATGAAATAGAGACATCTGTAGTCTAATACGAAAAACACCCATATCACTACTTGAAATGCGTTCAACATAGTGATAAGATTTTTATATGGAAAACACGTCTACTAACATTTTATTACATGAGTATTAATTTTGGAATTTCTACTAATTAAAATAATATGGCTTTGGATACAACAAATTTTATTGCTATTCATAATAGTCACCTTACATTTCATTTCAGTTAATTACATAGATAATCTCACATTTCATTAATAAAATAAAATAAAAACGATGTTCAGTGACTAATATTTCATTATTATAGATTTTAGATGTCGACAAAAATTGTAAAATACGTCTGGAATAAATTGTATCAAATCTATTCATCGGAAATAAGAGTAGCCGCGAAATTGAGTTGTATTATCTTAAAGTAAGCTTTTAAAAAACTAGTAGATCTTTCCTATGAATGACACGACCATTTTTTGTTTCATTTCTATTAAATTGTGTCGTGTTGTCAGTTGTCACTGCAATTTCTTATAAATGAACGTTTAATTCAAAATTTCATTAGAACATTTTCAATATAGTGTCGATACTTGCTATAAATCCATACACAAAACAATTTTGCCTTCATCGCCATGTTCGTTTTTGTTTTGTATAGGGAATTTCAGCACATTCATATATCCCATCAAGATCGCGGAATATAGTGGGGGAACATGCCAACATGCCACTAGTGTAGCAAGGGCAACAAATTTGTTTGAATTGTAATCTCACATCATGCTTGTATACAAGATACAGGATTTTAATGTGCATATATTTGAGGTGGGTATTGATAGGATTGGCCATGGAATTTCCAGATGATTGTTAGTTATATTTACTCTAATTTGTGTGATTACATAATCACTTAAATGATATTAGATTAAAAGGATGTGGACACTTTTTAATTTAATACCATTTAGTGATTGTGCCTATCATCTCAGTGAATATGTATATGTACATCAGGTAGATAATGGCTGATTTACATTCAACGTCACTTCCAGCAAGATCATCTTGTAAAAAGTTGAAATATAGCACTGAACAATGATATTTTAATAAAAGTAGATATTTTTTTTGTAGAATATCAACTACCCGAAAGGCGTACCAAAAAATTGTTTAAATATGTCACTTCTGCTTGCTACGACTTTGAGCATGTTGAATCCAAGCTTTATCTGAATATTCGAAAATCGCCCGTCGAAAAATTGGTTTTGAGTAATTGGGTTAATGAGATATATCATAAATGCACCGCTCGCACTAGCTACGGTCATTGAAAAGGACTTAAATGTGCCAGCATTCATTCGTACAATCAGAAGTCGATTAATTGAACATAATCTGAACGCATGGAGCCCAAGAAAAGAATCCCTTTTGACGAAAAAAACCGCTAAAAGAAGATTGAAGTTCGCCAAAAATCATATTGAGTGGCCACTTTCAAAATGGTACAACGTGTTATGGACGGACAAAAGCATGATTGTTTTGTTGGGATTTAAGGTGGATGTAATATAGGGAAACCGGGTGGATGTAATATATTGTTACGGGGCTGTTTTTCATATATATATATATATATATATATATATATATATATATATATATATATATATATATATATATATATATATATATATATATAAAGGAAAACATAGTTGCCGAGTTATATGTCAGCATTTTAGAAAATGTCATGTTACCGTATGCTGAGGAAGAGATGCCTCTAAAAATTGTGTTTCAACAAGACAATGGAACCGAAACTCACTTGTAAAAGGCCAAAAATCGGTTTCAGGATAATTGCGCTGAGGTCATGGACTGGCCTGCACAGTCTCCTGATTTAAATCCAATTAAAAACTTAGGGGCTGGTATAAAAACTACTGTCGTTCAATGATTGTTTATGTGCTTCTGTTAATGCTGGTTTTTCCAAATGGGTCCTGCTTCCTCTGACATTGCCAATACACATTTTTTACCTCGTTTTTTGTTTTCTTAGATCAACCAAGAATATTGTGCTTTCCATTCGTCACGAAATAAGTACTTACCTTTTATTAAAAAGGTTTCAGTGTTGGTAGGTTTATTAAGTTACTGATAATAGAAGTACATAAACCAAATGAAAATCAAAACGTATGTTCCATACACGCTCTTTACGTTACCTCTATTTCTAATACTGCTGTTGATTGTCAGATAGCTGCTTTCCCGGCTTAGGTGTTGAATAACTATAGTGCATTTTTTCTACGACTTATTTGGCATTTTAAAATTAATAATTGACTAAAAACAGATTATAAAAAACCCGTCCTTATCCATTCACGTGAATTTTGTCCTAAATATGTCACAAAAAAAAATAAAAAATTTAGAATTTTTGGTAGGACCAAATCCACATTTCTATATAGACGGGTGAAGTTTGTCCTAAATCCAAAAAAGTTTTGGATGTGTAAGTAAGAATATCATATTTTATTCGGATAAACCGATAAATCTTATAATTTAACCGATTAGAACTGTGTCCGAAACCTGTGATAAAAAATCGTGAATTAATTATTTGACATTTACTTGAAAATACCGAACCCACCCAAATTATTGAAGTCTATTACTATGATAATTTTTGACAGCTATCGAATAATTTGTGTACGCATGTGCAACGTGTGATTTATACATACATACATACATACATAATAATATATTATAAAATTATTAATACATATAATAATAATAACGTGACATTAAAAGGATTATCGGATCCATTATTTTAATATTAAATTTTTTAAATTAACTGTGCAATTTATTAGTTGTCACAGAAAAGTTGAGGATATGAAAACTAAAATTGACATATATGACGTCGGGAAAAATCTTATGAGGTGGGGAGATTTATTACACATTTCGGACAGCATAATAAAAAATCGTGAATGTAGGGGAATAATTATCAAACACATGTCAAAAAATTAATTCTCATGTATGCCGAATAAATAAATTTTTTTGAAAAAACCCTAGGAAGCTAACATCACATTGACGTATTATTCAAGATGTCATTGAATCTAAGCTATCTGAAAAATATTTCCATTTTGGAACAAGTAGGAAATTTGGGGGATTTAGGACAACTAATTGAGGTATTTTGGAACAAGTAGGGGATTAGAGGATTTAGAACAAGCAGGCTTGGTAGGACCTTATGTACGTTGATTAATTAATTTTTCCGAATTCTCTTGGGAAAATTCTAGGAATCTAACACCATAATGACATATATTCCAAGACGTCGTTAAGTCTAAGCTATCTGAAAAATATGTAAATTTTGGAAAAAGTGGAAGATTGGTAGTTTAGGATAACCATGTTTAGTATTTTATTATTTTTATTTTTTTTAAATATTTTATTTATGATAATTATAAAATTTTTTTACAAAGTAACTAGTTATTTTTGATTAACAGCGTTTAACTCTGATAATATAATAACTAAGCACTGCTAAGTATTCTTTCCATAAAGTGTTGTTTTGGTTGATTTTACATTATGCGGACTATTCAGGTAACTCAAAAGGTTATAGTCTTTTGAGTCTTCTTATGATACCCTCGTGATGAAGTAGTCTTACAGCTTCGATGTTAGGGTGATGATGGAGCCTCTCGTGGTGTTTTGAGTACACTTCTTTATATCACTTACGACTGTCTATTCCGAGATCTCTATGAAGGTTACTATTACGAGTCTACTAAGGGGCGTTTACAATCGCTCTGAGAACTGTATTTTGAAATCGGTGAACTATCTGTTGATTGCTGGTTTTAGTGCATCCCCATAATTTTGAATACCATATGTCCAGACTGGCTTGAGCACTTGTTTATAAAGCATAAGTTTATATGGATAACTGAGAATTTCTACCAATTAATCAGTACATTTGTTTATATTTTAATTGAAGCTGTTCTGCTTTTTTTTTCACGTGTACTTTCCACTTTAACTTTACCTTAAGGTTCATACCAAGGTATTTTGCTTGATTTGCATGTGGTACAGGAATATTATTTAGAATCACAGGTAGTGGTTCTATTGATCTATTAGTGATGTTAATGTGAGTAGACTTCGATTCATTCACTTTAATTCTCCACTTAGCTAGCCACTCTGGTATGTCACTTCACCGATTGTGTCACCAACAGCTAGAATTGCAGTGTCATCTGCAAACGTGGCAGTGATTGTATTGTTCGTCTGCGGTAAATCGCTTGTAAATAGTACGAAAAGGAATGGCACTAAGTAAGACATTCCCCTGCGGGACACTTGCTATAGCTTCTTTTATCCTGGTGTAAACTCCCTCCTGTTTAACTCTAAGGTATCTTCTTTTCACGTATGAGTTTAGCAGTTCGCAATACTCAAATGGTAGAGTTTTCTCCAATTTAAATATTAAACCATCTATGTCCAGAAATATGGCTGAACAAATCTTTTTTTCCTATAAGGATTTTTCTATTAAATATGTTATTCTATGGACTTGATCGAATGTGAAGTGTTTCTCTCTAAATCCAAACTGATGGGACGGAACAGCTCCTGATTTTACAATTTCTGGTTGAATTCGTTTTAATTATAAGTGTCTCTGGAACAGTTTTAACATAATTGGAAGAAGGTTAATTCACTTGGTGGCTTATCTGGTATAGGTATCATTATTACTTCCGCAAATTTCCAAGATAAAGGGACATAACGGAGTCTGAAGGAAGCATTAATCATATCCGATATTATTTTTAATAGCCTTTTTAGGTAGTTATTTGAGAATCTCTCCAATTATCAAGTCATATGCTTTAGCATTAGTTAATGGGATTTCCTGTCTCAGGATAATTGTATGGTTTTCAATCAGTATTTTTCTTGTTTGGTTTTAGCCAGGCGGCCATTATTTGTTTTTCTTGGTGGTATGTGCATAACTGGCCTTTTCAAATATTTGGGTGCTTTTCACAATGAATAATCACTATCTTTATCGTAGGTGAGAGATTTTAGGTATGAATTTATTGGTTTATTTTTAAATTCCCGTATTTCTCTGCGTTTTCGTTGTGTTAAATTATTTATTCTATATTTGACGGCTCGCGTACGTTGCCTTTCCCTTCGGGTGCTTCTCTTCTCTATTACTAGTGATTACTTTCCATTGGGAAACATTTGCCAGCTATTTTTTTGTTTGTTGTTTTAGTACTTTTCCACGCTGCTTGCTGTATATCTTTGACGAACTTTTCCACCTCTTGTTCTAATGTTTCTGCTGATGAAAGTTGTGTGTTTAAAATGATGCTATTGTTTAGTTTATTCCTAAAAATTTTCCAGTCAGTGTATTTCTTTGTTCAATTTGGCTGTTTATCATTTGTAATTATTGGATCATTTATTATCATTAAAATAGAGGAGTCAAACGTGGAGTCAAATCCTTAATCCTGCACCTGTATATAATCAACCGGGATTTTTCTTGTTATAAAGAAGTCAATTAGGTCTGGTGTTTTATTTTGATCGCTGGGCCAATAAGTTGGTTTTCCAGTAGAATGCCAGTTGTATTTAATTATTGCTTGACGAAGCTCTTTCCCTTTTGGTGTTGTTAGTCTTGATTCCCAGTTTGTATGTTTAGCGTTGAAGTCACCCTCGATTTTGAATTTTTCATCTAGCTGCTTGAATAAGAGAGTATACCCATTATCTTTGATGTTATATCTAGGTGGGCAATATATTGCGGCTACCACTATTTTGTAGTTGCGGGTGTTAATGCTAACGCTAATTGCTTATATTTCAACACTTTAAATTTTTTGGTGGAGTTCGTATTTAATATCTTTTTTTATAATCATATGTCTTCTGATCTTTCAAAAGATAACATATATGTGTAATTTTTTAACAATAACTTTGGTTTGCCTTGCCTGTGTACCTCCGTAGGAATACTATGTTGTGTTTTCTTCATTAATAGCTCCTGTTAACTTTCTATAGCTATTACCGTTTGGGACATTTATTTTGATATCACCACTATTTAACGCTGTAGGTTGAAATTTTATCCGATTGCTGTCCGCATGATGTTTCTTATACTCTGATAATTATTGCAATTAGATATTATAACTGGAGGTGGCCCTTCAGTCGTATATTCTTACTTCCGGTTGAGAGTTCTTTACTTGATTGTTTCTGTTTCAGTGAAAGCTGAGCTTTTTCCTCCTGCTATACATTCCTACTTCCGGTTGGCAGCTGCTCAATTGATTGTTTCGGTTCGGGTGAAACCTGTGGTGATTTACTCATCTTGCGTTTCTTTTTCTTTCGGTTCCATCCTGTTTCTCTGTTGAGTTCTTCCTCGTCTGTTTCATACATAACCTCTATATGATCATTGGTATCATTTTCTTGCTGTACCTTAGTGATTTCCTTTAACTCCTTGTTTTCTCGCTGTAAGATTTTGAGATCTTTGTTTAGATTTGTTTAGATTTAACATAATCTTTTTTAACATAATCTTATTGCGCAGTTCTACCTAATCCCTTTCCAAGGTGTTCGCCAATGGTTTTTTTTTTTTTTTTTTAATAAATACCAACACATACATACATTAATTAGAGACTGTTCCGCTAGTGAATTTATTATCCTTTGAAAGCAGAACAGTATCCCTATTTAGTACACGGCTACAGTTCCGTCTTTTAATTGGCCATCTGCACACTGCTTAGCTCCATGCTAGCCTGTACTAACATGAACGATGGTTGTGGTGATGCCCTTGCCCTGGGTTTTTGTCCCAATGGGCCGGGTTTCTTAAAAGGGCTTTTAAACAATGATTGGTTCACCCCAGAATTCGTTGAACCAGCCTCGTTAGAGAGTGAATTTGTTAGCTGCTTAGCTGGGTTACCACCAATTTGATATATTTATAAGGTCATACCAAACATGTTGTCCTAAACTCCCTAATCCCCTATTATTTCTAAAATTTAAATGATTGGATAGATTAGACTACTCACATCTTGAAATATATGTCATTATGGTGTTGGATTCCTACAATTTTCCCAAGAAAATTCGGAAAAATTGTATATGTAGACATATGTAGATGTGGGTTTTCTAAACCCCCTAATCCTCTACTTTTCCCAGAATTGGAATATTTTTCGGATAGCTCAGATTGGGTCTGAGCTATCTGATTGATCTTTGTGTATAGTTCGTTACGTAGTTAGCTTCTTAGGGTTTGCACAAGAAAATTCAGTGATAAAATTCGTTATATCGCCACATACAAGGGGAAATTGTGTTTGTTGTTTTTTATGACAGATTTAGGACAAATTTCACATACGTTACTTATCCATTGTTGTAAACAAATTATTGATTTTTTCCGGAACTTATAAATCACAGTATCGCTGTACAATTTAACATTTCAGTATTTTCCTGCAAAGTAAACGAAAAAAACAAACGTCATAATCTAAACTTAAAAGAAAGTGAGGAACTTATCTTAGTTTTCCAATATATATATAGATTCAGCGAAAACCCATCAAGCAAATATATATTCAGCAGGCATATAACCTTATTCGAATTCAAAGTAATATTTCATTATTTATAAATTATATTTACATTATTACTAATATGTGAAATTGTGCTTTTTGTGTAGAAACTACTTAGAAGAAAGTCCTAATCCATTCCAAATATCATCCCTACAAATGTATATTTATTTATACAAGTACGTATATAAATAAATAATTGGGCCAATAGTGGCATCGCAAATATTTGATGGTTAAAGTGTCAAAATCTTCATATTTTTCTGTAAATCTTAAAACGGATTATTACGCGCGTATATAAGAAATTACTCTAAATTTTAACTTGAATTACGTTTTTGAAACTGATCATTTTTCTTTTTAATTATAATTGTAAATACAAAAAAGATAAAAGATGTAGGCTTAAACTATAAATTGCGATTTCATATACATTATATTCAAGTTAAAAAATCCGTTACAGAACTAACAATTGTATGTGAGGTCTAAATTAATTGTAAAACTACACGAAAACGGTACAAATTATTATAATATCCTTAGGCAATTATAATTTTTTTGGTACGTATATAGATATTTTAATTAATTACCATGTTTTATAGGACTTTCTATTAATTTCTTATATATTTATCGTATATTAAAATACGTATTATTTTCTTCTTCGGGAAAATCTACTTTGAAATAAAATAAAAATCTAATTTTTTTTTTTGTTTTTTTTTTAAAATTTTTATGTAGGTGTAACGATTTAAATGTGAAATGATTTTAATTTATAGTTTTTTTATTATATATTTTATATATGTATACGATTTGGTGTTGTTATGAACATATTACGAATACGAGAAAAAAAACTACGAAGAAATCATGGTAATAAGAAATAAATGTTGAGTATATTAAAGAATATGTAGTTGTATATAGTTTTTAATCTCTGTGTATAACTTGTTTCATTTAGAAAATTAAAACCTGAAAGATTTCGAAGTCTAAACGTCTCACGTAAAATAAAATAAAATTGAAAAAAAAAAACTCTAGAAGATTTACCCTAAATATTGTATATAATATAACGATATAAATGTTTTAAGACAAGACAACAATTATTTTACCTAATTGGATTCCTTTTTTCCTCGTTCGTTATTTTTCCTACAATATTTTTTGGGTTAAAGAAGGAAAATGGGCTTTCTTTGTTTTAACATCTTTAGTTTTTTTTTGTATATGCGTACTTGTTGTTTGTGTGTTTAATTTATTGTAATTAGTTCAGGATCATATTTTTTATTTTATTTTTGTTAATGGCAATGTCAAGGAAAATAGATCTGGTGCTGTTGTACCCAAAATGGATGGATATAAATTTACAAAAATTATTGAGATAATTACAAATTATATTTTATAGTCTTGCTCATTTCTGTCTGTATACAAAATATAAATACCTCAAGCCAACGTATATTTCTATTAAATCGAGTATTTTTGCTAACATAGCATCATCATCATCTTCATCTTCAACATCTCACCCATTTATCATTAGACTCTATAACTATAATTAAAATGAAATACAATAAAATACAACAATTTTTATTTTATATTCGAATTGATCATGAACGTCAAATAAAAATATACGAAGACGAAGAAAAAATTTCTTAATTAAATTGCATTTCTGTTGTTCGTTTGGCGTTCTCACTCGAAATGATAAACTATAATTACGTTTGGTTTAGCTCTCTGGTACTATTTTATAATACATACAATAATCTTATACATGAGATGTGAAAATAGTTTTTATTTTATTTTATTTATTTTTTATTTTTTTAGCTTTGTATGGATGAATCAATAAAAAAAATATATATACGTATATAAATAAATAAATTAAATTAATTAAAAACTTTAAAAAGTAAAATAAAAAATTATGTGCGGGTTTCCTTCCTTTAATTTTGTTCGGGCACTAATATTAATAGGACATTATAACGTTGCAAGATGTACAAACAAATAGTTTTCATTTATTTATTGTTTATTAACACAAATAAAAATATTTATTTTATTACAACTTTTATATACTGACTGACTTTATATATTATTTTAATTCAATTATTTTTAAATTGAATTGCGTAAATGTTATTTAGTACTTTAGGTTTTTGTGGTTTGTTTATTTTTTTTTATCCCGTATATCGTTTGCCGTTCTATCTTCAAGTTAATATATACCTGGAGGCCATTATCTTCTCTCAAATGATTGTACATAAACATTTCTTTAAACTCGTTTTTCATTTAATAATCAACATTTATCTGCTTGAACATAAAGTTAAAAAAAGACTGTTTACATACACTTTGGGTATATATTACTCTAAGCAAAATTAATTAAAATTTATAAATTGTTAGAAAAATAAAATAATTTGTAATGTATTTAATAGAAATTAATTAGTTTTTGTAAAGTTCAAATTGAAAGATAGGTGGAAGACAACTGTTAAGTTGCAGATTTTAAAGGTGTAGAATGCATAGAAACGGATATCATTTGAAAGCTATTAATGCTTTATAGTAATATTTTCTATTAAATGATTGTTGAAGTAGTACATATTTGAAGTTATGTAAAACTATCTAATGATCCTAAAATATTCACGTGAATTTTGTCCTAAATCTGTCCTAAAAACTAAAAAAACAAAAACTAGGAATTTTTTAGGACAAAATTCACAATTCTACACAAATGAAGTTTGTCCTAAATCCTAAAAATGTTTCCATGTGTAAGTGCGAATATCATATTTTATTCGGATAAACCGATAAATCTAATAATTTGCCCGATTAAGTGAATTTTTTATATCTCATGTATGCCGAATAAATAAATTTTCAAATTTTCCTGAAAAATCCCTAGAAAACTACCATCATATTGCTCAAGATGTCATTGGATCTAAGCTATCCGAAAAATACTTCTATTTTGGTAAAAGAAGGGGATTAGGGAGACTAGAACAACCATATCCAGTATGACCTCATGTATGTCGATTATATGATTTTTCCGACTTTTCTTCTGTTAGGAAGCTAACACCATAATGATATATATTCCAAGATGTCGTTGAGTCTAAGCAATCCGAAAAATATTTCAATTTTGGAAAAAGTAGGGATTAAGGGGTTTGCACCATTATGGTGTCCACTTCGCAGGATTTTTCCAGGAAAAATAGTAAAACTCATATACATATGCGATATACATGAGGTCATACCAAACTTGGTTGTCCTAACCCCCTAATCCCCTACTTTTTCAAAAATTGAAATATTTTTCGAATAGCTAAGAGCCAATGACATTTTGGAATATATGTCATTATGGTGTTAGCTTCCTAGGATTTCCCCAACAAAAATTCAGAAAAATCATATAATCGACAATTATCATAAGGTCATACCAAACATGGTTGTCCTAAACCCCCTAATCCCCTACTTTTTCCAAAATTGAAATATTTTTCGGATAGCTTTGACCTAATGACATCTTAGAATATATGTGATTATGGTGTTAGCTTCCTAGGTATTTTCCCAAGAAAATTCGGAAAAATCATTAAATCGACATACATGAAGGCATACCAAACATGGTTGTTCTAAATCCTCTAATCCCCAAAATTTTCCAAAATAGAACTATTTTTCGGAAAGTTCAGACCCAAGTTCATCTTTGAGTTTTCTTTGTTATGTTGGTACCATCCTTGGGTTTCCCCAAGAAAATTCGGAAAATAATGTATTCATCGCACTAAGTTTCATATTCTAACTGTAAAAATTCGGTATATCGAGACATTCTGCTTTGCACACTAACACATATAAGCTGAAATTTTTAAAATTTTGAAGTTTTTTAATTCTTGCATATTTAAAATTAAACTGCCCATTTTCTTAATCCATTACAGTAATTAAATATTTGATGGTGAAAATTTAACAATTATTTTAAAGCATCATTGAAATATATTTAGAAACAACTCGGGCAAAATAGCAAAATACAATTTTTAAGCAGTACCTACTTAACTTACAGCTGTTTTAGTCGAGTTAATATACTCGTATCTACCAATTTCTAAAAAATTGAGACTGTAAATTACGCAAAATATAAATTTGTACATTTTAGATTTTAAAAATGTGCATGGAATTTTTTTAAAGAAAATAATTAACTAATTTAACTAAAAATTATAGAATTATATTGTAGTATTATTAAAATGTGTGAATTAAAACAAAAATTATTAATACAAACTTTACAATTTAAATTTAAAGTTTTTTTAAATTAAATATAAATTCTGAATTGTATGCATGAAATATGTGGATTTCCTTTTTTTCGTGTAAAATTCAAAATTTGAAATTATTCAAATTAACTTTATTCAATTTAAAATGTTCCAAACTTGATTGAATTATAGAAAACAATTCAAAATTTGACAATTAATTACGAATTTGGCGTTCCAAAACACCCAAAATTTCTACAATTTATTTTATAAGAATTAAAAATACAACATTTTATAATAGAAAATCCAATTTAAAAATTTAACGAATTAATATTGTAATTCGAATTGAAACAATTGTTGCAATTTCTAAACAAGGAATTTAAGTTATTTGAAATTAAAGAAATTAGATTTTTAAAAGATAAAAATTTAATAAAAAATAGAAAATTTAAATTTCGAATACAAAGTTAAAATCATTCCAATTTGGATTAATTTCTTTCATGTAATTATTTATGTAATTATTTTTATGTAATAATTTTTTCATGTACAATTCAGAATTAAAATTTGTTCAATTCAATTAACATAATATTAAAATTTGGAAATTTTGGGAATTTGCAAATTTCTAGTTTTCATGAGTGTTGAAGTTAGGTTAGGTTATGTTAGAGTGGCCATTCTAATGGACTAGCATAGACACAAACTGATCCGTGATGGGGAGTTCCCATAAACTTGTTGAATTTAACCGATACACGATTTTCTTTTTTTTTCTGTTTAAAATTTTATATATCTGTAAATTACAAATCCAGTTTTATTCAATTCATTTTAATTATATACAATTGGATTTCAAATGTTTTAAATCTGATTGAATTATACAAAATTAAATTCGAATTTCGATATGGTCTATCAGGATTAAAATATCTAGGTAATTACAAGTTAAAATATGACGTACCAAACCATCCAAAATTTACAAAATCTAATTAATCGAATTTTAAATTCTAATTTTAAAATGTTATTATTTTTTTTTATACTTTTGGAAACAAAATAGCAGTATTACTATACTACTAAGATTAAAAACAATTAAGATTTAAAAATTACACCTTTACAAATTTTCCATTTTTTTTTAAACTTACCAAATAATTACACTTGTGGATTAGTCAAGACTTTACAAAATTGTAATTAGAGATCTAAAATACTGTCTATTGTTCAATGGCGAATTCATCGAGAAAAATTTTATAGCTTACGATTTTTTGAATTAGGTATATTTGTAACCATAAAAAAAATTGAAAGAGATAAAAAGGTGACAAAAATTGGGGAAGTCGTGATCACAGCTTTTACTCGATGAATTCACTCTAAACCAAAATTGGGCTGATAATGTCGTTGGGCGACAAATTTTTATTGTAGGTTTAATGTTTAAACACTTCCGCTATATCATTTTTAACTCTCATGAGCACTGGGAACCGATTTTTATTGTGCCTGCAATCTTTTAAAATATATTAACGTATAGTCAAAACTCACTTTCCCAGCCGGCAGTTGATGTACATATCGGAATATTTTTATTTTCATATCTATACAATAAAAATTTGGCGCCAAACGACAATACCAGTTGCCAAGCAAATAATGTTATATATTGCGAAAGCAATCTACATATTTTTCACTAAACAAAATTTTCAAAAAATTTACAAATAAATGTTGCCACCATTTTCTAACCGAGATTATTCTACCAAAATAATCAAATACAGTTACAGAATAGCAAAATTCCAACATGATTCAACGAGATACAGAAAAGCCAATCGCCCAATGGAATTTTTGTACAATGGAATAGGGATGATTATAGGAAATCAATAAATCATAAATATTCGGCAAACCAAACAAAATTAAGAACTGGCGTTATTTTAATTTGGTAAATTTGGAATTTACAAATTAATTGGATAATTCGTACATTTTAGAGTATATGTATGTAATATTTTTAAATTTAAGAGCGAAGCAAATACAAAAAATTAACTAGTTAATCTTAAAGTTTTAGAATTAGAATATTTAAAATTAATGAAATTAAAGAAATTTGAATTATTACAAATTTTACAATTCGGTGAATTATATTTAAATTAATAATTACATAAATCAAATTTGGATTTTATTCATCAATTTGATTTTCTTGTTCTTGTGTACAATGAAAAACATCGACATTTCAATTTCACTTTATTCAATTTAAATTGTTCTTGTTTTAAATTTGATCGAATATAGAAAATAATAGTAGAATTTAACTAATTAGTAGTGCTGTGGTTTTGAAGTAAAAACCGTTCCGCTGTGGAGCATGAAATGTTTACGAAATTTGATAACTTAGAAACTTGTTTCATAAAATTTCCTTTCATTTGTCATAATTTTGTTAGCCCCTTTTTTACCTTTTTCGTTGTTTAAATCGTTTTTATATGTTTCCTAACTTTTCAACCTTTTTTCGACTTTTGTACAGTTTCAAGACCTAATTTAACATTTTTGAAAACCTTTGGTTTACATTTTTGTTTTTGAACGGCAAATACGACCGAAAATTTTTCTACACGTAAACGCGTCTAAGAATAATTCCCTTCCAAATTACGCTAGGAAAAAATTACGTAAAACAGCGAATACAACGAAACAATTTTGAACATAAAATTTGCATCCCGAAACGAATATGTGTGGCTGCAAATAGATGAAACAACGGATATTACTAGAAGATATGTGGCTGATGTTGCGATAAGCATTTTAAATCTGGATGAGCTGAAAAGTCGTAAAAGGTATCTGTTAAACATTGCTGTATTAAATAAGGCCAATAGTTCAACTCTAGCTAAACTATTCACCTTCCACAATTAAAATGGTCTACCCTAAAATTTTACATGTTAGATGCTTGGCACATGGAATGCATCGGGTTGCTGAGAAATGTGGTGATCATAAAAATTGTTTTAAAAGCTTCATCGCGAGTCCAGAATTTTTGAGAAATTGAATCGGGTTTGGAACTTCTTCCGCCGAAAAACCAAACTGGAAACGGCGTATGTGATCACTAGTTGCCCAAATTACCATTATCATACAAGTTTTAAAAAATCGAAAAGGTAAAAGGCCCGACTACAAACCAAATAAAATCAAAAATAGCCAATGTAATTGCAAAAGAACTGTAATTTTAAAAAAAATTCTTCTATTGATTTCAAGCATATTAGGCGGCAATGCCGATTCAACTGTTCAAGCAACACCAATTCACAAATTTGGAAGTCTTAACATTCAAGTAAGTGCCAAGTACATCTGGGGACGTTTAGCAGACTTTTTCGATGTACAAAAATTTATTCACGCAAATTTATAACAGACAGAAATTTATAACAGAGTTTTACTTTTAAAAATTCACAACATACCTTTATGATTTATTGTAACGAAGCTTTAAATTACTAAACGAAACAAAGAAATTTGAATGTATAGGGAATGTGCTGAAGTAAATTTTTAATGAAAATTTTTTCTGTTTAAAAACGTTTTTATGACCTTTTTTTTAAATTTTTAGAGCATAGTTTATATATATTTAAAAAAATGTACCATTTTACAATTTGAGTTAAAAATTTAACTAATCCATATTAGTTAAATTTTTAACTCAAATTGTCGTTAACCTATATATTCTAAGTCAACTATTTTAATCAAATTTAATTTATAAAAATTAGAATGTTATTTCTCATATATAGCTAGTAAATTGAGTTATGTATAATTTAATGTCGACTTTCACTCAAAATCTGATGAAATCATGTGGTTAGGAGCATTTAGGGTATTTTAAATAGATGGATTTATTTATATCTCTTGAAACCAGGCTAAAATTCTAAAATATGGCTTGAATTTCAATACTATTCTCGTTGCTGCATCGCAAATAATTGGCAAATTTAAAAATTTACATTCGTTTTCTTTCAAAATCCATTAATGACCATCGAAATTGACGCGATAATTAACATTATTACAATACGACTTTAACAATTTGAAACTGAAAACCTAATTTCTAAAAACGTTAATTTAAACGACTATTTAAGTTTTAAAAGTCCTCACACCACGATTTAAGGAGAATAGAAAGTAGATCCTATAATTTTAGTTTCCATCCGATCTCTTTGAATTATTCCTAAATTGCTTTCATTCAACTTTTTAAGGAGCTAGTAGAATGGTACATTCAATTGATTTACTGTCACCCAACGATTTAAGGAAAAAGAATAGATCATTTGAATTACAGTGTCACTCAATTATTTAAGCACAAAGAAACATTTTATTATTTTGATAACCTTATATTTGTCGGCCAATTTAGTTGTCCGAAAGAGTGAATATTGAAATTAAACTCAAGCCATATAGATTGGCCATAATATCACATTTAATACGAATGCATCCATATGAACTACAATTTTTGCTCATTTTCATTCCAGACATTAAAAAACAATTCAACGTTGCACCTACTCCATTTCGTATAGAATTGGGAGGCCGTGCCGAAATACGATGCAGCGCACCAAATGGGGCACCACCACCAAAAATTTCATGGCTCAAAAATGGTGTCCCAATAAATTCGGATTCAGCTGTCTTGGTGACCGCCGAAGGCAATATTTTAGTATCGCATGCAACATTACAAGTAAGCAAAAATTTTAAAAAAACATAACCATAATCAGAAAAGATTTCATAATATTTTTTACCACGCACACAGGAAATGGCAAATTACACATGTGTTGCGGAAAATATAGCCGGAAAACGTGTTTCAGACGCGGCTCTATTAACAGTCTTTGGTAAGTAAAAATTAATTAACTCAACCTAAAAAATATACAACAAAATTATTTGTTAAGTACTTGACAGACATTTATACTATTTATATAAAATTATTTTCGTTAAGATCAAATTTAGTGATAACGGTTATGTTATTATTTAATTTTTCGTGTCTTAAACTTTAATATATAAGTAACAATAATAACAGAATTATACATATACATACATAAAACGTTAAAGAAAATACACCGCGATATCCACCCACACATCATGTCATGTCTTTCCATTTTTTTTTTTAATGTTTAGTTTATGTTGATTTATATTCGGTTGGTATTTATTATGTATTTGCAACATTACAGTATGTAGCATGCAAATGAATTACTTAGAATAAAGCAGGGACGTATCATTAACAACTTAAGGTTTTTGTTTGGCCTGGATATGTTACTGATGTATATGATTCTGTATATGGAACACATACTTTTATAAAATTTGTGACTGATTCGGTGAATGGCCCTTAACGTGTGTGTAACTTGACTAAATTTATGTATGTGTATAGTGTGCACTGTATTTTTTTTATATAAAATTGTTATAATTTTTATTTATTTTTAAATTTTGTTGTAAATCAAGATAAAATTTAAAGAATTAATTTTTTCGTTGTAAATATTAATTCTGTATGGTGTTATTTTGTGCGTGATCAAATTAATATTAATTAAAAATAAGTTTTTTTTGTTTTGTTTTGTTGATTATTATTTTTTAGTTTTTTTTAAATTATTTATCAATATTTTATTAGTAATTATTGGTAGTTTCTGTCATGCAATCTACTTCATATCTGATATATTATACTGTGTGTGTGTTTATGAAAAAATTTGGTTGTTGATTCGAAGAATGTGGGTTTGAGTACTTTTATTATGGATTTATATGTATATAAATTATTATGAGCGTGGATTAAACATATTTCCGGGGTGAAATGTGAAATGAATTTTCTCTTGTATATTTAGGTACGATTAGTTTTTGTTAGGTCTGACATTTAAAAATAAAAGAAATACCGTAACCTTGATACCAATTTCACTTAACAAAAAAAAAAAAAAATACAAAAAATTGAAACCACTCAAAATTCATGTTCACATACATCACATATAGCATATACACAAAATATGATTGATTAATATTTACCAAACTAATCAATATATACCGACAAATTTTTTATTTTATTTTATTTATTTTTCTAATTTAGAAACATGTTAGCTAAAATTGAAAAACAAATAATAAAACATTTTTTTTTATGTATTTTTTTTTTTGGAAAATGTGATTATATGAATAAATCGAAATGAAATGGGTTTAGATGGTTATGGAATAGCGTAATTGATTCAATGGTTCATTTGTTAGTTATCTTCATTATTGAAAAATTATATTTAATTTTGTGATATGTATCTATCTTTCGTTTCATATTTATTATTATATTTGTCAAGGGTTGTTCAATTGAACCGCAGGAAAATAAACACAAATATTTAAATTGTTCATGGCATTTTCCAATAGGGATGTTTCGACGTACACTATGCTTTTCTAAAATCCCCATAAAAACTAATCGAATGGCATCTTGCAGGCCAATTCACATTTTCGCGATGCGAAATTAAGCGATTTTCGAAGAACCTTTGCAATTCGTCGATATTCTCACGCGTTTAGTATGGCAAGTATTACCGTCTTATGTGTGTTTGTCCGCGTATTGCACCGTGGGCCCGTTTGTGGCATTGAGTGCTAGATTGATCCGCCCAACTTTAATTAAAATTAAAGCACCATCTTGTTGTAACTAACTATCACCCAAGTTCATTCCATTAAGCTGGGGAATTAAATAGTCCATTACCATATTATAAAACATTATATTATATTAAGATAAACAATTACTTAAAAACTAATGGTAAAGAAGTTAGGCTAATCTGTGTCAACAGACAGTAGAGATTGGCCTGTAACATAATATTAAAAGATAATTAATTGTAGTGTGGGGCTAAATTAGCAAAAAATATAAACATACGTATATACATGATTTAACAAATATTAAATACAATGTAATAGTAAATTATAAAAACACAATGTACTAGTAAAATAGTCATGTACAAAATAAACAATTCATCATTAATAAACTAAAATCAAACCCAGCTATCTTGCAAACATAAGGCTTTTGTCTTTATTTTCTAATAACCAAACCCTTAATAATTTCATGAAGTTAACGCTATTGAAAATGAATCGTATTTGTGGCGGCAATCGGTTGAACGTTTGGCGCAGCAACTAGTTAGTATCAACGGAAAAGTTCACTTACAAATCTAGGTACGTTGTAAAAACTACGGTAGTTATTGCGCACATCATACGCTGTATTCAATCTCGGCAAGCGATATCCACATCGCGAATAAAATAATTTAAACACTCTAAATATGTAAAGATTTTGAACTGGTAAAATGTTAAGCTTTACAAAAATAGGCCAGGTATGATCCCGTCAATTAAAAAACATAATACGCAAAATATACGTCTGCAAAATGTGAAAGGGTTCTAAAACATTCATATAAACTCCCCCCAGCATGGCAACCCATACGTAAGTCGAGACTCATATTTAGATGGATTCGCGTTGGTCCAAATGCGTCAGTTTTGCTGGTTTACCGTCCCATTCAGCGTGAAATGCCCCTCATCGCTGAAGATGATTTTTTGATGAAAGTTGGTTATCAATTGCACGGTGCTCTAAGAACCAATCGGTGAACACACGACGTCAATGATGGTCAATTAGTCTGATCTCTTGTGTTAATTGACTCTTGTATGCGTGTAAATTCAAGTCCTTGTGCATAATTTGCAGCAAAATGGACCTCATTGAAACGCACAGTTCAAGTTATCGACGCATTGTTTCGGATTAGCTCTCAAAGTTTGCCTCACAACAGCGATTTTATCAGGTGTGTGAACAGTTTTTGGCCCTGCTAGGCTTTGGTCACCACTGAACTCGTAGCCTCGAATTTACGCACCAAACGACCGATGGCTGTTTCATTTGGGTTATGTCGACCAAAATGTGTTTTTATATTTTCCCCATTTTTGTAGTGCTGTTGAATAACTTTAACACGGTCTTTAATCGAATACGATTCCATAGCGATAATTGGCAAATATTCAGCTAACAAAATGACATGAAATGACAAAAAACAAACATGGCATCTTTCAAATTATTCTTTAAATACAGAGTTTATTTGACCACAGATAACCGAACAAATTATTCGAATTGTGCTTTAAATCCTAATCAACCATAAAAAATTTATTTACATTTTTAAATTTGTTTTAAAATTAACTTTTAAAACAATTGAAGAAAATATTATTGTTGCCACTACCCGAATCAATTTGCTGAACTATTTTTGAAGAAAGTTGTTGATGTCTTTTCAGAATTAAATATATTAAGAAATATAGAAAAAATAAAACTGTAAAAGTACATACGACGTTTAAAAGTACATATGACATGATCTGTACACAGCAAATCTTGAAATAGTTTTATTAATTGCCAGAACTTTGGAATCAACAAATAATCCATTAGACATCGTGGCTGATTAGACTACATGGCTGATAATAAAAGTTTTAGTCTCAGTCATTTCGCAAGTATTTCATTGGTACGAAGTCAAATTTTATTTACTCATAATTCGTAAAGCTCATTTCAAGTGGGTGTCTGATAATATAACAAGCCACAAACACATTGACCTAAAAAGCAACATTTGAATTGTAATTCGTGAAATGACTCCGTTAGTAACACTTGTTCTAATAATGCTTGGATGACATCTCTTGAAGTCTATATCTAGTAATTCAATGCTATATATAAAGTTAAGAAAAGTGTGATTTCCGTAATGCGGTTGAAAATATAACTGTTTAATTCGTCCTATATGGTCGTCAACTCCTGTCTACAAATAAATTCAACAAATTGGTTTCTCCATTTTCAGCGAGGTGAAATTCATGATATACTAGAGGAGAAAGTGGTAGGCTATCATAACAGTTGGCTAGTTTTTGTTAAAAGCAATTATGACATTACTACGTGGCCGTTAACACACAAATGAAAATTGACCAATATTCGATTGCACCAGTCGACTTGTTTTTGTATTTGATAGTTTACAGAATTGTTGATGATTCTCCAAAATCGGTCTAGCGAAGCCTTATTTCAAGACCGAGTTAACGAGAGTTTATGATGTTACCTGGAAGTTTTCAACAGTTTATCCGTATGATATTGCAGTGTTTGAACGAGCTGGAAATATTAGAGGCACGAAACTTTGATGCAACCCCGAAAAGTGCAAATTTCTTGAACCATGGATAGATAATGTGTGGCGTTTCATAATAGAAGACGTCATTTGTGACTTGCCTTCGACGGACGTCTGAAAACATGTTGAAGATATACTTAACCATTCTATATTCTGAAATTTTTTTTAAAGTTATATTTTTCTATGAGAACTAATTTGATGAATACATCTTAAGAAGATACAGGTTTCGAACTTTTTTAGGACGGGCTTTCATGAAATCTTTATTGACTAGTTTTTTTTACACCACAAACACAATTAGTGAACGTTTCGGATTAGCTCTCAAACTCTGCATCACAACAGCGAGACAGTTCTTGGCTCTGCCAGGCTTACGCCACCACTGAACTCGTAGCCTCTAATTTACGCAACAAACGACCGATGGCTATTTCATTTGGGCGGTTATGGCGACCAAAATGTGTTTTTCATTTTTTCCCCATTTTTGTACTCTTGAATAACTTTAACACGGTCTCCAATCGAATACGATTTCATAGCGATAAATGTTAAATATTCAGCTAACAAAATGACATGCAATTACAGAAAACAAACATGGCGTCTTTGCAAAATTATTTTTTATTTTCCTGCGTCTCATTTAAACAACGTACGTGAGATGAAACACTGAATACATTACACTATTTCATAACCATCTAGAACCATTTCATTTCGATTTATTAAAATTCTAAGTATTTTATCGTTAGAAAAAATCATTCATCAACCTCAAGGCGCTTTTTAGAATTGGACGAGCTTTATAGTGTTAAAGATAGCCGATAATTTCCAGCCGGAAGTTATAAAAATTGGTAATGCAGATTATAATATTAATATGAATATATATAGCCAAAAGTTCTCACCCAATGGTTTCCAGCCAATAGTTTCCAGGATACATATGTCGATAAATAAGATTTTTAATTCTTGGATACAAATAATACGATAAATTGGATATTGACACAATTGTAAGACAATTTATAATAAACACTATAAGGAAAAGTTCCATGTGGGGATCTTGGGAAAGTCAAATTTTCAAAAACCATATGTAAATAATTGAAACATTTTAAAAAGTCAGCCTCTAGAGTGTAATGTCTGGAGACTCGAAAATTATTTTAGTTAGTTTTTATTTTTGTCAGTTATTTTATTTCTGAAAATAATTAAACATTCCTAGAACAAAATTAAAACAGTTTTTAATCATTTCTTGTCATATGTGTTTCGATTCTATCATTATCTATACGTATGTATTTAATCGGATTGTTTCGGTTTATACTCGTACATTAACAGTTTGTGCTAAAACTATCTTGATACACTAAATGTTATTATTTGATATCAGCTATAAGAATATCATTTTGAAACGGAAGTACTCGTAAGTTGTTCTTGTTTATCATCAGGATTTATTAAAAAAATATTAAGGTTTCATTTGCCTTTTCGCTCAAATCGTTTGTTATAGGTTGTAGTAATCAATCGATCCAAGCGAATGCATTAATTAATAATGTTACTTGATTTGAGAATATAAAGTTTGGTTTCTCAAGCGTGAATTCCTTATTTTATAAAATTTGCAAAAACATTAAGGGCCTGAAATGTATGGAGGCTAATAAATTGAAATTAAAACGATTTTTTGAAACCAATGAAGAATTTCGCAATATTCTGATGTCCAACTTGAAAAAATATCTATCCAAACATATAGAATTCACAATGCCCGGAACTGCATTGGTCATTTCTACAGAATCTGAGATCGATTGTTTTACCAACAATAACCAACAATAATATCGACATTATCAATGTTAATGTTTTAAATAAGGAAAACGGTTACTCCTTCTATTTCACTGCAACCAAATCCATTAAAGTGGTTGGTAACACAACGCAAACCAGTCAAAAAAATGTATTTACCGACCAAGATGTGTTACCTGAACAACATTTAACGGATATTTAACTGATAGAACTTACCATCTGCTAATATGATCTCAACCATAAATAATCTTGAAAGTACATACAATGTGATGGCATACTCAGATTCATCGTTACCCTCTGAAGGTAGCGCTAGTATGAACCCAACTATAAATAATCTTAAAAGTAAACACAATGAGATGGCATACTCAGATTCATCTAGACATCTCTTGAATTATCATTGTTAATTCATATAAAATCCAGGAAATCCTCTTTGTATGCGAATTGAAAATTTATAACTAAATTTTGAAAATTGTTTAAGGGTTGATAGTAATAGCTTAACGTATTTTAATGTTTGTGATTATTTCTAGTTAGCATTTAATTATAATCAAAAGTCATATTAGATTTTTTTATTATAATCGTAATAAATATAATTTACTATGTTACAATTTTTTGGGGATAGCTACACTTTTTGTTAAATAGTGTAACTACACATTCGTTATTTGTTATATTGTGTAGTTACACATTTGATATTTGTGGAAAAATAAAAAGAATTACATATTTGCAAAATAATACAAATTATAAAATAATATTAGTAATGAAATTATAAAAATATAAATAACAATAATTAGATATTTATAATAGAATAATGCTGCCTAGCCTTCACTTCTCACGAAAAATGCCTATAATGATGACGATTCAATGTTAGACGGCAAAGAGTTCCATAAGCCACCTCCTCTGACAAAAAATGAACTATTAAGAACTTTACTCCGGTTCTAAAACGGTAACAAAATATTGCCAGTGCGTCGATATCTCAGATGTGAAAGTTTCCCATACAGATAAGAAGGCTTCTTTTCCTGAAGAATTATATAAATTGATGTAACCACGTGAAAGTCATAAAACGTGCATAGATCGCAACCATATTGATTTTATACATAGAAATATGGTCAAACTTTTTCAAGTTGCAAACATATCGAATATAAGAATTGAGAGATAGATTTAATCTGGAAAATTGTTCTTTAATGGTCCAAAAAAGGATGAATGGCTGCAGTATAGAAAATATGGAAAATGTATATACGAAAGACTCCATAACTTTCTCAGACTAAAAGTAACCTTTCTCCTAATTTCACTTACGTGCTTGTCAAACTTAAGTTCTCCATCGAGATAAATTCCTAAACTCTTAACATGAACAGAATAATTAATCAATTTGCCATTAACTGATATTTTAGGAAGATCGGTAATGTTCATTTTAAGGTTAGATATTAAAATACATTAGGTCTTGGACGTATTTAATTTGAGTCCATTAGTTGTGGCCCATGTAGAAATAACATCAATATCCGTATTAAGCAGCTTACTAATCAGATCCGCCAAACGTAACATTTTACATATAGATCTTAATTACAAAATCTTAAACTAGATAGCTCCTGATAGAACAGAAAGTTTGGATGACACAGTATCCGTGTAAACTTCTTGAAAGCGATTCGTTAGATAAGACGAAACCAAGTTGCATGCAGTGTTATCAAATACAAATAGTTGGTAAGTTTGGAAAGCAATGCCTTATGATCAACTCTATCAAATGCCTTAATAAAGTCAAATAAAGACACGTTTTTCTCATCCATATTTCTACGCAGATCATCCACAATATTTAAATTAGCTTAGCTGTATTCGAACTATACAATTAAGGTCTGTACGCAGATTGAAATTTACATAATAGTCTATTATCATTCAGATATTTCATTATTTGAGTTTTAAGAACATATTCGAAATTTTTTGACATCGCAGATAAAATACTGATAGGACAAAAATCGGATACAGTTGTGGGTTGAGTGACTTTATTAATAGGCACTATTTTAGCAGACTTCCAAGCTGACGTATTAAAACAATTTAAAATATGATCACCAATAACAGGAAAGATAATCTTTTAAAATTCATTTGGGATATCATCTAATCCAGTAGCATTAGACTTCAAGGTATTTACTGCGGACATTAGTTCATTAATGCACATTAACAGATTAAGAGATAGTTTTTGGGTTCATAACAAGGGGATATTAAAATGTCACTACTGATGTTATTATTAGTGTAAAAATAGTTATTCAACTCTTTGGAAGAAAATTGAACATCACCATTATTCTGTGAACTATTACCGAATCCCATCTTCGATAATTCATTCCACATTTTTTTTTTGTGGGAGATTCATAATATTATTTAAAAAAATCGATTTTACCTTTCGAATAGTACTACTGACCCGATTTCTCAACCCTTGAAATAGCACCAAGTTAGTCCTATCTTGCTTAAATCGATAAAAGGCAAAATCACGCAAGTTAATTAAGCATCGTAAGCTGTTATTAAACCATGGAGGACTATTAATTTGACTAACTTTTTTTTCCGTACCGACACAAACAAATAGAATAGCCTCTTAATCATATCATTCAGGAAGTTAATTTTACTAACAACTAATTCAACTGTCAATGACAAATCCCAAGGCATGTAATACTCAAAAAGATAGACATAATCCTGATTACGATAGTCATGCTGTGGTTTTTGCCAAATTTAATATAAGCGATTTCGAAGAAGTAAAGTTTCCTACTAAAACATTTGTTAAAAATGCTCTGATTGGTTCAAAAAATTTTGGATGTTTTTGCCGTGCCTTATTAACGGAAGAGATGCGAAGATACCTCAGATAAGAATAATTTTCTAGTCATAGCTATTGGAAAAACACTTCAAATCAAGCCGTTTTCATACATAACACTCTAGAGTGCATTTTTATAATTTTTCAATTATTTACATATGATTTTCGAAAATCTAAATTTCCCAGGATCCTCGGTAATTTTAGTAGTATGATAGAAAGAGCAAAGAGCGCAGTGGTTAAAGCTGCGACGTTTGGATCGGGAGGTACCGGGTTCGAATCCCAACAGAGGCGGGATGCAAAAGCGATTTTTCATCTCCCGATTACGATCGGTGATTAAATTGAAAACATCTATGACCCTCTGTTGGAATATAGAACTCATGGGCCGACCATCTTCCATGTCACTGTACAGGGTGACATGGAGCTATGCAATGCGCAGGTGGTATTACTGTACTTGTGTGAATGGGATGAATGAATGGATTGAATGAATGTTGTGTAAATGTAAGGTAAGGTTATGGACCAAAAAAGTGTCTATGCCAAGTCCTTTAAAGTAAAAAAAAAATTTAAAATGATAGAAAAAGATACTTCAACTCTAATGTTTAATAGAAAATAAAAAATTATGTTGATTATCAATTTTTTTCGGCTGGAAACTATCGACTAACTTTAACAGGGTACTAATTTTAACAGGTGGAATAAATTAAATTTTTGCCTTTCTTTCAACAGTAACTGTCAAATATTTTTAATAACTTTTTTATGGAAGGTTAAAATCACTATATCATTTAATTGTTTCTATTCCGATCTTTGTTGGTGTCTGCTATCATCATGGCCTTTATGTTTGAAGATCGGTGTAGTTCAATGAACTCAATGTGAATTTGCTGGAAGGGTATTGTAAACAGTCTGTCGACGTGATCTTAAGCCCAAATGGTGGTCCAGTTGGTCCCATTTATCGCCTCCTCTATGGGACTGTCCACAGAGTCATTCTTCACGAATACATGTTTCTTGATCTGGTTTTACACTCGATGGCCCATATATTTTACATTTGCTCTTGATGAAACCTTATTTGAATTTGACGAAACTATTCAATTTTTTATGTATTCGACGCTTCTCGAATAAGCTAACAAATTTTTTAAAATTTCAATAGGTGCATGTACATGAACATTTAAGAAGCCGTATTATAAACTCAAGTTAAGCGATAGATAAATGTATAAGAAACGATATGTTTGACCGAAGAATTAGAAAGTGACTGAAATTATCACTTTTTTTAAGTTATAGTATTTATGTAGCGCGAGTATATATCGCATACATTAAATTAAAATTGACCATTTGTGGAAAGATGTCGACGTGATTTAACATCACCACCAAAATAAGCACAATTAGTTGAGCCATGACTAATCCGAGTTAAACTACACTCAATTGATTTAAACAGCTAATCAATCTGCGAGGTAACTGTTTTTCATGTGTACAGGTAAATAATTGCGTTTCTATATAAGAGCCGCATATAATCAAACTTTCATAAATTGGCAACTATTAAAAAAACATCCATATGGTGCAACATATAACATTGCGGTCACTTGTTTCGCGAATAATAAATTTACAATACACTGATTTCCCCGCACAACAGTGCACAAAAATCAAATGTGACATGATTATGTATGTAATATCGACATTGGTGTGCCGCGCACATAAACATACATATAACATACCGCGACATGACCTACATTTTTACCTATCAACTTTTGTTATTTATTTCGATTAATTGATTTTTTTTTCTTAATTTTTAATTTCACGGTATCGTTTCTTAATAATAGTAAATAAATTCGCTATAATTATCCATAACCGTGACTAAAGATAACAAAAAAACTATAAAGAAAAAATAAACGACAAAATGGCGTCAAAATAATTTATTTTTTCTTTCGTCTGTACATTAATTATCGGCGGTAAAGTGGAACCTGTCTTAAAGACATATTCATCTATATATCGAGTCAATTATAAACCATTGTGTGGGCGATTTCTATGTGTATATACGAACAATTAAAAATGTTTATAGAAAAGTAACAATAACGATAATAACATAAAAAAACCTAAGAACTAACAACTATACTGGCGCCTGTGTAACAGTAGTTATATTATTATAATAATAGTTTCATTGTTTAGAAGGTGGTGCGGGGAGAGAATGCATGCATAAATAGACACCTATTTATGCATTCAATATATATACATTTAATTACATTGCAATAAAATAAAATACTAAAGTGATCGTATTGTGTTTAGAATTTCTAATTCCTAAATTTATCTCATTATACGCTAGGAGTATATACATACGTATACATACTGTCATTCACGAAAAAATGAAGAAGATCATATCGCATTGTAATGAGAATTTCTATTTATCTTGTACATACATTTATATGATGCAACAACAATACGAAACTAATTAACGAACGATATTAATCGTGAGAAATGTTTTAGTTTAAAAAAAAAAAATAAAGAATTAAAACTCAACAAAATGTTGTATATATGTAGCTATATGGATATAGATCATAGACACCAACAACATAGATATAGTTTGTGTGTACACAAATTGATATATTGCATGAGAATGAAAAATCGTATAACAAATTTTCTTCTTAAAAAAAAAAAAGTTGTTTTTGTTCAAAAAATTTATTACACTTCCATTCATGAAAGATTAAATGCGATTCATTGTTGTATGTTTTTTATGTACACATATACATCTGTATATAGATAGAAGATTTTCTAAGATTAACAAAATTCCAAACTATAAAATTATCATTAATTTATTTAGAATAATACTGTGCGGAGTAACAAATAACAGCGTTCCCATAAATGTCTCATTTGTTTATCCGGCCGGTGGATTGGTTTAAATTTAGCTGTATAACAGTATATGTATGTATAGTTTTAAATCAGGTTACATATGAGTTTTTTGATTTGTATAACAAAAACGGGTCGTTTAGTGTAAAAATATGGTGGAGGTCAAAACTGAAGATTCCTGCATGCAGGTATTTTTAAACTATAAATGCGATTTCAATCCCATTTGATCCTTTGGTAATTAAGACATAGTTTTAGACTATTCCTACTATAGTAAACCGATAGCCGTCGAAAATAGTAGCCCCAGAATACTGTACATTAACTAATTTCAAAATATAATTGCTGAAAGTAAAACAATAGAATTCAATAAATCTGCTTATGAGGCTGCAAAACTCAAAAATTCGAGTGATGGAAACAATTAAACATAAGATTTCGACAATCGATAGACGAATTTTGAAATTTTGTGTACTAGTTACGAGACTGAGACATCAAATTCTTATAGCAACATTAAGCTTGATTCGCCATCGTTTTGTCCAGTTACAAACCTCATTGACAATCTTCTAGAGTATGCTATAATTGCTATGATTCCTTCATTTGCGGATGGTAAATCCCTTGTATATATAGTAAATACAGGATTAGTCCTAAGACACTCCCTTACGGGAAACCGGCAGAGATTTTCTTTAGTTCGAAGTATTCATCCTCATATTTCACACGAAAAGGTCTATTGGATAAATAATATCTTAGTATGGCATAGAATTGCCTCGGCAGACACTTGCAGCTTGTATTCCAGACCACTGCGTGCCAAACATTATCGAATGCTTGGGCGATGTCCAGGAATAAGCTTGAGCATAATTTTTTTCGTTCTAACGTTCTTTCAATTATGTTTGTGATTCTGTGAACCTGTTCAATTATAGAATACTTTTCTCTGAATCCAAATTGATGTAGAGGAATTAGTTGTCGTTCCTCAATTATTGGTTTAAGTCTCTTTAGTAATAATTTTTCAAATTATTTTGACATAATTGGCATCAAATAAATTGGCCTGTATTATTTTTTATCGTTAGGTGGTTTATCATGTTTTGCTATCATGATTACTTATTATTAACATATACTGAAAGGTTGCATTGATTAAGTGTAATAGCATACGAAATCCTTTATCAGGTAGAGCCTTGATAATTTATCAAGTAATCAAGTCGTACCCAGGGGCTTTTTTAACATTCATGTTACTTTTCACTTATTCTTTTAATTCTTTAAGAGTTACTGGTTGTTTTTATTTTATTTACTGCGTATGTCAAACTCGTTGTCAAACTCATCTAGCTTATAAATTGACGTTAAATTTTCGTTGGCAGTTTGTCTTGGTAGTGGTTTCCTGGAGATACTCCGCAAACAGATCAGCCTTCTCTTTGGGCCCTCTTGGCCAGGTTCAATAATCCTTTTCAAGAGGAGGCAAATTTGAATTTTGGGTCTTATGAGTCTCCGGATTTTAGCAAACGAAGATTTAACAAAATAGCTTTCAGATATTAGGATAATGTCGATTTTTCTGTATTTAAAAATATTTCTGTTTCTGGAATATGCTGCATAATCCCATTGGCATTCCAGATTGCTATTCTGAAAGTTGTACTTTTACCTAACATTTTGTTATTGGATTGCGGTGTGGTAGTAGCATTTTCTTCAGTTGATCATGTATCTTGTGGTTCTACTTTGGTTATCTAGCCGCTTTCTAATAGACTTAATGGTGTTCTTAATGTTTTCCATAATTTGATTATTTTCAGAGCCCATATATCTGGGTGAACCCGAACCTTTCACTACCTGAGCAAATGTTCTTCTTTACCTTGTGTTGCTTGGTTGTGGATTTTGAACCGTTTTGCGGTTGATTTCTTGGTGGTATCTCTTAATTTTTGTATTTGTTTAAGGACCTCACAGCCTCGATAATTAGCCGGATGTTGATCCTTAGAATTTATACACTTGGCTGGCACATCTCTCCCTATTGTAGATGCCTACGTGATATGTTTACCTGAGCATTTTCAACATTTCGGATTCCGACTGCAATATCTCTGAGTGTGATTAAATCCCTGACATTTTTTGCATTATGGTGTGGTTCTCCTCATTGGTAAATTTTTACCTTCATTTGAAGAATTCCTTTTATATCGTAAATGTTTTGAACATTCTCTTTGTTATCTCAAGTACCAGCATAAAAAGAGGAAGTCTTTTTTTACTGAAAGTTTGGATTCGTTCCTGATTTTCTGTTCTCTCTTTTCTAACACTATTCACACCATCTAGTGTTTTAAGACTTTTATTTTGTAAGTCTTCCATTTATTCTTGCTTGAGCAAGTGTGATGTAGCCACCATCGTTGATACAGTTAGTAGCGTGCTTGCTGTGGTATTCGAGGGTCTCTTTTTCGATTCCCGATGGTGACCAAAAATCACGACTGAGTGTTTTTAATGTGTAAGTATGTGTGTTTGTTCAGGTATTGCACCGTGGACCCGTTTGTGGGATTGAGTGCTGGAGTAATCCGCCCAACTTTAATTTTTATTTTTTAAGTGTGATGTAAACCTGTTGCCATTACTTTTATATGTCGAGCCTGTTTGTCCTTGTAGGTAAACCACTGATACTTTTCAGCATTTAGCTTCATAAATAAGATTCTATAAGTATCTGTCCAGCCCTGTTACCTTATACTCTTTCTTAGTAACCGATTTCATCAATGACTGAATTTCTGGATAACAGGTTACGCTCACAATATTTATTGGTGGGGGTGGTTTTTCGTTCGGTTGCACCAAATTTGGTGCAATGTTGTTGGTAGATTTACTACCTTTTGGTTGATTGACCTCAAGTTGAACAAGTTTTGGTTCGGTACTCGTAGTTTCGCCACCATTTTATTGTTCAGCCTCAAGTGACAATTCAGGATCCAGTCCGCCTTCAACACCTCCTATTTCGCTATGTTCCTTTGAATCCCGATTCAACTTTAGGTTTTCATTTTCTCGCTTTAGATCATCGATTTCTTCGCTTAGCTTGGCAAGTGCTTCTTCCATTTACTGTAGCCTCCCCAAGAGATCCATATGTTCTTTTTCTAGGCCAACAGTTCTTTCACTAGATTCAGCTATTCGAAACGTAATATTTCTGCTAGCATCACTTCTGGCATTAGAAAAAGCACTGGCTTGATCAGCTAGCGAATTGCTATTTTTTCTTTTAATGGTGATCTTTCTATATTTGGTCTTGGACGGTTGTCCATGTATCAAATTTTGCATAAAGAAATAATTTCGTCAAATTCTGTAAAGTTTCTTATTGGCTCGCTGTATAGTTCTTTAGTCTTTTAGCCGTTGCTATAGTAATGCATTTGAAATAGTATTTTTACGTAATTTATTTCAATATGTCATCTTAGTCGATCCGTCCTTTCGCAATCATTTACTTCTTTGATTCATGTGCATATTCAATTTTTAGTATCTAAAACAAACCTTTTTTATTTTTTGGTTTATTTTGATCGTCAAAAATTGATGGAAACGACATAATCAATTATTAAAATTCTGCTCAAAATGATTTAATTCAAAAATGTTCAATGAGCATTAAAAATATTAAAACTATATGATATGATGTAATCGAGTGATTGAAGTTCAATCAACCTTGGTAGATTATATGATTTATGAGAAATAATTTATTCAAAATTATATTACAACTAAATTAACTAACTAATTTATAAAATAAAATAATTTGAAAAACATCATGATTGAATTAATATAGATTTAAATAATTTTTGATTTTATTTATCAATATACATATTTAACCAAATTAATGGTGAAATATGTATGGTAGTCTCCCATTGTGGTACCGCAGGTTAAGGGCCCGTATCCCAGACATTATGGCGCCCGGTACAATTGAAAATTTAAATCCAGGTTTAAACCATTTCCATACGTGGGGTAGAGTTATACTTCGTTTTTATTAATGAGGTTCCTCCATATTCTCCTTTATTAAAATTTTAAAAATTTAATTTAAAATTCAATCTTCCGATTTAATATTAGCGAATTGTTCAATCAAATCATCGTAATTCAGATGTTGAACTATTTCTTTCCACAATGAAATTTTAGCTAGGTCTTTAATTTTTCTTGATTCAGGGGAGTTAAATATTTTTTAATTATCTTCAATTTAGAAAAACTACGTTCTCCTGATGCAACCGTTAATTAAATTTTGGTGTGTAATATAATCCAAAAACAATTTAGGTTACACTAGCTTCGATAGCCTTGTCAGTTCAATTACTTACCTTAATTGATTTCCATTTAATCATCTTCCTTAGTAATTAGCTTACGCTAATTTGATGCATTTTGTTCTCAAAATGTTTGGTTACTCCTTTGACAGTTCTGATAAATTTAATAGGATTTTGTAATAGTTGAAATCTCTCCGATGATATGGTCCAATATCATATATAACATTTAGTTTTAAGTTGTCCTTTTGACGATAATCCACTATCCGGTGTCTCATAATTAAAGGAAGCATTTGTTTGTCTAGATATACAAACTTTCAATGTCGTCAAAAAATTTGCTTGCTTCAAGAGAACATTTTGAATTAGTGGAATCATTAACAACTAAGTTAAGCTAATGAGCATTGAGCAGAATTTTGCACAAAAAAGGCTCTTTAAATGCGCTCGGTTTAGTACTTCTTACCACTGTCTTGATTACACTGTTTTTGTACTCGAAAATCGTTAGTTTTATTTTGTTGCAAACCTAACTCTAATTATTTCCAGACAGGGAACGATTTATCAGACATCGCATTTGTTTCGTGTTCTTTCAAAAGTCTCAGTATATGATTCAAATCAATATATCAAAAATTGCATAGACTATGATTGACGTGTTTCTATAATAGTACTTGGGGTTAAATTTTCAAGTGTTTGTTGTTGGAAAATTAAAATCAAATAATTCAAAGTGATTAATTCAAATTATCATTTAGTGAAAATTGTCATTGAGTGGTGGCCATAAGGCAGGAAAAGTTATATCGGATGGGCTGACACTATTGCAGTTAATGCTGTAGCATTCAAAAATTGATCCCTTCTGCTGTATTGTTAAACTCAAGCAATTCATTAAATTCATTAGTCTATGATTGATATTGTGACAAAGCATTTAAAGTAGTGATAGTTAGATTTTTTCAAGATTGATTTGGTGGTCCTATATTTACATTATTAGTATTCCAATTAGATGGAACAGTTTCACTATTATATGGTATTTGATTATTTGAATTAAAACATTCATTATTAGAGAAAGGAGCTAGAGAATTGAAATTTTGAGACGAATAAATCACCTTTTGTCGCAATGTAAATAATTTATTCTTTCAATAGGGTTAGAAGCAATTTGTTGGTCACCACCACTTAACCACTTATCTGATTTGAAATGCCTATTTCACAATTTTTACTAGATCTTAAATATTAGCAAATTTGTTTACCTTGTTCACTATCCTTATGCATTTGTATCATTTTTCGTTTACGATATTGGCTACCGGAAAGCTTTTTATTCGAAAATTGTTTGCAACTGGTCATTTAAATTTGACTTATATAAAACCTCAATAAACGTGTTCGAACTCAATAAAGGCAGGATTCAAAAAATATCTTCAGCCTTGATTACGATCAGAATAACTTCTAGAATAACTTTGAATAATGCATTAGCACACAACAACACGCTCTGTTGGAGTGCAGAATCCAAGAGCCGAACCATCGTTAGTATACAGGCTGGAATGGGGACATCATACAATGTCTAAAATGAACAATTAAAAAATTGGAGCCGTTGATAAAATATGGTATCACATGTACAAATCAGGATGCCACTGGTCCATGTATAATCGGCGCCAGTCAATGCGGTGAACGTTTTATTCAAATGTTGGCCTCCAACTTTTGAGCCAAATATTGAGATACCGACAACATTCCGGACATGCTCCAACGCCAACGTTGGACGCGCGTAGTTCGAGTATCAAACACATGATGCGTCCAACGACAAGCGTCCAATATTGGAGGGTGTTTGTAGCATCGCGTGGTGCCGACTTATGCTGAAGCATACACTTTAAAACTCATTAATTGACTTGTACTCCCAGGACCCAACCTATTCGATAATTCATGTAAGGTACCAATGAAATGGATGCTAGAACTCAGATACAGAATAAACTAAACAAAGGGTGTTTAGTTCGCTTTTCTCTGATATTATGCTCTAGTTTATATAGGAAAAAACAAGTTTTGTGGAAAATTACAGGAGCGGGAGTATCATATTGTTTGATGACTGAATGACCTTTAGTTTTGCCTTTCGTTGTTCTTTGTTTGTTATTTGAAGCTATCAGTCGTTCGTTAATACTTTTTAGTGCAACTTAATATTTTTTAGTGCAACGCTTTAATATGTTGTATTCACACGCAGAAGTATTTGATATGTTGATGATGAGCTACTCGTGCGAGTGAAGTGTATGGTGCAAATTTATTTCTAACCGTCGAAAATTGCGGCCAGCCAATCATATATGAACCTTCTTAATTTTATAGTGTGCGTTCTCAGCTAAACCGTTTTAAAATTAGCTTAAACTGTAATTTCAGTTGGTCCATAGTAAGATAACCCACAAAATATCATCTCTTAATTGTGTGCAGTAAATAGATAAGGAATCAATTTTCGTTATGGTTTGTAAACGCTAGTGTGTCACCTTTAGAATCTTATTTTAATTAATATTTCATAATTAGTAGACTATCTATAATAACTCATTAAATATTAAATCCTGATCGATAACTATGATATTTTATGATAACAATATTTGTACTGTATATAATGAAATTGATTAATTCCAGTATATAGTTTCTGGATGTTGAAATCAATCAATCTTGTTATGATAATGACGATAAAATTTGACGTTTAACAAGTTGGCGTTTAATAATTTATTATGTATAAAGGAAGGCGTATGTGAATTTTTATTGTCATTAAAATTGAAAGGTTAGTCTATAAACTTAGCGGGCATAATTTTTTTAATTAGTATAAATAAAGCCAACATGTTTTATGTAATTTTTAGGGAAGGTAATGTAAATTTTAGAGTGTAATTTCAAATTTTAGCTCTAACTTTTAATTTTGTTTTCAATAGGCAAAACCTTATTTTCAGTAAAGATGTTGGTAAATTTAACGTCATGTTCAATTTGTTAATAAAACTCAATTCAAATTATATCTGAAATTGTATAAAAAGTTATAAAGGTATAATTCAAATTAAAAATATTCCGATCGACTTTTTAAGTCAATTTTCAATTAAATCCATAGTTAATTCTTTGGCAACACTTAAATAATGTTTTTTGATAAAATTTAATTTAAACATAAAGGTAAATTTATTTCAATTCCTTTACTAAAAATATCGATTCAATTCGAACTAACAATAATTAATTGTTCAAATTCAAAATGAAATTCAAAAGTTCATTTAACGCTTAATTTTTTTTTACAAATAATTGTCATCTTAGTCTAGTTCGTAGTTAAATCCTCATTTTTAAATAAAATTTAAGCTGTAACGAAAATTGGAGTAAAATCATAAATCAAATTTTATAAAGTAGAAGCTCAAATTTGATTTTAAAATTTTTAATGGAACTATATACACTCTATATAGCAATCGATAACATAAAAAATTTTGGTTCAAATTTGTAACAGAATAGTATACGCCAAAATCAAGAACCCGTCGTAATTTTAATTTTAAGAATTTTTACTTAAATTCTAATTGAAATGAAATTGTCATTCAAGATATAATTCAAAGTACAATTCAAAAATGCTATAAAACATGATGCTACCTATTCGTAGGAGACCCATTAATTCAAATTTATATGTAGAACAAATCATGGAAGAACTACTATATCACTATTCTAACCAGTAATAAATATTAAACACTCATCTTCTCATTGGTAACAATTTGCTACAAATATTGAACGAAATTTTTTAAGACCCAAATAATTTAAGATCATGGCAAACATAGGTATCACCAATCGATCTATACGCCTATATATATTTATACATATATGATCTCAATGACTAAGCATTATCTGACCTTTGATCTCAGTTGATCAATATCTAAAAAGTATAAAAAAATGATCGACGTCGGTAAATAAAAAAATGATTGACGTTGTAAATTATTCTAAAATACCGATTTAAAATTGTGTACGCATCATTTTCGATCAATAATAATTGTTCTTAATTTTGAAATTAATTGGAACATAAATTCTCGACCACCGATTAATATAAACTCTGATCATTCAAAAATGATATCATTAAGTTTACGGATAGTTCGAGTAATAATTTTTTTGTAAGTTTAATCTCACTCATCACCAAAATATTTTTTTTATTTATTCTATTAGACGCAAGTATCGTGAATCAAACTGTGTACCATATACTCGACATTAGTTCGCCAATCTCATGAAAGAGAAAACAGGTCCGATGTTTTCAACAAAATAACAAAATTATCAAAAAATATATATACATATGTATTGGTATTCAGCTCACAGAATTTTTGTCTGAAAATTCGCTTACGTGAATGTTATTTTATGGAATGCTTTTTGATATAAAATTAGGCCGATGAAATTGTAGATACACAGTACCGGTCGATTGCCAATTCAAATCTCGTTGACCTTATCCGTTTTTAATAATTTCAAATTGTAGACACAGTACCGATCGAAAGGCATTTTAAATCTTTTTGAATTTATCCGTTTATAATAAATATACGCACTGTAGATACATACAGTGATGAACGACGGCCATTTCAAAAATCTCTGAATTTAATCGTTGTTAAAATCGTTTAATTTAGGTTTTTGATAATGTCAAATTATAAATACAGTACCAATCGAATACCATTTCAAAAATCATTTTGAATTTATCCGTTTTTAATAAATTCAAATTGTAGATACAACACCGATCAAATACCATTTCAAAAATCTCTTTGAACCGTTCCGTTTTTTAATAATTCTAATTGTAAATACAGTACCGATCGAGTGGCATTACAAATCTCTTTGAATTTATCCGTTTTTAATAAATTCATACTCCTAGATACAGTACCAATCGAATGCTTTTTCAAAATCTCTTTGAATTTAACTGTTTTTGATAAATTAAAATTAAAGATACAGTACCGATCGAATTCCATTTGAAATCTCTTTGAGTTTATCTGTTTTTAATAAATTCACACTGTAGGTACAGTACCGAACGAATGCCATTATAAAAATCCCTTTGATTTTAAATGTTGTTGATAATTTCATATCGTAGATACAGTACCGATTTAATTTCATTTGAAAAATCTTGTATTTTATCCGTTTTTAATAATTTCAAATTGTAGATACAGTACTGATCGAATTCCACTTGAAAAATCTCTTAGAATTTATCCGCTTTTGATAAATTCGAATTTTAGATAGAGTACCGATTGTAGCTACAGTACCGATGGCATTTGAAAATTCTGTTTGAATTTAGCCGTTTTTGATTATTTCAAATTGTAGGTAGAGTACTGATCGAATCCCATTTAAGAAATTCTTTGAATTTTGCCGTTTTTGATCAATTAAAACTGTAGATACAGTACCGATCGATTAGCATTTCAAAAATCTGTTGAATTTATCCGCTTTTCATTAATTCAAATTGTAGATACAGTATCGATCAAATATTATTTCAAAAATTTGTTTGTATTTCTCCGCTCTTGATAATTTCATATTATAGATACAGTACCGATTGAATGATACATTATTCAAATACCTTTGAATTTGGTAGTTTTATAAAATTTGAAATGGTAAATACTGTACCGATCAAATGCCATTTCTAATCACTTTGAATTTATCCGTTTTTAATAAATTCAAACTGTAGATACAGTAACGATCGGATGTAATTTAAAAAATCTCTTTGAATTTAATCGTTGTTGATAATTTCATATTGTAGATTCAGTTACAATCGAATGCTATTTCAAAAATACCCCAGGATTTTATCGGTTTTGATAAATTCAAATTCTAGGTACAGTACCGAACGAATTCCATTTCAAGAATCTTTTTGAATTTATCCGTTTTTAATAATGTCAAATTGTAGATACAGTACCAATCGAATGCCATTGTAAAAATCATTTTGAATTTATCCGTTTTTTGATAAACTCAAATTGTAAATACATCAGTACTGTACCATTTCAAAAATATGTTTGAATTTAAGTATCTGTTTTTGATAATTTTAAAATGAAGATACAGTATCGACGGAATGGCATTTTGAAAATTTCGAATGTATTCGTTTTTGATAAATTTAAATTGTAGAGACAGAACCGATCGAGTGCCATTTGAAAAACTCATGGAAGTAATACGTTCTAGAAAATTTCAAATTTTAGATACAGCACCGATCGAATGCCATTTTAAAAATCTCTTTGAGTTTTTCCATTTTTTTAAAATTCTAATCATAAATACAGTACTGATCGAATTTCATTTGAAAATTTTCTTTGAATTGAATTCAACCGTTTTTGATGAATCCAAATTGTAGATACAGCACCGATCGAATGCCATTTCAGAAATATCTTTGAATTTACTCGTTGTGGATAAATTCATGTCGTAGATACAGTACCAATTGAATTCCATTTCAAAAATCTTGTAATTTATCCATTTTTGATAATTTCAAATTGTAGATACAGTTTGCCGGGTTTGATAAATTTAAATTTTTAATACAGTACCGAGCGAATACTATTTCAAGAATCTCTTAGAATTTATCCGTTTTTGATAATGTCAAATTGTAGAGATACAGTACCTACCAATCGAATGCTGTGTCAAAAATCATTTTTGAATTTCTCGATAAATTAAACTGTAGATGCTCTTTGAATTTATCCGTTCTTGAGAATTTCCAATATATATATATATATATATATATATATATATATGTACACAAACCGATAGAATGCCATTTCAATTTTTGTTGAATTTTTGGTTTTTTAATAATTCTAATTGTAAATACAGTACCGATCGACAGCTATTTTCAACCACTTTAAATAAATTCAATTTAAATAAATTTAATAAATTCAAACTCTAGATGCAGTACCGATCGAATGGCATTTCAAAAATCTGTAGATATAGTACCAATCAAATAACATGTATAAATAAATAAATAAATAACTTTGAAATTTTTGGATAATGGAAATTTGTAGATGCAGTACCGTTCGAATGGCATTTCAAAAATCTGTTTGAATTTATCCGTTTTTGAAAATTTCAAATTGTATATAGATAGAGTACCGATCGAATGTAACTTAAAAAATCTTTTTGAAATTATCCGCTGTTGATTAATTTTGATTGTAGATACAGTACCGATCGAATGGCAATTCAAAAATGTCTATGAATTTATGCAGTTTTAATAAATTTAAATCTAAGTACAGTATCAATCGAATGCCATTTCAAAAATCATATAAAAATATCCGTTCTTTAGAATTTTCAATTGTAGATACATTACCGATCCAATTCAATTTCAAAATCTTTTTGAAGTCATCCCTTTGTAATAAATTCAAATTGTAGATACAGTAACAATCAAATTCCATTTCAAAAATCTGTTTTAGTTTATCCGTTTTTGATGTATTCAAATTGTAGGTACAGTACTGATCGTATGCCACTTGAAAAATCATTTTGAATTTATCCGTTTTTGATAATATAAAATTGCAGATAAAACTGTGTGAGCTGGCCAATCTTTAGTGAGCCACTAAAATTCAAATAAATGTCTTTGAAAGTTTTTCAGACTCATTAATTTTCAGTTAGCTTTGTATACCTACACAAATTTGAAATTAATTATTTTTTGTTATTTAAATATTTTTGTGAATATGTAATGTTTTTTGTCGGAAACTTCACAGCCGTAACAGAAAATTGATTACCAAATTGATTTTGTTCGTCCTTATAAGACGTCTACGTTAATCTTAAATATACATTTGCACATACATACATATTTTAAATTAATTAGCCCTCGATCGGATACTTTCACTAATTATAGATGGCAGCCAATCATCAATCACGATCATTGATAGTAATTTTACCGCAGAGATCCTCCGTAGCTAAGTACATATTTGGATTTAATAACATCAGTCGAATGCCAATTTTCCCAACCACACCATGAAAATAACATTGACCAGCTCAAACAAATCCATTTCATCACCACACCACCAATGCTCCCATTTCTTATCTTCATATTTCTTCAAAACCGTTTACATATTTTTTGTTCTTCATCTTCGTGGTAAATAAAACATCCCAGAAAACATGAGTTTCTTCGTTTTCATTGTATTCTTAATACTCTATCATCTTTAAGATTAATAAATAAATGAAGAAAAGATGAATTCATGCAATTTGGTTATTGTGGATCTCTTTTATGTGATGATCATGCAATTTATTAAATTATTTGTTTGTTAAGAAAATACAAACAAACAAAAAAATGTTATAATTTTTACGTGATTACCACGTATTCATTTAGAATGTAGAGGAGATGGTCTTATATATAGTCACTTTATCAAAACGGTATATAAAGGCGTTATTGTTATAATTTATATTTCTGTATTATGACAGATGATTGTTATCATTTGAACAAAAACAAACTTTTATTTTAATGAGCTTTTTTTTTTTGGATAGATAATTAAAATGTTCGTGTGCAACAAAATGAAACGTCCTAACTCTCATATTCATAAATATTCTCATAATTTATCCTCATCAACCATTTACTTATATATACGACTATATAGATACATATACATATATATAGGTACGTCTATAAGCAAAAGTGCAATTTTTAATGAATCAAACCTTGAAGATGATTCTCGTGAATTAAAAGGATGTATATGTATGTACATAAAATTACAGGGTTTGGAAATAAAATCGTTCAAAAAAATTAAAGATCACGTCGCACGGCTACACCAACAACAAAAAAGGTGAATGTCTGGATACAAATTAGATTAGACGTCTTGTACATTATATATGTATGTATATATAGAACGTATACATGAAAAGACGCGCGCACGTGCTTACACGAAGAACGTTTTTTTTGTTAGAATTTTTTTTTAATATAGGTTTATGCCTTAAGGAATTTAACATTTTGTGTGTTTGTTTGTGTGTGCGTTGCGTTTGAATAAATAAATCATGTTAATTGAGCGCGGTTAAATAAAAAAAATTAAAATTAAAAATACAACAGCAACAAAAATTATTCCGCGATTTTGCGTTTTTATTTTTTGTAAATTCCCATCTGGTGCGGATGATGATACAATTGGTACAAAATACAGTCTGTTTTTTAAATTTATTTCAATTAGTTCTACCCCCTAATATATACAACAACAAATATAACCGAAATCCTTAAATATCCTTTTTGTGATGTTGGATATGTACGTATTATACGTTAAGCACCCAACATTTTAGTATTTCGGTAATTTGATCTTTAAGTTATATTATATTTTATTATTTAGAATTTGACCGACCATAACGAACCGCACCGCACACACACAATAATTTTATTTCAATTTGAAAAGTCATTGATTGATTGTTTCAAAACTCCCCACACAAAATAAGTAAAAAATTACGAACCGAAAAAACCACACACACGTTGGCCAAATAATAACAACAACAAGAAACAAACAAAATACTGAATTTGATATTGATTTGAACTGACATGATTTTTTAGGTTATTTGAGATTTTATTACATGTTTTTTGTTTTGATATTTTTATAGTCGATGGTGGTTGGAGCACATGGGGGCCATGGACTGAATGTCGATGCCCAGGGCGGCCAGCACAGGGACAAAGACGAGTTCGCACGTGTACCAGTCCATCACCTTTGCATGGTGGTGCAACATGTGGTGGCCCAAATTTACAACGAACGCCCGATTGTTTATCATGTCCAGGTACGCTGTTTCACTTAAATAGATTATTTAAATTTTAGATAAACAATTTTCTTATCTCTATAATTATACCGATTTTTCTTTATCTCTCTCACTCTCTCCTACTAACCAAAAAATATTAAAAATCGTTAAACCACAAAATCATTTCAAGAAGACACACAAATAGTCAGTCCAGAAGGTTTTGAATTACTTCTTGGTAAGCAAATAAACTCGAACAAATATATTCGTGTTGTTGTTATTGTTGTATTTCTTATCTTATCGCACAAACGGATTAATTTTATTTTATGAGCAATAGCATATCCGCAAAATTTATTGCATGTTATCAACAGTTAAAATGATCATCAATCAAATTGATTAAAAAAAAAACTATATTTTATTGTTGATCATAATTAATTGCCTCTTACCGCTACCGGAATTATATATTTACACATTTATTTAATTTAAATATTTAATTATTATTTTTATGTGGAATTTAATAATAAATTTATTGTATGTATGAAAAGTTCAAAAATGACAATGCAGAATACATTAAAAATATTTTGATTGATTTCAGTGAGAGTTGGTGAACGCCTTTTTAAACAACCCATTAATTGATCTCTAATTTATTTTCACTTGTATCGTGATTTTTTTTTTTTTTTGGTTTTAATAAATGCGCTGAATCAATATTTGAATTATTTAAATGATCGTGATCATGCGTTTTTTTGGTAAAGTAATAAAAAATAAAAACAAATTTAAATATTTTATATGTGATCGCGAACATAATGTATGTGTATATAATCTGACCGTTACGATCACTATATTAAATGCTATTTTTATTTCGTTTTAATGGATTATGATCGTGATCGTAAATTTAAACAAAAATAAATTATTGATATGATCTAAATTTAGGTGACCATTTTATATTTGGGTACCTTGAGTAATAATTGTGTATATAGGGTTATTAAAATTAATTGAGATCACCGTCGTAAAAGTCACGATCGTTTTTAATCATGAATTATTTTAGTGTTCCGTTAATTGCGTATAAAAAATAAAATAAAATTATCAATCTGGTCACTTCAATCTAGATAATTACTCCCCAAAAAAAAAAAAAAATTAATTTGCATATTATGTCCATTCCTTTTTTTTTATTTTTTTTGGTTAATTTCGATCAAATCACTCGATCAAAATTTTTTGAAATTGATTTAAGTACAATCACTTTTTTTGTGTTTAATTGTGATCCGCGCAGATTAATGACTTATCTAGATCAAATTGTTTATAAATCGCAATCATTATTTTATTATTATACATACTATGTATATGTATGTATATACATATGTATATGCGCTAGGTATTCAATCATCACATCATGTTATTGACTCATATAATGTATGTATGTATATTTAATAATAATAAAATAAAAAATGGGTTACACATGATCTTATTGAAACCGCGAAATGTTTTTTTTTTTACAAGATCACTCACATCATACTAAACATATAATTAATGATCGTTGTCTTGTTTTGTTGTTAATATATTGTTAAATTATTATTTTTTATGGTTTTCGGGAAATGATATTGTAGTATACGATACAATATATACTGAAAGTTTTTTTTTTATATATATACGCATTTCAATCATCATATTGTAATTGTGCGAGCGTTGACAGGTTGATCATAAATTGTATGATCGTTTGCTATATAAACTGTGAAATGGATATTCAAATTGTTGTAAATTATTTGTGAGATATGAATCAGAATTATTTTGTTTGGTGAAAGATCATTTGCTGCCCTATAAGATGTTCGAAACGAGAGAGGTGCCACACTATTTAAGTCATCAGAATATGAAAAATATTAATAATAAACGCCACTGTTTTATATTTCTAACGATAAACATAAGTTTTAATATTAAGAATCACAAATAATAATAATAAACAGTATTAAAGGCCATTACTGGCCCCTTACTGAGTCAACAACCCGGCTCCAACGGTTTCGATCCTGAGCATGGTCTTCATACTGTCTAAGACAATCTGAAGAGGCCAAGTCGCTCTCTACATCGTGGAGCCATCGTCGGCGGCAACGACCTCTGCGCCTACCATATGGTGGCTCTCCTTTCAGAGATCGCTGCACAATTCGTTCCGGATCAGCACGCAGAACGTGACCGAGCCAGCGTACTCGCTGAGATCTTATTTCATGTACAATATCGGGGATCTTCATCAGATCTCTGATCTCGATATTGTACAGAGCTCGGTAGGTACCATCTATTTCGCGTTTTGGGCCGTAGATCACACGCATGACTCTTCTCTCAAATGTTAGGAGCCATCTCTCGTATTCATCCGTCAGCGCCCAACTTTCACATCCAAACATAACAACGGGCCTGATCAACGCTTTGTAAAGCTTCAGCTTCACGGCACTTGATAAGTATTTAGATTTTAGCAGTGGCCTTAGAGGATACAGAGAACGACTGCCAGCTGCCAGCCGCACTTTAATATCCTCACCCACACTGTTATCGTGAGTGATAAGAGAACCCAAATATTTGAACCTCCTCACTCCCTCAAACGTGTGGTGGCCACTACTAAAATCTGGTGTGCCACTGTCCCTAAAACCAGAGATCAGGTATTTCGTTTTGGACTCATTGATCTGAAGTCCAACAGAAGCTGAAAACTCTACAAGCGGATCAAGTATTTCTTTCACTCCGTTGCTATTCAGTCCAATCACGCATATGTCATCTGCATATGCAAGCACCTGATTGGACTGGCGATATAAGATGTTACGCTGCGGTGTTTTAGTTTTACGAAAGATGTACTCCAACATGAGATTAAAGAGTATCGGGGACAGAGCATCTCCCTGCCGAACACCCGAGTTAACTACAAAACTTGTCGATAGCCTGTTCTCAACTTTAACACAGCATTGAGACTGCGTCACTGTCATCCTACATAGTCGTACCAGTTTTGTTGGCATTCCTAGGTATTCCAGGGCAGACCATAGACTCTCTCGATTGATCGAGTCATAGGCCTGCCGGAAATCCAGGAACACCTGATGTACGGGGATGGATGTCTCATAATATTTAGATAGAATCATCCGCAGCGAAAAGACCTGATCGGTGACTGATCGATTCGGACGAAATCCTCCTTGATAGTCACCAACCAAGCCCTCCGCCAGAGGAGTGATTCTATCCAATACAATGTATGACAGTAACTTGTAAGCTGTGCAAAGGAGAGCTATACCGCGATAATTCTCACACTTCAAGCGGTCTCCCTTCTTGAAGATGGGGCATACCGCGGCCACTTTCCATTCGTCAGGCATAACTTCGGTTCGCCATACTAATCGAATAAGGTCGAAAAGACAGTTCAACAAAGTATCCCCTCCGAATATCAAGAGCTCCGAATTAATGCAGTCCACTCCAGGTGCACGGTTTCGTTTCAATCTCTGCATGGCTTTAGTGAATTCCTCATGGGATGGCTCCTCAGTGCAAATCTCCGCAGTCTGTATTAGAGGTGGCTCAACAACAGTCTGTGACGCATGATGGACATCAAGCAGGTCAGTAAAGTGTCCACTCCATGCGTCAAGTACTGCGTCGATGTTGACACAGAGGTTTCCATCCCGGTCCCGAATGGCGGTTGACGTAGGCCTGAAAGTATGGTTCAGTCCAGTAATTCCTTTAAAGAGATTACGCGAACTGCGCTCATTACTGAGTTGTTGTACTTTCAGAACCTCGGCCTTCCACCATTCTCGCTTCTTCCGTCTACAAATCCGCTTAGCTGCCCTTCTTGCAAGAGCAGCCTTGTTTTTCCTCGCGATTGTGAGACGTTGTTGCACTTCATTATGGGCTATATTTTGTTGCTCAACTGCAAGACGACACTCGTCATCAAACCAATCATTCTTGGGTCTGACTTTCACTATACCTAAAGTCTGTTGAGCAGCACTGACAACCGAAGTTTTCAGTACCCCCCAGACAGAGTTCACGCAGTCAGACTGGTAATTAGCTTCATTAATGTTGTCGCTGACAAGATCCTGATATCGTTTCTTTTGATCTTCATTTATCAGACCTTCACAGTCGAAACGTACCATGCGTTTCGCTGTGTTCCCAGACTTGTACGAAAACTTCCATCGTAGCTTTGCAGCGACCAAATGATGATCGCTGCCTACGTATTTGGTTGCTGACCGATAAGTTCTCACATCCTGCACAACCTGAGCCCGTCCTTTAGAAACTAACACATGGTCAATTTGGCTGCGGGAAGTTCCGCGAGGATGTGTCCATGTCTCAAGATGTATGTGTTTGTGAGGGAAGAATGTGCTTGCTACTCTAAGATCATGAGCAACCGCAAAGTACATCATTCTCTCACCATTATCGGTCGCAGTTTCGTGTCGGGAGTACGGACCTATGTTTTCACACAAGTCGGTCTGATTTCTGCCAGCTCTAGCATTAAAGTCCCCAATTACCATTCTAACATCGTGTTCGGGTATAGATCCCATCAGATCGTCCAAGTCATTGTAAAATGAGTCTTTATCTTGGGGCTGGCTGACCTCTGTGGGCGCATGTACACAAATTATCGACAGGTTAGCTAACTTCATGCGCAAGCGAAGCTTACACAATCGGTTATTAACTGCTTGGAAATCCAAAACAGCGTTCTTTACCTGCGGCCCAAGAAGAAATCCAGCTCCAAGATTTCCGAGGTCATCTCCACTGTAGAACAACGTATAGCCCTGGGACACATGGTCTCCACTTTTAGGCCAGCGAGTTTCTTGAAGAGCAACGAGTTCCAGCCGATACTCCTTCATGCACGTGATTAGGCCCTCTAACGCTCCTGGTTTCCTTAGTGATTGCACGTTCCACGTGCCGATCCTAAATCTCGTGTCCGGGTACTTGAGCGGGGGTCCGGTGTTGTTTTGGCGGTATCCATTTTTCTTTTTGTTGACTTTATAAACACTATATTTTTTTACGGATGCGGGTCGTCAGCCCAGCGATCCAACCGTTTAGTCGCCTCCTACGACAAGCAAAGGATACTGTGGTGGTATTCTTGGGAAACATGTTCGTGCAATTTTGATTTACGAGACATGTGAGTGGCCCCCGACCACAGGGGCAAGAATCACAAATACACATGTTTTATCAAATTTTTAAGCGATGATGTTTTTCTGTCTCACAATTCTCGGTAAACAAAACAATTTTAAAATTTACGACAGCCGTTATTATATAAATACGCGATATTTAACTACAATTTCATCAATCATCGATTCGATTGGTTGCGTTGAATGACAAAAATGACTCGATTAGGTGACAGGCTGTCAAATGTCTTAACAATTGGTTTCGAAAGCTCTTTTCTAGATTTTGAAACATTTTTTGACCAACTATACTTAAAATCCCAGAAATAGCCGCTCTGACAAAAGATCATTACATTTCTCTCATTTTGACAAATCCGATTAGTTGATCTCTAGCCGGTTCAATTTTTACTTCTTTAGTTTGATTGCAAAACTAAAATTCATATTTTGCCATCTATGTAGCCATCTCAGTCATCTTTTGGCATTTGACAAGTAAAAACTGTGCCATTATTTAAAATGGTACGATACACGCTTCAACAACGCATTGAAATTGTAAAAATTCACTACAAAAATGATGCAAATTTTGCAGTGACAGTTCGCAAAACTAATGTACTTCTTGGTCGTCGTGAAGCAGGGAAGAGTCATGCGTGTGATTTACGGCACAAAACGCGAAATAGATGGCACATACCGAGCTCTGTGCAATATCGAGATCAGAGATCCGATGAAGAGCCCTGATATTGTGCGTGAAATAAGATCTCAGCGAGTACGCTGGCTCGGTCACGTTCTGCGTGCTGATCCGGAACGAATTGTGCAGCGATCTCTGAGAAAAGAGCCACCATATGGTAGGCGCAGAGGTCGTTGCAGGCGACGATGGCTCCACGGTGTAGAGAATGACTTGGCTTCTTCTGGTTGTTTAGGGCAGTATGAAAATCAAGCCCAGAATCGAAACCGTTGGAGCCAGATTGTTGACGCAATAAGGGGCCAGTAATGGCCTTTAAACACTGTTTGTTATTATTATTATTATAACAAACACACGAACAACAGAAGCTATGTCGTCGAAGAGTTTGTAGCAAGTAGTGGGCCGTCATTGACTGACTATGGAATATTGACCTAACTTTGATGACGGGTGGTCTGTTGAGAAGAGAACATTGACCTACTAGTGATTATAGAGCTATTGTCTTTATTATGTATATGATTCTCAACATATGTTTAATAAACATTGTTTATGGGCTATACAGAAACAGCGCGGGGAAAACTCAAATCACCAGATGTATTGATAAGAAATGGTGGACAAACAACTACATATTAGCGAAACACCAGGCCTATATAACAAACATCTGATGACAGTGAAAAAAAATGATACAAATGTGTAAAGAGAAAACCGATTTTGCGAAGAAATATTTCGGGAGGTTTTGCACACGCCTATTTTGTGCGTGAAAATGCGATTCCGCACTGTGCGAGTAGACACTTGTTCTTGGATATTTTTTCAACCATAAATCTACCTATGGTTAAAAGTAGGGCAAAGTAAATTTTGTGTTGTATTTTTTTTTAAACGTTAGAAATAAACCTAATTTAAATAGTGCTGCCAGTAAAACACATTTCCAGAAAACATAATATGTGCAGGTACGCATTTTATTGTTTTTATAATTATTACTTTATGTCATAAACTTTATTTTAAAGTATTATAGAGATTTAATTGGAAAGCGAATCAATTTTTTGAAGCCAAACAAAATCGTAAAGGCTAATAGGTGGAACACAATTTTTTGTTTGTAAATGGCAGTTTAAACATTTATGTTGACAAAACTTTAATTATGTATAAAAATCATAATTGCTTAGACACATATTACAATAAGATGAAATATTAACAACTAATTCAACAGTTGTTGAAATTTCTCGCGTTTTACTTTTGTCGATTTGTGCAAACTCGAAAAAAACTGTCGCACTAAATCGAAAGGCGAAAAATTGAGAGATTTCTCGGTTTTAAACTTTTGTGAAAAATACGACCTCAGTAATGATAAATCAACGTTAGCAATCATGTCTATGAAAACAGGCAAAGCCATAAGCCCGAAATTCATTGAAGTCGAAGGATAAAAAATTGTTGAGAAAGCCATAGAAAAATGACAAAGTAGTGATTGTTAGAAAATCAGATGAATTCTACTACGGTACAAAATGTTAGTTATCGTGCTGTTGCCCAATCTAAGGTCACGGATTGCTGGCAGGTTAATGGATATATTCCAAAATAATGGAATATATAATTTTAAATAAAAATCGCTTGAAGCGATTACAGAACCCTAAACGTTACTCTTTATAGGACCCTATAATGTCCTAAATAGAGTCCTAAACGTTACTGAAGCTTTCGATAATATGTGGTCCTAATCATAAACCACCACGACGTCTCTTGTAGAATTGCTACATCTCTTGTAGAGGCCCAACAACTACAATTATAATACTCATCTAAAGCACATTTTTACGTTTTTATTTTATTTTCCGTTTTCCCCTTTTTCGGAATAATTTCCATTATACACCCCTTGTACTCGTAGTTATCCCAGTTAAGTAAAATTTAAATAGTTATAAAAAAAATATTCTGGCCAAAGTTTTCGCCGGCCTGAAAGTTTCTAATTGAACTCAGAGTTATCACAAGTTCCCCCGAAGAAACTTATTTAACTGTAGGGCTCGGATATCAACCTAACTTATTAAATTTTTTTTTCTCACAATCGAAACGAGTATTTACGTCTGTCACCTATGTACACGTACTTATGATTCAGACGACGTTAATTGGGGCATGACAAATTAAAAAATAATTTTACATTTATAAATTTATAATTTATAATTCTTAAATTAAACTCGAAATATTAACTCGGTTTTTAAAAAACAACATTTTTTTAAATTTTTTAATCTTTTAATTAAATTTTAAAATTTTGAAACCGAATTTTACACATACGATTCTGAAAATAAAATTTAAAATTCGAATTGCTTAGGTTTTAAAATTTAAAATACCCTCCTGAAAATCTCCAATTTATGGCGGACAGTTTTGGAATTTTGGGGGCTTTCTCCAATTTTTGCAATATTCAAAATTCACATATTTTGAGAAAATTATTTAATTATTTGATATGGCCAATCTCGGAATATCATTCGAATTATAAGAAATTTAAACATTTTGAAGATTTTACAAATTTCACTATATTTTTAAAAGTCCCGAGAATCAAGTTTGATCGAATTTCCAAAAATTTATCAAAATTTTCAAGAATTTTAAAATTAATAAATTTCTCAAATTTCCCAACATTCTTAAAAATTTATCAATTTTCAAACATTTATTCGGCGTGCTGATCTTTTGAATCTCACAATATTTTTCAAATTTACACAGAATCTAAATTTTATTTATTAAATTTCAGAATATTTTTAAGAATTTTAACGAATACTTCAATTTTTATAACACTTTTATATCATTGTTTAAATATTCTTGTATATGATTTAAAATTGGATGAATTAAATTTTGAAAAATTTCTTCAATTGTTTCTAGTTGATTGTGAAATTTCAAAAACTTTTTTAGTTTCTATCAAGGTTCCCTTGTCATGTTTGTTGTTTAAGGCTGAAATTAAATATCTTATTCCACATCTTCATTATGATTGACAATGAGTTTGTTTACAAGCAGCCGATATATGATGAATTATAGTTTCAAAAAATAAAATAAAATTTGAATTGGAAAATGTTTAAAATTTGAATATTCAACGCTCATGAAAATCTGGAATTTATAATGGACATTTTTAAAATTCTAGAGGATTCCTCCAATTTTTCTAATATTCAAAATTCACAAATTTAACTAGAAGAATCTCAATAGAGGGCGTCTTACTAAAGGGATTCGAATTAAATCGAACCAAGTTAAGACCTCGGCCTCAGAAGTAGAAAAATAAACCAATCCGACATCTTGGATGAACAAGATAGTTCATGATTTTTGGTACAAATTTGTTGGGGAATCCTTTATTTAACAGTGATGACAGTGAAAAAAAATGATACAAATGTGTAAAGAGAAAACCGATTTTGCGAAGAAATATTTCGGGAGGTTTTGCACACGCCTATTTTGTGCGTGAAAATGCGATTCCGCACTGTGCGAGTAGACACTTGTTCTTGGATATTTTTTCAACCATAAATCTACCTATGGTTAAAAGTAGGGCAAAGTAAATTTTGTGTTGTATTTTTTTTTAAACGTTAGAAATAAACCTAATTTAAATAGTGCTGCCAGTAAAACACATTTCCAGAAAACATAATATGTGCAGGTACGCATTTTATTGTTTTTATAATTATTACTTTATGTCATAAACTTTATTTTAAAGTATTATAGAGATTTAATTGGAAAGCGAATCAATTTTTTGAAGCCAAACAAAATCGTAAAGGCTAATAGGTGGAACACAATTTTTTGTTTGTAAATGGCAGTTTAAACATTTATGTTGACAAAACTTTAATTATGTATAAAAATCATAATTGCTTAGACACATATTACAATAAGATGAAATATTAACAACTAATTCAACAGTTGTTGAAATTTCTCGCGTTTTACTTTTGTCGATTTGTGCAAACTCGAAAAAAACTGTCGCACTAAATCGAAAGGCGAAAAATTGAGAGATTTCTCGGTTTTAAACTTTTGTGAAAAATACGACCTCAGTAATGATAAATCAACGTTAGCAATCATGTCTATGAAAACAGGCAAAGCCATAAGCCCGAAATTCATTGAAGTCGAAGGATAAAAAATTGTTGAGAAAGCCATAGAAAAATGACAAAGTAGTGATTGTTAGAAAATCAGATGAATTCTACTACGGTACAAAATGTTAGTTATCGTGCTGTTGCCCAATCTAAGGTCACGGATTGCTGGCAGGTTAATGGATATATTCCAAAATAATGGAATATATAATTTTAAATAAAAATCGCTTGAAGCGATTACAGAACCCTAAACGTTACTCTTTATAGGACCCTATAATGTCCTAAATAGAGTCCTAAACGTTACTGAAGCTTTCGATAATATGTGGTCCTAATCATAAACCACCACGACGTCTCTTGTAGAATTGCTACATCTCTTGTAGAGGCCCAACAACTACAATTATAATACTCATCTAAAGCACATTTTTACTTTTTTATTTTATTTTCCGTTTTCCCCTTTTTCGGAATAATTTCCATTATACACCCCTTGTACTCGTAGTTATCCCAGTTAAGTAAAATTTAAATAGTTATAAAAAAAATATTCTGGCCAAAGTTTTCGCCGGCCTGAAAGTTTCTAATTGAACTCAGAGTTATCACAAGTTCCCCCGAAGAAACTTATTTAACTGTAGGGCTCGGATATCAACCTAACTTATTAAATTTTTTTTTCTCACAATCGAAACGAGTATTTACGTCTGTCACCTATGTACACGTACTTATGATTCAGACGACGTTAATTGGGGCATGACAAATTAAAAAATAATTTTACATTTATAAATTTATAATTTATAATTCTTAAATTAAACTCGAAATATTAACTCGGTTTTTAAAAAACAACATTTTTTTAAATTTTTTAATCTTTTAATTAAATTTTAAAATTTTGAAACCGAATTTTACACATACGATTCTGAAAATAAAATTTAAAATTCGAATTGCTTAGGTTTTAAAATTTAAAATACCCTCCTGAAAATCTCCAATTTATGGCGGACAGTTTTGGAATTTTGGGGGCTTTCTCCAATTTTTGCAATATTCAAAATTCACATATTTTGAGAAAATTATTTAATTATTTGATATGGCCAATCTCGGAATATCATTCGAATTATAAGAAATTTAAACATTTTGAAGATTTTACAAATTTCACTATATTTTTAAAAGTCCCGAGAATCAAGTTTGATCGAATTTCCAAAAATTTATCAAAATTTTCAAGAATTTTAAAATTAATAAATTTCTCAAATTTCCCAACATTCTTAAAAATTTATCAATTTTCAAACATTTATTCGGCGTGCTGATCTTTTGAATCTCACAATATTTTTCAAATTTACACAGAATCTAAATTTTATTTATTAAATTTCAGAATATTTTTAAGAATTTTAACGAATACTTCAATTTTTATAACACTTTTATATCATTGTTTAAATATTCTTGTATATGATTTAAAATTGGATGAATTAAATTTTGAAAAATTTCTTCAATTGTTTCTAGTTGATTGTGAAATTTCAAAAACTTTTTTAGTTTCTATCAAGGTTCCCTTGTCATGTTTGTTGTTTAAGGCTGAAATTAAATATCTTATTCCACATCTTCATTATGATTGACAATGAGTTTGTTTACAAGCAGCCGATATATGATGAATTATAGTTTCAAAAAATAAAATAAAATTTGAATTGGAAAATGTTTAAAATTTGAATATTCAACGCTCATGAAAATCTGGAATTTATAATGGACATTTTTAAAATTCTAGAGGATTCCTCCAATTTTTCTAATATTCAAAATTCACAAATTTAACTAGAAGAATCTCAATAGAGGGCGTCTTACTAAAGGGATTCGAATTAAATCGAACCAAGTTAAGACCTCGGCCTCAGAAGTAGAAAAATAAACCAATCCGACATCTTGGATGAACAAGATAGTTCATGATTTTTGGTACAAATTTGTTGGGGAATCCTTTATTTAACAGTGATGACAGTGAAAAAAAATGATACAAATGTGTAAAGAGAAAACCGATTTTGCGAAGAAATATTTCGGGAGGTTTTGCACACGCCTATTTTGTGCGTGAAAATGCGATTCCGCACTGTGCGAGTAGACACTTGTTCTTGGATATTTTTTCAACCATAAATCTACCTATGGTTAAAAGTAGGGCAAAGTAAATTTTGTGTTGTATTTTTTTTTAAACGTTAGAAATAAACCTAATTTAAATAGTGCTGCCAGTAAAACACATTTCCAGAAAACATAATATGTGCAGGTACGCATTTTATTGTTTTTATAATTATTACTTTATGTCATAAACTTTATTTTAAAGTATTATAGAGATTTAATTGGAAATCGAATCAATTTTTTGAAGCCAAACAAAATCGTAAAGGCTAATAGGTGGAACACAATTTTTTGTTTGTAAATGGCAGTTTAAACATTTATGTTGACAAAACTTTAATTATGTATAAAAATCATAATTGCTTAGACACATATTACAATAAGATGAAATATTAACAACTAATTCAACAGTTGTTGAAATTTCTCGCGTTTTACTTTTGTCGATTTGTGCAAACTCGAAAAAAACTGTCGCACTAAACCGAAAGGCGAAAAATTGAGAGATTTCTCGGTTTTAAACTTTTGTGAAAAATACGACCTCAGTAATGATAAATCAACGTTAGCAATCATGTTTATGAAAACAGGCAAAGCCATAAGTCCGAAATTCATTGAAGGATAAAAGATTGTCGAAGGATAAAAGATTGTTGAGAAAGCCATCGAAAAATGACAAAGTAGTGATTGTTAGAAAATCAGATGAATTCTACTACGGTACAAAATGTTAGTTATCGTGCTGTTGCCCAATCTAAGGTCACGGATTGCTGGCAGGATGATGGATATATTCCAAAATAATGGAATATATAATTTTAAATAAAAATCGCTTTGAAGCGATTACAGAACCCTAAACGTTACTCTTTATAGGACCCTCTAATGTCCTAAATAGAGTCCTAAACGTTACTGAAGCTTTCGATAATATGTGGTCCTAATCATAAACCACCACGACGTCTCTTGTAGAATTGCTACATCTCTTGTAGAGGCCCAACAGCTACAATTATAATACTCATCTAAAGCACATTTTTACTTTTTTTTTTATTTTCCGTTTTCCCCTTTTTCGGAATAATTTCCATTATACACCCCTTGTACTCGTAGTTATCCCAGTTAAGTAAAATGTAAATAGTTATAAAAAAAATATTCTGGCCAAAGTTTTCGCCGGCCTGAAAGTTTCTAATTGAACTCAGAGTTATCACAAGTTCCCCCGAAGAAACTTGTTTAACTGTAGGGCTCGGATATCAACCTAACTTATTAAATTTTTTTTTTCTCACAATCGAAACGAGTATTTACGTCTGTCACCTATGTAACCATAAAGGTGTATACGTACTTATGATTCAGACGAGGTTAATTGGAGCATGACAAATTAAGAAATAATTTTACATTTACAAATTTATAATTCTTAATTTAAACTCGAAATATTAACTCGGTTTTTAAAAAACAACATTTTTTTAAACTTTTTAATTTTTTAATTAAATTTTAAAATTTCGAAACCGAATTTTACACATACGATTCTGAAAATAAAATTTAAAATTCGACCTGCATAGGTTTTAAAATTTAAATATAATACCCTCCTGAAAATCTCCAATTTATGGCGGACAGTTTTGGAATTTTGGGGGCTTTCTGCAATTTTTGAAATATTCAAAATTCACATATGAAAGAGAAAATTATTGAATTATTTGATATCCCCAATCTCGAAGTATCATTCGAATTATAAGAAATTTAAACAAAATTTTGAAGATTTTTCAAATTGCAGTATATTTTTAAAAGTCCCGAGAATCAAGTTTGACCGAAATTTCCCAAAATTCTTAAAAATTTATCAATTTTCAAACATTTATTCGGCGTGCTGATCTTTTGAATCTCACAATATTTTTCAAATTTACACAGAATCTAAATTTTATTTATTAAATTTCAGAATATTTTTAAGAATTTTAACGAATACTACAATTTTTACTTAACACTTTTATCTTATTGTTTGAATATTCTTGTATATGATTTAAAATTGGATGAATTAAATTTTGAAAAATTTCTTCAATTGTTTCTAGTTGATTGTGAAATTTCAAAAACTTTTTTAGTTTCTATCAAGGTTCCCTTGTCATGTTTGTTGTTTAAGGCTGAAATTAAATATCTTATTCCACATCTTCATTATGATTGACAATGAGTTTGCTTTGAGTTTGCAATGAGTTTACAAGCAGCCGATATATGATGAATTATAGTTTCAAAAAATAAAATAAAATTTGAATTATAAAATGTTTAAAATTTGAATATTCAACGCTCATGAAAATCTGGAATTTATAATGGGCATTTTTAAAATTCTAGAGGATTCCTCCAATTTTTCTAATGTTCAAAATTCACAAATTTAACTAGAAGAATCTCAATAGAGGGCGTCTTACTAAAGGGATTCGAAATAAATCGAACCAAGTTAAGACCAAGACCTCGGCCTCAGAAGTAGAAAAATAAACCAATCCGACATCTTGGATGAACAAGATAGTTCATGATTTTTGGTACAAATTTGTTGGGGAATCCTTTATTTAATACTGGTCCAGGGCTAAAAGTACCTATAATCGGGTTAACATAATTGAAATCATGTGTTTATGACAATTAAAGCGTATGTTCCATAGTTGGTAATTTTAAGAATTAGTGTTACGAGTTAGTAGACTGTTAAAAGCTCTGACCTAGAGAATTGAAATTTGGTAAATACGTGTATTACATAGATTACTCAAATTGCTCGTAATTTTCCATAATTTTTAAATTAAATAATCAAAATTTCCGTAGAACTGTGAGTTCCCACGAGTTTCTAATTATTTAGTTTCTCGATTTACGACAAAAATTATGGAAGTTTGTCGTATATGCATGTATGTCAAGGTCTATACAATTATGTAAATTACGGTAAATTTATTCAATATCGTTTAATATTAAATAAGTATACAGTATGCATATATTATACATTGTGTACCATCCAATTACAATCAATTTATATTCCATATAACCATACATTAAATCATGATCATAATTAAAAATAAAAAACCTAACAAGTTTTCTCCGCGATAACACAAACAATAAAAAATAAAAAGATCGAATCACAAATTACGATCATAGAGTTTACATCGTATCTCGCTAACTCTAGATCATTTTTTGTGCGATCGGTGATCACACTGCTGTTGCTGCTGCGGCTATAAATTATTCAAATCGTTTTTCATTATACATAATAGTATAAATTAAACTGTATGTAACATTAAAGTATATTTTAGAAAGATGCAATGCAAAAAAATATATTTTTTTTTATTATAATTCGTTTTTTATTAAGAAAATAGTTTAGAAAAAAAAAATTATAAATAAGACTTTGTTATTCTTTTAGTTTTTAATTTAAAGTTATAAATAAAAATGTAAATTATACATACTTACATATACATACATATATTCAATTTTGTAATGTTAGAAGAAATGGGAGAAAAAAAATAAGATCAAAGTAGAAAACAGAAATGTTGTGTGTATATAAAATGGATTTATTTACCCCGGTGTCAGTAACGTCGTAGGAGGATGCTGTATAAGATGTTGTAAATGTGCTCTACGATTGATGTACGGCTACACTGAACCGAATGTGACTTTTATAATTCTCAATCATTAAATTTTATGTTTTTTGTAGTTTTAATTAATTTGAATCACATCTTTTTATACATATAACTAAACCAACTTTTAATTTAATGGATCTGTAATTAAAAGTAAAAAAAAAATAGTTTTATGTATAATACGACGATCACACTTTTTTAGTTTGTGTAGATACGTATATGTGGTGTTAAATCGTTTTATAATGCACGCACTATAAAATGAATGATTAGAGTAATCGTAAATATTTTTATTTTAAGGCGGCCGTTGGTCAGCTTGGTCCGAATGGAGCGTATGCAATACAGATTGTGTACAAACACGTCGGCGGACATGCTTTGACACATCATCTCCATCGGTTGGAGCGCGACTTGCAAATGATGGCATTGAACGAGGATCATGCAATGGGCGTGACTATCAAACAACCGAATGTACAGGAGGAAATTGTAAACTAGGCAAAGAAGGTAGGTGGCTTAAAACCTCATTCCACATTTATTATTTATTTTACTCTGTTAAAACGTTAACAAACAATTTTTTTATTTTTATACAAAAATAAAACAAAAAAACAATTTTCGTATCGATTATTTTAATGTAAGACATATATTTTATTACATCGAAAAGACGATAACAACAAATATATAAATCTTGTAACATGGATGTCGTTGTTAATGCAATGATGTTAAGAGCGCGAGTATATGGGGAGGCAATCACCCTTCAAATTTTAATTTTTTTTTTCTTCTGTCACAACATCAGCGAAAATTTGTGTAAATCGATATCGTTGTAATAAAAATATAAAGACTGCGTATATATGTATGTACGTACATAAGACTGTAAAAAATATTGTGTCTAATCTAATTTAATTATATTTAATTTAAATTGATATCGAAAATCATTTACTTAATCCACTGTAATCTATTGATAGAATTTTATGTTTTTCGGGATTTTTATTATTCTTATTTTTAGAAAATCAAATGTTGGGACTTTTATGTATGTCAAGGAAGGGAAGAGTGGAATGATAATAAAAACTGGAATGTCGCGTGACATTCTTATAAGATGCTTTTAAACTTTCGATAATGAAATTTTATTGTAAGTTAATCCATAAGTTCTGTAAAATTATTAAACCTTATGTTTCGTATTTTCTTCAGGTTATTTTTTATTTCAGGGCTTCACCAAGCCCATGAGCCGAACCGCAATAATTTTAAGCATCCTCGTTCTTCAGAAATATAGGACACTTGTGATGCTTTTATCAGAACTATTTGGAATGACCTTTTATCTCTACTAAATTATCACTACTATAAGCTTTCTGCTCATGCTCGAATGTCATCATCATTAGTATAGTACACTAATTACACGAGCTTTTCAATGTAACAAGCAAATAGGATTTTCAATGTTGTAGTTCTGTCCTTCTTCGATTAATTTAAGCCCAGTTTCAGCCAAAATAAAATTAAGTTCTGTATGCAAATCAAGTTAAAAATAAACTTTAGAAGCCTCTAGAAACACCATTAAATATTGTTAATATAAATTCAAAATTAATACAAATTCGGTGATTTCCGTAATTTTTAATCATGCCAAGTTCTGAAATATCGAGTCAATGCAGCTGCCAAAACTATACTTGGAAATTATTTTCAAAATGTTCGCATCATTTCCTATCCTAAAAATCATGGAGAAGTAGTTTTTTAATGGTTAATGATTTTAGAAATTGGCAGATTCCCAAAACATACTTACAAATTCTGAAATATCTCGTCAAATAGAATTGAACTATTTAGCAGCTAGGAGCGTGCATTTTTATTGCCAATAATATTAATGTAAGTCTTATCCACGAGTGTAGGTCGGCTGATATTACAGGTGTGCTCATTACTTTGTTATCTGATAATTCCTGTACTAAACTGATCATCGCCACAGTTTATTTGCCGTATGACTGTTCTCCACCTCGTCTCTCTGAGGAAATCACTAATCTTGTGGCATGGTGTAAGTATAAGCATACCCCTTTGGCTGTGATGCTAATGTTCATCACTCGATCCGGCGTAGTACAAACATTAACCACAGGGGTTCTTCTCTGTTTAATTATATAAGCTCTTCTGAGCATAAATTTCTCAATACTAGATGCGAGCGTACTTTTGTTAACTCTGTCAGGTAGCAGGTGATTGAAATTAGTTTAGGCTCCATGTCCATCATTGATTTATTTTTAGGCTGGAGGGTGATCGATTACATCCTGACCTCTGATCACAGATGTACATATCTCGTTTAATATTAATCCTAAACCATATTTCGCAATCGGAAATTAACCAACTAGGAACTTTTTTCTCTCGAGCTAGGTTCTTTACTTACGCCACCGTAGTTATTTGGTTTCAAATTAATAAATGGTAGTTAGGTACTCACAACTTTCGCAGTATGCCATGAAGCGTTGTTCTTTATCCAACTAATAATGTATAGGACATACAGATAAACCTATTACTTTTGAAAATATGGACGCACATTCGACTGTTTTCGTCTATACAGAAAAATATCCCCAGACATTAAGTCGTTCAGTTATCAATTACACTTTCCAAAGATCTTCGCCACTAAACCTCTTACGGGGTTTTCTCTCCGTACGTGGATTCTACCATCTCCAACATGTAACTTGGGTTTGGATGCATCAGAGAAAATTACATTTTTCCACATTGTTTGAGCTCAACCAAACGTGCTGCTGGGCCCAAAAAAAATGTTTTTGTCTGACTCGTAATGAAAAATCTAGCGTCTGTACTGGTTTAAGTACTCACAAACCTGCTTTAACCTTGTTTTCAGTCTACTCACTAACTTCATGAAATTCTTTTGCCTATACTGCTCATTCAAGAACGGTTTCGACGGCCATATTAAAAAATGTTCATCTATTTTCGTTGTTTTTCTCGGCATTCCAATGCATTTTTTTGGCACTACAAATCTCTCGGTAGATTTTAATATTACATGCAACAATAAGGAATGTTTAATCTTTCTCCTCTCACGATTTGCTTTATGTATTCGTCCCAAAATCAACATATTGCAGTTATACTCAGAACATTTCGCATTTGTTTTCCCATCGCACTTTTTTCTACACTTCAGTAAGATCACCAATATATTCACACCTGCACTATAATTACGACCAACAACATCAGGCACAAAGTAAAATAAGTGTTAGACAATTTAGTTTTTTACAGCACTCACGACCGGGTCATAAGTATGTCACAGGGCCCGTTTTACTGTAGAGCACATGCTTGATTGATTTTTCTCTCAAAATAATTAATAATCTTTGCAGAAAGTGAAATATTTCTTTGCATTCAAAATTCAAGTTTATTTAAATTAGATACGTGAGCACAGTAAAGTGTAATACGACCGCGTAAAATAAAATATCGACACAAAACGGAAAACGTTTGTAATAAGATTTTTAAAACAGTATTTCAAAAATAGCATCTGGTATGAAACAGAATATTCTAAAACAAGATAAAGTACAAAACAAAACGAATATGGAACAAACAATATATTTCAATATATGTATCTTCATGGAATGGCTATTTCTTAACCGATTGTGATGATATTTAATCTACCGAGTAAATAGATCGGTAGGTTTACTAGGTACCGGCTTCGAATCTCAATGAAGGCAGGTTGAATAAGATATTTTTCATCTGTGATTTGCATCAGGATGATAGTGAAGAAATAAGTGCAAAATTCACAGCCCGAACCATCGTTCATGTTAGTACAGGCTCTGGTTTGTTAATTAAGTCACTCGAATTATAAAATTACAAAATTAAACCGATGATCGGTCGGATTTATTTATAAAACTTGAATTTTAAAATATTTCCAAATTATAAAATGTACGTTGTAATGTGTACTTATGATTGTGGCATGTAAATTTCGATATTTCCACATTCCGAAAATATTAATTTTCGAATTATGATTATCTGTGGGATGGAGATTTCTGATATAATCGAGATACGCAATCAAATTTTACGTTTGCAATTCTGAATTTAGGCTTAAAAAATTTTTTAACGAAATTTAATGTTATTAATTAAATATTAAAATTAAGAAGTTTCGAAATCGTTACTCGCACGTACAAGTCCAACTCAGAAGATAAAATCTAAAATTCGAATTTTTAAAATTTGCCATTTTCAAATTTCCGTTGTTCAAAATATTTTAAATTCACAAATTTAGAAAAAGTTAACTAGAATTTTGAAATATTTTCCAAATTTTCAATTCGAAATTAAGATGATTTTTCAAAATTTGGAATATCACTCGAATTATGAAAAAATTAACCAAATTTTGGAAATTTTACAAATTTCCTTAAATTTCCAATACATCTTCAAAATGAATTTTAGAAATTATTTTAAACTTCCAAAATGTATTCTGTGCTGAAAATTTGAATCTTATATGGTACATTTTAGAATATTTCTCAGAATTTTGATGGATACTTAACGTGTTGGCATTTTTATGGTTTGAATATGTCTCGTACATGATTTAGCTTTGAAATTTGAGTTAAATTTAAAAATTTTGAAAAATGTTTTTAACTTTCAGTTGAGTTTCTGATTTCAAAGTGAAAATTCTCCAATGTAAAAAGAAGCCATTTTTATCAAGATAAATATATGCCAAATGACTAGTATCAATTTGTCTAAATTACAGTACGAAATATCAAAGTGACATTGAAAATTCAACCCATGATATTGAATTTATATAAAACGATCAAAGCTTCGTCAGTTTGAAAATTTTTCCAAATTTCGAAAATGTACCGAATGTATACTTACGTTTCAGTCGTGGATGTTCTCTTGTAATTTTTGTAAATTTAAATATTTTTTTAAAATTATATTTCTGAAATTTGGAGAATCAAAATCGAAGTCAAATTTGACATTTACAATTCTGAATTTTAACTCGGTTTTCAAAAATAGAAACTTCTGGAATTTACAATTTTAAATTTCGTAATTAAATTTTAAAGTTTGAATATGAAAACATCCAATTTATGGTGGACAATTTTTGAAGTTAAAGAATTCGAATTTCCGATATTCGAAATTCTGAAATTTAGAGAAAGATAACTTTTACGGATTTTGCAGAATTGGTTAGACAACCCATTATTTAATATTGAACCCAAATTCTGGTAAAATTTAAAACAACAAAAAATTAAATAAACAAATTCTGTAACGTCTTACAATAAATTGAAGAAAATATTATTTACTGTTGGAAACGTACTGTATAATCAATAAGGATGGAAGAAAATTTCATATTTTACATTCGGCCATAAATGCTAAGCTTGTTAATAGTAATCCAGTATTCAATACAGCAGTGTTAACGACTCTCTGTTAATTCAGGAATTACCAACATTATAAATCTTATTAAAATTTAAGGCATATGATACGCATTGTTTCATTATTCTTTCCCCCAAAATTTAATTTGCCAAAAATAATTTTGTGGCAACTTTTGCGTATTCTGTCCCTTCATCATTGTTATATCCTTCTGATTATTGGTTGGTATTACATAATAGAATGCATTGCTATTCATAATATAACGTATATATGTATATATACATAAAGCATATTTAACAATCTGCTAATGGCAGTATTAATATATAATAACACCATGTGTGACTTTGTCAACTCATAAACTTATCACAGTTTTGCGTTTTTCATATATATGTAATATGGAAAAATCGATATTTGATTTTTCATGTATTGTACATAGTATGTATAGTCGTCCTCCCCACTAACCTCGTCATACGCCAAAAAAGCACGCACATAATACATCTTAGTATATACTACATATAATCCCCTCAAACTATTATCCTTATTGTTGCGATAATAAAATTAAGGCAAAAACGATAAATTCTTTTAAATTTTATTTTCTGCTTTAAGAACCAAAAAAATAAGATGAAAATATAGATCTGGTTTTCTCCAGAGAGGGGGGTTGTAAAGACGACAAACTATATAGAAGATTTGTTGGGGAGGAAATATTTTTTTATTTTTAGTATATATCTTACTTATAATATTAATCCCAATTCCTTCTTCTATATACTTACATAATATATATTAGACTATTATCATATTCAATTGAAAATCTATTTTTTTGTATTCTTGTGTTCTGTGTAGTTACGCTTTCGTCTTTCGTTTTCATCTTAATGAAAAATATAAGACTTATTTCTTTATTATTCAAGAAAATATATACGGAAGAGATCTACTATATACACACACACACACACACATAGAATGGAATTTACTTTTTGATTTTTCCGAAACAATGACAATATATAATGGCATACAGTAAGCAACCTCAAACACTAGAACGAAAGGATATTTTTCAGTGTGAAAGTACTTGGCTGTTGTACTGTACAAGAAAATTATCTTATGTTTTTCTTTGTTTAATTCAAAAGATGGGAAAATATTTTGTTCTGAAAAATATCGACAGATTATAGTGGATTAAATACGGAAAGCTTGAGATATTTTTGAAAATATTAATTTAAATTAGATACAATTAAATTGGATTAACTCTGTGTATACGAGTATGTACGTATATGTGCATGTATATATTAGAAGTAAGACAGATGGTAGTAATAAATAAGTTATGTACGCGGTTTTATTAAATTTTACTACTTAGATGGAGGTAATTTAATTTTCATAAATCAGATTATTCGCGAAGTAGAAAAAAACCGCATAAGTCAGTGATAATTTATTATCTTACATCGAATTTTTAACTAAAGTTCGAGTGGCATTATGCTTAGTAAAACCGCCGTACGATTTAAACATTAATCATTGTAATAGTTTTAACTTTTCTGCTATCTTGAATTTCTATTCGAACAGATTATGTTCTGTTTATCTCCCGTAAAGTTTACAATATATTTATATAAAGTGACTAAATCAAATGTTACAAGTTGGCTTAGTTCCAAATATAAGAAAAATTCTCCTCTCTATAAATCATCTATAGAATTGAATTACCGAAAATCATATTTCGTTAATTGCAGTAAGACGTAACTTAAGAGAAAGGTAAAATTTGATTTGATTTCAAATAAATTTGAGGAGAATTTGATGCGAAATAATTTTTTGCATCCTCATTGGACTAATTTTATTTCTGAAAAAGCTACTTGAATAAAATGGGTAAACTTAAATTGAATTTTGTAATTGGAGTTATATTTAAAGTAATTTCCTTTCATAGAATTGAGTAGTTTACATTCTACTTGAATATAAAATGAAAGTATATGGCTCATCCACATAAACTAGATAACATGACTGTAGTGTCTCTAAAGTACGACCAGGCTTTAGATAAAACATTTCACCATAAATGAAGTGTCTTCGATCGTTTTGTCATTGTAAACGACATTAAGTCCCTTTTCAACATAATCCTAAACCATATCATCAGAGACAAAATATGATTTTCGTATTTTTCTTTTGTTCGTTTCAAACACATCTACATAAAATTTAAAATGTACAGAATACAATTAGTTCTATTCAATAATTTTCAGATTTGAATTCTGAATATTATCGAATTATAGTTCATCAAATCGCAGTTAATTCGGTTAAACGACAACACAAAACAATTTAATCATTATATTCAGGATTTTTTTTATATTTTATACGAATTTGACAATTTTAAGAAATTTTCAAATTTTCTTAAATTATGTTAGATGTAACCAAATTTATTGAATCTATAGAATAAAAAATTAAAAATTGGAGTTCCTAGAATTTATATTTGTTTACAAAATTTATGAATTAGATAATAATATTTAAACAAATAAATCAAATTTTACAAATTTAAATAGAACTGTCAACTAGGTTAAATTAAATTTACAATTTTACAATTTTAAATAGTCCCGAATGTTTCAGAATTTTTAAAATATTTTATCTATTTGAAATAATTTTATGAAGTAACATTTCTTCGGTTCAACATGTCAGTGCACCAGACACAACTAAAAAAAGCGGATTTCTCAGGAGAGTGGTTTGTAATTCTTTTAATTTTTTACGATAAGGTAAGCTACCACACCGGTTATTAATACTTTTCCAGTAATTTCAAATGAGCTGGTTTTTGGCCGTTGCTTCAGAGTATTGGTTAGAGGGTCACTATTCCCGGGATCATTTGATTCCCGGGAAACGGGAATTATGAAATCTTATTCCCAGGATATATATATATATATATATATATATATATATATATATATACATATATATATATATATATATATATATATATATATATATATATATATATATATATATATATATATATATATATATATATATACATATATATATATATATATATATATATATATATATATATATATATATATATATATATATATATATATATATATATATATATATATATATATATATATATATATATATATATATATATATATATATATATATATATATATATATATATATATATATATATATATATATATATATATATATATATACTGTCCAATGTAATTTGTACAGTCAGTACTAGTCAATAACAATCAATACTATTTACTATTTAATACTAAAAAATTTTAAAACGCAAGAGCGTTTAAGTAGCGAACCGAATGCAAGGATCGTTTTTTAGTACAAACATTTCATGACGATGAAAACGCCCGTTTGCTTTCCTTAGATGTTTGCTAAGTAGTGAACAATCTTACAGTTTCTTTATATATATTTGTTGTTTGTAGAGTACTCTTTTGGAGAACGTGACAATAGGCAGGTTTAGACATTATCAAAGCTATAATCGTTTTGGCCAGCATTTCCTTTAAATTCGATATTTCTGTACTTTGCCGGGTTCCTTGCTCGTCACCTTCTGCTGCTGTTCCCAAACACTCATTTGCTGTGTAACCTGAGTCCGATTCCGATGCATCGCCTACAATAATCTGTTCATAACATTCCGTGCAAATTTGGTAACTGATGTTTTCAACGATTATATCAGTTGTTGTTTCGTTTCGGTTTCACCTTCCAAATCATGTCAAATCACATACGATTTTGATATTTGATTCAATTAGTAGATTAGATCCCAAATCAATTAATGACGCACGGATTGCGTCGATGGTGTTTAAAAACATTCTAGCATTGCGTCTATATACTATTTCATCTGGTTTCTTCTTTTGCATTTTTCTTTTTTACATAAAAATTTAAAAAACTTTACAACGTTTCGAACCATTTCAATTGCCGCACTCAAGTCACTTTGAATGTGCATTTTGGCTTGTTGATGGTTGTTCAACAATGAGATCATTTGGATTCGTCTTATCATCATCGGTTTCAGAGCAACTTTCATTTAGGTATTCCTATTCTATCACTATCACTGATATACTCTGGTTAATAATCTAATATCGTTTATTTCTTACACTCGTCCATTCATCTAAAGTTAGACTGAACTTTCTTTTCACTAATTTTTTTGTGAGACTTCATGCATGGTCTCAATTATTTTCTTTTTGCCAGATCATAAAACTAATATATAAGACTCATCACCAAATGGTTGCCCATCGGCAAAGTATAGTGCCGATCACTTAATGACTGACGAATAAATTCACTTTTACAAATGCCGTGAATCCAAAAACCATCAGCAGCAGCAAGTCTCACCACAATTTTTGCCATAGATTGGCGTTTCATGAAAGATTTAACAAAACCAGATGGCTGCTCAACTTTACCAAATTTTTCTACACTACCGTTCTGATTTGGGGATTCCAAAATACTACTACAGCCTGTAATATTGCAGTCGTCTTTACGTTGGTTTGGATCGATACTGTGCACACTTTCTAGACTGCCGTCTTAATCCGCTTGTATATAGAAGTTCCTTTGCCACTTAAAACTTCATTTGGACATAGCAGGCATATAGCGTTTTTTCCATTTTCATGTTTCTTGAAAGTTTTTCATACTCAGTGTTTTCAACGAATTTGGGCGAACTTCAACTCGAAATAATTCACTTACATAAAAAATTATTATTTTTGGTTTTTGCTTACATCTGCCATGTTTTGCTTCACTTTTCAAATACTTTGAAAAGTCAAGCAAAACATGGCAGATGTAAGCAAAAACCAAAAATAATAATTTTTTATGTAAGTGAATTATTTCGAGTTGAAGTTCGCCCAAATTCGTTGAAAACACTGAGTATGAAAAACTTTCAAGAAACATGGAAATGGAAAAAACGCTATATGCCTGCTATGTCCAAATGAAGTTTTAAGTGGCAAAGGAACTTCTATATACAAGCGGATTAAGACGGCATAGATAGTTGTTTAAATGAAACTGTATAGCCTTTAAAACTAATCCCGGGAAATACAAAAAACTAAATTAAAAAACAAAAAACTAACTAAATTCCTGGGAGTTACCTTCTAGTATTGGTGTATAACAAAATATAATTCTATGTCGTTGTTAGTTGCTGCTCGTCTTTTAAATTAACTTTGGTATATTCCTCCTGGAAATATGTTGTTTTATACCAAACTGAGCGAGGTTAATCTATTTTAATCTTTTCCTACTAGATGCCTAAGCAGTATTCTCATAGAGACAGCTTCTCCTCTTCAAAAGCATTTCCAAAAGTTACACAGTCTTACACTTCTTACACTTACACAGGCAATGTTACTTAGAGTTGAATATACGCGGGTACATTAGATAATTCACATGTAAGTTGACAAATTGTTCAAGTGTGCTTCCACCTTGCACCTTCAATATATTCTTGTTTTGAATCTATTCTTGTGATTGACTATGTTTACCTCGTTCCATCCATCATACCAGATGTTGTGACGTTATATTTAACAAAAACCGTGCCGTTTTGTTCATTACAAATTATTATGAAACCATAAAAATCTCCGGGTTGGATTAGCTTACCGTTTTCTTCTTTTGTTTCTTATTAACTTCTACAGATTCCCTTTTCCTACAAATTTCGTGATGTTTTTTCCCGATACAAGTTTCTCCAAGTTTCACCTGGTCATAAAAATTTCCAGTTCACAATTAGAATCAGAATTACTTCTGTTACTGCAGGATAATAAACTGCTCGAAGATACCTTATTGATGTATAGTTTCGAATCATTCGCATGCGCGGTCCTCTTTAATTTCGAGGATACTGCTTTCAAAATTACCAATCTTACATTAGGCATAGATACAATTTGGTCCGTAGCTGTACCACACTTGAGTTACATCCTCTTCACTCGTCGAACCATCCTGAGCTTACCAAGAAGCGTTGAAGGGCCTTGACATCGATCTTAATAAGAAACGTCAGGTCATCCAAATGGGAAGTTCCCATAAATTTTATTCTGCTGTACACTAGACTAGGACAGGTGCAGAGTAGATGGAGCACAGTTTCTTCCTCCTCCTCATCCCCACAGCTACGGCAGAAGTCACGGGCAGGGACACGTCCATCAGCTCACATATACCCCAATGAGACAATGTCCCGTTAAAGCTCCCATGACTTTACTAATACGGTCGAAGCGATATCAGTTGGCAGGATTTGGACCGGTTAAGTCTAGGCCATATTTGCCTTGTTCTTTCACACGAACTAGCGTTAACCCATCTGTCGTTCGTTTCATTTTGGCTTCCTCCTGAGTAAGCAGTTACAGGAAGCAAGCGGTATCTTTATATCCAGCCTGCTTTGTGATAGAAGGCATGCTGTGCCCTTACAGGGCAGCTCATTTCCCTACGATATGGAATTGCCTTGGCACCTACATTCAACGGATGTTGAACTGACCAGCCATTTCATTTAAAGATGCCAGCTTGTTCTGGGCTACCTTCGACGTCAGGAAGTTTGATTGTAGTGTTTTAATAACAGCCTGGCTATCCGTAAAAATGCGAATATCCCTCGTAGATATTACATTATACTTCAACCAGTCCATGACTTTCATTATAAGTGCTGCTTGGAACACTGCAAAAGTCGGGAAGACGGAAAGAAACGTTGACCCCTAGTGCCTCACAGAATACTCCATAGCCAACCCCTCTATCCTTTTTTGAGTCTGTCTCATTTACCCAGTCCTCTCTGAGAAACTAAGTTTAGAATTTCATCTCAACAGATGGCGAAGGGACAGCGTAATCGATAGGTTCAGGAATACCTCTGTTGCACAAGATGGTTAAGTGGCCTATGTTGTTACGCATGTTCGCATAGATAAGGATTTGAGGTGAATGGCTGTGCAAGAAGTGAGATGAAAGAGAATCTCCAAGGCTTGGGTAGGTGTGCTCTTGAGGGATCCTCTTATCCACAAGCAGGCTGTTCTTTGGATTTTTATCAAGAGTTTCAGGTTAGCCATAAATTTAACGCTGGCCACCAAACGACAACCTCTTACAGTAGTATAGGTTTGACCACTGAGACATAGAGCCAGTGCATTATAGTGTATATATATGAGGGATCCATACCCCATCTCTTTCCAATGGCATTTTGCAGGAGTAGAGCACTGCATGCGCTCACTCAGCGTGCAAGGATATTCAACGAAGACCACAATAGCAACATCATCCGCGTAGGCAACCACCCTGAAGCCTCGCCTTTCCAGGTTTAGTAACAGGTCATGAATGACCAAATTCCAAAGAAGAGGGGATAAAAGCTCACCTTGCGGTGTCCCTCTGGTCTGACGTTGCTAAAAGCCTCTTCTATATCCAAGAAAGTTTCCATGTAATATTCCTTATATTCAAGTGATTTCTCAATCGGCCCAATAAGAGAATTGAGAGCTGTTTCCACCGACCGTCCCTTACAGTATGCGTGTTAAGATCCCGAAAGCCGCCCGAGTTGATTGAGCCTTGATGTAAGCCTCTATTTGTCTTTCTATAGTAATTTTAATAGAAAACAGGATAAGTTGATAGGCCTATTGTCTTTGGAATAGCAAAGATAGCTATTTCTCGCCTTAAGTATAAATATTACTTTTGCTTCACTCCACTAGGACCATCCGGTCATTGGAGATAACTCGGGATGGAAGGACTAGAAACATAGTACTTTACTTAGCCTGGCCGCCTCCGAAGATTGTTTTGGCTGCTATTAGCTCGGACTTGTGAGTTTTGAGGACTGCTTTATCTCTGTTCCTCGCTTTCTTGAACAGTCTCCTGCATTTCGTACGAGTACCTTAGTTCTCATGACCACTAGGATGGCCGAGACTTATCCAAAGGCCTATTGATTGGAAATGTCATTGTTGCATTACCAATGTTAATCGGGATAATGTTTAAAACTGATTGTTCAATCCGATAATTATAATGTAAAATAAATAATAAAATCTTGAAGCTGGAAGGCTTAACGGTCTGAGACAATGGTTCCACTTATTCAATGCTCTCATCGATGTTTTTTAAAACCCAAATAGGTAACATTTTGTAGAGTTGTTATTTTCGTAGAAACCATAGAATACTCAATTTTGTTAACAACTGAAAACAAAATTAAATGGGCCATTATAAACTCATAATTATTATGAAAATCAGTATCTAAACTAAGACACAAGCCTTTTACAGGCGACAATCGAATGACCAGCACATTATTCATTAGTATAGGGTTTCGACAAACAAATCATTATTACTGTTGTCCTCACTGCAGATGGATTGCAGTATTTTGGATCATTTTGCCTTAGAATTTAATTATCTATAGAAATGTTAAATAAAATTTAAATAATTGGAAACAGTGTGTTTCTCACAAAGGTGTCCCGATCGTACTTAAATTGGTTTTTCAAGAAAACAAAAAATTTCCGTATTCTGATTTACAAAAAAAATTAAATTTTTAGAAGTTGGCGGGAATTTAAAGAGGGAAGAATTTAAAAATGATGCAAGTTTTTCCTGAAAACGAGCTCTCTACTCGTATCATAATTATCCGACAATTAGTTTTTATTTGACATACATTACCACGTCCGCGTATTTTCCAAATATTTAACACTCTGTAACTTGCGAAATAACAATAACAACAAAAAATTGTCTTCCATAAAATTTTTCTTTTACCAAGTACTAAACAATAAAAATGGAAAAAACATATAATTTTGATATGACTTCCGGCCTCATATATTGAATTTCAATGGTTTTGATTTTTGAAAACGTAATTTAATTTTAAAAAATTGATCATTATTGGTGTGTCCAATTAGTTTTTGATTTACATTACATTAAATTCGGTTTCACCAAAATGTTAATGAAAATCGTTTTCATAAATTTTAATCTTTAATTTTTTCTTTAAATGTGTACGTTAATTGCAATTTTAAAATAGCCCAATTTTTCAAATTTCTTAAGTTTAGAAATTAAAAAACATTTAAAAAAAAAACATAAATTAAGAAATATTTTGAGGGAAATTTGTTTAAATTCTGACAATTCCACCGAATTCAGCACTTAATTTAGTTAGTTCGCGGCAACTTTGTTGTTAACAGTACAGACCATAAATTTGTTGATTAACTTGTTGAAATTATTATAAAATTTCACTTTATACATATTTAATCCAATTAACACAATCATAAATTGATATTTTTAAATTAATTTTTAATTTTTTTGTCCCAAAACACAAACAGATAAATCCATTAAAATTTATCAATATTATTTTTCATGCTAATTAAATAAAACAGATTAATTTAATTGTGTTTATGTATATAAATATTTATTTACCTATATCCAATATAGATGATGTACGTAACTAGTTGAAATAAATAAATTTTTTATGATCATATCTTATCAGCTCCTTTCACAAAATTAAAAATAAAACACAAAATGATAATAAATTTCTGATCCTTTTTTGTTTAATTTTTATTACATCCTTGCAATGATAAAATTATATCTGTTTCTATATATTTTAATGAGTCGTTAAAATAAAAATAAATAAAATATTTTAAATTAAAAGAAAAAAAAATTACCAATTTAATGTATTTTTATCTTAATGTTTTTTCAGAAGGAATTAAAAAATTTAATTAATTTTTAGTTTATTTTCAATTTTTTTGTATTTTATTTTTGTGTTCGGTTTTATATTATCAATCAATTGTTGATTGATTATTGATAATAAATTAGAATTAATTATAGATTTTTATAATCAACCGAAAACACAAAAAAAAAAAAAAAAAAAGAAACGGTATTTAATTTATATTTATTTTATTTAAATTTTTCTTTTTATTATTTTCTACTTTGAAAAACAAAAGAATTTTAATGGGAAAATGTTTCGATGTGTTACGGACATGGTAACATCGTGCGGAACAAACTCCATCGTTATGCATGTATTATGTACCCTAAAACAAAACCAATCGATCTTAAATTAGTCAGATTGTATATTTTGTATATATAAAATACTCAACATAACAGATTTCCCGAGCGCTAATCAATTATAATAAATTTCGACATATTTGTTATATGTACATACATGTCTTCCCCAAACCAAACACTTTTTACTTTACTTAACTTAAACTGACATTTCAGTTCATCCACAGATACACAATATATTATATTCAACAGACGTTAAAATTCATCATCAAAAAAAAAAAAATCTCACCAAAATAAAAATTAAATTCCATTTTTATGTACTCAGCGCAGAAGAAGATGAATACATAAAAATGCAGTTTTATAGAACGACGAAGCCAACAACAACTACAACAAAAAAACTTAATAGAATTTTTAATTAGACTCGACACTTATATAGAGTATAATATAGAGTATAGAAAATATATTAGTTTTTATGTCGTGTAATGTCTTTTCTAATCTTTTAACATAACCATTTCTTTCCGTCTTTCGGATTTAAATAATTTTATTTTTATTTTTTTAAACCAATACCATCTGTGTGTGTAAGTAGTACATAATACAAAGTAGAGGATTTTAAAGTATGTACGTAAACGTATGTATACATATATGCATTGCATGTTTCAATATGAGAGGATCTACATAAGAGATAGATTTTCATCATTTTAATGAGAAATATCTTTTTTTTTATAGACTGTGAAAGTATTTTCATTTAATTTTTTTATTTATGGAAAATTTATTGTTATTTTCGTTTTAATTTTCAGGGTCATTCAAAATATTTGTTCTATATGTACGTGAGTCATTCATATGTTGAAGGGATTGTCATAAAATCATTTGATCGATTTGATAATTTTAAAGTTTCGTTTATTTCTTAATTCATTGAGAGTTAGAATATAATTTAAAACTTGTCTGCTGTTCTAATTAATACAAAACTATTATTACAAATATAAAGTCTATCGATTTTTGAAACGTTGGTGTGATTTTAAATTTACCTTTTTCAGTTTTTCAGTTTTAGTTATTTTACGGATATCTAACATTTTTAGAATTTATTATCAAAGTTACTGTTACTTTTATTAGAGATCTATTTAGTTATAAATTATGATAAATTATGGTAAATTACATTCATTAAGTGCACTTGAGAGGCGACTTAAAGTGGATTTAGTTTTTAGTTTTTAACTAGTTAATAATATTATTGAGCACTTTAAATGGTTGTTAGGTCTAACAACTAACAAATTAATTTTCTCTAATTTCAAGATACGCGAAATGTATGACTTTTAACACTTTTGAAAATTTGCCAAGTTAAATATTAGGTTAGGTTAGTTTAGGATGGCCGTCCTAATAGACTAGCATAGACACAATTTGGTCCGTAGCAGTACCACATTTAAGTTACCTCCTCTTCATTCGTCAAACTATCCTGAAACTTACCAAAAACCGTTAAAGTCCCTTGACATCGATCTTACTAAAATCCGTAAGGTCGTCCAAATGACAAGTTCCCATAAATGTTATTCTGCTGTACGCTAGACACTAGGACAAGTGCAGAGCAGATGGAGCACAGTTTATTCTTCCTCATCACCACAGCTACGGCAGAAATCATAGGCGGGAACACACAGTCTGCCCGCATGTACCTAAATGATATAATGTCCCGTTATAGCTCCTACAACCATACCAATTTGGTGCGGTCGAAGCGATATCAGTTATGTCAAGCGGATGTTGAACTGATCCGCCATCTGCCAGACAGTTCTGGGCTACCTTCAATGTCAGGAAGTGTGATTGTAGCGTTATACTAGCAGCCTGGCTGTCCGTAAAAGTGCGAGTATCTCTCGTAGATACATTTTACTTCAACCAGTCCATGACTTCCATTATCGCGATAAGTTCTGAAGGAAGTTTTAAAAAATTTTAAATTTATCGAATTTTTTAATAGTATTTTGTTTTTAATTAAATGGTTAAATGGTATGTATACATAAAAAATTTAAATTTAAAAAACTAATTAATTCAAAAGTTAGAATTGAAATTTTAAATTCAGAATACAATTTACAGAATATAATTTAGGATTAGTAAACTAACTATAAAATATTACAAATATTTATGAATTTATTAAACAATTTTGTAGAAGAGTAATTTGATAATTTTCACAAATTTTAAAATATTTGAAGTTTACTTATATAATATAGTTTTACAAACTTTAAAAGTCAAATGTAAAAGATAAAAGAATTCAAAACCAGGAATTCAAAACAATTAATATAATGTTACGAATTTTGACGCATTTCTGGAATTTGACATCAATTTTTTTTAGAGTTTGACTCGTTTTGTGAAATGGCAATCACATTGTTTGAACTACTAATTTTGATTTTAAATTTTTGAACAAAGTTGAGAATTTTTTTGAAATTCTAAATTTTTTATTTAATTGTGAAATTTTTTTTAATCTCTTTACATTTCCATAAAATTCAGAAATTGTATAATTTCATAAATAAATCAATTTTCTTCCAATTTTTTAAATTTCGATAAAAGTTAAATAGAGAACCTCAATTTTGGAAAGTTCTTCAATTTTTGCGAATAACATTTGAGTATAATTAGCTTTTGAAACCGAATTTTACAATTCTGAGTTCTAAATATCAATTTGAATTCTTGAATTTTGAAAATTGCACACACTCATTTTTAATAATTTACGAGTTTTACAAAATTCGATTTTAACAATATATAACATTTTTGTGTTTCTTGGACCATTCCAAATAACGACAATTTCACAATTTAAATTGAGTTTTGACATCTTACGCACAAAGCTCAAAATTTTAGGAATAATAAATGTATTGAAATTTCGAATTTCGTATATTTATAATTCAGAATTATTTATTTAACCAAAAGACATTGCTCGGATTTTCGGTTTTTTATCTCTCATTTATTAAATTGCGATATAAATTATAAAAATTTAAATTACTTTACCGATTTTTGTTTTTTTTTAACAAATTTTACGTGTAAAATTTAAATTTTGTAATTTTAATTCGTATTTTGAAATTTATTTTCCTTTATTTTTTCCTTTAATTTTAATTTTTTTAATTTAATTTTTTTTTAATTTAATAATTTCAATAAAAATTAAACGTTGAATTTAAAATTTGGAAAATTTTAGGAATAATTGTACTTTTAAAAATCTACGACCTTGAGAATATTCAATTTATATACAACTTTAATGGTTGTTGGGCATTTCCAAATACCTACAATTTCAAATTGAGTTTTTAGATATAACGTAAAAAATTTTGAATTTTGAAAATAATGAATCGTATGAAATTTCGAATTTCGTATAATTATAATTCTGAATTTAATGTTCAATTTAATCGAAATTGTGCTGATTTTTGAATTTTTCAATTTATTAAATTTCGACGTAATCTAAAAATATGTTTTAATTTTTAAATCGAATTTTGTAAAATTTTTGGAATTCTGTAAATAAAATCTAACTTAAAACCGAGTTTTACAATTCTGAATATGAAATTTTAATTTTAATTATTGGAATATGGAAAATTTTGAATTTTTTCTATTATACATATAAATTTACACATTTTAAATTTAATATGTGAAATTTCAAATTTTTAAACTAATGTTTCACAATAAGTGATTTCTTATAGACTCACTCTTCATTTACTTATAGGCGAATTTCGTATGCCATAAATTAAAAAATGTATTCAAATTAATTATGACTAAATTGGAATACATTTTGTACAAAGTATTATTGATTTAATTAAATGTGAACAATTAATTTTAAAATCTTCATAGTTTTATTAACTTTATGATATTTCTGAATCTAAATAATTATAAGACATTATGGTTTCGCGTCATGGCTTTCTGCTTTACGTAATACAAAACCACAATCGTGCCGCTGGCTACATCACTAGAAACTAGAACTTTAAGTTATTCAACATCTTCAACTAAACCGACAAGATTTAGTTGAAATCAAATTATTATTATTCAGCTCAATCATAATTTTAAGCCGTTAAAATTTGAAACATGTTAGTTTTGTTTGGAACGTTTACACGTTATATTTTGTTATAGAAATAGCCAAGCAGTTTCAACATTCTTTATTCCAACTTTGTCATTGGCATTTTCACAAATTTCTAAAATTGGCTTTTATATACCAAATAGGTTTAATATACTCAAAATGCTTCATTGTTTATCTTCAGTGGTTAACAATTTATTTGTTTGAGGAACGCAATTTATTTAAAAATTTCATTATTCGGGCAAAGAAAATTAAATGGTTAAAGCTTTCGAGACTGTCTTAGACAACCTGAAGAAGCAAAGTCCTTCTCAGATCTCTGATCTCGCAATTGTACGGACCATCTAGGTATCATCATTGTATGCACCATCTACGTCGCGGTTTGGGCTGTAAATCACCCGCATGATTCTTCTCTCAAATGTAATGAGCCATCTGTCGTACTCATCCTTCAGCGACTAACTGTCACATCCAAACATAACAACAGGCCTGACTGATCAACGCTTTATAAAGCTTCAGCTTCACGGCACTTGACAGGTGTTTTTTTTAACAGTGGCCTTAGAGGATAAAAAACCATGACTGACGGCTGCCAGCTGCACTTTACTGTCCTCACCCACACTGTTATCGTGAGTGATAAGTGAGCCGAAATATTTTAACCTTCTTACTCCCTCAAACGTGTAGTGTCAACTACTAATATATGGTGTGCCATTGTCTCTATATCCAGAGATCATGTATTTGGTTTTGATCTCATTGATCTGGAGTCTAACAGAAGCTGAAAATTCTACAAGCGGATCAAGTGTTTCCTTCATTCCGTTGTTATTCAGTCCAATTACGCATATGTCATAAGCATCTGATTGAATTGGCGATATCAAGATGTTGCTCTGAGGTGTTTCAGTTATACTCAAACATGAGATAAAAGAGTATCGGGGACCGAGCATCCCCTTCCGCACACCCGAGTGAACTACGATTCAATAACGATATTTAATTAAAGAAACCATATATCAATGACCAATTTACTTTGTTGCTTGGACAAAGAAAATATATGATTATTTCACACTTGAATCACTGTTGATAAATTAATTCAAAACGAACTTACAAATAGTTGGGTATCAAATACACACAAGGCTATTGTATATGACTTTTAAACGTGGTACACGTTGCATATTTTGATCGAGGATTTTGGGTTATATCGTCTGATGACATTTGCATTCCTATCGTCCAATGTATAAATTTGTTCCCACAAAGTAAGTGATAAGAGGGCAAAGACGTAGACAGTTGCGTGAGGTAGTGAATACTCGAATAAACCGGCATTGAACTATGAACCAATAGATAAGTGTGAAGGATCGTAAAATAGAATTTATCATCAAATCAGCGAGGAATTGTGTAGAAAGAATAAACCTAAGCTGATTTGTAACGATAATGAGTATTTATGTTTTAGGTAAATATTTGTTTTCCTAACTAACCGATCGGTTCTCAAGCCCATTCAGGTTCTAACCTAATTTCATCAATATTATACTTATATAGTCATTCGGACATGACTAGGATTCTATTTAAAGTCTGGCTTAATTTTAAATAAATTATCATAGACTTTTTAGTTTGGTATCTATTACATCCTCTCTTTTGATTCAATCTTTCCAATTCTATTGAACTGTAAATACAATTTACTTTCTTACATTTATGTAAAATTAATCATAAAAATAATTTTATAGTTAATTTGAATAGAGATTAACTCAAATTTGAAGATTTTTGAGGTTGGACTAAAATCACTTTAAAATTTTGTTAAATATGCTTCTTCCAAAAATATAAAAAAAAATGTTTATGTTTAAGCACGCTCTCACGAAGCCGCAAAAATTATATAGCGGGATAGTCAGGGTCCCGTGTAAAGAATTGTTTTACTTTTAATTTAATATCTATACTTAAGTTACCATTCAAATTTAAATTGAAATACATATTTCAATATTGGAAATTGAAAAGAAACCACATTCTACACAATCTTAGAATTTAAATACAATCTTAGTGCTGCTTATTCCTCTTTAATTGTCCATTGGATAAAATTAATTAATTCATTACATTCGAATCAAGTGATAATTAATTAGATTAACACTTTGAGCAGAGTTTGATAAAAATTTGACTTGAAACGCGAAAATTCTACAATTACCACTAGTAAAACGTCACTAAAATTCCCATCATTAGGAGTTAAATTTGAATGAAATTTAAACTTATTCGAATCAAACTAAATCTGTATTTCTCACAAATTTAAAGAGAGTTTTAACAAATTCGTACATTTCCATATTTAAATTTTAGTCAAGTTAAATTAGAAAAAATAATGACCTACAATAAATTTAATTGAAGTTTTAAATTTTAAAATAATGAAACAAATGATTTACTTTACATTAAATTTACTTAAAACAGAGGCATAATCTGTTCAATCTCGTTAAAATTGGAATTTTTAGAGTTCCCTAATTAGGCAAAGGTTACGTACGTCGAATATAAGACAAATAAAGTTTATTATTTTGCCAAAAAAAACAAAAAAAATTCTGATTTATGATTTTAAACATTTTTCATGTCACTTAATAACAACAATACAAAATTTAATAAAAAAAAAATCGTGCATATTTAAATTAAGTCACACGCCACATGTCACTCACTCATTGTATAAAAATTTGACTTAAGTATATTAAGTATATTCAGTTATATTATATAGAACGCGTTTATTTCAAAATTTTAATTCACATTAATTGGTATTCGGTACACATACTCGAACATACATCAAAAAAACCAAAGTGAAGTATCCATATTATAGTGAGTGAGAGTGGCATTGAAACTTTTGTTTTATTGCTTAACAATAAATTTTATTTTAAGCCAATCTATGTAAGTCAAAACTATAAAATAAAAACTTGGTTGTTTTTTTTTTGCATCTGACCTATGTCGAATTGATTAACATTTTATAAACCAAAATATTTTTTATATAGTAATGTGGCGCCACTTGCAGTTTTATTTTTAGAATTTTAATTGTCTGTATCGTAATAAAGGTTAAGTCGTATATATACCGCAACGTACATAAATGTACGTATGTATATAACTTAAGTGTTGTTAATTAGTGAGACATTTAAGACATGCTACGTATATCTCAGTAAAACCGCTTCCTAAACAATTCATATATTCCCCGGTATATCGTCTTTCCCGTATATACATATATGTACATATAGTAATTATTCATAATTACTTTAATTGAAGACAAATTATCCAAATTGAGTGAAAACCACAAGAAACCGAAAAATACAAAATTGCGTGTCTTTCAACTCAAACTTGCCTTAAAGATAAAAACATAAAAACGAAAATAAAAAAATTCGATTAATTCATCGTATGTATGTTGCAACATTGCATCGTTTGTGTATATACATAATATGTATGTGTATATATATAGTCTATATGCTTGATCATGTATATATATATATACTCGTATATATGGGCGCACAGTTGGAAATACATTTTGTGTTTTACGATTGAGATAAACCTCAGAATGTGTATATGGGATCATTACATTATATTTCCTTGATAATACGTACGTATATCGCGGAGGAAAGAATTGGTGCCACAGAGTATAAATTTATACTTACATACACTGAATGACGATCATGTAAGTAATCAGTTGACACTCTATGACATCGACTTAAGTATTTTTCTAGTTAAATTGAAAATAAAATAAAAACACAAAAAAAAAATACTGTTTCTTAATGAGGTAATAAAAATTTATTACATCGTAAGACGGTTTATTCTCTGTGATGATGATGATGAAACAAAGACATTTTTTTTTTGGTTTTTTGTTTAGAAGTTAGTATTATAATTTTTTATTTTGGTTTTGGTATAAGACAGATCAACCCACAAAATGTCACTGTACTTTCAATTAATCGTCAAATCAATATAACTATTTTTTTGTTACATATACAGTTAACCGAATGCACCGCATATACCATATATTATACAATCCTTGTGATAATCACGATATAATATATGTATGTATAAGACTTTCACACTGTCTATATAGTTTTTTTTAATACGCCTACAACTATTACTTTGAATTTTATTTTTTAGATGTTGTATCTTTAGCTAAGATGCGATATGATCACAATCTTGATGATGACATTCAAATATCAAGAGAAAAGACGAATAATAATAATTTTATTACATTCATTCGTTATGTACTATATACATATATATACATATATACATAATACATACATTATAATGAAACCAAATTCTTAAGAAGAACATATGTCCCAAGACTGTTTTTATTAAGCTCGATATAATTTATTTGATATTTTGGATCATCCATTTATTTTGGGACTAAGACGCCTTTCAAATTTTTGGGTGGCGCAAATTTTATAAATTAACCATTTAATATATATATATATATATATATATATATATCGTGATCCATATGTATACATATATGCATATTATAATATATACAATGTGATCGTATGTGACATGTAGTATACATATATATAGGCGACATATTTCACTGCATGCGTGCGCTATAAAAAAAAATGTAGTTCAAAAAAATTATGAAATATTTAACAAAATGTGTATATATTTACAAAAAGAAAATGTCACATGTTTGTCCATAAAATAAACTCATAGAATGTGTTGTAATATAGCCCGTAAGAGTTAGAGTTACAATAAAAAAAAATAAAAAACTATAATTTGTTGCTGTACAGCAACAGCTATATAGGAATGTGTTTCTTTTTGCCTTCTAAACATAAATTAAAATTTCATTTTTTATAATCTCATTAAAAAATCATAATTAAAAAAATTATGCATTCGAGAAGTGATTGAATTATGGTGGAATAAATGGGTGAGAAGGACGTAAAACCGCTTTAATGTATTTTTCATTCGAAGTCATTTTTGTGCATACTATATCGTAAAATATTTATGGTGTACAGATGGATTTATATAGTTAAACCGAAGCGCATTCTAGTTATCTGCTGGTAAATACAAAACGCAGACAAATTAGAAATAAAAATTATTTAAGAGAATGATGACTGATCTTGACAATAATTTCCATTTAGAGATTTCTAATAAGCTAGAAAAGCGGATAACTTCTTAATTAGGTTAAACAATTTCGGAGTTCTTCCTAACTGAGTAAGTTTAAAATTTAAAATTTTATACCAAATTCTTGGTTCTTTAGCAACAATTATTTTGATTTTTTGAAGATGTTGACGCTCGGGACTACTTTACTTCAGCTACAATAAATATTGCTGTACCAACTGGCATTACAATTTTTAGTTGACTTGCAACTATGCACGGAGCTCAATTATCATACTCCCCATCACTTCATGACCTTTAGAATTTGTATTTTTATTCACAATTGGAGAATTTACAGGAGTTGTATTAGCAAACTCTTCTATTGATATTATTTTACACGATTGCTCATTTACATTAAGTTCTATTATAAAGGGTGGTTAAATTTTAAGGGCCGATGTTGTCTTTGAATAAAACATAAATTATTTATGAAATTATTGTCAATTCTTTTTATTATGATAATATGGTATTTTATGATAATATGGTAAATTATGTATGGAACAAAATATCGGCCAAATGGCCGCCACGACCTCGGCGGCACACCTCCATCCGATGGTCCAAATTTTCGACGACGCTTATGCATAATTGAGGTTCTATGCCATTAATGGACCGAATTATCTCATTCTTTACCTCTTGAATTGTTGCTGGCTTATCGACGTACACCTTTTCTTTCAAATAACCCCAAAGAAAGAAGTCCAACGGTGTCAAATCACATGATTTTGGCGGCCAATTGACATCGCCACCACGTGAGATAACACGACTATTGAATTTGTCGCGCAAAAGAGCCATTGTTTCGTTAGCTGTGTGGCAAGTGGCACCGTCCTGTTGAAACCACATATCGTCCACATCCATATCTTCCAATTCGGGCCATAAAAAGTTCGTTATCATCTCACGATAGCGAACACCATTCACAGTAACTGCCTGACCGGCCTCATTTTGGAAAAAATACGGCCCGATGATGCCGTCAGCCCATAAACCGCACCAAACAGTCACTCTTTGTGGGTGCATTGGTTTTTCGACAATCACTCTTGGATTATGATTCGCCCAAATCCGGCAATTCTGCTTATTGACGAATCCACTGAGGTGAAAATGTGCCTCATCACTGAAGATGATTTTCTTCGAAAATTGATTATCCACTGTAGCCACTTCTTGCCACCATTCTGACCATTGACGACGTTGGGAATGGTCAAGATGCTTTAGTTCTTGAGTCAATTGCACCTTATACGAGTAAGCGTGTAAATGGAAGTCTTTATGCATAATGTTCATCAACGACGAGCGTGAGAGGTGCAATTGTTGGGCACGACGACGAGTTGAGGTGGACGGCTCTTCAGCCACACTATCGCGAACAGCAGCAATATTTTCTGCAGTACGAGCTGTACGAGCATGCACTGGTGTTTTAAAATCTCCTACAGACCCGATTTGCTCAAATTTTTGCACGATTTTTCCGATTGTACATGCATTTTGATTTGAACGCCCATTTTCATAATAAGCCTGAATAACTTTAACGCGTTGCTCGATTGTGTATCTTTCCATGGTTCAAATTGAGTTAGTCTGAAATTGAGAAATGTCAAATGAAATGCAGAAAAAAGCTTGACGTTTAGGTGTGGTTCACATTCAACATCGGTTAATATATTCAACATCCCTTAAAATGTAACCACCCTTTAGCAGGATTTATCCATTGATACCCCTTATTAATCAATAAATTCACAATAATAATAAAAATACAATTTGCTGTTATATTTTTAGGAGTAAATTTAGCATTTTTTCCCCAACATTTTCTAGGATTGGCCGGAATTCCCCGACGATACTCCAATTACCCCGATCCTTACACTTCATGAAATATTGTTTCTACTATTGGATCAACTATTTATTAATTAGAATTCTGATATTTTTATTTATTATTTGAGAAATTATAGTAGTTAAACGACTAGTAATTTATCCAATTCATTTAAATTCTTCTATTGAATGATATCAAAATCTTCCTCCAGCAGAACATAGCTCTTCAGAATTACCTTTATTAACTAATTAGTCTAATTTGGCAGATTAGTGCAATGGATTTAAGCTCCATATATATAAAGTATTTCTTTTATTAGAATCCCACTAATGGCAACTTGATCAAATTTAGGATTACAAGATAGTGATTCTCCTGTTATAGAACAAATCACATTCTTCCACGATCACACATTAATAATTTTAATAATAATCAATATTTTATAAGTGGGATACGTAATAATTACACTAGAATTTAATAATTTTACTAATCGATACTTATTATCCGGATAATTAATTAAATTTGTTTGAACAATTTTACCCGTTAGTATTTATTGCTATACCCTCTCTTCGTCTTCTATAATTAATAGATGAAATGTATATAGCTCCTCCATTGCCCTAAAACTTGACTCATATATAATTCCTACAACAGATTTAAAATTAGAAGAATTTTGATTATTAGATGTAGATAATCGAATTATTGTACCTATAAATACTCAAATTCGAGTATTAGACTCTGCTGCCGATGTTCTTCATTCATGAGCAATACCGGAACTTGGAGTAAAATATTATGCTACACCAGGCCGACTAAATCAAACGAGTCTTTTAATTAATTGGCCTGGATTGTTCTACGGACAATGATCTGAAATTGATGGGGCTACTCATAGATTTATACCAATTGTCATTGAAAGTGTTCCAATAAGCTACATTATTAATTAAATTACAAATTTAAAAAAATTGATTTAATCAAAGTGTTTTCAAAATTTGATATTTTTTTTAATTTTTTAGAATTTATAAATGTTCTGAACCGGATAATTTAGTCGAGTATATAGATAGTCATGCGAGTGATTTACGGCTCAAAACGCGAAGTAGATGACACATACCGAGCTCTGTACAATATCGAAATCCGAGATCTGATGAAGATCCCCTATATTGTACATGAAATTAAACCTCAACGAGTACGCTGGCTCGACCACGTTGTGCGTGCTGATCCGGAACGAATTGTACAGCGTACTCTGAAAGGACAGCCATCATATGGTAAAAAAGAGGGCGTTGTAGACGACGATGAATCCACGGTATAGAGAACGACTTGGCCTCTTCAGATTGTCTAAGACAGTATGAAAACCAAGCCTAGGATCGAAGCCGTTGAAACCAGATTTTTGACACAGTAAGGGGCCTGTACCAGCCTTTAAACATTGTATATTTATTATTTTTATATAGACAGTAATAAGGTCAAGTTGATTTAGTGAGTATACGAACACTAAAATTATCTCGAACCGTTCAGTAAAACGAAAGGGGCGAATAGTTTCTCACACTTAACAGAACCCAACCCGAAGCCACTAACTTCTGTTTATTCATTTTTAGTCAGACCCTAAAACGCAAAGCACAGTTATTTTTTCAAAATCTTCCAAAAAGTAATATGAAAGTGATGATTTAATCTCATCACTTTGTTCGTAAACCCAGTGCTCAATTAGTTGGTGCTTACTATTTGACCCAATTACTAATTCAACGATTAAAAACCAACAAAAAAATGGGCAACAAACATTAGGATATTTTTGAACAACATTTTAAAAGGGTTTCAGCCCTATATCATCCGTCCAATATGCCTAGCATATTTTTTGTATAAGTAGAGCTCGGCTCCAATCTTTGGTTTGGATTTCCTAGAATATTAACTATATGTAAAAACTTTGATCTGAAAATCGAATGCCGACATCATCGAAGTTCTTTGTTGTGGTCAGGGATGGGCGAGGTAGATTACGCCATGTAATCTACGCGGTTGTCAACACGTAAAATATTACGTATATTACTTGGCAATATTTTGTGTCAACGTCGACAGTTCAGACAACATCAACAATCTACGATATTTTCGATTTTTCAACTCGAATGAACCACTGGTACTTGTAAAAATCTTAAACGAGAAAACTGTATCACGAAAACTAGTTTACTAGTTATTAACAAGTACAGCATATTTTTTATTTAATCACATCCCTGCGAAATGTTAGAAACAACGATACAAATTGACAAACCATAATTTAATAGTTTTAGTCTTAGTTTTTTGTGCGCTAATTATATGGAATACGAAGCTTCCAAAAACAATGTATATCTACATATGTAACATATAATAAAAGGTCATTCAGGTTACATTGAATTGATGAAATTCTAAATTTCTCGAGATAAATTATAGAAATATAATAATTTAAAGCTTTTCTAACCTAATTTAATTTACTGCATACAGGATAAGTTAGACTAAAATACATTGAAGGATACTTTAAAACGGTCACCGTTCATATGTCATATCGCATTGATCTCCTAAAGAAATTTAGTCAGAGACGTTGTCTTCGTTGTTGATACTGTCTATCTGTTGTCTATACGGATTATCGACAATACAATACGGCAAACCAATTGGTCATCTATATATTCCCACACCAAATATTACCGCGGTCAAAGGGCGTTGTTTTACAACATGACGTAGCCACCAAAAATTACTTCTATAATCAATAATTCAGGTTATGCTGATTTATCTCTCCGCATGCTTTGTAAAAATAGATTTGACCAACAAATAATGCAGAACGTAAAAAAAGTTCTGTTGAATCCTAATTGTTGAATCCTCAAGACCCCATTAGCAAAATATACCATTCAATATTCATTCCTGTAATATACAGAGGTAAATCAATCTCACTGGGTTCAACCCTAGTATTGACCATTAGCTCTGTTGAAAGCAGTATTACTTACTTTGGTTGCCATGATGGTTGGTAGCAGTTCATCGAACAGAAGCCAGTGTGATGCAGTAACTGTTCGAAATTGTATATAAAATATGCAGATTTAAATCACGTCATGCGTCAAATCGTTATTTCCTATTATAAGCATTATGAATATAAGTTGAATGCCCTAAAAATCAAAGTATACATTCAACTTATTACGCTCAAGTTCAAACACAATTTCTAATTTTTTCAAATTTTGCTTAAATCACTTAAGATTTCGTAACAAATCTACGTTTTAATACTCTTTAAATTTTAATTCAAATTTGATTCAAGTCCATACTAGAATTAAAGCTGGAATTTTATTTAAGAAAATACATATACGCAAACTGAAATATGGTAAAATATTTTTTCAACTCAATGTTTGATTTTTAAATCAATTTAAATTTAAAATCCACTCAAATTTTGTTCAAGTCAAAGTGCAATATTATATTATTTTCACTCATACAATTTATCTAAAAAACCATTATAGATTTTGTCTCAAATTCATATTAGAATTCTATTCTGGTATTTCACTTAAGCAAATCCACTCAAATACTGTAAATAGTTATAAATTAAATTGTACTCAAATTTTGTTGAAATCTATACGATAAAAATGTTATTAAACATGTTTAAAATTTAACTAAACTCTATAGTACAGTTCTACCTTGAATTTCGTTTTTAAAAAATCCACTCAAAATATCTAATTTTTTAACATTTGCCAAAATTCAAATAAGTATAAAAAAAAGGACATTTTGTAAAGCTGAGCATTTTTACCTCCACCCTTCGATTTCAAGCAATGTTTTTCATTTGCTAGTTTTTCTCGGTTGCTCTTTTCATGTGCTCAATATTCTGACTGACAATTATAGAGCAAACCCCATGTGCATTTAGCCCTTGACATAATAACCAACGCCGTTGCTTAGGGGATGCTCATTGTTTTCTCAATAAAATTTAATATTTTAAAGCAAATTTAAAAGTTCAGCAGTATTGCTAACAATAAGCTGTATTCTACATCTGCCGAATTGTCTTGCAAAAATAGTTGTTTTAGATTTTCTATTTTATTCAAGATTAGGTCATTAACACTAGTTCATAAGATTCTTATTTAAAGATTTGATTTGATCTCCCCAAAGTTTATATGCTTGAATGAGACTAGGGTTAGTAAGATTTTGCATTGAATCTTTAACTTGCAAGTATAAGTATACTTATACCTTTAAAATTGTCTTAAAAAACGTGAGCAAATGTAGGTTACACGCAAAACGCTGACATCGCAAACTATTTTGATCGCTAATGACAGGATTTGAATTTAGCTGCTGATCTCGAGACTAGAATCAAGCAAAAATCAAAATTCGGCTGACTTAGTTCACAAAAAAAAAATTTTTCATTCCGTCCCATGCTAAACTCATTCCGCTCAGAAAAGAAAATCGTCCGATCATGAACTTTTGCGCCAATTCTCACAATTATTTGCATAGTGTTTATGAGCTCGATAATTGATAAAAAAAACATCTAATTGTTGTTGTTGTTCTGTTCGCAAATAGTACAAAATAGTTGCATAATTATGGTTAATTTGTTAACCCTTTCTTTTAGCGCGCGAAAACCATTTCGCTGTCGTTGCGCAATCCACTTAAGTGGAGATAATTAGTTTTAAAAAATAAAACGTTTCAAATAAATAAATAAGTTTAAGTGAAAAGAATGAATTCCATGAGAATAGATAGATCCTGATTAAATGAAAATCTTTCGTGTAGTACAAAATATTAACAAAAAAAAATCGATTCTCATTAAATGAGACTCGAAATCCGATATGACATAGTTTTTTATATTGTCACTAGACTAGAATCTAGGTTCAAGGCATATGACTTGATTATCCCATGAAACGAGATATAAATACGTAGATACCATTTTCCATTCATTGATCGGTGTTCAGAATGATTAAAAGTTTAATTAAAAATTTAACATTTTTCGTTCATGATTAAAAGTTTTAAAATTACTATTACCGTAAACAGTTCAACCAGATGATATAACACAAATTAAAATTTATAATTTAGAAACGCTACTTGTGTAGGTACTTACTATAAATTGCGTCAAACGTTTATAAAAATACCTATTATTAGACATACATATCACATGATCCATATTAAATGATACAATTCAGTTCGGTTTCCAAATTTAACATAAATAAAATTAAATTTACTTTTATACATCAATTTAAACGGAATAGTTACCCGAGATTAAAATTTCTCAACACTTTTTATAATTATATTTACTTTATTTACTGAGAGCCTTAGTAAAATGGTTTAAAAAAATTTATCATGAACAATGTCATGACAAATTTTTTTTAAACCATTTACAATTTATCCAATTTTATTTGCGTACAAAATTAAATTTCACTGAAATCCTAAACTGCTTTATAAAATAATTGCCAGCTAACTTACGAGTTAGAAATTTAATGTACAAATAAATCGTAAACTACACAAAATTATGAAAATTTTAAAGCCAAATATAAATTTGTTTCACCTTTGAAGAAAAATCTTCACTAGTCATGGTTTATTTGTATGTTAGATTGTTAGTTTGAGATATTTCATAATTTTATATGTGGTCCAAACATGAAAAATAGTTACAAAAACTATCGATTGGCATTACAATAGCACATAAAGTTAAGAAACTATATTGCATGAGGAAGTTTAACTAATGCTGAAATAGATTTCCCAGCAACTTCTGAATTATAAAACCATAGTTGAAGAAGTTATTCATTTGAATAACATCATTATGATGAGTTCTAAAGACATCTAATAAATCTACAGATTCATGGCAACTTTGATAGGTCAGATGTCATATACAGCACTTTCGAATTCTACACTCTTGTTGGTTTAGTAGTTGAAAGGAACTGGTATATCAGGTTCAAATGTTCAAATGATCATTCATCAGGTTCAAATGTTCTTTCTTGGTGAAAGATGGTATTAGTTGTCTGTAGCATTCGTAAATGTAATATTCAACGTAGTTAACAATAATTAAAATTAGTTTTGTTATTCAGAACTTATGAAAGATACGATTACCGTTATGTAGTTGTCCTTAGAGCTACCTACCAGTAAATTATTTTTTTACCGATTTGTTATATATTTTTCATAGAACGCCTTGTTGAACAAAGTTTTTCGAATAATGCCTATATAAAAGTACACTTTCTATTCAAGAGATAAATGGCATTTCTAACTAAGTCTTATTTACGTTTTGAAATACGTCGTCCTTTTAATTTAATTGCGAGGGAAAAAGATATTTTTAGTCAACGATTTTAGGCATTTAGGTCACCGAAGAATACGAGGAGGATTGATAAGTTGATTAAATTTTCTTGTTGAATTCCGAAAAAAGTTGTCTCAACTAAATTAGCTTAGAAGATGGGGCACAAACTAGTTTATCTTAGACCATTGAATCCTCCGACATTATTCAACGGTACCAACCCAATTAGAATAATGTCACACTAATACAGTCATAACTCTACCAGGAAAGGCAGAGTTGGGATTATAGGAAGATCTGCATCCCCTACATCTTTTTAAATATCAACAGACTACCTATGTACAGTTCCATCAGATCAAAATACAACTATAGTCCCTCGTAAAAATGTACTCTACTAAAACAAGTGAAGTTTGCGTATACGGGTGAACTTATTCGATAAACAGCACAGCGGTGAACTTAAAGAATCTGAGTTAGAAAGTTAAGCTTATTACTAGGATCCTATGTATCATTAGCGAGCAGTCCATTCTATGGGCAAACCAATTTCAATTTCGCATGATCGACTGACAATTATATTTAAAATAAATCAAACATTTAACAATTGAGTCATTCATCTGTACATTTTTCCTCTTTTTCTTCTCTTTTAATACTAGGCGTACTCGTAGCTTGTGCTCCATACACCAGTTCTGCGGCTCCATTTAGCCGGCATCTCGAGTGATGAACCATTTCTGTATGAAACAAATTCCTATATTTTAGGATACAACTTCGTTTAGCTAATTGTAATAAATAGGTTTTAATTATTTCAAATTTCGTAAATGATGAATCTTTCTAAAATCATAAACTTTCTTAAAATTTGTTTGCTGAAAAATCAAATATACGAGGGAAGTTCAATAAGTTCGGTAAATCTATATGAAATAACGGTAAATTTCATTCAAACATATTTTTATTTTTCAATATAATCTTCACTCACGCTAATGCATTTAGTAGACCTATTAATTGATTTGTACAAACTATCAAAATAAAGTGATTTCTCTTGTTCTTCAAACTATTCTTCTAAACGTCATTTAAAAATCTTAGCCTCCTTAATTTTTTCTTCAAATTTGTAAAAAGGAAATAATCACTTGGGGTTAAATCTAGATTGGTGGATGCGGTATTTCATGGAACTTGCACTCTCGTAAGGTTTTGTTGTGCAACATTCACCTTATGAACTAGTGCATTGTCATGTAAAAAGCAATATTTTTTGCTTGACTTGACCTGGTCTTTTTTCCCTGATAGTATTTTTCAATTTATTCAAAAGCCCCGCATAATAAGCCCCTGTTGTTATGGTCTTATGAGGTAAGTAGTCATTCATAAAGATTCCATCATCTTCCCAAAAAATTTGCAATTATCATACCCGTAGATGGTTGAACCTTAAACTTTTTCGGTGGTGGATTTCCCTGCGATATCCATTACATGATATTACCTTAAAGTTTCCACTCCATAGTTTTTTTGGTCCATAGTCAACTTTCGCGGAACCCATATTGCACTGACTTTTGATAGCTTAAGATGATTCTGTCAAATTGTGCTAACACTGCCAATAGATATATGTAATATTATACTTAATTTTGAAATTGTGATCCGCCTGTCTTCCAATATAAGATCACCGGTTAAAATCACCATTTCGTGAGTATAACAGCGTCTGCCAGTCTTCCGCTGTGGAGGTCATCTTCCAGCGATTCTCTACCTTGTTTGAATAGAACGTCGTTTTATAAGACGAGCTAGATTCTCTGTAAACATTTTTCGCTCAGCTTTCGAATTTAATTACAGCACGATGTTCCATATTTTCCAATTTTATATTAATTCACTCACAGAAACTAAATGAAACAATCTCTTTTCATGACATTTGGTTTTTGTCGGTAGAATAAATAGAGTAATAAAAACAAACACAATAAACAATGTATAATACTCGTACCTGGATATCATATAGATTAACCGAACTTATTGATCTCCCCTTGTACCCTTGTATAGTGAGTTTCAAAATAAGTATTTGAAGAGTAAATATATAATATATATAGTATATATGTATATATATATATATATATATATATATATATATATATATATATATTATATATATATATATATATATATATATATATATATATATATATATATATATATATATATATATATATATATATATATATATATATATATATATATATATATAATATATATATAACCTACAAAATCCCTCGATAATTTCAGGGATGACAATGAGTGTGTCAATCTTCCGGTTAAATAAATGGAGCACTAACATAAATGTGTCTTAGGCGTTTAAACCCTCCGATATTATTATGGCACACGAGCAAAAGTAAATAGGATGATGGGTTCCACTTTATCACAAACTTATTGAAAAATAATTGTTAAACATTTGGTATGTTTACCAAGAAAATAAGCGGCGAAGCAGTCGATGGTCTGAGTGGTGGGCGGCACTAATTCATGAACCCTCTAATTTTCTTATATTTTCCCTTCATACGCTCAATATTACTGAATTAATAATACTATTTATTGTTAGTGCTACCAAGCACTGCATATAGATGACATAAAAAAGGGAGAAATCCATTAAATAATCCGATCGCATTTTACTTCCTAAATGGCTTCCTGAAATATGATTACCTGGCCTAGTTGCCTTGTTAAGTGATTCTCGCTAAATGTTTATCCCGAGAGATCAAAATCAAATTCGTTACATCGACAGACTTAAATATAATAGACATAACGGCCTGATTTCTGCCAGCTCTAGCCTTAAAGTCACCAATTACCATTCTAACATTGTGTGAGTCTCAGAAAATATGTTCGTGCAATTTAGGTTTACGAGACACGTAAGTGCCCCGACGACAGGGTCTATGGATGAGTTAACTCATATATAATAAATGTGTCTTCAAAATAAAGCTACAAAACAATTCGCTTAAAAATATATATGATTAAACCATTTTCTAAGCAGGATTTAAATCCGGAACGGGCACACAAGATCAAGACAAATTGTAATCATTTAATTGACAAGGAATGATTGAGAACATTGTCAATAAAAATTGACACAAATCAATATTAACTTTTTACTTGACATGTACATTGCAGAGCATCAATATAATACATCAATTTTCATTGAAATTGAAACTGCCAAGTAACATTAATCGTTTGTATAGAACGCCTTGTAGATTTATACCAAACTTAGAATTTGATTGAACCACAAATTATGACAAATTTCACTCAAATTTTGAATTTGTCTCCGATATATAAATATAACTCAAATTTTATTTTTTAAATATTGTAGTCAAGATAAATAATCAAGAATTCCAACAAATTACGATCGAATAAAAAAAATTGAGTTAAATTTGAATACCATTTTGAGTGGAAGTTCATTCATGACTGCTTGTAAAAGTCACAAGTAACGAACATTAATTTTTTATTGTTTAAAAGTAAAAATGTGTAAACACCATAATAAAGCACAATTGCGGTATGCATAAAACTGTCATACCATATATTTTGTGCTTATAACATAACAATACATTTTAGCACATAGTAAAAACTGTTTTATTTAAATACATAATTTTAATGTCAGATTAAAATATATAAATAACGTAATGATTATTTTAATGGTATGTATTTAGAAATTTTTTATTATAACACATATTTTATGTATATTAAATATTTCAATTGTATTGGCGTTATACAAGTGGAACAGATAAATTTTTATTGAGTGGTTTTTTTGTGTAAATGTGTGTCTGGCAGTACGATATCTCCAAAAATTCCCATCATACGAGTATACATATATAGTGGACAATTGTATAACTTTTATTCTATTCATATTTTTTGCGAAATTATTAATAAAAATCAAAAAATGCATTTTTCAGAATCGAATATCGTATTAAATAGGATGTACCCTTCAATGGAGAGTATATTTTTTATGCATTATGTTATAACTCCATCATACATTATACTCGTATATGTATATACATATTTTATTACAAATAAATTGAAAATATTGGAAAATGAGGATAAATATGGTTGGGCCCCATTTCAGGATATATTGCATACATACACACACAATATAATATTTTTAGTTTAATTGAATTTTTAAATTAATAATGAAAAATACATATAAATGAAAATTATTTGGGTGGTATGACTGACATCTTTGATTGGGTGACGGTACCCTATTTATATCGATCGGTATTTAATCAACCGTGCATGTTATAAATTTAATATAATTTTCAACAACAACAAAACCTATACAATTATATAAACATGCTATTTACATATTTAATTATTCTCCAATCACTATAAATTATTATTAAAAACACTTATTTATTATACTTTATAGAGAAAGACATAATAAATATATGATAATATATCGAAATGAAATATAAAATAAATAAAAACTGCTTATTTATTTTTATTACGTAGGGGTATCAAGTTTTTCTCAAAGAAATTATAAATTCCGCTTAAAGACTGTTTCACATGGAAGATTTTTATATCTTTGATGTTAAAGTATCAACAGGAAATTATATTGATCTGTCGATGAATTTATTTACCTTCTCTACTTTTTTTTGTGGATTGAGCACAGTTATGTTAGTTTTCTATATATACACACATATGTGTATAATGTATGTTATCAGGAAATCATTAAATCCGCATTTTAGGTATTATACGTCTTCTTAATATTTAATATTTGATTACGACTTATATATTTTTGTTTGCTTATCGTTTTTGATGATGATTCATGCAAGTTTTTTTGACTCCCTTTATTATCATTACACACAGAAAACAAAATAGTTTGTGGTTCAATATTATGTATGTACTCGTACGTACATAGCGAAAATTCCCAGAAAAATCATATCTAAATTTGTTTTTTTTTTATTCACCCAAAATGACATCATATATTTACGCTATACACAATAATAATTATTCATTTCACATATGGCATAAAATAGTAAAATTTAAAATTGTGCGGTATGTATATTTTCATCTCAAATATCGACGAGAAGAAAAATATTTTTCTTTCAACTCTATGTACACACACACACACTATTTCCAGGTTCTAATTACACGGAAATTAATTTTTTTTTATGTCTAAAATTTAAAACAAAAAATAATTGCAAAATGTTTTTTTTAACGTACATATGAAAATATTTCTTTTGATCGTGAATGATGAAGAAAATAATAAAAATTTTAATTTACATTTTACTATAAACTGTTGTTGACTCTTTAACAATGAGTTTAATACATGTATATGTACTTCAAAATTTGCATGTGCTATGCTGATTGCGTATATGGATGGCATAGGTGGCGAACATAATTCCTGCGAGCTATTATTATATTTTACTTATGTCTATACAAGTTGACTTCAACGGTTATTGGATTTTGTCACTGTGCAAAAAATTTAAAGTTGATGGAAAAAACAGAATGACTACTGGCATTGCAGTATAATTTTTTTTTTTCATGTCACATACAAAAGTATATTTTACAAATAGAACAAATAATAAATTTAAATGCTTTTAACAAAATTTTAATTTATTTGTGAATTAATATCAACAAATTACATTGTACTTACTGTCACAACATAACCTTTATACTTATTTAAATAATTAATTTTTTATCAAATATCAATTTTAACAAATTTCAAAATAATTACCTAAATAATTGAATATACTCTAAATAAATTTTATAATTTATTTAAAGAATTTAAAATTGTGTCTTGAACAAAAATTTTATTTGCTCTGGAGTCTAATATTTGACTAAGTAAGGGGCCAGTAATGGCGTTTAAAACTGATAATAATAAATTGGTATTGGTATGGTGGATCCGTTATTGGCTCTCCACACAAAATGCAAGTTGAATACACCTGGATAAGGATATGTTTCTGTGGTTGATTGTAATAAAATAAATAAATGATGCTAAAACTTCCAGCTCGCGCTAAAAACACATTAACCATAAAAACGCAAAATAAAAATAAACGAAAATAAATTTTAATTTAATTTAAAAAAAAAAAAGAAAAAAGAAAATGTAAATAAACACTTCATAAAAACTAAAAATATATTTATTATAATTATTAGTTTTATAACATTATGGGTTTTTAGAATTTTTTGGTGAATGTGTTTATTATATGTAAATGATTTATTTAGTTTTAAGTATTTTTTAATTTTTTTTAACTTTATTTTTAATGTATGTACATATGTATAATTTGCGCGATATGTGTGTACCATGTACATTATTTATAGATTGATTTGTTTATATAATTATCGGAGAATATTATTGGTAGTTTCGCCTCTATTTAATTCGATGAAAATCAAATTTATGTACATTCATTGATTTTTTCATAATATTTTGGTAAGCATTGACCCTCATCACATGTGGCGCAAAACTAAACAAAAATTTGGGAATATTTCTGTTTTTTTTTGTTTATTTTGGAATTTCGAAATTATAATCTATAAAATGATAGCTGATTTATTTTATACATAGGAATATTGTATATTTCTTAATTTTTAGTTTACAGAATGTACGTACATAGGATAGGTTCAGCTTCATGACAACTGTTGATATATGTAAATAACGTCAGTTAACGTCAGTTATTAATTAATTTGTATAACGCTAAATAAATTTTTTATATTGGTTTTCAGAATAATATTCTTAATAGATGGTTTTACACTTTTGAGAGACTATCAGAAAATAATTTGGCTTAATAAATAAATAGCCGAATGTTGTTCCCATATTTGTTTAAACAGCATTATTATTACAAGCTGCATAATGAGGTAAATGAGGTGCATAGTCTAGGGGGTCATTCCCGGTATTTCACAGAACGAGAGTTGGCTAGATCACAAAAATTCCTGGATATTTTTTAAATTTAAGTTAAATAATTGTATGGTTTTGTGTCAATAAGCGCTTTCAGTTCTGCCAACTGTTGGCAACATGTAGAACAAACTCAACATGTTGAGTTCTGATTGAAATTAATACAGACAATTTTCATGGCAACACTGATGGCCTAAATGCTAATTTTTTCATCGGTATATAGTCCATAATTTCAATTTTAATTATGACATCTTAAAAAGAAATTTGGCAAATTATATCAATCGGTTTCATTCAGGATGATCGAATTATTATTTTTTTTTATAAAGAGACAGTTAATTTTTAATTAATTATTAAATTTTTTTTATCTAACTGCCAAACCAAACTCAAAGTTTTATTTTTGAGTTATAAATTTTACAACTAATTAGCAGTCGAACTTTGACACGTGTGCTCGGATAAAGCCGATTCAACTTTAGTTGTCAGTTTCATAATAGCCCGGATTTTGCTAATAACGGAATAATTCCACTTGAAAAATGTATAGACCTCGAGGTCATTTCTATGATGTGTTATATAATGTGATACCGATTAGAGATAACAACATTATACGTGAGTGGGAGACCTGAAAGTTTTCATTGCACGGTTTTTTATAAACACATTTTTTATATTAGTCTGCTTCTCACCCTAAACGAAATTAAAATAAAAAAAACACTTAGTATAATATAAGGGCTAAAAATAAAATGAAATGAAAACAAACAGGAGAATTCTTTGTTAAAAACGACAGTTTTGAATCCACCAAATACAAACAGATAAATAATTTAAAGCGAAAACGTTGCAACGAATATTAAACAGTTTAAATAATATTAATCAGTAGAAACAAACAAATATATAAACTAATAGCAATTTTAACAATTTAAATTATAACTAAAATTTCACGATATAAAAATGAAACGTCAGATGTTAAGTAGCCATTTTTTGAATTCAGATAAGGACTTAGAATAAATAAGTCTTCTAACAAGGATATAGCGGCGGAAGTGATTACTATTAAAAATAGGAATATTGTGAAGAAGATGATGGTTCACACGGAAGTCGTATTGATCATCAATTCTTCTATCCTTGTTATTTTGTAAAAATGCAAATGCTGCAACGGCAAAATATGGTTAAACTTAAATAAAAGCCATGATGGTTCAGTTTTTTCTCAATAATCATTTTCTGCTGAATATATAATGGCTTTAAGGGACTTATATAAACCTACCTCTCGAAAAAATTTATTTTGGCTACGTTGGATAAAGTTTCTATTGGATTTATGAGTACTACCCCATAGCTGCGCACCATACATCCATATTGGTTTGAAGATGGTCTAGTAAACTAGTTTTTTGCAATACAGGGTCATTTTGGAATGATTATGTATTAACCAGTACATTTGACGTTGTTTTAATCGTATCTGTTCAGCTTTTTGTCTCACGTAATGTTTCCAGTTTAGCCTTGAGTCTAAATGCAGACCAAGAAATTGGGCAGATTCAGCCTGCGGCACTTGCACCCCGTTGAGGTATATGTGCTGTTTGATATTTTTGGGTCGAAGCGTAAATGTCACATGGGTTGATTTAAGCTCATTAAGCGCGATTTTCCAATCAATCGTCCATTTAGTAACGTTGTTTTAAGATTTTCCACTGCCCTTTGTTGAGAATCGTCTTTTATAACAGTGTTGTCCTTGTCAGCAAACGCATAGATGAATGTTTTGTTCGTTGTAGGTATGTCTGGGTTGAAATACTGTTGCTAGATGTTAAGCAAAGAGTTCCGCTTTTTCTTTGTCTTGTCGAATCCAACTACCTTGGGCATTTCTTATGGGTGGTATCCGAGCTGCAGGTCGTTTGAATTTTCTGGTGCTTTCCATTACGAGTAGTCTTTATCAATTTCTGAACCTAGCTCGCTTAAGTAGTTGAGCAATCTTGTTTAAAGCTTTTGATTAGCCTATTGACTTTGTTACTTATCCGATTGAAGGCTGTTTTGTCAATAGGATTTCTGGTGAGATGCCATATTCTCCTTGCCTTTCTTCTTTCCTTAATTTGTTCCCTTTATCTCTACAGGGTATTTGATTTTCATGTTCGGTTTTCCTTTAATTCTGGAGTATCGAGGCCTTTCGAGTGTATTCAATGAAATTCTTTGATTGATGTTCCAATTCCTCCTTACTTTTGATACTCACTTTTAATTCAATTAGCTCTTCTAAATTTTCTCTGAAGAGATTCCAATCCGTAAATTTATTAGTAAGGTTTCGCTATTTTTGTTTTTTGATTACTATAGCGCTTATACTGACAACAGTATAGACCCCGACATGATAAACCATATTCCAATTTAGACATTACCCAAGCATGATAAATCATAAGCAGAAACTGGAGATAGATCACAAATTAGATAAAAAAAAATCCTAGAAGCGGAGTACATACTTATATACATTCAAGTTGGTAACATAAGCTTCTCTACTAAGTTTAGTGTCCAAATAAATGCCAAGATACTTAAACAAATTAACAATCACGATAATACAGTCTGTATGACAATTACTGGCAGTGCAATTTGTAGCACTATATGATATGTAACTAACTTATAACTAGACATAGTTAGAATGCCAGATATACCCGAAATCATTTTCAAATATTAATATTTGTATTGCCATCCATACATTGATCTTTCGAATAAAAAAAAATGTTTGATTACAATTTAATTTGTGTTATTTTTTACAATTTCAAGTTCTATGTAGCTGCTGGGAAAATGTAAAGTAAAAGCAACTACAGATAGCTTAAATGTGTACGTAGTCCATTCTATTTACTATCATCATTCATAATAGTTCATTTTTAAATGAAACATTGCCCACATTACATTACAAATAAAGTTCAATTAAACAACTAAATAATTTCTCAGCTGCTCATAAGTACGGATTGCCATAATATTATAGGCTTGAATGAACTGAGTTCTACTCAACCAAATTTGTGACTGTGAGGACTCTGGCCGGTTCTGATCAATCATAACTTGATTCAAAATCCTATATACCAAAATATAAAAAAAATGATTTTAAAATTTCCTTAGAAAATCAGAAATCCCAAATTAAACTTTTAAAAATTCTACTTGAAAATCATCATTATCTGAACACTTAACAAACAAAGTTAATACAATTTAAACATATACTAACAATGTTCATTAGCCATCCCAATAGATGATGAAATTGCAGAAGCGGTTGTTAACTGGCTATCACAAAAATTATTCTTCCCATATAAAAAAATATATCTGCAGCTTCTACTATTATTTGTATGTAACTAAAAAAACAAGGTCACTAAAGGTCATTTAAGGTTACGCTCCTATAACCTTCATCATAGTGTTTATCTCTAATTATAGCATATAGTTTATGAGAAAAACGAATTGATCTTCTTAACTGATTCACCTGTATATAGTTTAATAAAAACTAATCAAGTTAAACAATGTTTATGATTAAGTAAAATGTTGGGTACATTTTTAACCATAAAATTATTGCCGCGTGCCACAGTTGGATACCACAAATACTGCGAGTAACAGCCATTTTGGAAATTGGTGTACTGAAATTAAAAAACTTTAAACTGAGTCTAACATTGGATGAAGGGATCTTTTCCAGAAATCGGCGCTTTTTAAACGTCAATGTTCATGGCCTAGGAGAATTTTGGAATCTGGGACTGGCGCGAATTTATGGTCGGTTTGCATATGATGAATGTACAGATTTATTGAATAAAACGGTAGAATCATTTAACATTGGGAGGGAGCCGCTATGATGATCAAAATTGGGAGTAACTTGTCATGCGACCAAATTTTATGCTATGCACATGGAATTCCAATCGCAATTATAAATATTATTTACAAAACGAAAATTGGGCAGGAGTTTGTAGATTTAGATTATAATCACAATCAAAACATTATGATTATAATCATAATCAAATTGTCTAGGAAATGACGGTATCCACGAAATGACGGTATTAACTATACGCAGAACTGTCTGACTATTTTTGATCAGTAGTATTATTAAAAAAGTGCGAATAATTGTAACGATATTTTGACGGTCGCCAAAGAACATCGAAATACTCCAGAATCATAATTCTGAAAGTAATGTGAAAGTATTCATAGATGACGACGGTAAAGGATTACAACTTTTAATAGACTGCGCTACACGTTGGGGTTCTCTTTGTTCCATGATCGAAAGGATTATGAAAACTAACAAATATGTGCAAAAAAGCGGAATAACCTCAAAATATCTACAGAAAAAATCCCCATTGTGATTAATTTTAAAATGCTTACACCCGGTTAAATTAGCACTCGAAGCTCTTTGTAGGGAAGATACGAATCTACGAATTGTCATCGGATGCAATTGTTTCATTTATGTTTGAGAACATATCAAACGATGATTTTGGAATTAAATTAAAATGTGAATTAGCAGTCCAAATCAATAAACGAAGAACTATTTTGTCCGCTGTAGTGCAATATTTACATAGTCGTGGTATTACGAAGATAAACGCCTACGTAAGTGTCATACCAAATCGGCCGTAAATAAAAAAAATTCAGGAACTTTATCGTCATTATAATTCTAATACCACTTGTAACTTTGATGAAAGTAGCTCAAGCTCAGATGGCAATGCCGACGATATACCAGATTTCAATGCTCTTGGGTCGGAATACTCATTAAAAGATTTACGTCTGCACTTCGAAACTTAAATTTTGAGACAAAGGAGGCTCCTGAAGCTGCTTAATAATGTTTATCAAAATGTTATACACATAAATAGCGTATTTGATTTGTGGTTCCACTCTAAAATACTAAAGTCCTGTTTCACAAAAATAGTTTTAATCGTTAGTTAGCTGACCAGCGGTTAAATATCTATAGTCGATCAATTTCGATCAACTAAATGTTTAACACCGCTGCGTTTGCTACAATACAGGATTGTTTAGAAGTGCACTATATAGAATGAATTTGGCGATTATTTACGTATGATCCACAAAATTTCACAAAAAGCCGAAGTACCTGTTTAATAGCTACAGTGTTCGTTTATGTCGAATTAATGTAATTTTTGAACTGAAGACAAATATTCTGCAAAGCGCTAAAATAAACAATCATTACATTTAGTTTTATTGATAAGGGAAATTGGTGTATGCAATGGAATATTTTGGTTTGTTATATATCTGGGTATACTTTACAGGTTATGATAATATTTTCCTCCAAATTGGTGGCATGAGGTTATTGAAACAATATTTACCCAAAACCCAACGAGTTCTACTGTTCTTTTATAGCATTGGAATACTGATGTTTTCTAAACTCCCATCACCTGTCCACATTTTAGTTACTTCCTCTTTAACCTTAACATTCATAACTCTTAGGCTATATTTTATTTCCACAACCATCCATTTAATAACGACTTATACAGCTTACAGATGTTTGCGCGACAGGAAAACACAACATAAATCTTTGAAATAATTATCGGCTTAATCTGTATCATTAAAAATGACTTCATTTAATCCCCATTATATACATGTATAACCGACGTATATGCAAATAACGTTCTAATATATACATTTGAATAATTGAGCTATCATTATATCATCAAACAGAAATAATCGCGCGTATTTTCACCCATCACAAGTTATCAAACCGCATAGCCGACATCGTGTATATAAAATAATATGTTATATATGCGCCATGACCTCGTATAACTATATAGTGTCCGGAAAACATTTCTATTTAAATTTTTTGCACAAATTCATATTTATACACATATGTATATGGTTAACCAGTCATCTGGCCGTAATATTATTGTTCAAGACATTTCGTCATTCATAATAAGATATATATATTTTGTTATGGATGTGTCATGATCCTTTTCTTATAATAATTAACGTCATGTTATTATTTTCTAGTTTAATTATCTGGTTTATATGTACCATATATGTGACACATAAATATTAAGAATAAGATCATGGCAAGATGAAGAAAAAAAAATACCGCGCGTCTTAAGACGATTTATTTATTATGTTATGTTCATTTTATTTGGACGATTTAAAAATTCATTATTTCATTTGCGGTTTGTGTATTGTATACATATATATGTATATACATATATATACAATAATAATGTTTGCGCGCCGTTAACTCTTCTAAATGGCAAAAATTGATCATAAATCTCTTTTAAGAGTTTTTAAAACATTTATCAGATGTTTGTTATAAGTACACATACGCATATTTGAAGATGAAAAAGTTGTTGTTATTTGTCTTCTTATATATATGTATATCTGTATTATAGAAGATACCTAGGTATGTATATATATAACTATATATGAATGAAATGTGATATGTTTCAACTGTTTGGGCAGGTGGAATTTTGAATACAAAAATTAATATTCAAAAAATAGTTTTTGGTTACAGACATGTCGTTTAAATTGTTTTCTTCGTTACTTTTTTTTTTTTAAATTTAAGATGAGCTTGGCTGAATGGATCTCTGTATATAGAAAAATGTATAGATAAATTATAATCAAGTATCGATGAAATTTTTGTAATTTATTATGACAGCGGAATGAGTATTTGAATGAATATATAAATATTATATGAAGACATAAAATATCTGTAAGTTCTTAATATGACACAATGAAATGTGTGCTTAAATGGATAGAATGTCGAACGGAATAAAACAAAGGTGTTTTAAATTATGCGCACAATTTAAGTCATAATTTGTCTGTTAATCGTATAATAGATGATGTATGATAGGTACTCGACACCTAAGTGCTGCATCACACATATGTTATTTCTGAATATTTTGTATGTTTTGCACTGAAATCTAGGCGGTGTCCGTCTATCTTATTTAAATTGTATGCGATAAGATTATTGGAATTTCCACGCGTTCCAATTTGCGTAAGAAGCTAAACCAATAATGAGATACGAAATTTCAATTAAATCTTACAAATAATTCATTCAAAATTTTATTATATTTAGGATGATTTTAACACTTCACCCAATTGTCTAAGGTTACATTATAAAACAACTCAGTATTGTCCAATTAATATTTTGGTTGATTGTAATCGTCCTGATAATTATTATGCCGAACATAATGAACTTATAGCCGTTATTGAACGATTTTTTGCTCAATCTAATTTTTCCACTTGCCTTAGACTGTCATTTCCAAGATAAACATTACAAAAAAAATTAAACATTAAAGGTAGTTTAACAGTTTTGTAATTTGGAGGCGAAATTTGTTTACGAAATGGCTAGTGTTGATTGGCTAATTTTTGTACTGCTGATTATTTTTCAGTATAAAACGTATAAATAATGCGGTTTAAGATTTTTAAAATTCGAATTTAAAAAAGTTTAGCAATACAATACTTTATCAAATTTCCCAAATTTTTAGAATTTAACCTTACACAAAATTTCGGGTGTATGCTAAATGAAATTCGTTGAAACAATTTTTGAGTTACATCACAATGATGTAACTCTAAAAGATGTAGTCTAGATTTACCATTTTGTCTATCTACATCCAAGTTGAACAAGAATAAAATTGTATCCTAGGTTTATAGGGTTTTCAATTTAGCTGGTTTGGTTATTTGCAAGGCAAATACAGAATTAACCAGCTAATATTGTCGCGTTAGAACCATTCTATTCTAAGTTCATTTTTATACATTTTAGGAGAATTAAAAAGTGGTGGTGATTGAATTGTGTAATTTGGAACACGTTCCAAATATATTATGGACAAACTTTATCTAGACCTGGCGCGCCTTACAAACGTTGTCCTCATTCGGTCCTCAGTTCTTCTGCACTAAATGATAATTTATAATCCGCGAAGTTAGGGTGATTTCCACAAGAAACCTGAGCCACACTTGTATAAGGAACATTGGAGAGAGGCAAACATTTCGACAATGTGAAAATCTCCAAAACCCATTTTCTCCTTGTTTATAAACTTTTAGGGTTCCAACCTTGGTTCTTGGAATTTTAAGGGCGTTTTCCTGCACAATGCTTGATTGGACATAGAATAAAACGATTTTAATTTTAATAAGGCTTTGTCCATGGAATAAACATGCCTTCCAGTATTTATAAAACTATAGCCGCTTATACAAGGACCGTTGCGCATAGTTCCAATTGAGTAACCGTATGTATATGAATTTTATGGGTTTGTATGAATCTGGGAATTGAAATTAAATTAATGTGGTTTAACTTACTACGAATTTCTTCTCCCATAAGATTCGATTATTAGAAGATAGCGGCGCAACTCATTCGAGATTAGCTCCCTCAAAGCATTTGCATAAATACTTTTATTTGTATGGCCACACGAGCTAACTAGCCCAGAGGGTCGAAAATTCGACTCGCTTCGGATAAACCACTTCTTATTGTAAATTCTGTTGGATCTGGTAGATCAGGCGTAAACACGAAGCAATCAGTTTGTGCGTTCCAGGTTACGCTGATTTAGTAATGTTTGTGTGTGTGATGTTACATTTCTTTGAGATGAGCTTCCAAGCGTATAGAAGCGTATATATAATTAAACTTCCACTTTCTTAGCTAGGAACCATAATCGGCCAAAAAATAAGTGACCTGCTCTTGTAGTTGTAATAGTCCATCCTCATCATTTGTCCCAGTCATGAGATTATCCACGTACCTATCTTTTCAAACAACATTAGCAGAAACAATGATGTCATTAACTGAGTGGGTTGATTTCATGAAGTGCTCACACTGAAACTATCCAACCAAAAATAGTATATTTTGCAGATTAGATACGTTCGAAGTGCTTCTGACCATCTTGAAGGATGTTAAAGAAGTGATCTCCTCTAATGAGAATATCAATGTTGTTGTTGCTGTGGTAGCTGGTTGGTGACCTTCGACATTACGAGTGCTTCTATTTGAAATTCTTGACTAAGTTCTGATCTGATGTCACTGTTACCACTCCTTTCGATGTCAATGTGGTAGATTGACCTAAACCTCGCACCGAAACAAGCGTTTCGATTCTTAACGCGCAAACTTTGCGTGCAAGCTTCTGTAATGAAACTTGCTTGTGATCCGGAGTCTAGCAATGTACAACAAGCTATAAGCTTGCCTGAAACATCGACTACTTTCACTATAGCAGTAGGTGAAGAAGAATTAGAAAATCATTACACTTTAATAGTGAGTGATTTTTATCATGATTTGGTCAGATGTGTCGATAAGCCACTTGATTAGGGCGGCATTAGCCGTGTGTATATAGATATTTACTCAACAAAGGTACGATTAAATGAGTTGAATATATTTGTTTTTAAATTTATTCAGAGTTCGGATTACTCTGAGTAATGTTAATGTGGGGTAGCATCATCGCGGTTCTCCTCGCATACCTCTCTTCAAGTATTATGAATTCTGTACGGCATTAAGAGAAGGTGCTTCGTGTATGTTAGCCCTGTAGAAATCGAAAAATGATTCTCATTCCGAATACTTGTGAAAGACGTTTAAGAATCTTAGGTAGCGTCACTTCCGATCGTGCGCCAAAGTGACTTGCGTTATTTGATGTGTCCAAATTTAGGATTCCGTTACCCGCACTTATGTGTTTTTTGTGATTCGAAGTGTATAGACAGGCATTATGGTAGTTTTCTTCATATACGGTATCACCAGGTTCATTTTAATATGGAGTATTAAATACCCAAATTCAGTGAATTCCTGCATTCATTTTTCTACACGACCTTAACGCACGTTTAAGTGTTCTAAAGGCGTATTTATGTCGGCTTGCTTTGAGAATTTGACAATGATAGTCAATTTTTCATTATAGATGGCTCTTTGAATTTCAGAGCTATGAATTCGCCAATTTTGAAATTTTTCATATTTGACCTAACCTTGATTGACCTAATTAATTTGATATCCCTCTTAATTGTACGGTTGTTTCTAAACCTTTAATGTTTACGAAATTTAATTTCATTATATGATATAAGTGAGGATATTAAAGTGCGGCTGGCAGCTGGCAGTCGTTCTTTGTATCCTCTAAGGCCACTGCTAAAATCTAAACACTTATCAAGTGCCGTGAAGCTGAAGCTTTACAAAGCGTTGATCAGGCCTGTTGTTATGTTTGGATGTGAAAGTTGGGCGCTGACGGATGAGTACGAGAGATGGCTCCTAACATTTGAGAGAAGAGTCATGCGTGTGATTTACGGCCCAAAACGCGAAATAGATGGTACCTACCGAGCTCTGTACAATATCGAGATCAGAGATCTGATGAAGATCCCCGATATTGTACATGAAATAAGATCTCAGCGAGTACGCTGGCTCGGGCACGTTCTGCGTGCTGATCCGGAACGAACTGTGCAGCGATCTCTGAAAGGACGGCCACCATATGGTAGGCGCAGAGGTCGTTGCAGGCGACGATGGCTCCACGGTGTAGAGAACGACTTGGCCTCTTCAGATTGTCTTTGACAGTATGAAGACCATGCTCGGGATCGAAACCGCTGGAGCCGAATTGTTGACTCAGTAAGGGGCCAGTAATGGCCTTTAAAACTGTTTTTAAAAAAATATGATATAAGTGGTTGTATTTCATAAAATGGCTACTTATCTGATCTTGCGTATGTAATATGAATGTTGGAATTGCTGATTTTACCTCAGTTACGATGAAACTTTACTTCTGAACTATGCCAAGATATTGAAAGACAGAATAACATTTAGTAAAAAATTCAGGTTAGGAAAGACATAGACATAGAGAATGGTTTGCTTCTGAGGCGGAGATATATTCAATATATTTGAGCTTTTAAAACATTTCAATTCTTATTCTTATGTAAAATTTATATTTAATGACTTGCTGATTCAGAGGAATTTGAAATGGAAAAAAAAAATATTTTTGATTTTATTTCTTTTTGATTTGATGAACACAACACTATTTTTTTTATTAAATTAAAGGTCCAGTATTTTTAGGCCAATTTATTTATAATATTCACAACAAATTAGAATTTTAAATTGTTTTAGATATTTGAGAAGGTTGATTAATTTTTCCAAATAAAATTTAATATTTTTAAATTCACAATTGACTTAATTGACATTAGCTGATTTCCAGTTCAATACTATTATTACACTGAAAATCAAGACTGCTTAGTATTCCCACAACACAAAGCTTGAGGAGCTCAGCAAAAGTTTGCTGGATATAATTGAAGAACAGTTCCAATAGGAGGCACACTTTGAAAATGACAAAACAATATACTGTCTCATACGTTAAAAGCAATCTAATCAAAAAAAATGCTTTCTAATCAAAAAATGTTCTATAAGAGTTGAATTCAATGTGAAACAAGTTAATTTGAGTTTTCAATACAAAATAAGTAGCTTAGGTTATCATTAACTCAAACGTAATGGCGTAAAATAATCATTATTGTATCAATTACCTTGATTTGTAGCCGGCTTAGAATTGAAAATAAATTGGTCGGTCATGAGTTCGTTGTCTGTTTTGAAATATTTCATGACGACTTCATCATCCAAAAGTATTCCCGTGTGGTTTATATCATTTATATCATACTGGAATTCGATCCGTGAATTAAACGTATTTCTCCTAAAAATAACTTTTTATTATCTAGATATTTTGCGTTCACTTTGAAATTCAGATTATAAGTTCCGATCGAGTGGAAACAAAGTATTTTCGAAATTATCTTCAAAATAATGTTTTGCATGATTAATAATAAACAGTGTTTAAAGGTCTTTACTGGCCCCTTACTGTGTCAACATTCTGGCTCCAACGGTTTCGATCCTTGCAGGCCTGATCTTCATACTGTCTAAGACAATCTGAAGCCAAGTCATTCCCTACACCGTGGAGCCATCGTCCCCTTCAACGACCTCTGTGACTACCATATCTTTACCGAATCTTTTCAGAGTTCGCTGCACATTTCGTTCCGAATCAGCTCGCAGAACGTGACCGAGCCAGCGTACTCGCTGAGATGCTACTTCATATACAATATCGGGGATCTTCATCCGATCCCTGATCTTGACATTGTACAGAGCTCGGTAGGTACCATCTAATTCGTGTTTTGAGACACTACATACACTGCTGCTAGCTGCCAGCCGCACTTTAATATCCTCACCCACACTGTTATCGTGAGTGATAAGAGAGCCCAAATATTTGAACCTCCTCAGTCCCACCCCTCCTCAGTGCCAAAATCTGGTGTGCCATTGTCACTATACTAAAATCTGGTGTGCCATTGTCCCTATATCCAGAGATCATGTATTTTGTTTTGGAATCATTGATCTAGAGCCCAACAGAAGCTGGAAACTATACAAGCGGATCAAGCATTTCGTTCACTCCATTGCTATTCAGTCCAATCACGCATGTGTCATCTGCATATGCAAGCACCTGATTGGACTGTCGATATAAGATGTGGCGTTATGGTGTTTCAGTCTTACAAAAGTTGTACTCCTGATACTTTTCATCATAAGTTTTTAATAGAATTTAGGTTCATACAAATCTTCTCCGTCATAAACAGGCAAAGGAGAGACCGTGAAATTTCTTAAATTTATTTCAACATGCTGTAATACGCTTTCTGATCGTAATATTATATGTACATGATTATCGTTTGGAGGGATGATAGCTTAAATATGTGTACCAATAACTTTGTAGCCCCATTGTTAAGTTTTATAATCAGATAGCTGGTACATTGCAATGATTACGAAATTAGATCTGCGGCATTTTAGCAAAAATAGTTATGTAAATAATTAAATCAATGCTTCTTTGCTGCTCGCAAAAACGTTTCGTCTCCCTCCTCAATTGCACCTTCCGGCTACCCCAGTTTTACGAAAATATCAGATTTTGCATGATATTTTACTGGTTTTGATAATTTAAAACTACATATACATATATGTTCACGTTTCCGTATTTTGCTTAAATAAATACAGATTACCTTAAATGGATCCCCGAAACCTCTTTAAATTTTCGTTTCAATTCGCTAATTTATTTTCTTTTTAATTGTCCTCAATTAAAACCAATCCAATGGTATCCATTATTAAGGGTTTTTACCATAAAATATAATTTTTTCACAAAAAAACAGTTTGTTTGTTTAATTTATCATTACTAATTAATAAAAGTACATTAATTTTCGAATTTGAAAATATTTCACAATTCCACTGGAACTCATGAATAATATTTCCACTGGAATTTAAGTTCCAGTGGAATCGGGCGGATCATGATTGGGGTGTATATGTTATGGTTGATAAATCAATTAATTAATCGAACTGTAACCTACTAATATAATATTTACAAAATCACAGTACTGATTCAAAACTGTATATGTTTAAGAAATTATGACTTCAATATCTCCGTTTAATAATAATATTAATTGTGTTTTTTTTTTTGAGAAACTAGTTAACTGATTTTTTGACGATTTGGCATTATGAAAATAAACTCATAAATATTCCAAATTTCATTCCATTCCAAAAAAAATTTTGAAAGTAAATAACTGCTACAAAAAAAATATTTTTTATAAATTGGTAATTGAAGTTATTACTAAACTATTTAAATTTACAAACGTCTACAAAATCGACACGGTACTGCACTTTTGCACAGCCATCATAAAGAAATAATTTCTTCTCCTTCTAGTCAAGATTACATCAGTTTCCAGTTCTCCGGTATTCTTGTAAATTTCATTCCACAAATAATTGCGAGGTTACCTCAGTCATAAAAATGAAGTATCGATCAATTTTATTGAGTATACGCTTAAATGTAGAACGAAACAATACTGAAATAATAGATAACAGCCAGCTTCTAGTTCCTCATTACCAAATATTTATGTCCAATTAAAAGGAATGCATTAGTATATATTGAATTCGAAATTCTACAATAATTTTGACTTTCGGTTATTAGAGTAAAAACTTTAGATGACACGCGATAGATTTTTTAATATGTTACTGGTTCATACCACAAATAGGTGGACCACTGTTATAAAATAAGTTCTGTAATTGACTTGTTATAAAATAAAAACTAACGTCTAAATTATTGTAGTGTACATTTTAACTATAGCTGCTGTCATATTCCAGGTGATCGGTTGTCTTTATAATTATGTTTCTAAATTTTTATCAATAGTTTATTGATTTATAATATTTATGTTTTAATTTTAGCAAAAAATTTCGTTTTGTTAAATACTAGTTATGTGTACTAACCAGGTGTCTTATTTGTTAATTTGTTAATTAGACTAATTATCTGCAGATATTAGCTTTAGGATATTTATTAAATAGGATATTTTTTTGTAATATGTTTATGTAAGTTGATTTCTGCCATTTTCATAAATTAAGAAAATAAATAAAATCAATAAATATTTCTAAATTATTTGAATTACAATCATTTTTGTTTGCAGTTAACTCGTTTCTAAACTAAAAAAAACACAGAATTATTCTTTGAAGCTTAATAAAGGTTCATAAAATTTGGAGAAAAAGGCCCAAGTCCTTATACAAACTTCTTTCATCTTTAGTAAAACACTTGAATATACATTTTTTGAAACTGTCTTACTTAAAATTTGCAACTCTAACATGACCTTCGAAAGACGTACATAACATATATCGAAAACAGATTTGGAATACCGTACATAATTGATAAAATTATAAATATTTGACCTCACCTTAGAAAATGATATGTTTCTGTTAATTTGTTGATAAATCATAATCGAAGTTACAAGGTCAATCACATCATAGTTCGAATTGTCAAGAAAATTATCTACATACATATATACATATCCATATAAACAAAAAATAATCGATGTGCAGCAAGATCGTTTTGATAATGTCATCAAATAAAAGTATCAAATTTCGTTTGAATGATTCTGTTTTATGTGTTGTTGAGTCGATCGAAGATCATAATAATAACGGTCCGAACTAAAATAAAAATGTTTTTCTCGTATTATACATACATACGAGTATATGTATAGTCATGAGATCGTGAACAATGTTAAATCGAAAAATTAACATTTGATCGACACGATTGCGACCCATGTTGCCGTTAAATTAAAATATATGATTCAATATTGGTTTACGCAAATACTTTCCCCCACATCAAATCAACCGGTCGCGCGTCGCCCTCTCTTTGCACAGTCTACATGAATTATAAATAAATTATTATTTATTTATTCAATAAAAACAATTCACAATGCATTATTACAATTACAATAATGATGACTTTGGTGATAGTAATAACGCGTACAAAAAATAAAAATTATGTACATACTCGTACATACATATATATATATATATATATGAATTTTGTTGTTGTCATTGTTTAATCCCATATAAATCTCTCTTTTTTTGTATGTTCGGGTTATTATTTATTTTATTTAAATTAAACATTATAAAAATATAAAACAAACATTTTTATTGTTAAAAAATATAAATTAATAAATAATATTTTGATCTAAAATTATAGATATGTATGTATGTATGTATAAAATAATAATAATGTTTGTTGATTGTTAAAAATTGTGCATAAATAATTTTTTTTATATCACACATGCTAATATGTATGTATGTGTATTTTATAAAGAATTTAATCAAATCGTATTAAATCTCTGCGTGTGTAATCGAGTGTACATAAATATGCATAACTTAACATATATTTTTTTTTTAATTTTCAGGATCTGATTGGATACTATATTTAGGGCTGACATTAGCCGGACTTTTATGTATCGGGATTGGTGCTATTTTTGCCACGCGGGTTAGAAAATCACGAAGATTTCCACCATACAGTATGACACGCGCTGGTAAGTTACTATATATTGTTTATATTTATTATGCATACATGTACCTTACTATACAATAGTACTAGACGTACAAATATAAAAACAAAGATTAATATTTTTTTTTAAATAAATACATTTAAAAAATAATAGAAGTAAAAACATAAAAATGACAAGTTACTTATTAATCCTAAGTCATTTATAAAGATGACATCGTACCAACAACAATTTCTATATAAGTTTTCATCAACATAAACGATGATCTACAACATATACACTAATTTGTTGTTGTCATTTTTCATATTTTCTTCATTTTTCAAAAAATAAAAAAATAAAAAAAATAGAAACAACATCATTTTGATGATAATCTTTATATATTTTCTGTTATTTTTATGTCATAACAGAACCTCTATATTTTCTATAAGGGAATTTAAATATGGTTTCGATGGGTATATACAGCGTACAGGAGCGACCCAAAAAATGATTTTATTTCGACTCATGGTGAAGTTGAAGGTCAAAAAGTTTCTCTTCCTTATTCCAACCCAGGAACTAGGCTTGCAAAAAATTTGGTTAAATTAGCTGAATCTAATCAAATTCCAATTGGTTAGACAACATTTTGTTTCAAAGCAAAAGTTAAAGACATTTTTGCTCTGGTTTGCAACGAAAAATTGATTTGATTTTGATTTCGATGTGGATAGTAACGAAGCGTAAAATACTCAACAAACGTCAAAAATATACACGAGCAAAGTCTATTTATTCGCGTATCGCAACAATCCATTATACCACAGTTTTGGTGAGAACATCTCAATCTTGATTTTGTCGTATTGTTTGTAACTCTAATTAGGAGTGTGTCCGAAACCTGTGATAAAAATCGTGAATTAATTTTTTGGCATTTATTTGATAATTATTCCCCTACATTCACGATTTTTTATTATGCTGTCCGAAATGTGTAATAAATCTCCCCAGCTCATAAGTTTTTCCCGACGTCATATATGTCAATTTTAGCTTTCATAACCTCAAATTTTTTGTGACAACTACTAAATTGTACAGAAAATTTACAAAATTACGTATTATTATGTTCACATACAACAACGGTTAAATACCAGGATGTCTTTGAGTCGAAACAAGGTTCTATATACACCACAAAGCCAAAACCCAATAATAAAACGAATTTTGGCATATGATGACACTGAGATCCGTAAACAATTACGCGTATCAGCCAAAACATTTCAACAAATTGGATTGTTTTTAGATAAAAAGTGTTGTGGGTGGTCTCCAGAGCTTGAACTGATGGCATTTTTGATGACCTTGAGCCTGATATAAATTACATATATCGTAAGCAATATTTCAAAATAACTATTGAGTTTGAAAAAGCAAATGCTAATTATATTTTTGGTTAATTCAGAATAGATCCACCGTCGAAAATGTAGAGGTTAAAGTTGAACCAGATATATTCGAAGCAGAGTTCAATATTACTAACAGTTTAGACTCAGGTAATGAAAAAGAATTGGAAAGTGACGACGATATCGAAGTAACAAAAGATGATTCTGAAAGTGATAAATCAAAGTCTGTATCTGAGAGTAATGAGGAAGAAGAGTGGACTGAAGCCACTTCAGAACGAAAACCTACGAGGGGTGGTTTACGTATAAATTGTGAGGATTGCAATAAAGTGTTCAAACGTCTATATGATCGCCATCGCCAAGCTCGTAATAAACGAGTTGATAATTTAAAGGCGCATATACAAATGCACGAAGGCATATTACCCTACGAATGTATAATTTGTCAGCAGCGATTTAAATTTAACGATCGTTTGAAAAGACACATGGCTACACATTCCGAAGTGCATCCGTTTAAATGTGAAACATTTCAAAATTGTTTTAAAACTAAAGATCGATTACGTGAACACGTTAAAATACATATGCCAATGGAGGAACGGGCTAAAAAACATCACTTGTGTGAAAAACGGTTTTTGAACAATGTTGAACTGAATCGACTTTGAGAGAAACCAACTTTGTGCATTGAGTGTGGAAAAGATTTTAGAACACTCTATCAATTAAATATGCATAAACGTACTCACCCTGGAGAAAACCCACACAGTTGTGATATTTGTGGTAAAACATTTTCACGAATGGTTTGATTATTCACCAGCGCCTGCATACCGGCGAGAGACCCGAGAGATTTCGGTACTGTGATAAATCATTTACTGATTCAGGTGGCCGTAAAATGCATGAATATGTTCATTTAGATGACCGGCCTTATAAATGTGTGTTATGTAACAAAGCTTACAATTTTGGTAGCAGCCCAATATCACACATTAAACTAAATCATCCTAAGTAAATTGGTAGGATACAGCAATATTAATTTTTATAAAATCATTATTTATGTTAATTAAAATTTAAGTAATAACAAAATTGAAATAAACAATACCTATCTAACTTTATAAATGAATGTAGATTTATTAAGTTGAGCGGTTTTGATATCAAGGTTAGGAAGGCTAAAGTTACTATTCCATGAGAAAAATTGATTGGCAGTAGTTTTTAACTGAAAAAATGAATTAAGAAAACAGAAAATAATCTAAAATCGTTAATATTTGAATTTACAATATTTGTGTGTATTTAAAAATCAAATGTCGGACATGCTCACACAAATTATTCGATAGCTGTCAAAAATTATCAAAGTAATAGACTCCAATAATTTGGGTGTGTTCGGTATTTTCAAGTAAATGTCAAAAATTCAACTCACGATTTTTTATCACAGGTTTCGGACACAGTCTAGGGGTAATAATACCGATTTACCCGTAAATTATTCCATATTGGTGTATTTACATTTACCAACTTTTTTCAATAAATTACCGGTAAACTGGTAAACTTTTATAATATTTTAACGCTATAGTGTACTGACACGTGACGTAATTTTAAAGCAGAAGTGGGCCTTGTCTATCGAAGTGTTTGGCGTAGTCAAAATTTAATAAACTAATAAATTCTGTTAAGTTTGATTAAATTAAACAACAAATAAAAACTATCTACAGAACTAAAAACGGCAATTCAAATTTCATGTCAGCGCTCTATCTATAGTATTGTTGAAATTTTATTGTCCGCCCGTCTCTGAACTAATGTGAAGTAGTACCAACCATAAAGTAAAAAAAGCATAGTTTTCTTTTGGTGTTTTTATTCAAAAAAATTAATGTTGAGAGATTAATGACAGAAGGAAACAAAAAAATTAAGTAAAGAATAACGCCCTTCAAAAACATGTCAAAAACGAATTTGATAAGGAGCTTTCGATAATACTTGACACAAAAATATACGGTGGAGTAGTTTGCTTGATATGTTGGTAAGATTTTATCAGATAAAAAATTGCGTCCGATTTAGAATTCTCGGAAATAGAACTTAATTTGGTATCGGCTTTGCAACCGATTAAAGTGGCGGTGGAAACTCGAGAAACAGTAATCTATACATTGTGGGTTCAACTCTTAAGTTTCAACTCAAGATTCAACTCTCAAACACTTTTATTAGCAACGAGTTGAAGGAAGCTCTAATATTAAGAATGGCGAGCCATTTCTGATTTCCGAGAAGAAGCATGTATTTCGATATTCTCTATTATCTTCTTGAACCACATTCATGTGGTGAAAATAGTTATGGAGTGTTCAATACAATTAACAAAATAGTTATATCAAAGAAAATTGTTGAAATAATTCAAACTTTTTCAAAAAGCGATTCTGCGACTAGGATATTCATGAATCTGAAATAGTGTGTAAAGAACCAGAATTAACTATTGAATCTGCGATTCCATCGACTTCTGCAGGAACATCTTCCCGGCTCTCAATGAAAGAAACACTAAATTTAGTTATTCAAAATATTATTAATCTAAATGCAGATGAAGAGATCATTGATCCGAACACACCATCTGGGCTTTTAAATATAATAAGAAATGTTATATTTTAAGGAACAAAATATTAAAGGCAAATATTTACAGAAAGTCCTGAAATATATTAGAACAGTTCCCCCGACTAGCTTTCTCCTCCGCTGGTCTAATTGGCACAAGATACAGAGATCCAGCATGAATGATCAAACCCTTAGCATAATGTGTTACTTGTGAACCCACTTTGAGAAGCAATTTATGCTAGATGAGCAGTGAAGATTACAATTGAGACTAAGGAAAGCTAAGTAAGGCCATTTTGTGAATTGTGATTAACATTATAATATTTTTAATATTTTTTTAATAAATGGATTCCCCAAAAGTTTTTTAATATAAGACATTGCTTTTTTGTATTATTTCATTTATTAGTTATCTGTTTGACTGCTTGGAACTAAAAGGGTATCCAGTCCCCACTACCAAAATTTTACTGAAAAATATACTGTAGCCGATAATATGTATTCATTTAGTAAGGGTTTTTTATAGTAAATATTTAGATTATTAATGCATACTAAGCTTCTAAAAATTACCGGTAAATTACCGGTAACATGTAAAAAATACCGAATTTTCAAAATCCCGGTAAAATTATTTCCCCTAACTCTAATAACTATATTTTAACCCTCCAATATGTTTTCTTAAAAGGAATTTCTAAATTGAGATTTTCCTACCAAAACTTTGATTGCGATTATGCTCAAATAAAGAACCCGTGGCCGATATTATTTTTACAGTTTCTTCAAAAAATTTCATCCTAACCCACCTTTCATATGTGTGAAATGGCGATACGGAAGAACGAGGTAGATTACCATGTATCTACGAGGTTCTCGACACGTAAAATGTTACGTAGATTACTTGGTAGTGTTTTGGGTCAACGTCCTGCGAGATTTTAGCGTTTTGAACCCAGTTCAGCACCTAGAAAGAACGTTAGAAATTGACAAATAATAATTTAATAGTTTTAGTTTTAATTTTATCTCCTCTAGTTATGGAATAATATCAGAGCTTCGAAAAACAGTAAATGTATGTATAGCAGATAATAAAACAGGTCATTCAGATTACATTGATTTACTGAAATTCTAAATTTCTTGAGATAAATTATGGAGATTTTCTAACCTAATTTAAGCTTCTGAGAGGATAAGTTAGATTAAAATGTATTGAATGATATTTTAAAACTGCCGGTATCGTATTGTTATCCTAAGAAATCTGGTCACCGTAGATAAACTAGTTTACAAAATAACACTATGAATTGTCTACATTATTGCCTATACGCGGGTTATAGCACGGCAATACAATAAGGCAAAACAATCGGTCAAAGAGCGTTGTTTTTCAACTTATCGTAGACACCAAAAATTTACTTCTAATCAATAAACAATAATGCATGCGTTATGCCGATTTATCTTTCCAGTAAAATCAGATTTGACAAACAAATAATGCAGACCATAAAAAAAACCGGTGGAATCGTAATTGCTCACGAGCCCATTGGCAACATACCATTCGATTTTCGTTCCTGTAATAAATATACAGAGATAAACCAATCTCACTGGTCAAACTCACGGTTATGACCAATCTCCGCCTCGAATAATATTAAAAATTAAATGCATAGAAATTCGTTTCCAGTCCTTTACACTTGCATAATCTTACAGGTAATTCTTACACCATTCCTGCAAGTGATAAAATCTGAAAATTGTGGCCAATTACATCAACATCAAATGTGCTCAAGCTTTTCATTCCGAATTATGAAAGCATTATTATACTTACTTTGGTTAACATATTGGTTGTGAGCATTGAAAAGAAGCCACTTTGATGCGGTAAATGTTTGAAATTATATAGAATATGCAGATTTAGATCACGTCACTCGTCAAACCGTTATATCCTATTAAAAGCATTACATATATAAGTTGAATTCGCATACGGGAGACATTGACGACACTGCCATAGAAATCAAAGTCTATATCAAATTCAATTCATTGCTGAATTTATACACATCTCCTAATTTTTTCAAATTTTGCTTAAATCACTTAAGATTGCATCACAAACCTACCTTGATATACTCTTTAAATTATAATTAAAATTTGATTTAAGCCCATACTAGAATTTTAGCTGGAATTTGACTTAAGAAAATCCACTCAACATAGTTCAAAAGCTATTCAAATACAAATACGATTAGTCATAGTTTAAAATGCACTCAAATTTTGTTGATATTCAGCTGAATTATTAATTTATATTCACTCGCTTAAATTAATTAAAGGTCATGACATAATTCCATCCGTCATGACATAATTTTAATGGGATCTAGATGCAATTTGAAGAAAAATTTGTTTTATTTTATTTTTCAGTATATTGCAAAGATCAATTCCATTTCTTCAAAAGAAATTCCTGACCACACCATGATAGATCCATCTTGAAAAATGTCCTGGGAAATACGTTATACGAGCGTTGCCTTTTTTATTTCGGAGTTAAAGAACAAATATTTATTTATCGAAAATGGCTTTATTGTTATTCAAAATATTTTCCATGAAGATCAATTCACTTTTGAATGCGTTTGAACTAATTTTCGAGGCATGTTTTCCGCTTCGACTGAGATATCTCCAAAAATTTATTTTTCATTCGTGCGACCACTCAAATATTCAGTTGTTTGTGCCGATGTGTGAAAGGTCGCATATTGTCGTGGTGGAGAGCGACTCGTCGTTGGCGGTTGATTTTTCTTGTTTCGCCAAAGACTTCTGGTAAACAAATAGTTGTGTAACATTCAGAATTGACCGTTCTACGTTGCACTAATGGTATGGTTGCGACATGTCCAGTTTTTCCAAAAAGCCAGGCCATCATTTGCTTCGATGTGCTTCGTGCGCGAACAACTTTTGTTGGATTTGGCTCATATTGGAACATCCATATAGATTGATCCATAGATACGTTGTACTTGTGTGAATGGGTAGAATGGGTTGAATGAATGTTAGTGTGAATGTGGGTATTGAACCGTGGGTCCAGTAGTGGCATTGAGTGCTGGAGTAAAATCCGGCCAACTCCGGCTACACTAAACTGTTATTGTTCATATACATGGTACAGCATATACTACGGGTCCTACCGCTTATTATTTAAATTTCTCGTTTAAATGAGCTTGGTTGAAAGGAAATGTGAACAACAATCAAATTCCTAGATACCAAAGGCTTAATACCAAAAATAACTTCTAAATTTTTAATTTCGAATAATTTATGTTACTTGGAAGTTTAGATGTATAAGCTTATAAGAATTTTAAGTGAACATTTTAATTTGAATCCAATAATATGTCTTGCCATTAAAATTAGCCTACCACTTTCCACAAATATACGTTAGGAGGGTCGCTCATTCAGTACTTTAGAAATGCTTGAACATTGCAATTTTTTTTTTTAATTGAGTTTTGTTTGATTTTTCAACATATGTAATAAAAAACCTTTATACTTTTGTATAAACTTATCAATAAAGATGGTCCATTTGCATCACCTTCCACGGTGTGGTTTTCACCTATCCATCACCAAAGATTTTCAATTTACATCAACTATATAGCTTTCACGCAATTAATTAAAGGTAATTCGTAAAGTTTCATATCAAAGCTAAATTATATTATGAACTATATGTACATACCTATATACAACAAGTAGCATATGAGGGTCGTAAGATAAATACTTGACCGCGAGGCCAGAAAAATACAATTGTAATGGCATCATCGATAGTCCCATTCCGCCGAGACATATCTTCTATCTACTGTTTCGACTGTTCCTCCTTGATTTTTAGTGTACTGAGCTCTCCACAATTATGAAAGTGAAATAGTCTCCTCATTTGAACGATCTGGACGTTTATCATCACAAATGCTTGTACGGCCACGTTTAAATTCATATGTCCAATATTTTATTTTTAAACGTGTGAATTTTATCACTATTCGATACTCTCCATTTTTGTGAAAAAACAAAACTTAGTTCAATGGGTGTCAAACATCAATTGAATAACGCAGCGGGCTGAAAATTTTACATTTAAATATAGCATTGATTTAATATTAGTGGTGCCATCTCTTGCAAAAACTTTCTTAGGATACTTACTATACAACCCGTATCTTGAAAGAAATTTAAGTAAAATTCTGATTTGATTTGAAATTTGAGCCTATATTCGTATATTATGGGTACGATTTGAATTAAATTGTTAAGTAAAGTTTGAACTAGCTGATTAAATTTTTCAGTTGTGTGAAGTGGCTTCTAATTATGTATGATATATGCTTGTTTCACCAATGCATTTTATATTTAACTTAACTTTGAACTTGAATACTGATTATACTTTCGACTTTACTTTTGAATTTAATTTTAACTGATTAAGATTTTATATTGGTAAATCTCATAAATAAATTATAGTTTTAAATTGCCTTGACTTTTGGCTTGAATTTTTTATTTGACATGATTTTGAACTCGACTTTTCACTTAACTTTCACTTGTCTTTTGACTATAATTCTCTTTATCATTCGTGGTGCGGTCACTATATTTATTATATAAACTTTTTATGACTACGATTTACCGGTTAATTTTTAGTTACCGTGAAAACTACCAATTGGTCGATGAATTTTACTGTAAAATTCGAATATATTTTATAACGGAATTTGATTGGTATTTGGAAGTTGTCTTAAAAAATGTTAACAACAGCTAATGGGAGTTATACAATAAAAGAATAATCATTTCGTGCCTTCAAAGTTTGATTTATTATTTAAAATTTCCAGATTTTAATTGACCTCCTCCCGATAAAGGCCGACCACCACTAAACATTGTCTATAACATAATACCCATATCAAATTACACGGCCGGTTTTGATCTCATATTAGTTATTTATATTATATACATAGATACGAGTGTGATAGTTAATTTTAGAAATCGATAGGTTTCACTCGAAATCCATCTCGGCATCAAAACAATATACACTTTTAACCGAACAAAACAAAATCACAGCATGATAACATACAGACCAAAAAAAAAAAAATATCGACAATCACCTTATATTCAGCTACCAATTACCCTAGAGAACCAGTTTAACACCATTAGAACTTTTATTGTGATTTTGAATGAATTCGATTTTTTTTTGTTAGGTTTTATTTAGAAAGTTGATATTGATCCAAATCACCAATAAAATCTCCATAAATTGATTATACATACATGAATCGATAGATTTTGTTTCTTTTATTTTTGGTTATCGACAAATTTAATCAAATTAAATAAAAAAAAAATAAAAATATTTACAGACAGACAACAAATGTGTAACTTTTAAGAGTTCTCTGAATATGAATTTATTATTGTTACGAGATTATAACATTGAAATCCATATAATTATGCACGTTTACATAAAACCAAAATTTACATATATTTGGTTAATGCTATATACAATATATAGTAACTGATTTAGTCACAGGGACGCCGGCGTGAAATTTCCATATACACAATGTTATTAAGATAAATTAGGTTAATGTGGACGTTATACTGAAAATATAATGCTCTCGTTATTACATTCATCTTCGCACCTACGCTGCTCCTATTTCAAAAACCTATATAAAGGCAAATATCTAAACAACAACAACCATAAATCTAAATGATAGACATTTCAAACCAGCGCATAACAATTTTAACTAATAAAATTATTAAAATTTTATGTAAATTTCCTTTAAACATTGTGAAGTGAAAAATAAAAATTTCCGTAAAGGGACGGGCGTTTCTTATAAACAAGAGCAAAACATTCCTTCGAAATTATAGAGAATTATATTCATTCCGCACGTTGATGGAGGATAATAGATACTTGTTAGGATCTCGCTAGACTAATATACACAAATTTTATGTATTCATGTGCACATATAATATGCGAATACCCGGCCACGAATTTAACTTTTTTTTGTATTTTGAAATAAAAAAAAAAAACAAAAACCATTTTTTTACGCCTTTTTCCGGTATTACGAGAATGAAAATAAATAAAATTAAATTTTTATTACCATTTGCGGTTTTATATTATTCTTTTATTTATCCGAGTTAAAATAGTTTTTCGTACATACACATTTTTAGTTTTAAAATAAAATTAAATTTTTTTCCAGAAAGGGAAATAGCATTAATAAATTTACACTCTGTTAAGCAACAAATAACAAAATGTTCACCCATAACTACCCATATATACGTATACATATATTTAGGATTCATCTTAAATGAGATTTTTTTTTGTACAGATTTTCCAGAAAAATAAAATTTATTGATTTCCATAAAAAGAAAGAAAATTTAAATTTGAAATTTAATATTTTTGTGCTCCAAATGAACACGATGAAGATGAATATACAAAAAAAAATATACTGAATTTGAATCCCTTAAAAACATAATTTTCGTACTTCTTCGTCATTGTCTTCATTCCTATATATAGTATATAAAGACACAAGAAAAACATGACATAAGACTTTATGTACCTCTTATCCTCTATTACTTAAATGACATGTAAAAATAAATAGAAAAACAAAACGGTTAGTTTCTCTCCCCCCTATATCATAACAACTACGACATTGATGATGATGATGATGATGAAGATGAAATGTTCATGATGATGATTTAGTTTAAATTAAAACAAAAATAAAATTAAAATAATAAAAACAACAACTTAAAGTAAAAATTGGTTAAAGTAAGAGGAAAAACTAAACTATGTATACGACTATACAAGTTTTTAAAACTAAAGTACTTTCGATTTTTTCATTTTATGTAAATATTTTCATTTATACAGTAATGACATGGTAATGTACAGTGGCACTATAGTATCTTGTGAATGAACAGTGGCACTATAATATCTGAAGAGTAATCTCCATTTGAGCGATCTTTAGAATCCCTACCACAGTATATTCTAGATTCCAAATAAATAATTTTAAAAATTGTTAAAATCATATTTTGGTAACTTTGCAATTTCCAAAAATACATTTTTATATTAATTTGAAATTCGAAAATCTAATTTCTAAAAGTTACAGAATTCAACTTAAATACTAAAAATTTCGATATTAAATTTATACCAAATTCATAAAATCTAATCTAAATTCTAACAATTTAGATATTCTATTAATTTATATTCATAATTTAAGTTAAAAATCTAATATACTCGATCACTCGTATACCACTTATAATTGCAAATTACGAAATAGACGTTGGAAAAATAATGTATGTACGAGTATGTACCTCATATTTATTTTGTAACTCGGTTGGAAAACTTCCACTGGAAAAATTTCATTCCATTGGAGTTTAATTTGCTATTCTATGTATCTCGTTGGACTGGAAATTTCTGTTGGCATTTTTTTTTGAGTTATTGTTAGATTCATTTTTTTTCTGAGTTAAAAAATACGAGAATATCACTGATTTATTACTGTCAAATGGAGAAAAAAATGACATTTTGCAACTTTTATTTAAAAAAACAGAAATTTCCAAAAATGTAATATACTTACTTTTGGTTCTGCTTAATGTTGTTTTATAACAATAAAATATTCAGTGTTGTATACATATATTAACAGATATATTATATTTTAGTAAGGTTTTCATTTTCCGTGAATATTACTTATCCAAAATACTGTTGACCGACCACCTTTCATTTTTAACGATCTTTTTCAATTTTTTCAATATTTCTACAATTAAAAAGTGTATTAAAACTAAAATATTGGCAATTGTTTAATGGTGAATTCATCGAGCAAAAATTGCTAGCTTATGATTTTTTTCAATTTTTGTCATCTATTTTTACCTCGTAATCTTTTAAAATATTCTGACGTACAACTCACTTGATTATCCCGCAATTGACGACTGTTAAAATGAGTTTTGGGCTATATATGTTTATAAACATATGAAGGAATATTTTTTATTTTTATATTTATTCAAAAAAAAAGCAAAATAATCAAAAATTCCAATGGAATCGAGTTACAGAATAGCAAAATTCCACCAAAACTAAATTCGGAGTTAAAATTCCTTCGTGATGGAAGTTTTCTAATGAAACGAGATACAGAATAACAACTTGTCCAATGGATTTTTTTCCCAGTGGAAACGAGTTATAAAATAGGCATGAAAATGAATATCCCAATTTTTTTTAAATGAATATTTCAGAAATATTATTGGTAATATTCAGATTTCGGTAGAAGAATCTGAAAATTAAATATTACAAATCGATTTACGGAAGTAAATTTTATTTATCGGCGTTTAGAACTAGGTTAAATCTTAATAAATGGTTTTTTTGTCAGATTAGTTTGTAAAATTTGAATACATCATAGAAAAGATTCAAGAATAAAGGCAGTTAAATTTTTGTTTCAAATGTTTATATACCCAATAAGTATTACCTATGTATATATTCTGCCACAGTTTGAAATAATTCAGGCAGGACTACTTATAACATACCGCTATGCTCTAATTATATAATTGAGTTTTATTTGGATCATCTCCAAATTGGATATAAGTTAAAATCTCATACAGTAATCCAGCACATTTGGTTTCGCGGTCAATCATTGAAAATGATTCATCAATAAATGCTCTCAGGCAGATATGTATGTCACTGGTCACTATGTTGGTTTTTGTACATAGATATTTGTGAGTAAATTAATTGTGTCCCTTAGTAAAAATTGAGTGATATAAAATACAAATACACTGTTCATATCCCGATTACGATCGGTGATGTAATTGAAAACAAATATCCCTCTGTTGGAATTCATGTTAGTACAGGCTAGCAAAGAGCTATGCAGTGTGCAGATGGTAAATTAAAAAAGACAGACCCCTAGCCGTGTACAAAATAGGGACTGTTTAACTTTCAAAGTACAATAAATCCACTAGCCGAACAGTCTCTAATTAATGCACGTATGTGTTGGTATTTATTTAAAAAAAGAAAAAAGAATTTGCGCAACTTGCGGGTTATGGATATGGTCCAGATTACGCCCGTGTTCCCACTTCGGGCGGAATAGCTAATAATTTCAGGATTTATGAAGTTTAATGTTAGATAACTTATCTGAAGTCGAACAACTCCATTCATCATCTTTGTCAGAAGCGCACACTCTTTTAGACGAGTATAACGAAACCGGAAACATTTACCCCTAAATCGAAAAATCGCTCGAGTTTCACATTTAATGCTGGCAATTTTTCTCTTTGATTTCCTCTGAGATTTTCTTTGATGGAACACCTTAGCCCAACATATTTGGAATTTTTAATGGCAGATTTTATTGGAAGCCATTTAGTTGCGGGGTGGATGATGCTACTCTTTATTTTGGAAGTTCTGGGCACAATTAAATTTCCAAATAAATGGATCGGAAGATGTAGCCTTACTTATTTTCCCGCACGATCACCAGATCTAACTTGTATGGATTTTTATTTATAGGGCAAAGTGAAAGACAGTATATTTTACCGGCCTACCACTGCAGATGATATGAAACAAAGAATTAAAGAATTCAGAAACTGAACTGGGGCCGGTTCACATTAATTATAAAAAAAACATGTTTAGAATTAAATACAAGGCCATTCAAGATTACCGCTAAACGATCCCTTGATACTGAACAATTTTTTTTATAAGTAATTTTCTAACTTGCACCGATTCCGAGATAAAAGCCTGGCATTTATTAAAAACGAGCATAAAGCTTAGTGCCATCAGCTGCTCTTTTCCCTGATTTTGTCTGATGCAGAAGCCTCAAAACTGTGCAATTATACGGCCTGATTATCATCTTGTAGAGAAAAGATTATGAAATTGATATTCGATGGTAGTGTGTTGCTCGCCCCGCTATATCAGAGGTGATAATCAAACGATTTCGGTTGTTTAAATCGAGGTAAATTATGAAATCTAAAATGCGTTACAGGTTCTTTTAAGCAGAAAATCTGTATTAAAATATAAAATCAAAACGAATATATTCATAAGCGATAAACCGCAATCAAATAAAATTTATAAATCTGTACAAGGGACAATCTCACATTACCATAGGAATATTGAAAATAGATTAAAGTTTAAATAACAAAAGATGATGGTTGCGATGATGATACTGATGACGTTCATGATTATGTTACCAATTTTATTTTTAACAAAAAACAAAAAAACGACAGATGAAAAATGATCAGTTGCGTTGTATACGAAAATATAATTTTCTTCTCGTTTTCTTATCCCACAATATGATGTACTAAGAAACGTGCGTATATTATCGATAATAGGGGGTGTTTTAAAAATAATAATTAAAAAATCCTTATATATGTATGTATATTGGTGTTTTATTTTTAGCAAATGATTTTCATTTGAAGGGTCTTCGAGCGTATTGACATAGAAACTAGATATGGATATAACCACGGAGAAAGTAATTTATCTATTTTGATTGTATGTTAAGGTAATCATCATCTTCTGTATACATTGTACAGTTACTTATAATACTGTACAAATAAATTTCAGTTTTACAGCATCCACTATATAAGTATATATAGAGTAGAAATGTATATACGTTTATATACGGCGCACCGAAAAACATCCCCCTTTTGTTATTACTTCATTGATTGTCAAGTTGGAAAGAAAACTATATGTATACAGACAATTTTCATTTTTAACGAGATATTTTCTCTTAAAGGACAATTAGGAAATACAGATATTTCTGTTATTTCAAGAACTTTTCGTTTTTTTTTTTTTAGATAGATATTTATATTTAAAAATAAGAACTTGTCAAATTTATCTTTACTTGTATTCACTATATAAAAGAAGTAATAATGATAATAAGAAGAATACGGAAAATAAGAAAAATGTATCTATATAAAGTTTTCACTTCAAGGTAGCAAATTTTATGAAGAGACAAGACATTTTTTTGTTAGTTCTGTTAAGTTTTACGTCTTGAATTTGTGTTCAACAGCGACGAACATGGAACGAGGTAGACATTGTATATATGTACATGTACAATTAGGTAAAGTGTGGATAGCGGAGATTTATTGGCTAAAACGAAAGACTGGTAGATTATCGATTTACAGTACATCAATCAACAACTTTATTGTATATTATTATAAATCACTTGACATGCATATCAATATAAATGTATGTATATCTATATAGTATATCATACAAAAATGCATATACCGAATGAATAATGTGTATATAAAATAACTTTAAGCAATAAAATCATTAAGTCAAAATCTCAACTTCTAATCTCGCTTCCATATACAACACCATCGCATGAATAATAAAAATAGAAATAAAATAAAAATTTATATAGTAAAACTTTATAAATATTATCGGAATAATAAAAATAAAGATCTATCTAATCTAAAATTCAAAACTAAATAAAAACTCCATTAATTTCATCTCTTATATATAATGTTTAATACGGTTTGTGAACTGGTGGTAGGCGCGCAGATATACCCATTCAATCATTAAACAAGATTTCAACCATAAATATGCTTTATTATACAATTTGAATTTATGATCAATAAAACAACAACACAATAATATCTAATACATACAATATACATCGAGTCTTATCAAACCATCTATGTCTCATCTCAAGAGTCAATCCAAAATTAAAAATTGACTTAATACTTGTAATCTTATTTCCCTACTTTTTTTTTTATACAATAAATAAACTAACAACTTCTTAAGAGTTTTGAAAAAACAAATATTACAAAGATACGATTTACATGCGACACACACACACACACACACACACAAACACACAAAAAAAAAATTTAAAAATACATAAAGTTTAAATTAAAGAAAATTAATATTTAAATTTGCGATGTTTGTGCGAGATAACACTCATAACGATTAAAAAGTTTTTGCTTGTAGGGTAACTATGAAGAATGAGTTTTAAATTCGCGAGGTGATAAAAAATTTAAAACAGTTTGTCTCATTTCCATTCATTGATTATATAATTTTTCCTCATTAAATTTGTGTTTGTTGTTGTTGCTGTTGTCATTAAACTTAATCCATATATTATATATTTGAAAAATAAAATCTTATTTAGTACGACGTTATGCGGCGCAGCCAGTGAGAAATGTATAGCTTCTTCTCCACATTTTCTCGTTTACTTCCCTGTAGTCTGCTTCCGTCATAGAGTTTTGTTGGCCTGCGACTTTACGTTCAGCTGGAGTTAGTAAAATTGCATGAGTCGTCCATTGCAATATCGATATGTTTCGTTAGTTGGTGCTATATTGAAGATATTGAATGAAATAAAAAGTAATGGGCTGTGTTACCTTATATTTTAATTTTACCTCTTCCGCTGATTGAGGTCCGAAGTTTATCACGATCAGATAGTAAACAGATATAGACTTTCTGATTTATAATGTAAGTATAGAGAGAGTTAGGTCAAAACTTCTCCTGGTGAAAATTCGACGAAAACTAATTAAATCGTGCCTGTGATAAACAGACAGAAGAATGAATTATATGTACATGATGACACACTTCCGGGTCTGCTTATTGCGAGGCGTCATAGTTTCACATCGATTTTTCGATACTTTTGGGAAGGCATGAGAATCTTCAGGGTCTATATTTTAAGCCGTTTCAGTAATTTTTTGTCTGACTAGAGCCTTATGGTCATTTCCTATATGGTGGCTGTTTGTGTAAAATGCCTCTATTTAAATTATCAAGTTGCTTGTGACGTCATATATTCATATGAATTATTCGAGAATTTCAGGAACGGATGACACACTTCCGGGTCTACGTATTTTATTACTTTGGCATTTTTTTGATAGACTAGAGCCTTATGGTCATCGCCAATATGGTGGCTGTTTGTGTAAAATGAGTTTAATAGAAATTATCAAGTTATGAGTTGCGTCATATTTTCATTCATATTCAATTTTTTGGGAATGTATGAAACCCTTCCCGGTCTATATTTTCGGGTACTTCCTAGTTTTTCTGTTCAAATAGACTCTTATGATCATTTCCTATGGTGGCTGTTTGTGTAAAATGTCTCTATTTAAATTATCAAGTTGCTTGTGACGTCATATATTCATATGAATTATTCGAGAATTTCAGGAACGGATGACACACTTCCGGGTCTACTTATTGTATTACTTTGCCATTTTTTTGGTAGACTAGAGCCTTATGGTCATCCCCAATATGGTGGCCGTTTGTGTAAAATGAGTTTAATAGAAATTATCAAGTAATGAGCCGCGTCATATTTTCACATCGATTTTTCGATATTTTTGGGAAGGGATGAGAATCTTCAGGGTCTATATTTTCAGCTATTTTGGTATTTTTCTGTTAGACTAGAGCCTTATGGTCAATTTCTATATGGTGGCTGTTTGTGTAAAATTACTATTTAATTTAAAAACAAATTTTAATGATACGTTCTAATTAGAATATTTTAGCTGTTTTTTAAATAATTTATTTGTTTTAAATTTAATTTCATTTTTAATTAGTTCTTTGTAGTTTAGTTTATTAGTTTGAGTAATATTTTTCAGTTTTATAATTTTAAATTTGTATAAATTAATTGGTATTATTCGAAACTGTTTAATACATTTTCATGAGACAATTCAACATTTGATAGGTTTTTTGACATTTGTACCGTTCCATAAAATCTCCATAGAAACTTTCATAGGCATTCCCGTATGTACATATATGTACTCCATTTTAAAAAATTATTTTATGAAACATTTAATTCAGCCAATGTTTACTTAAAATTTAATTAACATTCATATTAGAATTTAAAAAATATATTTAATTAATTAATCAATATTTCGGACTAAATGTTCATTTTCAGGCCTACAATCACAAAATAGTAAAAAATTAAAATTAACATTATACATCCTTACAAATTAAAATTAGTAATAATAAAACAAAAATAAATAATAAGAAATTAATTAATAAATTAAGATAACTTACTTAAATACATCATAAAATTAGTCATAGTATCATTCCTTTATCTATGTGATGTATTTATTATGAGCACAACCAGAACATATTACTGTTCGTTATAACCTAGATTCATTATTGCGGTACACATTATTTTGTTTGTTTGTTTTATAACCTCTACTTGTTCTGGGGCTCAAGGCTCTCCCGGCTATTTCGCAGTTTGCATGTTGGCGCCCTTGCCTTACGCCATTTTGTCAGCCAAATCGAGGACGCACGGCCACAGGTCCGAATTGCTTAAACATCTACACCTTGTATAGCTCCATACCAGCCTGCACTGACATGAACGATGGCTCGGCCCATGGAGCGGTACCCATTATATACAATAAAAAATATTATTAGCATAAAATTAAGCAATTGTGTTTTAACTTTATTATAAGGAAGGTTGTGAACTTGGAACTTATAATTATAGCAGGTTGAATAGGTGGTTTTAATGAAAGACATTAAAAAAATAAAATAAAAATTATTTTAAGAAAAAGTAAAATTCGATTAAATAAAAATAAAAATATTTAATTATTTATTACGATTTGAATTATAAATGTTGATAGTTTTTTTAAAATCTTCACAAAAGTTATTTGTGTCGGTTTTAAAATTAACGTTATTGCTTAAATTAAAAGCAATTTGAGCTGATTCTACAATAAGGCTATTTTGTTTGTTGTTTTCGTTGTGAATTTGAAAAATAAAGTTTGATGAAAATTAAACTTTTGATCTTATTGATCGGCTTTTACATCTCCCATCACATTGATGTTCTTATATCCTTATACGTCGTTTCACCAACATATCTATAAGATCTGTACATTTTATTCGGGATTTTATATCCTATTTTGAAATTTGGATTATCTATTGGTTTAACTAAATTAACAATTTGCTGATATAAATGATTAACATTAGTCATACTATTCAATTTGTCATATACTATTGAATGTTGTTTAGCTTTTAAAATTGCTTTAGTTATTTTTATGAAGAATATCTGTGATGATTTTAATGTTGTCATTGTGAAATTCATTATTGGCCAATGACAATAATACTCTACCGGTAAATGACACGACCAAGTTCAACTTCATGTTTGGTGGATGGGATGAAATGAAATTCATAACACGGTCTGAATTTGTTCTCTTTTTGAACTAACAAGTCTTAATTTTGCATTGGTTCCTGATCAGAATCATATCCAAACTAATAGCACAATTTTGTTTTTCTTCAACTGTAAACTTGATATGTTGGTCAAATATATGAAATTTTTTGATTGTATTATTTATGTATTGTCTTGGGATTGCCAGGATAACAACCTTTGTGAAGTTAGCCCAAAATTCCATCCCAAAAATTAAGATTTTTTGACGATGGCAATACGTAATAAACTAAATATAATCAAATACTTAACTAAATATAATCAAATCGTTTAATTTAATAATAAAATTTAAAAGATCTACAGATATTTATTATGTATGAATATAATCATATCGATATAAGTAACTAAATAAAATCATGAATTAAAATCAAAATCAAATATGCAGTTGTTATACAGATGATTCGAATCATAGGTTCCATAAAAAAGAACTGGGCTCTAGTGACAAATTTTCAAAATCTATCATAATCATCGAATGTTGTGTAGAAGTGGTTCCGCTCTATGCCAAATAATTGAAATCTTAGAGATTGCTTCATATAGTGACTATATTGAATGGAAAGAGGGTAAATCTATATCGATGTTGATGGTTCCATAAAAAAGAACTGGGCTCAAGTGACAAATTTTCAAAATCTTACAAAATCATCGAATATTGTGCAGAAGTGGTTGAAAGCTTGATTTACCCCCCTTTCCATTTTATATAGTCACTATATGAGGCAATCTCTAAGATTTCAATTATTTGGCATAGAGCGGAACCACTGTTAGCACTTACTGTGCTAACGAGGGCGGTCAAATTTTTAATTTTTAATGATCGATAAATTAATGTTTAATACATATTATGAATTATTATACCTTAGTTAATTATTGAGTTGAACTAATTCATTTTAAATAATTAAATATGTTCTTAGAATAAAATTTTTATTTGATAATCTGTAACATTTATTAAAATTACGAACATTCATTTCGTATATTATCGTAATTGTTGTGTCACGACATAGTCATTTTTCGGCTGAGAGTAAAATATATATATGTTTCGTGAATTGTGTCGTGATAGATACATTTTTTGGGCTGACACTATATTATGAAAAAAAAAAAGTATTTTAGTGCTGCCACTGAGTTTTTTTGGGATAGAATTTGGGCTATCTTAATTTATCTATCTTATAGTGGTAAACACTTATTGAACAATCTTTCCATAACCAAGTCCGCAAGTATTGGTGTTAAAGGATTACCCATTTTTTTTTATTATTATTGTATGGATTTTATTTTTATATGCGTATATCATTTCGGTTACGGTATTCCTTGTACTCACTACTCAGGCGATCCTAAACTGAGAGTAGAACAGTTTTTGAATTTTGATGATAAATTGGACAATTTTAACAAAGTTTATCTGATTTATTTTCGAAATTTAATTTCTGTATTTTGTACTGTCGTCTGACTGGTAATATAGTTTGCTGGGCAAATTTTAGAATACACCTACAATATTTAAACATTTTCCTTTAAGTCATTTTTAGTCATCCCATGAGTGCTGCAAAGTATAATTACCAATTGAATATTTACAATAATATAATTTGAACCCATAAAAAATTCTTCGATTTTGAGAATTTGATCTGTAAGTTTACTAATTTAAGAAAGATAAAACAGAATGGTTGGAAAGTATTATTGTACGGATTTATTGAGGAAATATTTTCTATAAAGTTGAATTTTGGAGATATAAGATTTTGAGATAACGAATTTGAAAATTTTTTTACAAATTAAATATTTAAAATAAATTTAAAATATGGGTAATTTTAAGAATTTGAACAATTGGAATTAAAACTTTTAAAAATAAGAACTTAAAGGATTTAGGAATTTTAAGAATTTCAATGATTTAATAGTTTAAAAATGTTATGAATTTAAAGAATTATATGAATCAGAATATTTCTCAGAATTTAAATAATATTAAAAATTTGAAGAATGTTATATTTAAAATTTTAAATTTTTGAATGTTTTAAGAATTTCAATATAGTTTGAATAATTTGAAGTTATTTTGTGAAATTTTAAATATTTTACAATTTGAAATCTTTTAAAAGAATTCTTTTAAGAGCATTTCACTAATTTTGAGAATTTGAACAAACTTGAGTTTGATTATTTATCAGAAAAATTGAGTTTGAAATGTTTAATTATTTAAAGAATTTTAAAAAATTTAAATACTTATAATATGAATTTTAAATTTTTCAGAATTTAATTTAAGAATTTCTGGAATTTTATAAATTTTAAAAATCTACGAAATTTAACTAGTTTGTTGATTTTAATAATTTTTTGAATTTAAAGGGTTTGAAAAGTGACGAATTTGAACATTTATATTTTTTTTTTACAATTAAGGATTTAGTATTTTATAAATATGGCTAATTTTGAGAATATGAACAATTTGAATTTAAAGTTTTGTAAGAATTTAAAGAATTTAGGAATGTTAGAATTTTAAGAATTAATATATAATATTTTTAAAATTTAGAAATTTAGAGAATTTCACTATTTTTGAAAAATTCAACAAACTAGAGTTTGAAGAATTATAATTATTAAGAGAATATAAAGAATTTAAAATATTTTATGAATTTTAAAAATTTTAAGTGTTCTTAATTTGAGGATTTCTGGAATTTTATGAATTTTAAAAATTTACGAAATTCAATGAGTTTGACTGTAATAATTTTATGAATTTAAAAGATTTGACGAATTTGAGAAATTTAAATTTTTTTAAGATTTAAAAAAATTTTTAAATATGGCTAATTGTGAGAATTTGAACAATTTGAATCAACACTTTTAAAAATAAGGATTTAAAGAATTTAAATTTTTCTTAATATTTTTAAAATGTTATGAATTTTAAAACTTTTATGAATCAGAATAATTTTCAGAATTTTGGCTATTTTGCAATTTAAATAATATTAAAAATTTGAAGAATTTTATAAGTTTGAACTTTTAAAATAAATGAATTTGAAAACTTTTATGAATCAGAATAATTTTCAGAATTTTTGTTATTTTGTAATTTAAATAATATTAAAAATTTGAAGAATTTTATAAGTTTGAACTTTTAAATTTAAGTTTAATAACTTTAAAATTTTGAATGTTTTAAGAATTTCAATATATGTAGTAGCAAGATCAAATTTTTGTTTATAAATTAGATTATTAAATTTGAAGTAATTATTGTTGTCTATAACATAATTTAATAGCTTTAAAAAAATATTATTATCAAGATCCGTAGTAAATTTAATTTCTTTTCATCTCAACTTCTTGTATGGCTATTTTAGTAGAGTAAAAAAAAGTAAAAGTAGTAGTAAAATTTGATATCAAACGAAACTAGAATATCATCTGGTTGTAGTGTTAGGGTGTCAATTATGTCCCTCACCGCGTAAGAATTGTTAACATTATAATGACGATCGGTGGTTAAATTTTTAAGTATTTGGCACAAATATTTAGTAGGTCTTACAAGATGTCCTTTTTTATGGATTTTCGGTAGACCATACATTCTGGGTGCAGTTGAATTTTTGACCGTCATTTTTAATCACACCACTACTGATGTTTAATTTATTCAACAATTTGGTCAAGTCATTGGTGATCTTGGTTGTCCGATTTCTATTCATTGTTTCTTATGTACTAGTATCAGTCAATAAAATTTGTATTTTTTCTTCATATTCAGCTTGAATATCATGACTACCGTGTTCTGGCTCTTATTACCCAGATTCAAAAAATGTCCTAAATTAACATTTGCTTTATTGATGAATCTCATATATATGTGGATCTTTATAATTATTAATGTTTTTCTTGTGGCATTCATTAGTATAAGCAATATCTATGTCATCCATCCGTTTTCGCTAGTCCCATATCCCCAAGTTTCCGGCACAGCGGTTCTCGCACGCGTTTGTATGGGTATAAATAATCATGGGTGGAGTCATAGCATCCAACTCTCATATCGAAAACATTATATATATTTTTCGACCCATTCACAGCTAAACTACTTTTTGGTTTAGGACACAGCATGAAATTTGAACTAAATATGCAGATGGGGAAATCCGTTTCGTTGGGATACTTTTACCCAGCCTATGATTGCTTGCTCCTCAATAGTTGGATCAAAATATATTGATGGTAATAGTTGTAATTCCATGTCGGATTTTAATTCCGCATGTCGGTTTAATCTTCCACTTATTTGTGTGAAGTTATTTTTTTTTTGTTAATTTGTGTACTACACTTTTCTGTTAATGTCAAAAACTTCACACTGGTAATATTTATATTATCGTCTTATTGATTGTTCCATCATTGCTTATATAGTAAATAACGCCAAAACGACAAATGTACATAACATTTTGTTTGGTGGTTTGAGTATATGTGTTATGACTTGTAGCACCTGGTTTTTCCATCCGCAAACATCTCCCCGCGAATACACAAAACAAAAAAATCGAAAGTGGAAATATAACACGAAAACATTATATTGCTTAGACTAGCTATGTATATAAAATAGAGGATATAATGGGTTAGGATGATTCTGGTGTGACATGTAACAACATCGAAAACATGGAATATCAATAAAGTCTCGTTTGGGGAAAGATGTTTTTTATTGGGTTCAGATGATGGTATATAGCGTATAGCTGTCTGTACGGTGGATTAATTTTGGTTTGTTATGAAACATATTTGTACATATATAGGATAACCATAGTTTAAGAGATGATACCATAATTTGTACAAAATATCGTATTGACATTGTGGAAAAAGTAAATTGATTTTATCACTTCATTTGAAAATACATATTTATGTATGTATGTATTTGGCTGGATGCGAAGATGGCATAATTCAATTGAAAGTGGTAATTTAATAAAATTATATCGATCTAAAATCTAATCTAACTACTTAACCATTTAACGTGGTAAATTAATAAAATTATATCTATCAAAAACTTGAACGATGTCTAAATAGGCTGCTAAACAATACTTTTTTATTCTACACAGTTTCTAACTTCTAACACGACTCGATGAACTTTTTCCACAGTGTAGTAAGCTGAGTGGGCGATATTAGCTAACTTTTAGGTAGGCCATCTAAGATGTTGACCAAATATGCATATATGCTTTATCTGCATCGCTTTTTATTTAGTTTCGGTCAGGGAGGCGAGTGATGGTCTTCTCAATTTACTTGTGGTTCTCCACAATGGGTAATTTATTCCTTCTGTCTGAGTCCACTGAGTTAGTTTTGGATCCATTTATTATGGATATACGTTATTCATTTTCTTTTAAAAAACCTTTAAAAGCTTTTATTTAATTATGATTTTAGTGTAGGTCGTATCGATGTAGTTGCCATTGTCAGCCCAATGATCGATTTATCATCAAGAGCTGAGTCGTCAATTTCGTGTTATTATTTTGTATAAGGAAATTTGATTTCATTGACATTTCGTACAGCTAATTTAAGTTAATTTTCTTCTTAATACTTTGTTCAATACGCATCCCCTAAAGTTTGCTGTGTTATTAGGCCCGCAATTATTGCCCTTTAACTCTGGTTTGGTTTTATCGAGTTCTATAGTCAACACAGTCGAAAGTTTACAGTAATCCCATGAATGACCAAATTGCTGACAAATAATACATTGTAAGGCTGACTTTCGTCTGTGCGGTTGTTGTACGACTTATGTGTCTTCCTCTGCATTAATGCAGAGGAGTTTTGGAATTACATTCATCTTTGATAGAACTACTTTTTTGCTTTCGCCAGAGGTCGACGGCTGTGGAGAAGTTACACGAGCATTTACTAAATTATAAAATGTTTTAATTTGTAATTGTATTGTAATGAAGAAGAAGCTGACACTGAACTTATCGATTTGTGCAATACCATTAGTTTGCACAGTTCTTACAATAAAATCTTATAAGTTGCATTTCCCGAAATTAAATTTGCACCTTTGCGGCATTGAAGTTCAACATCAAGTTTAACTGGAAGCAGTGCTGAAATAATCCGATATAATGGGTTACTTGTCTTTATCATTTAAAAAAAATTCGCTCCTTCATAGCAAGAAGGCTACTCCAACACGTTTAGCGATCCAATAACAGTTCTTTTCTTAGTAAGTTAGTTAATTTTTACAATTGTGTGCATCTTTTTAATCAACGGATCCAGTTTCAATAGGATTTTTTATTTTTTTTTTTATTTAACTGGAACCCAATAAGGTTCCGCACTCAATGCCACAAAGGGCCCAAATCACGCACACGCGTTTTGCTTCCTTAGCAAATTGGAGAAGTTTGAACCAAGGCAGAGAGGATAGTAGATGCACAGGAATTGTAATGGAATTAAACACTTGAGACCTAATACAATCGAAAGCAGCGCAGTTGTCGATGAATTGTATGCTATCATCATCATCTTCAAGGCATTCATCGCATACGGCATTGCTGGCTATTCCTATTCGATGAAGATGACCCTTGAAACGGCCATGACCAGTAAGAATCGATACTAGTATTCTTAAGTTATCCTTTTTTAATGGAAGAGCGTAATAGTCAGCTTGTAGTTAGGCTCGCTAATTAAGTATTTCGCAGTATGGCAAGCTTTAAGTTTTGATTATTTTTTTACCAATCTAAAGAGGCAACGGAGCAGCAGGTTCAGGTCCAATGAAACATGAACGTGAGCCAATTTTTGCCAAATTTTCTGCGATTTCATTTCCTTCAATGTCACAATTCGCAGGTACCCATAAGACCGTAACTTTGTTATTACGGCATAGAACATTCAGAAAATTCTTACAATCCTTCACCAGTTTTGAGTTGATCAAAGGATTATTTAAGGAGTTGATGACAGATTTACTGTACAGAAGAAAGTAAGTACCCAAACTACCAGTAGTTCTTAGACCCAGCGATGGGCAGCAGATACCGTAGCTAGCATCCTGTTCAAAGCGAGCCCTTTGAAAATAATGCTAGCGATTCAGATATTCGTTTGAGAAAGTTTGTTGAGATTCACATATCTCTCGATGGGAACCCACCTCGAATGACTTGTAAAAGATAAATTCAGGCAACAGCCTGTCATTAAACATGCCAATTTCCGGCACAGATGGTTTAAAAACACTAAGAATTTACCTACCACATTTCAAGCGAAACGCCGCTAAGCAAGCTGTCCTAAAAATGAATGACCGTAGCTGGGGCAAAGATAAAATAGACTCAATAGCTAGAAGTGTAACAGCCAGTAACATACGATATTTTGCAAACTGTTGAGTTTGGCAAGTGTTTGGCAAAGTTGACTACTGGCCACCAAACCACAGATGCATATGTTAGCAGAACCAGTGATTTGTACGTAAAAAAAAAGCATTTTGGGTGACAAGCCCCAAGAGTTACCAAAAGCTCTTCTGCATTGCCAAAAAATCGTTATGGATTTTTGTAGTTTCTAATCCAGATGATACTTCCAAGAGAGTTTATTATCTAAAATAATACAAAGGTGTTTGTCGTAGGCTAAGCTATTAATCTTACTCACAAAAATGATGGAAAATGCATCATTATTCCTACGTCTAGTGAATACAACTAAGTCACATGAAAACCTTTATCAAGGCACCACTGTTCTACAATAAAAAAAAGCGTGTTGCGTTAAATCAGATAAGACATTCAAATGCTTACCAGAAACTGTCAAAACCAGATCATTTGCGTAACTTTGAGCGATGAACCGAATTCCTGAAGTTTTACAAGAAGCTCGTCAATGACCAAAAGTCACATCAGAGGTGAAAGTACTTTGACTGAAACCGAGCTTTCATCTAGCACGCCGATAACAATGCGATATTTAAGCATATATCCATTTGACAATGGTAGATTCGATACCAAATTTGGTACAGTCACTAGTAATCGTATTGAACGATGTACCGTCGAAGGCTCCTGCAATATCCAAGAAAGTACCCACAAGAACCTTACTATTACACAGTGATCTTTCAATCCTAGTTACAAGTTCATGTAGTGCAGTTTCACAGGATTTACCAACCCTATGTAAGCATGTTGCATGTTACTGAGCGGAGCGGTAGTTAAATGGTGATCTCTGATGAATCTATCAACAATCGTTTCTAAAGATGTGAGAAAGATTGATGACAGACAAATAGGCCAAAAAGACTTGGGGTCGGTGCCAATTTTCGGAATAACGATAACTCTACTCTTGCTCCAAGATTGTGAAACAAAGCTAAAAGCAATGCAAGCCTGGAACAGATGCAGTAAATGTTCTCTTATATAAGGGGTAACCCATGCTGTAATTCAGCAGGACAAATACCATCAGGACCGGCAGATTTGTAAGGTGCGAAGGGGAATATACTACAATGCGGAACCTCATGATTTATTAATCGGTAAGCTAAATTCCAATCAGGAGTTTCAACAATAACGTTAGTGGTTTCGACAATATTCTCGGAATTTAAAGTTCTACAACCTTTTTTACAACCGTTTTTATGATTAATGATAAGTGGATACGAAATCTCAAATGCCGTTGAAATTGCTATCGACAGTGCAGAAGCCTGGAACTGGATATCCACAGTTGAACAAATTTTCTTACGTGATTCAAGTATGGAACAAAGCTCAAGAGAGAATGAATCCCAATCGGTTAACTTCCTATTACGGTAAGGTTTAAGCGACGGCCTTTTAAGGTTGATATTAAAAGAAATACACCTATGATCAGAGGTGAGAATGTCATTCGTTACTCTCCAGTTTACAATTAACTCAGTAATGGAGATGGAGCACAAAATGATGTAAATCACTTCTCTACGACTTGAGTTAACAAAAGTTGGCTGACACCCAACATTAAGAATATCAAGATCCGAGGAACTTATATATGTACATATAGTTAAACTGAGCGGAACCAATGTTGTTAACATTCGTACTTCCCCATAGAGTGTAGGAGGAGGTGTTACGGAATCGTAAGGCAAATGAAGTGATGCAATCACCAGTTCAGTCGATTAATCTCTAATATATCGTTTATCTGCGATTCAATTGTTTAACTATCATCATTAATACCATCTTCATCTTCTAATTCATTTTACGATTCGCTAATAGATTCCCGCAGTTAATTTTTTCAAATTCTAGATCCGCATCATTTTCAAGCTCAGTTGATTTTTTTTATATAGAACACTTAATATGGTCAATGAGCAATACATGATTGTTGGTTGACGTCAGCACTTATAAGTCGGCCAACCTTTTCATCTTGGCCGTTTATCAAATTCAATATTTTATCATTCGATATAATTGTATCAGATTTTATCATAGTGATTCCCGCTTTTTAAAATCTAAATAACAAAACTCCTAAATTCATGGAATTCCACACTTACAAGTTTCTTATCAACTTCATGCAAATTTAGAAATTTGAGATTATAAGAATTAGATTTAAACTTTCGATAAACTTTATCAAAATTCAACCCATTTGTGACTTTAATTTGTAGCTGTGTTCACTTCACATTGGTTCTTTCGTTGATTACCTCTCACATCTAACTATTTTCGTGTATACAAAGCAACAGTTATTCAAAACAACAAAATTCAGAAAGTCATTTAAAAGTTAATTTTTTTAAAAATATCTAAAAAACCTATCGCCACTAAATCAGTACCCACAACTCATATCTAAATGAAACTAATTTAAAACCTATATGTACAAAACACATTAACCTCTATACACAAGCAAAATATTCACCCACAACAGACATATCCACTTAATAAACAGCACAAAAAATCAATTTTAATTTATTACTTCATCGCAAAGTCACTTTCATCTCGTTCGTCTCGATGCTTATTACTTATATATATACATATTTTGCCATGTAAATTTATTCGTTGAATGAAAAGCTATATACACACACCAAACGTAATCATCTCATTATCTTTTCATATATAAATACACATTAAGCTGGGATGGAAATAAAAATAACCCATGATGATATCACCAAAAAAAAAAAACTACTTTGCAGCTACACAAAAACTCAGTTTGAAAGCACTTTTTGTTCCTATTTGGCTCTTACACATGAAAATAAAATTGTGTTTGCCTCTATATACATGTACATATACCCAGCTTTGCATGCCTGCCTGCTGCCACCATCAGCCACACCAACCACTATTAAAAATTATAGAGGAAAATAACATAAATTATTTCCAGGAGTGAGTTAAGGAATTTTTATACCAATTTTTTTTTTTTTATTTCCAAAGTTTGTTTTATAGAATTTTTTTTTTTGCCTCCAAAACGGAATATTTTCGATGAATTATTTAAATGTCACAACGGGAGGGAAAAACGAATTCAACAGAGTTGAAAATACACAAAAATGTAGGAGACATTGATACAGACGTGTAAGTTATGTTCGTCGAATAGATTTTCTCGTATATTTTCATCCTATATGTACATACGTATTCTCATATATGTATGTATACATATATAGTGAAGAGTAGATGGAAAGTTATTGATTTTTCCAATGTTACACTCTCTGGTTGTTCGTACGTTCCTTTAAGAAGAAGGATATCATCATGTGTTTTTTTATTATTATTTCTGCTTTGTGTGTGTGTGTATGTGCTTGCTTTTCCAAACTGTTTATATTTTCTATTGAATTTTAAATTGACTAAAACATAAATATTTTAATAATTTATTTATGTAAAGCTTTTTGTGTTTGTTTCACTTTATATATAAATTGTGAATGCAGATGGAAAATGTGCGATACCTTTTTCCATTTATACCCCACAACTCTATTGTATGTATATGGCACAGTGATTTTTACTATTAAGAATGAACTAAACAATTATTAAGTCGTTTTATACTGGGTACTGTGTATACCATACGTATACTACACATAAGAGAAGTCAGTTAGAAATGAAAATTGCATTCTATTGTACCTGTCGATTCAATGTTGTCAACCCATGGGAATTATCTTCCACACTGAATTTATACGTTTTGGGAAAACATGGAAATCTAATCAAAACCATTTTTCCGCCCTATATCAAAAAAATAAAAATAAAATAAACAAAATGAAATGAAAATAAGGAAATATTAAATTTTATTTTTATTTAATTTCCGTTAATGTTTTTTATTTTATTTTAGAAATGCAACCAGAATCATTTCATGATCCTGATAAGAAAATTATACATTTTCAACCGGATATAACACAAGGTGTCGTCGGTGTGAATTATGAGTATCCAACACATCCCAGGCAAATGGGGGTAGGAAATATTATCGTTGGTACGGGTGGTGGAAGCTTGATTACAGCATCGTGCAATAAACCATCCGGGATTCTACCTAGATCCATATCGGAACATCATTATGATATTCCACATTTACAGACCAAGTAAGTAAAAATACCATTTCGATGTGTTGATTTTAAGGGTTGTTGAATTAAACTGATTTTATATCTTTATATTTCATTCAAATTTTCTAATTTCGAAATTATATTTACAGTTATGCCACCCCGCTGGATCGTGTCAGTGGAAACGAATCATATTCCTCGTCCAACTATTCGCGTCGTGTTCACAGCACCGAATCTTTAGCCACCACAACAAATACAAGTGATTCAACGTATGACGTGGCCACTGAACCGCCCACTCTGCCAATGTCAAATAAAAGCTACATCAAATTAAACACAACACGTCAAATGATGACATCGAACGGTGGTTGCCTAAAATTATATCATTCCCTAATCACACTGATGATACCAGAGAGTTCGCTGAGTAAAAACACCAAACAAAGTATATTCCTATCGCTGCTCAACGATGATGTGATGCGTCTTCGGCTACCGGAAAAATCGACGCATATATCGCCGGTGGTGAATTGTGGCCCGGTCGATACAATTCTCACCAAACCGGTTATATTAAAAATTCCGCATTGTGCTGAAAATTTAAATCAATGGCACATCTCGTTATACCGCACCGACAGCCATATACACGATATCGATCCAAAGTGGAACAAAGTTATTTCGATCGGGGAAGAAACAATTCACACGCCCTGTTACATTCAATTGGATGAACACTTTTGTTATATAATGACAGATCAATTAGGCCGTTATGTGCTAGTAGGTGCGAGTATTAACGAGGGCCTAGGCGCTGTGAAACGTTTAAAATTGTGTCTTTTTGGGCCATCAATTCAACCGACGGCCGAATGTAGTATCCGCGTGTACGTAATTGAAGACTATCCGAGTGCAATCGAACATTGTGTACTATTGGAGAAACGGTTGGGCGGCGTTCTATTACAAACTAGTGCCCCACTATATTATCACGACAATGGGCACGATTTAAATGTAAATATTAAATGTATCGGTGGTTGGCGTTCGAAACCGGGTACTGAAAATCAAAAAATTCCATTCTCACACGTATGGAATAATAGTTTATCGCTACATTGTGGATTTTCAATTGAGCGCACCGAACAAGAAATACCGGGTGTCCGAATTGAAATCACAGCACGACAACGAAATGGTAGCGATGTTACGCTCAATCATGTTGCACCATATTTGCCGCACGAGAAAACCCTAACCAGCGCCATGGTGGACGAGTATCACGAAAATTCGAGTAGTAATTCGACAAAAAGCGCAACAACCATAGATAAGAATAGAATAAGCTCAATTGTAAATAGTAATAGTAGTAATAACAATAATAATAATAATACTAGTTGTAATAGTAGTGATAGTGATGTTGTATTTCGGCTAACGTCACAATGTCGCAAAGAATTGTGTCACTGTTTAGATCCGCCAACGACCAAGGGTAACGATTGGCGGATGCTGGCTCAAAAATTAAATGTTGACCGTTACATCGTATATTTTGCAACAAAAAATTCACCCACCGATCATATACTCGATTTGTGGGAATCACGGAATCGTGACCAAAATTCAATACTAGAACTAATTGGTATTTTAAAGTTGATGGGACGACAGGATGCGGTACAATTGGTTGAAAAACAAATTGGACCGTCGTGGTTATAAATTTTTTTTTTTTTGTCTTTTGAAATTTGTATATTTTTGAGGACGAGACTAGAGAGAGGTACGATAATACGGCGCTAATAATTTCAAAATAATATATCCGGTCACATCCACTAGACGATATTGTTGCTTCCTAGGCTTAAACTGTAATTTAAAACAAGAAGATGTTATGTTCCTTGCAATGTCCGATTCATTCCATATTTCGGATATTGTAATCTCTGAGTTCTATTTGAACTTCGTGACAAACGGTTCAAATTGGCGTTGCCCAATAAAACACGTACCGATAATTTTGAGGACCTCTTGAAAATTACTATAAGTTGCAGCCTTTAAATTAAGGAAGATAATCCAAGACTTAATTCCAGTCAGCAAGAACGATGCATTAGGGCCAAGAAAGAAGAATAAAAATGTGCAATTTTTTCAATTTTTTTCATTGCAGCAAACAATCGGTCAAAAGTCACAAAACCCAAATTTTATAGACTTTAGGCAGTTTTTATACAGCGTTCAATAAATGATGAAGGCGTACCTGCCAAAGGGACCAGCGGGAGATTATCGTATTAAAATTTAAGCCTTACTCAAAAATTTAAAAATTTCTCTTCAAAACAAAAGAAAAAAAAACACATTCTACTTACTCGTATGTAATTATAATTTACTCGTAATATACATTTTAATTTTACCCCGGGACCATTATTTGTCACAACACTATGTGAAGTTGCAATTTATACCAAAACGATAAAATAATAAAATTTCAAAAATGGTTATTAAAAACAAAACTAGCTACTATTTATAATAATTATAAAAATCATGATCGTACTGTAATGTTAACAATTTTTTTTATTTTATTTTAATTTTTTAGTTTATTATTTTTTTTATATTATATAATAGCTATGCATATGTAATATTTACTATTATACACATTTTTTATGATTATTTTTTTATTTATAAATTAAAAACAAATATTTAAATTAAAAAACAAAATAATAAAACATTTTTTATTTTATTTTTTTCATTTTATTTATTTTTTATGCTTTAACACTTGGAAACAATAAATAACTTAAATTGAGCAGAAACAATGGGAATGCAACATGAATATACAACAAACTGTAGTAGTATATAGTATACAAAAAAGCGAAAAGAGCAAAAAGCAAAAAAAAAAAAAATGCGAGCTTTTTTAAAAGCTCTTTTTTTTAATACACAAAGTGATTTTTTCGCATTTTTATATACTTTCATGCCTTTAGATGAGGAAAAAGTGAAAAAATAAAATAAAATAAAAATAAACCGAAACGAATAAAACAGGTAGGTTTATTTATATTCTTACATAAATGTACATAACATACATACTCGTTTATATGTACAAGAATATTCGATGAAGAACAGCAACCAAGCTCGGTGGTATAAATAACGAACTCTTTTTTTTTTTGAAATACAAGTACATATGTACACATATATAAATTAATTAATTAATTATTAAATTTCCGACACACAGACATACATACATACATATATACACATAAAACCAACAACATATATACATAATTTAATTACACAATCCATAAAGTGTTCATAAAACATTCATTCATTTGTACATAACAAGAACAACATAAATACTCGTATATGTACAGGAAACCTCCGATTTGCGTTATTTTTTGTGGACTAGAAAATACGGCATACAATTAAAAACAAAATCAATTGTTACTTGTTCGAAGCAAGATTTTATTTTGCGTTGATATATAATAATCATGCTTTGCAAAAATGTATAATTCGTAATTAAAAATTAGGGCGTTATTTTCAGGAGGTTTAAAAAAGGGTGATAACTGACTATTTTTAAACTGAAGTATCGATTTTCAACAGCCAGTCCAAATATATGTACTGATATAATATTTTCACGACACGTTGAACAAATAAATTATATAAAAACAACGCCCTAATTTTTATTTATAATTTTAGTAGAAACTATACATTCTTTGGTAACAAAATATAAATTAAATAACATTTAAATATTTAAAAATTCATAAAGTTAATTTTATATATTACTACATGATCCCCTCACCTAGTACCGGAATAAAAACTATTAAGAGGCCTGAAACAGACGATTTTGCAGGCTCTCCTGGTATATAAATAGCTCAGTAATAATTGGTATTAAACAAAAATTATTAAAACATAAGATTATGAAAAACGTGGTATAAGCCTAAATTAGCAAGTATAAGCCTAATAAAAAGTGTTATACTTTCGTGTGGATGCTGATCTTTTGAAACTATCAAAGAATAAACGATTAAACACGCCAAAATAACAACAATTGGCAAACAAAAAACCAGTCAAAATGGAAACGCTTGGATTTTGTTATGTGAAGCTTCCGGCTCAAATTAATCAAATGTATCCCAACTATAAAAAAGATAGCAACGAAAGATCAGCTAAAGACTATATATAACAACCCGAATCCAATAACATGCAGGTAAAACAGGGTGTAAGCCGTAACCATCCACACCTCTTAATAGAAAAATAAGTGAGAGAAACGGACAAAGAATTTATGGCTACTATGCGAACCATACACCGATACCGATTCGTCATCCCATCGAAACGGAGAAAGCCTCAAATAACGAATCAAAATGTTCGGCAACAATAAAAAGCGAAGAAATAGCTAGCGTTTCTGCCAACATTACCTATAGCTAACCAATATTAACATATAGGGTCAGATCCAACAAACCCGGAACTACACTAACTTATAAAAATATGCACCATAAAACAATAGATTGTGAGTACGCAATTCGGAATGCAGAGGTAAACATTGAATCTTAGTATTCAATAATAATCTTTATTTTGACTCTATGAGTACTCGTTAGAGAAATGAAGAGAGATCCAACCTATAAGAGAATTTTTATAATTCCTGTAAGTTAGATTTCGAACGTTAGTGGCCAATGGCAGCTAAAGGCCAATTGTGACACAATCAACGTCAACTACAATGCAACAAAACAAGGGTCAAATATAAATAAACGAAACTTTTTAAGAATAAACATCAACATCGGTGCCTATTGCAGAAATGGACATAAAATGAATAAATGCGGAAGATTTAACAAGTTAAATTCCAGCGAGAGACCACAAGTATAATGATGCAGCATAAATAAGGCGGAAATCGTGTACCGGTACAACATAACACAAGACTTCACATTATATTTTGGTATTAAGACAGACGTGAAGCAGGAATTCAAAAATTGTGTGACGACGCAGACAATTTTTATGATAATACCCATAGCGTATGCTCTTCGGAGCGTTAATTGAATCAGTCTATACTATCAGTCATATACTATTCTCAAGCCAACCGCAATATTATTGAATTAATCAGTTATGGATTTCGTGAATTTTAATTTTGTATAGCCCGGAAACAAAAGTTCGTCATTGCGAAACGGTTTCGGGTAACTCCAAGGTCGGGTAAAATTAAATTGCCTACAATTAATAATCTGACAGCTGCTAAAACATCACTTATCGATAATAAGGGTAATCACATCCTACCAAGTTTAGCACACAACAGTCATCACGTTAAACTGCACAGGTATAACGGCGCGGGCATACCTGAGTGGTCTACCTGAACGTGTGTAGAAAGAAACGATTTCATACTGTTCACGTTGCATTATATGTAAACAATGTCAAAATTCTGATTGTCAAAAATATTACAGAATTCGGAAAGCAAAACTTAATACAAAAAATGGAAGTGCAGATTATTTCACTTACGTCAAAATTATTCCAAGCGGGGTTATTATGGAAATCGGACACCTCCTAAATGAATGAAACATTTTTCCTTATATTTAAATAAACGAAGAAAAAAAATAGGGCGTTTTTTTATTTCATAACCCAAAAATAACCAAAAATATGGTGACTTAAGTTTGGGTTTATAAAAGCAAGAAAACCGATCATGTTTAACTTTTATCTTTCTTTAACTTTCTATCCCATTAGAAAACCCATTTTTAAAATTTAAATAAAATAAAATTGGTTGTTATAAAATAAATCATGGCCCTAATTTTTTGTTTTATGAATTGATCGTCAGCAATTAAACAGTTAAAATGTTTAGTTTTTCCGTGTATCCAACTGCCTACCGATTTTTGAATTTACGCTCTGAAAATTTGAATTTTATAAAATTATTTTTCGTGTGGACAAGCACATCCACTTGATCTTAGTTCAGCCAACTTCGTCTCACTCGGATACATTATCAAATGCATTTATAATTTCGGAATAATCTATAAAAAAAGCCGTAAGAGTCAGTAGCATAATTATGTACATCCTAATTGAATACTTAGTTTTGCCACCCTGTTAGCGATCCAATAATGGGATCACTATGTTGATTGTCAATATAAATTTGTAAACAATCTAAATTCGCTATTTGCTTAATATATGAAACAAATGAGACTGAATATTAAAACAAATGAAAATATAAATTGGCTGTGATGAAAATGGATATTCTATTTCTAAAGAAAGGCTGTAGTGAGACCACTGAATTTATTCCAAAACGTGACATTTATAAAATGAAACAGATACTGTGTATCATTTTTCGGCTCTATTATCAAACTGAAAAACCAAAAGTCAAAGCGATGTTTTCTGAAAGCATATTTCAATATTCGACTACTATTTAGTTGGCGAACTCGTGTTCGTTAAAAATTGTATATTTACGACGTTGTAAATAAAGTCGAAAGTTGGACGCTGACGGACGAGTACGAAAGCTCCTGACATTTGAGAGAAGAATCATGCGTGTGATTTATGGACCAAAGCGCGAAGTAGATGGGACATACCGAGCTCTGTACAATTTCGAGATCAGAGATCTGATGAAGATTCCCGACATTGTACATGAAGTTAGATCTCAGCGAGTACACTGGCTTGGTCACGTTCTGCGTGCTGATCCAGAACGAGTTGTGCAGCGATCCCTGTAAGGAGAGCCACCATATGGTAGGCGCAGAGGTCTTCAAGGTGTAGAGAACGACTTGGCTTCTTCACATTGTCTAAGACAGTATGAAGACCGCAAACTCTGGATCGAAACCATCGGAGCCAGATTGTTGACTCAGTAGAGGGCCAGTAATGAATAGGCCAGTAATTAAATTGAATATTGTGGTGATAAATTATTTGTATATGAATTTCTTATTTACTCCCCTCTTAAATGGATAAAAATAAAGGTAATCAATCCCTCGTCTTGGAATACAGACGCTTGAAAGATTATAATAAAAAACATTTATCAAATTATTTGGTGTTGCTCAGTATATGCCCAAAAATACGACGATGTCACGTGTCAAATTAAAATACCCAGAAACAATACTAACACAATCATGAACTCTACAAATTTAGAATATCTGCTATATGTATGTCAGTTGTAAATTTTAAGCTGCCATATTGTTGTACTATTCGAATACCAAAAGCGCTTAATTTTTTTTATGATAAAAATCTATTTTATTGGAAATGGGTTAGGAACATTATCGTGCATTAACACAAAGCAGCGATAACCTATGAAGCTGACACAGGCTTAAACCTTAAATGTTCCGTATATACTAATGTGCATTTTGTCCTCAAACCTTCAAATTCCTCCAAACTGATTCCATTCCAAAACATTAGTGAACCTCCACCAACCATGCATTTTAACCAGACTATAATACGTTCATCAGGTTTCCATAATTGAATTCTAGTCTCAACTGACAACAGAATAGTGGCCCATTGATCATATTACTGCAATTTACAAGAGTTACACTATGCGAACAAACTATGAAAGGTATAGGATTTATGGCAGAGAACTTTGGCGGGCCGTTTTGATGTTAGTTCATCTTTATTTAATCTTCATCCAATTGTTCTGGTATGAACATTCTTATTTTGTAGGTGCTTGCTTTAGAATATATACACAAGAGCTACTAGTAGTTCACTTACAAACAAAATTATTGATTGACTCACTTTTAACTTATTTTATAAGTGACTTAAGTTTGTGACATACATCGTTAAGTTTCGTTTTGTTTTCTTAATTTGCCAGATATTGCGTGTCCTACGTTTTCCCTTGACCAGTTCTTTTACTTCCACTGCGGATACGATTTATCGAACTTCTTTGTAGTTTTATTGTTCGGCGAACTAACAATTTAGATCATCTTCCAGTTGTTGAGAATTTCTTATCGGTACGTTTAAGTTGATGTTTGCTTCCGAGAGTATACGAAACGGATCCCAGTCATATTTCTGATTTGTTAGTCTGGGTGCATGCTCTTACTGATTAGTAATTCACAAAGTATCATAATGCCAGGAGAATGGTCTGACAAGAACTCGTCGTTATTTTCTATGGGGGTCGTCTGATATTCAGAGATGGGTGGGTCGTCTGATATTCAGAACCCGTAGACAACGTAAATAATGTAGACAAACATCAATAATATAGACGATTGATAGAGTGATTTAGTGAACTAGTTCTAAATCATCAATGTATTTTAATCACTTTTCAATTTAGGGTAAGGTTAGAAAAATTGTAGTCCATTTTGTTCGTTAATCTATAATACATAGTGATCCGCTGCTACTTCCGCTAGAGTAGACAATAAGATTCATTGCAAAATCTTACCAACTCTAATAAGAATTTTGCAAACTATCAAACATTTTGTAAACCACTACATAATTCACTTCATCATTCTTCCTTTCGTTCTCCTTTATTTCTAGCCTACAAATATTGAGGGGTTCTGTAAATAAATTTTGAATTTGGAATGAGTTCCAAATAAACTAATTTAGAAATCGTATTGAAACCGTAATGGACTGGAAAGATCAAATCTTACGAACTAGCGCGACCTAAACATAAATAAAATCGAAAGAATATAAATTTTAACTAATTTTGCAAGACAATTCGGCATATCTAGAAAAAACCTTAATGTAATCAATACCTGCTGAACTGTTAAACTTACTTTAAAATATATTGGGAATTTAAAGCAGCACCGTTAGGTACTGTGGCAAGCAAGGGATAGATGCACATGAGGCTACATTTGCTCTATTACAGTCCAGAATACCGAGCACAGGAAAAGAGATAGCGAGTATAACTAGCAAACCACTTTTCAAAATTTCATTTTTTATACTTATCTGCATTTTAGTAAATGTTAAATTACATATCTTGAGTGGATTTCTTAAAATGAAAGTCAAGGTAGAATTGTACTATGGAGTAAAGTTAAATTTTAAATGTATTTTACAGACTAAATTAGAAATCTTTAGTCATATTTGGTTTTGCGTAGACTTTGAATTTTAAGTTTTGAGTGAATTTGCTTAAGTGAAATTCAAGGAAGAATGCTAGTATGTATCTGAGCTAAAATCTATAGTCCTGTTAGATTTGAACAAAATTTGAGTCAAACAATGTTTAGAAAATATTTTGTTAAATTTAATTGGGATTGATTGAAGACAATTAAATATTTTGTGTGGAACTATTTACGTTAAATTAAGGGTACACGTTTGTATTATGAAGTTGAGTAAAATTTTAAAAGCGATTTATAGATTATTGGAGTGGAATTTAAATTATAAATATTTACTAATATTTGAATTTACATCGACTTCGAAATATATATTTTTTGAGTGGATTTATTTAAGTGAAAAATTCGAGGTAGAATTCGAGTATGAATTTGAGCGCAAATCTATAATGGGTTTTAGATGACTTGCGTGAGTGAAAATAAAGTAATATTCCACTTTAACTCTAAAAATATTTGAGTGCATTTAAAATTCGAAATTTGAGTGCATAATTTAAGGTATTAGAATTTGAAAGTTTTAATTTCACTTTAGAGCGAAATTTAAGTAGATTTGAAACCAATATTTTTGTTAATTTAAACGACTGAATATAAATTAATATTTCAACTGGACATGAATAAAAATTGAGTTGAGTGGATTTGCTTATGTAAAATTCCAGCTAAAATTCTAGTATGGGCTTGAATCAAATTTAAATTATTTTTGTTTAGAAGTATATTTTTGGAGACTACAACAAGTTAAAAACAACACCCTTGGACCACGGTAACATTTGGTGTGGGATTATAGATGACAAATTGGGTTGCCCTATTGTAGTGCCACATCGTCAACCTGTTTTGTAAACAGGTTCTAAAAATAGCATCTTCGTATAAATTTTTTTACAAATACAACTGTTATTGGCGTTGCCTTAATTGTCGGCGTTGAAACAAAACACTACCAAGTAATCTACATTCTGTTTTACGTGTCGATAACCGCGTAGATTTCATGGCGTAATCTACCTCGCCTATCCCTGCTGATATTGCTCTTGTTACAAATAAATCTAATAAGTTTTGAATTATTTGTGTCTCCTGCGGGCAGTATGTTGGATTGACACTGGAGTGGAAATTGCACTTTGATGTCCGTCCTGCTTAAGTTCTCTTACTTTTGCTGTGTGGTTCTGGATTCCCAATAGATATGTTTTGTGTTCACCTCCAAATCACCTTGTAAATTGCATTATATTTTCTTAGACGGTTTGTCCTTCATGATATTTGACATTTACTTTAATTAGTTTAGCTGAACCACCTATAGTTGTTTTTGTTGGATGGATTGCACGATTCATATGATAACCTATAGTATTTTAATATATTATGTGAATCTGGTAAAATTGCTTTCCAAAATTAGTGAAATGTAATTTTTTCTGTGTTTCAAAATAGTAACCTCTCGTATTTTCCTGAGGCATGATTGCTATTCTAAACGTGGTTATAGTTATTGTTGGTTTTTATCTCTTCCTGTGTTCATTTGCCTGATCACCGCCTACCGCTTTACATAATACAAAATTATAAAAGCAAAAATTATAAAACGATCTTGCTAATGAAAGTTTAATAAAATATAATTCTATATAACACTCTATAGTTTTAATTACCAGCCTTCCATTTGCTACTTAAGTTAAACCAATTTTAAATATAAATTATTTTGCTACAAAATAATTTCAAAATTGTCGAAAAGGAAAAACAAAAGACTATAATGACATTTATAAAATTATATTTTCTCACAGCTTACTGTCTAATTTTTGTATTTTACATTTGGAATACGCGATTATCAAATTTTCAAAACATGATAATCTCGTTTTGCTAAACTCGTGTAATGACAGGGAAAAAGAACGATATAATCTAGAATAGGCGATTATCTAGCTTGTGTCTGTCGCTGGTACACTACATCTGTTGAAAAACTGTCACTGGTTTTATTTTATGTTAAACATTTGAATTCGAATCAGGTTTTGATCGCAAAAACCTGGTTCACAATAATAAATAGTTTGAGGATTGTTATTGTTTATCGCAGTTCGTAATCGCACAGAACATGTTACTTTGAAGTACATTCAAACAATATGGAGCAAACGTAAATCGACGGTTTCCTGTAGTGCTATATAATTATATATGTATATAGGAAAGCACAGAAGCAGAAGACATGCGGCGAAATGAGACGAGTAAATTACGAAATTAAGAATTTATTTTATTTTATTTATTTATTTTTTAATTTATTTATTATATTATGATTTAAATGTCTTTATTTATTAATAATAATTTCTTATAATGTAGTTTTTCATTTTTTATAATATGCGTACACACTTACAACAACATAAACAAATTAAAAATAAAAAAATTAAAAAGAAAACGGAGGAGGGAAATTTAAAATAGATTAAAGTTTGTTTTCATTTCTTTTTGTAATTTATGTGTCACTATATTTATATACTTATGGAGTTTAAAGATGTTTGTCTTTAATTTAAATGATTGTAATTAGGTCAGAATTTATATATAAAAAAGAAAAAAATTATGTTATCGTTTCATCTATATGTATATATTCGGTGTTTGTTCAATTAAGAACCCGATTAAGTGTGGTTTAATGATTTATGGTTTTACCCTCATTTGGTATGGCATTAAAAGTGATGAGATCCGTTCATGGGCTTGGTATATTATCAGCTGTCAGAAAGAGTCTACCAACACTCTCAACATTAATATGTTAAATGATTGTAAATAGTTTAATTTAAGAAAAATATTTTAAACTTGAATCGATCGATTAATATTTGAATAAAAAAACAAATTACGATGTCAACTCGGTAAATGGATGAGATAATTATATGGTTTTGTCATTCAAGATCTAAATAACTAATTTATTTGGTTGTCAAAATGGTAATTTAGTTTATGATGTATATATAGAATCATCCACTCCACTAAAAGGATTAGAGAAATCGACATTTTCTTGAATAAACAACAAGAACCTTTGAAAACCACAATCAGAAATTGGTATACAAGCAAGTCCACCAAACTCCTTGAAGCTGTCAAAAATTGAAATTTAACTTAAAATTATAAAATTAAAAATGTTAAAAAAACTTTTTGAAGTTAGTCTTTGCTAAATTAAAATCAAATTGATCATAAGCGGTGTTGAATGATTTTGTTAATTTGTACGCAATGCGCTGCTTGGAACATGAATTGAGATATTTTCTAAAATACCATACCCAGAAATATTGTAAAAATACTTAGTATAGTAATACTGAGTATAGAAGCTTTAACCATGAGCAAAGGAACATAGAAGCCGTACATAAACGGCTAAATAAGCAAGAAGCAGTGAATGAATCCACTTCTATGATGTACTAATATGCATAACAGCAAAACATTAAGAATTGCTAACAGGAATGCAAGTAGCCTACTAGAAATTTTCTTACACATGTAAAAGATAGACATATGTATGCCTAATATCAGAATCCCACTTTACAGAAGTGTCATTCGCAAGAATTCGTGGATACCGCTGCTGCCATGCCAACCGAAGAAAATACAGTCTTGCAAGTACCAATTAAAACTGCAACACAACTTCAATTAGAACTAGCGTGGCAGAGTACGCCCCCTAGTAAATATAAAATGTCAAGACGTAATAACTATTCATTGGAAGTGAGAGATTTGGTTAATGAAAAGCGGAAGGCTCGTAAAACCTGGCTGAAGAATAGAGCACCACAAAGAAAATTGAGACTTAATTATTTAAGCAACCAATTGAAGTTGCTAATCAATGAAATTATGAACATTTCATTTAGTGAATATCTAACCGGTTTTTCCGGCCAAAAAGACACAGACTTATCGCTCTGGAAAGCAACAAAAGGACTTAAACGACCGAACATTCAGGTTCCTCTTATCAAAAAGGATGATGGAACTTGGACAAGAAGTGCTAAAGAAAAGGCTGTCTTGTTCGCAGCCCACCTTGAAAATACATTTCATTACATCTCTTCCGGGTCAATCAGCGGAAGAAAACATAAACCCAGTTAAAAAAATGAATAAAAAAAACATCCAACCAGAGCTAAAATATGAGATTGCTTAAAACTTAAGCTCAAAAAACCTAATGAACATATGATCACGTGATATATGTTATATCGAGTCCTCTGTACCTATTTGTGGAATTTTATTCTCGAATATGACCATTGTTTCAATTTGTATGGTTTAGAAGGTGGCAATTTTATTGGTGGCATAGCTGTATTCGTATAATCGGTATGACATATCCTTACTAAGTTTTAAGTTAGGAACGATTGGTTTTATATGTTCCTCAAGTTGATGTGGCGTTTAGACGTTTGATTATGTTTGACAGTTTCACAGTTTTATCATTTATAGCATAGGCCGATGAACCGCAAGGTTGGTAAATATTTAGAATTTGATTATGAATATTAAGGACATCTGGGTTTATAATAATTCCCTATGTTGCCACTGGTTTGCTTTCAATTTTTCTATTCTTTCTTTGTAAGTTTTTCCATCTCTTTGATCTAACACCCCGAATAGTTCATTAACCTCTTATATACCTAAGAAGTAGAATAGAGCTGTAAAAATATGAGGTGAGATTATAGAATTGCGCTAACAAAACCATCTTTACCACTATGTACCATTTATGAATTCTTCCTAAAGGCTATTTTCTTGGAGATAGAACATCATCTTTAATGAGTACTAACTGTCCATTTGATAGATTTGTTATCTTTTTATTCCATTTACTTCCCTGCTGTTACTATCTTTGATTTGTTATGAATAATTATAATTAAGAAGATTAAATAAAACCAATTATTATTATTGTTCATTTCATGAATATCTGTATATACAGATGTGTTTCTTTAATACGACCTTCTTTAATATGACCAACCTCAGTAGACATCTTTAATTATTCTACCAATATTTTGTTTGACAGACTCAACTGTCGCTTTCCATGGTTCCACTTATATACTTACCATTTGCAAGTTGTTCTGCCAACTTTCTGGGTAATTTCAATGAAGCGATCAGATTATTTATCATCAAGTTTCGAGCCATTTCCTGCACATGGGGGTTTTAAAGATGATCTACTGCATCATATGGGTTTAGCTCAGTATGCTTTTTGCGAGTACTGCCTTACGAGCATGATGACTGCCTTCACTTCGTAAGCAGTTATTCAGCTGTTCTGTTCCAGGTTTTAAATTTTAGGTCTTATCCAAAATTATCCAGTTTGCTAAGGCAGCATTGGGAGTTTGCGAATTAGGGTAGAATCCTGGTTTTGCAACAATAGGCATTTGTGGGATTAAGTACTGAACCCTCAAAGGTTCCAAGCTATTGTTTGGGATTATAGACCTTGGAACTTTTTCAAAATTAAATTTTTATTTTTTTAAACTTCGAAAAAAGATCTTAGAATAATCCCTGCTTTCGATTTTCATCTATAGTCTGAAATTCTAAATTAACTGAGAATTTTATTTTGAATTAGATTAACTAGAGAACATATACCACTCTCGAAATTAGTTCTAAAAGACACCATGCCGCCTTTATCAATCGGCCAAATGATGGATGTCCAATGTTGGTCTTCAATGGCTGCAAATAGTGTGCAAACATAGCTTTTGTCTTTTAATGGCGTGGTGCTCATTTCATAGAGAATCTAACTTAATATGTTGTTGCCTGTGCAAGTAATTTAACATCCTAGGGCGTTATTTACATGAGATAGTAAATTCGTAGTGCATTCCTGCGCCGATTGTGCACGCGCAGACTCCAAAAGTATTTGTTCGTAATACAAATATAACCTATATTGATGACGTGGTAATCTATCACGACCTAACGATTTCCAATCGAAATATGGTAAAAATGTTTGATTGTTTTAATGGGTCCTTGTGCTATCGCATGCCATAACCTAATCGAAAATTGTATGCATATTTCATATTTAAAAATATTTTCCTCTTTAAAACTAAAAGTGACCAAACGACAAAAAGTAGGGACCAAACGGTTCCATACACCAACATTTGCAGCCGTGGAATTTACTCTTCGAACGAGATCGCCCGGCACAAATGGGATCAAGTAGCACGAAGTTTTTATTGGCCCTGATTTTATAGAAACGCAGATATTTTATCTCCTCATGACTTGGCTCGCAAACAAGAATTAGCGTAGATTAAATCTTGAAAGAAAAAAACTGAATACGATGCCCAATGATTTTTCCAAAATTCCTAGACTGAAAAATGAATACACAAATATGTGACAGATGTTTTGAAAAAAATATCATCCACTACTAAATAACTGTGATATAGTCAACTTGAATATCTTTTTCATTTTGATTTATTCAGAGTGAATAAAACGAAAATCATTACATTTCCAGACTGAATAAAATATGAACCTGCAAATTGTATCGAAATTGTTGCTATATAGCTATCCGCTCAGCCATTCACAAATACACGAAATAATCGATGCAAACAGAATGCCACTTGAACTTTCCAGTGGATCGAACTAAAAACCACATGATTAATTATAAAGGAAAATCTATAAAGCTAAACTATCCATGAGCCTGGGAAAAAGGAACTTGATGTGCCTCCAGAAAGGAAGGAAGTTTGTATTATATAGGCATAATGGTGTAATATCCGAAATGTAGAATCGACTACCCCATCCAAAGCACGATGCTACCCCTGCCTATTAAGTGCTTTGATTGTTATATGACCTTGACTTTAAAATCCTGATTAAACATAAAATATAATACCATAGATTGCATTAACTTGATTGAAATGATTTTTCTCTTCAAAGACACAAAATGTCTTAATTAAAATACATATGTACTTCCATATTTTTCACACCTTCTTCATTAATTTATTTTTTAAATGTTATATTTTAAGACAAGAAAATTTCACTTATGTTTTTTTTTTTAAATTTTTATTTAACCCTTAGTGATTAAACGAAAAGATTAAAATTATACAGAAGATGACGATGATGTTGAAAAAATATACGAAATTTTTTTTCCCAGAAATGTACAATAAATCAAAGTCAAAAAATAAATAAATTGTCGTGATAATAATAATGCGATAGGATTTGTTATTATTATTGTTGTCATATAAAAAATACGAAAAAAATTAAACGAGCAACATATAAAAATTTGTTAAGATTATTAAGACATTAAAGTTGATTAAAAATATTAAGTTATTTTTCGTTGTATAAATAAATAAATATAATGAAATGATCATAATTTCACTTGACAGCAGCATAGACACAAGTTCATTTTGTTTATATATACATATACCAGGAGATTAAACACTCTACCTACTCTATATTTATAGTCTATAGTCTACAGTGTTAAAATCTCTGCGAAATTCTTCCGCATGAATAAATAATTTTGCTCACAAGAAAAATAACAAAACAAAAGAAAAGCTGTTAATCTATATATTTTTTATGTTTTTAAACTTTTTTTTTTAACTTTATATCTACTTTATACGAAAATAAAATAAAATAAAAAGTTAAACTTTGATAAGTTCTGAGACGATAAAAAATTTATTGATGTTTGCCAATTAAAATTAAAAAGAAGAAAAAAACAAATTAAACGGAAAAATAATGAAAATCCACTTGTTAAGGCTAAAAAAGCACGTTACTAGTAATCAATAAAGTTAAATTATTATTATTATTGTTATTATTATATGATTATTAAATATACTAAGAAAATTGTAACGTATACTAATATTTATATATAAAGACATATTATATTCATTGTTAATTGTACAGTAACAAAAGAAATGTAAATTAGAATAGTTTTGATACGTATACCCAGCCTCCCGAACATTATATATTGTACCAGAGCCACCTATATATACAGATCTGTAAGGTGAACAATTGAGCTTTTTCTAGAAGAACTATAATTGACCAAACAAAACCCTATTCTGTAACTTCAATTCCACTGGAAAAAAATTCCATTGAACTATTTGCTATTCTGTATCTCGGTTTGTTTGGAAAAATTCCAACGCGAAGGAATTTTAACTTCGAATTTAATTTTGTTGGAATTTTGCCATTCAGTCACTCGATTTTATTGGAATTTTTGATTATTTTTGTAGAAAAATCTCCATCAATCAATTGTGGTGGAATTTTTTTCTAATTTTTTTAAAAGCGCATTTTTTGAAAACTCATTTTATCAGTCGTCCTGGTTAAGTGAATTTTCACTATACGTCGGAATTTTTTGAAAGATTGCAGGAAAATTTTTTACGAACAATAAAAATATGCCGTGAGAAGACATATTATAAACGACCAAAAAATAGACGGTTATTTGCTTGGTGAATGGTGAATTTATCGAGTAAAATTTGTTAGCCGTGATCACGACTTTTCTGAATTTTTGTCATCGTTTTATCCCTTTCAATTTATTTTTGGGATTTAAATAAAGGGCAAAATCTCAAAAAATCGTAAACTAACTAAAATCGTAAAGGCTTGACTAACCACAAGTGCATAATTAGTAAGTTTGAAACTAAATTGGAAAATTCGTAAACGCGTATTTTTTTAAATTTTGGGATTGTTCGTTGAAAATGAAAGGTGGTCGGTAAAGTTATTTTTTGCTTCTTTGGAAAATACAAATTCGATTGTTTGAGTTATAATTAGTGTAGTTATAGTAGTGTAGTAATAAAACAATTTTGTTACCAAAAGTTTATTATGACGAAAACAACCAATAAATTATAACAACAAAATATTTCGATTGGTGTCGGAAAATCATCGCCTTATCCAAAAATACACGAAAAGAAACCAAATACAAAATACAAAATGTAATTTTTTTCTCCATTTGACAGTAATCAGTGGTATCCTCGAATTTTATAAATGCGAAAAAACGTTGATCCTACAAAAAAAAATTCCAACAGAAATTTCCAGTCCAACGAGATACAGAAAAATAGCAAATTAAATTCCAATTTTTTTTTCAGTTGAAATTTTCCAGCCTAGTTCCAGAATAGACATGAATTAAGTGTTTTAACATTGAAATAGAATTTACAATTATCATTTTATACATGATTTTAAAGTTTATTTAAAAAAAACATTTCTTCATTATATTGATAATTACAATATACACAAATACCAACGAAAAAAGATGAATGCAAGACGAAAAGAGAAAATAGTAAAATGTGGTTGTGTATGCCAAAATATTCGTCTAAATCGCCGACCTTTCTATGTACATGGTTGATTAGTTTAGTCAGTTATAGATAACACTAGTGTCAATCAATCTCAGGATCGAAATCTGCAATAAGAATAATTATCAAAATGGGTAAATACAATTTTTTATGTCCAACCCAAACAACAAAATGATAACTAAAACGAAAAGCAACCTCACGAAGTAAAATTAATGAGCCACCTAGTGTTTAATAACATAACTAATCACTAATGAATGTTGTTGATTTAGCCGAAAATATTGGCAGTATTAGATCATAAATGGAACACCATGACCATCTTGGTTCTTCTATAGTACGATTCTATTTTTTGGTAAAATTTTACTTCGCTTTTTTGCAAAATTATGGTTGTGAAAAAATTGCAGCTCTTATTGGTCCTCCCTATGTTGTTAAATTGTCACATCATAATTTGATTTCTTTTAATACTATTAACGCAGCATATTCCACAATATTCGAGAAATGTCTAGACTGTATAGCCTAGTTCCTAGAATAGGTAGTTTCTCTACTCAAATAGACTTGTCACCTCAATCGTAACAACATTATTTTGTCAACTGCCAGTGACACAAACGAATTGAAACACCATAGAGGATGACCGTATTACAACTTCAGCGGGCCAAGCAAAACAGGACGAAGAGGATAAAGGAACAGTTGTTGAGACGATACCAGTACAATCGTGAAGTTTTGATATGGCTGTAATAATGAGAATGGAATAATTAAATCAGAAAATGGAGAAGTCAAAATAGAAATTAAACAGTCAGTGGGAATAACAAAATGGATCAGAAATTTCAAGAGATCAACATGGAGAAGTAGAAAAAGTTCAACAGGTTGAACAGAAATTTCAAACATAGATTGAAGAGTCTAGCCTTCGAAAAAGAACTTCTATACATCGAAGTAAACGGAACATGATCATCAAGTATGTCAGCCAGGGCACCCGATCAAACTTAAGCCATCAATATTTGATTAATCAACATCTTTTGCAATTTTTAAATTGCAATTCGAAACGTCAATCAAGCAAGATGGTTGGAACGAAGAAACCGTGTATCCACATTAATAGTAGGCCTTAAAGGAAAAGCAGCGGAGACATTACAGAATATTCCGGAATATGATGGATTCAATTACAACGAAGTAATGAAAATACGTTGGATCGAAAGTATGCGGAAGTGACCATAAACGAGAAATGTATCGTTGCATTTGAAGAATTGCTATTAATAGCTCGGAGAGACTCTTCAGGAACATTCAACAGCGGTAGAGCGAATAGTACATGTGGCACATATAAATACGTCTCTCGATTACACGAAGTTTAGTATGATAGACGCGTTTATTGGAAGTAGGTCCTAAGGCATGTAAAGCAGTAATGTTGTCGCCTGAAACGATATTCTCTGAAACTATCGTTTGTGCAAAGCCCAAACTAACTTTCACAACCAATTGGCCCATAACCACCTTCCTTATTTGAAGATTAAGACGAGGCGGTGACAGTTTCACAATCAAAGGTAGTATTGGCGGGAAGAAGTGTTTTACTATCCTCGATATTGGAGCGGTTCGCACATTTGCCCATAAGGATCTAGTTAAGGGAAAAGTACAACCATCCGATGGTTTGAGAAATCCAATGGCCACAGGATAGAGTGCAGTCATAACAGGCAAGAAGATTGCAAATATAAAGATAGGCAATACTCAGTTTTAGCATGAAGTACTGGTCTTAAAAATTGTGAATGGACTTCTTGAGAGCGAATGCCTTCTTGGTGGATGTTGGACGAGAATTACTGGACTGCAATTATTTCGAATTCCCCCTGCAAATAGACGATGCATAAACAACAATTAGGCGCGAGTAATAATAGATCTGTGGGTTGTAAAAGGCAGTAAAGGAGAAAACGAAACCAAAACGATTATGGTAAGAAGAACATTAGAAAAATCGGATAACGATTATAGGGTACCAATTAGGACCCTATTTCATAATTTGACGAAAACCACTAAGAAAGGAACTGCTTTCGGTAAATGTGAATGTGTGTCAACAATGAAGTGGGAGCAGAAGAGTCCGATTAGATACACCGATACGCAAGGACAGCCGATAATAGAACGCCTTATGCAGAAATGGACTGGAGATCCGAATAAATCAGCACGACAACTGTTTGAACAGTATAAGTCGATATTCTGCAGTACACCGGACAGTAATGGATGAGCTCACACGGTAAAACATCGAATTAATATAGAAGCGGAAACACCAATTAGATTGCCATTATCTGGGATTATCAAATCATCAAACGGTAAAATTCGTTTCTGCATAAATACAATTCTGTGACGAAAAAAGATAGTTCCTCATTACCAAGGATCGATGCCACGTTAGACACATTCTCAGACGCTAGAATGTTTTCAACATTGCAAAGTGAGTATTGGCAGGTGGAATTTCTTGAACTTGTGAAGATCATGAATAAACTGCGTGTGGGTAACGAGCTATGGCCGTTTAACGTGATGCAATTTGGTTTATGTAATGGTGCTGCACGTTTGAACGACTATTGGAACGCGTGCAAAAGGGATTAGAAGACATGCCTTGTATATATTTGGACGATATCATAGTGATGGGACTTGAGAAATTTCTCAGAGGTATGGGAGCGGTTATAGTCCGCCGATTTAAAATTAAATCCGAAGAATTGCATTTATTATAGGCAATGCGTATCAGGATTTGCCAACGTTGCAAAGAGAAGAATCATTCAATGAACTAAGAAAACGATAATGTACAGCATCATTATTATAGCATACCTCTCGTTAAATTTAGTATTAATTCCGACACAAGTAATTATGGTAGCGGAGAAATGCTGTCACAATCACGATCAGCTATCAGAACCGAATTTATCAATAATCTTTCAATTTAAAGAAAATTGAAATCGACTCACTTGGAGTGAAATAACAGACAAGAGTCCCACAGGAAAAGCTTGCTGGGTACAATTGGACAGAAAATCGAGAACGGATGATTAAACCGAATATGAGAATACTCGGCCACCAAAGTGAAGTTATCAGTATAAGTGGTTCCTATACGTCTAGAATTGATGAAAATATTATAGTCCGCAAATGGCCAGACGTGAACGCCATACCCAACCAGGAGACGTAACAACGATAACTGACGCAGTGGTTAATAATTGCATTAGTTGTTTTAGAGTACCGATGGAGATTCACACGGACTACGAAAAGAGACACGGACCCGCTCATTTTCTGTCTTATGCCTATACTTAGGTAAATATTGCCGAAATAATTCACCCTTTGAAATCATATTTTAATTGTATTTCAATCAGCTGCATGAACACAGTAAAGAGGCCGCATACAATAATCTATCAAACACAAAACAGAAACTATTTGTAATAGGAGTTTTAAAACCGAATGAGTTTGGGACTACCAAGGAAATTTTTTAACTGATTATGATGAAATTCGACATCCCGAGCAAATGACTCAACTGTTAAAGCTGTGACGTGTGGATCGGCAAAGTACCCGGTTGAAATTCCAATAGTGGCAGGATGCGAAAGAAAATGCAAATCCTCAATAAATGATGAACATATTTTAATTTTCGCCATTTCACCATTTTTTGCAATATGGTTTCCAAATTCAAAAATTTAAACACAAATTTTGAAATTTCATTCGAAATTCAGTTGAATTTTCAATTTTTTCAGTTCAATTTTTACTAATAACTTCTCAAAGAGTTTAGACATAACTGGTACTAACGATATAGGCCTGTAAGATCCAGTTTTGTGTGGTGGTTTCCCAGGTTTAGGAATCATAATTACTTCTGCAATTTTCCACCGGCTGGGTACATATTTCAATCGAAAGGCCGCTTTTATAATATTGGTGAGCTTTAATAAAGCTTTCCTTGGTAGTTCTTTTAAAATTTCTGCTGTGATAAGGTCATAACCCGGCGCTTTTTTCGGATTCATATTTGTTTTTATCTCATACATGACTTCTTTTGGTGTTGCTCGTAGTATTTCTTCACTTTCCTGTACAACCTCTCCAGTTATTATTTCGGCTTCCAATCATTGGTCATATTGGTTCAAATATTTTTTCCAGGTATTCAGCAAAACTTCGTACTTTATCTTGGTTATTTCTGGCCCATTTTTATCTTCTGTTCTGATTGGAGAAATCTGCATTATTGGTCTTTTAATTCTTTTAGTTGCTCTCCAGAGAGAATAATCAGTACTGGTATCATTAGCTGATAATTTTCTAAGGTAGTTACTGATAGATTCTTCTTTCAGATCTTTGTTTTCCCTTTTAGGTAGCTGAGTCAGATTGTTTAGCTTAGTTTTATATTGATGGTCTCTAGTTTGTTGCTATATTCTCATTGCCCTTCTTTTTTCTGCCAAGAGCTCCCTAATTTTTTTAGGGTAGTTGTTTCCCTTAATTTTCTTTTTACCTTCAAGGGTGTTTTTCTAAGCTGCCTGCTGTATGTCACATATGAACTTGTGAACTTCTTTTTCTAATTGCAAACCTTAGCGGAACCATTAAGTTAATTTTGTCTGTCTAAAGACAGTCTATTAACAGTCTTTTGTTTCATATTTTAATTCTTCGAAGTGACACACATTGGTATCGGCGTATTCCATGTGTGAATCAGACTTACCGAGTGAAAATCCCAATTTTTGAAAATAGAGGCATAAACACTGATTAAGTTTTAATGTTTAAGGTTCTGACTTTTAAATACGAGTTTCTTTTCAATGAATTATATATTGCATCAAGTGTGTATAGAAATGAAAGATTTAACTTGTCAATCATAAAAGTTTGCATTTTTACATTGATTCTTAAGGGATAATGCAAATAGTAGTTCCCCTAGAAAAACCTCGAAAAAAATTAGCGGCTCCATACTGTTCGGTATACATATATAGATGGCTCTGATTGTACACACACACATCAATAGTTCAGAGTGCTTCAAAACTCTGACGAACATTTTGAAGAATTCTCCCACAACTACATACATATATAACAAATGAATATTTATTAAAATAATATATAGGCTATCTGTTTTCATAATATGTACATATTGTCCATTTACCTACATAAATACTTTATACCTATGTTTATGTATAACCATAAATTGTAGAATTTCCCATTTGTAAATATTTAATATCATTTTTTCACAAAACCTAACAACAAACGTAATGTAACTGAAAAACCGATGTAACAATCATAAAAAAGAGAAGAAAAATTTAATAAAGAAAACACTAATTAAAAAGTCATAACGCAAATGGTTTAATTTAAATTTAATACTCATTTTTTAGTATTGATTTAGTTGATTGACTTTGCGCCCGTGAATAATCAGTGTTGTCCTAAAATTATCCTATTTCACATATGGACCCTGCACCCTAAGCAAACTGGATGACTTAAAACAACGTGAATTTAAGATTTCACTTTGTAGCTGATTAAATGTAAATCTTTCGAATTTTGGCGTCGGTTAGGAGAGTTTAGGTCATGGTGACAGTGCCTAGAAGACTGAAATAGAGACTAACTGGTCCATATCCATACCACAAATTTTATTTTGTTCACTTATACTCATTGGAATCCACACCTATCTGCTAAGGTAATTCGGTAAATGCGAGTTAGCTGCCACGCAACATTAATAAAACCTCCAAATCGTTTCGCACCACTGTGTGAGTGTAACATAGACCGAGAGGTGATGGAATCGAAAGAAAGACCGCCTTCAATATACTAAAGAGAGGCATCCTGTAAATAAATAGTAGCAGTGTTTACTGAACAATCGACCGGTGAATTTTTTATTGCCCAAATTAAACGGAACCTATTTACAAAACTAGCATAAAGGCCAAAATCATTGATACCTTTTAGATAAACTGTAGAAGGAATTTTGGAAAGATATAATAAATATTATTATATATTCACGGTGACGAGCGACACAGAGATCACGGTTGTGATAAAGGGCTCAAATCCACTGTGACAACTGCAGAAATTGATGAAGAACTGATCAAAACGGGCTTCAGAATAAAAATTATAATTTACAATAAATCGCGATAAAACACTTGAACCAATTTTTGGAGTTGAGCGAGAACCTCACCCAACAAAAACGAAAGGGAAACCTGAAAATTATAATTTAAGGTATTAGGTCTTAAGGTGACATAGCTATTATTATAAGAGAATTTGAAGACCCGATGAACACCAACAACATAGTGAAGAGACGGCCTGCCAAAACACTCATGTTAGAAGGACCAATTTGCAAGAGTATTACGAGTAATCATAAATTTCCTGATTATAAAAGATTCAAGAAGAAAACCGATGGAATTAGAAGAAAATTCTATTGAGGTCCATGTGGTCATTTAAAAGGAGTTCTTTTGAAATTTTGTTCTGTTTTAAGCCAAACTGGGACAGATGCAAAGAAGATGGAGTACTGACTAGTCCTCCTCTTCGTCGTCAACAGGGATGGGCAACTTAGATTACGCCATGTATTCTACGCGATTGTCGACACGTAAAATATAACGTAGGCAGTGTTTTTGTCAACGTCGACAATTAAAAGAATGTCAACAACCTATACGATATTTTAGCGATTCGGAATCGAGTATAGTTTTTCAGTTCGCGATAGTATTTTGTAAAAGCGTTCATCTAGACGTTCACGCGACTAAAGCAATGTACTTATTGAAAAATCATGTTCGCGATCGTTGAATTGGCTATTTAGAACGTGTGATACCGTGTGGGGCTACGCAAAGTAAAAAATCTATGTGAATAATCCAGCTGGATTTGAAGTATTGGAAGCCAACATTACTCGTGTCATTCGCCAAATACCATTCGATATTCTCGAACGCGTCATCAAAAGTTGGACTTTGAGAAAGGACCTTCACAGTTGCGGCCATCATTTGAAAGAAGTAATCTTTAAAAACAACAGATAAGCCAGTAATGGCCTTTAATACTGTTTATTATTAATCTTTAAAAAATAAATAACAAAATGTTCTTTCGAGTGATAGTAAAGTTTTCATACGATTACATTGAATTTGTGTTTTATTAACTTTTGCACAAATCATCTCTATAGATTTCGTTATTACGGATAAAATGTTGTTTGATGCTCCCTAATTCTCGTATAACTGCCAGAAATCTGTCTCACCGACTATTGCACTTCAGCACTCTTTCCACTGTAGCCCAAAACTTTTCGATACATCGAAAACCTGTGGACTCTTTGAGATAACATTGAATTGATCTCGTGCAAATTTAATGCTTCTGTTGGATTTAGATTTAGTGTCGTGTGAACGAGTTATATGGCCAAAACTTTACTGCTGAATCGTGTTGAAGAATTAGCGGCAAAATACGTCGTTATGAAAAATGTGACAAAAACCTGACTCCACAACTGCAAATTGTTGGCTAAATCATACATTTTTTTGCAAATGTATCTAACTTGAAGTGTTTCAAAACCAATTTCATGTATACGTTTCGTCATCCATCAAAACACATCCACTAAATTTTGTGAAAATTTTGTCATCAGTTTGGCACATATGTCATCGAACAAGTGTTGGTTATCACAACGATTTGGCTGTTTAATAACTCGGTAACACTCATAGCCTTCCTGAACTCGAATTCGTTCACTGAGAAAAATAATACAACTTATAATTTAACTGGAACATACTTGATTTAAATTTTTTTATATATTTTGTAAATGCTATTAAAATAAACTGTTAGCGTGATTGAAATAACGTGGAAGATATTAAATTTACATATTTATACAGCAAAATAATTGAATTAACATATAACATTTTTGAATTTAGGTTGTAACCATAATGAAAGGAAATTGCAATTTTAAAACAATGCGTAAAACTCATGATTTAAAAGGAAACACTAAAATGCATTTGAAATAAAGTAGAATCAACAATTTTACTGTTACCTTTTTCATATTCCTTATTAACACGTTCTGATGATCATTTTTATTGGAATACGACACACATATAAGTCAACAAGTGTTTTTCATCAGTAAAAATTAATTAAAATCGGTGTACTTTTTAAGTTTATAGTGAATCATAATTAATAATAACAGTGTTAAAGGCCATTACTGGCCCCTTACTGAATCAACAATCTGGCTCCAACGGTTTCGATCCTGAGCTTGGTCTTCATACTGTCTTAGACAATCATGCGCTCATTCTAGCATTAAAGTCCCCAATTACCATTCTAACATCGTGTTCGGGTATAGATCCCATCAGATCGTCCAAGTCATTGTATAAAATGAGTCTTTATCTTGGGGCTGGCTGACTTCTGTGGGCGCATGTACACAAATTATCGACAGGTTGGCTAACTTCATGCGCAGGCGAAGCATACACAATCGGTTATTGACTGCTTGAAAATCCAAAACAGCCTTCTTTACCTGCGGCCCAAGAAGAAATCCAGCTCCAAGATTTCCGAGGTCATCTCCACTGTAGAACAACGTATAGCCCTGGGACACATGGTCTCCACTTTTAGGCCAGCGAGTTTCTTGAAGAGCAACGAGTTCCAGCCGATACTCTTTCATGCACGTGATTAGACCCTCCAACGCTCCTGGTTTTCTAAGTGATTGCACGTTCCACGTGCCGATCCTAAATCTCGTATCCGGGTACTTGAGCGGGGGTCCGGTGTTGTTTTGGCGGTATCCATTTTTCTTTTTGTTGATTTTATAAACAGTTGATTTTTTTTACGGATGCGGGTCGTTAGCCCAGCGATCCAACCGTTTAGTCGCCTCCTACGACAAGCAAAGGATACTGTGGTGGTATTCTTAGGAAACATGTTCGTGCAATTTAGATTTACGAGACATGTGAGTGCCCCCCGACCACAGGGGCCACAGGGGTGAATCATAATTACTAAAACTATATTAAAAATAATTATAGTGTAAAGTGTTCTTGTGACCATATTGTGAAAGGTGTATTTGTGTGAAATTATCTTTACGTAGCGTGAAATGGAAAGCCATATACCAGCCATTGAATTTGTCAATGGGAAATTATATTTTGATGGGCAGTGCGTGGAAATTGTGAATAATAACAATTTGCAATCTGAAAATAATACAATCATTTTAGACATTAATACAAAGGATACTGAAAAATCTTCTACTGCGAATGAAGAAACGTTCGTAGAACATATGCATGATAGTGCGTGTGATGAAACATCGAGTATTTGTTCACAAGCAACCGTTACGATTGATTCTACCGATGAAGAAAAATTACTAAATCTTTTAAAAAAATTTCGCTTACTAGAAATTTTACCACAACTTCAAGGTAACAAATTTTATATTAAGTGCATATAAATTGATCATTTTAGTCAATAGTTGATTTGTTTATCAGGTCAAATTGAGAATTTTAGTATTAATGATAGACTTACAAAAGTATTTATAAAGATTAAAAGTTTGTAGATTTTATACAATCATTTTCAATAAGTTTATAGTTTTGATAATGAGTTGATACGAGTATGTACATAGTATATGAACGTTTATTTCTTTCAAGTCTTGGGTTTAATATTTTTGCGAATTTTTCAAATGATAGTAACTTATTTTGTTGCAGAACATAAAATTACACACCGAAGTTTAAAATATTTGTCGAAAGAAGATTTAGTAAATGCTATACCAGATGTTGGGCCCAGAGCTATTTTTCGAGAAAAATTATTTGCTTGGCGTAAACTAGTGGTAATTTGAAATTAATTTAAATTTAAAATCTCGCACAGGGCTTTTATTATTAGAAGGATATCATTATTATATTTCATTATTATTATAATAACAAGATATTGAGCTTTGCTCAATATAATTTGCAGTAACTATTGTAGTGGATATTCTATTGTATAGATAAATAGTTCGATCACTTTAGTATTCAATCTCATTCAAAATATAAATTATCATGTATTTTACATTTTTATTATTGAAGTATGGAATTGATGATGAAACTATGTCGATCAATAGTAAAATAAGTCAATGGATGAAAGGGCGCAGCAATTCTCCAGAAACATTGACAAAATCAACAAAATATAAATAAAATTTATTTTGTATTGTTATGAACTCATTTCTGTGAACTCATTTGTAGGAAATATCCACAATTTTAAATGAAACAGCATTGGGGAAAAATATGATTAAACACTATGAATCAACCAAACAGCTAACGAATTCGCATAGAAACGATTTAGTAAGGCTTATCGTAGAAGATATTAACCTTAATCAAACTCATCTAAAACCATCGGATTTTCCTCACATAATCGATCAAATAATTGCGATTTTTCCATCGGAAAAAGAGATAAGGGTAATGTTATTAATTATACATCTTGCTTAGCTTTTTATATATACAATAAACACAAAAAAATATAATATATATAATTAATTTTTTTAATATAATTTATTAATATAAACACAGTAACGGTCAAACCCAATGTTGATATTCTTCTCAATTCTAATTTACAATTAAACAGGAGTACTACTTCATACCACGACAAGGGAAAAAAAATCCGAGCGGCAAATTGTATGGCAAGTACGCAAATAGCAGATGCAAAAAAAGGAAATCGAGCAATTCGCCCTCTACTTTAGAAAAAAATCCGGATATTGCGATATCACAAATAGATACAGAATGGACTATTGAATTTGATGAGTCAATTTTGATGGCCCTTAAAACAGCTCTACAAAGAGAAGTTACTAATTGGGAAGAGGTGAAAGATAAATGGCAAAAAACTTGTCGCATTCGTCAAAAAGAATTAAAAACCATGTCTATTGTAGAATTTCTGAAAAATTGGCCGAAGTATATCCATAGCAAAGGCCCAGATTTGGTAAAAGCAATGAACGTTCATCTCAAAATAAAATTATATTAAAACAATTTTTCTTATTATTTCAGATTGAAATTGATTTCGATTTATTATATCTAGAAAAAAAACAACTGCTTTTTGCAAAATGGGAAATATTTAAAAAAAAAATTAAACCATATTATGAAGTTAACCTAAACAATTTAGCATGCCAAGAGTTATTTAAAATTTCTAAGAATATCACAAATTACGGTATAAGATTAATTTCTAATTTTCTAGAATTTTGGTTTTAAGTTTTTTTGTGTTCTTCCAGATACAGAAGATTACATATTAACCACGCTTCTGAATTCGATTTTGCAACCTACAGCTAGATTTAAGGACAAGGGTGGCAACAATAAAAGGAAAGCTACTATTGCGGATGGTATCAATAAGAATCATTTATTTTGCAATTGGAATGTGTAAACGATTATCAACGGAAAGTTACGGAATTAACAACAAAGTATTATTATAGTGGATTAACAATACAGCCATTAGTTGTGGTAGAAGGATCAATTAATTCACAATTGAACAATTTTTATGTTTATTTTGACGGTTCCCATAATTTATTACAAGTTTGGATACATGTTTCAAAATTTTTCAAATATTTAATTTAAAATACCCACAATCTTGCGAAATACCGTGGCATTTTATCCAACATTTTTTTTAAAATATTTCTACACCATTCGATATTAAATCGTCTAGTTTAGTCAGTCTGATGAACCATATGACAGGTTAAAATCCAGCTATTAGCATTTTTGAATTATTTATAATATTTATTTTTTAATGAAACCCTAATATTTTCCACTAATTTAAAATTAATTTCTTTTTTTTTATATTTGAGAAAAACACAATAAATTTTTTATTTTTCTTATACATAAAATCAAAATGTTTATTTGTTGTAAGTGTTTGAAACGCTACCCGAGCTCAATAGTTCTAATACGTCATTATAAGTTTGATCATTTAAATTCTGGAAAATCAATCTTAATTACATGTAAACAAAATGACTGTAATCAAATTTTTTCAAATTTTTCTACCCTTCGATCGCACTTAGATAGATTACATAAAACTAACTATGCAGAAAAAACAAGCATCCTTGAATATACCCAAGAATCAGATTCTGATCATACCAATAAAATCGTTTCTCCAAAAAGGCATCGCACAGAACCTCTAACGCCAGTTGAAATTGAAAAATTGATGGAAAATCTAAAAAGAAATTCTTTATGCTTATCTTTGCAACTTTACTCAAATAACAGTATGCCTAGAAAACAAGCTTTAGAAATTCAAAATTTGATTACAAAATTATTATTATTAGTATCAAGTACATTGCATAGTACAGTTAATGTTAAAGTAGAAAAAATAAATGATATAAATGCATTTCAAAATATCCTGGATTTTTGCACTAACCCGTTTAAAGGTATAAACTCTCAACATCGTCTCTTTAAAATGTTGAAAGAAATAAAGTTATTCGAATATCCTAATACTTTTGTTATTAGTGATACAGTTTCGGAAACTGTGTTATCGGTGATTCCTACATTAGCTCCTAAAACTTCAAATATATATGTAATGCCTCTAGTCTTTCAATTTAAATCTATTTTTGAACTTCCACACATTTTAAAGCAAACCCTTAATAATACAGATCAATACGTCACCGCAAATAATTTACAAAATTTTGCATCAGGTGAGCTTTTTAAAGTAAAGAAGCATAAGTATAAAGATGATTTGGTCATACCTTATGTCATATATACTGATGATTTTCAAATTAATAATGCTTTGGGCAGTCATTGTGCCTCAATATGCGGATTCTATTATTTCTTTCCGACAATGCCACAATATTTGTTATCCAGGTTAGATTTAATTTTTCATTGTGCATTTATTGGTACTAGTAATATGAAAAAATTTGGAAACGATAATTCATTACACCACTTAGTAAAACAGTTAAAAGAACTGGAAAATGGAGTTAACATTAACACGCCGGAGGGGACGTTTAGAATTCATTTTGTTTTAGGCGTAATAATTGGCGATAATTTAGGCATGAATTCCATTCTAGGATTCGTTCAATCATTCAATTCTAAAAGATTTTGTCGTTTTACAAAGAATCTCCAAAAATACAAAAACTGATGTATCTGAACTAGAATCATTTTTGAGAAATAGTGATAATTATATTGAAGATTTGTCAATTAATAATTTTAAAGAAACTGGTATCAAGAGTAGTTGCATTTTCGATAATTTGAATTGTTTTAATGCCTATGAGAATTTTTGTTTTGATGTGATGCACGATAAATTTGAGGAAGTTTGTCGATATGATATCAGCAATATATTATTAGGTTTAATAGATAATAACATAATATCAATAGAAGTTTTAAATAGTAGGAAAAAACTGTTCCAATTTGGGGAAATAGAAATTGGAAATACATCACCAGATATTGAAATAATAAAATTAAGAACGTGTAACTTAAAAATGTCTGCAAGTGAAATGATGTGTTTCGTGCACTTTTTACCGTTAATGTTAGGTGACTTAATTCCCCAAGAAAATAATCACTGGATACTATTGACATTATTAATTCAAATTATCGATTTATTACAACAATCACAATATACCGTAAATGAACTAAATCTCTTGAAACAATTAATTGAAAATCACCATTCACTATACATACAGCTTTACGGACCAACACTTAAACCAAAGCATCATTTTATGATCCATTACGTGACAGCAATTAAACGATGTGGTCCTTTAAAGTATCTTTGGGCAATGCGATGCGAAGCCAAACACAAGGAATCGAAAATGTATTTGCATAATATAACTTCCAGAATAAATTCCCCTTATTCATTAGCTGTCAAGTCAGGTTTAAAATTTTCTCATATATTAATGAAGTATGAAAATGGGTTTGAAAATTATTGCGATATTAAACAGTTTAACATAAATGATCTATCAGTAGAAGAATACTATTCAAAAATAACTGATGTTCACAAAATTAATTATAAATGTATAAAAATGTGTGGGACATCTGTAAAATATAAGGGAACTGTATATAAACCTAACTATTATTTAGTAAGATGTGTTAAAGACATTTTTCAATTGTATAAAATCAAATCTATTATGTATGAAGCTGATCTTTTAATACTTTGCTATTTGATCAATATAAATAAATTTGATTCCCATTTTCAGTCTTATGAAATAGGAAATGTTTGTACTGATAAATTATATATTAAAGAAATTAATTTTTTCACTAGTCCACCATTACATATTTACTCCATTAATAATGGGAAATCGTATATTAGAAATAAGTTTTTGTAAAATAGAATGTAAATATTATACATACCAAAAAATAATTGAATTAATAAAAAAATTAAATCATTGAACTTGTATTTGTTTTATTGCAATATAGGGACTATAATTAGTAACGAACCAAAACCAGCAGATTTGAATAAATTAATGCCTGTATCCATTCATTTCAATACAATATTTGTTTCATTCAATAAGAAACTACTTACAATATAAAGTTACTAATGATTTAAATTAAAGTTGCCACTACTTTAATATAATTTCTTAACAGATTTTCAAAGTATAGCCAACATTGATTTAAATTTTTTGCAATTTAAAATTAAAGTCGACCACATATTGAATCATATTAAAACATGTTAATTCAACATGATATTCAAAATAGTAGAAACATTAAATCAAAGTCATCATTAAATCAAAATAAAGACGATGGTGTTCGAATTTCAGTTGTTTAATTAAAAATATATTATTTAAAATTTTCGTCTTTAAAATGAACAAAAGCCACTTTAACTGGTTATCGTAATATCGTATTGATTTTACTTTACTTTAAATTTGTTTATGTTGAATTTACATTGATTTTTCTCTCAGTGTTATACCATGGAGTGGGGTGTGTTAAATTTTATGGCACGGTCATAGTTAAATTTCCCCGGATTATTTTTAATGAAGGAAATAACGTTTTTTTAAAAAATTCTATCAGTTGTGAAGATTTCTATCGTTGTTCAGCGCCAAATTTAATTACGCCGATGGTCGAGTAAGCAGAGTCAATGCTCTTGAAATCGTGGACTCGAGTTCAAGACTCGTCAGCGCCAATACTTTTTTAATTTAAATTCTGCTGTAAAATTCGTTCAACACAGCTTCTGTTGAAATCTACATTCAATTTCTGCAAGTATAAGAGCCATCTCTTGTGTATGCCCGTAATGGAAATATACGGTGATGGTCAAATAAGCATAGTCGATTCCTGTTGCTAAAATTTTCAATTTTCTCTATTGAATTGTTAAACATAAAAGATTTGGATAGCACCAAATCCATATACGCCGGTGGTGGTCCAGTAAGCAGAGTCGTTGGAATTGTGAACTTGAGTTCAAGCCTCGGTTTGGCATTAAATAATTTTTAATTTAATTTATTTAATTTTTCCGTTCAATTGGCAAATATGAAGGATGAGAATAGCGGCAACTCTATATATGGAAATGGTGAGGTGGTAAAGTAAGCGGTGTTATCGGAGTTGGAATCGTGGATGGATGTGCAGTGTTCGAACCTCTATTAAGGGTAAAAAAAATTATCGGGCATACACACATTTCTCATTAAATTAAAAAAAATCCCTTTTTTGATTTTAAAATTACCAATTTGCAATAAAAATAAAATGTATATTGAGGCTTGAACTAGTCATGATTAACATCCACTCACACAGCTTATTTTACCACCGAGCCACCGCCACACATATAAATAGTGATATTCCTAGCGTTTATATCTACCATTTGAATATAAAAATTGAAAATTTTAGCAACGGCAATGGACTATGCTTATTTGACCATCGCTGTACAATTTCATTACCGCTCTATACCCATCTTTTATACTTGCCACTATTAATGAAGAATATTGAAGTTTTGAACAGAAGCTGATTTGGATTTGAGTAATTTTATTTCACAATCACCAATTTGACAGGAGAAATTAAATCAAAAATATTTGGCTCGATCGAGGAATCGAACATAGATCCATAAATCCACAGTCACTGACTATGCTTATTGGACTACCGCCGCTTATATATTTCATGCTATACACATCTTTTATATGTCATTTGAATAGAAAATATTGAAAATTTTACCAAAGGTAGTGGACTCTACGTTTATTCACCATCGCTATATACCCATCTTGCATACATGCCACTACTTGAAAAATATGAAAATGTTTAACAGAAGCTGTGTGTTAAACCAATTTGAATACAGAAGAATTAAATTAAAAGAATATACCGTCGCTAATGAGACTCGAACCTAAGTTCACGAATCCAGTCCAGTTGTCACTGGTCATCACATCTGCGTTGATATTTATATAAGAAGAAACTATGTCAGAGTGCCCTGTATTGTAATAAATTCGAAAACAATGCTGACTATTACGTATACTACGCTGCCAAAAGCAGTGGTCGTTGAACTGATCTGCCATCTTGTTGAGAAATGAGAGACAATTCTGAACTGCTTTCGACGTGAAGTGATGTGATCGAAGCACTTTAATATCAGCCTGCCTGTCCGCACGACTACCTTTATATAGCTGTCTACGGCTACCTTTATCGCGTTTACTTTAGTTTGAAAAACGTTAGAATAGTCCGAGATACGGAAGAAGTGGTGAATCAGAAGTTCTTTCCAGAATACCCCGCAATCGAATTTCTCATCCCGTGTTGAACCATCCTTGAAGGCGTTTATAACATCTGGATTCAGAACTGCATCCATGAGCCAGTCATCTCTGGATGAGATCATAGTCAGAAACTGTACAAAAGATAGTGACGGGATAGTATGGTCGGTAGTTTTAGACATTTCTTTGTAACATAGATCTAAGTAACCTGCCATCTGTTTACCGAAGATGTCTAAGGGAGTTTACTGATGTAGTAGATTCTTCTATGCCTGAGTGCACCTCTCAGTGCACGGCGAATCCACAGAGAGGATGTTCACTGATCTTTGATCAACAGGTTTTGGTTAGCAATTTTCTTCAGAGTAGACCACTGTAACCCCATATAATAAAATGAACCTCCAGCCTAAATCCTTTCCCAATGGCAGTTTTGCAAGCTTATAGTGCTACCAAACATTAAGCTTCTAATTTAATTTGCAGCCCACGGCCACGAGACCCAAGTACATCGCTTTATTTATGAACAACAAGCTAATACCATTAAAATGGGAGGATCTAGATAAGGAAGATTTATTTTCTAGAATTGCCCTCATTCAGTTTTGTGTATGTTTTGCCCACAATTATGCCAATATAGGACAAATACCGCAGTGTGACGAGGTTTTTCATCTCTCGGTTACGATCGTTGATTAAATTGGAAACTAACATATTTCATGTTAGTACAGGCTGGTGTGTAGCTGTTCATATTGTTAATTAAAGACGGACCTATTGCCGTGTACAAACAAGAATGTTATTTCAGCTTTTAAAGTACAAAATAAATCCATTAGTTAGTAGTATCAAATATTTGGTAGTATCTATATGTGTTGGTAAAACACTCGAAAGTTTTTTATATGAAATATATATAGGGAATGAATAGCTCTCTCCGTCGATTTTCCCTTGCAATATGCATGTGGGGATTTCAACAGATTTTCCGGCACAATCACGCTCTAATATGAGCTTAAGCATAGCTCTAGCCTACATTTGAAAATGACTTCTACCAAGCGAGTGATTAAGTCAATGGTATGTTGGATATTCACAGGGGTAAAGCCACCAGGCCTTGCCAACTTATACTGTTTAAAACGTTTATCGCAGGTATTTTCGTTTCGTTCTACTTACATATAATTTATCCTACGTGGCTATTTGTCCTATTTATTACCTTCAGTAGATATTATTTTGCATCGCCTTGACTTTGAAGATATAATATGTTGGGTAAACTTATATTTAAGGTACAGTATTTAAGCCTGCAGAAGCTAGAAAAATTGCAATATCGAAACGACCCACTTTAAATTTAACTCTTCTACGCTGAAACTACCGAAAGTTTTATGAACTTATTTTACCTACGGCACTTTGACACCATAATTCTATAGCATCTAGTGAAAATGTGCATGAACTAGATGTACTAAACACTGTACCTAGTTAAAAAAACAAACCATATTTGTTTTAGTACCGAATAGTTATTATTTGTTAGTATAGACGCGCGATGCACTCGAGACCCAAACCAAGCACATACATATATTATGTACTATTTTGCATAGATGGATTACAAAAATGTATGTACGGTCTTGATCTTATCTACAATGTTTTCAAAGAAATTTGATAAGGGTTTAATCTTATCAATTAACATCTATTTATTTGAAATAACAAATATTATTTTTTTATAAAGAACCAAATAATCAAAATGACGGGTTTCGGGCATAAAATTATTTCAAACTATGAAGTTTTTCGATCCATATTTTGGATTCTTAATTTTTTACTTGCGGTAAGTTGCAAAGTTCTACGTGGAATAATCGTACGTAACTCTGGAGTAATATTTTGTATTTGTACACAGGTCTCGGCGGGTGGTGTTATTGCTGTGGGCGTCGTAAAGCTGGTGGATGTAGCCGATTTTAATGATTTGGTTGAGGCGCAAATGGCCCCGCTCCAAATAGCAGTAATTGTAATTGGATCAATTCAAGCATTGGTCGCGTTCTATGGATTTTTAACAATTTTAATGGAAATTCATTACATGCTGTATGGGGTAATGTTGCGCAAAATTTTTTTCGATTCTTTTAATTTAATCAAATTGTATATTTTAGTACTTAGGTGTGCTTTCGGTAGTCATACTCCAGAAATACATGCTTCCGATCGGGTGGAATTTAGGCGCTTCAATGTACAATGAATTTCTACACGTTTGGAACAACCGCGACCGTGAAGATAATTGGAAATTCATTGACTTGGTACAAAAACAGTTTCAATGTTGTGGACTTTACAGTGCGGATGATTACGTAAATTTAATTACTCTACCAGCATCGTGCTGCCCGCCTATATACGATGACTGTAATTCGGCGAATACGCATGTAAATTCATGCCGCCTAATGATGCAAACGTGGGGAATACAAATTATTGATCAAATCCAATTGGCTATTGGATTGATGACAATTTTAGATATTCTCATATTTCTGTATGCTCTGTTCATAATGATTCCCGTGCTGCGGCTGAAACGTAAGCATGAGAGAAATTTAGAATTCGAGAGGAAATTGCAAAAAATGTGAAAATACGATTTTTAAGTTATTTATAGCTTTATTCCGTAAAATTGAATATTATATATTAACTGGTAGCTCACAAAATGCATCTTTTATACTATCGACCGATATTTTTGGGCATTCGATCGATTCACTCGGCTTGTCGACAAAGTCTTGTGGAATATTGATTTCTCTTGTCATGTAATCTTCGTGGTGTATACTTGCCCATCGTTGTGTAACTTCTTTGTATAATGCTTTGCGAAAAACCATACATGTTATGTGGGTGAGTTTTTCGATTCGGATTCTCGAGAATCCCATAAGACTCAGTGTATACCGCCAATTCTTCATTAATTTGGCATTGGATCCTATGTGCTTCGAATCTGGTGTGATGATAATTAATATTCCTTCATATTTAAGTATATCATAAGCTTTTTGGCATGCCAGTAATCTCTGTCGAGATGATGGGATGTATTCTAACAGCAGACTAAATACAACGACATCGAAGTATAGTATTTGAAGTTGGGTTATGCTACCATCTTCACACATTGCAGCAGTGTTTTCTCGAATTGGAATGCTAAGAAAATCACATTTAAATACATTTGAACCTGCGGCAGGCGCTATATCGATTCCAGTGGATTCAAATCTCTCGTATCGTGCTAGTGGATTGAAACAGCTTCCCACGTCTAATAAGCGTAACTTTTCTTTGCTAAAATGAATTTTATTTTGAGAATCATTCGCGTCGTTCATAATTCTCATTTCTTTTTCCCGACTTTTCATGAAAATATCACTCACTTCGGCAAAATATTCGCCACAAAAATCATGAATCCATTCGATTCGATTATCTTTGGTCGCTTGATTATCGTTCCAATAATTTTCTGATAATTCTTTCATTTTTTCCGAATACATCTGGAGATCCTGGTGATTTTGAAGGTGTTGTTGCCATGCTGCATCGGGCCCAATTCGATGGGATAGTTCACGTAAATTCGAATGAATTGTTTTGATAAATTTTGACAGATTTTTCTGTTCAATCGACGCCATATTGAATTCGACTAATATCGTTTTCGTTCAAGACCCAGGGGTCGTAAAATTTTATAGCAGACCAAAAATAAATGTATGTGGTATTCAATTTGAAAAATATTTAAATAAAGCAACTATATCTGTCCATAATATTATAATAGCCGTAATTATTATCTAAATAATACCTAAACTAATAAAATTATGTAAATAAATTCAAATTACCATAAAAATGAAATAACATTTTATTGCATTCGACCATTTTACCTTTCGACCATCGACCCAAAACACCATCAATCATATCACACATAAATATTGTCAAAAAACACACAGTACACAAAACAACACAGGAAAATACGATAGGAAAAGTTGATTCACACACGAAAAAGTTTTTTCGTTTTATTTTTGATTTCCAATTTATTTTTTCATTTTTGTTTTGTTTTATGTCGATTTTCTTTGGTCAAAAATAATTGATTATTTTGACAAATAATTGATATTTTTCAGGATTTCATTTTTCTTTGGCGAAAATAATTGATTATTTTTTGATGTATAATCAATTTTTTCAAATCATGTTTTTTTCTATAATCTACTACCACTACATTGAAAAATAGAAATGTCAAATATAACAAATAGACGCCTCGCAATTTTTATGTCAATTCAATGGTTTTCTTGCTGTGTGGTTATAATAATTTGTCCATAATAGTTGTCCATAATTTTGTTGACGAGGTAGTCTGCATTGACAGTGGCGATTTATGGGATGAGGCATCAAACATTACCTCAGATCGTACACAAGATCAGCAGATAACATCGACAGAACAAAATGATTCAACTGATAACTCGGGAGAAAATGTAACTGGCAATGTATTGAAGCATTTGGGCGAAGTAAAACGCAATCGAATTGCTTCTAGTTTTTAAAATTTAAAGCAAAAATATTACAAATAAATTAAAATAATACATAGATAGATTATAATAAATAAAACACAAAATGATTCATTATATTTATTTTATTCACATGAAATTCACATTAAACTGACAGAAAACAAAATGTCAAAATACCAACACAAAGACAAAAAATAATCAATTATTTTTCGTTTTCGATTGGCAAGAAAATAATTGATATTTTTTGTAAAACCAAAGAAAATCGACATTAATATATTATCAAAAAATACTCTCGAATGTTAAAATTTATCTAATTAATACTAATTATATATTAAATACATAAAATCATAAAGATATTAAAATCGTGAAATAATGTCATCGTTATCTGCAAGTGCTGAAAATTTAACAAACGATTCACAGGTTGGGTCGCCCAAAATCAAGCCAAGCCTTTTTGAGAATTTAGAATTTATAAAATGTCTATTATTTTAAATTATGCGTGTGCTCTGATTATTGCGAGTTTATATTATAATTGTGAAGTTAATTAAATTTATGATTTGTGTGTGATAAAAATGAATCATAATTTTTTATTGTTATTACAGCAAAAAAATAAAAAAATTACGATACAGTCGTGATGTTTTATGTTGCAACACAGTGATGTGACTTTTTCTATTCTTGATTTCACTTTTCAGAGTAACGATGGATCCTCAATGTGTCTTGAATTAGCATTAGAAGGTGAAAGGCTATGCAAAACGGGGGATAGTCGGGCTGGAATTGCATTTTTTCAAGCGGCTATCCGGGCGGGTACAGATGATTTACGTACGCTAAGTGCTATTTATAGCCAACTAGGAAATGCTTATTTCTATTTAGGGGATTATGCCAAAGCTATGCGATATCATAATTTGGATTTAGATTTAGCGAAATCAATCAATGATAAATTGGGGGAGGCAAAAGCTTCTGGAAATTTGGGTAACACGCTTAAGGTGATCGGTAATTTTGATGAGGCGGCCAATTTTTGTGACCGGCATTTACAATTGGCACGGCAGTTGGGCGACAGATTATCTGAAGGTCGTGCCTTATATAATTTGGGCAATGTTTATCATGCCAAGGGTAAACACATGGGCCGTGACTGTGGTGAGATTCCCGATGATGCTAAGGATGTTCTAATCAAAGCGGTTGAATATTATCAACAGAATTTGGCGCTAATGAAAGAGTTTGGCGATCGGGGAGCGCAGGGACGCGCTTGTGGCAATTTAGGTAATGCTTTTTATATGCTTGGTGATTTTCAATCAGCCATTGATCATCATCACGAGAGACTAAGAATTGCACGAGAATTTGGCGATAAAGCCGCAGAACGACGAGCTAACAATAATTTAGGAAATGCTCACATTTTTATGGGACAATATGAAGTTGCCGCTGATCATTATAAGTATTAAATACATACACTTGATTGTAGTATTTAAAATTTTAACGCTTATCTATTTTCTAGACGCACCCTTTCACTCGCAGTTGAATTGGGCGAACGGGCTGTTGAAGCGCAAGCCTGCTATAGCTTGGGAAACACATATACTCTATTAAAAGACTATCAAACAACAATTGACTATCATCTTCGACATCTTGCAATCGCACAAGAATTGGGTGACAAAATTGGTGAGGCACGTTCCTGTTGGAGTTTAGGAAATGGGTTTGCTTCTCTCGGCAATCATGAGAAGGCGCTACATTTTGCGCAACTTCATTACTTACTGGCCAAAGAACTAGAAGATTATGAAGGACAGAGTACAGCCAAAATAAATATAATCGATTTGCGTAAAGTACTTGGACTTCCGGAAATGTCATTCGATTCAGATTCAGAGCTTGACAATATCACAAAACGTTCGGATGAAAACTCAGGATCTGGGCAATCGAATTCAATCAATTCAACAGGAACACGACAATTTAGGGTACGGCGACAAAGCATGGAGCAATTGGATTTAATTAAGGTTTTTGTTTTGCTTTTTGTTTCATGGTTTTTTGGTTTTATCTTATTTATGGTTTGGTTTTTTAAAAAATTGCTTCCGTGCCTTAGATTGAATCTATTTTATCCAATTGATGTTTATAAGACATATAGAACTAAAATATGTTTTTATTTATTTTCCTTAACAGTTAACACCTGATGGTAAACGAATTCCAGCATCAACCCTTCCACAAGATGCTGAAATCAATGAAAACGAACACAAATCGGCCAAAAATGAAGACGATTTCTTCGAGATGATTACTAAAACACAAAGTAAACGAATGGATGATCAGCGATGCTCGCTTAAAGTAATGGGTGCTAGTGTGGATTCCGGAAAAGATAATCGAAGGCCTTTGGCTCAACAAAATCTAAATAACAACAATAATACAGTGCAACAAAAAGAGGGAAGTCGGTATGTAGTTATGAATGTTTTGTTATATTGTACGCCATATTGCATGCTGCATCCATATAAAATCGTGTTTGGCTACTAAAAAAAAATTCTATAAACTATTTTTTAAATGTAGTCATAATTTTGTTCTGAAAAGAAAAATTTTTGACTACCTTTGTATTTACGAGTATGTAATGATTGTACATTGTCCATACATACATATAACTTCCTCAATATCTGATAAAAATTTACGGTGGTTCTAAATATTACGGAATTAATTAAAAGCAACGAGCCTCATTTCCAAAGTACCCATTAAAAGAAATGATAAATATTAACCAAACAATGTGAAATTCAAAACTTAAAAAGATCAAAAGTTATCAATAAACTTTTGATTTAAACCAACCGATAATTTATATCTTAAGGCTCAAATAATCCTTTTTAGAATATTACAATTCGAATTGCATAATTGGACACAAATTTTTATATAAATTTATTTATTTTAGTTCAATATATTTTAAATTACTTAATTCAAACTGTTATTTAAAATAAATTGAGAATAAAGTATCATTTTAAAATGTTAATTTTCCACTCTAAAATTTAAATTGATTTTCTAAATTTTTAAAAAATTATTTTTCTGGACATTTTTGAATTTGCTAGAAATAATCATTTAAGTATGTTTGTCTTGATTCTTATTTAGTTAAATTATTTTTTTGTCATCTTGTTCCACTTTATGCCGATCTGTCCATCAGCTTATCGATGTGCTTTCAAAACTGAAATTAAATAGAAGATAGTTAAAGTCAAAGTTAACCTTTAAAATAATAGTCTATGGAATTTCTATATTTTCTTTTGGCTTTTCGCTAATTTTCTTTATTATTTCTTGCATAATATAACTAAATAATTAATTTCAGATGTTTTTGTTTTTGAAGAAATAAAAGAAAAATTTAGAAAATTTATTTAATCTAGTTTTTCTGCATGTTTTGGGTTATACATAATATAATATGTATGTACATAATTATTACTTGTTTAGTTTGGTGCCTATCTCTGTAATATTCTATTCGTTGTTTATTTTATTTTGTGTAGTTAGTTTTATTATTATTAAAAAATTAAATATTTATAACACTCTTAAAATTGTTATCTTATCCACGTAAAAAATATATATTAGAAAAATATAAAAAAAAAAACGATTAAATGAGATTATAGCTAATTTGCATTTTTATATTTTTATTATTATTTTCCTCATAAAAACTAAAAAAAAAAATAATAAAAAAAAATTGGAAAATCAAAAACAAAATTGCTTAGCAATGCGTTGATTGAAATGATTGCTGATTTACAATCGGAAAGAATGGATGAACAAAGAGCGCAATTGCCTGGTTTTGTTAGTCGTGCAAACCGTAATATAAGCCAAGTTAATAACGGTAGTAGTACTCAAAATCCAGCGCCTGACGATGCATTCTTGGAAATGTTGATGCGGTGTCAGGTGAATATATATTTAAATTATGAAGTGATTTGTTTATTAATGTATTACATTTTTAAAGGGTTCACGTATAGAAGAGCAACGATCTGAGTTACCACGAAGTGGAAGTAATACAATCAGTGGTGATTTAGAAAATGATGATTCAAATAGACGAAATAATAATCGGGGTGCAACAGTTCCTGATGAAGACTTCTTTTCTTTGATTATGAGGGTTCAAGGTGGCCGAATGGAAGATCAAAGAGCTGCCGTAAGTTTTTTGTTTTTTTAATTTGTAATTTTTATTCTATTTGTTAGTCAAACAAAGTGTGTTAATTATAAAATATATTTGGTCGGTATTTTTTACAGTATTTGTCATCTATAGTATATTTTGCAATTTAATATTTATATATAATTTAGTCGTGATTAGTGACATAACCTAAGTTCATTGTGATAATGTGTTCACAATGTTGGGTTAATACCGTATTCCATAAAATTTGTCTCGATGTAATAAAATACGAAATATTTGTGGAACCCGAATACTGTATTACATAATGTATTTAAAAATAGACAGGCTAGGCGAATGTGATATATAGATTCGGGAAAATTATTTAACATTTATAGAAAAGAGTCAAGTAAAAAAGACAAGAACCATTTATCACGATGGTTTATCTATTTTTTGATCCAAGATATATTTCTGTTGTGTAGTCTACTCTATAATTAAATTTTTGAATGGAAAATTATAAGTAGTACTAAAATAACCAATCAAAATAAGCCAACAAACTTGTCCACACCGTGAATTGGTAAGTTTTGATTGAATATATTTATTCATCTGAATATTTCTCTGTACACCAAAATCTTCGTAAATCGACATAATTTTTATGAATAAGTATTATACACTTAAAATGACATCGACATAAAATCGTACATAATCGTACATAAAATATGTAAATAAATTGTGCACAAAATTTTACCACCAAAATAATTTTTCGTAAATAATTAATACATTTAAAATAATAATTTTACTATCAAACTACATTTTGTTTTAAAAAAAATATTTAAAATAGTACATAAAATAATAATAACAGTCTTGCACAGAATTTCATCAAAAAAAAACTTATTTTGTTGCAATTTTATTAGAAACAAAAACAAAATTAGTGTTTAAAATTGATGCTAAATCTTGTGCACCTATACATTATGTATGTTCAATACCTCTCTACAATATTTTAACAGAACATGTACTTCGATGTAATTCATTTCACACCGAAGTTATTTTGTGAATATATAGGGCGATGGGCAGCAAACCGACCCAAGCATTTTAATTTTCAAAATGAAAAACGTAAAATATGTTTGAATTATTTCTGTGGTCAATAAAAGTAATGATTGGTTCCTATATTATAATATAATATCATAAATTGCATCATGTAGAACCTATAAGCTGAGATTTTCTCGCCTCCTGGGTTTACTAACTAATGTAATTATACATTAAGCTTATGTATAAGATTTTACATGGAATATAATTCTCAATAATCTACGTTTAGCTGTATTAGATAATTCAAATCCGATCGTATTTCAAATCGATTGACATTACGCCCACATGAACGTGATAAATCCAAAGAACAAAACAAGATAAATTGTTTCCAACCTGACTCACCGGTTTCGGTTTGATAATAAACGAGAAAATGTGTAGGGAATTTGTAGATTTTTAGGGTATAAGGGTTTATATTGATTTCTTTATATAAATAATGTTTTGTATCTTTACAGATTCCAATTCCTGACAATCGACCAAATCCCACATCATCACTCAATAACGATGCTAGTTCATCATCGCGAAAGAAATAATTTTATTTGCATACACTTATACAATTTTAGAAGACATTTAGAACAAACAAAAATTTGTTTTAGTCACTTTTATTTTGGACAAATATTGTGTTATAATTTTAAAATAATTTTTTTTATAGATGATTATTTATTAGTGTTAATTGTGATTAAAATTATGAACACCAAAATTAAAAATAATTAAATATTGAATAAAAATATACTGCCAATTTAGACATGGCGACATACAAACAAAGATAGGGAAATTTTACTTGAAACTCCTTCGATGTTAGACAATTTAGTTTGTTTAATTTTTTTGTCTAATTTAGTTTGTTTCTTTAAGTACTAAACAAACAAAATGTGTAATCAACATTGGTGACTAGTCTCCAAATAATAAAAACGTAAAATTAATCAAAAGTAGTGGCTACTTCTATGTGTGCTATTCGTTTATCCAAATTGAAAAACTAAAAAAAAAACAAATTCTATTGGTACAAAAGGCAGCTTCTCAATAATAAAAATCTCTTTCTTCGAATTATAATCTTTATGTCTTCTAAAATTTTCACAACAAAAATTAATGTTACCACTAATATTTTTTCTTATTATTTTAATTTAGTTAACAGAATAATTTAAGTTCACGTAGTATATTTTTTCTATTAATTATTATTATTATTATTATTCTTGTTAATCTGAGAAGTTCCTAAATATTTGCCAAAATTAAAAACATTTTTTATAAACATTTTATAGTATAAATTCAGATTAACAAATTTATAAAAGACTTAAAATAATTTAATTAGAAATTATCTAATTAAATGTATATAACTGAAAAGTATATAATCTTCTTCCATTTTTTTTTTAATTTTTTTTATTCCAAAAATATTAAACTAATTAAAAAATTATAATTAAAAATTACACTCCGTCTAAACAAAAATAAAATTAAATAATAGTAATTAATAATTATATAATAAAAAATAAATAAAGCTGCCTTACTGTTATTAAAAAAAAAACGTAAAACTAAAATAATTAAAATTAAAATATGTTTAAAATATAAAATTGTTTGCTTTAAAAATTAGATTTTAAATTTAAAATTTAAACAAAAAAAATTTTCTTCGATTGACTAAAACTAAAAAAACACTAAAAATTTTCATTTTGTTGGGAAAATTTTTTTGTTCTAATTAAATTTTATCCCACCGATTTTATTGTTAAATTTAATTCCATTTTTTATATGCATATACTTATATGAATTACGTTACTATTTTCTTAAGTATTATATTAGTATTAACCCGTCCCGATCGAAGAAAATTTCACACTCAAAAGTACCGTAGTAACAAAAATATTTATATTACAGGGGATTATATAATTAATTAATTTTTTCTCTATTCAATTTAAATTTAATTTTTTCGAAATTTAATAAAAAATAAATAATAAAGTTCAAAAAGTAAAAGAAAAAAAAAATACTCGGCTTTACTACAAATACAAAAGAATTAAATTTAAATATTTATTATATTTACAAAAACAAAATTATCTACATTTAAAAACATTTACAAAAATTTTACTATAGAAAAAATATAATTAATTAATTGTTAAAATTTAATATTTAAAACACAGAATAATTCTTTTTCTTCCATACTTATATATAATTAAATTATATTTACTTAAATCAAAAATTTAATAACACTACGTGAACTCTATATACATACATAATATATTATAATAAATTAATAAGTCATACAAAAAATAATTTACAAAAACATTCTAATGTAGCCAAAATTAATTAATTGAATATAATTTTTTTTATTTTATATACACCTAAGTTTAATTTTAAATCACAAAAATTAATTTTATATAAAAATATATATTGAGAGGGTAGGGTAGATTGAGCTCTCTCTCGATCAAACAAAGGTATTAAATTCATATACTATTTTCTTAAATTACACAACGAAATAAAACAAAATTGATACTTTAATTAAAAATCACAAATTAAGACTAGTCAGCAATTAAATTATTAATATTATATATACATTTTTTAGTTTTCGAAATTAAAAATAAAAGATCATTCCTCGAATAATTCCAAAATATGAATCTACCCACTTTAATTTGTTAATAATAATTAAAAATTATATATATTTTATATGCATTTATTATACAATTTTATTTGTTTTCATTTTTATTAATACAATTTTATTTATGATTTTAAATAAAAATATTAATATATATTATTATTAATTATAATTGATTATCTACATAATATATATATTTTTTTTACAAAATGAAAATTAAATAGGAAAAATTGGAAAATTGTAAGATAAAAAAAAAATAAAATAAATGAATAAAAGACGAAGAAAAAACAAAAATAGAATTTTTCAATAATTTTCGTTTAATACCACGGAGTAGTAAGTGTTGTACATAGTTGCCACTTAGTGTCTATTGTTTTGTTAATTTTTATGAAGGAACCATTTGGAAAAATCATGCTGCACGTAAATGATTTGTGCAAAAACATTATTTATTTTCTGAAAAATGCTGACGTTTTGGTGTCTCGTTTGGACAGAGCTAAGTAGTAGTAGTATGGGGACGATCAGAACATAGCTAACTATTTTAATAATAAAATAAATTATTTTCATTTACTTTTTCTCCAACATTGTATAATATGGCATGTGACATGTCCTGTGAGCCCTTAATAATTTTTAACGATTCTAAAAATTTATTTAAATGTTTTTTTGATCGGGAATCATGAAAATGTACTATACAATGTCGAATTGATATTTTAAATTGTGAGCTGTATTCGGAATTTGGGCTACAAATTTTGTTTTTGAAACATTAGATAATTAGTGTTTCAAAATATTGAAAATTCCGAATCATATTTGGTTTCAAACAGATATTCAGAATTATGAAATGTATTTGTGTTGCCATGAAGTATTTATGTATTAATTTTATTCAGAACTCAACTTGTTAATTTTGCTCAACATGTTTCGCCAACGTGGCTCAACTGATACGACTTATTAAAATACAAATTCAGAATTATCTATAGACATAAAATTTAGGTTAGCAAGCCGTAACATTTTTAAAAATTGATAATGAGCCGACAAATTTAAAACTAGGTAAATTTAAATTAAGTTGGCTTTCCTAAAAATTGATTTCAGTTTGTAAAATTTTATCTGATATTGAAAACGAGTGGAGTCGAGAAATGTATATTTGGAAATTGAAATTTAGTAGTTCAAGAATTTGAACAAAAAATAATTTTTATGAAATCTCGTATGTGGTAGTTTTGAAATAGAGACATTTTCAGTGATTTTAAAATAAATTTTATGAATTTAGAATTTGAACGTTTTATTATTTATGGAATTTCATTATTAAAGGACTCAAGAGTTAATTAATTTCATAGAGAGAAATTGCGATTAGGTGATCTCGCTAATTTAAGGTAAACTTTATGAAAAATTGATCTTATGATTGTGTGTGAATTAATTTTATGGTTGTGTATGACACTCTGCCTTTATTGTTTTGGGCGACTTAATATGAAATAATTTCTTATTACATATATACAGAATACGTACAATTTCAATTTACTGTAGATGACACAATAAACGAAATCGATAGTGAGAAAGAAACTAATTAAAATTTCGGGATAGATCAAAATGTCAAATTATCCGCCCATATAAATAGTTATGGTATTGTAAACCCATGTTGATATTTTACAGATTGAATTAAAAACGACGTTTCCAAAAGTTGCCATCGGGAATGAGCATTAGGTAGATAGATAAGTTAATTTAATTCGGTTTTGTTTGTATCAAAGTCAATCGGACTCTTGATAATTACTGCCAAACGAGCCGGAGGAATGAATTGTTATGACGCATAGTGATTAAGTCATTACTGGCCCCTTACTGAGTCAACAATTGGGATCCAACGGTTTCGACCCTGAGCTTGGTCTTCATACTGTCATTCTCTTCAATCTTTCGGGGCCAACGCCACCTGCAACAACCTGTGTGCCTGCCATAGGGTAGCTCTCATTTCAGAGATCGCTGCACAATTCGTTCCGAATCAGCACATAGAACGTGACCAAGCCAGCTTAGTTCATGTATAATATAAGGGATCTTCATTAGATCTCGGATCTCGATATTATGTAGAGCTCGGTATGTACCATTTACTTCGCGTTTTGAGCCATAAATCAGCCATAAATGATTCTTCTCTCATAAGGAGCCATTTCTCGCTGTCAGCCGCACTTTAATATCCTCATCCATACTGTTATCATGAGTGATAAACGAGCCGAAATATTCGAACCTCCTCACTCCCTCAAACGTGTAATGGCCACTACTATAATCTGGTGTGCCATTGCCTCTATAACCAGAGATCACGCATATTGTTTTGGACTCATTGGTATGGAGTTCAACAGAAGCTGAAAACTCTACAAGCGGATGAAGTATTTCCTTCACGTCGTTGCTATTCAGACCAATCACGCATATGACATCTGCATATGCAAGCACCTGATTGGACTGGCGATATAAGATGTTGCGCTGACGCGTTTCAGTTTTATCATAGATGTACTCCAACATGAAATTGAAGTGTATCGGCTACAGGGCATCTCCCTGCATACATCCGTGTTAACAGCAAAAATTATCGATATCCTGTTCTCAACTTTAACACAGCATTGAGACTGCATTACGGTCATTGTACACAATCGTACCAATTTTGTTGGCATTCCTAGGTATTCCAGGCCAGACCACAAACTCCAATCCAGGAACACCTGATGTACGGGAATGGACAAAACTGATTTAACCTAACTTAATTTTCTGAGAGGTTGTAAGATTAAAATGCATTGAGGGATATTTTATCATTTTCACCGTCCGTATCGCATTGATATCCTCTAGAAATCTGGTCAACGAATGATGGTTGTGAGCAGGTCATGGAAGAGATGCCATTTTGGTGAGGTAACAGCTCGAATTTGTGTAGAATATGCAGATTTGGGTCACGTCGCGCGTCAACCTATTATTTTCTATTATAAGCATTAGATATATTTGTAAGTTGAATGCGCATACGGGAGACATTGACGGCACTACCATAGAAATCAAAGTATATACTCAAATTAAACTCATTTCTCAAGTTCAAGCACAATTTCTAATTTAATCGTAACAAATCTACATTGAAATAAATTATAAATTATAATTAAATTTTGATTGAAGTCCCTACTAGAATTTTAGCTGGAATTTAAGTTAAGAACATCCACTCACTTTTTATTGATAATCAGTTGAAGTATTAATTTATATTCACTCGTTTAATTTAACTAAAGATTTTGTTTCAAATCTATTTAAATTTCGCTCTAAAGTGAAATTAATACATGACTCAAATTCGTAGACCTTAAATTATAATTCATTATCTATACGCAATCTCAAATAAATAAAATATATTTAAAAACTCTATGTTTGATTTTTAACTCAATTTAAAATGCTCAATTTTAAATTTTGTTCATTTTTAACTCAATTTTAAATTTTGTTCAAGTCAAAGTGAAATATTACTTTATTTTCATTCATACAATTGATCTAAAAAACCTTGAACATTTTGGCTGAAATTCATACTAGAATTCTAATCTGGAATTTCATTTAAGAAAATCCACTCAAAAAATATGTACTTCAAAGTTTCAAATAGGGGTACATATTTATAATTAAAATTGCACTCAAATAATCTATAAATCGCGATTAAAATTTTACTCAACTTTATACTACAAATTGTATGCTGAATTTAACTGAAAAAGTTCCACTCAAAATATATAATTCAAAGTCTACTCAATCACACAATATAACATAAAATTATTTTTTAATCATTTTGAGTTCTAACACAATTAATATTTAAAATACATTCAAGTTTGGTTCAAATCTAGTTGAAAATTGTATCTTATTGTTACTCGGATAATTAATTTAAAACAACTACAGATTTTAGCATAGGTTCATATTAGCATTCTACCCCGGATTTCACTTAAGCAGATTCACCCAAATATATAAATCGGTTCTACGCAAAATCAAAAATGAGTAAATATTTATAATTTAAATTACACTCAAATTTTGTTGTAATATATACGTTAAAAAATCTTTTAAACGCGTTTAAAATTTAACTTAACTCCATTGTACAATTGTTCAATTTCACATAAAAAACGCTTCACATTAGAAAATCCACTTACAATATATAATTTAAAATTTACTTCCTAGGCTTTGACGATATCTCTTTTCATGCGCTCGGTATTCTAGGCGACCGATATAGAACAAATGTAGCCTCATGTGCATCTAGCCTTTGACACAGTACCTAATGCCGTTACTTAGAGGAGGCTCATTGATTTCCCAAATTTAAAAATGCAGCAGTATATATACATATAAACATCAAGCTTTATTCAACATCTGCCGAATTGTATTGCAAAATGAGTTGTTTGAGATTGTTTTGATTTTCATTTTATTTAAGTTTAGGTTATTATGAACGATAGTTCATAAAATTATTATTTGAAGATTTGATCTTTCCAATCCATTACAGTTTCAATGTGATTTCTAAATTAGTTTATTTCTAACTCATGGTAAGTTGGTAAGATTTGGCAATTCTTGTGTTTAGTTTGAACCGATGTTACTTTCCTTTAAAATTGTCTGATCTGTGTAGCTAAATTAGGATTGTTATTAGCTTCTATAATACATAAAAATTTATTGATATCTTTAAGATTAGCTGCTCATCCGTTTTGGAATCAGGGATGGGCGAGAAAGATAACGCCATGTGATTTACGCAGTTGTCGACACGTTATAGTACTGAGCAATACGTTTTGTCAACGCCGACAGTTAAGACAACATCAATTGAATGATCACAGTTCACAATTGTATTATTTTTTAAAATAGCGATTCAGTTAAGCCGTATGATAAATAAGAATTTGACCGTCTCAGTTTTAATATTATCTCCCCTATAGTTAGGAAATCAAAAAAAAATATAACAGATTAACAGGCAAAACTAATTTGGTTAACATTTAGATTACAATGTGCATAATTCTAAATTTTTTAAAGGTGGATTATGAAAATATTTTACTTTTCTAACCTTACCTGAATTGAATAGAGATGCATTGAAAATATTCTAAAACTGTACTACCAAAATCGCATTAAACCAAAAAAAAAACTTCTAACCACCATAGTTTAGAACTAGTGCCACTAAATCACTCTATTAGTCCACATTATCAACGTTTTCTACAAATTGTTGTCTACGTTATCTAGGGGTTGTCGACACGTCAACGTAGAAAATAATAGATGACGCTTAAATGTCCATCTCTGATTGTGGGAAACCCTTTTCCAGAATATTATTGTATGACTTTGAGGTTATTTTGGATGTTTTAAAACTTAATTCGAGAGTTCCATAATAGGTGACTGCTTCCCAAACCATTCTACTGCGATGTAAATCCAGAATTTTTGAAGATGATCTAAGGTCATGAAAATACTAATTAAATCCGTCCGGACCATTAAAATTAATTTTCTTTTTCATCGGAGAACACGCCCTTTTTCCATTCGTTAGTCCATGACATTGTAGTTTTAGCAAATTCTTGCCGTTTTGCTTTTCTCTGTGGATTAAGTGGTGTTTTTTTTAAATTTTCTTTGCTTAAGATACCCGGATGACCTAATAACACGTCGTATTGATAACACATTGGTTTCAAGCCCGATTTTAGTTTTGATTTTAGCCGGAGATTTACTTGCAGATTGGAAGCCATTCGCTATATTGAACGCCTATCTTGTGCTGAGGTGGGTCGATAAGTGCCGCCTTTCATATTGTTGATTGTTGCCATTGCCTTCAATAGCTCAAAAAAAATTGTTCACCAATGATTAACTTCTTCCTATTTTTGCAGTGATAATACGACTTCTATATGTTTTGCCGACTTGTACGCCTCGATTTTTGATTTATCAGCTTCAGATAAAAGTTTCCTTTTGCCCATATTTATTATTAAACTTAAATAAACTTTGGTTTTTAAATTTAATTCAAAAAATAACTGAAACTCTGCGTTAGCTTATCACTGTCGCAATACCTACAACTGGTCCTACTGATGAAACATTTAAAAAGTATTTTTCTTTCCCTGCTCAAGACAAAGGACAATAAAAACAACGGCAATTCTAGAAATATTAATAGAAACCTTATTTTAATAGAAACCTACGAAAATTCAAAGAAAAATACCAAAATGTCGATTTTATCACCTGTAATAATTTATTACACCAGACCGCCACCATATTTTGGAAAAACTCGATATTGTTTACACTATACGGTAAATATATACTTTGTAAAGTGGTATAACTTAATTATTTTGGGTAAAATCTAATTCAAATAAACGAAAAATCCGAAAAAGTCGATTTTATCACTTGTAATAATTTATTACACCAGACCGTCACCATATTTGGGATAGAACTGGCCACTATTTACAGTATACGGTATAGATACACCGTGTCAAGTAGTTAAATGTAACTATTTTGTGTAAACATCAATTTTGTTTAATAAAAACTAATTAAAATTCAAAGAAATATACCAAAATGTCGAATCTATTTGATTCCTATAAGTTCTATTGCAATTATAGTAGCGGTCTGGTGTAATAAATTATGACGGGTGATTTTAATCGACCTTTTGGTATTTTTCTTTGAATTTCAGTAGGTTCCTATTAAACGAAGTTGATTTTTACCAAAAATAGTTAAATTACACCACTTGACAAGGTGTATGTATAGCGTATAGTGTAAACCGTGGTCAGTTATATTCCAAATATGGTGGCGGTCTCGTGTAATAAATTATTACAGCTGATAAAATCGATATTTTGGTATTTGCTTTGAATTTCAGTAGGTTTCTATTCAAATAAGTTGATTTTTACACAAAATAGTTACATTTTATTGTTCGACGTCGTAGTAGTGAACTGTAATTAATAATAGAAACAGTGTTTAAAGGCCATTACTAGCCCCTTACTGCGACAGCAATCTGGCTCCAACAGTTTCGATCCTGGGCTTGCTCTTCATACTGTCCTAGACAACCAGAAAAAGCAAAGTCATTTTCTACACCATGGGGCCATCGTCGCCTGCAACGTCCTCTGCACCGACCATATGGTGGCTCTCCTTTCAGGAGATCGCTGCACAATTCGTTCCGGATCAACACGGAGAACGTGACCGAGCCACCGCACTCGCTGAGATCTTATTTAATAGGACGGAAATCGGCTAATTGATTAGGTTACGAGACTTTGCTCACTGGAATGACACATTCAATTTTCCACAGGTCGGGGAAAACTGATTTCGTAATTCAATTGTTAATTATATGTGGGTTATTTGATTAAGAATATGCAATAATTTTATGAAACGAATATAGGAATTTCATCGGGCCCAACGGCTTCGGAACTTATTTCATGAACAATTCTAGAAGCTTCAAATTCAGAAGTATTCCTAAAGTACAACTGATTTTGCTTAACAGTATTGTTTGCATAAATAAAAGTCTGAGTTAAATTCTGAGCGTTGACCGATTCAAAGTAACTACTAAAGTCAAAAGGTGAGAAATCAGTTGAATTTATTGCACATTTTGCTTTAGATAGCCCAAATTTTCTGAAATTGTTCCATAGGCTACTAGATGGAAGATCAACATTGAACATTTTTTTAAAGTTAAGATATTTGGCTGATTTCACCATATTGTTGACTTTATTCCTATATTGTTTAAAACGGCACCAGTTTTCTTCAGATTCACCAGATTTCCAACATGAATTTATAGAAAATCTCGTATGTTTTTATGGAGCAAAATATCAGAACTAAACCATGACGAATCACCTAACTTGTGTGGTTTACATTTTTTTAAAGGAGCAAATTTGTTTAGTAGGTATGCTACAAGATGATTAAAACGTTCCAGTTTATATCATTAATGTCAACTAAAAAATATATTTGATCCCAATTTAATGATGCAGCTACTTCTAAGAGGCAATTTAAGTCAATTCGACCGAAATTTCTCGCAAAAACAAAATGATGACTATCGAGATAATTTATTTGAAAATTGTAAGATCCGTAAATCATATCATGCGTCGTATTTAAACCCAGGACTAAAATTTGTGTGAAGAAGCCTAAACGTTCAGGGGTTTTTAATAACAACAAGTCAATGTAAGTTGCGCTATCATTCACAAAATTGGTTGGTTCATAAGAAGCAGGCTTCCATCCAATTGAATCTAAAATTATTTTAAAGCCCTGGGCTTGCCGACCAGTAGATATTAAGTTACAGATAAAATCACCAAGAATAAGTATATCATTATACTAGGTGGCACATCTTGCAAGATAATTTTTAATAGTTTTTGGCAATTTCACATACGGTGGAATATACATGGCACCTAAAAAGAGTTTACCACAATTTTCACTGCCTATTTCCACAAAAATCATATCATAATCTGACTTACCTAGATTTTTTAAAATTAATTTGAATTTTATATTTTTGTTTATATATATAACAAGATTCACCCGCACGGCGACCGATTCGATCTTTACGTATTGTATTGAACTCGGGTAGTGAAATTAAGTGATCTGCATGGTTCTCTTTTAACCACGATTCAGAGACAACTATAACATCTAATCCATTTACATCTGGCACATTTTCCACAATACTTTTGAATTCATCAAAATTGGATAACAAACTACCAGGATTTAAATGAGCGAAATTAAAACCGATTTTTACACAAAATAATTATATTTTGTATTTCGGTGTCTTACCAGTGAACTGTAATTAATTTGTAATACATTTTGGCCCAAGTTTTATCTCGATATAACAATTACATCAAAAGTTACAAAGTGGCGATGAAGGTACAATTTGAAGTTACACCGCCCACGGTTTTCTCGCGAACGGCAAGGCACTGACCGAAATTCATATTCAGATAATTCAGTAGCTCAGTTTTTTCACTGAAGTATGAAGAGTGTGAATCGAACAATGAACAATTAATAATGTGCATAATTTGTTATGGAGTAAATAGATGAATTAGTGAGGTGTTGATATAATGTTTAACTATATATAGTTAAATATAGGCAATAATAAAAATGACTTTTATAGCCAAATAAGTTTTAGTTCAGTAGCTTTATTTGAACGTCCGTATATATTATGTACATATGTATGGTAAGATTATTCGCATTTATGTATTTCTCGGCCAAAAATTCATCCAACCGTTAACCCTTAATTCTAATTTAAAAGAATTTTTCTTATTTATGCAATTTATTTTTTACAGCAAATATTTATTTGTAAAATTAAAAGTGCTTGAAATATTTATTATCCATATTATGGAATGAACACAATTATTTTTGTGCAGCATAAATAAAAATAATCATAATAATTCATTAAAAATCATTTTTATTTATTAATACAATAATAAATAGTCATGAGTTTTAATAAATGGATGGATGGCTGATTTATGTTATTCACACTTCGTGTTTGTATATATTATTTCAAAAATGGAATCCAATTATGTAGAGCATGCTGTATTATGTATATGAACTTCCGTGCATTGCATTCATATATATCCCACCGTCGTCTTATATTCATACCTATATCTACATGCATATATATATATATATGTATACCGACAAATACCTGACATTTCGGATTCAAATCAAACAAAATTTAGAAAAATAAATAATTCACTAATCATTCATATTCCCATGGTTTTCGGTTTAGTTTTCTTATTTCTAAGACATTTGATTAGAAATGCTTTTGTTTTATATGGGATAATTCCCTATGAGAAAATTATTTGAATTATTTTCCGAAAATATTAAAAAAAAAAAATTATTTAAGATCATTATTTATTTATTTTTGAATGGTTTTGTATACGTATCTAGAAGAACCTATATATCGATCAATATAAATTCTTTTTGCGCGTCGTAATGCTATTTTGACTTCAAATCTAATTGACCCTTTTTCTCCAAATACATGTATCGCATCGAAAATCGTTTTGTTTTTGGTGGTTTTGGTAAACAAAACAAAACATGATAAAAATATTTTTGTTAATTGGACGCAAATTCCAAAATATACTTTTAGAGATTTTCGTTTTTTTTTTGAAGAGGTTGGTGTGTATTTTGTGTTAAATTGAAAATGCCACCGATTGATTCAATCGATTTTTCGTTTTATTCTGGCAAAAAGGAAACAATATTGGATTTTAATTTATTTTAATTTTTTGTACCTATATAAGAAACGTAAATAAAGTAAACAAAAAATAAAAAACTTTCTTGTATATTTCTTACGAAGGCACAAAAGATGTTATTTTAAAATTTATGTAGGTGGACGATTTTATTTTGATGATAGATTTATTTTTTTTGTTCGATTTTTTCTTGTGTTCATTAGTTTTCGTCTTTTTATTGAAGTTTTTTTTTTTATATTTTATGTTTTAATCGAACAAAATAAAATATTTTACAGAATCTCATAAAATGCTACTTAACATTTTGTTTTTTATCTGAGTTTACAACAACTACATATTGTATAGTTGTTTCATAAATATCAGAAGAAACACAAAATAATTTAATTTTCGGTTATCACTTTGCGAAGTAAATTTTCTCAAACCGATTTGACTTAAAGATTTGATAAATATTTTATCGGTGACCAGAGTCGACAAATTCCCACCGAGGATAATATGAGTATATACATACTATATATTCGTATGTGTGCCGGTATTAATCTTGAGAAAAGGGTTTTTAACTATATGTATCGCACTATTTTGTATAAGGATATGGTTTAGAAACGTCTTAGTCTCATATATGTATTTATATGTAATTACTGCATAATTAAATACGTCTAATTGGTTAATTCATTATTTTTATCTGTTATCGGTTAGCATGATTTAAATTTAAATTTAGTAATACCGTGTGACAGAAATGAAAAATATAAACTGAATTTCCGATTGGATGTTATATTTCTTACTGAGACTTGGATTTCAAGTTGTGAAATATCGGAGTTAAGTGTAGATGGATACTCTTTTTTAGCTAACTGTAATGACCATTATAGATCTGGTGGTGTGGCTGTGTTTATCAAATCCTCACTTAATTACGATGTGTATTCAGTTAGTCTTTCGTCAGCGGACATTATGAAAATTTATATTCAGCTTGGGAATATTAAAATTTGTTTTATATTAATCTATAGATTTAATTTTTGTGCTTTTGACACGTTTTTGGTACAATTAACGGATCTTTTATATAGTGATAAATCGAAACATAAAATTCTACTTGGTGACATTAATTTGGATTTATTGAAGGATTCACGTGCAAAAGATGAATATTTACTATTGTGTTCGTCATTTGGGATGGATTCTCTTCTAAACAGTGTTACTAGACCAAATTCAGGCACTTGTGTGGATCATGTATTTTCAGAAACCCATTGCCAACAATATTCAATTGAACTAACTAACTTGAATTTATTTGTAACTGATCATACCACTGTTTATTTTAATTTAAAATTAGCCAATAAACCAAATAGTGGCCATCGGTACGAACCGGGTTATCAGACAACGATTAATTACACAGACCTTTGGGAAGCTGTGATTGTGTACTAGTGATTGGAGTGATGTATTTTCCTCGGATGATCCGAATGTTGCTTATTCGAGTTTTATTGATAAATTTATTTTTATTCTAAATAAATGTAAATCTATTGTTAAGATTAAAAGAAGCAACTTCAAACTCAAGCCTTGCATGAATGATTCGTTATTAAAACTAATTAATTATCGAAATCGTATATCCAAAAAGTTTACGAAAAATCGAAATAATGAGATGCTAAAGAAAAAAATTGATAAACTTAATTCTAGGATTAAAACCTTGATCCCACTAAGGAAAGAATTTTATTTTAAAAATAAGTTGAGTGCAACAACAGAATTGAAATCAAAATGGAAAGTTTTTAATCATTTTTTGACTAACAAACAAAGCAGTAATAATATTTCTGAAATCGATATTGGTAATAATACTATGATAACCGATTCTAAGGATATTGCCAACGTGTTTAATGACTACTTTTTCAATATACCTAATACTATTGTAAATAATAATCGTGAAAACATAGTTATTGCTGACGATGATAAAAATAATATGGTTTTGTCTAGGTTCAGTAATTCAAACTTTTTCGTTTTTCCAATTAGCGAATAGGAAATTGTGGTAGCAGCCAGTGAATTGAAAAACTCTAGTTCTTGTGGAATGGAAAAAGTTATTTTCAATATAACTTTTATTCTTGAATATATTTTCAATTTGTGTCTCGATAAGGGTCTGTTCCCAGAAAATCTAAAAATAGGTATTGTAAAGCCCCTATTTAAAAAGAGCTCCCGTGTTGATCCAAACAATTATCGCCCTATTACCATATTGAATACCTTTTCAAAGATTTTTGAAAAAAAATATTAAAGGGCGTTTAATCAATTATTTAGATCTAGAATAAAATTTTTGGATAATAGACAGTTTGGTTTTAGACAAAATTTATCAACCGAAAAAGCGCTGATTTCTTTTCTAACTCCAGTCCTCCAGTAGGTATCAGAGGCTTGCCACTTTCTTTGTTTAAGTCATTACTTCATAATCGAGTTCAAACTGTCTGCGTTGATAAAATTCTTAGTGATATAAAAGTTGTTAACGTTGGAGTCCCACAAGGCTCGGGCCCTTGCTTTTCTTGATATATTGCAATTCGATATTTGATCTTAATCTGCATGGTGGTTCGGTTGCTTTTGCTGATGATGTGGCGTTGCTATACTCTAGCTTAGATATGAATTCATTAAATTGTGCCATTAAAGATGACATAAGATTACTAAAGAAATGGTTTCACGTACATGAATTTGTTGTTAGCTGTAAATCCAAATTGCTGTATTTCAATGTGAGTGGTGCCATTCAGACTTCTAATCCATTGTTTTACCATTCACTTTCATGTAATGAGTCCAACTGTAATACTCGTTGTGTTCCTATTGAATCGGTGATGACATTTAAATATTTGGGACTTACTTTAGATTATCAGCTTAATTTTAAAGAGCACGTGGCCAATCTAAAACAGAAACTTAGACAAACTTTAAGATCATTTTGTTATCTGAGAAATATCTGCAACCCGAAATTTTTAAGATGCCTCTATTACGCATTGTTTGATTCACATCTTCAATATGGTATAATTTGTTGGGGTGGTATTTACTTATCAAGCATCAAACCCTTGATGATCATTCAGAAAAGAGTAGTAAGAATTATGACTTACTCACAAAGAACCACACCATCGTTACCTTTGTTTGTGTATTTAAAAATTTTACCGTTGCGATATTTATACGTTTTCAAAGTTTTAAGAATATACTATTTAATGAGTGGCAATCTAATGAATGTTCATAACACTGTATCGTACTTATTTCGTAACAAATATAGAATCAAAATTCCTCAACCGAATAAAGAACATATTTTTAGGAAATTATTCACATACACTGCTCCCAGCTTTTTAGTCAAATACCATCCAATATAATTAATGCAAAAAGTTTTAATGAATTTTGTCATTTATTAAAAGATTGGCTATTTTCTTTGAATAATATTGAAATTTTATTTGAAACCTTATTATTAAATTATTAAAATTGGCTGGAACCCACGAGGATTCCGCACTCAATGCCACAAAGGCCCATGATGCCCATGGTTATTTGAAACCTTAATTTAATTTATAAAAATGTCTTGTATAAAATGTCTCAGTTTTGTTATATTAACCGAATGATTTTGCTAAGTTTTATATTTATTTTATATTATTATTTATTAGGATTTTGCCTTGTTGGTTGAATCTCTCACAAAATTGAAATTCTTTGTTAATAAAATAGCTATGTTAAAAAAAAAAAAAAATATCGAGACATCCAAATTCGGGGGGCCCTCACATGTCTCGTAAATCTAAATTACACGAGATTTAGGAAAGGCACATGGAACGTGCAGCCACTTAGGTAACCAGGCGTTGGAAAGCCTATTCTGTTTTGGAAAGGCTGAAAAAAATAAAATAAGTTTCGAAACCATTACAACAATGCGTGAATCCATATCAACTGGAAAACCAACATATTGGCCAACTTACCCAGGGTAAATATCTGACCTGATCGAGTTTTTTATAACCAAAATTATTTCTGGACTCTGCTTATTTGACCATCGCCGTACATTTTCGTTGCCGCTACATCCCACTTTTATACTTGGCAATTAATTGGAAAAATTTGAAAATTTTAATAGAAGATGAGTTGAACTAATCTGTACTTGCCCATTGCCGTACAATTTCATAACTGATAAATCCATCTTTTGAATAGAGAAAAATGAAAATTTAACAGAATCTGAATTGAATTAATTTGTAAGAAATTAAATTAAATTGTTTTCTACCTCTAATCGTGACGTAAACTTAGCTATAATCTATTTGTTATACTTTCAGTTTGTATAGGGAAATTGTTTATTTATACGTTATTCATCAGTACGACTTAAACTTAAAATGTATATGGTCAGTGGTAAATATTGTGGCCCACCTAGAAAATCGCATCAATCATCATTGACTGGAACGGAAGTTTTATAATTTTTAAGAACATAAGGAGGAATAGCTTGTCAGATTTTTAACTTCTTCGAAATACACTGCTTGGAATGTCACCGCATTAAATGTTGCACTTGGCACTATGCAGTTCAGTTAAGTTTCAAACGATATTAATGTTGGGACATTTTTGGTTCAACTCAGCTTCTTATAAAAATTACCCCAAGTTTCTCAATTCATTTGGAAAGTATAAAAGATTTGCGTAACATCAAATATATATATATAAGATGAGGGGCGAGGTAGTAGAGTGATTGGCTTTGGATTCGTGGACCTAGGTTCGAGTCTCATTAGCGACGGTATTCTTTTAATTTAATTTCTTCTGTATTCAAATTGGTTCAACACACAGCTTCTGTTAAACATTTTCATATTTTTTAAGTAGTGGCATGTATACAAGATGGGTATATATCGATGGTGAAATAAACGCAGAGTCTATTGCCTTTGCTAAAATTTTCAATATTTTCTATTCAAATGATAGGCATAAAAGATTTGTATAAAATGGTGGTCCAGTAAGCAAAGTCAGTGACTTTGGATTTATGGATCTAAGTTCGATTCTCGATCGAGCCAAACATTTTTTGAATTAATTTTTCCTGTCACATTGGTGATGGTAAAATTACTCAAATCCAACTCAGCTTCTGTTCAAAACTTCAATATTTTCCATGTTAAAGTGACAAGTATAAAAGATGGGTATTGGTATAGATAGAGCGGTAATGAAATTGTACGGCGATGGTCAAATAAGATCCCATTGTGGTTGCTAAAATTTTAATTTTTTTTATTCAAATGGCAGCTATAAATGCTATCAATATCACTATTTATAAGTATGGCGGTGGCTCGGTGGTAAAAGAAGCTGTGTGATTGGATGATAATCATGACTAGTTCAAGCTCAAGCCTCAATATATATTTTTATTTTAATTGCAAATTGGTCATTTTTAAATCAAAAAAGAGCTTTTTCTTAATTTAATGAGAAATGTGTGTATGCCCGCTACATTTTTTTACCCTTAATCGAGGTTTGAACACTGCACAACTTCCACGATTCCAAATCCTATGACACCGCTTACTTTACCACCTCACCATTTCCATATATAGATTTCCCGCTATACTCATCCTTTATAATTGCCAATTGAAGGGAGAAATTGAATAAATTAAATTAAAAATTACTTAATGCCAGACCGAGCCTTGAACTCAAGTTCACAATTCCAAATTCAACGACTTTGCTTACGGGACCACCGGCGTATATAAATTTGGAGATATACAAATCTTTTATGTTTGCCAATTCAATAGAGAAAATTGAAAATGTTAGCAACAGGAATGGACAATTCATTACGATCATACACAAGAGATGGCTCTTATACTTGCAGAATTTGAATGAAAATTTCCACAGAAGCTGTATTTGTAAAAAAATGTATGATTTGGCCAGCAATTTGCATTTGTGGAGCCAGGTTTCTGTCACATTTTTCATAACGACTAGTATAGGTATGGCCATATAGCTGGTTCACACGACTCTAATTCCAACAGAAGCAATAAATTTGCACGAGATTAATCAAATCAATGTTATTTGAAAGAGTCCACAGGTTTTCGATGTATCAAAAAATTCTTGGCTATATATAGTGGAAAGAGTGCTGAAGTGCAAAAGTCACACCGGCAGTTATGCCAGAAACAGGGAGCATCAAACAATATGTGCGTGATTTTATCCGTAATAACGAAATCTATATAGAGGTGATTTCTGCAAAAATAAAAAAACTCAAAAAATTCAATTTAATCGTAAGGAATCGTAAGGTCCGTTCTCAAAGTCCAATTGTTGATGACGCGTTCGAGAATATCGAGTGGTATTTGGGGAATGGCACGAGTAATGTTGGCTTCCAATGCCTCAAATCTATAGCTGGTTTATTCACATAGATTTTGGACTTTGCGTAGCTCCAAAGTAACGAGTCTAGAGGTATCACACGATCTAAATAGCCGATTCAATAATCCGAACCGTGAAATTAATTGCTCGCCAACATGATTTTTCAATAAGTATACATGGCTTCGCGCGATATATGTCGTCGACAAATGTCGACGAGGTCGGGCTTCAATTTCAGGCAGCAAATATTCCGTTATCATGGGGCAATAACGAGCACTATTCACAGGTACGTCCCGGCAGTCTTCTTTTTTGAAGGAATATGGACGAATGATTTCACAGGGCGATAAACCACACCAAACCATCTATTTAGTCGCGTATCAGCCAATACTGTAAATTGGGATTCAAACTTAACAATGGTATTCCAAAAAGTGGTCTTGACAGGCCGATTATGTCAACCGTAACTTGGTCTAAGCGCACGAAACACATTCCTCACAGAATGCTTATTTTCCTAATACAGCTGAATAATTTGTAGACGCTATGTCGGCTTAGTCTTTCCATGCTGAAATGGCAAGCATTATACTGAATAAATATACCGTGACAGTTTGTCGAAAAGAAACAAATGAAAAATTCACCTTAGGTGAACGCTTTTACGAAATACTCCCGCGAACTGGCGCATTCGATTTCAAATCGCTAAAATATCGTAGGTCGTTGACATTATTTTAATTGGTAATCTAATAATTCAGTTTAAATCAGTTTAAATCTGCACTAGTCCAAATTTTCGACTTGAACATTAAAGTGAGATTTAACAAAAGAGAACAAATGTTTTTTAATTTATTTATTCTAACATTAATGTGCCAATACAAAAGTGAAGCTTAAGAAAGTATAGATCGCACCCCCACTTTTTAAAATTAACCTAATTAATAAATTTAACATTTGTAAGGTTTTTTTAATTGTCAAATTCAAAGTGAATTTGTTCAGGCTTGCCCATAGCCTGTTTTGTAAGTGCATAAAAAATAATCCGATTAATTAGGGATAAATGTTACCGTTTAAAAAAGTGTTCAAACGTACAATCCAATGAAGAGTCCTCTAAACAGAGCGACGATAGCATTATATTCGCGTGTAAAAATTATTTCATTTACATAGTGTTGTTGATTATATATATATATATATATATATATATATATATATATATATATATATATATATATATATGAGTCCAAAATACATATAAGCTTTCATTAAAGCGTAAATTGTAAAAAGAATTAAGTAAGAAAATATAAAGTACAAAATATATTTATTACTTTTCATCGATAAAGAACACCTCAATTTATTTTACGTTTCTTATTTATATTACTATATTATCCCACAATAATAATGGTCTTGTCTTATTATTTATGTATGTTGTTTGATGTACATACAAATATACATATTATTATTATTATTACATCATTTAAATGAATGCAAAACATTAATTTTGTGCGGTTTGTATATTTTGTACAATCAGAATTAAGATGCTTTAGTGCGATTGTTCCAATTTGAACGCTTTTGGAGTTTGCTTTGAATCGCATACACTAAACTATGCTATAATTTATGTATTTTATAATAAATGCATATTGATATAGCTAACCTTAGAGTTCTTAGCCGTCATGAATTTATTTTGGTTGTTTTATCTATGATATTCCCAGTACACGCATGTTTAACGCATGTACGCATATATAAATGTAGTTCCATATAAAACAATTTTAATCTGGTTAATGTTACTCATGCATACTCGTATAAATAGTTTAGCGTGCGGATATATGACCATTCTACAAATAGTTGTATTGAAATCTGTTCAGTGTGCTAAATTAGAATTCCCAAATTTCTGTGTATTTAGTTATTTATGCGTGTTACGAGTATATATCTAAATCTGTGGTTCCAACATAGGATTTCCTTTGTTTATAGATATCAACACTTTTGGTTTCTATTTAGCCCATACACTATTTTGACATATTGTTCATAATAATCCTTAACAGTTTTTATTGAGCTTTATTTAAAAAAAATGTTTATGACCGATTTTAAAATGCGTTACATGATTATTTAAGTGCCTTGCTAACTGGACCGGGTTAAGGTGTTAACCGTACCGTGCTGATAACCGGCCAGGCTGGGGGCCCAGTCAAAAAACTAGCCCAGTCTCTAACGGTGTATACTTGGCCGGATACTTGGCGCCCTCCGGATCATGTAGGCTTACCTGTGCATTGCGGATCTCTGCACAGGTGGACCTCCTTTCTCCGCTACTCGTGGGAACTATTATGGAAAATCAGAATAGTGAACAAAAAGAGACCGGCGCTCTTAAAAAACCGGAATCTAATACTGCGGAGACATCGGCCTTGAGGCCCGGTTTCCAATGTGCAATTAGGGGCATAAGACCAAATGAGGCTGGCTCCTCGGCAAAGGCACGAATGCTGGCCCTCCATCAGTGTCAAACTATCAGATCAGGAGGAGAACCTGGCACATGATCTCTAAGATCTGCATTCCGTTGGAGCAGAGAACGGATAGAGACAAGGATACGCTTGCGTGGGCAAGACGTATCACTGAGCCAAAGCAGGAGGCTTCCGTTGTGATCTCACAGCTGAAAAGGCAGAGATCTGTGGATGAACCGCCTACGGAGGCTAAAAAGAAGCGGGTTCGGGACAATGTTGCCAGGCCCTTCAACGAGGTGCTAAAGGATCACCTGATCATGGCAGTCGTTGACAGGAAGAAGATTGGAGCATTACGGCCCTTAACTGGAGGAAGCTGGAAAAATCTGGAGAACTGGTCAGGTATGGATTTGGAGCGATTACGCTCAAAATCTATAAGCGCGATGAGGCTGACAGACCTGGGGCATCTGCAGCAGGTGGGGAAGCCACTAGTGGACTCGGTGATATCGTAATCATTGGGACTACGCTGTGCGCTTCTAACGGACGAATCAACGTCAGAGTAATCTGACTTAACAGTGGTGGAGGTAAGCAATATCTAATGCTTAAGATCCTTCAGCTCAACCTCCATTACTCTAAAGCCGCCTCGGCGGCCCTTCTGCTAAAAATGGAATCTGAGTTCATTGATGTGGTTCTGGTCCAGGAACCTTGGGTCAATGGTGACCGGGTGCTGGGCCTTAGAACTTCAAAATATAAAATACTACATGCGAAGAATGAAGGTAAGATACGTTCCTGCATTCTCGCTAGAAATAATCTGAATATTTTTATACTACTTAATTACAGCAACGCTGACGGCTAGCATCGAGATGGAAGGGCAAAATCTCTGGCTAATATCGGCCTACCTACCATATGAGGAGGAAAATATACCACCAGGTAGGTTGGGCAGTGCGGTAGGAGTCATCATGGGTAGCGATGCTAATGCGCATCACTCAATCTGGGGAAGTACAAATATCAACAGGCGAGGTGAGTTACTCCTTGATTTTATTTTAAGTACTAACCTAAATATATGTAATATCGGGTGTAAGCCAACCTTTATTACTAAAAATAGACAAGAAGTGCTGGACATCACACTTGTCTCGGATTTTATTAAGGAGAGGGTATTGAACTGGAAAGTGTCCGAAGACCATTCCTTTTCTGACCATTGTTATCTCCAGTACGAAGTGGATACTAAACCCACTAGCAAACCACCCTTCAGGAATAGGAGGAAAACTGATTGGGATTGTTGCAGAATCATTCTGGGTAACTCATTACCGGTATCGGTTCCAAACCCTCCTGCATCTACACAGGAGCTTGATGCTCTAGTAACCAAGCTATCTAATGCTTTTAACAAGGCCATGTTAGGTGCATGTCCTATCAGTAGGACCTTGGGTAAATCTCGACCACCCTGCTGCAGATTGGGACTGTTACAAGGAAGCCCTCAAAACCTATAAGTACGAGTTGAGAGACGAGGGCATGAAGACTCTACTGTGGCAATATACAGGAGTCCTTGGAGGCGGCCAGGGTACGCAAAGTACTATGTTCTAGTGCTTCCATTCCGAGTTATCCACAACGACCGGATGGTTCATCGACTACATGTAGTGAGGAATCTCTGGAGCTATTACTTGATCACTCAGAGGCTGGATAGATCAAATGCTTAGAGGCAGGATCGTGACAGCTTATCTGGGTGGGACGTATGCCGGCAGATACGTGAGCAGAGGGACACCTCAAGGTGGGGTTCTATCCCCCCTTCTTTGGAGCTTGGTCATAAATGACCTGTTACTAAACCTGGAAGGGCAAGGCTTCAAGGTGGTTGCTTACGCGGATGACGTTGCTATTGCAGTCTTCGGTAAATATCCTAGTACGCTGAGTGAGCGCATGCAATGCGCGCGTGGCTACCTCTCTGAGTGGACACGCGGCTGCGGGCTGAACGCAAACCCACAGACAACGGAGCTGGCTTTTACCAGGAGGCACAAACTTCCTCAGTGTGACCCGCCAACATTAAATGGTACTCGCTTGATCGAAGCTAAGCTGGAAACCAATCATCGCAGAGAGAGTAAAGAAAGTTACTATAGCGCTCTACTCCTGCAAAAATGCCATTGGAAAGAGATGGGCCCCACATAGTACACTGGCTCTACGTCTCAGTGGTCAAACCTATACTGCTGTATGGGGTTGTCGTCTGGTGGCCAGCATTAAAAATTATGGCCAACCTTAAACTATTGATGAAAGTCCAAAGAACGGCCTGCTTGTGTATAAATGGGGCTCTCAGGAGCACACCTACTCAAGCTCTGGAGATTCTGTTTCATCTTACTCCTTTGGATATTGCGGCCGAGCAGCTTGCATCTTGCACAACCATTTGGCTCAAATCCATATCTATGTGAACTTGTAACAATGCAGGGAACTCATCTATCCTATGCAACTGGGGTATTCCGGAACCTACCGACTACGCTATTCCTTTGCCATCTGTTGAGATGAGATTCCAAACTGAGTTTCCCACCAGAGAGGACTGGGACAATGGACAATGAGCGGTTAGGCTTCTTCACGGATGGCTCAAAAAATTATAGAGGGGCTGGCTGATCTTTAATTGAGATGGCTGATCAGTACAACATCCGCTTGACGTGGGTGCCAGGGCATTTCAATATCGCAGGGAATGTAAAGGCAGATGAGTTGGCCCGTAAGGGTACAGTACGCCTAATAACCCAAAGCAGGCGCGATATAAAGATACCGCTTGCTTCATGTAAACTGCTGCTTCAGGAAGAAGCTATAAAAGAAACGAAAGTCAGATGGTCTAACGCCAGGTCGTGTGTAATAACCAGGCATATCTGGCCTGGACTTGACCGGCCCATATTCGTATGGTCGTGGGAGCTATAACGGGACATTGTCTCACGATTTCTGCCGCAGCTGTGATGATGAGGAGGAGGAGGAAAATGTGCTCCATCTGCTCTGCACCTGTCCTAGTCTAGCGTACAGCAGAACAAAATTTATAGGAACTTCCCCTTTGAACGACCTCACGGATCTTAGTAAGATCGGGATCCGGGACTTTAAACGCTTCTTTGTATGCTCAGGATGGTTAGCGAGTGAAGAGGAGGAAACTCGAATGTGGTACAGCTACGAACCAATTTTGTGTCTATGCTAGTCCTTTAGGACGGCCACCTTTACCTAATCTAACCTTACCTAAGTGCCTTGCAGCAATTCAATTTAGAAAACGATGTTTTAATGAAGATATGTTCATGAAGATAAGATAACTTTTATCAATAATTCATATGGTAAAATGCTAGGTTAACATAATATTTAGTAGAACAGTTGGTTTCAACCGATAAAATCACTACCGGTTTATGGATATTTCGGCCCTGGGGCCAGTATTAAATAAAGGGTTCTCTTACAAATTTTTACCAGTAATCATGAACTATACATGTCCATTCAACGAGTCGAATTTGTTTTTTTTCTTTTTACATGGCCTGAGACTTATAGATTTAACCCCTTGCTATTTGCTCGATATCATTCAAATGGCTTTTAAATCGACCTCAATACGTCATATATTGGCCAACCAGCAGAGCCGTTCCATCCCTGGGGTGAAATGTGTTACACCCACACGGACGGCCTAATTTTAGGGCGGCCAAAAGTTCTCACGTAAATTATTAATTTGTGTGTGCTTATATACGTTTATTCATAACATTATAACAAACTTGAACTTGACATTTGCGACATGCGCGGCCAAGGCTACGAGAACGGCCTAGTTCCCTGTGCTGTGCACCGTCTTAAATTAGTCGTGAATGCGGCTATTGTTAATTTCAAACTATGGCTTTCTTTGATATTATACAACAAATATATTGTTACGAATTTTGGGCTCTTCTATGGATTTGTTTGTCAACTCTCGAACTATATCCATATTGCATCATTGCTCGAAAATTGTCTAAATATGCGTGTATTTATTCGAGAGAATTTATTCTGGGACGTAATCAATGCAATTTACACATTAATTGCATTCTCTCTCCCTTCTCGCGCTTTTGCTTCTCAAACATTTTGGTGTTTTGCTGAAGAATAATGGCCATATATTCTGCCTTTGCAACTCATCGCATCAACCTCGGTCGACGATAGAAATAAATATCTATCATAAAAAATACAATTGCCCATCGAACGTTACACCCATGGTCTGTAGCTGCAACTCTAATCACCAGCGTAACAATGCTACTGATCGGATAAACTTTATAACGTTTGGCATGATCGTCACATTACCCCCACATTAATTCTGTTCGTCCTGAACTGATTCATCTGTGCTCCTGGCGTTGTAACGTCTCAACCGATCTATCTGAACCACTTTCATTTTTGTTCTGGGGCGTTGTTAAATCCGGAACCTTCCTAACTTTGGAGCTTTCTCTTTTTTTCCGATTGGGGTGAAAAAGCCAAACTGAATATCCCTTCATAAATCCTGTGTTGTTTGAACGAAGGCCATATTTCGTCTTCATTTGATCGCTGGCCTCCACTATGTTGCTCCTTACTGCAGCGTGAATGTTGATCATCCCTTGCCTCAAATCTGCAACGTAGTTTTGCTTAGTGACTGATTCGTTCTCCGAAGATCGAGATTTAATGTACATGAGAATTAGAATTCTCTACTAAATACGGCTATGGTCGTGAGTTTCCTGTAGTGGTCGTTGTCCTCTTTGTGTAGATGTTCTTTCAGTATTCTGTTGAATCTCACGCCATGTCATCGGATTGATGATGAAACGGTCTAGTTCCAGTTTTCTTGAGGTTGAGTATTTGGTACAACTCTGAACACGGATGATGCGGAATGTTGGCCCTGGTCGGAATGTAGCTCTAACGGTAAATCTGCATACACAATTTTTAATTTTAACAAATAATAACTATTCGAGCTTCTTGATTCATAATCGTTCCTACCCATTTACTGAAATAATCGATGCATACGAGTATGTACCGATTTCCATTTTTTCAGGCGAAATGGACCTAGAATATCCATAGCTATCTGCTTCATCCTTCATCTTGTTCTTGTTTGTGGTCCTTTACAGGCGGCGCAAACCTCACACCATCTGCACCAATCCTCCACATCTCTTTTGCAATTTACCCAATAGAACCGGTGTCTTTTCTTGTCCAGCGTTTTATTGATCACCAAATGCATCCTAGATTTGATACGACTACTGTGCATTTCCTGCAAGACTTCTCTTAATCAATTCTCTGGTAATACGATCTGTTGTTTTGTGTTGTTGCCGTTGGCAGATTTCCAAAGTCTAATCAGTAACCCATTCTCGATCTTCAATGACTTTCACTGAGCGGATAACACTCAATGCCACAAATGGACCCACGGTGCAATACCCGGACAAACACACATACTTTACTTACACATGAAAAACACCCATCCGTGATTTTTTAGTCACCACCGGGAATCCCGGGAATCCCGATTACCAAAGCAAGTACGCTACTTACTGTGCCAATGAGGGTCCAGTGACATTTGGTGCTCAGAAATAAAATATAGATTTAAGATGCATTGGTTCGTTATGCTAGCAAGAATTAATCAATGTTCAAACAACCGTATCCTTCCAACAATGACTAATAGGGTACACTTTACTTTCATTGCTGCAGCCTCTCCATTGGCTTTTCTTGGGTTGTAACGAACCACTTTTTCCGTTCTCTCTACTGGCAGCATAACCGATTTTGAAGCTCCGGTATCTAAGGTGAAGGTATACGGTTGGTCCTCTAATGCGCCATTGACAATTGAGCGGTTGTAATCCTTACCAAGTTGGACAATCATAACAGTGACCCTGGAGCATTCTCCTACTTTCACCAGCATTTGCCCCGCAAAGCTGGTGGCACTTAGTTTTCCTGATCCCTAGCACATTAACCCGAGTGTTCCACTATCCTCCTGCTGCGCGGATATCTGTCGCAATCTTTTTGTTTGTTTATCGCGACTGTCTATCTGCTGTTCTCTGTTGGTTGTTCTCTGATAACGTGCCCAGGTTGTAACGCTGACCTCCTTCATGCTTTTCCCTTTTACTGTTGTCCTCAAGTGAAACTTCAGCTGGTCAGCTCTCTTACGGGCATCGACTGTAAGTTCATTCAAGATATCACTCTGAACTTTACTGTAAGCTAGGCACGCACCAAGCTATTTCTCGTTCCACACATCTTGAAGGCGTTCTCCTCGTTGTGGTCGCCTATTATACAGCTGGATTTTGCATAATTCCTTCAGAATTCTTTCGCTGCTCATCTTTGATGCAGGTACTGCTTATAGGACATCAGGAGCCTTGCCTCTTAGTGCCAAGATCAAGTCATTAACCCGTTCCTCTGCAGCCCATCCGTTATGTGTTGCACAGCTGTTTGAAATTACAACTTGAAGTTCTCGATATTAGTTCTGCCATCAAACGGTGGAGGTTTCAAAACCCCCTTATAGCCTCCAGTAGGCGGTTTTATTGATGTGGTTGAGCTGATTCGTTTCGAAGTATCGTTGTGGTGCGAGGGAACGTTTTCTTGGCGGGCTTGAAACTCTTTTATCCTGCCCTCCAGTTGCTGTTTCCAGGTTGTCATGTCTGCCTCCAACTCCAACATTAGTGGTTAGCTGATCAAATTTCGCTTTTTGCTGTTTGCCTTCTTGCGTCTGTTGTTTCATTTGAAACGTCATTTGGGCGTTGAAAACAGCTCCAATGTTCGCTTGTTTCTCTGGTTGTGCAGTAGCAGCCATCACTATGTCCGCTTGTTCTTTTTTCGCTATTGCAAAACCCACTTCTAACACAAAATTGTAGCACTGTACAATTTATTCGAGAGTAACTTAACACTTGGATTCAGCGCTATCACCTCTTTACAATCTCACTGGTTCACTTTAGGGCACTCTACTATTTCACTCTATTTCACTTGTTCACTGATCACTGGTTGAATTTTTAACTGATTTTACTCTGCAACCTGGTTGCGTTTCTATATCCTTTCAATGCAACTCTCGAACGTTTCTTATTGCGTCGTTGCATGAAAATTGTATTTATTCGAGAGTAACCTGTGACGTAATTATTGCAATTTGTACATCATTTGGTTTCTCTCTCTCTCGCCGCGCCTTTGTTAATTTCTCCTCACGCCTTGCTTCTCGAACATTGTGGGGTTTTGCTGAAGAATAATGGTCATTTTGCCTTTGCAACTCAAATAAATATCCGTCATAAAAACTACAATTACCTTGGTGAGAATTACCACACCATGGTCTGTAGCCGCAACTTTAATCACCAGCCTAACAATAATAGTATGTTCTGTCTAAATTTAGTCGAACGGAACGAGCTATACTATGTAAACAAATGCTTCATACCTATATAGATATGAGAGTAGTGTTTAAATAAATATATTCTCATGTCGAAAATTGAGTATAGCAGGTGTGCACCTCCTATAGCATAACAATCGGCTTATATACTCTTACTTACAAAATTTGTACATTTTATTTATAAAGTAGGCGCATGAAAATATATTTTAGTACAACGCTTGATAAATAACTAAATCGGAAGGGTTAGCTTGCATGCTAAATCACATCTCGTTTCGTTGACATAAGGTTTGCAACAAAAAAGATATCCACATACTCGAATTTGCAAATCGCACGTCGATTAATCAAAATTTTAATTTCAAATTAATTCATTTTTTAATTTTTGTTTATTTTTGTGAGTGTACAGCCTAAAAGGCAATGATTACTAAAAATTGAATCAAAAATATTTTGGTTCTTCATTTGAAAATTGCTTGCTTGTTGGCTTGCGAGCAACTTGATGCAAATTTCCTATGATAGCATGCCTGTAAAATATTTGAGATCTTTGGGAGTGGTATTTTGGTATGTTGAGTATTGTGTAATTGTTGTTGTCGAAGAGTGTATTTTGCTAAGTTCGTAATTTAGGAATTATATACATACATATGTAAACTAGAATATTAGCGGCTAAATTTATTTTCAATTTTTTATTTTTCTCAATTAACCGTAAGCCCCGGTAACAAATAGACGATATATCGTATAGTGTGAATTAAATGTGCTTCCTTGTCCATCCGTATTAGTAATAATGATATTGGCGGCGAGGAAAGTCATTTGAAAACAACCATTAAATTTTCTTATTTTTTTCAAAAATAATTTGGACTCTGCGGTGTTACCATCCAATAGCGTTATCAGTGGCTCTGGTGGTGGATCCAATGTAGGTAAAACTATTTGGCCTGATGAACAACACATACTGCGGTTTCATTTTGGAATTTCAGAGCGTGGCAATGAATGCATGCTTTATCCATGTCACCAATTGTAATTTGCGAATGTGCGCAATATTCGATGTCTGAATCATAATATTCGAATTCGATGCGATTGAATGATGACAGTGATGGTGCTCTTGTTGCTTGTATGCGTACTCGATTATTCGATTGCACCACACTTCTGCTTGAATCCGTAACACGAGTGCGTGATGATTGAGTTGAAATTTTCATTTGTGCTATTCGTTCTATCAGGAGCACCACTCGGACATATGGTGTGAATATATGTTGGATAGCTTCAGTGGTTCCGTGATGGTCAGACATTAAGCATCAACATTTTTATATATTAAGATAATTAAAATATCTAACAAATACATTCAAACAAGTTTTAATTTAGGCTTTGGAATAAACCTGGAAATCCAGAAAACATTTGTTTTCATATTTAATTCGTTTTAGTTCCTTTTGAGCACACACAATAAATTCCGACAAATTTACGAACTTATTTTCTTCTCAAAGCCATGACTCACATTCACATATTTGGTACATACAAAAATCTAATCTTAACAATCAAGCAAGAATCCTTCAATTTAATGTCAACCTCGTACTTCTCTAGCTGTATCATTAAACTTTACAGCTGTAATAAATCTTACTTGCTAACAACAATTTTTTTTTTTTAAATTAAACGGAAAAGTTGTTAAAATATTTTCTTTTTTTTTTAATAGTATCATTTCAACCTTGTCGTTTGTCTTAAGAAACTTGAAGAAATTTTATTTATTTATTATTATCATTTTAAAGTTTTTATATAATTTTTTTTTTATTTAACAGAATACCAAAATGGTAAACATGATGGAAATATAGATCGTTTTCATCTAATCTTATATTATCATGTTACAAAAGTTATTATATTATTTTATTTTTCTGTCTAAAGACGTTTGTATTATTATATTATTGTTATTATCAAAGTGAATGGAAACACCTTCGTGGTCGTATTTAAAAATAAAAAATGTGAAGAAAAGTGGAACATGACATTTAATTTATTAATAAAACCTAAGATCCGCTGTTACATATTATAATTTGTAATGTTATAATATAAAGTAATAAATCTTAAATATATCTTAAAATGTTTTTTTTTTTTTTTGAATGTATTGTACGTTTGTATATGCTATGCATTTTGAAGAAATGGAATTGAAATACGAGAAAACCAAGGTGAATCAAATGAATCCATCAACAACATTTTTTATTTGTATTTTCTTAAATAAAACATAATACAAGATAACAGAAAATATAAATTAGCTTACCAAAATGTTTTTTTGTTGTTGTTGTCATTTTTGTATCTGCGTGCGATAGATATAGCTTCTCGGCCAGATGATTAAATGAAATTAATAAATCACAGGGGATAAAAACATTACATACGTACATAAATGGTGCATTTATCATGCAGATATACTTTATACTTTTCAATAAGTCATTGACTGAATATTTTGATAATATTCGTACGATTGTAGGTAGCGTGAATCGTACGGTTTGAATTTGATTAAGTTGAATTTGTGCGTTTCAATCACATATGTAGATTGTTTGTAGACAAGTAAAAGAAGTTGTTTTATTCTCCATTAATGTTTTTTTGAAAATCAAGCTCGCTGGTTTTTGGAAAACTTCACCCCTTCGTATTCTAACTATTCTTATTATCATGTTTTAACACTAGACAATTAACCAATCCTAGTAGCAGGCCCATAACAAAATTAAAAATGATTATCAAGGTGGAAGGTGTTATAATAAATCAGAATTTCTTTCATCTTTTATATTACTGACTTATTCATCAGCCTTTCTAACTAGAAACAAACAAAATCACAATAATTTTTAAAATTCTTTAGATAGTTCCATAAGTATATCACTATAATAAATCTTCTAACAACTTTCCAATTCCTTGCCCTCACCATTCCATTTCTACACCTATTGCCAAACTTTCAACTATTTCCGGGTTGCTGAGTACAATTGCGCACTGTTCAGTAAAACTTCGGTAAAAGAACCCCGATTTATCTAAAATCCATGTAACACTCTTTATGATACGCCCATCTCTGCCGAATAATCTTAGATCATTCCATCTCTACGAACCAAAAATAATGTAATCACGTAACCACTGGAGCACCGCACACATTGCCACAATTTCGAAAGAAGAATGTTGGCCTTCATTTCGCAGGTGTAAAATCCTGCCACCGCCAATCATTTACTGAGCTGTGTCCCCCAAATTTCAATTTGGGAAGTACAGAGGCATAGTTCTATATAGTACCAATGCCTGCAAAGCAATTGTCAATGTTATATTCGGGAGGCTCGTCGGTGCATAGTATATAATTCGCGTAATTTAATACTCTATTTAAAGCATTAATAAAACCTGTGCTATAATATTAATTATATGGGATAGAGTGCTTGTGCCAAAATCAGAGAATTAAGAACCAGAGGGTGAGAGAGACAGTAAGATATCTCCTTTAGAGTAAATTGAAATAGATTCTTATCGTTTATATCCAGTTTTGAATGTGCGTTAGTTAGTTAGGTTCCTATCTCCTGTTGTAAGATACCGTGTTGTGCAAAACAAAAGATCAGTATTAAAAGGTAGGTTAACCTCCAAATACGAATAGGAAAGTTCGGTCCAACATGATATTCAGGGTTTTGGAGGATTTTGTACATTGAGTAAACATCTTTTGAATATGACTTAATCAATTCTATCGAGTTTGTAAAAATTTATTTGATTATTTAAGGAGAAATATTTTATGTTATGAATCAAATTGATTATCTCAACCACCGTTACAGATAGGACATATAATGCCACATATATTTACTTTGCGAAACTTTTATAGATAAGGAGAGGATTTTTTTTCTATATTTTAACAAAATTCGTCTCATCAAAAATATTATTTAACACAAATTATTTAAAAGTGAGCCCTTTTGCACTAATGCGTCGAAGTTGATTTGTGATGAATCTTGAAGAAACATTTGTCAATATAGGATGAGAAGCTGGTGGTTCTCCTCATTTTCAAAAGTGAATTTTATTCCATTTTTGTGAATTTTGTATTTTACAAATGTGTTTTCGATCATTTTTGCCCATTTCAACTGTCGTTGTTTCGAACCAGTCTTGTTTTGGACCTATTTTTTGATAAGAAAAATCATGTCTTTATAAGAATGGAAGTGCTGCTCAGCAAGGACTGGAAAAAGTAGTAATCTAAACGAGCAATGTCCGGTGAATACGAGTGGGGTAGAATTTTCCAGTTCGGCCCGTCCAAGTAGTTTTTAGCCTAGCGTTGTCATGTTACAAAATAATATTATCGTGCCAGTTGACTCGTTCCAGTTGTTTTGCAGCCAAAGGGTGCTTTATAGCAAGCAATTGTCGACGATAAACTTGTCTAGTTACACGCTGTTTCAGCAACTCATAATATAGATGACACCGTTTGATCCCACCATGATGCATAACAGTACCTTCGGACCATGGATAATTGGTTTTGGTGTCGATGGTCCATTTTTACCTGGCCTAACCACTCTTTACATGTTGAATTTGATGAACAAACGATTTGTTTCCTTGCACTTTTCTTCCACAAAAACTAATGAAGTAAAACTTCCGGAAAATGCCATGTTTGGGCTCAAAATTCGACATATTCAATGAGATGAAAATAATTGTTGTTTACGTTTTGAACAACTGTCATTAGTAATTATTCAAGTTTGACATATAAATGCAAGCAGTGATACTAACGGCATCTATAAGCAAAAAGGCGGGGAATACATTTAGAAGCATGCGCTGGTGCATAAAAAAAATAAAAAAATTAAATCTGACAAGAAATACTTAAGATACACGAATTGAAAGATGTCAACGTTCAATTTTCCGACAAAAACGAATTATAACGAAGCTCCGCGTATTTTGAACCCATCGAGTTTTTACTCAAATAATTTTTTTTTATCCAGCGTAACCATCTCTCCAAATTTCAAAATAATTGCACACTTTGCCCCCGTATATGGGTGTCTGATTTTGCGTGGAATATATTTGTGGCATAAAAGCTATACGTCAATTTAAAAAAATGAGGGCATTAACTCAAAAACAGTGTATTTTGATGATTTTTGAATAATAAAAGAGTAAAGAGAAAAACAAAACAAAACGAGTATTAATACTCTTGAATAGAGTATAACTTAACCATGTTCTAGTTAAACAGCAATAACTATTAATGGTGTCGTGGTTTAAGCTTACTGCTCGGTTTAGACATTTCGGTATCTTTTGTCTTGATATTTACATCTTTAGTTTCTTTAAATGCCCTGCTTGTGAATTTTCTCTCACTTTCTGGACCTTATACCACTTACACAGTCATTTTAACAGTCCATCATAATTTTATTTTCTAAAAATTAATATTGGTCTTAAGAGCTGCCACACTGTCAAGAATGACAGTTTCTTTAATTCCTGCCTAATTTTGAATTCGCTAATTATGCAATTAAACCGTTTCCATTTCATATTTCTAAATTGTTAGTTTTGTTAGTTAATATAGTTAATAAATTTCAAGACTCAATTTGAAAAAGTGGGATGAGCAGTTAGCAGTGCTTATTTCCTTCTATTTTCAGCCAAGCCATTTTGCTTTTGTACAAAACGTCTTACAAAAGTTGGCTGTTTCATTTTTTCGCTGGCTTTTGTATGAATAATCTTCGTCTTCTTTCATTTTTTCAAAATCAAATATTCTTTAAAATATACTTGGATTCGTTCTTGTGACACAATTAAAAGCTCGATTCACAATAATTCCTTTAACATTTGTTACAATAAATTAAAACCTTTATTTAAAGTTTTTATAAATAATTAATATATTTTCGGAAACACTATTAGATTTTGCATCTGACCATATACCTGCAAACAATATCTGCATAATTGGTTATATATTTGCATGTAATTTATTTACGTGTGTTAAATCATAGAAATTAGTAAAAAATTAAAGAAAAAAAATTAGGCAGACTTAAAAGCCCCCCACACAGTTAACAATTTAACATATAATTGTCCTATTGTCTTTAAAAAAAGCAAGCAAGAGTTATGTGTTGAAATCTCAATAAAATCAATAAATTAATACTTACTGTGGGCAACTCAAATCCAAACTAACCACAAAACCTTTTTTTTTTTGTATTTTTTAAATAAAAAAATAGATTTCCGATATTGGTATAACCCGTCTTCACAATAATTTTTATTTTATTTGTTTTCTACTTTAATTGGCCACCTATTTTGTAAATCAAATAAAAAAATCTTTAAGAAATCGTAGTAATAAACCAATATTTTCATTTCTATATTTTTGTAGCTTCTTTATTAAGCGCATTTTTCTGATTTCGATCTATAAAGGTAAGAATTTTTTAGTTTTTATTATTTACTCGCAGCTATATACTCGGTATGTATGTGATTTATGCTTTGTTTTATTGAAAATTCAATAAAAATTGTAGATTGTATATTTGTATGTACGTATATACAAATCTTAAAATAACTTCTTAATTTTATATTTGATATATGTATGTATGTATATCCTTGTACATATGCACGTTTTCGTACCGTAAATTCTGATGACTGTAATACACAAAAATGCTACTGGTTTTTGGGCCGTTTCATATCCACATATACGAGTATATGAAATACGATAAAGTGATTTTTCGATTCATGTCTATAGCGCGGCGAGCAAATGTTAATTTACCTTTCTTGTTTTCAATTTTTATCAGGTCAATTTTGAGAAGTTGTTTTCTTGATTAAGACGATTTTTTCGTTATTCATCTCGGGGTCTCGGTCAGGATTCTGTATATTATATAGTGAATAAATTTGTTTATTTAAAAGCTACATCACTTGATTAGATAAGAATGTTTGGTTTTAATAATTTTGTTGTTGTTAGTTTTGGATATGTCTTAGCTACTGAAATATTTCAAATTAAAATTTATTAGTCTCAATTTTTGGTGGTTGTTGATTTTGGCCACTTTCGGAAGGATGCTAATAACGATAATAATATATAAAAAGCACAACATATTTTTTTTCTAATTAATTTTTTACTTATCGATATTTATAATGTATATATATTTGTTTAATTTACAGATTTCTTAAATAATAATAATAAGTATATTTTTATTATATGTAGGTATAATTTATATAACAATAATGATAATAATTTAAGGAAGAAAAATATAATATGCAAATTATTTTCATTTTCGCTATAAGGAACGTAATTTATGTATGTATGGAATGTCCAAAAAAATTATACAAAAATTAATAAAATTAGTTATTATATTATACGACTAGATGTTTCTTTTTTATTTAAATAATATTTATTAATAATTAACGAAAAATAATATCAGTTCTATTCTAATATAATTCTGCGAAGGTCATGTGATGCATTTCTTCTAGGGAATGTGATGGTGTCATACCACCAGTTGTTGAATCTAGATTACTATTCGATGACTGTACACTGGGTGGTCCACCCGATGATAGCGATGTCAAATTTTGTTGGAGCTGTGATAATGCGTTAGCATTATTGCTGGATGTTAGGGCGCCGTTTTGATTTCCTGTAAGTTGACCCTCTTGGCGCATAACATTTCGTCGCCATTTTGCACGTGCATTCTGAAACCACACCTGCGGAATAAAAAAAAAGTAGGATGTTTAATTTTAGGGTATTACTGATTTTAATACTTATTAAATAATTGAATTGTCATTTTTGCAAACGAATAGAAAGTTCTTTAGAATGCGGCAAAAATAATTGGTGGTTCTCTGAAGATAATCTTGAAGTGTGTAAATAATTAGCAATTGTATGCCAGTTATAAAATTACAAGTGAGCATTGTGAGAGAAGGCATTTGGCATTTTTTGCCATCAGTATCCGATTTGTATGGACCAGACGAGGTAGAATTCCTACTGGATGAAATACGAGATTTGAAACCGGCCTGCTGTCAGCTGGAAGATACACAGGTATGATATATAAGAGGCATTGGATGTATATTTTAGAATTTTGAAATTGGTGGCAGCGGAGCGGGCTATTTATATTTATCACCTGAATCATTTCTACTATAGACAAATAATTGGGAATAATTCACTGCCATGTGGTGTTACACTGCACTGTGATTTAAAAACAATACCCACTTCATGATTATATAACAATTATTGGTGGTTCTCTGAATATTATAAACACACACAAACTATTTTTAAATAAACTTCTAAAACTCAATTCTATCGCAAGAGATCATCACAAAAATAGCTCAATAGTGATCTTGTGTTGATGTAAATGTATCACTCTCAAAATATGGAGAGCAGGGTAAATCACGCCATGAACGTTAACAAGGTAGATTAGGCCGTGTGACACGATAAATATTACGTAGATTACATTGGGAATATTTTTTGCTAACGTCGACAATTATGACAACGATATTCTAGCAATTTGAAATAAAATGCGCCAGTTCGCAGTTGTATTTTATGTAAGGGCAATCCAGTTAAGACGTAAGAAAAAATTAAAGAATGATTCAAATGAAATCAGGAATCACATACCTTACTATTATTATTAAATTTGGCTGGAACCCATTAAGGTTCCGTAATCAATGCCACAAAGAGCCCATGGTGCAAACCTTGGATTCTATCAAATCACGCACTTGCGTTCTGCATCCTTAGCAAATTGCAGAAATTTGAACCAAGGCAGAGAGGATAGCAGATGCCCAGGAATTGTCCTGGAATTATACACATGAGACTTAATACATCATCTCATCAGTAAGAATCGATATTAGTATTCTTAAGTTATCCTTTTTTAATGAAACAGCATAATTAGCCAGCTTCGAGTTGGGCTCACTAATAAAGTATTTCGACTTACAGCAGGTGGTGGTGGATGAACACACTTGCTTTAGGTGAAGTAGACCAGAATTTTTGATTATTTTTTTACCAATGTAAAGAGGCAATGGAGCAGCAGGTTCAGGTCCAATGAAACATGAACGTGAGGCAATTTTTGCCGTGGTACCCACAAGACCGTAACTTTGTTATTACGGCAGAAAACATTCAAAAAATTCTTACAATCCTTCATCAATTTGGAGTTGGTCAAAGGATTATATAAGGAGTTGAGGACAGATTTACTGTCAGTACAGAAAATAATATCTTCACCACTAACCGCGAAATTTATAGCTGTAATGACACTGCGAGTAACCGCGATTAATTCTAAGACTCTCGATGGGCAGCAGATATTCGCTTGAGAAAGTTTGGTGAGAGCCACATATCTCTCGATTGGTAAACCAACTGGAATGATTTGTAAAAGTTAAATTCAGGCAACAGCCTGTCATTAAACATGTCAATTTCCGGCACAGCTGGTTTAAAAACACTAAGAATTAGCAGTCCCGATATAGTACCGAATGCGTTCCACGCCACAACACATTTCAAGCGCAACGCCGCTGAGCAAGCTGTTCTAAGAATGAATGTACCTGGGGCAAAGATAAAATAAACTTCATAGCTAGAAGCGGAGCCGAAGGCATTGCTCCAGTTACAGCTCTACGTACGATAGTTTGCAAACTGTTGAGTTTGGCAAGTGATGATTTAAAGATGCATATGTTAGCATTGGTAGAACCAGTGATTTGTATATAAAAAAAAGCATTTTGGGTGACCTATTAATCTTACACCCAAAAAGAAATGGCACAGAAAATGCATCAGTATTCCTACGTCTAGTTAATACAACTAAGTCAGTTTTAGAGGGGTTCATATGTAAACCCTTGTCAAAGAACCGCTGTTCTACAAAAAGAAGAGTGTGTTGCGTTAAATCAGATAAGACATTCAAATGCTTACCACAACAGAGATGAAAACACCCCTCGTTGTGGACAACCCCTGGCAACTTTGACTGAAATCGAGTTTACATCTAGCACGGAGATAACGATACGAGGATTTGCCAATCCTGTAAACATGTTGCATGTTACTGTGCGGAGCGGTAGTTAAATGGTGATCTCTGATTAATCAACAATCCTACCAACAAAGATTTGAGAAAGGTTGATGACAGGTAAATAGGACTTGGGGCCGGTATAGATCGACTTGCCATTTTTCGGAATAAAAATAACTCTACTATTGCTCCAAGATCGTCGAACAAATATAAAAGCAATACAAGCCTGGAACAGATGCAGTAAATGTTCCCGTAATGCTGTAATTCAGCAGGATAAATACCATCAGGACCGGTAGATTTGTAAGGTGCGAAGGAGAATATATACTCCAACGCTCATGATTTATAAATCGGTAAGCTTAATTCCAATCGGGAGTTTCAAAAATAACGTAAGTGGTTTCGACAATATTGTTGGAATTTAGAGCGCTACAACCCGGGAAATGAGTAGAAAGAAGTAGTTCACCTACCTCCTTATGGAAGTAAGCTCACCATTGGGTAGTCGAAGTTAATCGAGTCTACACGTATTATTTCTACTCAAGGTTTTGTTTAAAGTAGCTACAGCAGGTAAGCTATTAATTTCCTCACAGAAATTAATCCAAGATGACCTCTGTGCAGATCTTAACGCTTTTTTAAACACATTTTGTGCATCTAGGAAGCTGCCCCAGTCAGCCTGAAGATCAAATACCTTACTAAACTAAATTTCAAATTTTGTTATTACTGATAATGTCAAACAATATAGCTTAATCAGGGCAAAACTTTGGTTCTAGGCTAGTGTATCGCAATCATTTCATCGCAAGCAATTTAGCGTTACCATTTCAAAACACCATAAACCATAGCACAGCTACGCCAGTTATCACGATGAAGTTCTGAAACTTGGACTACTATAGATGACAATTAGGCTATTTCTTTACCGATTATCATGGAACTGGACATATTTGATAAAATTGGGATTTTAAATTGATTCTTGAATACAATTCTGGAGGGTCAATAATGATGAAACTTAACATGTTGAATCGCAATGGGATTATAAAATGATTTTTGGACAAAGATTTGGCTTGTCTATACTTAAACAAGTTAAACACTTAACTGAGCTATATCTTAACCGATTATAATGAAATCTGACATGTTGAATGCGGAAATGGGATTACATATTGGGTTTTGGATAAGTTCTAGAATATGATTAATTGTGGATTTTTAAAGTATTTTTTTTTTTTAAATTGTTGGAACCTACAGAGGTTCCGCACGCAATGCCACAGTCGGCCCCTGGTGCAACCCTTGAGGATCTATCCTAACTCGCATAAGCGCACTGCAGCCTTAGCAAACTGTAAAAGTTTGAACCAAGAGATGGATAGTAACTGATCTACGTTCAAAGATCCGTACGAGAACACTAGGGATCTAGCTTCGGCAAAGGCCGGGCAGCTGCAAAGGTAGTGTAGGCAGTCGTCCACTTCCTCCTGACAATCGTCACAAAGATCATCTTGAGCTAACCTTGAAACGTCCATGGCCCGTAATAAGAGCAACCAGAATTCTGAGTTGGCTCTTTTTAAGGATAACACATATTTAGTGACCCTTACGTTGGATTCGATGATTAAACGTTTTGCCTTACGACAGCTAGGCGTAGAACGCCACTTCTGCGTTAGTTCAAGAAAAGCGAACTTCTTAATAGCGTCCTTACCACCGTTGAAAGAAAGAGTAACAAGTAAGCAACCTCATTTCCCTCAACGCCACAATGAGCAGGCACCCACATGACCCTTACTCTCGAATTGGAGCAAAGGAGATTAATGAAGTGTTTGCACTCTTTGACCAGTTTGGATGTAGTCAAAGGGTTTTTATGGGTATTGACCACGGCTTTACTATCTGTGCAGATAGTAATATCCTTGCCTAAATTACTAAACTTGAACGCCTCAATTGCACTATGGGTAAGTGCAATTAATTCAGCTTGAAAAACCGTGCAGTGTTTGCAGACTACCCGAGAATCTGAGCCCATACTTTAGACAAAAGAAACCAAACCCTGCAATGACTTCTGATCGAAATCCATCCGCGAAAAAAACAATCGACCCAGACAACTGTCTATATAGAAATCCTGAGAGAGCCACAGTTCTCTCGAAGGCAAAACGACGGAGAATGAATTAGTGAAGTTAAATTCGGGCAAAAGCCTGTCATTCACCATTTTAACGAGTAATTTAACAAGTAATTCATCGATAACCATGAGCCACAGCAAGGCTGAGAGTACTCCTCCTTGAGGACAGCCTTTGGCTACTTTGACAGACACTGATGAGCCATCTAACTCAGTCTCAATTATGCGGTATTTGAGCATTGAGTCGATGAATCTAACAATGGTTTGATTAATATTAAAATTGGTACACGCACTCGTGATTGAAGAAAACGAAGTGCTATCAAAAGCTCCCGCAATGTCCAGGAAGGTACCCACAAGAAACTTTTTGTAATTAAGTGATCTTTCGATTCTAGTAACGAGTTCATGTAGAGCAGTTTCGCAGGACTTGCCAGCTCTTTAAGCATGTAGCATGTTACTGAGTGGGGAGGTAGTTAAATAGTTATCCCTAATAAATCTGTCGATGATCCTCTTTAGAGCATTAAGAAAAGTAGAGGTCAGACTAATGGGCCTAAAAGCTTTAGGGTCGGTATAATCCGACTTGCCAGCTTTAGGTATGAAGACTACTCTACTCCTGCTCCAGGATCGTGGTACAGTACTAAAAGCAATGCACGCCTGGAACAAGTTGAGCAGGTGAGTACGGATGGGTAGAAAACCATGCTGCAATTCAGCAGGGAAAACGCCGTCAGGACCACTCGATTTGAACGGTGCAAACGAGAAAACACTCCAAAGTAGAACATCAGTAGTGATCAGTCTACGGGCTAAGTTCCTATCCGGTGTACCGACAAAAATGTCAGGAGGCTCGGAGGCAACCACACTCGAATCAACAGTGTCACATCCAGGAAAATGGACAGACAAAAGTAGCTCACCAACTTCTCGCCTGCAGGAGGTGGGTATTAAAGTATTACTATTTTTTTTTGTTTGTTTTCATATCTCTCCCAGGTAATCCTTTTAAGTGAAAAAATTTAATCTTAATCAGTGAAGGTCATTTGCTAATACCTATCTCAATAAGCATGTTAGAACTTTCATTTCAAACGAACATGTCGATTTACATCATAATAGATTAGCGAATAATCTTGTTTTAAAATTCTGTTTCTATCGAATAGACCAAGTTTGTTAAATAATTGGTCGAAGAGTAGAGTAGCTCGCCATTCTAGTCCAATCATTAATAATAATCCAACATTTTTCAAATAAAAAATCATTTAAAAATCCTAATTCCACACAGCATGGGGAGTTTTATTAGAATCGGTCAATTCCAACATGTCGCGTTCCATCATAGTCAAGAAAAAGCCTTGTACCGCTCCAGTTTCCATTCCACATGTCAAATTTGATAATAAAAATTATTTAATTATCGCGATGGATTGTTATCGCGTTGAATTGATTGTTATGAATTTCATATGATAAGTTGCCTGCGATACCAAAATCTTACTGCTGAATTGTGTCATCGAATTAGAGCCAACATACGCGTCTGTAGTCATTCCTTTATGTACTCGTTCGACGTTACTGGAAGATGTGACCTGGCTTTTCAGTCGACAACTGCAAATCGCTTGCCATCATAACTCTTTTGCAATTTTATCTAAATTAAAGTGTTTATATGTAGCGGAAGCATTGTAATTATTTTTGAAACATGGTCAAAGAGCAGTGGTCACATGTTCTGATTTTCTATGAACGATTTGTTACAATATAGATTTCGGTAATATTCAGTGTAAAACCTTGCTCTAAAAATGGGCGATTCAAAATCCTGAATATCCGGATGCGAGAAATAAAAAATTATGACAATATAAAAATAAGTTCAGAAAAAAAGGCTGAGTACCGAAGAAGGCGACGATGGATTCTAACCGCTGTCTTGTAATGTGCTTTTCGAACTTCAATATTGGATGCTCAATTTGTTCACCTATTACTTTAATCAAATTCTCTCGAAATATAACAAGTTTATTGGTATGTGATTCACGTATTTCTATTTGTAATTGTGTACAGTCAGACAAACTCAACACATAGTAAATGCAATTAAAGCTGCCGTTGACGTAATAAACTTGTTCATCGTCATAACTATGAACTGTCACTATGATCGACAATATTTAAATTTTTATTATTTTTTCCCGATTGCTGCGCTTAAAATTGTTATGCATTTCTACAATTTTGATTGACGATTGTAAAAGTAGGCTAAGCCCCTCTCGCGGAAAAAATGATTATTAAAAAGAACGATCCATTTGAAGTTTTTTGTTGTTGTTTTTGTATTCGAAATTAGGTGGCTGTGTGTTTTTAAACGTCAAGTTTTGTTTTTATTCTAAACGTCAATGGATAGATAGTTTTATTTTAGGAAAATTCCGCTACGTGGAATCCGTGATGCTCCAATCGTCAATTGTATATTGTTTTATTTCTACCAGGTTGCTAGGCCATTTAAATTTTTGCTTTTGTATACCTATACTCAATCGTATACAGTTACTTTTGTTGTGATCTTATTCTTAAAGCGTATTTATCATGTATGTGAAGTTATCCCCACCCAAATTTTATCTCAGGAAATTAAAATTTTGTATCAGGCAACTCTAACAATTTTATACATAATGTTGTGTGCAGTTATCCGAGCCCAGGAATTTATTACAATTCCTTTAAATAAAATATTAAATTATTATAAATTAACACTTAATGTAAAAGATTCTATTTAAGATATTCAAATACAAGATGGTAAATCAATGATAAATATTTTTAAAAAATTTGTACTTTCAATAGTAACACAAAACTTGGTGGTTGTAATTAAATACTTTTCTCGCTTACTGAAATTAAAAATTTGTTGGATCAAAGCTGTAGGTTTCGAGATGGGTATATCAACAACTTACTTCAAGAATTTTTAATGAGAATCGTACCATGGCAATGTGGTTAAATATACCCCGGGACAGAGTGTATTTTAAAACAACTTTTGAACTTTTTGTTCATTTTTCGTCTGGTATGTCGAATTTTAAAATTTTTCGGGTCAAAGCTATATAGTTTTAAGATGAGCATGTCAACAGGTTACTTTAAGAATTTGAGTGTACATATACCATTGTCAACAGCTCTACGAATATAGTAATTGAAATGAACTAAGGCAGTGCTGGTACTACAATTACGTCGATAGGAAGATTGGAACATTGATAGAAAATTTTCTGATTCAACGATATCAATGTTGTTAAAACTAAAGTTACCATCCAATGATCTATATGGTTAATCAGTTCATCAAAGATAACTGAATGAAAATGATTATGAAAATCATTCGGTGAAATTTCGTCTGATGGTTTTAGGACGGTATGATGATGATAAATTAACAATTAAATAAAAAAATTTGGAAAAATTTAACAATATTGATCCAAAAACTATCATGCTTTTTCTAGAACGATTTATTCGTTCCTTGCCATACGAAATTTTTTAAATTAATTTTGCTAAATTTTAGTTTAATTATTAATTTAAGTTATTTTGAATCATTTCTTAGTAATGTTATACGTCAATATGGTTCCATTTAATCATAAATGGGGAAAAAGTTGCTAGAAAAGAATGACATGTTGCACTTTACTAATAAAGCCTACCGATTTAGCGTTTTGTGTGATGTGCAGATTTGATTGGTTTTGTAATGTTAAATCTTCCTTGTAAAGAAAAATCGCGGCCATTTGAATAAACCTTATACTTTTATTAATAAAGTCTTGAATTTCAGAGGCCACCTTAAATAATAATTTTCTGACTAACACACAAGGAAGTAAAACACCTCTGCTCTAAGTCACTTAACTTCGAGATAAGGGATAGTTTCGTGTTATTACTGTTTAGTTATTAGTGACTCAGGCACAAATTTATTTTTATAAATTCATAACAGCGAGAGAAATAAAGTTGGGATAATTTTAGGACAAACTTCACACTCGTAAAATTTTAAAGGTTTGTGAGAACCGTTGCGGTATTACCATAATTTTCAATTAATTCGATATTAGGCACTTCCATGTTGGAATTGAAACCACGAACCCATTTTATTTGTTAATTTTGTGTTTTAGATTCGATTCGTTCGGCTAAACATTTTGAATAGTTTTATCGCGCAGCGTAAGGGTAATTCCTCTCATCTAAGAGATCTTTTATATGTTAGGTAATATAATATCATCTATTTTCAGGTAATATAAGTGATAGTATCCATTATCTCTCATGATAGAACTATGTATAATAAGTGTCGGATTAGCTCGGGTGTTTTTTAAATTTGGCATACTAAGTCTAACACTAATTTATCCTGTTCGTTTCAGAAAACTTCCATGGCCGTGAGCGAGCCAATTTATCTTTTAGCTAACCATTTCATATATTTTTCATTATTTCACCAGTTCTATCGTCTGCAGAGCAAATCAGGTAAAAGTGTCGGACTAGCTTGGGAGTATTTTAAGTTTGACATGCTAACATTAATTTTTCCTGTTCGTTTCGAAAAAAATGCAACAATCGCGTACGAGCCAAATGAACTTTATTAGCCAGATTAGCTCGATTTATTTGGAATCTTTCAGCAATTTATAGCACTATTATTATTAATTAATATAATAATTATGAATTAATAGTTCCAACAAGATGGAGCCGCAGCTAACACAGCTCGTCCAAATATGGCTTTCCTGCACGAAATTTTTGGCAATCGAATAATATTGCGTTTTTTCTGATTTTAACTGGACACCGCGTTCGCCCGATTTAACTGCCCCCGATTTTTTTCTTTGGGACTACCTAAATGGTAAGGTGTATGTCAATAAGCCAAGAACCATCCAACAGGTTACGGCCAATATCCGAGAAGAAGTGAGGGAGTTTGTACCTGAAATTCTAAAAAAAATTATGCAAAATGCTCTGGAAAGAGCACATCAGGTCGAAGCAAACAATGGGCACCATTTGAAAGATATTCTCTTCAAAACATGATACAGTGTTTCCAATTACTGGTTTTTATAAATATACATAATTAAATTCTAAGAACAAAATTGGTGTTAGTATCCCAAACTTAAAAAACACCCGAGCTAGTCCGACACTTTTACCTAATTGACTCTGGAGACCATGTTTCTGGTGAAATAATTAAAAATAATGAAAAATATATGAAACGATTAGCTTAAAGCTAAATTGGCTCGCCCACGATCGTGGAATATTTTTGAAATGAATTAAAGTTTGAAACTTAAACAACACCCGAGCTAGTCAGACATTGGCTCGAGTGTTTCGAAGAAGTTGTTTTTTTTCGTTGGCTAAGTTTATCTGTACCTTTTTTTCGTGATATTGAGATGGTTTGGTACGAAATTCATGATTATAGTGATTTCCTGGGATGATACTTTTATGAAACTGTCGCGACATTAGGACATATTTTTCGTGGGATGGGACAAAAATAGAGGATGATAGTTAATCCTGGGCTGATAGTTGACATAAAAGTGTCGCTATAGTTATGGTGTTGCCATTGCGTTTTTCTGGGATGAATCCTGTCTTGCTGATTTACCTAGTAGCCATGACTCGTTATAATATGTCCAATGAGTTGAAAACACTTACTATTTAATTGACCATAGAACTGCCAGAGACCACGGGTCTTATTTAATAGATCAAAGCTAAAAGTATTTGAATATTTATGAATATTTTTAGTTCCAGCGATAAAACTTTTTCTTAAAATTTTGTGATCGTCTATACAAATTTGTTGAAAACTTTGTACATTTTCTTTGTTTGAAAATTGTACTTTTTCCAAGTTCCATCAACACTAAGTAATTTTTTTGCTATTACTTTTAATCTAGTTTTTTGAAAGGCACACCAAAATGATAGCTACCAATTACTGTAGCTATCATTTCGGTGTGCCTTTCAAATAAATGAAATTAAAATCTAATTATAATTTAGGTATTTTTGAATTTAAGAATTTAATGTCAATATTGGAATTTCGCAAATTGCAAATACCTGGGGTGAATTATGTAAATAAGTCATATAAACTTAAAAATAATTCTAAAATTACCTGTAAAACTCTCTTCGACAATCCCGTTTTCTGCGCCAATTGTTTCAAATCTTTTGCATCTGGATTTTGATTTATCGCAAAATACGATTTCATCGTACGCAATTGATGGTGTTTAAACGATGTTCGCATTCGTTTCGATCGTGTCTGTGGTGTTAATGATCCACCGGAACCAGGTGATTGACTTCCATCATACGATGATAAATCCAATGAGTTGGGTCCTTGTAAATCCGAATGGAGCAGTTCTACAAACAAACAAAAAATAAATAAAATCAATTTTATTTTAACAAAAAATCGTGACAAAAATCGCGTTTTAATATCCTCCCACACCCGATTAAATTATTTAAAAATTCTATATATACGTACATACATATGTACATATATGTACACCAAAGTATATATTGTATATATAAGATCAATGAAATTTTATTTATTTTACAGCTTCTTTGTTTCAAGATTGTAATCATGATGATACCTTTCCGTTTATTTAGATTTTATTGTTGTTGTATTCATTTCGTGTGGTGAAATATTGGAACGTTTTCAGTATATGTATTATTATGATGAGTTTTCCGCATCATAATTCCACCGTCTTTTTTTTTTTTTTGCAATTGTACCTTAAAGGTACAAAAATAATTGGAAATGCATGTACCCATGATTTTGTTTTTGTTTATAAAGAAATGAGGGATCCATTTAATAATAGAAATTATTTATAAAGAAAACCTGCTGAATGAGACAAAGAGAAAATCTCTAAAACCACCCAAAATGAAATCGAATTATTACTTACAGTTGTTTTGATCTGTTTCTTTTGTGTGTACATATATGTACATACGAACCCGGAATGTTTCTCGTATTGAAAATCAGTTTTTAATTTTTGTGTTTTTTAATCACGATATTTTATTTTGCATAAGAGGAAAATAATGAGAATAATTTCATCTTAAACAGCAAACCAAAAACTAAATAAATAAAATATCTCAACAATGGAAATAGGTATGTTGGAAAATATGCTTTTGTTTTGTAATATTTTTGTTTTCAGTTATTTGAAGTTCTTTGGCACTATATTTTGCAGTAACCAATGTATAGAATTTCAATTTGGTCATAATATGGCTGATGAAGTGGTAAAATATTTATTGATTTAGTTATGCTATAAACCATAAATTATGAAGGCACACGGCCCATTTGACAGACCAAAGGCGAATGTTAATAATTACTTACGTAGTCAGAACGTTAGCTGCAATGGTTAACAATGAAAGTACGACGAAAAATTACGTAAGGTATATTTATAGTCGTTTACATGCGTCTCGCATTATATAAAGGAGTAAATCGATTGAAACAATTATTTGTTTGTTTTTGATGGGAGGGATTAAAACCCATGTAATACTCTCTATCATATAGTTGCAATGGGCTGTAAAATTAGAGAGCCACCCCCGAAAAGTCAAATTGTATAAATTTAAAAGGAAATGTTGGTCGGAATTTTGATGGCTAGGATTATAGCGAACGGTTCCTGTGAAATCGAATAGTTGAATTGGATGTTGATGATAGTTTACTATCAGCTGGAGATATCACCAAGGACGACTAAAATACTAATTTCAAAAATTTTGTCAAACCAGATAAATAATTTTAAAATAAAATGGAAACATTATATTCTGAGCTATAGACAAGTCCCTCTATTTCAAATAATAGACAAGACAACACATATTTCATAAATTCAAACCATCAAATTGGTTGAAGTTAATTGTAAAATATTTACAGTTTTACCGTTAAATAAGCAGGGCTTGGTGAATAATTGTTAATAAATATTAAATTTGTCCATAACATTGCACCAAATTACTAATAACCAAAATAACAAGAAATTTAAAAAAAATATTTTCCATTCTTCGGTTTGTATTGTCTCCGAGCCAAAAGTCCAATAAAGCTTTATACATATGTATATGTATATATTTTTAAATTGGTATTAACGGGTGCAACTTTCCTATCGACCATTCATTTTAGGCATCTGTACCTATGGCCCATGTGTCTGAGCCTGCCAGTCGGCCGGTGAACACTATACACTATATATACAATAGTACCTGTCATGCAGGCGAAGTGCTTATACTAACTTCTGTTGTGGTGGAAATTGAATTGACATTGATGAACATAATCTTAACTCTTAAGTATAATCCAATACACAAAAAACTGATAATCATTATTCATTAAATTGTATTACACTACCCCTTAAAATTACTTTTATTTTATTTTTGTATGTGCCAGCAAACCACAGGCGATTCAAAGAAAATCTTCGCATGTTTCGATGTTATGGTAACAAATTTTTGTACCTATAATTGAATGATATTGATTTGAATAATATGTGCGGTTCCAACAAGCTGGTGCCATATACCACAATGCTGCTGTTATTATTAACTTATGTAACAAGGGTCTGATGAATCGATACTTTTAAGAAAACAACGGTTCTTTGGCAGCCTTCAAGAAGTTGTGCCTTAACTCCTTTGGATTACTTTTTGAGACTTGAAATCATTGGTTTCAACATTGAACTCGAGAAAAACTAATGATTCTTTATAGCAATGAAGGATTTCTCAAACCTTTTCGAAGTTCTTATTGCGAGTAACGTTAATTTGGTAAAAGCTCAGTTAAAATTTAGCGTGGCAGGTTTACCAAGCGCAAACTTTAGTGATCAAAAAACCAAAAGAGTAAATTATTGTTGACGTATTACTATTGATCTAAAACATTATGTATGGGAGGCATGCTGTACATCGACCAAAAAGCTATTAAAGTCAATGGTATTAGAGACAATGGTAGGTATTCAAGAGCTTTTTAATATAATGTGCAACTGTTTCGTAACTGTAGTATTGAAATTTATTCTCAATTCAAAAATCAGTTGCGGTAAGAAGCCTCGTAACAGTACGTTTAAAGAACATTCATGGAGAAAAAGAATACAGGCCGATCAATTCAGATCGCTATTTTATTTTATGAAAAGGATGAAGGATATATTTTAAAATTCAGCGGAAACTTAATTGCTGTGAAAACATATGCATTATAGGGCCCACACACGATCCAACATGTCGTACAACTGAGTCGTATAACTTAGTTGTATTTACGTTTGCCACAAACGAGACAACAAATTGCTAACATTTGTTGTATGGCTTTATTCTATGTGGTGTCGCGCCATGCAGACTTGATAAAAAGTGATTCGAGTTTACAAAGACGTGATGGCAGACATTGTATTGGCATTAATAATAATTACTGAGTGTTCTAAAGAGGGCGGAAATAGAGGCAGGTGTAAAAAAAGGAAATGGTCGAAAGAATGGCTACAAAAAAAGGCAATATTTCCTAATGAAAAGTTATTGAAAAAACTAAAAGAGACAGAACCATTTCATTATTTGAATTATATGCGTATGAGCCAAGAAACTTTTAGGGAAATTTTAACAAAAGTCACACCTCTTATTAGAAAAGGGTCCAAAATCTTAATTACACGTACATGTTTTCTAAGATACAACCACAGTATCCTTTGCTTGTCGTAGAAGGCGACTAAATGGTTGAATTGCTGGGCTGTCGACCCGCAGCCGTAAAAAAAATCAACTGTTTATAAAGTCAACAAAAAGAAAAATGGACACCGCCAAAAAAACACCGGACCCCCGCTCAAGTACCCGGATACGAGATTTAGGATCGGCACAGCTTCCGAGAACTGCGGAAGCGTGGAAAATTGAAGCTGATAAATTCTACAAGCGGTCAGGATTCCTACACTGCATTGCAGCGATTGACGGGAAGCATGTACAAATAAAGAAACTTGCAAATTCCGACTCCTTTTATTTTAATTATAAGAAAATATTCAGTATTGTTCTTATGTCATTAGTAAATGCGGACAGCGAGTTTCCAATGGTTGGTGTTCGAACAAATGGTCGAATCTCAGACGGCGGAGTTTTTTCAAATTCAAAATTTTTTGATAATTTTGAGAAAAAGCAGCTTGGTTTACCAATACCATCTCCATTTTTACCAGGCATGCAGCCCCTGCCATACGTAATAGTAGGAGATGATGCGTTTGCTTTGCGGCCGGACTTAATGAAGCCATATGTTCGCGACAATTTGACGAATGATGAAATATTTTTCAACCGTACACTAGTTCAGCCAGAGTAACGATGGAGAATGCGCTTGGCATATTAGCATCTAGTTTTCTGCTGCTCCTTACAACTGTTAATTTTAGTGCAAATTTATAATTATGAAGTGGGGTTGAAGTTTAGATCCCTCAGGAGATGATTTACTGGAGGATGATTGTGACGATATTGAACTATCCAAAGATAGTTTGTCTAGCTTTCCCATCAACAGAGAGAGCTTCACCAATTATTTACTTTGAAAACAGTGTTTGTTTTTCGCTCAATTTTCTGAATGAACAAGCCCAACCTTCGGCAAAAACACTTACATAATGTTCCACAATATTGCCACGGTCTTTTTTAATAATAATAATAACAGTGTTAAAGGCCATTACTGGCCCCTTACTGAATCAACAATCTGGCTCCAACGGTTTCGATCCTGAGCTTGGTCTTCATACTGTCTTAGACAATCTGAAGAGGCCAAGTCGTTCTCTACATCGTGGAGCCATCGTCGCCTGCAACGACCTCTGCGCCTACCATATGGTGGCTCTCCTTTCAGAGATCGCTGCACAATTCGTTCCGGATCAGCACGCAGAACGTGACCGAGACAGCGTACTCGCTGAGATCTAACTTCATGTACAATATCGGGGATCTTCATCAGATCTCTGATCTCGAAATTGTACAGAACTCGGTATGTACCATCTATTTCGCGTTTAGGGTCGTAAATCACACGCATGATTCTTCTCTCAAATGTAAGGAGCCATCTCTCGTACTCATCCGTCAGCGCCCAACTTTCACATCCAAACATAACAACGGGCCTGATCAACGCTTTGTAAAGCTTCAGCTTCACGGCACTTGATAAGTGTTTAGATTTTAGCAGTGGCCTTAGAGGATACAAAGAACGACCGCCAGCTGCCAGCCGCACTTTAATATCCTCACCCACACTGTTATCGTGAGTGATAAGAGAGCCCAAATATTTGGGCTCTCTTATCACTCACGATAACAGTGTGGGTGAGGATATCCCTCCTCACTCCCTCAAACGTGTGGTGGCCACTACTAAAATCTGGTGTGCCATTGTCTCTAAAACCAGAGATCAGGTATTTCGTTTTGGACTCATTGATCTGGAGTCCAACAGAAGCTGAAAACTCTACAAGCGGATCAAGTATTTCTTTCACTCCGTTGCTATTCAGTCCAATCACGCATATGTCATCTGCATATGCAAGCACTTGATTGGACTGGCGATATAAGATGTTGCGCTGAGGTGTTTCAGTTTTACGAAAGATGTACTCCAACATGAGATTAAAGAGTATCGGGGACAGAGCATCTCCCTGCCGAACACCCGAGTTAACTGCAAAAATTGTCGATAGCCTGTTCTCAACTTTAACACAGCATTGAGACTGCGTCACTGTCATCCTACACAGTCGTACCAATTTTGTTGGCATTCCTAGGTATTCCAGGGCAGACCACAAACTCTCTCGATTGATCGAGTCGTAGGCCTGCCGGAAATCCAGGAAAACCTGATGTACGGAGATGGATGTCTCATAATATTTAGATAGAATCATCCGCAGCGAAAAGACCTGATCAGTGACTGATCGATTCGGACGAAATCCTCCCTGATAGTCACCAACCAAGGCCTCCGCCAGAGGAGTGATTCTATCCAATAAAATGTATGACAGTAACTTGTATGCTGTACAAAGGAGAGCTATACCGCGATAATTCTCACACTTCAAGCGGTCTCCCTTCTTGAAGATGGGGCATATCGCGGCCACTTTCCATTCATCAGGCATAACTTCGGTTCGCCATACTAATCGAATAAGGTCGAAAAGACAGTTCCACAAAGTATCCCCTCCGAATATCAAGAGCTCCGAATTAATGCAGTCCACTCCAGGTGAGCGGTTTCGTTTCATTCTCTGCATGGCCTTAGTGAATTCCTCATGGGATGGCTCCTCAGTGCAAATCTCCGCAGACTGTTTTAGAGGTGGCTCAACAACAGTCTGTGACGCATGATGAACATCAAGCAGCTCAGTAAAGTGTCCACTCCATGCGTCAAGTACTGCGTCGATGTTGACACAGAGGTTTCCATCCCGGTCCCGAATGGCGGTTGACGAAGGCCTGAAAGTATGGTGCAATCCAGTAATTCCTTTAAAAAAATTACGTGAACTACGCTCATTGCTGAGTTGTTGTACTTTCAGAACCTCGGCCTTCCACCATTCTCGCTTCTTCCGTCTACAAATCCGCTTAGCTGCCCTTCTTGCAAGAGCTGCCTTGTTTTTCCTTGCGATTGTGAGACGTTGTTGCACTTCATTTTTTGCACGGTCTTTTTAAACATCATCCAAATAGTTCACTGCTTTCTGCATAAAATCATTTTCATTTGAGGTGTTTTTCTTTGACGATGACTTTTCCCCAAAACATGCTCGTCTTAATTATAAAAAACAATAAACCATAACTGTCGCCGTTCGTGTCGACTATAGTCGATATTCCTGGAACGGACGTCTCTTGATCTTTTAAAAAATCAAAAAAATCGAAGTACCACAAAGATAAATGGAACATAAATGTCTTTACCTCCTGCTCCAGATTTCTCACTCAGATTTTTCTTCTTCAACTCTCGTCGATAACATGATCCAATTTTGGCAATTTTGCGTTTTAGTTGCTCAATTGTAGCATACTTTTCAATTAATTTAAAAAACCTCCAATATAACTTTCCACGCGTTATTTCTTTAGTTTTTGTTTTTTAAGCATTAATGTTTTACTTGTCACAACACCGGTAGTTCTTTAAATTTATCAAATAAAGTCCTCCAATTTTCGAAATTTATAATAGCCATTTTCACTATTTTTTAATTTGAACAATCCAAATGGTAAAACACTCAAGCACTTTTACCTATTTCACGGGTTGTGAAATCAAACTGGCAAGATTTTTGACACTTAGTTGTTAAACTTCACCACATACAATACAACCAATTTAAACAACACGTAGGTCCGCCCCCAAAAAATCAAAAAAATTTGATTTCGTGCAGACTGTTTTACAAACTTAGAAATCTGCTGTACAACTTCGTCACAAACGGTACAACTTGTCTACAACCCAACCAAGTTGTACAACAAGTTGTATCCTGAGCTTGATGAGACCCAAAGTAAACTATCAAGAAGCAGAAGATGTCATGTGGAAAATCCCATTTTAACAATAAAACAGCGTTTGAAATTAGCCGGTAGTGAAAAAACTGAAGCTAGAGGGTTTAAAAAACCTGAAATATTAGCCTGAAGAGCTTAAATAAACAGGGGATGTCTTTGTTCGAGGTAGAAAAAAAAGACGAGCAGATTTCTTGACTTAGCTTGAAATCATCTTCTCACCGTAAAATCACTTAGCGTGGAGTGCGAATTATCTTTTTCAGTAGCTGGGCAAATTTGAACCAAAATAACCAAAATTTCGCGGTCACTTTAATGATAAGCATACAGTTAATGGTATTTGTTTATTAAGATCATATTTTAATCAAACTGTGGATTTATATCATATCTAGAATTCCCTGAGTAAATACTTTATACACTGAAGATTGGATTAATTATTTAAAATTGTTGATTATAAATTTAATTACTTATAGCTAATTAAAACAATTCTGAATTTATGATTAGGTTTCAATTTAGTTTTAAATGTTACATTTATCGACCAATTATCGATAAATTACCGACCTGTTTTAGTGAATCAAGGATACAGTTTTATAATTATGACGAAAAATCACGAATTTTCGCAACCGATTGTCTCAAAATTAAAATGTGAACATGTTTTGCTAAAATGACAAGCCTGTTAAATCAGTCTGTGTTAAGAAATATTTGTTTGTTACATCCACTTTTAGTTTAAAATGTCACTTTCACGATTCGGGCACGAAAATGGCGAATCAATAAATCAAATTATTGAGGAAAATACCCCAAAAAATACTGGAATCAATAAAAACTATATCTGGAACATATTTACCGAGTTCTGTAATGCCAGAAATTATCAACTAAATGAAAATGTTAGTACAGAGGAGTTCGCTATAATATTGGCAGACTGGGCCGTAAACATACGAAAAAGAAACGGCGAGGTATTTTAGGAATTTAATACTTTAAAAACTATTTGGCACATTACAGCTAAAGTTCTTCAAGAAAAGTATTGTAACGAGTTTAATGTGGTGGTAGATCCGTTTAAGGGCGTAATATTTAGAAAAACTCGGGCTGCACGAGATGCAAAGTGCAAAATACTCCAAGCGGATCCAACAAAAAGAAAAACCAACTCGGTACCATTTAGCTCAGCTGAGCTCAATAATATAGTGAATTTGTGCAGGGATGAAAATCCTGTTGAAGGTCTAGTTCGGATGTTTTATCACATTGCTGCAGTGGAGCCTGTAGTGGAGCATTAGCCTGCGGAGAGATGGTGAAGTGGTTGGATGTTTAATCGACTTTTTTCGCACTGAAAAAAACAATGATGGTTCGGACACAAACCGGATAGAGTACAACCCGATGTTCAGCAAAACCTGTTAAGGAGGCTCGAAGAACTGCGCCGGCAGTAAATGGTTAGTGAAAAACCAGCACATCATATGCCCGGTCAGATTATTCCTAAAATTAATTTCAAAACGCGGAAAAAATATCAAATCAAACCGAATATTTCTCAGGCCAAACCGCTCATGGTAAAAGGAGACAGATGTTTGGTTTCATAATAATAGGTCAAATAAAAAGTCTCCGCGGCTTTTTGGTACATTTTTGAAGTAAAATTTCTTTATTGAAAATACATTTTAATCAAGTACATACTGACCATTATTATCTATGATCTTTTGCCATTTTTCTTCATAATTCCATCTTCTGTGTAGAACTTCTGTGGTTTATGTCAAGATGGAACACAACTCTCTTTCTGTTGGCCAATTCTGGTCGCTCTTTCTAGATTACAGGACCGACTTGATGGTTTCGCCACATTGCAGCAGCTCATACTTCATAATTCCCTTCCAATCCCACCAAACACTCAACAAAACCTTGTGTACCAAAAACGGTGTAAAAGAACAGCAACTATTGAAAATTACGGGCCATAATAACTCGAATTCTATAAAAACGAATTTAAATCCGAATCGTGAGCATCATAACAAAATAATTGAAAATATGCGAGGAACTACCTCCTTAGAAATGGGAGCAACGCCCCATCATCATCTGCATCTAATTATACATAATATATTAAAATAATTATTTTATGTAAAAAATAAAACAGAATAAAATAAAATTCCAAACAATTTTATCTTCAAATACCCCTCGAGCATTGATAAATACCTCATAATTTTATTATATGATAATTGTGCTGATATTCAACACTAAATTCTGTAACCGCCTTTTATTTAAAGTTCCTAAATTATAAATAAACGGCCGTATAGGTATTCATCGTTTAAAATGCATGAACATAAAATTGCAATCTCATAAAAAATTTAATAATTTTTCTCTCACAATTCCTTGATATATTGCCCCAATCCTTATTGCCAGAATTTTCCTAATTTTATAATTTAATGATTTAAATCGCTTGCTTTTAAAATTTTAACTACGAGAATTTCTATAACTCCAAAAGTACCAAAGATCAGGTGTTTGAAGTTATCCCAGGATTCCATCTCAGAAAATTTAAAAATGTTCAGCAGGCAAAACTATTCTCATCCCATCCCAGAATTTTGAAAATCACATCAAAATTTGTTCTTGCGCTTATATATTTTGGTTGTACGAAGTAATTGGCACTATAGGATTAGAAATTCATATGAAAGTGGCCCCATATATAAAATTCGGATTTCAACTAATGGTTCTCGAGAACCATGTGGGCCGGAAAAAGTTTCCTATGTTTTCGACTTGGCACATGATGTTCACTTGCTGTGATAAGTCGTTAAAACCAGCCGTTTGTTGTAATTGGCGCAATTAGCTCATACGTATATGGCATACATGTAATAAGGATTTTTATTAATTATTCACGGGAACCATGAGTGCTAGATTTATCATAGCAAGTGGACGCCATGCCAAGGTGAAAGCATAAGAATTTTTTTTCCGACACTCATGGTTCTCGAGAACCATTAATTAAAATCCATATCATATATAAGCCTATTGCACTAATTACAACATTCGGCTGGTGTTCAACGATTTATCACAACAAGTGGAGATTTAGAGAAACTATTTCCGGCAGTCATGGTTCTTATGAACCGTTAGTTAAACTTATAATTTTATGTATGGGCATATTCATATGACTTTCTAAGCCTATTGTGCTAATTACTTCGTACGACAAGAATATTAACACGTTGTTACAAAACACGTTGTTTACAAAATTTTAAAAATATCATATCAAATTTTGCGTTGATTTTCAATCCCAGGATGGGATGAGAATATTATAGTATTGCCTGCAGTCATTTTTAATGTTTCTGAGATGGAATCCTGCTATTACTTCACACACTTACGATTTCTTGTTGAATAATCCTTAGAACAAAACAATGTTTGGATACAACGCATTCGCGGACAAGACAGTAAATACCGACAGTACCAGCTCAATTGCGCAGGGCAAGACGGTATATGCCGACATTTAAAAAATACCTCATAGGAGAAGACGGGGATTACCGACAACAAATGCGATTCAGTCCATATAAAAAATAATTATGTGTCCCTATCAAAAATACAAATGCAATTTTTTCAAAGAAATAGGGAAACCACATAAATAAATGTTTTTTTGTTTTCGGGAAAAAACAAGACGGCATATACCGTCAATGATCCATATAGTTATCAGTAGTAAAAATATTGTGGTACGATCAACAACTTTGTTTTATCAAATGGTACTAATCACTTCGAGGAATTAAAATATGAAACAGAACAAATACAAGCAACAGCTGTTAATATCAAGACCAAAAATAACTCTATTAGTGTTATTGGAATTTACTGCCCACCAAAATACTCTCTAAAAGAAAAAGATTATCTTTAGATTTGTAATTGGAGGTGATTTTAATGCAAAAAATATCCACTGGGGTTCTAGACTAACAACAACTAAAGGTAAAAAACTCAATGCTATCAGAAAATACGGTTGCGAAGCCTTATCAAATGGTAAACCGACCTACTGGCCAACTGATCCAACTAAAATACCAGATCTGATTGATTTCTTTATAGTGCAAAATATATCTGTAAATCATATACATATAGATGAAAGTCTTGACTTAAGCTCTGACCAATCCCCAATACTTTTGACATTAAGTGAAAGGATCATTCAAAAAAAAAGCTATCCTAGTTTAGTAAATAAGCACACAAATTGGGAATACTTTAGACTGTCTTTAGAAAGAAAAATTAACTTAATGGCTCCGCCAAGGAGTGAGGGGCAATAAGAAAAAGAAGTTCACAAGTTCATATGTGACATACAGTATTCAGCTTGGGAAAACACTCCTGAAGTTAAAAAAACAATTAAGGGAAACAACTACCCTAGAGATATTAGAGAGCTTTTGGCAGAAAAAAGAAGGGCAAGGAGAATATGGCAACAAACTAGAGCCCCTCAAGATAAAACTAAGCTAAACAATCTAACTCAGCTACTTAAAAGGGAAATCAAAGATTTGAAAGGCGTATCTATCAGTAACTACCTCAGAAAATTATCTAATGATACTAGTACTGATTATTCTCTCTGGATAGCAACCAGAAGAATTAAAAGGCCAATAATGCAGATTCCTCCAATTAGAACAGAAGATAAAACTGGGCCAGAAATAACGAAGATAAAGTACGAAGTTTTGCTGAATACCTGGAAAAAATATTTGAACCACATGATGAATAATGATTGGAAGCCGAAATAATGGAGAGGTTGTACAGGAAAGTGAAGAAATCCTACGAGCAACACCAAAAGAAGTCATGTATGAGCAACACCAAAAGAAGTCATTATCACAGCAGACATTTTAAATAACTACCAAGGAAAGCATTATTAAAGCTCACCAATTTTATAAATGCCGCCTTTTGATTGAAATACCCAGCCTCTGGAAAATTGCAGAATTAATTATGATTCCTAAGCCTGGGAAACCACCACACAAAACTGGATCATACAGGTCAATATCACTATTACCAGTTATGTCTAAATTCTTTGAGAAGTTATTAGTAAAAAGGCTAAATCCGATAATTGAGAGGAAAAACTTGATTCCAAATCATCATTTCGGTTTTCGCAACCAACACTCAACATTAGATCAAGTACACAGAATAACTAATATTAGCAGTTATTCTTGGCGTATGATCTGATGATTTCATGAAATAAACACAAAAATTGTACTATTTTTTGTTTTTGTATCAAAATTTTGAACCAAAATGCTACTAGGATCAATATAATGACCTAAAAACAAAACATAATACAATTTTTGTGTTGATTTGATGAAACGCGGCTATACAAATGAAAGGAAAGCATATATGATCTGATCAGGATTAGATCATACGCCAAGAACTACGGCTATTATTGAAACAGCATTAGAGGAGAAAAAAGTCTGCTCAACGATATTCTTAGACGTTGCACAGGCCTTTGATAAAGTTTGGCACGAAGGACTTAACTATAAGTTAAGAACTGTACTACCAATGCAATTCACTACAATATTAGAATCATACTTGGAAGATAGATTCTTTAGAGTAAAATTAGACGATTCCTCTGAATTGAAAGAAATCAAGGCAGGAAAGGAGCTCCGCTCTATCAACATACAACAAACTTCAATTATATAAACAAATATTAAAACCGGTTTGGACTTATGGTATCCAACTTTGGGGTTGTACCAACGTGGGCAACGTGGAAGCACCGTTGATGCACCATGGTATGTTAGAAACAGACACTGTTTCAAAGGAAATCCAAAAAAATGAAGTGAGACATAGGCAAAGGCTTGAACAACATGTTAACACTGAGGCAACTAAGCTGTTAAACAACACAGATAATGTACGCAGGCTCAAACCAACTAATTAATTTTAATGTTATTTATTGACAAGACGGGAGTAGACACCTAGTCGGCATTTGCTGTTTTGTCATTTGAGACCAATTTTTTTTCTTCTAAATGGACAAGACGGGAAATACTGTCATTTAAAAACAATGGTAAAACTTGTCTAAAAGGACTAAGAATCACATTTCTAGTAATTTGATCTTTATCCGACAATTCTATCTTTCATGTCTCGGAAGTTACAATATCTGTCATTCTGCAAAACTACTGGTGAAAAAAGTCTCCTAATAGTGTTATTGGAGACAATAACTCTCACGATCTCCTAACAATTTTTTTTTCAGGAATAAATGTACATACAAGTATATATTTCTTCATTGTCTTAATGGCCATAATCGTAAGATTCTGAATATTTCAAAATAAACCTGTGAATACAACAAAAAATACTAAACATGGGAATATTTTATTTAATATTCCACTGGTCACACAGACATTTAAAATAACAAGTAAGTACCTAGCTTTTTGTATTGTTCCACTATATACTCGTAGTTTATCAGCAAGTAGAATAAATATAAATTTAAACAATTACCTTTAATTTAAAATTAAAATAGGAAAACAAAAAATACGTAAAACATAAAAAAATCTCAACAATAATATTAATAATATCCCATAGGATCTCATAGACAAAAAAAAAAAAACGAAAACATACCTATAACAACATAAAATTTACATAAAAATATTTTACATACAACAATAATTTTTGTCCTCTTATGTATTTATTTTAATTTTACTTTGTTTTCCAATTTTTTTTTTTTTGGGAAAATAAAAGAAAACAAAGCAGGAAAACAGAATAAAATATTAACAAAAACAAAAAAAAATTCTTTTGTCTTCTCAGAATTTTATATAAAACAAATCTTGTTTTTCTTTTATTTACTTGTTAAAATAACATTTCCTGACTTTATGTATACGTACGTACATACGTATTACGTTTCGTTCGTTCGTTATTATTACATTTTTTTTTTGCTCCATTGTATATAATATACAAATGCGAGGAGGTACTGTTATAATATGTACATCTACTTTATACGAGAAAAGCGTTTCCTCTATTGATTTTGAAAAAAAAAATCCTTTTTCGAATGTTTACAAAATGCTACACAGTAAAAATTGTAAAGTGGTATCAATTAAGATTTTGTTTCTAAAGGTTTCAATTTTTTTATTCCATTTCTTTGTTGCACAATTTTTTCGAGAGGTGCTTCATCGATGGTGTAAACCGTATATAATGAAAGTACCTATTGAATGCGTATATATGTAGTTGGATTATAAAAATATTGTTGTTGATGCAAACTTATTGATTGATTAAATTATTATCAACATTTTATTTATGAAAGTTCAGCAATATGCAATTCCCAGAAAATTATGGTTTTTCTATTTAGGCAACAAAAATCCGTTTAGTAAATTAATCATCATAAATATGACTATTAAAAATTGGTTGTGGCAGTTTTGAATATCGGTGAGTCGATTATTCGAGCTGCTACAGTACCCCCTCTCCAGATGAGAAACCATAGGTTTTGAGACCTATGCCGTTGGCTTCCAGGTGGTAAGCCGTTGTACGTATCCGATGCGTACAGAGAAGTTTCGTTAACTCCGAGAAAAGCTTCGACTCGAATTGGGTTCTTTGATCAGTTGCGATGTCAAGTGGAGCGCCAAATCGTGATACGTAGTTTTGATTGAAGGTGGTGGCAATGGTTGCTGCAGACATGTCAGTTATGCAGTACTCTTCTTCTTCGGCCATCGAGTGAAACGATCGACACAGGTTATATGTGTATCCATTGGATGGAGGAAGTGGTCCTAAGATATCCAAATGTGCTCGAATCAACCTGGTGGAATGGTGAATTGTCCAAGAGCTGTTTTTGTGTGCCCTTGGACTTTCGATTTTTGCCAGGATAAACAGGATTGTGCCCAATAGGTCACGTTTTTGTTTATGCTGGGCCAAAAGTAGCGAGAAGTAATCAATTTAAAAGTTGCGCGAACACGAGGATATGGAAAAGCTCCAGTTGCAGTGAGAAACTAGCGTGATAAGCGGAACCAAAATGTTAATTCTGAAGTTCCAAGCCTGCTTTTTACGCTTGTGCGATCTTATTGCAGTCGAAATGAGTCTCGACTGTGGCCGTTTCATTTGCTGTTGTGCGCGAAAGTGTATTCGCGACAACGTTGTCGGTACCTTGAACATGCTGGATAATCCAAGTGGCGTGCTTGCCTTGAATTGCGTTATTTTTGCAGAGTATTTCTTTTCGGGATCTGAGAGCTTCTTTGCGAAGAACCCCAGGGGCCCCAACACTTGTCGTTGTATTGCTGCATGACTGCTCGAACAGCAGTATTTGATGCAATAGTTTTTTTTTACTTTTATTTTTTTTTTAAAGGACATGGCATAGACACTTGATTGGTCCATAATGCGAGTAATTCCGGATCGAATGCAGATTATTTCTTTTCGGCATCCGAGCGCTTCTTTGAGAGGAATCCCAGGGGCTCCGAACACTTGTCGTTGTACTGTTGCAGAACTGATTGGACGGCAGTGTCCGTTGCATCAGTTGGTGTGCTGAGCTTTTAGTCGCTCTGTGGATGCGACAGTAATGTTGTTTTATCCAATTCAGCCTTAAGTGACGTGAATGCGTGTTGGCATTCGTCAGTCCAAGAGAATTTCTTGGCGGTCTTGAACTTACGTAGTAGTACTACCAGATTTCTGTAAATTGGAGTGATTCAGCGAGCCTTTGGTATGAATCGGTGGTAATAGTTTACCATGCCTTAGAATCGCTTAATACTCTTGATTGAGGTTGGAGCTGAAAATTCTTTAATGACATTAATATGTTCTTGTGAAGGAAGGATGCCATTAGCGGGGGTCAAGAGTGGATGCGCCGAAGACACATTGTGAGCTCTTGATGTGAACATCAAACTCGACAGGTCGTTGGAATAGCGTTTCCAGATGGAGTTGTTCCTCAGTTTGCGATGCAACAAGAATTTCGTCTATATGTAGACGAAAACGAAGTCGAGGTCTCGAACGGCTTCGTTCATAAAGCGCTGAAACGTTGGCGTGGTATTGCGTAATCCAAATTGGCATTGGGGTGTATTCGAAGAGGCCAAATGGTGTTGTGATTTCAGTTTTGAAAACGTCTTCAGGTGGCACGGGAATGTGGTGAAAACCTCTGATGAGATCGAGTTTGGAGAAAACTTTGCACCCATGCAAGTCCATGGAGAAGTTTTCAATGTGGGGTATCGGGTAGCGATCCGGTATCGTAACCGTGTTTAAGCGATAGTCCCCACATGGCCGCCAATCTTGATTTTTCTTCTTGACCATATGTGTAGTGGGCAAGAGACAGAAGATATCGATGTTCGACAAATTCCTAATTCTACCATGTGCTGGAATTCTGCTTGTGCAGCTTTATGACGCACTGGATCTAGTCTGCGTGGTTTCGACACTGGAAAATGGCCTTCCGTGACGATGTGATGAACCACGTTGTGTTGGATCTGTATTTTGTAGTTCGATTCGGTGGGTACTTTTTGAGCAGATTGGTACCAAGTACCAATCGTTCTACTTGGTATTCGAGCAACGGTTACAGAAAATTTGAAGTGCTCACCATCTGAAATGGTTTAGGAACAGACCATCAAGCTACCCGGTGAGTTCTTCATGGAGCATCCTCTACCGTCTGCTCCCACAACCGACCCAGTAATCAATCAACTCCGCACCACCATGCAAAATCTTATCCCCACGACGACAAGACTAACGAATCATTTGTTGTGGCAGTTTCGAATATCGGTGAGTCGAATATTGGAGCTGCTACAAATTAGGTCATTCATTATTACCTGCACTATTTTTTCCAAACTACCAAGCTCTCCAAATCAATCAATACAATTAATTCACAATACTATATATTTTCCAATGCCATAGTTGTAAGAGTTCGATTAACAACAATTGACAAATGTGAAGTAAAATTGAAGGTTTCAATGCAAAGTTGGTTTTATTAACAAACTATTAAAGTGCCTTGAAACTGCACCAGCCAAATCAGCTCGCCACAACAAAACCTAGCCCATAATTTATTACAATTTATTACACCAGGTCCCGATTTTATTACACTTGCCGTTTGCGAAGAAACCTTGGGCGGTGAAACTTCAAATTGAACCTACACCGCCACTTTGTAACTTTTCATCTAATTGTGATATCAAGATGGGAATTGGGCCAGGATTTATTAGAAATTTATTACAGTTCACTGGTAAGACGCCGATAGATAAAATGTAATTATTTTGTGTAAAAATTAACTTATTTTAATAGAAACCTACTGAAATTTAATGAAAAATACCAAAATGTCGATTTTATCACCTGTAATAATTTATTACACCAGACCCCTACCAACTGGATATTGTTTACACTATACGGTAAATATATATATGTACTTTGTAAATTTTTTATTTTTTTATTTTATTTAGTATCTATTACAACTAAATTATAATTCATTAAGTAACTTATAGTAAACGTGTTAACTTCAGTGGAGTTTCACCCAGTGGTTAGCTCCAAACTGATTATATACGATTACATTAAGGGCCCTAAATCTAAAGACTTCGTCCTTTGAAGCCACCTGACTGGGTCTGTGTTGGCCAGCATACGGCGCATATCTGCATTTTGATGATGACCGAGTCGCTGTACATGTTTCTTTGCAAGGTTGTCGTTTCTAATATACCATGGTGCATCAGTTCATTATCTAAAGTTAGCTCGGATTTTCTACCTAAGAGCCAGTACATTTTCCTGTATTTGATGTTTAGCTCTTCTATTTTCTTTTTCACGTGCTCTTTCCACTTGAGTTTAGCATCAAGTGTCATGCCTAAGTATTTGCATGTGGGATTTGCTGTGAGTTTAAATGGATTGGTATGAAGTTAACTGTTTTGTTAGTGAAGTTGACCTGTATAGATTTCGTTTCGTTGAGCTGAATGCAGCATTTTGTAATTTACCAGTTGACTCTTCTATCTCCAATTGCTAGGATTGCAGTATCATCCGCAAATGTTGTAATGTTGTTCCTTTTGTATTTGGCACATCTCTTGTATAAAGTAAATACAATATTGGTCCCAAGACGGCTTCTTTGTGGAACTCCAGACGATATTTGTTTTAGATCAGACTACTCATCTTCAAATTTAACTCGAAAGTAGCGATAAGCTAGATGAGATTTTAATATCTGGTAGAATTGCTTTGGCGTGTGTAGTAGTGTGGCGAGTGTAGTTTATACTCTAGTCTTCGGTGCCATACTTTGTCATAGGCTTGTGCTAGGTCCAAGAAGACACTTGAAAATATTTCTTCTTTTCCTTATCAATTTGGCTTTATAGAGTGCCTCTCTATAAAGCCAAATTGATGAGAAGGAATAAGTTTTCTTTCTTCTATTACTGATTTTAACCTTTTAAGCAATAGTTTTTCGAACAATTTTTAAATTGTTGGAAGTAGTGAAATTGGTCTATTCGAGGTTTTAAAGTTAGGAGGTTTATTAGGTTTTGGAATCATAATCACTTCTGCCGCCTTCCACTGGTATGGAACGTATTTCAGTTGAAACGCCGCGTTTATTACTTGGAGCAGTTTTTGTAAACCCTTTTCGGGGAGTTTTTTAACTATTTGTCCTGAAATTAGGTTATAACCAGGTGATTTCTTTGAGCTTAAGTTTTTAATAATCTCATATTTTAGCTCTTGTAATGTTACTGGTTGGATGTTTTTATTATCCATTTTTTTAACTGGGTTTATGTTTTCTTCCGCTGATTGTGTCAGAAGGGGCTGAAATGTATTTTCAAGATGGGCTGCGAACAAGACAGAATTTTCTTTATCACTTTTTGCTCAAGTTCCATCATAATTATTGATAGTAGGCACCTGAATGTTCGATCGTTTAAGTCCTTTTGTTGCTTTCCAAAGCGAATAGTCTGTGTCTTTTTGGCCAGAATGACCGGTTAAATATTCACTAAAATCTGGCAGAGGAATAGAGCACAACATTCACTAACCAAATCTCTCACTTCCAATGAACAGGTGTTGCACCTCGATATTTTATATTGACTAGGGGGCGTACTTTGCCACGCTGCTTGCAATATATTATTATTTAATAGTTCTAATTGGTCATCGAGTTGTGTCGCAGTTTTAATTGGTACTTGTAAGACTGTATTTTCTTCGATCAGCGTGGAGAAAACATCCCAATTTGTTTTATTGTTTGTTAATCTGGACTAGTTTTCTTTCTTGATTATGATTGCACTCAGTGTCATAAAAACTGGTGAGTGGTTTGAACATATTCCTTCATTGTTTTCTATCAGTACGTAGTATGTATACCGCATAGTGTTTATTACAGTTAATTTTATTCGATATTTTGGTATTTTTCTTTGAATTTCAGTACGTTTCTATTAAAATAAGTTGCTTTTACACAAAATAATTACATTTTATTTTTCGGTACTTACCAACTGTAATTGGTTTGTAATAAATTCTGGCCCAAGTTTTATCTCGATATCACAATTACATCAAATGTTAAAAAGTGGCGGTGTTCAGTTTGAAGTTACACAGCCCACGGTTTTCTCGCAAACGGTAAGTGTAATAAAATCGGGACCGGTGTAATAAATTGTAATAAAATTGTAATATAAATATGGGCTAGGTTTCGTTGTGGCGGACTGATTTGGCTGGTGCAGCTTCAAGGCACTCAAAAATAATATTTACTCACAACGCCTAAATTTATGCAAACAATACATTTTTTTTTGAGGCAAAAATGTTGATAAATGTATACAAACCATATGCATTGGATTTTTAATTTAGAATATTACTAAAAGTGGTTGGAACATCCAGTCAATGCCACAAAGAACCATGGTGCAGATCCAGGAACCTACCTTAATTTACAAACACGCACTGGCTTAGTAAATTGGAAATATTTAGATTAAAGCATGGAGGACAACTAAAAACCTGGAATCGAATATTATTAAAAGCCGAACACGAAGTAAAGACAGTCACCATTCTCCTCAAGGCAGTCGTCGCATACATACATATGTTGCCTTTTATATTTCGGGATTGAGCAGCCCTAGTGCTGCCATCTGGTAACTGACGTCCCTATCGTAAAGTTTGACAATTACGACAGTATATTTACTCAGGTGTCCAGGGTGTCCCTGGCTGTAGAAAATCTACGTGGATCATAAACAATCATAAACTAGGCTGTTGTATTAAGGAGAAGGCGAATTTCAACAAAATGTTACATAACTATAAAACGAATCAATAGTGGCCCTGCTTAGTAGATGTACAAAAATATATCTTCTTGGGGATGTCAAAGATGTGTGTTCATTTTATTATCAGAATAAAATGGCAACAAAAGCATCCCAATTTTATCGATTTGTTCTTCAAACCAACTACCCAATATATGTTATCGGGGAAAGTAATTTAAACCTGGATATTCATAGTACCAAATTCTTTGGGCATAATTATATTGTTTATAGAGGTGATTGGACTATTGATTGATTCAGGCGGTGACGTACACTCAATTCTAGAAAGGCTTCCTGTAACATTAATTCCATCAAGACTCGAGCAGATCTGTGTGAAGATTAAAATAGATAAACGATGTATATTTATAAACACGATGTAAATACCGTCTCAATCAAATAATGACTACTGTGACAGCTGAAGACAGATGAAGTCATGAAAACATCAAAATCATCCGATTTAGTTCTTGTAGTTGGTGACTTCAATCTTCCAAATATCATCTGGAATTACGACAAGTAATTGAATTGTATATTCTTCTATGTAATATAAAAACTGACAGAGAATCTTTATACGTTGACTCCATGCTTGGTTTGATTCTTAACCAAATTAACACAGTTGTTAATAATTTAGAAAGGTTCCTAGATTTTGTCTGCACCACTGAGACTGATGAAAAAATCTGAACATTTGCAACAAATGAAATCTTTTGACAGTCTGGGTTCCCTTTGCACTGTTTTTTAAGCGGAATTAATCAAAACATTTTTCTGTGTATACTGATAGCAAAGCAGTACTCAATTTATTTAATAATTCCTTGACTATAATTTCAAACACTTCATGTTGCAACAACACAGTTACGGTCATGTGGACGCCAAAAGTCTTATAAAGAACTATACGATTTGAAAGATCTAAGGGTACAGTGGATTGCTACTTCTAGCTGTTACATGGTGCAGAACTTAATTAGTCAACACAATTTGAGGTCTATACTAAGTATGATTTATCTTTAAAACGGGATCAGCGAAGAATCTTGGTCATCTCCATTGAGAATGATGGATTTGATATGTGAGGACTGACTTGAGGAAGATTCGTCTTACACTTTGTGTGTAGCTGTCCGGCTTTCTATATTATTCGGTTTCAGATATTCAACTATATAGTTCAACTAATGTAGGTCAGTTGTCCTCCATGCCTTGGTCTAAACTGGTCCAATTTACTAAGGCTGCAAAAGGCATGAACTCAATTAAGTGTGGAACCCTCATGGGTTTATTATAATTTTTTCAAATACAATAATAAAAATAAATTTGAAATTCTCTGGATTTAGTCGCACCATTATTGGAATTTTTAAAAATCGAAGCTAATCCTAGCTCTGTAAGGTGCCGCAAAAGTTACTCAGTCCAACACTATTTACATTTTGTTGTATAAATGATATTTTCCAATAAAATTCTATTATTGTAAGAGCCCTCAACAATACATAATTGGATGATATGATATTCGATTTGTTCTTGATTGACAATAATTGGCTACATTAAAAATAAAAATAAATTTAAACAACATTATTTTAGAAAATAAATCGCTACCGGCTAACTTTTTTTTTGTGTTTCGTGAAGTTGCTGCAAGTTTCCTCAGCAACATATTTCTTTGCAAGTACTTGGTACATTGCAGAACCCGCAGTGAAATCTATTTTCGTGCAATTTGTTTAATACTTAAGTTTTAAACATACAAGCCCCTAAATTTAAGTGTTACTCACACGTTACCAAAAGTTTTATATCGTTAAGCTAAATCGACAATATCGTTCTATTTGCATCAACTTTAGATTTCGATTTGAGACCTGCTTTAGTTTTAGTGATTAAATTCACAGGTAATTTAATTGACTGTGCAAAATTCAATGATTCACAGGATACAGCACCCCAAACAATTTATTTTATCAATCTCTATATGCAGACACTATGTACGAACAAAAAATTCTCATGTATTTATTTTTTTATCGATTAAGATCACAAAAAAAAAACTAAAGACATTTCCAAAAGAGATATTCTGATTACCCATATAATTTTTTATGTTTGCAACCCCGTTTTGACAGCGTATAAAAAAGGACTCTCGAAAGATTATCTTTTCTTAAAAAGTCACGTATTTTTTTATTTCTCACCAAAATAGTATATATAGTTGTGCAAAATCAAAAACATAAACATAATACATAAAGAAATACATAAATACATATTCCGCAACCACTTACCTAATCTCATTGGTGTTGCACGTCCTATATTTTCATTTTCCGTATGCAGTAAAATACTTTGATGATTTTGTAGTAAATTTTGTGTTTGCTGTTGATTTTGCAATTGATTACTGTTATTACTATTATTACTACTACTGTTATTATTATTATTATTATTGTTACTAATATTATTATTATTACTAATTAAATTATTATTATTATTATTATTATTATTGTTGCTGTTTAGTATATACTGTGCTGTTTGCTTTTTTTTTCTCGGTCGACCTTTTTGTGGGCTGCCCGGAAAAAAATGGCCCGATATTGTATTTGCGTCACTATAACAAATTAATTAACAAAAAACAAACAGAAAAAATTAAAATTAATATTTTACGAAATTAAATTTAATTGTACCTTGTTATATTTTACCTTAATAAATCTGTATCAAAATGTTCACCACAAAATATTCGTCCGCCCCTCAAACCCGCCGTATCCCCCGTACTCAATGGTATACCACATAATGTACATGAAAAGCATGATACATGAAATACTAATTCTCGGGCGCGCATTACTAATTCCGATGAACTTAAACCGGTACCACAACGTGCACAGCGACGCGATGAAAATAATCTGGAAATATGTACATACGAGTATATACAGGAAGAAAAGAAGACATGGTATGAATTAGCATTAAAAAAACAAAAAAAAATTCATGAAATGTCATCAAACTTCTTAAGAACATCATTCAGTAATTTTTGTTTCGTCGCATTTTGTCTGTTGCCGCATCCATATACGGAAAATTTTCACTTCCGTCATATGAATTTTTTGTTTTGTTTTCACAGTTAAAAATCTTGAATTTTCTTTAAATTAAGCAAAAAAAAAAAAATGATTTTGTCTTATCGAATTTCTTATTAAATGCGTGATTTTATTGTTATATACGGTTTGGTATTTTTCGTTGTGCTGTTCGCTGCAAAGTATGTCAGATAACATCCGTTATAATTTTGTAGTCCTATTGGATGGTAACTTTTTTCGCTGTATTATTTTCCAAAAACAGAAATCCATTTTGTGAAATTTAATTTGATGTTATTTTTGGATAAAATAACCAAGAGAAACAAGCGAACACAAAAATGTATATATATATATATATAAGAAAAGATACATCTTCGGGTTTTAAAGAAACCAAACTTGTTTTTTTTCTTTTTGAGTAGAATAAATAAGCATCAGAAGCTGATATTTTTACAAAAACAACAACAATAACAAAAAAAGAAATTGAAGACTGGAAGGAACAAAAAATAAAATACCTTTAAATTATAAAACAAAAAAAAAAAAATAAAGATGATACTTCCAATCCTATTCTTATGGACGGTCGTCTTGCGGTTTTTCTTTTACGTAAAATGTATTTTTATTTTTTTATGACAACAACAAAAAACAACAACAAAACGAAACTTAAAATTGAATTAAATATTTATCATCATCGAAATGGTTTTTTATTGTTCTGCGCTATCCACCAAAATGCACACACACGTATATATACACACACAAAAAGCCCCAATATATATAACAAAAGAAACCAAAAGATGCGTGAAAACGTCTTTGTTCTTTCTGAATCGATTTTTTTTTTTTATCAAAATGGTGGAATTTTTTTTTTGTTATCTCCCAAAAGAAAATTCTTAACAGACTGAAATAACAAAAAATTTTTGTATTTCGTTAAAATGTTGTACAGAATTTATGTATATAAAAAAAATAGTTTATTTATTTATGTAAATATTTACTTATTTATTTGTTTGTTTAAACAAAATGGTGAATTATTCTTTGTGTGTATAATAAGACAACAAATAATAATAAGACAAGACAACATAGAATAGAAAAGAGATGAATTATTGCTTTATACTACTGTTTGTGTTTCTATACAGCTTACATATTACGATATGATGGATTGGAGTTTTGAATTCTTTTGAAAAATGTAAATATTTGAATTAAGTTTCGTATTGGTTGTGTCTATATATAATCTATATGTAAACAATAGCTTGAATATAATATAATTATTGTTTAGCCTTTAGAGTAGAAACAGATGTAATAAAGTTTGTTTTCTTATATAAATATATGTGCCTTAAAAATGGGCATCAATTTGAATGCGGTAGCTTCTGTATCGATTATACATGTACTATATACGCGTTGTGGGGAATCGGTTTAATTGTTTTTGACTAACTAACAACAACGCAGAGAGTCGGTTTGCGGTTAGGTTCCTGATTTCTATTTTTAGTTCTGGTTCAACTCGCCGGTTTTTCAAGATTTTTACGCTCCGGTTACAGATCAATTTTAAACCGGCTTAAAACAGGTTTACGAATGAAATAAGTTCTATAACTATTTAACTGAAAACAATTTCAAATAAAACATAAAAACATCAAATGGAACAAGTGCACACAAAATCTATTCACTTATGTGTTAGATGTGTTCTCACTACGTTTATAGATCCCAAATATCAATATGAATATATGGTACTTGTACTTAATATTCAGATATGATCCAATTCAAGGACACTGCCAGGTGGGGAGTTTGATATTGTACACCAAGGTCCCGCTTTGCGTTCCTGTTCGGTTCCACACGGAGAGACGCAAACTGAATTTCGACGCATATCGAACAATTTAAAATATTTGTGGCCGAAAAGTATTGCGGAAGATTAATCCACATAGAATTTAAAATAAAACAAATATGTATGATAAATTATATAAATAATATCACTTTATTAATAATAATTCGTTAATTAATTCTCACCACATATTAATCCATTATTATATTAATTCATAAATCAAAAAACAAAACAAAAAATTCATTCTCGTACATATTAAACAAAAAATATTCGTAATTAACCAAAAATAGTTCAAAATAAGTTTTACTTTTTAAAAAAACTGTTCTATAATCGTTTGTACTGCTTGTTGTTTTTTTGACTCATAAATTTCTTTGTAGCAATTTTTGCTTTAATTCGGCATTTGTCATACCTTCATTGTGCGAGTTCAATAATTCTTGTATATCTTCGACTTCCATTCCTTCGATTTGCAATGTGTCAGCTAAACCACCTACCTCACGCATTACATTTAACGTATCATCACTTGTCTCGTTTCCCAATTCGTACTGTATACATTCGGGCCATAATTTGCGCCAACTTCCATTCATGCTTTTAGTAGTTACTTCATCCCAAGATAATGCAATAAATTTAATTCCGTCTAGTATAGTGAAATTCATTAAAAGTTCGGCGAATGTAATACGATTTAAAATTGGATATCACTCCCTAGTTCATAGGCTGTATTAATGCGGTTGTGTTAGCTGGTAAAAAAACAAATTTTATATTTTCTGAGAGTTCATCTAAATCAATTGGGTGACTTGGGGCGTTATCCAATAGAATAAGAATTTTAAATTCTAAATTTTCCTTCTCGCAATATGATCTCAGCTCTGGAATGGCACATGAAGACACCCAATCGCGAAACAAATTTGCAGTCATCCAGTCTTTTTTATTCCAGCGATAATGAACAGGAAGATGTCTCTTTAAAATACCTTTCAAGGCTCTAGGATTTTCAGAGGCATAAATTAGAAATGGTTTAAATTTATAATCCCCTGCAGCATTTCCACCTAATAGAAGCGTTAGACGCTCTTTACCGACTTTAAATCCACGGGCATTTTTTTCCATTTTTGATATGTATGTTTTGGTAGGCAGGCGTTTCCAAAACAAACCTGTCTCATCTACATTCAAAATTTGTTTCGAACAGTATCCCTGTCAACAGTCTTGGATTATTTTTTTTAATTTTTCTGGAAAAACTTCTGCTGCAGTAGAATCTGAACTGGCAGCTTCCCCTTTAAGGCTTAAATTATGCAAGTTTGCTCTAGATTTGAATCGAGCGAACCATCCATCGCTAGCTTCAAAACTCCAATCATCGTTTGCAGCTGCACTTGTGCTGGGCTCTTGTAACTTTAAACTAACAAAGATTAATTTTGCTTTAGTTTTGATGAGCATTTTACTTAACGGCCTTCTACGATAGTTTTGTTCTTCTACGAGTATCCATATTGTTAGACGTGATTCCATTTTAACCATTATGGAAGGTCTATTGCGTGTACATTGTTGAGATTACAATTGTGTAGTATTTTTTGCACACTCTTTTATTTTTGACGCATCCTGGTTCCGAATACTTTTAACTGTTGTTAGTGGTAAAGTTAGAGCCTTTGCAATATCTACTGCCTTTTGTCCACGATCAAATCGCTAAGAATGTCCAGTTTTACTTCTTTTATTAAAGCCTTCCGTTTACTGCTCATACTGACTCACAATTATTTTAAAAATATAAATTTATCAATAAAAAGATTATTAAACGTGAAATGCACAAGACTGTAAAAAATTTATAAAATTAACTTTTAAACATAAGCTAACGTCTACTCTCATACGATTATTCACAGTCAGTGACAGGAAATATTAAATGCACATAATACATATTGGAATTCCCCGAGTTACATGTTATACTACAAATTCGAAAGAAAAATAAACCAAAAAATAATACATACACACAAATGCATTATTATTCTCACCAAATATTCTGATAGCAACGAAAATTCTCATTAGTTGTATGACAAAACAGAAAAATGGGAAGAAAGAAAAAGGACGCATAACGCGAAAAAACGACGCTAAGTGGGTGATTGGTTTTTTTTTTAGCCGACGCAAGAGCGAATAGACGCACATAGAATAGACGCATAGCGAGACTCTGGTGTATTTGATTAAACAAAAAGTAAATAAATGATGGTCATAAAATAACAATTCATAAATTAACATATAAATAAAATCTTTTAAATTATAATAAAATATTGTATTCATTGTGAATTTGTAATACGTAAAATTGGACCCAAAACATTCCCGGGTTCCATCAAGTTGAGTAAATTATTTTTTAACAATCATCGGCTTTAATTGTTTTTGCTTAAACGTTAAATTCAAAGTAGACTACAGTACACAAAAAGAAAATACTCTTTAAAATAATTCATTTATTATGTAAAGCAGCCCATACATAATACAACTTGTTGTACCACTTGGTTTATAAACTTACTATTTAGTTGAATATTTTGACAGTTAATAAATTTTTTTGTGGTTTGATAGTAGCTATCATTAAATTTGTTTAATTGATTGTTTAAATTAAAAATATGGATAACGTAATTGTGTTAATGATGATAACCAAAAAACAAAAATGGTGAAAAAAGTAAATGGCAGAAAGAGTGGAGAGCGGATAAAGAACAATATTCAAACGCGAAATTGTTAAAAAAAAAGAAGAGAATCAGACCCGTTTAACTATAAAAACTATATGCGAATGAATGAAGATTGCTTCAATGATCTTTTGGAAAAGCTATCGCCTTTTATAAATAAAATTTCGATAGAATCCCGACTTTCTATTACGTTGAGATTCTTAGCAAGTGGGAATTCATTCGAGGATTAGAAGTTTACATATACGGTTTCACCACAAGCCATCGGAGGAATTGTTATTGAAACATGTCAGGCAATTAATTTAGTACCAAAACAAAATATAATGGTTAGTATTGAAACAAAATGAATAATTAATTATCATTATCATTAATTTTGTGTTTATTTTAGTTATCAAAACTGCAAAAAATTGAAAAGTCGAGGCAAGAAATATTTTTGAAAAAACTGGATTCCCTAGTCCTGATGGCAGTAGTTAACGCCGAGTCTGAGTTCCTAATGGTGGATGTTGGAACAAATGGTAGAATTTCCGACAGTTTTGTCAAATACAAAATTTTTCAAAAATCTAAATAATGGAGAAATTGGTTTGCAATATCCCTCAGCTCCGTTTCTTGATGCCCATATTCTACCATTTGTTTTTGTTGGCGACGATGCATCTCACTAAGGCCAGACTTGAAGAAGCCGTATGGTCATGATAACCTTACAATCGATGAGTTACAAGAAATTAAGCTCAGCCAGAGTAAGAGTTGAAAACGCATTCGGCATTTTATCATCGCGATTTCGGCTTCTTCATACAACAATAAATTTAAGTCCGGAAAAAGTTAAAACTCGTGTTGTTATCTTCATAAAAGTCGAATTATTTATAAAAGAAACCGGGAACATTTTACAGTGACAATAATACATGAAAAAGCACTTCTAGGCCTTAATTCCAATATGTCGAGAAATTCAAGTAAAGAAGCGAAATGTATAAGAAATAACTTTATAGAAGTTTTAAAATTACTCAATACATCAAATTTCATTGATATTACTTTTTTATTTCATTAAATGTTTATAGTTAAATAATTATAATATTTTCAAATAATTCATTATTTTAAAAAATTTGTAAGAAAATTTGTCATCAATCAAAATATCACAAACGAGGTTCTTTTGCAGTATGAATTTGGTGCTCGAATTTCAGTGGAGTTGATTGTCGAGAAAATGTTTGAATACTACCTTGGGTTAGTAATGTTGTTACTGTATTCGAATCATAAGATAAAAAAAATTGTGGTTGTCTTGGAATATGAGTACGGTCGGAATACTGCAGCAGAGTTGATGATCTATTCCTGTATGGACACACATAGGGTTTCTGGTGTGGATACAGTATTTGACAATGAAAGTATTTTTAAATGACCTAGTAACTTCATCAATTAATTTGTTTGCGAAAATTTGCTGTTGAGCATTTAATTTTCTATAACTACAAGCACATCCTTCAGAAAATATGGTCGCTTAATCTCTTTCTAAATTGCCACTAGAAGTTTTGGCAGTGTCCAAATAATCCACAGCTCTACGTAAAAACTGATCTCTAGTATTGTGTATCTTTTATGATGTATTGGTGCTGGTTCTGCAACAGATTCAGTCTAAACAAATATATAGAAATGATATATTAATATTTAAATAATAACTTTTGTAATTCTTGAATTACCATAATAGAATTTTCTATATCAGAATCCATTGATGTTCCCGCTCCTGGCATTTCTTGATCTTTTACGAAATCTAATTTATCAAAATACCATAATGATGGTGTGTATATATCATCAAACACTGCTCCCGATTATTCACTCACATTTATTTTTTTCCTTTCTCTACGGTAACAAGTTCTAATATTAGTTATTTTACGCTTTAATTGTTCCACTGTTGCTTCTGGATCAATTTTTTGGTATTCTACCAATAATTCCTTCCACGCTTTCATTTTAAAGAATTTATTTTTGTAATGTACACTGCTGCTTTGCCATAACATTGACTTTTCTTCAAATTTATCAAAAAAACTCCGCCATTCTTGAGTATTAGGTATCGTCATTGTTTATTTTATTTTTTTACTTTAAATTTTGATTAAAATATACAAGCACATGGGTCCAATATAAATTTGTTTATGTTTGACAATTTAGGTGTCAATTTCTATTGTTAGTTTATAAACTCTTCCATACACAGTTCCATACTTAAAATCAAAACGTTTTGATTGTACTACAACCGATTAGACAACTGTCAAATTGGTTCAAAAACCACACCATACACGGTAAAACTTATCTATAACATTCATAATTCATCAGTGTTTCCAACTATTATTTTTGGTGGGTGCTAGATTGACGTCAAGATAGTGCTAGATTGACAGTATAGAGTGCTAAATAATTTCAATTCGTAAACTCAGGCCCTGGTTCACTCACAAAATGTTTAAATTGTATATCCCTAATTTCACTGAAATTGTTTATGGATAAAACGTTACTATGTACTAAGCTTCCCATGTTTAACGTACATTTTTCAAAAATAAGTGAAGCTACATATTTCTTTCTCGAACCCTTTCACAAATTGAATGAAACATTTTTCGAATTCGAATTATTTTTGATAATTTTATTAGATTGCCATTGCCATGTTTATAAATTGTTAGAAAGTAACAACAAATTTAATTGAAGTGCTCATTTTGCACACAATGCAAATGTAGAGAGTTTCTTCGCTTATAACTAGCCACTAGCGGCTATAATATATATACCTCCTTCGTGCTATAAAACTATTTTTTGAGCTGATTTATAAATTTTTCATTATCACTATTTTGAACCCCAAAACATTTTAAAAATTGTTTGAAATGTCTATGTAGCAGAGCTTTCACCAAATAATACACTTTTCGTAATATATTTTTGATTTTAAACGTTTAATCACACGCCAAGGTAAAACTTGACAATATTGTGAAGATTATTTTGAAAAAGCTCACCTTTTCATAAAATGGCTTTTCAAGGAAATCAGGGGTAAATAAAATATTTTCACTTCTGTTTTAATTAAAGAACTAGATAAGTGATTACAAATATCAATATGTGTGTACTTCTAAGGGAACAATATTGTAAAACCTTTTTTCAAAAAACTTAACTTGTCGGAATCTATTTAACAAACTATATTCGCGTGAAGTTTGTCCAAAATTGTCCTAAATTACAAAAACAACAATTAGAACAAATTTAGGACAAATTTCATGCGTCTGTTTAAAAGTGAGAAGTTTGTCCTAATACTAAATAAATTTGTTTGTATTAGTGACAATAAGAAACAAAATTCGGATAAACCGATCAATTTTTAAAAGCTATTTGTCTTATTAGCAAACGTAGAAAAATTACCAATGCTCAAAGACAAGAAATCTAAATAAAATAATATTCAACTACAAAGTTCATGCCATGAACTTGTTTAAAGTAAATAATTACAGAAATATGACCAAGAACTTGTTTAAAGTAAATGAACGGAAACCTTAATGTTCCGATTAATAATAACAATCCTCTGTCTAGTAGGTTTAAGTTACTTCGGACAAGGGTGTATATACATTTTTGGGAAGCTGGCGACTATATCTAACTAAAAAGTATTAAAGCTTTGTTAAATCTAGAATATAAGTATCTTAAGAAAGGGGTGTTTTACCACGTTGTATGTTAGTACAAAATTGAAATAATAACAATCAGTTTTAAAGGCCATTACTGGCCCCTTACTGAGTCTACAATTTGGCTCCAGCGGTTACGATCCCGAGCATGGTCTTCACACTGTCTAGGACAATCTGAAGAGGCCAAGTCGTTCTCTACATCGTTGAGCCATCGTCGCCTGCAACGCCCTCTGCGCCTACCATATGGTGGCTCTCCTTTCAGAGATCGCTACACAATTCGTTCCGGATCAGCACGCAGAACGTGCCCCAGCCAGCGTACTCGCTGAGATCTTACTTCATGTACAATATCGGGGATCTTCATCAGATCTCTGATCTCGATATTGTACAGAGCTCGGTAGGTATCATCTATTTCGCCGTAAAATCACACGCATGACTCTTCTCTCAAATGTTAGGAGCCATCTCTTTTACGGCAATTACATTTTCAATTATTCTTATTGCAAAATTAATACTAGTTTGTGGAAAAATTCATAAACACGAGAGTTATTATTTTTACTAACGCATTCGCAGATATAAAAGTTAGGACAATTTTAGGAAAAACTTCACACCCGTTAAACTATTTTTATTTACTCTTTAATAAAAGAAGCTTGTAATTAAAAAAGCTCATATTTTCACAATAGAACGTGCATCTTGGATCGGAATCAATTAAAATTTTTACCGTTATGCTTTAATTAAAATTTCCAATTGGAAAAGACTGTGAAACCTATATTCTCAAAATGCTTGGATTTTCATCAAAAAATCTTTTATGTCGAATTGGAATCAATTAAAATAAAATAAATACACTTACCATTTAATTTAGAGAAACAGATAATTACAAAATATAGAAACACTGCAAAATATTTCTTTAAAAAGTGCTTTTTTTCTTCAAGGAGCTTTTATGTTGGATCGTAATTGAATAAAAAATTTATACGTGTTATTTAATTACAACAGAAGATGATCAACAAGTATATTAAATTATTAATTTCCAATTAGGACAATTGTGAAACTTTTTAACAAAAAGCTCATCTTTTAAATGTAAATGAAGTTTTTGTTGGATTGTAGTCAGTTAGAATATCAACACTTTGTGGTTACTAAATAATTCGATGGTCGCAAATTTCAAATATAACCACTTTTTTCAAATACTCTGCTGTAAATAAATATTTTTTATGTTGCAGCGGAATCGAATCAGCAAATCATTAGGATTATTAATCATTTAATTTTCAATTTGAAGGGCAGATACGAAACTTTTTTCAAAAAGCTAAGATAACTTTTGTTGGTTCGGAAACAAATATTTGTTCAGTCTTATCATAAGTAAAACGTTCAACGATAATTAAAAGATTTTTCAACTAAAAGCTCAACTTTTCATAAAATGAGATTTTTGCCATCAAATAAAATATTTACAGTAAATATTCTCTAATTAAAGTCGCAGTTAGTAATAAATATCAAAAATTTAATTTTCAATTGTTAGGACCAGTGGTCAGATTTTTTATCAAAAAGCTATTAATAAAATAAGTTTAATGTTAGATCGGAATCAATTAAAATATTTACACTTGTCGTTTAAAAAGACCAAATAATTTACAAATATCAAAAATGTAATTTACAATTGTGAAAGTTATTTGCCAAAAGCTCATTTTTTCATAATAGAACTTTTATCTCGGATCAGAATCTATTAAAATGCTTTATTCAACTCTACTTAAATATTTTGATCTACATATATCGGAAAGTTATAACCGATATTGATCCGAAGTTTGAACCATTTACTCGGCGAAAAACAGGGGTAGAAAACGAAAATTGAATTGGCACTTAATATGTGTATATTTAAGTTCACCTGCACCTAAAAATCCCTATTGAATGATGAATTATACATTAAAAATAAATTGGATAGTGCTAAACCTGTCACTGAAGACGAGTTTATGCATTTGTATCTTGCTGCAAAATTGTCTGCAAAGCGGGGTGAAGTTAGCCACTTTTTATTCTAGTATGTTGGTACATGGCTTTTTGCTCAATTTGCGGTTGTCAAAAATTATGTCAGTTTGACGTAATTTTGACATAATTTTGACATAATGTAAATAAATTGATGTTATTTGCAAAGCATGTATGATGATAATATATCACATAAAATGCTACTGTTGGTAATTTCTTTGCATAAAACTTTGATTCTTGAAATCTTTCGAGAGAGAATTGTACACACTGTAATTTCACAACCAAACCCACTCTAAATACTGAATCATTGTATGTATGTGCGTACCTTGTAAGGATGCACCAGAAGAAGCTTATAATAATCAAGAATTAAGACTATATTAGAAAACCAAACGACCTTAGAACCGAAATAAAAGTATAAAAGTACATATAAATAAAATTTTAATTAATTTAATAAATTTTATTTTATTGATCATGTATGGTTTATTGACCATCTTACGGATTTCGGCCATATTTCTTAGCTGCTGTTGAACTAACGTGCACTCGAATACAATTAACATGCACAATGTGAATAAATTATTCTTCTAAGCACCATAGACCGACAGAAAATATTTGGAAAAAAAAATTGAGCTGTGGTACGTTCAATAAATAGTTGATAAAATTCTGCCACAACCGCATTGTCATCTGATTCTTGCCATATGTTTTCTCGGCTATTAGGCTAATTTCATTCTCATCTTCATGTCCTTTCGATTCAATATATTCGCGATACGTTTTATGAACTGGAAATTCGAGCCCTCTGAATTGCTTTTTATCTTCATCCCAGATGTATTTGGTTTTCTGGAACACAAACCAGTAGATTACATCGTTCTTATCGTTTTTCAACCGCGTAGAATTCAGTTTGACCATTTCGGATGATCCATTATTAGACGTTGGTACTACCTTTGCCACCACCGCTGTTTGTGGAGTTTTCGCCTATATAATCGATACGAGCATGAATAATTAATCAATTAATTACGTTAAGAGATATTTACTTACTGAGCGACAATTTAAAAACGTATGAACGTGAACACTACAGTATAACAGCATAGCGATATAATTATTTGTAGAAATGCTACCACCACAATTGTAACAATTCCGGCTTCATAATATTCTTCGACACCGAAAACAAAAATCCACAGGTTAAACCAAAGGCCATACAATACAAAAATATGTTCCCGTTCATCAGTATGATTGGATTGGATTTGGACGTCAAGACGACAATGACATATTGGTTTCGCCAAGATATAGCAAAAAAAAAAAAAATTAATTGAAAAAGAGCTAAAATTGACATAATGAGTGAAAATGTGAGCATATTTTTAATTAGTAGCAGTTGCCAACCTGCTGCACATTTTGCATCGGTTTGAAAATATTTTAATTTGGAAGGGGAAATTTGTTTACGAAATGGCTTGTTTTGATTGGCTTATATATGGTCGGTGAACATTTTGCAGCAAGATAGAAATGCATAAACTCGCCATGAAAGTGCTAAACTAGCAACACTGCAATTCATACCAATTTTTATTTAAATAAAATTTATAAAAATAAAAAACAAAAAGCGCAAATGCATAAATTGAATGTGCGTTCATTTCATGAAAATCAATTTTGACCATGTAATTAATTGGGGTGAAAAAGGGGCTTTAAGTTAAATGGTCTATACAAACTGCTGAAATGTAATTCTCATCTTCACGCTGTGTGAAATGAAGTTCACAAACAAGACCCACTACCAACTCGTACAGGTCAGGTGGTAGATGCTTCATGATCAGTAAAATAAACAATGAGAACAACAAATTCAGGTAATTGTACCCCAGGTGGTAACCCAGCTAAGCAGCTGACAAATCCACCCTCTAACGAGGTTGGCTCAACGGATTCTGGGGTGAGCGAATCATTGTTTAAAAGCCATTTCAGGCAACCCAACTCATTTGGACAAAAACCTACGGTGGCAAGATCTCCACCATCATTAGCGCACACCTTGGAAAGGGATATCGCAGAAGCGCGCATTAAATTTTACGAAATAGAATAATTAATCTTAAATCTAATCAAAGATCTCAAAAATATACAGCGAGAAAACAAGGAGTTAAAAAATGCTGTAAATGTATAGTAATATCTGAAAAACAAATCACTAAGATATAATACAGCAAGAAAACGATACCTATGATCATATGGAGGTTATGTATGAAACAGACGAGAAGAACTCAACAGAGAAACATGATAGATAACTGATGGATAACGAACTGAAATAATCTATTTAGCAGCTTCCAATCGGATGTGGGAATGTACAACAAAAGGAAAAAGCTGAGGTTTCACCGAAACAGAAACAATCAAGTAAAGAACCGGAAATAAGTATATACAACCCGAGCAAAAAGTGCCACGGCCACTTCCAGTTATCATATCTAATTGCAATAATTATCAGAATATTAGAAACATCATGGACAGCAATCAGTAAAAATTTCAAGCTATACAGCGTTAAATAGTGGTGATAGCGAAATAAATATCCCGCAGACGGTGTTAGCTATAGAACGTTATAACAGGAGCTCTTAATGAAGAAAAGACAACATGATATTTCTTCGAACATAAGCAGACAAGGCAAACCAAAGCCATTATTACGAAACTACACGCTTCATACAAACCAGAAAAGATAAAAGAGTATCTTTTGGAGAAACGATACAAAATTAACGAAGTTACACAGCTGCTAAACAGAGCTGACAAAACACCTCTTCCATTATATATGTTATCTTCTGAAAGAACAGACCCATGCCACAACGGAGTGCAGAATCGACGACTTATGTTCCTTGTCAGTACTATTGGCGGACATGAAGTTATAAAGTTTGCTGATCATCAATATACATTATTCAGCGGCGTTCTAGGAAACTTTTTTTACAATGTAAGAATTTTACAAGAAATATTGAGGTATGAACATTTTGAAGTACTTAAATTATTCTTCCATGGTATTTAGGCTGTTTATTTAAAAATTTGAAGATGCGTCAGTTTTCTAAATTAAAAGGCGACCTAATAATAAAAAATTTGCTGCTTTAACATCAGTGGTCAGTGCTTGTTATAATTATTTAGAATATGTTAGTTTGAACTTTCCTATAAATTTATATATAAAAAATTTCACATGAATTTAAAATTTAAAATTAGAATAACTCCATGATTTAAACGTATTTTTCATTTAATTTTTTTTATTTTTTCATTACCATTATTTTTTTTTTTGGTAATTTATTGGAAAATTATATTTGTGGTGGTAAGAATTTCGTTCTCACAGATAATATTTCAGTTTTAATTTATTTGATCACTCAGCCCATATCGTAATAACTTTTATTAAAGTTTAAAAAATTAATTTAATTTTCTAAAAAATAAACAAAAAAATATATAATATTTACTAATTAAATCAATTAAACGATTCTATGAAATAAGTAATCAATACTTTTGTTATTTGATAACCAAACTTGGGGTTTAAAAAATGACAGACAAATTGCTGCACATGGTATAGACATCCTCATGAAACTACTTCAACTGATGGCAATAAAATAATTTGCAAATAAATATCAATAAAGTGTTTGCATCTTCTCAAAATATGTGGTTTTGCCGTATAAAAAACGACATCATTATCATTTTACAAGTTCCACCGCATCTAGTATCGATTGTTTTAGTATTCGGGGCTCCTTGATTTTAATTCGCGGTGGTAAATAAAAATTACGACTGGGTGTTTAAAAGTTAAAGAAAAATCCGCAGCATTTCGTATAAACTATCAAAAGCAACAGTCTGAATTGCAGTCAAAATTTGAAACTTAAAGTTACAAGTTGATGGCGCCAATTAGTGTACGTGTATAACCTTAGAAGCTCGTCGAAATCGAATTAATAGAATAAATAACATTTTGACAAGTATAGAGAAATTGTTTTGAGCTTGAGACCATCAACATTTCAAAATATTACCAAATTAAATAATTGGGTTTGCACGACATTTTTAACAAAATCAATTTGTTTGAATGATGCGTATGTGGTCACTTACGCAAGATGACGATTGATGAATGATATTTGTCATAGATCATAGCATAACTATAGATTTAAAATACTGGGACCGTACTATGCAATTCGCCACTATTTTCGATGGCTATATATCTAGGTTCTTATATAGTAGTTATTATTTATTAGGTCCGGTCTAAACTAAATGGAACAGATTTCAGATTTATATTTATAACATAGATGAATAATTTCTCACTCGAATTCGTGTACTAAAAAAAAAAAAAATATTCGAGCACACGATATTATTGAGTCCTACTGCTATGGTTTTGTAATATTAAGCAAAGGGGGAAACAAGAGTAAATACTTCAAATTAAAGCATTGTTTACCCAGTGAGCGCTGAGGCCAACGTTAAATAAACAGTTTCTTAAGAAATTTCTACCAAAAATCATAATACTTCAAACTGCTCTAAAATTCTTAAAATGCCTACCATAATTTGGAGATTTTCATGAGCGTTCAATATTCAAATTTTCATCTTTTAACAATACGTAAAATTTGGTTTCGAAATTTTGAGAATTTTGAAAATTTAATTACAAAATTTAAAACTGGGGTATTTGGATTTCGTATTTTGATTAAACTTTCAAAAATATTGATTTTCGTTTTATAAACTTAATGCCAAATTCGAAACAGAATTTTGGCTTCGTATTAACGCATCTCTCATTTCATACTGTAATTTTGATAAATTCAGGCTTGCAAGTTCCTGTACAACCGTACAACTTAATTTAAAACTTACAATTATTGTTATTATCATTCTTACAATTATTATTATTACAATTATTGTTATACCATAAATTAGATTTTCATGAGCGAAAATTTTTAATGTTCAATAATACGAATTTAGAGATTAAGTTTAAATCTTCAGAATATTCTAGAATTTAATTAAGAAACTTAAAAGTTGTAAACCACGTTAATATTTCGAGTTAAAGTTGAAAATTCGTAAACGTCAAATTTCATTTCAAAACTCGACACCTAATCGTAATTCGAAATATGAAAATGTAGAAATCTACAAGTTAATTTGTTTTTGTAATTATTTATGCCACGCGACCAGATCAAGCATGTTTGAATCATGAGCACGTAAGCATATTTGTAATTATTTAAGTAGCAGACATAAATACTGGTTTCGTATACAAATACTTAAAAGTACTTTAAAATTGAACACTGATTTTTGTTCTATTTAGAAGAAGATTTATTGCATTCTATATTGTGTAAAAATTCTGTGTTTTTTTTGAGATAGTATGTATGTTAGATATCATGATCTGCTGTTTTAGAATTTAGTTCACATATTGTTGACAATTGCAGATATATCTATAGTTAATAGTTATTAACAACCAAGAGGCACTTTGTTAATTTTTAAATCTTTACTTAACTAAGTTTATATAAATTTTAATAATACGCGTATAGTAATAGCTACAATTTTCAATTTTGAAAAATTTATCAGAAAATATATATATTTTTGTTTAGGGACTAAATGCATTTATAACTGAATGCAGTTAACTAGTTTTTCAAGACACCCCAGAATTATGCGTCTACATTTGTGAAAAAATAAATAAATAAATAGGTTGATATGCGGGCCGAGTTATACTATGATCCTGCCCTATGTTTTCCTTTACCTTCGACCTTGGCCTATCATTGCAAAATGATAGCTGTCGAAAATTACCGGCGAATTTCATAGTAAGGCACCCGATATCGTCAAAATTATGATTGAAATAAATCAAAATGGGGATTTTATACTTTAGAAGTCTTCATTTTCTTAAATGCTGTAATGATTAGTTGTTATACATATCATTTAAGAAAATAAAATTTCTAAAAATAACTGATCGCTCATAATGTATATAAAAAAAATTTCAATTCACTTTATAAAAATTCAGTGAATACAAGTTTAATTTGCAATTAGCACATAAAGTGCTAAAATGTACATTACATACAGACTTTTTCCCCTCAAATAATAAATTTAGATTTTTCTATAATGTATGCTTAAGAAGTTCATTAAAAACTTGAGTTGAAGAAGTGTAAGAAAGTAAAAGTAATATTCAAACAACAAAAAATAAAATCCGCAGGTACGATAAATAACGAATAATTTAACGTAAGAACTAAACATAACAGAGTGTTGCATTTCTGCGAATAAAAATTTAGTGTAACTTGATTGAATTATTATTTTTCGTATCATCCACTCAAACCGTGCTGTGGTAGTTTTGAGCCTGGAGCGGACAAACGGAAAATGCGCCTAATCAAAATCATAAAAATTTAACGAAATTATGAAAATTTTGTATTTGTTGTATTAATCGCATAAAATGTGTTGAAGCACATAAAACCAATAAATACATAAACATATTTAGTTAAAATTTTCTCTGCGAACTCTAATATCAGTAAAATCTGTAATAAGTACATTGTAATCTAAAGATGCGCAAATATTACATTCAATAGACTTGTAATTAATTAATAGTTCTTGTTTCATCGGCATCCCTAAATAATTTTGAAGATTCATATATCTCAATTCGAGGTATACGAGTATGGAAAATCTTACTCGGTGACGTTGCTCTATCCAGAGCAAACAATCGAAAAATTATATATCGTGTCAAAACATCAGAATTCGATATCTTCCGTTGAAACTATAATTTAAATGACTTCCGCTGAACCCATTCATCACATTAGATTCCTTAATGCTTTAATTTAACGGCCAAATGTTTCATCTGGCAGCGTTGCTATTTATACCAGAATACAGATGCTACTACCCATGTTTTAACACCATCAATCAATATTAGAGTACACCATCCGCTAACATTTGGGGTGCAAATTGATAAAGTAGGAGAACTATGTGCCTGTCAATGTTCTACACAGCACAATCAAACGGTGTTATTGATAGCAGTATATATACATATACATATATCACTGAATCAAAATATTCAAAACATAATTGCATTTCTTCATCCAAAGTTACTTCCAGATTCGTCTGAAGTAGAACCAATATTTAATTTAGCTATAGGAAATATACTTATATTTCTTGGGAAGTTTTTAATGTAAATCTTACAGTACCATTTATACCGCTTAGCTTTTACAAAATTTCAAAGACAAATTCGATTTGAGTATAAGACAGGCGATTATGTAAAATCTAAAATTCGCTCATCTTCAGATTCATTCAAACATGTGCCGTTGAAATTCGGCCCCTAAAGCTGCTGCTTCATTGCTCCTTAGGCCTGTGCGTCCCTGCGCAGGACTATTCAAACTAACTCAATCTAATAAAATGTTCACATTCGTCAGTTAAGGCTCTACTTTACTCAATTTGCGAAAACATGTGTATCTTACAAATCGTTTTATGGCCACATAAACTTCAGCATTGCCTTAATTTTTTTTTTATAGCAAAGTTAAATATATTTGCAAGCGAGTAACACACGCTTTTTTTAAGTTCCCTAAAGTTTTTCCGTATTTGCGTCTCAAAGTTGATGAATTTTTGACAAAAACAATTCACTCACAAACCAAATGTATCAATATTTTGCCACTAATCTGTAAAAGTTTTTTATATGGGTACGTTCAGGAGGATATTATCTAGCGATTAACACACGTTTTTATAAAAATTCGTCCTAACAAGCGAGAAAATTGAAAATTTAATTGAAAATTATTTTATATTGATAAGCGGACAATCAATTTATTGAAAAAAATGTATCTTCGATGTAAAAATGGTTTAGGAATCAACTAAATATCGTGTATTTTTTAGTTCATCACTTTTTAATTAGATGTCATAAGTGGCAAAAAAACAATTTTTTCATGGAATATTTTGTAATTTTCGATAGCGGAGATTTACACTATTCCAAATTTTATTTTAGACGCATTTTTGGAATTTAAATATCGACATCAATATTGATTTTTGTTCTAGGTAAAGTAGAGCCTTAAACTTTTATGTAAACTATACATTCGAACTATTCAAAATTATAGTTAATTATGTAAAGTAACTTAAAACCTCAATATTTTTAAAATGATCAATTTTATTCATATTTATACAGGGTGAGCTTTTTAAAAAATACCAAGCGTTAATCTGAAGAACGGAGCTAGATATAGGAGAAAAAAACTAATGATAAAAATGGTTGAGGGTCGGAGTAAATATCCCTTAGTGATTTTGAGTGATCTGGAAACTCATTAGTTTCAGAGATATAGACTAAAGTTAGGTTTTTTTTAAATTAGAACCTATACTTTGAGCGATTAAGCATTTAAAAATAAATAGTTTTTGCTCACACAGAATTTTTGTAAATTGTTTGGTTTCAGAGATATGATTTGAATTGGTTGTTTTATTCGCAATCCACTGATCGAACCTTCATTGACAAACGACGATGCCTCTCAAATTAAAATACGCACAGAAAGTATTCGATGCTCACACAATGGTGGTGTTGACAGCGACATTATCATCAAGCTTTTTTGGAAACTATTTCTAATTTTGTCGACAGCGCTGCAGTGGTACCAACTGTTTTCTGGATTTTCCGCTATGTTGGTACTATATTTTTGGCTGTCATTTTTTATTTACATACATACGAGTATGTATGTACATAAATTAAAACAAAATCCTTTCTCCGCTTTAGCGGTGACGCTCTTTATTCTGTTTTTGCTCAACCGATATCGCCGAAAGGCAAATGTATTTTGTCAATGTATTTGGTCGTTGTGTCTTTGGTTCTGTTTATACCTATAGTCTTGATTTGTAATTGTGATACGATTGAACATGCTAATTTAAATAATGTTTGCTATCATATTGTACACCAATGAGGAAACGTTCGAGATGATGATGATCTGTGGTGAGATCCAGATCCCCTGCACTTTGGAAGAGGTGTATTTAATCGTTTAGCAGATAAGTTTCGCACTTCCTTAATTTGAGATTTTCCGAAGAAATTGTTGTAGATGTGCTAGCTAACCCACACATATCAACACAAAATATTGCACGACATAGAGGAATATCTCAAACTCGTCTTGCGTTTTGACAGAAAAAAATTCCATGCTGCAAGAGTTACATGTAAATGATTTAAGATAAAGTATTCAATTATTTGAAGGGTGCGGCATCTTTGGTTCAATTTTGAATTAGCGGTTAATTCGCCGCTCATAACTCTAATGTCATCTTTCAAGTGGGAGTATTCAATTCCTGGTGAACCAAATGAGTCGTTGTACGCTTTTTTGCAAAGTAGTGACTCTCAGTTTTACCAAAAAATTATATTTTTCGACGAAGCTCATTTTCACCTCGACAGTTATTTGCAACAGGCAAACTTGCCGTATTTGAGGCATAGAAAATTCACGCGTGACAATTGAGAAGCCAATTTACCCAAAACGAGTGACTACACGCAACAGTCAGGATTATGATTTTCTTCGAAAATTAAATATGCAATTACCGAGCAAATAGCGCAGTGGTTAAAGCTGCGACGTTTGGATCGGGAGGTACCGGGTTCGAATCCCAACAGAGGCGGGATGCAAAAGGGATTTTTCATCTCCCGATTACGATCGGTGATTAAATTGAAAACATCTATGACCCTCTGTTGGAATGTAGAACTCATGGGCCGACCCATCTTCCATGTCACTGTACAGGGTGACATGGAGCTATGCAATGCGCAGGTGCTATACTGTACTTGTGTGAATGGGATGAATGAATGGATTGAATGAATGTTGTGTGAATGTAAGGTAAGGCTATGGACCGTAAAAGTGTCTATGCCAAGTCCTTTTAAAAAAAAAAAAAAAAAAAAAATGTGCAATTGAAATAGAGGCTCAAACGATTGAAAATGTACTGAAAAACTGGGTACTGCAGATCCAGCCGAGATAGTCATTTGGATGAAATAGTATTCCATTGCTAATCGGAGGGTATACTCTTGAAAATTATTAAAAAGTACTAACCATTCAAAAATATTTGTTAAAAAATATTTTTATTTAAATTACATTTTTAAAACGAACTAAAAGTTGGCGCGCAACATTTATGGAAAAAAGTAGAAGATTTAGCCTATTCTAATCGATTTACCACTGCAGAAAATATGAGACAAATGATTAAATATATTTTTAGAAATAACATTTTAGAAGCGGAATTAGAAGTAGTTGATTTAAATTTTGTGGGAAGGTTAGAAAAATGTTTGGAATCAAATCAAACTTAGAACATTAATTAAACGAATAGGCATTTATGAAATACATTTTGTTTAAATTCTTTTAATTTTATTTAACATTGTAGAACTTGGCGAAAATGGCTTAATCAAAAAATGAAATTTCCGAAACAAATCAGTTTCAAGGTCATTCAAGATCACCACAAGATATTTCCCCTGACACTCAAACACTTTTATAATAGAAATTTTTCTTCTATCTATATCGTTCTCGAGATAAAAACCTAGCATTTTTTAAAAATCTCCGGGTATGTCCAAATTCAAGCAGTTACCTAGTTTGACGCCACCATTTTCATTCAATAATAAATTTTAATTTTATATAATTGAACAGTGTTTTTCAACTCTTTTCAAACTTATCAATTGATTCGAATTACAACACAAATTATAAAAAATTTAACTGTTTTAAAACGATTTTCAATTCAATTTTCCAATTTGATAACAGTTGAATATAATCTGCTGGATTACTCCATAGAATGTTTTAAAGTTTGAAATCCAAACTGTATGGTTTCAAATTTTACAGACATTTTTTGAATATTTAACATTATAAAACTGTTATATTTTTTATTAATCGTGCAATGTGAAATAAGTCTTAAATACTCGACCTCTAAGGCTAAAAAACAAGTATACAGAATATATAAAAACACTTTCATCGTTTTCATCAAAACACTTTCGATGATTTAATTAAATAAATTACAAAACTACAGGCCTATAATAAATTTTTTTATATGAAAAGCATTTTAGTGCAAAGCCTTTAGCATTTATATAAAACAGAAACATAGGAGTACCAACTAAAAAGTAATTAACAAAAACCAAAAAAATCCAAAAATTTAAGAAAAATGGGATGATGAAACACCATAAACCGTTGCAAAAAGCTGGGACCTGGATACTCGAAATTTTTAAAAATGTCCATTCCAATACTGGTTTAAAAATAAATAATCTCTGGATTTCAAGGCCCCCACCTTGTCAAGGTGAGTTTCCAATTACTCTAAATTTACTTGCCTGCGCGGTTGAACAAAAAACTGGGGTACAAATTTTATTTCAAGACATTTCATTTTCTATTGCATAATAATTATCAGACACAATTGGAAATCATTTAACCGATTTTATTTTAGTTTTATTTGGATTCGGTTGAGGTAAGTACGGAAACAGTCGATTAGGATTTTCATAAGGCAATCGATTGCAATAACAATGGCGGAGATTACCATAAAGAATGTATTTAAATCATTTCATTTGAACGGAAAGTATGAAGTGTGACTGTGATAAATGTGAGAACATCGTCAACATTAAATGAGCAAATGTTCAAAAATTCAAAAATAATCGGTAAAATCTCGCTGTTTGATAGCCAGCTAGTAATTTTTCCGCTATTTTTGCAATCTCTATTATAGGGACAAGAATTTAAAAGATTGAGACTGCGTCCCAAGTATGTTATACTATTATTTTCTGTAACTCTAGGGACAACTGAGTCTAATAGATTTTTCTCTGACCTTTAGGGTAACAAAAATCTTGGGAAAATATTTTCGAAAAAGTTTAATTGCTGAATTAGAAACTGTATTTGCATATGTCTGGCTGCTAGAGCAAGGCAGCATGATCCTCTATTTTAATCGTTGAATAGATCATTCATGAATAAAAATCTTCAGAATTGAATGAGAAAATGGCAAACCACCACAGGATTTGAGCAGAATATTACTTCCGAGCTAATAAGATAGTTGCGTGGTTACCTTCGATACCAGTTGTATTGTTTTATAAATTCCTTAATGGACGGATAAAGTTCTTAATCATGGTAAAGAACAATAAAACCTCTCTTCTAGAAGTGATTCTTCAGTACTTCTGAATTATTCTGTGTCCCTCGTTTAAATTAATCGTCCAACTAAACTATATATGTATAAACACGTTCACACCTCTCGTTCTAAAATTTCGGATAGACTTCTATTCCATCTTGTTCAAATATTAATTCTTATTATAAATAATAAAAATGCTGTCTTACAATGTCTTTCAAAAAAAAAAAAAAAAATTTAAGATAAATAAATAATAAAATGTCTACTCTAATATTTACACTGTAAGTAAACACATAAATATGGATGACGGTTAATTCTTTCTTTCGTACATACATAAGTAAGTATATAGGAGGGTTTGGTGAACTTCTTCCGTATACGTACATATATTAAAAAAGAATTTCATTCAAGAAATTAATTTTTTTTTATATTATTGATTTTATATTATTATTTCAATAAGTAAAACTGCTTGTCAAAGACGTTGAATGGACAAACAATGACACTTTAAACAAAAACATATAAAAATAATAAATAATATCTTGTGTGAACCGATACACATGACGCGAATGTCCTTGTCATATTTGTTGTTGTTGTTGTGCTTTATCATAATACATAATAATAAATTGATAATGTATGTATGCATATAGTGAAGAAGTTTACTTACCTATAATAGTCTTCCTTACAGTAAATATTCCCTTCGCGGGCAAAACAACTTAATTCGGTGTCTAAGGGTTGGGCACAACGACAACAACGTAAACATTGTCCATGCCATGCTCGATCGGCGGTTAATAAATAAAAACGATCACGTATTGGATTTCCACATCCTCCGCATGTATTTTCGGGCGCTAATGTTTCGGCGGGTACTAGTTCTTTTAACATCTTATTTATATATATGTATATATATGTATGTAAGTGTGATAAGGTAAGGTGTATATATATATAAATTATTTATTAATCCTACAGTTCAGTCTAAGTATTTCAAAATTGGTTGTACTTTATAATTTCGCGGTGTGTATCGTGATTACGACACATTTTTAATTTTTGTTTTCATTGTTCTGATGCAGGTTGGTTTTCCACTGAAATGATAAGAAGAAAAGAAAAGTTAAAATATACTTGTTTGTTGAATCAATATAATGGATACTAATGTTTGATTTTGATCATATTTATTATTAATTACAGAACTATTAGATGTAAAATTTAGCAGATTTGAATTGAAGTTTGGAACTCTGAACAGGTTCCTTAATATTTCGACATAAATTTAAAGTCAATGATTCAATTGTTTTTTTCTTAATTAAAGTCTAAAATCTGTAGGAAGAAACGTTTTGTTTCGTAACCAAAAACTTAAAAAAACTATTTGAAATTTTTAAAATTCGATAACAGAAATGATATTGTTCAAACAAAAATCATTCAAAATTTTCAATATTTAAAATTCATTCATAAATTTAAAAAAAAAAAAATACCAAAATTGTTAAATTCCAATTAGAAATTTGCTAAATTATATCGAACGTTGATTATTAAAATTTCGAAATTTTTAAAATCGAATTGAAATTACAAAAACTTGAGAATTCGAAGGAATTTATAATTTAGGAGAAATTATTAATTTTGGTTACATTTTTTTCTAACTATTTTTGGAAGGGTGGATAATATACATATTCGTATTTACGAATTAAAGATGTAAAAGACTTAGATATTTTTATTTGGAGAAAACAATGGATGTTGTTTTAATGTGATATCGAATTTACCTGTGGTCGCAGGCAATTACTCGTTAAGTATAAGCATTAAATTTAATCAAAGCACACGATTCTGTAGGTTGGTTTTCCTTAAATCAACAGGCTGCGGAGGAAACCATCCTACGAAGCTCTTTCGAGCGGTTTACTATGCATAAATTATGTATATATTCATAGGCGAAAATTTTGCAACACTACTGCACTCATTCAGATACTCGTGCTGAACTTTAGATGTGCAGAGTTTTAGAGCTCACGCAGGCGATAATGATACAGATTCAGTGAGTCAGAGATGCGACTATCTGGCACTAATTGAAACATGGATGAGTGATGACGAATTGCAGGCAACTAGGCTTCAACGTCAGTAACCAGGACATGTACATCCGCACTTTTGGTGATATTTGCCTTGCTGAAGTTTCTATGACCAATGACGAGATAGTTCAGTTTCGTCCTCGCGGATGCAACTATATTCATCCCGGAACAATTACACAGCATATCTCCATATTTATGTACCAGGCATTTCTCTTGTCCATATATAATCGCCAGAACGTTTCACCATATATAAGCTTGAACTCCGACATACCTATATTATGCTTTGCACCGACTTTAACATCGATCTCATCGTTAAAGTCGTGCGACACGTCAAGGACACCTTTAATTCAGACTTCGGCCCCCTCGAACTCACTAACCCCGACGGCTTCGGGAGATACTTAGTCGTTTGCACATCTTTAAACTAAGTGAACTAACCCTAATTTCACCTTAATGTGTAAAGCAATCGCCAAATAATCTTATACAGTTGGTGATCATTTTTATAAAAGTTATTTGTAAGCAACCCCACGTCCTAAATTTTGGTTATTTCATTTTTTTAAGTTTTGTGATAAAAGAGGAAGTTTATGTACGAATTTAAGAAGCTGAGAAACCCAAATTTAAATTTTTTACGGTGTTACAAACATTCGATATTAAATAAACTATTCAACGTGCCAACAGAATTTTTAGAGTATTTGTGTAAGCCTTTTAAGTCCTCAACTGTTCAACAAATTTCAAAGCTTGCAGAAAAATTGTACAGTGGCATTCGATTATTTAGTCAAGTACAGTCTATACCATGACATTACCATAAATAGCTAAACCATTTCCACCGAAAAAATGTCTCTGATGTCCGATTTACTGATATAAGTTTGGCCGCCAATTTGTATTATCCAATCATAAGAAAAAACTATTTATGACATTTAACAAGCCAACATTTCACAATTTGGAAGTCTACTAAATTTCGACTGGGTTTTATTAAAATTTAAACATCTTTTCCAAATTTCATGTGATGAATGCAAAATAGCTCACTAAACAAACGTAAATAGTCTGACTGTTAAGCTGCTCTCATCCGAATGATCAAGAATTTGATCGATAACAACTTGTCACTGACCGTTTGCTGAAAACTAAATATCTAAATAATTATAAGGTCAATTAGGAAGAACACTAAAGCTGAAAGCAGTGAGTGGAATACCGCAAGGAATTGACTGGGCATAATGGATTTGGTTTCAGATTCAATTATTTTTGGATGTATTGCTTTATCTTACTAGATGCGCCTTAGACGCAGTGTGTGGGACAGAGAATAAATTAAAATTGAAAATAAAACTGGCTGCACGCGTCAGTTAGGTTTAAATATAATGATAATTGTTGTTTCGATAACGTTACACATGAGTTACTTCACAAACAAGTCTGGTCCTATTACCTAATCGGGGTAAATTAATTTGGCGAATAAGAATTATAGGACACCGACTGTTAGAGGTAATATGTGCTGAGGCATTCCTGGGAGATCCACAACTATCCGCATTCATGTTGTTGATTGAACATTGACGTCGTTATTTCTTCCTGCTTAAATAGCTCGCTCCACCGAATGGTTGTTTTCTTTTAAGTCGTGAAGATTCCGATGAAACGCTGTAAATGATTTTTACGTGGCATTATGCATTCATCCCAAACAGCTTGTAAGTTTTTAGTACATTCGCCATTCCTGTCTGTAAATTTTACATATTCAATAACAGTTTTAACGCCGAATACACTGTTCGTCCACTATCCAATTACATATAGTTGCAATACCGGATGATACGAGCTAATAGGAAGCTGACGAGGAAGGATTTTCTTGTGACACCAGGCGCATCAAGAAAAAGAGCCACCCACTGCCACTTGAAGTATATAATGTGTTAGTGTGTTGAAAGTCTGTTTTTCAACAACCAAGGGCGGTATTTTTACTCCTACAAATTCGCGAAAATCATCAACATTGTTGTTCCCGCAATAAATCTCGCTCGCAAATACCGCGAGCGGAACATTCTAGTGTGTTCATTCCTATAGATGAATGAATGCCTTAGTTGTTGACCGATAAGCTTATGTCTTGAAAAGTGCTTGGTTGAAAATGTAATGCGAAAATCAAATGTCAGTGTCGTGGATTATGGTGCAAACATGATGCAAATGTCTTCAAAGTACTGTTCCTATACAAATCTTTTGGCATGGATGCATCCGCAAATGTTTTGTCCCAACGTTGATCATTTCACAATGGATATGTTTTCAAGGTGGATACTGAGTGGAACAACGATGGGGTATCGATTGTGCTATAATGAGCCACACAGCTTCGTCATTGCTGATGTAACGGTCCTTTTGAAATTGAATAATTTCATCAAATGGTGTAACCGATTGCAATATTCCACATTGCGTTTGGAATGTTTTTGAAAGTAGAGGCGAATATGGCTCAATCCATTTGTTATCGATTTCAATATCGATATTTCTTATTTTGAATGTTGTTTGTATTCTGAATAGCCTGTATTGTGAATTGTCGTCATTACCAGCGCGTGAATTAATTCTCTGGCATATATTTTTCATCACCATTTGCCATCTTCCATGTGCATCGTGAAAGTGGATTTAAAGCACAGTATGGTCCATGCACCAAATTTTTTGTACAAATAACAAAATATGTGGAAGCCCTCTCTTTAGCTATTCAACGGAATGCACCCAGCAGCGAGCTACATCGTATATGTGTTGTTTCACGATTAAATCCATCTTGTGCGTATTCGTGGTTGGGTCGTACAATTCCAATATAAACGTTTCCGGAAATAACTATTTTTCCTATGTCGGTAACATTTCCATCATTCCCAATTACATCGCACGTAAATGAATGTAAACGTTCGTGCATATAGTTTCTTTTGATTTAACCAAATCAAGAATTAAAGCAGCTATTCGTTTTCTGTTTTTGCATACGTGTTGACTATTGGTGGAATAGTTGACGACATTTGAGAATAGTCTGGCATGCTTTCGCCACCTTATTGATAGTTGGTGCATTATGTAACGTCTGGCATGCGGTTTTGATTAATTTGCAGTACGCCGTTTGGTGCTTGGATTATAATCGCACTGGTATTTGATTTGCAAATCATCGTCACCCATGAAGTAAGCGATTCATAGCGATGATATAATTGACCTTGCACTTTGAAAGCGAGCATGAAATGGATTTGATTGCATAATTGTTCCAATTGTTCTTTGCCATAGTGCACGGATGCAGTTTGCAGTCAATGTTGATCTAGAAATTGAATACTCCATGAATTGAAGTACCATGTAAACATCGCCGTGATTAATAATAACGTAAACGGGAGTTTTTTCTGCGTGCGTTTTGATGGTTGTTTGTTTAAGTTTCACGGGCAGCAGCCTGCAGCTGTGCGTCCGCGATTCCTTTCATTTCTGCCTACATGGTGATGTTTTGTTTTGGCGGAGCGAGTCTGAGGATGAACGGGTCAAACTGTGCGCACGCGCTTGACTTTATTCCTTACCGCTCGTTATTCGCTTATTTCCATGGATTGTGAACTCTCCAATCTCCCATCGGTTGGTTAATGGCATTATTTTTCATTTTTGTAATTCGGTTTTATGTGCAATTAATTATTACTGTCGTTTCGTTATATACATACTTACGTATTGATTGTGTGAATAATTTAAGAGAATTCCCGCATTATTCGCTATTTACAAATGTCACTGCACACAATTCGTATTTTATGTTTCTCTCGTACATAGTTTTTTATCTGTGAAATTTGACTTTTTTCTTCACAGTTTCCTGATTTACGTTTAGTTGGGTTCCGTCATAGAATTTTGATGGGTTAAAGATCAACTATCTAATATATGGATTTGTATATGTTTTGAACTGCTCATAAAATATCTAACGCGTGAACCAATAAAAGCTTCCGGAAATTTTTTTGAAATAAAATGCATTAAAATCAATTTAATAATCAAAAATTGTATTTGTGACATAAGTTCGGTTTATGACATTTAATGTTTGAAAATAATTTCTTTTAAATGTTGTACGCGACTGGCTCTTAGATGATCATGATCTATGGGTCAAATTTTCGAGCATTCTTTCAAGCATATCGGGTGTTAGTTATGCGTGCACCATCCTGTTGAAACCACGACTCGGCTACACCAATATTTTTAAATTTTGATCATTGCTCTGTAGTTTGCGCCATTGACGTTTACACGGTGTTCTTCTGCATTTTTACGGAAATACGGTTCGATGATGCCACCTGCCCATAAACCGCACCAAACAGTGCGTTTTTCAGGAAGCATTGGACGCTCTTGAACCTCTTCAGGCTGTCATCAGCCCAAATATGCGAATTTTGTTTGTTGACGTATCCATTCAGCCAAATCCATTCAGAACACAATTTTTCGATAAAAAAACGAATCAATTTGGAACTGTTCCAACGCCCATAAACCGCTTCAATTCTTGAACAAGCTGTATTTTGTATGCCTTCAAACCAAGATTTGAAGAATTTTCAGAATACGCCACAATGTGCCATATGAGAGACCCAAAGCTTGAGAACATTAGATCGATTTGTACGCACTCTATAAGTCGGATGATGAATATCCAATAATGAAAAAGTGCTTCAAAATTTATTGATTGATTATAGTGCGAATAGTGCGTTCAGTTGGACGATTATGAACACCATAAAATGGTCGAAGAGCACGAAAACAATTTTTCACTGAACACTGATTTTTGGAATAAATTTGAAATAAGTACCTATTGGATCACTTTTTATATAGGATGATTGTGAATGTTGTTCATTATTTCGTTAGTTGGTGCTCTCACTTTTTCTTTGTCTGAACCAGAAAAGAGTCTTTTGTGGGTTCCAAATGCTGCGGGTGGACTATTTGAGACATGCATTGCCATCGTCGGCATGCCTCCCCAAGTAGCAGTGTGATGAAATTTTTGAACGCGGTGATGTCGTGATGTCAATATTTGTTGCTATTTAGAAACATTGGTTTCGAAACGGCGTTGACATTGTGTGTTACCAGTTTCGGAAGTGGTGCAACGCCAAGTGTGTTTGTGTTTGACACAGTTTCATTTATTGTGACTTAAGGATACATTTTCCTATACACAGTGTCAAAATGTGTGCCTAATTCTTTGACATATTTTCTGCACGCAGTTAATTCTCTGTTTCGTAACAATTCGATGCACAATAACGTATTTGAGTGAACATATGTTTAATTGATACAGTTTTTTGACACAAATCGGGAATACTTTCTTGTTATAATGAATATCATAACAATAAGTACCTATTATATGTATAAGTATTATGAACTTAATTTATAACTTAGACTGTGTCCGAAACTTATGATAAAAAATCGTGAATTAATTTTTGATATTTACTTGAAAATACCGAACACACCCAAATTATTCTAGTCAATTACTATGATAATTTTTGGCAGCTATCGAATAATTTGTCTGCGCATTTCCAACTTTTGATTTGTTTGACACACAAAGATTCAAATGTTTCAAAATTCTCTTAAAAATCAAAATTAAATTGAAATATTAATATATATAATATATTATATTAAATTGATTATATATATATATATATATATACGTATATATATTTATATATATAAATATATTAATCATTATATTATATACGATATAATCTAATTATAGTATCGGCCAGTTTTATGATACGATAAATCTCTGCGAAAGTTTGAATGCGGAAAATCTTTAGACTGTGTAATGAAGGCGTATGTTGTAAACAAGAATCCACACATTACTGTGGCTTTAATGCAGGAACTGATTAGACGCAAGGGTTTGGAGCGAGCAATTTTTGGACGCGACCATAAGTTTATTGCAGCATTTGTACGATTTATCAAACGATATATAAGTGAGTCACGTTTCACAAAAATTCTACTGGATGCTATCGAGGTTTTTCTAAACATGTATGGCGAATCGTTGGGAGAATTTTCCACCGAACTAGCTAAGCAAATTCTCGATCTGGTGAACCGATTGAAGATCGAAGAAGAGCTGACGATGGAATGTTTAAATCTACAAATGGCATGCAATTATAAGAGTCGAATAAACATTGTGTATAAACCATGTAATTAGTATTTTTTTTATTTTTTCAACAAATTCTACTCAATTTGAACATTTTCTAAACATACATAAAGTTGTAATATTTCTACATAATTCATCTCAAGCTGCATACGTTCCTGATTGCTGGACGCATATTCGATACATCCCACCGGAATTTTTTTTTTTTGACATCCGGCCGATGATAACTGAACTTTTAAATTCGATGATAAATCTTTCAACCGTTTTGTTTTCCCATTTTGTCCTTCCAACTCATTTAAGATCGGTTTGGTTTGGTAGATCCAATTTTTCATAAAAACTTCTGTCTGGTAAATCACTGGTAGACGGTAATCTAATCACCCTCGGCATTTTACGGTCGAACGTAAAATCCAGCATTTTATGGACTATGTCATTTATTGTTGACCTCGGTATATCCATAATTCCACTGACCATTCTGTAACTGGTGCCACTTCCGAGCCATAACAAAAATGCCATCAGTTCAAGTTCTGGAGACCACCCATTACACTTTTTATTTAAAAACCCACTGTCATCGTATGCCAAAATTCGTTTTATTGTTGGATTTTGGCTTTGTGGTGTATATGGCGTCTTGTTTCGTCTCAACAACATCCTGGTAATTAACCGCTGTTGTATGTGCACATAATAATAATACAGAACCATTAAAAGTATTATTGGATTCATTATTTTAATATTAATTTTTGTAAATTTTCTATGAAATTTATTAGTTGTCACTTGTCACAAAAAATTTGAGGTTATAAAAACTAAAATTGACATACTCGTATATGACATGGGGAAAAAACTTATGAGGTGGGGAGATTTATTACACATTTCGGTCAGCATAATAAAAAATCGTGAATGTAGGGGAATAAATATCAAGCAAATGTCAAAAAATTAATTCACGATTTTTTATCATAGGATTCGGACACAGTCTTAAATATAATTATAATGTCAATTTTTATAATACGAAACTTGCTACATTGCAAACTAGGATTTTATGGCAAATTACCTAAAATATTGATTAATTGATTTAATCATAATTTTTTTTTAAATTAAATAAATGTAATTTCTGGAAAACGGAATGTTGGAAATAATTTTCAAATACTTCATATATTTAAAAAGGATCAAATTGAGATTTCTTATGTTGTAAAGCATGAGATAAAGTATTAAAATCATGAAAACGCCATTTTTAAGAAGTGATGAATAATGTCGGCGATTAATATTCCTATTTGCGAATTGCGTCTAAAAAGTGCCTATTTCGGAATTGTGTTGTATTTGCGTTTTAGATAAATCCCAAATATTGGAATTGTGGTAATTTTAGGTGAAAATGTGTTCATTTAGGAATTGTGTATAGTGTGCGTCTAAAATAATTCCTATGTGGGAATTGTGTCTGAAAAAAATCCTTTTCGGGATTTGTGTGTTATTTGCGTTTCAATCCTAATTAGGAATTGTGATAATTTTGTGTGAAAAATGTTTTCTTTAATTCTGCGGTGAAAAATCTGTTTTTTTTTATTCTTCGGTAAGTATACAAGTTTTAGATAAATTGAAGGCTAATCCTAACTCAACCCCATCAGAAAATTGGAGTTATTCGGATTTCGAACAAAATTTCAACGAGATGTTTGAAAACGAAGCTGTGACAAAATTCAACTATCCCGAACGAAAAACTATTCAAACGAAACTTCCGAAATCGAGAATAATTTCGTAACAGATGATGTGAGTCAGCAAGATGTGGTCGTGAATATGAGCAGCAAGGAGATTATTCACTGGTTCGAAATTGTTTAATTCACATGATGTAGTGAATTTGCTTTCAACTTTATGTTTCTGTAGTTTAATTTGTTTTTTAACTTTTCGATTAAACGATGTTGTTGTTTTAAATGCTCGATATCCTATTACCTTTGGCATTATTTTACTAAATAAATTAATTTCTCATAAAAATCGTGTTGCGCTTTGAATGGTTTGACATATATTCACGTACATGACAGTATTTTTAGATTGAAACTTTGTTAAACGCGATACCGGCGCTGAGTGTAACATTACACTTTGCTTTAAAAAAGATTGGGAATTGTGTGCATAATGTGTCGACAAGTCACAAAAATTCAAACACTGTGTCATAAAATGAGCTATTTTAGAAACTCTTTAGACGCAAAGGCTACTTTGTTTGTTTTGCTTGATTCTAAACAGGAATTGCTACCTATCGAGGGTGTAAAATGTTTCTAATTAGGAAGCAATTTAGGTAACAGCGGTGTAATGACGTAGTCGCCAATGACAAAAGACACATTAGGTCGCAAAATGCTACTTGGGTCACGATGACTGTTAGAGTATGGTTGAAGTCTCCCACACAGCAACTCCACTCAGCCAAATTATTATTGAATCCATATTTGTAGCTATTGCAATTGTGTAATTTGAATTCTGATACTCGTCTATATTGAGATCACTTCCTTTAAATACTCCATCAATCATTAAATATTGAATCTAACGCTATAGGTGCGCCCATAGCTTTTCGTGTTCATCTTAATACACGCGCAGACTTACATATATCCAAATAAATATATTATATAGAAATAAGTCGACCACCCGCCAAAATAGTATTTGATATGCGATCGCGATATATGTGCACGAAAGCAAAATTCACGAATTAAAATATCGTGTTCATGATACCGCTACTATATAGCGTATGTACATATATACGTGTATATATATAAAAATATTCCATCTTAATTTACTCTTAATTTCTTTAATTGTAATTACCAACAATTATTATATTTCTTTTTATATATATGTATGTATGTACAACGAGTATATTATAGAGGCTCAATCATGAGTACAAAAAAAAATAATAATAAATAAAACGAAAGCAAAAAAAAAATTAAGATATCACAATTAATTTATCAATGTAGTATAAAAAGACTTGACTAAAAAAAAAAAAACTAAAACTACTTTTATCCAAGCACGTATTGTAATATCGTCAAATTGATCAACCTTTTGGTAACCTTTAATTACGATAAAAAAAAAATATAAGAATTTTATGTTGCACGATTTATTGATCATTTGTATATGATTGGTTTTTATTGAAGAACACAACGTTATAAGATTGAGATATTTAAATTAAAACAATTAAAATTAAGCTTCAGTAAGAAATAAATATGTACGTATGTATGTAGTAAGTGAAGTTGTAAATATATATATGTAAGTAATAGTAACTATTACTGGAGTAATAAAAAAAGAATAAACATTTTTTTTTTTGAAATGCTCGTTCATATATAATATTGGAATGTCAACACTTTGGAAAGAATTCAATATCAATATCCTTATACATATACTCATGTTGTATAGCGATAATGTTATAAAAATAAAATAAAAAATTGCAATCTGGATATGGAATAAACATAAATGGGAACTTTATTAAAAAACTATTAGTCAAAGTTATTCAAGTTTTTTTTTATAGATAGATTATACGTAAGTGGTCTTATGTATGTATTAAAACTCCATCAATCAATCAAATTCAGTCGTTTGATCGGAAAAAATAAAAATGTATTATATATGTACTTAGGTATACATTATAGCTATACTAGAAATGAAATTAAAAATTTAAATTGCGACTAAGAAAATGAAAATGGAATCAATTCTGTCCTCATTCTTGTCGATTAATAATTTCTATTTTAATAACTGCGCTTAAATGAGCAGGGTGCGAGTATATAGTTGGTCAAATAATTGGTGAAATTGACGGGGCGTGTCCTGATGATATTTCAAATGTTTTCAAGGTGTTTATTTGAAGAAGATCATATGGACTACTGTTACTTATGGCCAAAAACTTGTTTGTTGATGGTTTAATTGTAAAACTTGACTAAAGTACTTCCTCTTCAAACGTAACAACTATTTCCAACGCAACAAGCATTCTTATGTACTAAAAATTGAAAAATATGTACTTATGTGCTTAAAAAGAAGAAATATGCAAATAAAATAATAAAATATGTGGTCAAAAATGTAAAATTATTTAGAAAATAAACACCAAATACACTTTAGTTAAATATTTATATCAGTAAATTCATTCAGTGATATTGTAAATAATATTGTATCGTAAACTTACGTAAATATTAAATAAAATATACATCACAAGACGGATGAGTGCGAGAGATGGTTCCTTACATTTGAGAGAAGAATCATGCGTGTGATTTACGGCCCAAAACGCGAAGGCGATGGTACATACCGAGCTCTGTACAATTTCGAGATCAGAGATCTGATGCAGATCACCGATATTGTACATGAAGTAAGATCTCAGTGAGTACGCTGATTTGGAACGAATTGTGCAGCGATCTCTGAAAGGAGAGCCAACTTATGGTAGGCGCACAGGTCGTTGCAGGCGACGATGGCTCCACGAGTTAGAGAACGACTTGGCCTCTTCAGATTGTCTTAGATAGTATGAAGACCATGCTCAGGATCGAAACCGTTGGAGCCAGATGGTTGACTCAGTATATAAGGGGCCAATAATGGTCTTTAAAAGTGATTATTATTATATATCACAAGAAAATTCATAATTTCAAAATCAAATGAAATACAACTCAAAATTTCGGTTTAAACCTTAAATTTAATTAAAGTTAAAATCTTATGCTACTAAATATTATATACACCTAGTTTGCATTTAATTCAGTATTGCAATATTATAACAAAGTACATTTTAAAATTGTCAAACAAAAACTTTTCGCGGTTGGGACGTAACATATTTTATACATAGAAAATGACCTTTCTACGTCAGCAGATGTAATTGGAGCATGTTTAAATGCCGAAACTTCAGGGGGTCTATTATGAAATACATATATCCGAGTCGGATTTTTCCGTTAACGGATAAATCCGTCCTATTATGAAACTAAAAAGCAAAATCGAATCGGATTTTTCCGAACGCATAAGACAAAATCCGAGTGATATGTAGTTGACATATTTTCTTTTCGTTTGATCGTGTTTTGACATTTCTTAACATTCACAAGTAAAAAGTTATCACAATTTCAAAAATAATATATTTATAAAAAATAAAATAGTTATTAATAAATAATTGATAAAATCCAACAATGAACATGTAAGTTTTATTATTAGAAATAAGAATACATTTTTTTAATGCAACGGATTTAATAATGCGAATTCGTTATTCAGAACAACCAAAGTCAATCAATTTGAAATTTTAATTTCTTTTATGGAAAAAAACGAGGGGATAGTTAAAATTTTTTAAATGATCCTCAGTACAAGGAGACGGTAAATAAATTATGGGATGACGTTGTTATCCAGCTTAACGGCGAAGGCCCTTCATCAAAAACTGTAGCTGGTTGGAAAAAGTGAGGTTAAGAAACATTTATTTTAATTCAAAATAATATTAATATATTTTATATTTTATTAAGGTTTGGCAGGATTTTAAATACACAGTAGAAACTAAATTACGGGCCAACAAAAAATCCTATACCGAAACTGGAGAGGGACCTTGTAGGATTAAACGACTGAGTCCATTAGAGGATCGGGTTGATAAGATTTCGATCTTTCAGGGGAAATAGAAGGCATCAACGCGAGAGAATTTGGCTACGAAGATATACCAATTGAGGAGATTGAAGTTGTAGAACTCACCGAAGATATTAATGTAGAAACTCTGCCACGGATATCAACACCCCAACCTGCTACAACTGATAACAGACCTTCAACAAATACTACAGCAAATGCCGCTAAAAAAAAAACAAGGGAAACAGGAAAAATGCATCTCAAGCAACAAATTAAGTTGCAAGAAGCATTTTATAAAAATTGTGAAGAACATCAAAAACATAAGTTGAGAATTTTAAAAGAAATTCGTAACACCAATAAGGACATATTAAAATGTAAAAGAGACACTTTTCAGTTTAATAAAGAAAAATGGCTGTCTAAAATAAAAATGTTTATTGAAAAAAACAAAATGAAAATGGAACAATTGGAACTTCAAAGATTAGAATTAGAACTTAAACGCTAATAAAACTATAAATATTTTATTTTTTATCATTTATTCTACAATATGTACATATATACTAATAATTTAAGTTTACTTTAATTAAAATATAATGAATTAAAAAAATGTGATGAATTAAAAAATGTAATGACTAATGAAATAAAATTTGTTTTTGAATACTATAAACATATTAAATTTATAAACTATTTCTTATTTCATCTCGTATTCTTTTGGCTTCGGTAAATTTTTGGTAAATTTTCAGAATCTACTTCATCAATTGCATTTCGCTCGATATGTTCCTCCGTTTCTAATAGTTGTTACATTATATTTTATACATAAATTGTGAAGGAGGCAGCATACGTTCACAATTTGGGCGGCCTTTTCCGGTTTATAATGCAAGTTGCAACTCACGAGTATGTAGTAGACATCGCCAACGACCTTTTAGGACACCAAAAACTCGTTCTATTATAGAACGAGCTCTAGAATGTAGGGTATTATACCGAGATTCACGAGATCCTTCCGAAGTTTTTCTATATGGAGTCATGCACCAAGGTTGAAGTGTGTATCCGGAATCCCCTGATTGAATGTATATAAAAAATCAATTGTCTAAACCTACATAGATATATTTGTTTAATATTACCGAATATCCAAGAAGATTTATCACCAGATAAAAACGCCTCCTTCAGAATTGATGTTTTTACTCATATTCCAAACTGCTGAGTCATGTGAACATCATGTTGTAGTCGCATGTCTAAAAAAGTCAAATATATAGGTAATTAAAATATGATCTATATTTATATTTGATACCCAACAATTACTTACCATCATTACGTTTAGACTGTGGGTTCTTTTTCTATTAAAGAAATGATGCTCATTTTTATCTGGCCGGATAATACTAATATGAGTGCCATCTACACATCCAATGACACCTGGAAATCCAGTTTTGTTGAAGAAGAAATCTTTCGATTTGGATTTTTCTTCCTCTGACATTTTAAAACTAATATAATGTTTACACATTTTCGACTCTAATATGTCAAGAGTTTCACTAATTGCCACAGATACAGTTGGTTGAGCCATTCCTATTAAAAAATCTTGGCCTACGGCTTGTTGATAGGACCCTTCTGCTAAAAATCGCAGGGTAGTATGCTAATTTTAAAATTGGCGGTATCGCATCGAGTTTTTACGTTCTGTAAAATGTCGCTCTGTTTGACCAAGAATTACTTGAAAACATTATTTTGTAATTCGAAATAATTTCATAAGCCTAAAAATATTACAATAATAAACAACTATATGTAAATATATAACCGTATATAATATTTATATAATTAAAACTATCTGAAATTACCTTTTATTTGTCATATCAAAAGGATTTGATTCAGAGCGCAAACGCTTTCTCTGTATAGACATTGGTGTCACTTCATTTTCAGAATCTTTTTCACTTAAAGGAACTAAATATCCAATACTATATCCATTGATTAAATTCAAAACAAACAATGAAATTAATTCAAACAAAATATTATATTTTTTAATTAAACATGCTAAATTTTATATTAAATATTTTCAACACACGGTACTCAATAAGATGCTTTAAAAATAAAATTAATAAACAAAATCTAGCTGTCAAACTATTTTAAATAAAATTCTAACCTCAAATTAATAAAAAAAAATATGGTACTAACTTCAGATTTATTTATGTAAAAATCCGATAATACAAGTTTCATAATAGGGTAAATCCGTATCGAATCGACTCGGATATATTTCATAATAGACCCCCAGATACCGTGAATTGTTCGATCTCATGTGCCAGGATCTTCAAAAATAGTTTTAATGGTCTGTATTTGAATATTTTTAAATCAGTATTTTTGGATACGACAATTTTTAATTAGTTCACCGACAGGTGCACTAATTGCTTCAACTTTCCTGTTAGCTTCCAAAAACCAGTTTAATTGTTCCACTAAACTATTATTTGACTCTAGGCATTCTATTCAAATCACTTTTCAAAGTTGCTTTACCTCTTTTTTGTTTTTTAAATTGGGCGCGTTTTACTCAAGCACTAAATGCCACTAATGGGCCCACGGTGCATTACCCACATTCATTCAACCCATATTCATCTCGTTCACACAAGTACATTATACGACTTGCGCATTGCATAGCTCCATGTCACCCTGTACAGTGACATGGAAGATGAGTCATTCATGAGTTCTACATTCCAACAGAGGGTCATAGATGTTTTCAATTTAATTACCGATCGTAATCAGGAGATGAAAAATCCCTTTTGCTTTACCTAATATTGTCTAAGCAGTTTTAATGTAAGCAGAATCTTCGTCGTTTAGTTCCAAAATAATTTCTTTAATTTTTTCAAAATTTTCTTTATAATATGTCACTGCATTTAGCCAAGTCCCTCAGCTAGTGATTATTGGTTGAGGCGGCAACAATAGATTGGGAAATTTTGTTTTAAAAAGCACAATCCAATATCCCCAGTATCACATTGGATACATAATGGTATAATCTGGTTGGTATATTATTTTTTTAGAAACGATGAAAACACTGTGTTGTTCAGTTTCGCCAAAGCAATATCAGCAGCTAGCATTGCCATACACAAACCTTCGTTGAATTTCGAATAACTCGAGCTAGCCACTGATTCTTGAGAAAACGGCTGAGAATTTTTTTTCGTTCGTTTTTCTTCCAGTTCCGTATGTTTCTTACTATTGACGTGCTGGTCTGTCTACGAGAGATTTTTGGCTCATCGATACCGTTTTTCACATACTTTACAGTATAAAACTGCCCCGTAATACTCTTGAAAACATCACCGTATTCTTGAACAATTAATTTGGCTTTACTTTGAACGCTTTGTTTAATTTTGGGCATCTTAAAAATAATCAATCTTTTGCAAATGTCAAAATTTAAAACATAATATACAAATTCCTGAAGTGATCATCGATCCATCAACCAAAAATAACATACATATGTATTTTTCGTAGCGACATCTAGTAGTGAACATTATCTATAGCGGCATATTCAAATAGGAAATGTTCAGGTTATTAAATTGGATTGCCTACATGCAAAAATTTAAAGTGTTTCAAAAGAAGAATCGTATTTTTCTTTAATAGAGTATTCGTTAATTGCTAAAATATTTAGTAAAATATGTATTTATGGAGAAATTATGTACTAAATGAGGAAATATTTAAAAATATGTATTTATTCAGAAAAATGTAAATGACTTCATCATCGTTATAATGATTGTTTTAGTTCATCGCTGATTCGTTTCGCAGCTTAATGTAATTATTTAAATTAGTAATTAAATTTTTAATAAAATATTTTTACCAATAATTTTTGTTTTAAATTTAATTTTGCCTAAATACTCGTATAAACAGTGGATGGATTTATTTAGTCGTATTTTGCAAGATAATGGTATTTTGGAGTGAAAATAAAATTTAGAAACACCAAAAATAAATTTGTTTTGATAAAAACAAAATTGAAAATTAAATAAAGTTTAAAATTTGATTTTCATATGCAGAAATGGAGTAGGTCGTCGTGGTATTAAAACGTGTTTTGCAACAAAATGAAAAATAATACATACAATAAAATGTTGATATGTTTTATAGAATTGAATGGCGTATAAAATAAAAAAAAATAAGTTTTCCGGGAAAGTGAGAAAAATTATTTTGGTGGCCATTTTGAAAGTGAGAAACTTAAAGACGGTACTATTTTTGTAATCACTTCTTAATCCTTATTTCTTTATCTTTAAAACGAGCCACATTTCGTATTTTTCGGAGAACCATTTTTTTTTTTTATTTGCATAAATGCATCACCATTTTCAACAAATTAACAAATATTTCACCCTCTGTATCTTAAACAACAACAACAACAACAAATCCAGTTCGACAAAAAATTTTTTTACCTAGTACTACACATTAAAAACATAAAAATCACAAAATTAAAACATGACTTCCGGTTCCATATATTGAATTTGCGATTTCACGTATTTTTCACCATATATACATAATATGCATAAACAATAGTGGACGTCTCATTAATATTCACATTTGTTTATAAAATAAAAAAACAATATTAATGTAATAATGATAATGTACAAAAAAAACATAATTAGTAATCAGTTATTATACGGTCTTTCAAGACGTGGGGATGTAAAAAATAAACATTCCAACTCTGCGTTATAGCTGGCTACAAATAACCGTTCCAAAGTCCTAGCTGAGTAAAATAAATTTCTGAAAACGAAATACTTGCAAGAAACTCGTTACACATTAAAATTAATCGAGATATATCTGACTATGACCGTGCCATAAAATTTCGTAGTTCCCGTTCCATGGTAAAACGAATAGGCTAAGAGAGGTACCGAGTTATTAAAAAGCACAGTAATAATAAACAAAAATATTAAAATTTTCCGATACCAAATTTTAATCGAACTTTCCATGCACTCAAATGGAAACACACGAAAAATTATCTTGCATCAGAGCTAGACCATTTTTCGTGTATTTTACTATGTGAGTGCTTGGGAAAGTTGGCTAAAAATTTCTAGCGAAATATAATTTTTTTATAAATTTTCATTTGTTATAATTTAAGAAGACTAATAATTGCTTGATGTGGAGGGATTTATGTTTTTCTAAATACAATTTTTCTTGATTAGTGAAATGATCCTTGATTAGTGAAATGATCATCTTGCCCAATTTGACGGGCTGCATCTGATTAAAAAAATGTTGAATCAAAAAATACACCATTTGTTAATAGTTTTAGATAACATTTTGTTTGTTTGAAAGGCATTTTTTTATTCTTCGTTAGAAGAGATATACATAGTTTTTTTATATTTCTGGGTCAAGAGCATATGCAAAAAGTATGAGGGGGCATAGGATTTGCAGTTGATTTCTTAATAAATAAAATAGAACACCTAGAATAGGTGTGACAAAATGAACTGTTGTGTAAACATAAACAAAGAAGTTAATAAATCTTGTTGTGCAAGGTCTCACGGAATACTACAACCAATCAAATAAAAATTGAAAATAGCAATCTTTAACTAGTTCAATTTAGCGAGGCTCCCAAAAGCGAGTGATCAAAAGCAGCTGCCTTTATTGCCTATGCTTCAAACTGCCAGTGCAGCAGGTCCTTGTCATATGCTCCACAGTAACACCGAATGTGTACATAAAACAATGACTACAGAAATGACTATAAAGACTATAAAAACGTATTTTGCCTCTAATTCGTTGACACGATTCAGTAATAAAGTTTTGGCCTGATTAAGCTAGTTCACACTACTCTAAAGACGTAATAAATTGGTAAAAGACTAATCCAAATCAATGTTATCCTAAAGTGTCTAAACTGACCTGTTTTAGACGTATCAAAAAATTGTTGGCAATAGTGAAAATGAGAATGTAATAATATTACTGCCAAAGACACATTGGAAGTATAGAATCTCACGAAGAACTTCGAACCACATTTACTTGACTTTATCCGTAATAACAAAATTTGAAACTTACACCAATCCGAACGATTAGTGTAATAAAATTTCTGCATACCTCATGCATTAGAGGCGATAACAAGATATACTCGCAAATTTTGTTACTTTGCACCAGAGGAAGGCGACCAACTGTACACATTTTTGCGTTGAGCCATTTACGAACAAACATACAGAATCTTCAACGTACCTTTGCAAAAGAAAATTCCATTAACGCCTGTCGACTTCTGTGCAAACATAGGTCCATACTCCCGACATGAAACTGCGACCGACAATGGTGAAAATTGGTCACGATCTTAAAAAAGCGAGCACGTTCTTCTCTCACAAACAAATACATCTAGAGACATGGGCCCATCCTCGCAAAACTTCCCACAGCCAAATGACCACGTGCTAGTTTTTAAAGAGCGGGCTCGGCTGTGCAGGGTGTGAGAACTTATCGGCCAGCAACCAAATACGACAACATTGAGGAAGCTAATTGCCAGTCTGATTGTTTGAACTCTGTCGGGAAGTTACTGAAAACGTTGGTTGTCAATTCTGCTCAACAGACTTTAGATATAGTCAAAGTCAGACCCAAGAATAATTTGTTTTGTGACGAGTGTCATCTTGCCGCCGAGCAACTAAATATAGCGCATAGTGAAGTACAACAATGTTTAACAATCGAAAAACAAGGCTGATCTTGCTAGGAGGGCAGCTAAGCGGATTTGTAGACGGAAGTAGTGAGAATGCTGGAAGGCCGAGGTTCTAAAAGTACAACAACTCAGCAATGAGCGCAGTTCGCGTATAATTTCTTTAAAGAATTTATTGGATTGCACCATACTATCAGGCCTGCGTCAACCGCCATTCGGGTCCGCGATGATAAGTGTGTCAAGATCGACGCAGTACCCGACGCATGGAGTGAACACTTTACTGAGCTGCTTGGTGTTCATCAGGCGTTGTTCAGCAACCTCAAATACAAACTGCGGAAATTTGCATTGAGGATCTATTTCATGAGGAATTCATTAACGGCATTCACAGATTGAAGCGAAACCGCTCACCTGGGGTGGACTGCATTAATTCGAAACAGCTCTTGATGTTCGGGAACTGAAATGGCGAACTGAAATGATACCTGATAAATGGAAAGTGGGCGCGATAAGCCCCATCTTCATAAACGGAAACCGCTTGAAGTGTGAGAATTATCGCAGTATAGCCCTCCTTTGTATACTACTAAAGTACAATAGTACTTTTTACCAACTGTTCATTCAGACTATGATGCTATAATAGGCTAACATGCTTAACGTATTTAAAAATTTTGTCCAAAATTCTAAATAGGGAATATACGATGTTGAAATTTTAAAAAAATGTGATGTTCTAATCCGAACAGAAAATAGTAAGTTTGGATTACCAGTTGGCCAAAATTAGTTTAGTATTCACCAAAACTTCCGATTATCTGTGAAACCATCAATTATTTTAAAAGATGTTATGATCTTAAAATATCCGTTTTTCCAGATAATTTCATTACACATTTGGGCCATTAACTTAGGCCCAAATGTGTGAATGAGAATAGAACAAACAAAATCTGAGAGTACAGATAAATTCTTCCGAGAATTTTTACTTTTCTTATATTTTCAATTTAAAGGCAAAACAATTTGAAGAACACACAAAACAAAGTATAATATAGCTTTGATACATCATAAAAACAACCAAGAACAACCTTTTCTAGCCTGCGTTCTATTCATAAAAAGAGCATATTTTAAATACCCCCTTGAAGTTATCCCTGGATTTCATCCCAGGATTTTTTAAAAATACCTCTGACAATGGAAGCGTAAATAATCCATCCCAGACAGTTGGTACCAAAATACTCAACCCAGACTTTTTTAATATGTAAAATTTAATTATTGGAAAATAAATTGTTATGTGCAAATTTTTTAAAGGCTATTTTCTCTTTGCGATTAGGAAAGGACCATGTTAGTAACCATTAATAATTTTGTGACCGATGGAATTTCCGCAAAAAAAATATATGTGGCGCCTTTGCAAACTATTCAAAGACAACTAAAATCGAAAAAAAAAATCGTATGGCCAAGCTTTTATAGGGTCGGCTTTTTTCTTATATCGATTGAGTTTGAGGTCTTGTTGGCCACCACTGTGCCAGCGTTGGTATTTTTTTGACCGTTGGAATTTCCGCAATATAAATAAATGAGGTGCTTTTGCCAACTTTTCAAAGAAACGTTAAATTGCAAAAAATCGTATAACCAAGTTGTTATTGTGCCAGCGTTGATATTTTTTGACCAACTTTTACCTTACTTTCAACGATCGATAACAACTTGAACATACGATTTTTTGCAATTTTACGTTTTTTTGAAAAGTTGGCAAATTCACATATATTTATATTGCAGAAATTCCAACGGTCACAAAATTATTAAAGCTGGCGTAATGGTTGCTAACAGGGTCCTTAACCTAATCGCAAAGAGAAAATAAAAAATGGTGTTGGTACCATTTTTTATTTTCTCTTTGCGATTAGGTTAAGGACCCTGTTAGCAACCATTACGCAGTATATTTTTTTGTAGACGAAAAAGTCTGAAATGAAACACAGTGTAACCTCTGTATATCGGACACTTAAGGGACTGAGGAAATTGTTCAATTTATAGAGGTGTCCAATATACGGAAAATCGAAATAGTCTTCTGCTTTGATAAATTAAACAAATTAATTTTAGTACGTCTTCTACCATAGGACGTTCTTCTGCTTCCTCGAAGTTATTCTAGGAATCAATGTGCCCACATTCTTCTTCCATTAGTGCGTTTGAAATAGATTCATCAGTTTCCTCGCAACAAACAGCTACGGAATCCTCCGTTGATACATATTCGGCAAATTTCTTCACACTTAACGATCCTAATGCCTCATTGACGCTTATAACTAATTTCACGTCACAGGTTTCGATGGGAGTTTGAAGTGAAAATCCTTGAATGCTTTAATACATTGAGAAGTCACTAGTAAGAACCGAAAATGAATACTATAGAGGGTATTTGAGAAGTTTTTTTTTATAAAATTTTGTACTTGAATTGAAGGGGCTAAATGAAAGGGTCCAAAATAGAGGAGTGTTCAAAATAATGAAGTGTCCAATGTTGGAGGTTTTATGCATATAAATTTTATATGTATTTTTAAAAAGCTGGGATGGATTATTAACGATGGTGTTGTCAGAGGTATTTTTTAAAAATACTGGGATAACTTCAAGGTGGTGTAGATTGTAGAAACAACTCTCTTGAAATAAGTACAGGATTTTTAAAAAATAGCTCCAACAGCAAAAGAGTAAAAAACTATTAAAAATAGTTAGTTTTTATAGTTGACTCATCCCTGGGTTTTAGACAGCCGGCTCATCACAGATTTTCATCCCAGACGTTTCCCACGTAAGTTAAATAGCATCAGAGATCGCTGCACAATTCGTTTGGGATCTAGCCTATAGAGTCCCAAAAACAATTTTCCGATGAGAAAAGTCCACCAGACCTGCAAAACTTTCGCTAGGATATTTTGTTTATGTAATTATTTAAATTTTACTTAATAATAAAGTCTGGCATGAGTTGTTCTGTACCAAATGTATTCTTTGTATATGACAAAACGTCTGAGATGAATCGACTGTGTAAAATCCTGGGATAAACCAACTGCATTAATTAAAAAGTGTGGGATCGATTTTTATGCTTGTGTTAGAGGTATTTTTTTTAAAATCCTGGGATAAAATCGTGGGATTACTTAACGGGCGTTAGAAACAGAGGATAATTTAATTAAACGATTTAATTTCTACTTTATCGTGGTTCATAGAATGAAAACTACGATAAGAGATAAGATTTATTTCTAAGGTAATAACTGTTTTGAAACAACTTTGGTACAAAAATTGTAGGTTAATTGGTTAAGAAGTTTAAAGCGTGCAGTATGTTGAAGACTTCTGTGAAATTATGCGAATTACATGAAATTTGTATTTACGCCAGCAGAAAAACTCGGTTTACGATAAAAGAAAATTAAAATTTGTGAAAATAATTAGTCGTACAGTTTCAGTTATTTAAATTTCACCAGAAGCGTACATTCTTACAGTAATTTCCTTATATATATACCTACATATATCTGCAATAACATTGCCAATAAAACAGAAACATGATTGCATGTTTTGTATAACATCTTAAAGAAATTAACATAAATAAAAAGAGTCCCTGAAGAAGATCGTCCAATTTTTTTTTTTTTTTTGTATATTTTTTATAGTTTTTAGTTTTCATGATCATATGTGTGTTTTATTTAATTAAAAATTCACTTTATAATCGTTTGATCGACTTTGTTTTCTAACATGGTATTAAACAATCATATATAAGTATATTATATGTACAAGAGTGTATTTTATTGCATCGCGGTTAAAGTATATATGTATGTATGTACATATTCGTACAAATAAAATAAATGGTAGATCCATTTCATGTTCACATGCGCGCAAGTATAAACTAAATAACACAGCCAAACAACAACATCATCATCTTCAATCGTATCATCTTTATTCGTATGATCCGCGCGTACATACTACTCGTACATACTTATATATACAATTTGGTTTCAATTTATAGTTTTATATGCGAGAAATAAATGTTCTTACATTATTAATTAATTAAATGAATTGAACTTAATTAATTGCGCGAGATTTTTATTTTTATTTTTTATACTTCTTAAATTTGATTTTTATTTTATTTTGATTACAAAATAAAGTAAAAAAAAAAACTGGGAAAAATACATATAGGAATATGTACCTACCTAGGTATATACCGCATATGTATAACAAAATAAAAAACTTTGGTCACAAGAATTGATTGTAACTTTATATAATTTATATACGTGCATTGTAGAAATTAAAAAAAATAAAATAAATAAAATAAAATAAGATTATAAGTAAGTAGTAAGTACGTGCATGCACATTTTAAAATTTATTTTTACTTTTTTATGTTATTATTATTATTGTTTTTTTTTGAAATAGAAGATACTTGGGAGACACAAGAAAATTATAAGGAGATAATATAATTTAAGACGAAATGAAAATAAATATAAAAAATAACATTACTATATGTATACATGGCTAAAAGTGATATTATTGGTGATATAAGAAAATTAATTTGTTTTCTTGACAAAAAAGGTAAAAAATAAATCAAAATACTAGCATATCGTGTATATAATCGATCAAATAACTGGTGCGGATTTGATATAATTATATACGCGCTGCGGGCAATACAGATAATTGATATTAAAGTTTATAACCGAAAGATCAGGTATGGCACTATTACCACTTATGAGGAAGAACAATTAAAACGCCTATCCATTAAGCGGTCATAATCTCGCACATGATTCATACTATAAATAAACTATACTCTTGCTGGCAATTCAAGCTCAGGTATCCTGTAAATATATAAATTCAAAAATATTCTTGGGTTCCCCAGCTTCTGTCAGAGATCTTTACATTTTTTACTAACGTGCTATATTCTTCTCGAATTTTTATTTTGTTTCTTAATTTTATTTATTTGTTGTTAATGCCACCACAAGCGTACTCCCATGGGCTGTGGACAATAATCAGCCTTATTGTGGTTTTGGCCTCGATTAAATAGTTGACGAGAATTTGGGGATCGATTTCATGATCAAATTGACCAGAATGTTATAACGCGTGAAATAATGAATAGTGTGGATGGAACAAACAGATTTCTGAAATGAAACCAGCTTAACGGTGAAATCGAGCGAGTGTAGTTTTTAACACAAAACTTGTTAACCGATTGTGTAAGGTTCGGTTGTGCATGAAGTTAGATGATAATTTGTGGACACACGCCCACAAAAGTCAGCCAGCCCCAAGATAAAGACTCATTTTACAAAGACTTGGATGATCTAATGGGAACACGATGTTAGAATTGTAATTAGGGACTTTAATGCTGGAGCTGCGGCAGAATACAGGCCGACTTGTGTGAAAACATTGGTCCGTACTCCCGACGCAAAATTGATAATGAAGAGGGAATGATATACTATGCAATTGCTCACAATCACAATTGCTCACAATCAGCCAAATTGACCATGTGTTATAGTTTCTAAAGGGCCGGCTCGCGTTCTGCAGGTTCTGAGAAGTGAACAGTCAGCAACCAAATACGTGTAGGCAGCGATCAACATTTGGTTGCTGCAAAGCTACGATGGAAATATACTAAAAACTTCGGTTGTCAGTGCTGCTCACAGACTTTAGGTATAGTGAAAGTCAGCCCCAAGAATGACAGGTTTTGCCTTGCAGTCGAGCAACAAAATATAGTACTTTACACAACAACGTCGCCCAATTGCGAGGAAAAACAAGGCTGCTCTTGGCTAGGAGAGCAGCTAAGCGGATTTGCAGACGGAAGAAGTGAAAATGATGGAAGCCCCCGAGGTTCTAAAAGTACAACAACTCAGCAATGAGCCCTGTTTGCGTAATTTCTTACATCCATTCGGGACCGGGATAGAAACCTCTGTGTCAACATCGGCGTATGGAGTGTACACTTTACCGATATAGGGTCATATAGAGATTAAAACAAAAACGATCACTTGGACTGCATAAATTCGGAACTCTTGGTATTTGGAGGGGAGACCTTGTCGCCGCGATATGCCTATTCGTCTTGAAGGGAGACTGCTTGAGAGAATTAGCGTATGAGAATTATCGCGGTATAGGTCTCCTTTCCTTAGCATTCAAGTTACTGTCCTACATTATATTGGGTTGAATCACCTCTCGAGTGGAGGAGCTGGTTGGTGACTATTATGCACTGATCAGGTCTCTTCGCTACGGATGATTCTATCTAAATATTACGAGACGTCCACTCCTGTACATCAAGTGTTCCTTGGTTTTCGGCAGGCCTATTACCCGATCAATCGAGTGAGTTTGTGGTCAGCCCTGGAATATCTATATGAATACCAACAAAATTGGTACGATTCGGTAGAATGACAGTAACGCAGTTTCAATGCTGTGTTAAAGTTAAGAACAGGCAATCGATAAATGTTGCAGTTAACTCGGGTGTTCGGCCCTGTCACCGATACTCTTTTTCTCATGTTATGGAGTATACCTTTAGTAAAACTGAAACACCTCAACGCAACTTCTTATATCGCCAGTCCAATTAGGTGATTGCATATGCAGATGACATATACGTGGTTAGACTGAATAGGAACGGAGTAATGGGAATACTTGATCCGCTTGTAGAGTTTTCATCTTTTTTTGGAGTCCAGATCAATTAGTCCAAAATGAAATACATGATCTCTGGGGCAATTTCATGCGAGATTTTAGTAGTGGCTACTACACCTCGACATCCCCGATATTGTACATGAAGTAAGATCTTAGCGAGTGCGCTGGTTCGGTCAGGTTCTGCGTGCTGATCCAGATCGAATTTTGAAGCGATCTTTGAAAGGAGGAGCTACCATATACGGTAGGCGCAGAGGTCATTACAGGCTATACGATAGCTTCACGATGTATAGAGAACATCATGGCTTCTTCAGACTGTCTAAAACAGTATGAAAACCAAGCTCAGGATTGAACCCGTTGGAGCCAGATTGTTGATCCAGTAAAGGGCCAGTATAATGGCTTTTAAAAACTGTTTTTATTATTTTCAAATTTTTGAATCTCTAGCACGAAGAAAATTTCGAAACAATTATTTTTCCTTGATCTCAATTCGAAATCTTAATTCTACCGACCGTTAAAATTTGACGTGGTTTAACAAAATTTTAATTAAAATATACTCTGATTCCGAAATTTTTTTCAATGTATTTTTAATTATTGGTGTCTGGAAATTAATATTTCATCCAACAATTTTATAGATCGATGATTAGAGTAGAAACTTCGGTTTTTACATTTAAAAATATTTTTGTTTCAAGATTCTTTAAATCCAGAACTGTAAATGTATGAGATATGAATAGATTCAAAAGTAAAAATTAAAATATTGAATTTTAAAAATTTTCAGAATATATATTTCAAGTTTTTGTTCATATAATAGTACAAAAAATTCAATTATTCGAGATAAGATCAGATAAGATTAGACGTACATTACCACTTCATCGTATCCAAATCTTAACATGTTGCCAAGCAAAGTATCTCGAACATTGAAGAAATACTAATGGTTGTGAAGGAGTTTTATTGTCTTAACAATTAAAAGAAATTAGAATATTATTTAACTAGAAATTCAATCTACTTGGGCTGTGCTGTACTAAAATATTTGTAGTCGATCCAAAAGTAATATGCATTTTACCCGTTTTTGATATATGAAAACGTAGTCGCCCCACTCGTGTACTGTGTATTTGTTTAGGCCAAAATTCTAAATCGGGTACCAAAATTTAAAAATTAATGTCAAATTCTTCAATGTGTGTTTGGATTGCCTTCAATTTCTATAATAACATTTTTTAACATACTAAAATGTCAAATTTGAAGCGACTAGTTGGTCAAATGTAAGTTGACCAAATGTTAAATTTTTAAAAACGATTGTTTTGTATCGACGCGGTACTAAAATTTAAAATTGCGAAATTTTTAAAATCGAATTTCGATGAAGATCGTTAAATTTTGAAATGGAATTTTATGAAATTTAATTTTGGGCATTTGTTAAATTAAAAAAAAAATTAAATGATAAAATTTACCGAATACCTGTTTTGTAAAATTTTACAATTTCATATATGTATAGATAATTCTAAAATTTCATTTCGTTTTATAGAGTTATGAAAATTTTGATAATTTGTGGACTTTACTGGTACATATACCTGTGAGGAGTTGCAAGATCTCCGATCGGGTGCGTTCCCAGGTCACAGATAGGGCCCTACCGGCACTCGTTTAGCTCGTCAAACGTCCGGAGTACTTCAGAAGTGGGAAATTGGGCTACTGATTCATAGAGTTACTAGTGTAGGGAGTTTTTCCAAGGAGAAATGGGAGCTACAAGTCAGTTTGTGCTGTTAGAACGAGAAACAACTGTATATGAGGCAGGTAGTGGGAACATAGACACATTTAGGAGAAGCCATATGTTTCATAGATCGCCTCCCAATATTCAGGGCCAGAGGACAATAGATTAACTAGACGTTAATGTCTGTAGATGACGAAGTTTCAGATTCACTATCGGATATTTACTAGCTTGATACCTGATGCTCTTATTCGGATGGGTAAGAAAATTGATCTCAAAGTTATTTGAAAAAATGCTACTAACGAAATTGAAACCGCAGTATTATAAGAACGGCATATTATTTCACACCATCAATTTGGGTTCCAAAACCAACATGGTACCACAGAACAAGTACACAGAATTGTAAATAGAATCAAAAACACCTTCGAGGAAAAAAAATATTGTTCAGCTGCCTTCTTGGACATTGTACAAGCTTTTAATAAAGTTTGGCATAATAGGTTTTATATACAAAATTAAAGGAGTTCTACCGAAGAAATTTCACTCAGTTCTGTAAAACTATCTCTTTTAAAGGCAGTAACATGGTTAAACAAAATAATGCAACCAATTGTTTAAATGATATTAACGCAGGTGTCCCATAAGGCAGCGTTGTAGGACCAATATTATGTAACCAACAAAATAGTCATATCAACCTTTGCCGATGATACGGGCGTCCTGGTGTCACACAATAATCCCGAAACTGCCTCAAAGGAACTACAGACTCATCTAATCAAAATCGACAACTGGATGAAGATATTACGCTTAAAAGTGAACGAAAACAAATCAACTCACGTCACATTCAAGCTAAATAGACGTACTTGCCCACCAGTGGAATTAAACGATATAAATATTAACTTTCTATATGTACATATATATTCGTACGTTTCGAGGATTTCCAATTTGTTCTTCTTTTCGTAATTTGAATCGAGTAAATGTGAAATGCATCAGTAAGAGAAAATACTTTGTATGGTAAACTAGTGCAGTTTATAAAAAGTTTTTTGTACATTGTGATAAATAGGTCCTAATTAAAAAATTGGTAAAAAAGTAACAGTTTTAACTTTAGTGGAAAAATTGGAAATTATTGAACATTTTTGTAAAGGGGCTAGTGTTACAAATTTATCGAAAAAATACAATGTTGTTAAGTCCACTATTTGCGCAATTAACAAAAAATGTGAAGCAATTTTAAATGCGGTGAACACTACTTTTATAGGGCCTGGTAAGAGAAGAACCCTTAAACTATCAAGATATCCTAAAATGGAGAAAATATTATATCGTTGTATTCTTCGGCAGCGCGATGAAAATTTCCCTATAAGTGACGATATGCTTAAAGCGAAGGCTAAACTTTTACATAGTCAAATAAATGAAAACGAAACCACTTTCCATGCAAGTGATGAATGGCTACAGCGTTTTCAAATTCGTTTTGGTGTGCTATTTCTGAAAATTACTGGGGAAAAGTGGTCCTCTCAACCTGAGCTTGTGGAACAATTTAAAAGGAAATTGCAAGCCAAAATGATTGAACTTGATCTGTCTGTAAACCAAATTTACAATGCAGAAGAAACGGACTTGTGCTGGAAATTTTTACCAGAAAAAACATTAGTTTAGTCATTAGAAAAGAATGTACCTGAAAGAAATAATATATTACTTTTCTAGTATGTACTAATGCAAATGGCCTCCATAAATTACGACCGTTGGTAATTGGAAAAGATAAAAATCCACGTTCATTTAAAAATTTTAACTGTCCGTTCCGACTACAAACATTCTAAAACTGCGTGGATGACAGCTACAATATTTAAAGGCTGGTTCCATAAATCATTTGTACCACAGGTAAAAAATATTTTTAAACCAATGAATTTAAATTAAATTCTTTATCAATTTACGAACATTTTTGAAAAGCAAAAATCTGCCAGTAAAAGCTCTTTTATTGTTGGATAATGCTCCATCTCATCCACCTGAAAACGATTTAAAATCAGACGATGGATGCATAATAACAATGTTTATGCCACCAAACGTCACACCGCTCATTCTACCAATGTAATAAGAATAACAAAACATTATTATCGTACTAGTTTATTAGCTTTAATAGTGGCTAATGAAAATGATATATCGGAGTCGCTAAAAAAGTTAAACCTTGAAGATGCTATTCTTTGTTTAAGTGCTGCTTGTGAAAGATTTAAGCAAAGTACCATCGCAAAATGTTGGAAAAACATATTAAATTGTGTTGGCGATATGGAAAATCCAGAAGACGATGTTCCTTTAAGTGTTTTGAGAAATCGATGGAATGCTGAAATTATCACAGCAATAGAGCAAACTATCGAAAGTCATTTTTTATCCTCAGGTTGGGGAAACTATTGAAAAACATTTATCTTGTTGCAGAAGTCAATGCATGGAATGCAGATGTGCATATTGAAGTACAGGATGAAAATATCGAAGGACGCGATATCGATAGTGACATTGACATTATTCCCGAGCCGAAAGAAAAAATTCAAAATATTCAATAAGGCTTTACAATGGGCGGAAGAAGATAGGATGAATTTAAACGAAATAATAGTTTTGCGAAATCTGAGGGACAGAGCCTTTTTAAGAAACTTGAAAACAAATAAACGCCAAACAAGAATTACTGAATTTTTCCCCTAATAAATTATGTATTATGGACTAATTTTTTAAATGTATGTAATGTACATATGTAATAATTTAAATGCCGAACTGAATTTTATATTGTGATATGTGTAAATGTAATGAATTGAACTTGAATTAAATAAAAGAATAATCTTTCATTTATATATTTGTAATATTTTAATAATTATGAAAACCCAATCACTGTAAACTTGTGAACATCGGAATTTCAAATGAAACAAATCTACTCCCGCAAACATGAACAATCTCGTTAACATGAACTTGCTTGGTTATATTTTGTTCAGGTTATCGCGAGTATACTGTATACACGATGATCTTGGAATTAAAACTATTAAAGAAACCATTAGAGAATTCAGTTCGAAATATTACTCAAAACTAGAGGCACATCTCAATGAATTGGCAAGGGATATATTAAAACAGCCGCTATTTAGGCGACTGAGAAGAGCAGATCCACTTGGACTGATGAACCTGTTGAATTTATTAAATGTTTAGGTTTTACATATAAATGTAATTTATTTATGTATTGTTTCATCTCTTTTTTGATTTATTACATATAGGACCAAAACTAAGTTATAAAAAGTATTTAAATGTTTTAAAATAAAAATAAAACAATAAAACAAATCCAAATATTATGACATGCTGTGGTGAAATCATCTTATCAGTTTCTTATCTCGTAAAACTTTTGTTCCTATATATGCTTAAAAAATTAAAGAGAATTAAGAAATATCTGTGATCAGAAAGGATCAGAATCGATATTACCATCGAAAGTAATATACTGAAATAAAAGAAGCAGTGAGGAAGCTTAAAACAATTCAAAAATACATTTCTAAAATCGACAGGATTTAAAATAGTTCAGTTTTAAATTTTCAATCAATAAAATTTAGTTTCAATTATAACTAAAAATAATCGTGGTTTGCAACATATCGTTCTCATTATAAAATTTTGTGCAACTATTAGGACCTTCAAATTAGAATACTAAATTCCATCCCAAACAAGTTAAGCCATACTAAAGTTTTAATATTACATGCTAAAACGCTTATCGATTGTGACTCCTAAGTATTTAAACGACTCAACTACATCTAAAACTTTACAATAGTCTGAACATGTAACACTATTATTTAAACAGTATGAGGAATGATATACAACATCAGTTGGATTAGACACGACTCCAGATAATTTAATACATAGAATATTCGTTTGAGAACTGAGAACCATGTAGTGTAGGTCAAACCAGCGTCTCAGAATTCGAAGATCGTTATTAATCTTCTGGACATTAGTATCACTATCCCTGGAGCTATAAACCATCGCTACATCATCAGCAAAACCAACTGAATGCCCATCTAACTTTAGTTCGAAAAAAGAATTAATATAGATCAAGAATAAGATAGGTCCTAAGACTGATCCCTGTGGCACTCCACACTTACTTTTCTAAATTCACCAATACAATTCCCAATTTTTACCGCCTGATGTCTGTCAGAAAGGTAAGACAGAAACCATTTGTTTGCAATGCCGCGTATCCCTGCTTTATCTAGCCTCAATAATAATAAATTGTGATCAACAGTTTTTCAAATAGTTTAGAGAAAACGGAAAGCAGAGAAATTGGGCGATTGTCACCCAAACTAAGTGTATCTCCCATTTTATGTAGTGGTATGACCACAGCTTTCTTTAAGACATCAGGAAAAACACTGGTTGACATACTAAGATTAAAAATACAACTAAGAATGGCTGAAAAACGCGGTCCAACATATTTGATCAGAGAGTTACTTATTTTATTATATCCGCATGCTAATGAAATATTTAACGAGTTAATGGTATCAAGTACCTCACAGCTATCAGTTGGATTAAAGAAAAAAGTTTTCTCTTGTGTCTTTTTGAATAAATACTGGAATTCTTCTAATACCACTGGATTTACACACGAAATAGTATCTTTAAGAACTTCAGCAATGTTGACATATTTATTAAATTCATTATTATGAGATCTGATGGTTTCAATAGTAGCTTCAAAAATGGCCAGATAATTTATAATCTTAAACCTCCGCATTTGTAACCAGATTGGAGTTAACATTACACAAAAAATGTGATCAATAGTGGTCGAAGTAGTATCAGTAACTCTAGTGAAGTCTTGGTCTAGCGAAGTCAACCCAAAGGAAGACATCATTTGAATATATACACTAACATTAAGATTCGTAAGATTATGCTCTGAAATATCAATATTTAAATCACCAATAATAATAAGATTTTTATTTCTGATACTATTAAGATAAGTCGCAAATTCATCCATAAACTCCAAGATTGAATAAAAGTGAAAACGATATACGCAAACAACACACAAAAACTCTAAGAGTCGATTAGAATATTTAATTTCAAAACGTCAGCAGTTTTTAATGTTTTAGTAACAAAATTGATATTTAGACCAGATTTCACATAGCTTATTATACCTCCGGAGGAGTAAGAATTGTTACAATCAACCAAATTAAAATTAGGAATCTTATTAATAGAAACCTCATTACTTACGAATCTTTGTCTCTATAATCTCGGTTCAATGTTTGGCAGATAACTATATATGTTATTCTGACATCCATTGAGTATCTTGCCATATTGCTACTGATGCTTTTCTCGTTTTCCTCTTGAGCCAGCCCATGTGGTTTGGCCGAATTTGATCGCCTTCTATTATCACGTTTCCATAGATCACATTTTGTCTTTTCCTTATCTTGTAGTTGGCAATTTTCTCATTTAAGAGTATAATAGGAATCATGCCGGCCAAAATAGGAACGGCATTAGTTGACACTGTTCTGTATGCCTTCTGTACTAACTAGTGTACGCCGATGGTGGCAGTTCATTCTGTCTCCCCATGCCGCGCACGCGTATGTTAATGAAGGATACCACAAGACCCTCGTATATTATTGATAGTGTTCGTTGCTTGAGGCCCAAGTTCTCTTTAAAAACTCGTTTTAGCACAGCGAAAACCATCTTACTATTTTCCGCAACTGTTTTGATGTTAAGTGACTCCAACCCGTTCATCGAAATCAACTCCCAGCCATTTAACAGTTTTCATCATCATAATTCTTTGGCCATTTATGGAAACCAATGATGGTCTCCTATAATGTCCAGTGAACCTTTATGTTTAAGTATACCTTATCGTCCGCGAATGCTACTTCTTGGACTTCCTGATTCATGCTTCCGTTGAAGACAATATTCCAAAGGTGTGAACCAAGGATGGAAGCTTGTGGACATCCTTTGTTTTTCAAGTGTGCCATGACTTGAAATAACAGTGGCTTTTTTTCAGAAAAATAGTTGTTTAGGATGTTATAGAGATTTCGTGGGCAATTGAATCTCTTCCGCTCCAACAAAATGATGGGCCACCACAGGCTGTCGAACGCGCCAGATACATCTAGGAATACTCCAAGATTGTACTTTTGGTACGACTCTTGACCATATTGATAATGTTGATAAATGGGTATTTTCTCTGAAGCCAAACAGTTTGTTACTATCGGTACCAGTTTTTTGAAATATGTCCATTAACCTGACGACAATTAGCTTTTCGAATAATTTACCAAGGACAGGCAACAGCATGATAGGTCGATAAGATTTGGGATCGGTTTGACACCTATCTCCAGTTTTTCTAATGATAACTAATTTACCATTTTTCCAAGCTTTGGCAAATATTCCTTTACTACGACAAGTATTCATAAAGTTCGTGATACAGGGCCGTACAATAGGCCAACCACGTTGTATCACTTCGACCTCGATGTTGTCTAGGCCTGGCGCTTTACCATCTTTCATAGACATTTACCAGCTTTCAAGAATGTTTTTAGTCCACCACTGCTCGCACCAGGGTACTAATTAACTCATTCGTTTTCAATTTACCTATGCTGAACTGATAGACAAAGCCCCACGGTTTAGCATTACCATGCTCCGTGATGAACTATTTTAGGGTCATTTGGCTTTTGTCTCTAATATTTTTAAAATATGCCTTACGGTCTGCCGCATAGTTAAGCCTTTTGCTTTCCCGAGGATCGGGATTTTTATCTCTTTGATATAACTTGCGCAACTTACGAACAAATTTTCTATATTCGGTTAGGTCAGGAGACCACCAAGACAATTTTGACTTGCGAGCACGTTTACGTGGAATAGTAGCGCTACAGACTTTGATAATTAAACTAGTTATTGTTTGTTCCACTCGATCGATATCGCTTTCGATCGAAACCTTCAGGTCTTTTGCTAGGCTTTGCCAGATGTTAATTAACTGGCTGTAAAAACACTCCCAATTGGCATTCCTTAAGGCATACCGAGGAACTTTCTTTGATGCTGTGGAATTGTGGAATCATTATGTGTGTTCTCCGAGCCCAAGATCGATACAATTACTCTGTGATCATTTGATGTCCAATTTTTACTTAATATTCTCCTTAACAGATCGCCCGTCATGAGAGTGAGATCAATATTTGACTCTCCATTGTGAGAATATGTACTTGGCTGCCCCTCGTCATTTATACCGAATAGGTTATTCTTGCTATGAATTCTTCAACGAGGACTCCTCTCTCGTTTGCGTCCTTATTGTACCAACGTTTAGACCTAGCATTGAAGTCGCCAGTAATGATAATAGGATGGTCTTTTAGACCATCCATGATTTTAACGAGTTTACTAGCATATTCCACTGGATCGTCTGAATATTGGAAGTAAATACTGAGAAGGTAAAACTTTCCTAAATTAGATCTCACCTCGACACACACAGTGTGTGACGCAGTACTGTTAAATTTTAAGAACCTCAGGATCGTTACTGAGGCTGCCAATCGCTGCTTTAATATTTTAATATTTGTTTCCACTGATTATCCTTGTCTACGTGGTCATTCCCCCTAATACCGCTAGAACCACGTATAGTTCCTGCATGCAGAGTATGTCAATTGCTTGTTTTTCAATGGATTGTCTGACCTCATGCCCAACTGCTTTGGCATTTTGCATATTCAGTTGGGCGATCTTCAATCGATAATTATTTTTATTTTTAATTGTCATAGACAGTTCGCTTCATCATTAGGTTCAAAGCCGTTTTGTATGAGGTACAAACTTTACTACGTGACGAACGGTCGAAAGCCATGCCCATTGTCGCCGCAGTGACAACAAATGTGGTGTTGTTCCTTACAGAACTTGGCAATGTGTCCAAATGTCTGGCATTTGTAGCATTTTATCAACCTGATGAAGTCTGATACTCTACATGAGGATGTACACGACGATAAGACATATTGTAGTTTAGTTTGATTATCAAATATTTCATATTTTTATTTCGTTTATGGATTTTTTATTTACATTAAATGAACGCTTTTATAAGTAAATAGACTACACCAGATACTTATCCCCGAGGGTAGAATAACTACCACTAGAATAATTTGTAAAACTTTGAACTAGCGTCGCAAAAAAGATTGTAATGACCTTGTACATTTTAATTTTAATTTTTCTCAAAACATTGGTTTTGTCTCTAGCGTACTCTAGACCTGAGACGACGATTAGTTAAGACTTAAAATATGTAATAATTTTATCTTAAGATTTGAATACTTCTTGTTAGTTTCTGTTGAAGAAAGATTCAAGAATAAAGCCATTGGCAGCATTTAAAAAAAAATTCTAATTTTGACATTGGATTCATCACTGGCAGTTGCTTTATAGGTGCTGCGTAATGTTTTGTTTTATAAAACCTTGCTTTTGTTTAATTATTATCACAGATATAATTACAAATGAGAATATATATAATAATAACAGTGTTAAAGGCCATTACTGGCCCCTTACTGAATCAACAATCTGGCTCCAACGGTTTCGATCCCGAGCATGGTCTTCATACTGTCTAAGACAATCTGAAGAGGCCAAGTCGTTCTCTACACCGTGGAACCATCGTCGCCTGCAACGACCTCTGCGCCTACCATATGGTGGCTCTCCTTTCAGAGATCGCTGCACAATTCGTTCCGGATCAGCACGCAGAACGTGCCCGAGCCAGCGTACTCGCTGAGATCTTATTTCATGTACAATATCGGGGATCTTCATCAGATCTCTGATCTCGATATTGTACAGAGCTCGGTAGGTACCATCTATTTCGCGTTTTGGGCCGTAAATCACACGCATGACTCTTCTCTCAAATGTAAGGAGCCATCTCTCGTACTCATCCGTCAGCGCCCAACTTTCACATCCAAACATAACAACGGGCCTGATCAACGCTTTGTAAAGCTTCAGCTTCACGGCACTTGATAAGTGTTTAGATTTTAGCAGTGGCCTTAGAGGATACAAAGAACGACTGCCAGCTGCCAGCCGCACTTTAACATCCTCACCCACACTGTTATCGTGAGTGATAAGAGAACCCAAATATTTGAACCTCCTCACTCCCTCAAACGTGTGGTGGCCACTACTAAAATCTGGTGTGCCATTGTCCCTAAAACCAGAGATCAGGTATTTCGTTTTGGACTCATTGATCTGAAGTCCAACTGAAGCTGAAAACTCTACAAGCGGATCAAGTATTTCTTTCACTCCGTTGCTATTCAGTCCAATCACGCATATGTCATCTGCATATGCAAGTACCTGATTGGACTGGCGATATAAGATGTTACGCTGCGGTGTTTCAGTTTTACGAAAGATGTACTCCAACATGAGATTAAAGAGTATCGGGGACAGAGCATCTCCCTGCCGAACACCCGAGTTAACTACAAAACTTGTGGATAGCCTGTTCTCAACTTTAACACAGCATTGGGACTGCGTCACTGTCATCCTACATAGTCGTACCAGTTTTGTTGGCATTCCTAGGTATTCCAGAGCAGACCACAAACTCTCTCGATTGATCGAGTCATAGGCCTGCCGGAAATCCAGGAACACCTGATGTACGGGGATGGATGTCTCATAATATTTAGATAGAATCAACCGCAGCGAAAAGACCTGATCGGTGACTGATCGATTCGGACGAAATCCGCCCTGATAGTCACCAACCAAACCCTCCGCTAGAGGAGTGATTCTATCCAATACAATGTATGACAGTAACTTGTACGCTGTGCAAAGGAGAGCTATACCGCGATAATTCTCACACTTCAAGCGGTCTCCCTTCTTGAAGATGGGGCATATCGCGGCCACTTTCCATTCGTCAGGCATTACTTCGGTTCGCCATACTAATCGAATAAGGTCGAAAAGACAGTTCAACAAAGTATCCCCTCCGAATATCAAAAGCTCCGAATTATTGCAGTCCACTCCAGGTGCCCGGTTTCGTTTCAATCTCTGCATGGCTTTAGTGAATTCCTCATGGGATGGCTCCTCAGTGCAAATCTCCGCAGTCTGTGTTAGAGGTGGCTCAACTAATGAGGTGGTAATGATAATAGGATGGTCTTTTAGACCATCCATGATTTTAACGAGTTTACTAGCATATTCCACTGGATCGTCTGAATATTGGAAGTAAATACTGAGAAGGTAAAACTTTCCTAAATTAGATCTCACCTCGACACACACAGTGTGTGACGCAGTACTGTTAAATTTTAAGAACCTCAGGATCGTTAATATAATAATATTTTAATATTTGTTTCCACTGATTATCCTTGTCTACGTGGTCATTCCCCCTAATACCGCTGGAACCACGTATAGTTCCTGCATGCAGAGTATGTCAATTGCTTGTTTTTCAATGGATTGTCTGACCTCATGCCCAACTGCTTTGGCATTTTGCATATTCAGTTGGGCGATCTTCAATCGATAATTATTTTTATTTTTAATTGTCATAGACAGTTCGCTTCATCATTAGGTTCAAAGCCGTTTTGTATGAGGTACAAACTTTACTACGTGACGAACGGTCGAAAGCCATGCCCATTGTCGCCGCAGTGACCACAAATGTGGTGTTGTTCCTTACAGAACTTGGCAATGTGTCCAAATGTCTGGCATTTGTAGCATTTTATCAACCTGATGAAGTCTGATACTCTACATGAGGATGTACACGACGATAAGACATATTGTAGTTTAGTTTGATTATCAAATATTTCATATTTTTATTTCGTTTATGGATTTTTTATTTACATTAAATGAACGCTTTTATAAGTAAATAGACTACACCAGATACTTATCCCCGAGGGTAGAATAACTACCACTAGAATAATTTGTAAAACTTTGAACTAGCGTCGCAAAAAAGATTGTAATGACCTTGTACATTTTAATTTTAATTTTTCTCAAAACATTGGTTTTGTCTCTAGCGTACTCTAGACCTGAGACGACGATTAGTTAAGACTTAAAATATGTAATAATTTTATCTTAAGATTTGAATACTTCTTGTTAGTTTCTGTTGAAGAAAGATTCAAGAATAAAGCCATTGGCAGCATTTAAAAAAAAAATTCTAATTTTGACATTGGATTCATCACTGGCAGTTGCTTTATAGGTGCTGCGTAATGTTTTGTTTTATAAAACCTCGCTTTTGTTTAATTATTATCACAGATATAATTACAAATGAGAATATATATAAATAATTTTATTAAAATTCTGAATGTTCCGTCTATTTTTCATTTTAATGGATTAATTACTCATTTCCACTTTGGTTTATTTTTCTTCAAAAACCACAAATAAAAAGTAAAAATATTTTTGTCATCTCAATTTCCGTTCCTTCTTCATTTGAATGAAAAAAAAAAAAAAAAAAAAACGGTTTTTACTAAATTACTTTACTTTTAAGAAAAATTATGTTAATTAATCTTAATTTTTCGCTTTTCTTGTTATTTATTTATTTTTCTAACGCAGTACAAAAAAATAAAATAACGAAAATAATTAATAATTTTTTATTTCTTTTTATGTAAACGCAAAACAAACAAAACAACAAAAATCACACAAATTATGTCAGAATTACAAAATACATGACATATGGTTTGTTGTTCGAACAGCCAAATTGATACGATGATGAATGAGCTGCGCGAGAGATGTGATATGTGAAGATGATGCGGCGATGAGTTTTTATTTTATGTTATCTTATGTTATGTCTATAAATACGAGTATATACAGAGATAAATTGAAAATGTTGCAAATGACAGAATATATACGTATAGAATTTTTCCAATTAACACTTTTTTTATTTGTTTCTATACGTATGTATATGTACATACTACATATATGTATATCGCGTCTTATAGATTAGCTAACGTATGGTCATATATTGTTTTTAACTTTCTAGTTTTTTTTTTTTAAATTGAGAGAAGAAAATTTATAATCGCGCATCTTATTTTGTACAAAACAGCATTGTAAATAGAGATTTTGATTGGAGACAAGAAATCGTATTACTAAATAAGAAATTATCTCTACAAGTAATATTTGTCTTATAGATGTGAAATGAATTTTCCGTATTTGTAACTTGGGTGATGCGCGATGATAATGTTTGCAAAAAAACAAAAAACAAAAAAAACAATATGTCGAATGGATAGCAATTTACCTATGTATATATATAGCAACTGGGCGATCGTTATTGCAAAACAATTAAAGAGTCACATTCAAAAAATTGTTTTTATTTTCGCTGTGACGTACACACATTTATAAGACATCGATACCGTTAATTCGCCATCTTCATCTGCGATTATTTTGTTTCATCATTTCTCATCTTCTTTCGATTTTGTAACTTCTTTTTGTGTTTTGTTGTTGTTGTATTAAATATAAGAAATGAATCAAAAAAGTAAATCAAGATCAAAAGAAAAGAAATAATTAATTAAATAATTAATTAATTGATTATTATTATTGTTTTAGATTAATTGGACAATTTAATTTAATTTTATGTTATTTTAATTTATGATAATTTTGTTCCGTTCAATCTTAAAGTGCGAAATTATCAATTTAACGCAGATAAGTTTTACTTTCAGCCTCTCGTATAACATATTGTATTATGTAAAGTATATTATGTATAAAGCTGTTCGCGCAGTATATCTGTATCTAATTTCATGTGCGTGATTTGATTCAAAGAGAAAACAAGATTATATCTTTATTTGGATATATATGATAATTAATGAGTTTATCGTATATAAGTATATATGTAATGTTTATAAATTATTTATTTTAACTTTGGATTTTTGTTATTGAGATATGTTTTGATGTTTGATGAATTTTAAAATCTCACATGAATTATGTAGGTCGCGCGGTCTTAAAATATGTACGTTAATAAAATATATAGTGCTAACCGTATTTATTCGATCTATACATGTACAGTCAATATAAAACAGCCGTTGACATCTGTCAATATAAGCTTAATAATATTACATGTTATAAATTATTCAGATTTTATACTAAATATACAAATTACTGGGAGTGTACATATTTTTTTGCAGTGTACATATAAAATAAATTCATGTATAAATGTATTACTTAACCACAAAAACCAAAGAAAAGTGTCCATATAGACCCTAGCATTTTTGAATAGTACACTTGGACCTTTCCAAATTGGTGCTATACGTTAAAAAGGGTTGAGCTCCGCTGATAAATTTAGAAAATATGACCAGAAATACGCAAATCGTATATGTATACGTTTTACTCAAGCCCAAAAAACTCAGAGGATTATCCATTTAGACGCGCTAACACTTTTGAATAGTGGACACTTAAACCTTTCCAAATTTGTACAATATACATAACTATAAATTGAGTTGAGCCCCGCTGGTAAAGCTCGAAAATTTGGCGATAGTAAAGGGTGTCCCAAAATTAACGCAAGATTTGAATTAAATAGAAAACACAGTTTTTAGTCTTCAGATTGTGATTTTTTTATTGAATCATAAAATACATAGGATAGGGTTATTTGTGGAATATCACATCGGGTAAATGGCCTCCACAGCTTTGCTGGCACATACGCACTCTTTTATCGAAATTCTCCATGACATTTTTGCATAAATGTGGCTGAATTTCGTTGATGCAGCGTTTAATTTCCTCCTGTAATGTACGGGTGGTTGTGGTCTTGTTGACATAGACCTTTGACTTCAAATAACCCCATAAAAAGAAATCTAATGGTGTTAAATCACAAGATCTTAAGAGGGCCAATTCTGATCACCGAAACGAAATAATCCATTCAACGAACTCTCTTCGCTGTGCATGGGCATTAGGCTTCAGTTGTTGTGTTAATTGAATTTTGTAAGCATGAAGACACAGATCTTTAGTGAGTATACGCTACAGAGAGCTTCTTGAAATTTGCAATTCTTGTCCACGACGCCGAATTGATGTTCCCGGATTTTCACCAACACTCTCAAGCACTGCTCAATTAATTTCTTAACAGTTGACGAAGTTAACATACTATTCCGACCATATTTTGTATGAAATTTTCGAACTGCGGCTGCCAAACTTTCATTATTTTTAAGATATTCTTCAATAATGAAAATACGTTGTTCTATCGTGTAACGCCACATTTTTACTAACCCTAACCCCTCAGGTGTCAAATTTTTTTTTTTTGGGTGCTGCCAATACTTTACAAGTCTTCCGTTAATTTGGGGACACCCTTTATATGAATTAGACAAACCGTTTATACACGTTTTACTCAAGCACAAAAATCTCAGAGTTTTTGCCATATGGCACATACATATATTTCTGAATAGTAGATACTAGCAACTTTCCAAATTTGTACAATACGTTGCTTTAAAAAGTTCACTATTCAGAAATAGTGTCTATATGGTTAGGTTTTTGTGCTCTAGTAAAACGAGTACATACGATTTACAAAATTCTCGTCAAATTCTCAAGATTTATCAGCGGAGTCCAATCCTATTTATATTAATGTCATATGTGAATTTCCAAAGGTCCAAGTGTCCACTATTCAAAATTACTTGGGTCTATATGTCAAAATAGCTTGAGTAAAATGTGCTCTATTTATTTTATAGTTACACTGTTAAAAAATTTGTACACTCGTAATAATTTATATATTTTGTGTAAAAACTTCATACTGGTAAAAAGAGTATATTCGTAATTATAGAATCCTCGATTATCGGCAATTAGAATTTAAGACATTTATTTTATTGCGAAATCTTACCTCCAGATAATTCAAATTCCGAATGCTACTGAATTTTAATGTATAGAATTCTGATTTATCGCCAATTGTGCCAATTGCCTTAAACTATCATAATATGAATATTCTCTTCCATTTAGTTCGTTGTTGTAGTTGGTGAAGGTATTCGGAGGACCACCGTTTCCAAAAGTCCTGAACCATTCTCTCGAGACAGTCAATTTCTGCGGCTGGTAGCGCCTTGAGAGTATCTCCTATCAAGAAGTGCACCGGCGTTCGTGGTGACAGATCTGCAGGATCACTTGTTAGTGGGCGAGCATTGGGACATGCTTCTGTTTGCGTAGTGACGGTAATAGCTGGTTTATCATCAATGATCCAGAATTTGTTTGTGTGCCTCCGTGTAATATACCAATATGAGCTTTTTCTATTATTTTTTTGTAACTATGTTGTGCTTGCTCAGAATTACTGGGTTTTTACTTGAACTTGGGAGTGTTGCCTTTTAAGTCTATAGTTGGATTTAGTAATAGAATTTTGCTCTTCGTGCTGTTTCTTTCGGCTTGAGACGGTTTATTTCCTTGTGGAAAACTTGTCTTTGTACGAGTTGAGTAATATTATTTCTGAGCTTTGGAGTTCTGAACCAGTTAATTCATTTCTATTATTGCTTCTACTCGAGCAGTTGTTGTTGAACCTTTTGCATAGTATGCGACTATATGTTTCAATTTGTTGCAGTGGGAGCATCGCTCAAATAATGGAAATGATTGTACTTCTGTTGGTCATAATTGGAGTCGTACCACGAGAAGCTATATCCGCTGGATTATCGCATGACTTTACGTGGTGCCATGTTGCTGCCGGTAGCATAGTTTTTACTATCGACATTCTGTTAACCATACGAAAGTTTTAAATTTGTTTGGTTCCCCTGTGATCCAACATAGTGCAATGGTCGAATCTGACCACGCTTATATTTTGAGGTTGTTGATGTTCAAGCTTCTTTTTGTGTGTTTCAGTAATTTTGCCAATAAAAGGTTGCATTTACACACACAAAGAAGCTTGAACATCAACAACCTTAAAATATATGCACCACCAGTCACGCAACAACAGGCTTACTTAACTTCACAAAATTAACGTCAAAGGAGGAGCTAAGCAACAACAAGCACCAATACCACCACTAGTAAACCAAACAACAACAAGATGGATGAATTACTTCAAATCCATGAGGTAACAGGTGGAAAAATAGTTGAACTAGAGAAAAACGGTGAAGATAGAAAGACGAAGTCTCACTTAGAAAAGAGAAAAGCGAGTCTAAAAGCGCTATATAACGAATTCGTTGGACGATGACAAAATTCTAGGAATGGTCTCGCCTCTGGGCCAGAATCACGCTTATCTCACCACACGAAAAAACATGGCATATGTTTGCAATAAGCTGGTAGAAGATATGTGCCCCTATAGCGGACCGCCATTGATACCAACACAAGAAGCCCTAGACTTCCAAGCTCACGTCTCGATGCACCATATAAATGAACGCCATCAATTCGGGTGCTAAGCTTAAGCAACCGATTCCTAAATGGAAAAAATATCCAATAGGTAACTCAGCGGCAAATCAACAACAACAAACGCTTATGAGTAGTACGAGTGAGGCCCTTCAAGCAGCAAAGATAGAAGGGAGCAACAACACAAAATTATTCAAGAGATAACACATCCTCATGCCTCAGATATATCAGAAATTGGCGTCAATAAAAATTATTCCTTGGAAACCAACAACATACCTAAGGAATATATTAATCTTAAAATAGACAGTTTAATAGTAGAGTTGGAATAAGGCCAACAAACCTCCAACTACTTTAGGGAAGATTATTATGGCAAAGTTCAAGGGAGGGTAGAAAATGCAACGATCAAATTACAACAGTTTCGGTCTCAGACAACAACCACAACTGAATCAGCAACGCAAGTTAAACTGCCTAACGTAGAAATTACAATCTTTTATGATGAGTGGTGGGAAACATTCAACGATATATTCACTGAGCTGATCCACCAAAACAGCAAACTATCGGATACAGTAAAGATGACATATCTGAAATCACACCTGCAGAAAGGAGCAGCTCAAATTATTAGTCACTGGTGATAATTACAAAACTGCTTGGAACATAATCATAGCAAGGTACAACAACCTAAAGCTATTGGTAAACCATCAATTACTGGCAAACCATCCGCCCAAGCAGTGAGAACCTTGCATGATACGGCACGAGAAGTATTACAGAATATAAAGCAGCTAAATATGGATTCGCCCTTCGAGGCATTCGTGGGTTTCGTTTTTTACACTAAAAGCTCTAATTGATTCAGAATCACAGGCCACATTAATATCACCTTTAAAAAAGAGAAAGTACACGTCACCATCTCAGGAGTAGGCGGAAAAAAGGCAAGCACTTGCAGACAAACCATCAATCTAAAAATATCGCCAAGATTTGATGGAGACTATACCAAATGAATAACAAACCCTTGATATCCGACAAACTCAACCAACAATTACCCGAGGTGGGCTTTGCCACAACCAGCTGGACGCATTTCAACCAAATACAACTGGTTGATTCCAACTACAATCAGTCACAGCCAATTGATCTTATACTTGACGCGGATTATTATCCATCAATACTGATCAACAACATCATCAACTCACTATAGAGCCGATGGCACAACAAACGGAATTCGGTTGGATTATATTGGGTAGTAGGAACAACACAGGAAATCAGCACAAAACAACGATGAGTATATTGAGAAACACGTGAGATTTTACAATCATCATAGTTTTGCTGTTGCACATTAGATGCTAACATCGATTGGCTAACTGCGGAAAAATACTTTCGTTAAATGTCAACCGTTGTCAAATACCCAAGAGTATTTTTGGGAAGCAATAACAAAGAGAAGCCAAAAGACAAAAAACATTTCAAAAAAGTACCTCAAAACAAAACATACTGTTACCTGGCTAAAAATTTCACTAAACGTCATTCAAAGTCGGTAAAGCAAATTCACTCCTACTGCTATAGCTTACATCAACATCCACATATGTGGAAGTACTAAATATAACCTCAATTTGGCTTTAATCTTTAATTGGTCGTTTAGTTTTAATTCCAAGGTAAAGAACAACCCATATGCCTATTTTCCATGCCTGTGGTCTAATTCTGTAAAAACAAGATCATGTGAAAAAACGAAACATTGAAAAAGTTTACACAAACCAAATTTACACAATTTCTATCTTATTTAGGTTAAATGGTATTCTATAAAACAAAGTAGTCAGCGCGTAAATTTTTTCTTGCTGAATAATTTTATCGTGTCTAAAACCACTTTGACGTTTTGTTAGTGTTTCATTTCATAATATAATATAAAGAGTAACAAGGACAAACATGGTTTTTTTGTTCGGCACTAGCCCGCCTTCTTCGTGAAATTTTAGTTTTAAATTTTAAAGTTTTATCCGTGAAAACGAACTACACAAGATAAATTGTATGTGTAGTTTATTGACGTTTAATATCTTACCGATTTTTTAATTTATCTTGGTGTAAAGTTATAGAATACCATTTTGGTATGAAAACGTGTAAAGTACTCGTTTTCGCGTTTTCACGTTATCTTATTCGTTATAGAATTAGGCTACTGTTATCAGAATTTTTCTATGAAAGATTTTCGAGTACGGAATTATTCAAATTTACATCAAATTGAAAAAATTACTTTGAGACATATGTTAAAGTACTAAAAGCCTTAATCTTAAATTTGGCCTTAATTTTTAATTGGTCTACAAAACTCTCCTGTCTCCCATTCTCCGACCAAAATCGAGGTCCTGGTGTATCTTCTCAATAATAAAAAGGAAGGTTTTAAATATGTGTTGAAGCTTTCATGAAGTTGGTTGGCCATGAATAGACATGGAAGAAAGATGTGTTTTCTGCCATTTTGTATCTCTTCAGAAATATCAACATGATGTGCTGAAATAGTTTATTTATTTCGTAGCATTTGTTATTTGTGTGAGCAAGGCATTTGTTACTAATGTGTAGCATTTGATTCGTATACGAATACGAGTTGCTATAGCAACTTCTGAACTTTTATAATTACAGAAGTTGCATTTGTTTCGGGGTTTTCATTTTTTAAGGTGGTTTTTTCGGTTGTTATTACTGTATTGTACCACATTTGTAGTTAAGAGTCGAAGAGTTATTTTATTTAGAATTGGTTTTATTTATTTATTTCTTTTATTCCTGGCACATGGTGAAGTTCCTGTTTAACAAGTCTCGGTTTTTATTGAACGTGCGCTGATACACACAAATACCTTAGAGCGATACTTGATAAGCACATGTCCTGGGAAGAATAGATTGATTTAGTCTGTTTAATAGTTACCCCATTTCTATTATTCTGATTAGAATAGTAAATGATTTTTAGGACGTAAACTAGACAACTTCTAGTTTATGTCCTAAAATGGCATTGTATTTTTTTCAGCTAGTTTGGCTAAAACTTAAATTGCAAATCCTATAAAATAAATGATATTTATAGACTGCCGTAGGCTCGTGACGTGCACGATTGACTAACATAAGTATAGCGCGGTGCAAAAACACTACTAATGTTAAATACAAAATAAAGTTCAGGCGTGTATGTATTTAACAAAATTCAATACAATTTATAAAAATAGATACTTTGCGGGCATATGCGCCCGCAAAAATAACATCAATGTCATAAAAACTTTAAACGATTAATTAAATTGTAAATTCATTTTATAAATACAATGCGACTGAAACAGGCGACTATAGTTTATGGTTTATTGTATAAAAGAATCGTATTACATATTGTATAATGTAATAAAATTCTGCCCACATTTTTATGTTTATAATATTCCAAATTCGGATAAATTTATGATATTGTTGTTATATATGAAAGCCCAATTTGATAAATGTTGTTATAATATTATTGACACCTTCGGAATTATGTTTATGGGAATAAAGTTATTTTAAATAGTGATCTTTAATTACACCTGACAAATTTAATTTTTTTACATTTTGTTATCAGTTTAATTTATCGAGGAAAATTTTAAACTTTTTAAAAGCGAAAAATTAAGGCGAAAAGTAAGTTCTAGGTCGAATTCTGAATAAAATTGTTTATCAAATTTCAAATCATCTAAGAAATGAAAATCTAATACAGTGTACCGATTACTTTCGACTAAATTACATACAAAAACCAAATCATGTTGCTTTAGGCTATTAACCACTAGGCTACCGGAAAGCCTAGGAAATTAATTATTGTATTTTACACCGTAGCAATCTTTAAAATGGTCAAACAAATTAAAGAAGGTTATTGGATCATCTTTTTCTCTATCGGTTGCCTGGTCGAATAACGCTTTCATACCAATTTATGTAAGGAAGAATATAATAATTTCAGAAGAATATTGAAACTTTGTGTTTTATGATTTTTTTTTTGGCTATTTTAATTAATTTTTTTAATCTCAATCGGAAACTATTCATAAAATAATCTTAATTTAAATGTTTAGCTCACTGCAAATAAAATGCCACGTGATGCCAACAAACCCATCTCTTTTAGTAGCTCAACTATAGCTGGTCGAGTGATTTCAATTTTGAGTGGTAATATTAAGAAACCTTTTATTGGAGAGACTCATCGGTTATAGAGTTGGCATGGTTAGAAATGTCACCAAATAAATTCACCACATTCGCCTCAAACGGCAGTACTGGCACCATATAACAACCTAAAATCTGAAAAGAAGCCAGAACGAAAACTGGTGAGATGACAACCAGTGAACACGAATTAATTTACTAATGCGAGGAATTTACTGACACAAGAATACTCACAGTAGGCCTATTTAGCCTATGATTCCACCTCGCCCCTCCTTCAGAGGAACTGGTGAATCTTGTAATGTGATGTAGGGTCAACAAACTATTTTTCGTGATTGGTTGTGATGCTAATGCTCATCATACCAGTTGGGAAACTCGGCTCGTAAAGAAGTGATTGATATTAGTTTGTGCTCCATGACCATCGTTGACTTGATTCTAAATTGGAGGGTGACGGATGATATTCTCATCTCTAATCTGATCATAGATGCATCTCTTTTAATATTAACATTAAAAGACCACCGGTTAAACCATATCGCAATAAGAAACTTAGGAATTGGGATACATTCTCGTCTGAGATCGTTTCACTACTAGATTTGTATGCAACAGTACTAACGAAAGCAATCTCGACTGCTTTTGAAAAGCATTGTCCTCTAATTAACAACCAGAAAAAGCATAACAAATCCTTCTGGTGTTCTAAACTTAAAAAGTAGAGGAAGAGTGAGAGTAAAATTAAAAATAAAGCCATAAATACGAATCTCGTTTCGGATTGGAAACGATTTTTGGTAGCTCAAAATGTTTATAAAAAAAGTTATGTGAGGAAATTAATAGCTTATCGGGTCTCGCTAGACTTAACAAAACTCTGGGAAGTTGGTTAGTTACTGTTGTATGTCCACATTCCTGGGTGTTAATTCGGGTGTGGTTGCTTCCGAGCTCCTTGACATTTTGACGGTACTCCGGATTGGAACTTAGTCTGTAGACTGATCAGTGCGGAAGTTCTAAGCTGGAGTGTTTTCCCGTGTGCACCTTTAAATCGAGTGGTCCTAATGGCGTTTTCCCTGCTGAATTGCAGCATGGTTTCTACCCATTAGTACTCACCTGATCAATCTGTATTTGTGACGACTGACTGAAGGCAGTAGATGACTGCCTAGACTACCTTTACAGCTGCCCGGCCTTTATCGGAGATGGATTCCAAATGTTCACTTCCGGATCTTTGAAAGTGGATCACTTATTATCCATCTCAGTCTGCAGTTTATAATTTTAAAGGTAATCAAAAAATATTATAAAACTTTTAAAATTTAAACATTTTATTAATTAAAATTGAATTATTTAAGATTTCTAAATCTGGAATTTTTAAAACTAAGAAAATTTGACACCCTTTTATTAATTTTAAATAGAATCTAAACTTCTGAAATTAAAAGTTATACTTTTATATAAAACTTAATCTTAATGGATTAATCAATATTTAATTTGATTCTCAATGTCTAGAAATAATTTAAAAAAATGTAATTATTTTTAAATAATTTGAGTTTTGAAATCAGAATTTTTTAATTCTAAGAGCGTTAATTTTGAATCTACGAATATTACTGTAAAATTTTGATTTAGTCAAGTTTCAATTAGTCAATTTTATCAAAATTTGAAATGGCAAATAAATTTAATTACTAATATTTCGATAATGTCGTTTTGAAGTTTAGAATTTAGGCTTTGAAGAATTTAATCTTTTTAGAATCATATATTTAAAAAAAAATTATTTTTGAGAATAATTAAATTAAATAATTTTTAAAAATTTAACTTTGTTGTAGTTAACGGCGGTGTAAAATAGAACGTTAATCCTATAATATTAAAATAAAGTGTAGTAGCTACTCGTATCTCGGTATAGTAGCTACTCGTACCATAATTAAAGTGTTTTGGTTGGTATATATAGTATGATTTGTGTAATGCAGGTATTATACAATCCGTTTCCATATCACAAAGTATTTTAATAAAAAAAACATAAATTTGAGTTTGATCGGAAGAATTTTAATTATCAATTTGGAATTTAAAAACTAGAAATAAATATGGAAAAGACAGAATATTAGAATCTTTCAGAATGCAACTAAATTTTAGTTTTAAAATTTCTTTAAAATTTAATCGAATTAACAATTAATTTTAAACGAAATTAAATCTCACTATCGAGCAACTAAAATATTGAAATCTTTAAAATTTATTATATCTTTAGACTTCGAAATGTAAGTTTTATATTCCAAAATGGTTGAAACTGAGAAATATTAGAATTTTTTATAATTAAAATCGTTGCGAACTTAAGTAATTTTATCAAAATTTAAAATCTCCAATAAAGTCAACTTTCAATATTCCGGTCTTTTAATTTAGAATCCACATTCTCTGATATTGAATATCTTGAATTTTTAAAATAAATGATAGAATTATTTTTTTAAGTTTTTTTATTTAAAATTTAAACTTCTTGAATTTTTGGTGGCGTAGTAGTTCGCGGTAAAAATTTGAAAGTTCGATTTTGCAGAAGATTTTGCATAAATATTTAAATAATATTCATGTTGTAAATGTATAATATTAATATATACTTACTTACTTATATATACTTATATAAATGTATTATATACTTACATTTTATTTTATAAAATAAGAGAATATTGTGTATAATTTAAATTATATATAAATGTAGGTATAGGTAATACATATTTATATACACATAATGTATATATGTATGTATATACTAATTTTTGTACTCTCCGCTATATAGAAAGATGATCGTGTGATAGATTAAAAAACCAAAAATCTCGATAATTCTTCTACAAGCGTTGACCAAAACAATGACAAATAAAATAAAGATAAATTGTGCAAAACAATCTTGCGGTTGTAAATAAACTCTTATTTTTCCCCGGAGCAGAAGCTAATTGGCACGGTATCATCCATAATATTTGGTGACAGCGGTCAACGACAACCTAACCGGTAAAATAATCGGATCGAATTATTTTAAGTCAAAACGTGTTTAATCAGTGACCAAAGTTAGTAAAACTGCCTTATACCTTAAATGTTATAAAAAAAAACGTGATCAAGTTAAAATCGGTGCGTTAACAATTGTGCAAAAAAAACTCAGTTATATATAATGTGAATTAACACTAAGTATCCAGTTTCGATTGCATATGCCAGCAACGAAAAAAATAAATGTTAATTATTACGCCACCCACACGTAATCGAACTCTACTACTTTTTACTGATTCGACATTCACTCAACAACAGATCAGAATAAGCAACCAGCGTCACATTCAGAATCTAGTAATCAGTATATCTACAACAATATAATTAGAAATAACGTAAGATTTGGTTACGTTACTATAATACAATACCAAACACATTCATCTTTAACACCATTACATCAATTGAATCCGAAAAAACAGCAACACCATAATCAATCATCAAATTAAACCTGTACAACTTAAGATAATCAAAATTAAAATTTTTAAGAAATCTGAATGAAGCAACTGCATTACGATCATTCCAAGATAGCTTGAATCATTCAATTTCTATACAATAGTAGAGCTTGTCGATTTACAACACTAAAGGATGCCATGGATAAAGCGATACAAGATGAAATGTCTCTGTTGATCATACCTAGACCTCAATTAGCACCGTGTCATAACAGGAACTATTTGAAGTGTCAATTGTGTTTCAAACCTGGTCATTCAGCTAAAAATTGTTTTCAGCACAGTAAGCCAAGTATTTCATATAGTAAACCAACTTCTAAGAATTTTAAATTTTACAAATCCTATTCGATGTCTATATTGCAAAAATCTGGCCCATATGCTGAAAGATTGTAGAAAGCGAATGTACAATAACCAGCGAAGAGGGAATAATATAACCAGTCTGTCACCAATAATGTACATGTTGCGGAAAACTCCATCGAATTCGCTCAAGCTAAACAGAATACAGTTGTCCGAGTTCAAGCTCTATAAATCTGTATTCTTCTGTTTCTACCCCAACTTATCCAAACGCGATGAAAAAATGTTTGAAAATAAAACTGATTTTACTAATTCTACTTCTAACTCTGTCAATGAAAATTCCGATTTACTATGTCTCTCCTAATAATGTAATAACAGATGCCACTCAATCAAAAAATAGTAAGTTACCCACTATATCAGTCGTCAAATAATCAATTAACCGCAGCCAATACTAAATTTGTAAATATTTAATTAGACATATCAGAAACTCCCAACTTATATTTTCTTATCGACACTGGAGGAGACATTAGCCTAATAAATAATCCTCAGTAAACCCAAAAACAATTTGTTCACCTGAACTTAAGTGTAAAATCAAAGGCATTACACCTGAAAAAAATCGAAATTTTAGCACTGTGCCATGGTAAAGCATTATTAGGCCATTCAAATATTACCCAAAAATTTCAATTGATTCCAGACTCATTCCCAATCCAGTCGGACGGTATTTTGGGAAAGAATTTCTTACAAGGAAATAAATGTCTTATTGACTACGATAAATCCGTTTTTGAAGTATCGAGTCATGGCTTGCAATATCAGTTACCGCTTTGTAATTTACCCAAATTGAATGTTGAGCTTAAGATTCCTGATTATTTACTTCCCGATCAAGCTGAAAAAATTATTCACATATCTAATCCATTCCAAATTCAAAACGAATATGTTTGTCTTTCGCATGAAATAGCTAGTGGTGTTTATGTAGCTAGTTCACTAGTCAGCTTTTTTCAAAATACAATCCCAGTAAGTTTATGAACTTTGAACTTTGAAGTTTTGTGTTCAATGAAATTTGAACAAAAATTTCTTTTCATCCAGAAATTATTAAAAATTTATCGATTCTGTTTTGAAATATTGCTAAATTTGTAAATATTTCGAATATTTTAAATATTATTTAAATTCAAATGTTTAAAAAATATTTAAAATATTCGAAATACATATTTACAAATTTAGCAATATTTCATTTGATCAAAACTATTCCAAAAAATTTTAGAATTGGCTTATAAAAGATTTATGAATAGAATTTTTAGAATTAAGAATCTGATAACCTGACCTCTCCTTGTTTAAAATTTGCGAAGAATAAAAATTTTAGGTTTTCGAATTTAAAAATCAGAAATAAAATTATATTTAGTTTGATTTTTTTACAGATTTGAATCTTTGAATTACGAATTGTAATTTTTATATTCTAAAACACTTAGAAATTTGATTCTGAGAAACATTTGGGTTTAATAAATTAAATTAAGAAACTTTTAAATGACTTTGTTATAAATAATTTTTAATATAAATTTATATTCTGTATAATTTAGAAGGTCAGCATTTTTAGAATTTTAGTAGAGTTTAAATCTTTTAAGAATCGATATTATTTGATATTTTGTGTCTGGAATATCAACGATGCAATTGATTTTTAAAATGTCGAATATTTATTTAAAATTTAAACTCTAAATTTAATTCTAATTTTTTATTTAATCTCTAAATGTTTAAGCCTCTTATTAAAAATGTTCCCGTAAGATTTCGTATAGTTTTGGAATTAGATATATCTAAAATTATAGAGTTTGAATTACTCGTATGTGTCAGGAATTTAAAAAAATTAAGGTTTTGTCAAATCTGGAATTATAAATCTATAAGTATTTGGTTATAATTTTTTTTATAAAATCAGAAAAAATATTTCGGTTAGTTACGGTTTAATGCTCCGGTTCAGTTCTTGTTCGAAGCTTTGATTTTAACAAAAATAATTTAACTTCATCGCCTGATTTATTCGATTTATTTTATTTATGAATTATGACATACAAATCTTATATGAATCCAACTTGAAACATATGTTGGTTCGTTCTGTCTCTTTCTAATAGTGTATTAGAAATTTTATATAAAAATTCTTATTGGATTTGTATAAGCATGTTGAATTTTTTTTGGGACCAACTTCACAGGCAAATAATTTTTATATGACACGGCCCCAACCAAAGCAATTTTTGTTTGTCTATTTATTTATACATAGCAAGCGTTGCTTAGTAGTTGCCATTTAGATAAGCTTGACACATAAAATGGAAAATTTTCAAGTGATCACTTTTAACACTGTGCTGAGATGTTCTATCATCACTTCGATTCGCTTCGATAGACATTTGTGTCTCTTTTTTTACGAACAAAATTGTATTCTATTTCGCATTTTATATTGTGATCATAGCCTACTCGATTCTATTTCTATAAATTCATTCGATAAAATATCACCAATATTTTTATTTTCAATGGCAAGTGAAAAGAGGAAAAAGAGATAGTTTGCAAATTTATTCTAACAGGCTGAGATCGCAATAGACTAAACGTAATTCAAAAAACGCAATGGAGCACAATTTTATCCGTAAAAAAAGAGACACAAATGTCTATCGAAGCGAATCGATGTGATGATAGAACTGGGATGTTCTATCATCACTTCGATTCGCTTCGATAGACATTTGTGCCGTAAATTACTTACGGCAATTACTTATCGTACACTGCTGCCGTAAATTACTTTTAACACACGCGGCAAAGCCTACTTTCAATGAATTTGTATAGAAAACGGCATTAGTGGCTTGAAGCATCCTTCGTCAAATGCTGCACAGCTTGAAGAAAAAAATCTAAAATTTTATTTATTTAGTCATAATCGCACAAAGTCCACCACAATTAACTCGAAACCGCATCCGCAACCATTCCATTCCAACACAACTTACTTGGAATTTCCATTCTCGACTTACATATATTATGTATGTATACGATATCGAGTCAAATCTCGTGCTGTTTATCATAATTTTGGTGCGGTTTTCAAACCAAAATATTTCAAGTTTGCTTATACATCGAGAACATGATTGTGTGTAGGTATATCAACACACAGTTTACAAAGTATGTGTACAAAAATTGGAAATTAATTAATGATAATTTAATTTTAAATTTATTTTATTATTTCTCAAGAAAACAAATAAGTATATGTAATAAAACTCGGATACATTTTGCACACACACACACACACAAAAATGTACATAATACAAAAACCCATTTTATTTTCTTCTCCATTTTAAGAAGAAAAATCAAAATACAGGATTTTTGTTTAAAATTCAATCAAAAATGTGTACAGTCTTACATACTCGTACTACATACATATTATAAAAAAAAAAAAAATTACAAAATAATTAAAATTAAAATTCCATAATAAAGTTGAACTAACCAAAACTGAGATGGAATAAAAAAATGTTTTTTTTTTGTGAAAAATAAAATTAATTTTCTTTATTTGGTTAAATAAATTTGTAATTTTCTTTTTGGATATCGGTTTTGGTTTGTCTTTTTAGGTCAGAAAACTTTAATTGAGCTTTTGTATGTTTTTATATATGTACCTTATGTACGTATGTATGTGATACAAGTTTGAATATAAATAATAAAGTTCATGTGAACTATATCCGAGCATAAAGTGTCTTGTTTGTGTTTGTGTGTGTGCATAGAAAGATGAATATTTCAAGTATTTACTTAAGGATTTTTCCAGTTATGTAGGTACATAGTTATACTTGTACATACGAGTATATATACAAAGGAATCTGATTGAAATGTGGAGAATTTCAAGTGATGAATGTGTGTCCGTGTATGGAAATTACTTATATACTCGTATACGAACATTTTATTTTATTTATGATTTTTTTTTGTCTCATTTACAAATTATTTAATTAATTATTTAATTCCATTTTATATATATAAAAAAAATAACACAAATTTGTATGTACAACATTAAATTGTTATCAATAATTAAAGTGTAATTTAAATACCAGAAATGACATTTTTTAATTGTAATCTTGGAATTTATTTATGTTTTTTGCGCTATCGAGATTTTCAGCTCTCATGCTGCATGGTTAGATGTTTTTTTTGTGCTCGATCGTCATAGTTTTTTTGAATGATTGTTGAAACCGTTTTTTATATATGCGGATCACTGATTCTGTTGAAACGTGATTCTGTTGTATCAGTTTTACGAGAAACAACATCTATTAATTTAATTTAAATTGTTGAAACATGGATGCTAGTGCCATCTGTATTTTGACATTTCAAATATTTGGATTTTAAGTTAAGCTGTATGCAATGACGAATTTAAGGAATGCGCGATGTGGGCGTTCGTCCCTTCCAAAGCCAAGGAAAAGGTTTCTTACATACATTCAATTCCTGGATAAATTTTGACATTTGGGCTTTAAAAGCTTTTGCTTGGTTATTTTAAAACGCCGCCAAAATAGTGGAATAATTAATGTGGGTGATGAGATTGAAGAAGTGGAAATATAGCCAAAAAAACCTGAAGTATAAATAAAAATACTAGAAAATGAATTTAAAACCTATAGAAAACTTAAATAATTAACAACAAAATATACGAAACCCAAACATTCAAAAGCAAAAAATAAATGAACGCAAGACTGTGGTCCAATTTGAACTTATTTTGAGTTTAAGCTGACTTATATAAAACTCTACAATGAGTCTGTTCGCGAGGAGACTAATTGTAGTCTAATTCACAAAAATTCATTTTCATAAAATGTTTTGTTTCTAAATATCTTTTATTGTGGTTTGAACAAAATTATTTAATATAATTTATTTCAAAACTCCCAAAACACAGAATTCCTAAAACTGTTAACTGTCAATTAATCAAATGTGAGGTGATATGTTGAAATAAATTTAGACCGACAAATGACTTAATTTACGCCACCATATTGAATAAGTGGAATAAGTTGACTTATTTGAAATAGATCGTGGATCTCTGTCTATTGTCATTTTTTCCAATACGAATTGAATTTTTAGAAAATATCGACTTAGAATAGGATTGATTTAGCCATTAAGATAAAAATGCTATTAAAGTGTTAGAACATCGATTTTAACAAGGCACTACATAGTCAAGTTTCCATATTGCATCTATCTTTTTCCTAACGTGCCCCTTTAAAAACAGGAAACAGTTGTTGATAACTAGAATAACGCCGAGCTGGATTCAACACAATTTTTAGAAATATCGAAAATATTTGAGGCTGAACAGTAAAAACGGTTTATTGAAGTAAAGAAATATTATATTCTGCAAGTGTTTTCATCGATTCCTATATACAGTATTCTATGGAAGAAGATAGGGAGACAACAGTATGAACTGGGAGATTATAGTTGCTTACCAATCGACCACAGCCAGTAGTTAGGTTTGTGTCTATGCTTAACTAAAATACTCGTAGCTGCTTTTGTTGGTGTAAGAGCAGCTATACGAGTAGTTAATTTTAAGCAGCGAAACAAACCTAAGTACTTATAAGTAATTGCGATGGCCTGATTGGAAAGCAACTTTTATTAATTAATAAAATTATTTTTTTCTACTTTTGCATACTTTCGTTTTAAAGATAAAGTATTGTAAAAAAAGGTTTTTCAGAATTTGTATTTTTCATACGCTAGAATCCGAGATAATATAAAAGGACTTTAGTCTAAATTAACGTTCAAATATGGTTTTTTATAAATTAAAATATTCTTAAATTCCAATTTTGACAGATCTCGCATAAATTCGCATTTGACAGGGAGTATATTTGTCTCCTGAAACTTCTATGAGTTATTTACTGGGAAAGGAAAACTTATTTGCTTCAATACACGTCAGTATATGATAAAGTCAAGATGATGACAATCAGAACTTTTTTTTTTATCGAAAACGCCCCTCCCGAAAGGGGAAGAAAAATTTCAAACTCCGTCATTGGCTATATCGCATTAAAATGAGTATTATAAAATTAAATTAAAATTTTACCCATAAATTTAGAATTCGAGTTTTCAAAAAACCATATAATTCTAACACGATCATCGTTTCAAAGACTAAAAGGATGAAGATGCAACAGTTGAGAGACAAGTTAGAGAAACGATGTCTCTCAACGACGGCATAGACGAAAGTGTTAGCATTCCAACTGTTATCGCAGCTATTAAAATGAAAACCGTGAACTCTACATTTGGAAACAGGGTTCTTCATAGCACGGAATTAGAGGTATTGGAACAGCCGTATGGATAAAATCAAAATAAAGGAACATCACTGCATTGCTCGAATTGCCTTCAAACCCGAACTTCCGAAAATTATATGACAGTTCAGTCGCTTCGACAATTTAAAACTAAATTATCTTTAAAAAATTATAAGGAAAAGCAATTTTCCAGTCTAACTAACAACATAAGTCGGTCATTTGGGATTACAAAATTAACAACCAACATAAGAAGATGTTGGTTACTTCGTCAAAGACTCAAAGTAGCAGAATCACTCAATTGCGAGATGCGTTACATTTTTGGCCTTGGATTCAAACAAGCGATATGAAAAAATCAAGCAATTGAACGCGAACATAAATTGTATGTTTATTGGTCACAAAATTCGTATGAATGCTAAAGTGGCTTATGTTGCATATGTCTAACCTTTTTCAAAAGTCATTAAATCATAGTTAAAATGAAGCAACTGAATATAAATTGTCATTGGGAACTCCATAAGCATCAACTATAGTCGCCATAAATACCAAATTTGGATTAAAATGAAACTACAAGTGATCAGTGTATATGTATTACCGCACATTACTGATCCATGATCAGGATGTTCTCTACGGTAATGCAAAAGTGCAAAATGTGGAGCAGCAAGTTCTCGACAGATAATGGGAAGTTGCGAAGAAAATTTCAAGCGCTGGCTTGAAATTTCTAGGCGAGGCTTAGATGCTCTTCTATAGGTTAAAGTAAACGGAACAGTGTCCATGTAGCTCAACCTAAGAGCTCAATCAATATACCTGTTGAAATTAAGCCAACAAAATTCCAAAGAACACCTTTCGCGATGTAATTTTAATTCGAAACGATGATCAAGCAAAATGTTTGTAAGTTAAAATGTTAAAATCGTGTAATCACGTTGACAGTAGCTTTCAAAGAGGGCCGAGAAACAGAGGTGGCTGTAACATAGTGTGTTAGGCATGTGACAAAACTGCCGGGAAAAAAGATAGGAAAGGGTAGGATAGTGATCTTCTAAGCCAGCAACTATACATTATAATACATTATAACTGTAGTTGAACTACAGATAGTCAGCTGTTACCCCATTCCTGTTACGAGATAGGCAGAACGCATATAGCGGTTTAAAGCATTCAAAGGAAGCTGTATACAACCAGCCAATGGGTTCAAATTACGAACGACCACGAGCAAGAAAACTGCAAATAGGAAGATCGGTAATACTCAGTTTTAACACAAAGTTATAGTGGATGAATTCATATTGGGTATATACTTCATGAGAGCGGTGGCTTCATGGTGGATGTTCGTCTAGAAGTATTGAACTGCAGTAGTTTTGTGTTAAAGACAATGCAATAATCAGGCGGGTAGTAATGGTTGATCGGAAAAATTGCCATCAAATTCGGAAAAGGTTGTAGTTTCAGGATGACGAAGAAAGGCATCAATTTGCATTTTGGAACCAGTATAGCACTCGATATTACACAAGACATTGTTAAAGTTTGGCACGATGGACTAATTTACAAAATAAAAGAGGTACTAAAAATTACGTTTTTCCTGAACGTGAATTTAAATCGTTCAAGGAATAGTCAGACGCTATTTTGATAATTATTCAGCTCCATAAACATTAACGAAGATCATTTTTAATTTTTTTCAATGCAGCAAAGGATCTTTCGTCTGAACAAAAGCGAACTTATAAATATTTTCAATGTCGTGGCTATGTTTTCAAACTAAGCTATAACCAATCGTGGCGCCCTGAAATTTGAGACACAGTTGGGCTACAGCCCTGATAAGGTCAATATGACAAGGATGGCTCTCTTCGTATTTCAATTCACCAACAAAAGTAATGAATTTGAAATTAAAAATAAATGTATGAAATATTAAAAATGTATGTTCATCTTCTTTAAAATTAATTCAAAAACACAATCCTCGGTTATGGGTACTCCAAATTTTTGTTTTATTTGTTTTCTTCTTGTTATGTACCGCCTAGTTCCTGGAAGTTAAGTTTCTCTAAATTCTTGAAATTCGAGTACTTAATATACAAAATTGGAGGTATGCTCTAAAATTTTACAAAAATATTCAAAATAAATTGGCGTTTTTTTTGAGCGCTTAATTTTAAAGCATTATATTCTCGAATTTTAAAATTTAAGCTCTCTTTTAGTTTTCCAAAACCGAGTTAAAACTCAGATTTGTAAACGTCAAATTTTACCAATTTTCTTACCTTGCGATAAAATAGAAAAATTAATAAAAATAAAATTAAAATAATCTACATATTCGAAATCAATCAAAAATTTGGATTTTATTTAATTTTTCCGAAATTTGGATTGACGATGTTTCGAACGTTTTTTATAAATTCAAATTCGTGGCTTGAATTCTAAATGCATCTCTCATATTTTATACTGTAGTTATGAAAAACATGAATTAAAACGGCTTTCTTTCAATTAAGAGAAGTATATTTCCAATGTACTTTTGTACTTTATTCAAACTGTAACTGTTCTGTGTTATAGAAATCCCTATGATTAGCGCATTAGAAAAAGAAAATATTAAATATTTCTTGAAGCATATAACTCGTTTCGAGCCTTTCCAATAAGCGTGGTATATATAGCTAGAATCCATCACATATGGACTATTAGTAGCATTATTGTTAATTAAATTGAACATCCTCATTGAATAAGATAATTAATGGCAGCCTTAAGACCTTCATAAGTTCACCAACATATTTGGGAAGACATATTGTTTGACATATGTTTAATACATTTTTTAAAATTGTTAATTTTTTCAATATTTTTAAAAATTTCAGGTATTTTCTAATATACAAAATGAAAGTTCGGAAAATTTTGACACGTGAAAGTTTCGGCATTAGTTCGGTGATATAGTTTAAAAATCACGAAAATTTGTCGAATTATCAAAAATTTTGTTTTAATTTTTTATAATTTGAGTGATATTACGAAATTCGAAAAATCGTCTTAATTTCGAATGAAAATTCCAAAATGAATTTTGAAAAATATAAATGAGAAATGAAAAATATATAATTCAATTTTAAGTTTTATCGTAGAAATCGTCAGAACTTGGACATAAATTTCGAAATTTTTCGGATTTTCAACTTTGGATATACCACGGAGCATTTGTAATACAGCGAAGTATTTTTGATTGCGTTCATTGTAAAAGATCTATATTTATACAACATACAAAAATTCTGGATCATTAAAGGTAGTGTAGACAATCGCAAAGGTAGTGTAGACAATCGCCCACTTCAAAGGGTTTTTAAGGGTATTGAGCACGGCTTCACTATCCCTGCAGATAATAATATCCTTGCCTATAAATCACTAAACTTATGGGTATAAGTGCAATTAATTCAGCTTGAAAAACCATGCAGTGTTTACCCAGACTACGCGAGAATCTGAGCACATACTTTGCCTGCACCGACTTCTGAGCGAGAGCCATCCGCAAAAAACTATCGACTTGGACAACTGTCTATAGAAATCCTGAGAGAGCCACGGTTCTCTCGAGGGGAAAACGACGGAGAATGAATCAGTGAAGTTAAATTCGGCCTGTCACTCACCAATCTCCGGAATATGTGACTTAAACTTATTAAGAATCTGTCAATGCCCCGTACAAGTCCCGAAGGTACCCCTTGCTCCAATGCACCTCAGTCGAAACGCAGCAGAGCACGCCATATCAAGAATCTAAGATTGCAATTCGGGGAATCATAGCATGTATATAGACTCCATAGCAAGAAGGGAAGTAAACGACATAGCCTCTTTTATAGCCCTACAGGCTGTCATCTGCTGTCCCTCCAGCCTTGCTACGGAAGACGTCAGTTTAACAACTGGCCACCATATATAACTGCTGCATACGACAGTAAAGGTAAAATCAGCGGTTTGTAGATGAATAACATCATTTTGAGGGTCAGACCCCAGGAATTGCCTAAGACCCTTCTGCATTGCCAAAAGAAGGCCTATTATAGCTTATAATCAAGGTGAAATTTCCGCAGGAGACTTTACTAATAACGCCTAGGTGTTTGACATGCTCTGTCCTTGTAATTGCCCTACCAAATAGAGTGGGACCACACCGTTTTCAAGACACCAAACTTCCAGTATATTAAGGGCGTTCTGCATCAGATCAGATAAGACGTTCAGGTATAAACTGAATCCAGATCGCTGCAATTTAACAAGTAACTCATCGATAACCATGAGCCATAGCAAGGGTGAGAGTACTCCTCCTTGAGGGCAGTCTTTGGCTACTTTGACAAACACTGATGAGCCATCTAACTCAGTTTCAATTATACGGAACTTCAACATTGAATCGATGAATCTAACCTAAATCTAAATCTTATGGTTTGATTAATATTAAAATTGATACACGCACTCGTGATCGAAGAAAATGAAGTTAAACAGTTATATGTCGATGATCCTCTCAAAAGTTTTAAGAAAAATAGAGGTCAGACTAATGGGCCTTAAAGCTTTAGGGGTCAGTATAATCCGACTTACCAGCTTTAGGTATGCAAACTACTCTACTCCTGCTCCAGGATCGTGGTACAGTACTAAAAGCATGGCATGCCTGGAATGTATTGAGCAGGTGAGTACGGATTGGTAGAAAGCAATGCTGCAATTCACCAGGAAAAACGCCGTTAGGACCACTCGATTTGAACGGTGCAAACGAGAAAACACTCAAGCGTAGAACATCAGTAGTGATCAGTCTAAATTCCAATCAGGCGTACCGACAAAAATGTCAGGATGCTCGGAGGCAACCACACCCGGAAACAACAGTGTCACAACCAGGAAAGTGGACAGACAACAGTAGCTCACTAACTTTTCGCCTGCAGGAGGTGAGTTTCCGGAGGTAGGCGAAGGCTATCAAGTTTACAAGTATCATTCATAGCCAGAGCTTTGTTAAGTCTATCAGAAATGAGATTCGTATTTTTGGTTTTATTTTTAATTTTACGCACACTCTTCCTTAATTTTTAAGTTCAGAACACCAGAAGGGTTTGTTAAGCTTCTTCTGGTTGTAAATAAGAGGGCACAACGTTTCAAAAGCAGTCGAGATGGCTTTCGTTTGTGTAATTGCCTGCAAATCGAGATCTGTGATAGAGCTTATCTAATTAGGCAAATCTATAGTAGAGAAACGAGCTCAGAGGAGAATGAATCCCAATTTGTCAGCTTCCTATTACGATATGGTTTAACCGGTGGTCTTTTTAAGTTTATATTAAAAGAGATGTACCTATGATCAGAAGTGAGAATATCATCCGTCACCCTCCAATTTAGAATCAAGTCAACGATGGTCATAGAGCACAAACTAATATCAATCACTTCTTTACGAACCGAGTTGGTAAAATTTGGTTCCCAACCTATACATTGAGAATCTCTAACTCAGAGGAGTAAATTGAACAGTGATGATCCTCTGTTGTTGATATTCGAACTACCCTAGAGGTAGATTGTTGACCCTACACCACATTACAAGGATCATCAGTTCCTCTGAAGGAGGGGGCGAGGTGTAATCATAGGGTAAATTCGCTGATGCAATGACAAGTTTGAAACATGAGTCAGCATACACGAGAGTGATTGGCACCGCTGCAAAATCAACTGTGCTGCACTCATTAATAATTTAATTAACAAATTAAAAAATTTTAAAATCTTTCATTTTTCAAACCGAGTCAAAATTTAGAATTTTTAATGTTAAACTTTCCTTTTGGACCTGACGGATCTTATAATAAGATCGAGGTCAGAGACTTTCAATGCTTCTTGGTCAGCTCAGGATGGTTTAACAAGTGAAGAAATTTATAAAAGAAGTTTATTTCATATATAACTTGTCATGCCACTGGAGCAACTATAGGTACTCCCGAATCATAAGTATACACACATACATCTCTATGATAACTTATGTTAGTTTTCTGTAAATAATTTCTAGGGTTCAAGTCTCTTTAGAGCATACTATAATAATATAATTAATATACATGTATATATACATTTATATAATCAACACCGCGGTTTCTTATCAATTTAATAATACGACAGGTTGCACTAACGCTGAGTCTGGCCGTCGCATAATGTTTAGAACACATAGTATTTTTTATTTGCCATAAACTTCACGCACTAATAACAAATAAAACAAAGACAAATAAGTGTGATAAAAGAACACAAAAAATAAGAATGGATATCCATAACTCAAAAATAAAGACATCGTAGATAGAGCGCTATACTAAAAACTAACCCATCACTTTCCATTTAAAGGCAATCTGTATATGTATATTTAAGAAATGCTTACCCATGTTCTGATATCGACTGAAAATCATGACTTAATTGACGCAATTTAAAAACCACACCCGTCATAATAAAATCGAAAATGTCATAAAAATAATTTCCGCCGCTTATATTTAATATATATAACTAAACATCATTTAAACATAAATATAAATATATAACTTAATTATAAAAATTTACCTTGTTAATTTTCAAATTTTCCGGTTTTCAATTAATCCATTCGCATATATAAAAAAAAATATGTCTAAGAAGAAAACCGATAATACATATGTATTTATACACCGCATGTATATACACAGAACTTTTTATACATACGAGTATATAAAATTTGCTACACTATATATTTATTTATAACTATATATATTATAAATTAATGTGTTTTAATTAAAATCACACTATACACACATTTAATTATTTATTAACAAATTAATTTGTGTGCGCGCTTTATATAAAAAAAACACTTTGTAATCAATCAATCAATTTATATATAAATAAATATATATAACAAACATATAAGTATACACACACACAAACATTTTTTTTTAAATTAAATTAATTAATTAATTAAATCACAATATTTTATTATTTTTTAGCACTCGCTGAACATATTTTTTTTTTTGATATAACATACAAGAAATAATCATCTATAAAAATTCTTATACCAGCACTTCTGTCGAAAATTTATTAATTTTTTTTTTTATATTTTTTAACGTCTGTCTGTCTGTCACCAGTTTTTTTTTTAAATAACATAAAAAGTGGAAATTCACTGTTTTCCGTGCCTGTATACATATACACAAAAAATGTTAAAAAAAAAAATCACAACACCTACAATTTTTTTGGTTTTTGTTCTGATTCGTTTCTCGAGCTTTTTGTAATTTTTATTTTTTTTATTTTTGTCTGTTAAACTTTTATTTTTCCTCTGTGATATAGGTTTCCATACGGAGTGATATATAAACAACGTGCGCGCGATTGTGAAAGAATATAAAAATAAAATTCTGTGTTTTTTATCCACGGCATAGAGAATTTTTATTTTTATTTTTTTCGTATTTTTATTTCGGTGGTGTGTTTTATGTGTTGTGTTTGATGATGGAAAAATGGGAAAAAAGGGATTGAAACGAACTATGTACTATGTAATACTTAACAAAAGAAAAGAAGGAAATAAAATTCAGGGATTTTTTATGTACATATGTACATACATATATAATACAAACATACATATTTAAAAAAGGAGATGATCATCATTGTGATGATGATGACTATGCGAAATGGCGTTTGTCGTATACATATATGTATATATACACATTGATTTTGAATGTTGGAGCACTTTATAACATACATAAAAATTTGACGACAACTTTAATAATTTTATGCAACCGCATATATTCAAGGACATGTCGAAATTTAATGTGTCAATCATTGTTAGAATATTTATCCTATATAAACACGCACTTAAGAAAAAGCTCCACCGTCGGATACAAAAGTCCGCATATATAAAAAAAGATTTTTTTATTATTTTAAAACCGCACACAAAACAAATTTCTTATCAAATCCTTATCTTTTCCACTTATATAAATTATTATTAAAATCAAATTAATTGTATAATTAACCCTTTTTAACCTCAAATCATAAAATATAATTTACAAACAAAATATTTTACTCATTTTTTGGAATAAAAATAAAAAAAACCTCAACTTTTATTTTTTTTTATATTTACACAAAACTTTGATTAATTTGGATTGCGTGATATCTTGCGTCCAAGAATTAAGTTTAAACCAGCACAGACAAACTTTTAATTTAAAAGCTTAACAAACACACACACATATTTCGTGCGTGTCGCGATGTTACAAAATCAAAAACTATTTGTAAACGATTAATTGTCGGAAATAACGTAAAAAAAATACTAAAACAAAATTGTGGTTAATTTAAAGTGTCTAATCGGTTGAAATGTCAAAAAATATACTAAAAATGTAATTTTTGTTTTGTGTATATTTTGTATATATGTGTATGTACAAGAAAGAAGAAATATCAAAAAATTAAGACAAAAAAAAACAGGAAAAAAAAACTTAAATTGGACTGGTAGCAGTCGCATCATCGTGATCAGCCGCAGCAACGACAAAAGAAGATAAAAAATAATAAAATAAATTAGTTGTCTTATATATAGTTTTGTGTAACCATTCGTAGTTTTTTTTTTATGTATGTATTTAGTTTTGATAATTAATTTAAAAAATATTTGTGAATGAAATAAGAAAATAGTGATTTACATAATATATATGTAGTGTATTTTATTGGTATACTATAAACAAAATAGTTTTACTCTCATTCAAAATCTTTTAACTTATTTTCATATATCACCGCGCGACAACACAAAATCGATACAATGCATTAATTACTTTACAACTTTCCACTTGATTTTTGTGTTTAGCGATAAAAAAAACAAAAATAAATTCATTCACGAATATTGTAATAATAATCAAAGTAAATACTGCGATAAATATTTTTCCCACAAAATATACTCTCGCCAACCAAAATTGAAATGAGACAACTCTATATATACATGCCCCATCAAAATTATTATGCTTTTCTATATTTTATCCCATTCTATTACATCGTCTACTATTCCAATATTCATCACACAAACAGCATCACTGACAATATACAACAACATAAGTTTAATCAATTCACGCCTTTTTGTTTTGTGTATATTTTGAATCTCACCAATCCAATTGAGAAGAAGATGAACAAATTTTTATAAAACACTGAGCATATAGTTTAGCTCGTCCCAAAATATATATTTTTTGTTTTGTATGTTTGCTTAGGTTTTTGGAATGAAAGAGTATTATGTTGTATATAGGGAAAAAAAAACAAACAATGACAAAAGATTCATTCGTTGATGATGATGATGATGAATTGAGAGAGAAAGGCGTAGGTTTGTTTTTGTATTATGTGGAACTTGTTGAATTTATTTTTTGTTTATTTTGTGGATTGTAAATTTTAGGTTAGTGTAGTTGTAATTTGTATATATGGGAGAGAGATTGATGCATTGAGTTTTGTGATGAATTTATTTGAATGGATGTTTTTTATGGAACTACTGGAAATGGAATATGATTACTATACATTTATATCGATTATTACAAAGACAACTTAACAAATATTTGCTCTAATTGTTCATAAAGGCTTTAATAATATCGCCTATTGAGTAAAGTACATATGTATGTACATATATGTATGCATATACGATGAAGGGCAGTTTGAATAATTTAACGAGATCAAATACATGCTGGAAAAGTCGTATCGTATTGAGAATCCACTTGAGGTGTTGAAATACAAACAAACAATAGATTTAATTAAAGAATGTTTATTGCACTAAACTGTGTTATTACGTTTAAAATATTACACGCGAGATTCCAAACAACTTCAACTAATACATATATACTTTCAGCAATCTTATCGAATCCGCCATGCTTCTTCAGCATTCTTCTCACTGTTGCCGAATATTTTTGCATAACTCAAAAACCGGTAGGCTTGTAAGTGTGAAATTGATTTGTTCTGAAATTTTTTGGTAGACGGATGAAATTTTATAAACCGGATGTGTTATATGTACATCTGTAATGAATTCATTGCTTATCGTGATAATTATTCGTGAATAATTTATCGCGGTCAGGGGTTGCAACATTCTGGAAATGGACTCCACACTATCCCCCATCGAGTACATGTTACTTTTTTTCTAAACTGAAAACTGAAACACATTTTGGTTTTGCCATATTATTGATCGAGACTCCAAAAGCTGGTTTAAGTGTTCAATACGACCCAAAGACTGTTTAAATTGTCCTAATTCCAATTTTGTGTGCGTAATTGTCCTAATTCCGGTTTCATGTTAGGCCAAAGGTAACGATCCGCTTTAAATTTTCTAATTGTGAGACGAGTGGAAGCAGAAAGTAATTTCTGAATCTCCTCGTCAGGCTTCTGTAACTCCGAAATAGATATGAGATCTAGTGATTTTACAATAGAGGCAGTTGCGTTATCGCTTGTGCGTGGCAGACTGTCAGCGACAACTTTATTTTTGCAATATATTGAATATCCGTTGAAAACCGCGAAATAAAATTCAAATGACGAGCTTGTTGTAGACTTCTTTCTGTTTTGGGGCTTATGAAAATGTTAAATGTAACTCGTAAATTCTCAACCTTAACAAAATATCGAAAATATTTAACCGCTAAGTTTATGGCTTAATGCTGAATATTTCGTTTCAGCTGATGGTTGTAACTTTTTGGAGAAATATCTGCTAAGGGTCCCTACATCCATTTTTGAGTTGCTGCAAGACTGCTCCGAATATCCATATAGCTTCAACTCTTTCTTCGGATGGGAATATTCTTTTAGGGGTAATTTTGTGACTTACAAAGTTAGAAGCATTAACACATTTTAATATTGATCGACAAGCCTTTTAAACAGTATAGTTGCAAATGCGATTTGTGCTCTTCTTCTGATTTCGAATCTACAATAATATCAACAATGTATCCAAATACGAAGTCTAGTCCTCTAACTACCTCGTTCATGAACCTTTAAAATGTCTGTGCAGCCAAACGGAATGGTAATTGCTGTTTTATCAATATCTTCTGTATTAAATAATATGCCCCGATAGGTCAATTTTAGAGAATATAGTCTCCAATCAAGTTGTTCCTTTTTTCTAACCATATATGCAGAGGACAGACACCTGGAGAACACATTGTGCCAATAGGACAGCTCCTTTGAGCCAACACTGAATATATTAGTTTCGTACCAACTGGGCATTCAACACTATTTTTTTATTTCTACTTTTTGATTTCTACTAAGCTTGCATAGAATCGACGTCATTGAGGAGAATGTGACAAAACCGACTCTTGAGTCCACAATTGCGAATCGCTCGATAAATCATAATATTTTAATACATTTTTACTATTTAAACCAATTTTAACGACGCTTTGCATTAAAATGCAATGAAAGGGCAATTCTATAAACTTAGAATTAATTTATAAAATCACTCTAGGAATTGTCTACATTAGCGACATTGTCTACGTTGTAAATAATAGATGACGCGTAAATGCCCAGCCCTGGAACTCATACATTTCAAGACTTTTATTGTGATTTTTTAGAAGTTTGGGTAGTAAGCTTCCAAAGTTATTATAAATTCTAATGGTGATTTTAAAATCTGTGATCGTAAATTTTTGAAGCTTAGAAACTTTGGAACATGAATTAGTACGTTCCCGGAACTTTCATCATTTTAGATGTAAAAATTGGCAACTTTACAGTAATTGGGGTAGTAAGCTGTCGAATCTTTAATATCAACTTTGAGAATCTAGAAGCTGGGGTGGTTGGTAAAATTTCGTAGTTTTCATGACTTAATAGGGCAGTTTTTAGAAATTTGACATGTAAATACTGGAGCTTTTATCTTCTGAAGGTTCGGTGTATTTCTGGTTCTTTTTTAAACACTTAGAATTATTGTAGGGTGCTTATAGATGCTCTTCATGAATTTTCCGACCTTTTTGAAATATTTTGGGTTCATAAATGTGATGGTTACGTTATTTTCGGGCGCGGTAAAAACTTTTGGGGTTTTTAGAAATAGGATTTGCAAGTTTCCACTTTAATAAATTGTTATCATTTTTGGAAGGCTCATTTTTCGGAGGTTTAATAAATATTGAATTCTGAGCCTTTTTTGTCAGATTAGTAAATTTTACCAATTATGGTAATTTTTGGATGCTGACATAGTATACGTTTCCGGAGCTTTCATGACTAATTTAAGAAATATTGTAAATTAACGAAACTTTTGTATGCTAAGGGAACTTTTAGTAGTTGCCTTCCTAAATGTCCTGATGTTTATTGTGACATTGTTCCAGTGAGCTTTGAAAGTTATTATCAACTCTGAGAGATCTTAGAATCTGAGCCCATAAATTTTTAAAGGTTTTACTGAGTCTGGCAGTTCCCCAAATTTGAATCAGATTCGTCAAGTTGGGGTGTATGTAACTGTAATATAAGTTATAACGCAAATATGGAGGTATAATATGACCTACTTTTCTAAGAACTCCTATAAGAGGTAGTATTTCCCGTTTAATATCAATTATATGATCCTTCCGTGATAAATTACTATTAATTTGTAATCTATAGACGTATAGAATCAACTCGTTTTATTGTGTTGCCATTGCAATTAAGCTCATCGAACAAATCTATGGGTTTATGCATCAAGAAACAATTATGTAGCTGGTCTTATCAAAATTATGACTGAGGCAATGGGTACTTAAATAAAAGACCTAAAAGTGATTTGTGGATTACTTGTTCAACTATTTTACTGAAGACAGAAAGAACTGAAATAGGGCGGTAGTTATTAATGGCCGATCGCCTGGTTTGAAAATGGATGTAACACGAGCCTGCTTAAAAATTGATAGGAATATGCATTGATCAATCCACAAATTTATAGAAGTAATTAGTAAATGTGCTGTAATCTGGAGCACATTTTTCCTTTAAATTAAAGTAATAAGTAATAAGTAATAAGTAATAAGTAATAAGTAATAAGTAATAAGTAATAAGTAATAAGTAATAAGTAATAAGTAATAAGTAATAAGTAATAAGTAATAAGTAATAAGTAATAAGTAATAAGTAATAAGTAATAAGTAATAAGTAATAAGTAATAAGTAATAAGTAATAAGTAATAAGTAATAAGTAATAAGTAATAAGTAATAAGTAATAAGTAATAAGTAATAAGTAATAAGTAATAAGTAATAAGTAATAAGTAATAAGTAATAAGTAATAAGTAATAAGTAATAAGTAATAAGTAATAAGTAATAAGTAATAAGTAATAAGTAATAAGTAATAAGTAATAAGTAATAAGTAATAAGTAATAAGTAATAAGTAATAAGTAATAAGTAATAAGTAATAAGTAATAAGTAATAAGTAATAAGTAATAAGTAATAAGTAATAAGTAATAAGTAATAAGTAATAAGTAATAAGTAATAAGTAATAAGTAATAAGTAATAAGTAATAAGTAATAAGTAATAAGTAATAAGTAATAAGTAATAAGTAATAAGTAATAAGTAATAAGTAATAAGTAATAAGTAATAAGTAATAAGTAATAAGTAATAAGTAATAAGTAATAAGTAATAAGTAATAAGTAATAAGTAATAAGTAATAAGTAATAAGTAATAAGTAATAAGTAATAAGTAATAAGTAATAAGTAATAAGTAATAAGTAATAAGTAATAAGTAATAAGTAATAAGTAATAAGTAATAAGTAATAAGTAATAAGTAATAAGTAATAAGTAATAAGTAATAAGTAATAAGTAATAAGTAATAAGTAATAAGTAATAAGTAATAAGTAATAAGTAATAAGTAATAAGTAATAAGTAATAAGTAATAAGTAATAAGTAATAAGTAATAAGTAATAAGTAATAAGTAATAAGTAATAAGTAATAAGTAATAAGTAATAAGTAATAAGTAATAAGTAATAAGTAATAAGTAATAAGTAATAAGTAATAAGTAATAAGTAATAAGTAATAAGTAATAACCTCGTCCTCAGTAAATTGATTGAAATTAGTTAAAGGTCGTTTAATAAATAGGGCAAGATATGTTATTATTATTGTTGTTATTATAGGAACTTTGTTGGCATATGTGCAGGCTGCCACATATAAGTGCAATGATTTCGAATAAAGTACTAAGTATTCATTTTCTACATTCTTATGAACAAAGAGGTATAGTAACACCGCCAACGTCCCGAAGCTGTCGAATACTGTGAAAACTTTTAAATCGCACAAACATGTTTCCCAAGAATACCACCACAGTATCCATTGCTTGTCGTAGGTAGCGAATAAACAGTTGGTTCGCTGGGCTGACGACCCGCAACCGTAAAAAACTAATCTGCTTATAATGTCAACAAAACGAAAATTTGATATACCGTCAAACCAACATTAGACCCCTGCTCAAGTACCCGAACACATGATTTAGGATCGTCGCGTGGAACGGTGGCACTCGCTGGCCTAAGAGTGGCGACCATGTCTCGCAGGGCTATACTTTAATGTGGAGATGACCTTACAAATCTAGGAACTAGATGTTTTCTTGGGCTGCAGGCTATTTTGGATTTCCAAACAGTCAATAATCGATTGTGCAAGCATGGTGTAAGCCAATCTGCCTATAATTTTTGAACACGCTCCCGCACAGAAGTTAGCCCGCTCCAAGAAAAAGACTCATTTTACAATGGCTTGGACGATCTGATGGGATCTATATCTGAACACGATGTTAGATTGGTAATTGAGAACTTTAATGTTAAAGTTAGCAGAAATCAGACCGACTTATGTAGAAACATAGGTCCGTACTCCCGACAAGAAACAGCGATCGGAGGATGTAAAAATTTATCGGTCAGTAACCAAATACGTATAAACAGCGATCATCATTTGGTCGCTGCAATACTACGATGGCAGTTTTCATGCAAGTCTGGAAGGTCCTGAAAACTTATGTTGTCAGTTCTGACATTCACTGTACTTTAGGTATAGTGAATGTAAAAGCCGAGGTTCAGAGGTGTAACAACTCATGAGCTCAGTTCGCGTAATTTCTTCAGAAGAATTACCGGATTACACCATGACTGATGAATGGTTAGTGGCTGCGATATGCCTCATTTTTAAGAAGAGAGACCTCTCGAAGTGTGGGAATGATCGCGGTATAGCTCTCCTATGCACAGCATATACAAGTTGCTATCTTACTTTATATTGAATAGAGTTACCCCTCTATTTCGTCCGAATCGAGTCTTTTAGTTGCGGTGATTCTTAATATTATTAGACCTCCATTCCCGTAGATGGATTTCCGGTAGACCTATGACTCGATAAATCGAGAGAGTTTGTGGTCTCCCATACGGAATACCTATAGGAATGCCAACTAAATTGGTACTATTGAGTCAATGACAGTGACACAGTCTCAAGGCGGTGTTTATGTTGAGAACATAGGCTACCGAGAATTTTTGTAATTAACTTGAGTGTACATACATTGAATATACATCTCTCGTATAACTAAAATACCTTAGCGCAACATTTTATATTGCTTGTCCAATCAGGTGTTTGCATATGCGGATGATATGTACGTGATTGGACTGAATAGGACTGAACGCAGTGATGGAAATACTTGAATCGCTTGCTTAGAGTTTTCAAGCTGTGCTGGTCATGATTGAGGCAACCCTGAGAACGTGAATGTTTTGTGCAGCAATCCGCCTAAGATTCCAAGGTGTACGTGCTGCCTTCTCGTGGAACTACTGTATAGTAACTGTTATTACAACATACGAATGCATGCTAAAGGATGAATGGCTAATAGATTAAAGCGCCTCTCGGTTTTAAATTATCGCTACCATGCCACCGGGCTCGGGAATGGCAGTCGCTAATGTTTTCTGAATAATAAATATCTCTTCTTTCCCTCGGAAGCCATTTGCCATTTGCAACCATTCTACAGTGCACTTTGTAGATAGCACTGTTGGAAAACACCAACACGAAACTATACATCAACTTGTAAAAGAGGCGGATAGCATGACTGTTTGAAATTCCAAAGCCAAGATGAGTGGAGCTGCTAGAAAACGAATGGGTTTCCGAATTCAAAATGGTTACGAGACTAATGATGTTCGGAGGCTGGCCCAAGTTCCAGTGACGACACAAGAAAAGAAGGTAAATTTCCTTACGTAAGAACATTGTACTCTGATATTAGTGAAAGACTAGAGAGTTTCGTTTGAAGTCTCTTGCTCAGATCGGAGACAATTAACGTTTAGTGTATATGCGGTGCCAAAAGCAATACAGACATACAGAGTGAAAACTGGATATGATTAAATAAAAAGCTACGTATAACAAGTTTTCTTAGTGGAATTAGGAGCTGGAAAAGTTTAGGAAAATCTCAAGAATGGAATTCAATAAAGAGCAGCCAAACCGAAGTTCCTGCCAGACTTTCTGTGAAAACCTTATAATGAAGTATCTGAAATTGCGAGAGTCAGGAGGTGCACCAGATAATTGATCTTGTACTATACTTTCGGTACTCTTTTAAGAAGGGAGTAAAACATTAAATGTCCTTAACTGAAATGTTCGCAGCTTATAGCCTGAACTACGGCTTCGTTCCTCAACAATTTAGGGCTCGAAAAGTGATATTCATATTGAAGGGGAGGTCTTAAAAGCCAGAAGAAGCAAAATCTTACCAACCTTTAAGTTTCTCATCTTTTCTGCTTATAGGAAAATGGAGAAACTGATTGAGTAATTCATCAGAATGGTGGTACTACACGCCTGGCCACTTAGTGAAATGCAATTTGTTTAGTAAAAAGGCTAATTTATGGTGACATTGTACAAGCTCTGACCACGAAGGAGCTCTTTGTGCCTTTATGGATATAGAAGGCTCCATTTGCAATGCTTCTTACGAGTCTATGGCGAGGCCTTTGTAACATAAATAGGCTGATAACAGAACCACCAACTGGATAAAGCACATGTTGGTGAGCAGAGAAATATAAAAATATCTGCCAACTTATGAATGTTATTAAAAATTGGTGCTATACGAATAACCTATATTTTATACCATTCATATGTTGAGGAAGTGGCGTCCATAAGGAAAAGTACTACTCGAGGAAGAGGCGCCCGTAAGGAAGAGTATACTATATGCCCTCAGGTATGGTCGCTATAGTAGTGGATGAACAACTAACAGCTCTAGGTGAGCTTCATTACAAATAGATAGGACATGACGACGACATATCCATAATAATTATAGGCAAGAACGATTTCAGAATATGTTTTTGTTACTTAATTCATGTAGCTGGGCCTTACGTTGGATAAGAAACTAACCTAAGAAACTAATCTTGTTAAATATCAAAAAAAGGCAAAAGAGAAATACTATAGCCTAGTAAGTAAATGGTCGGTAGGACCTCGGACCTTAGCCCAAAAGCCGGTGCGGACGTGACATATAGCCGTAAAGGGACATCTGGGGTTCCAAAAAAAAATTTCATCCAAAAATACAAAATGTACTTTGCAACCAGGGAGGATTGGCTAAAAAAAGTTGCATAGCTTCCAAAAATGGTCCACGGAGAATCAGAAATGGAAGAAGGAGTAAAACGGACATAATTGATCTACGCGATGTACCAAACATATGCCACTATCTTCCAGGCTACTTTAACAGCAACCAGAATAACTGTAAGCAAGAACATATAAGTAACCAAAAAATTTGTAATCACAATATTCTTTGCTTGTCGTAGGAAGCGACTAAATGGTTGGATCGCTGGACTGACGACACGTATCCGTAAAATATAGCCTGTTTATATTGTCAACAAAATTAAAAATGGATACTGTCAAAAAACAGCAGACCTCCGCTCAAGTACCTGGACTCGAGATTTAGAATTGGCACGTGGAACGTACAGTCAGTCTTAAAAACCAGGAGCGTTGGAAGGTCCAATCATGTGCCATGAAGGAGTGTCGGCTGGAACTCGTTGCTCTTCAAGAAACTCGCTGGCCTAAAAGTGGAGACCATGCGTCCCAGGGCTATACGTTACTCTACTGTGGAGATGACCACGGAAATATTGGCGCTGGATTTTTTCTTGAGCCCCAGGTAAAGAAGGCTGATTTTGATTTCCAAACAGCCAACAACCGATTGTGTAAGCTTCGCCTGTAACCTGTCGATAATTTGTGTACAGCTCTTTCAGGTTGTACAGGAAGTGAAAATTTATCGGGCAGCAATCAAATACTTAGGCAGCGATCAACATTTGGTCTTCGCGAAGCTCCGATGGAAGTTCTCGTACGGGTCTAGGAATACAGTCAAACGCTTGGGACGCTACGACTAAAGTCTGATAAATGAAGATCAAAAAGAACGATATCAGCCTGACTGTGTGAACTATTTTTGGGAGGTACTGAAATATCGGTTGTCAGTGCTGCGCAGCAGGCTTTAGGTATAGTGAAAATCAGACCTAAGATCGAATATGGTTTGATGATAAGTGTCGCCTTTCAACAAAACCAAATATAGCCACAGTGAAGTGCACAAAGGGCTCACAATAGCGAGGAAAAACAAAGCTGCTCTTGCCAGGAGTGCAGCTAAGCGGACTGATAGATGGAAGAAGCGAGAATGGTGGAAGGCCGAGTTTCTAACAGTACATCAACTCAGACTGCAGTTCAAGTATTTTCTCTAAATTAATTACCGGATTGCACCATACTTTCAGCCCAGCGTCAACCGCCATTTGGGACCGGGATGGAAACCTCTGTGTCAACATCGATGCAGTTTTCGACCAAGCAGATATTAAAATGAAACCGCCCACCTAGCGTGGACTACATTAATTAGGAGCTCTTGAAACTTTGTGGAACCGAGGTTATGCCTTATGAATGAGAATTGGCTGCGATAAGACCCATCTTCTAGAAGGGAGACCGCTTGAAGTGGATCAGCCACCTTTGCACAGTATACAAGTTACTGTCCTGCATTATATTGGATAGAGTCAGTCTTCTATCAAGGACGATTTCTTCCGAATCGATCAGTCAATGGTCAGGTATTTTCGCTGCGAAAGATTCTTGCTAAGTATTATGAAACGTCCATCCCAGTACATCAGGTATTCCTGCATTTCCGGCTGGCCTATGACTCGATCAATTGAGAGAGTTTGTTGTCTGCGCTAGGAATACCTATAGGAATGCCAACAAAAGTTGTACGATCGAGTAGAATGACAGAGACACAGTCTAAATGCTGTGTTAAAGCATTGAGAACAGACTATCGACAATTTCTGCAATAAACTCGGGTGTTAAATGCCTTGCCCCCGATACTCTTCAATCTCATGTTGGAGTACATCTTATTTCGTAAAACTGAAACATCTCATCGCAACATCTTATATTGTCAGTCCAATCATGTGCATGTCTGCTTATGATGACTTATGCGTAATGACAGTGAATAGCAACGAATAGAAGGAGATACGCTTGTAGATATTTCAGCTTCTGTTTAACTCCAGATTAATGAGTCCAAAACGAAGTAAATGATCTCTTGATATAGAGACAATGAAACACCCGATTTTAGTAGTGGGCACTACACGTTTGAGAGAGTGAGGATGCTAAAATATTTGGGCTCTCTATATATTATCACTCATGGTATAACAGTGTGGGTGAGGATATTAAAGTGCGGCTGGCAGCTGGCAGGTTTCTATCAACTAAGGCCACTACTAAAATCTCAACACCTATCAAGTGGCGTGAAGCTGAAGCTCTACAAAGCGTTTATCAGGCCCGTTGTTACGTATATAGATGTGATAGTTGGCCACTAACGGATGAGTACACGAGATGGCTCCTTAGATTTGAGAGAAGAATCATGTGGGTGATTTACGTCTCAAAACGCGAAGTAGATGGTACATAACCAGCTCTGTAGAATATCGAGATCAGATCAAGTGAGATCTCAGCGAGTAGGCTGGCTCGGTCACGGTTTGCTTGCTGATCCGGAACGAAGTTTACAGCATTTTTGAATGGAGAGCTACCATGGTTGATGTAGAGGTCGTTGCAGGCGACGATGGCTCCGGTCACATATACTAGCAAATTGCCTAGGAGTGTGTTCATAAACTCTACATTGTAACAATATTGTTACGACTGTCATTGTTTAATTTACGTATATAGTTAACAACGATATTGTTGTAAACGTCAAAAGGAAATTTAAAACGTGTTGCTATAATTTAATAATTTTTGGCTGTGATTTAATAATTTGTGATTAAATTGTTTTAAAGTGAATAAAATACAAAATGCAAGACGAAAATAATAATACTTTAGTGCTTGCTACATACTAAATTACAAAAAGACATTGCTGAATTTAATAATTTCAATAAACGAGGATGAATTGGATGATGAAGAGGAAGGTATGGCAATTACTGCAAGATTGTTGTACGAGTCGAAACCCCCCCCCCCCCCCCCCCAAATTACAGGATATATAGTGGACGTAGTAAATCACTACGATGACCTACAGTTTCAACAAATTTTCGGTTGAAACGGGCTACATTTGAAAAATTATTAAATATAATTTCAATGAACACCACTGTACATGAGGGAGGAGGTAGGCCACCAGTCGAATTGAAGCATCAGCTTCTGGCTGTAATTTGGCTCTTAGCTACACCAAATTCGTACAGGTATTTAAAGCTTCTAGCCTGTATAGTTATAGTTATAAATATATATATATATATATATATATATATATATATATATATATATATATATATATATATATATATATATATATATATATATATATATATATATATATATATATATATATATATATATATATAATTGCCATTTATTTTTTGAATTATAGATCCGTGAGTGAACGCTTCAATATGGCAAAGAGCGTTTTATCTAAATGCTTTGTGCAAATAATAGGCCAGTTGAACGCATTAATGGGGCAATTTATGAAATGGCCAACCGGTATTCAATTGGAAAGTACGAAAAGAAAATTTGCTGCAAATACTATTTTTAAGTCCCTCTTTCTGTACCGAAAAAATACATTACCGCCTACACCAATCGAAAATGTTACACATCAATGACATTACAAGCCGTATGTGATTCTGAGATAAGATACATTGATGTCTATTGCGGGTGGCCAAGTTCAGTGCCAGATATTAGATTTTTCAAAAATTCTCACATCCACCTCAAATCACAAGAAAATATGAACAGTTATTTTCCAAACGGTGAATACATCCTAGGTGATAAGACGTATCCCTTGTTGAACTGGTGCATCACTCCATTCGTGGATAGAGGTCGTTTATCGCAGCAAGAGGTTGAATTCAACTAAAAACATTCATCATGCCGGCAAGTAATAGAGCGCAGCTTTGCTTTGCTTTGCTGTTCGGGAGGTTTCGGAGACTAAAGCAGTTAAACATGAAGAGGACGGATTGGGGGGGCTCCTGCAATAATCACTGCCTGCTGCGTATTGCACAACATATGTCTTGACTTCGATCAAGACATGCTAAATGTTTATATCACGGAGGGTTTAAACCGGAGGTCAACATCAGGACATACCAATAAACAATGGCGTCACGAAACGTTCAGAGATATATCTCTGCAAATAAGAAACTAAATAAATTTTTTCGTTTAATCAAAATTTATTGTTTTTTTTTCATTATTTCTAAAAGCTGACTAATTTGGTTGTCAGCCGATTCACATAATTGGAGCACCTTGTCCTGAAATATTTTGGTGTTGGCTTGCCCTTCTTCCCGACTTTTTTTTATTCTGCCAACTCGTCCAGAATCATTTGTTCTTTAGCTTTTTCCTTCCGTTTTGGCGGAGGAAATCCATCATCAGAATCTATAATTTTAAGGAAAGGAATATGTTATATGTATTATTTTTTATTGTTATGTATTATTGTTAGTGCTTCGTTTGCTATTTAGTTTATAATTAAAACAAATATTCACTGACGCATAACATAGTGATATGCGACTGAGGACATATACCATTAGATGAAAGTTCAAATCTGATTTCTGAACTATATGTTGATCGTTTTTCTTTGTTGACAATACAGTTGAATTCAGCTCAATGCTGGAAGAAATATTTATTGGATTGCTTGAGTGGTCTCATCCAAAAATTTCATTAAACTCATTAAAATAGTCGAAATCAAAAGGTGCTGCTCCAGTACGACGATCATTATCTGATTTTTTATGGTATACACGTTTCAGATTGTTAAATTTGCCTTTACATTGAGTTTTAGACATTTTATAACCATAACTCATCATTAACGAGTGTATTTTATCCCATATTTCTTCGCTTTTTAGCAAGCCAGTCCCAAGAAGAATCGTGCGGTTGTGTTGAAGTACCAACTTGATTGGAAATAAACGGCAAGGAATTTACCATATTTGCGAATTCACCTAAAACCACAATAGAATATAATGTAAGGTAATTGATTATGAAATGATAACACACAAACAACATTAAATCACATAATAATAACAGTGTTAAAGGCCATTACTGGCCTAATCACATATCACTAATATATCCATAATCCATGTAATATGTATGTCAGTCGTCGATCAAAAGTAGTACCTATTTCTTATTTAATATAACAAAAACAAAAATAGGAGTCCAGCCTCTCCAACAAACCCCGTTTTGGTAATATGCAAACACGCTCATCCAGCATTTTAACCACAAAATATTAAATATATTTATTCAAGGTCAACATATGCATATAATAATAATATGCACATACCTGTATCACTATTCAAAAAAATATATCCATTACTATTATTTCCTAGATTACTAGGCGTGTTTTGGCCGGAATTATTCATTTTATCAAATAACAAATGCTTTTGACGTATAGGAAGGCAGTATCGAGTAGAGTTGGGAATGACGTTTCTAACAATAAGGGGAAATTTTGGTTAGGGTTTATGAACAACAAAAAGGACATGGCTGTTGTTACAATCGCAGTTTATGAACGGTTTAGAACGGTCATTGTTAACAATATTGTTACAATGTAGAGTTTATGAATACACTCCAGCGCTAAAACAACAAAAAAGTAAGAAACTGGAGAAGTTTATCTTTGTTGGCCAAATCAACCAAAGGAATCTTAAAACTTGTTATATAAGGATGGATGAATTTTTACTTTGTAAGGCGGGTTAATTCCATTTTGTCGGTAAAATGAATTATATTTTACAAAAGTAAACGCGGTTGTTCATTCATACAAATCAAAAGAATGGTTCAAATGCAAACGATAAATAATTTTGGATCTGAATTTTTCCCGAACTTAAAAGAATTTCCCGCTCTGCTCGCGCATCATTTCGCAAATTTAATTGTAACATATTGCAGCACCTTAAAATTAGTGTTATCCCATCGATCGTGCATGGTTACCTTCAAACCAAGTCTATATATGTATATACGATAATAATAATTTAATTATTTAATTTAGGAGTAAAATTTAGTGGAAAAATATAAAATTTTCAATTCCATACGTTCCGAATTTTCGAACAAAAGCGAGAAAAAAAAAAGTTCTACCAAAAACAAAGGGTAGATTATTATCCGAAAAATTTATTTACAAAAAGCCACTATATATACTATATACTGTTCGAGGGTTGTTTTCAGGTTCTGTTGTGTATATCGTGTAGTACAAAAACAACAATGTAAGTTTGATTTGATAACAAAAAAAGAAAAGGATATTTTTTTTTCTATATGTACTCGTTCGCTTTCCAGTTTGTTGATAGATGAATGGACAATATTAATATTTTTGACATATGTCAATTAAAAAATGAAAAAATAAAAAATTGTTTTATTTATTTTGATTTATTTGCTTCCACTGTGTACATATGTATATATGTATGTATATGAACGACGAGTTTTTATAGATTGTATCAAATTTTTATGTAATTTTTGATTTCTAATGCGGAAAAAATTTCCGCACATAAAAAAAAAATTGCTTTAAAATCCAATTATGACAGGTGGGCACCCCAAGTAAATATTACACAAAAAATTGTAATCATCTAAATATTAAATACCGATCAAAATACTGAATGGGCGCTGCTGCTGCGCGCGAAGGGACATTTTAATTTAATTGAAATCAATTTGTTTAAACACAGATAGGATCAATAAATTACCATATATACTGCACATTGTAATTAATTAATCCATTTTACAAACATATTTTATGTAACCAAACTATAACCACCCTCCTAAATGTTTGTTTTAAAGATTTGTTGCGCTTATTATTTTGATATATAGAATATATATTAGGGATGATTTCGACTTTTGTTGCATTATCCATAATGTAAACAATTTTTTATACGCGTCCATATATTTGATTTTCAACTCCCTTGACATTGAAACTTGAATCATATAAAAGTTTTGTTAGTTTTTTGTGTGTACAATGAAAAATATCAAGATCATTATCAGACGTATATGTATATGTACGAGTATATACCCAAAATTCGAAAATTGTAACCAAAATAATGTCGACACATGTATCCGTTTTAGATAATAGTGTTGTAATAATAATATAGTTGTGGCGCACTGTAATTTAATTAGGTGGTAATTTTGATTAAAATAATTTTCCAATATATGTGAAAGGGGTGATAGAATAGGGGTTGGCATTTATTAAGTTATTTTTGATTTAATTTAACTTTTTTTTTTTTTTTGCGTGCGTGCTCCGATCTAATACTCGTATAAGTGAACATGTTAATCGATTAAATTGAAAATAATGATGTGGCTCAATTTAACTGTACGCGCATATACAATCGTTTATTGGAGCGGACGGATTATTAATTAGATGGATAATAAGGATTTTCCCACACTTATTTTAATGATTGTATTCTTGTTTTATGATTGGAAATCACTGCAACCATTTTATGTTTATGTTATATGTGTATATATAATCACATAAAATGGTTATTATGTGTATATACATTTTTATTTAATTTGTGGGACGATACACTAAGTTTTGTATATACACATGTGTTTGTTATATGCTTATTATTCCCATCTATAGCTATACATCACGATACATAATGTATGTATGTACAAACATGTATGTCTAAGAATTTCTTCTCGATTTTTTTTTGTTATGTTCGTCTGAATCAATAATTTGGCAATTTTACGTATAATGTATATATATACATACATATTTGGTTACATGCATCACTGAATGTGAAAATAATAAAAAATGATTGAAAATTGGAAGAGAAAAATGAAACAGCTTTTTTTTTTGATTGATGTTGCGTATGCATATAGGTACATAATATACATACCTATACACATAAATACGATATGATGATGGTTCAATGATGACATAAATTTAAATTTAATTAATCTTTAAATAATTGAAATAATTTTGTTTGTATCCTATCGAGGCGTATATACCAATAGTATATAGATTTACGACAAAAAGGGTAGAATATAGTGGTTATTCACAATAGTCAATGCCACTATTTATCTTAAAAATCGTTGAGAAAATATGACAGTATACATTGCGTATAGCTTTCAATCTCAAATAAAATAAAATACAGTCGAACAACACGGAACAAACCAGAAAAGTGCATCCGAATGGAAAATGCTATTACAAAAGTGATTGATCTAACCATAATACAAGATGGGAAGAAATTAGGTTAGGTTAGGTTAGGTTGGGTGGCTGATCTAACTTCCCTATTTCCCTTATATAAACCAGTTTGAGCTACTTATGTAGTGTGATATATCTCGATCAAAGGAGCTGTCCATTAAGATTCTACCAATCTATATATATATACATATATATATATATATATATATATATATATATATATATATATATATATATATATATATATATATATATATATATATATATATATATATATATATATATATATATATATATATATATATATATATATATATATATATATATATATACATATATATATATATTTATATATATATGTATATATATATATATATATATATATATATATATATATATATATATATATATATCTTGTGTGTGCCAAAGTCTGACATGAGCATAGGAAGTGGACTACCGTCTCTTCCTCCAAATAACTTCTGCAAAAATCTTTTGCTTCTAGACCTAGCCTCCTCGCATGCTCTCCAAGTAGGCAGTGTCCTGTGAGTATTCCCACGATCGTTTTTAATTCACGTCCACGTAGGGAGATAGGTATCTTTGAGCGTTTCAAGGCCCGCTTTGGCCAGACTTGTCTTGCTACACTACATGTGAGAGTGTTAGTCCACCTTTCATTAACTGAGGCTACTGCTTCTTTTTTAATCGCTGTCTCGAGTGCCTTAATAGGGCTCCCCAAATTTGCCAAATTCATCCAACTTGGATGATACAGCTATGGGTCTTAAGTCCTTTGGGTAGCCATATGAGATTTTTCCCGCTTTCGGAATTAAGATCACACTGACCTCTGTCCACCTCTGCGGAACACAGACTTCCTGGAAAGTGGGTTTCGATGAGAAGTTTGAAAGATTCCTCACTAGACGCAGCTCAAGATCCGTCCGGTTTAATTAAATAACTGAGACTGGTTGGATTAGTAGACAGTATCTTTCTTAGGCGAGAGGTCTCGGAGACTTCTTCCATTTTATCACAGAAGAGTCTCTACGACCTCCTTTGTGCCTTCCTTGCTTCTTTTTTGTGTACTTTTAAGTCCTCCTTATAGGAGTTCTAATCTTGAGCCTCTCTCGTACTTTTGGCTATATTAAAGAGTTACGGTAGATCTACAGTTCCTTGGACCACCATACTGGTTTATGTTTGTCTCTGGGCTTAACTATTGGGCAAGCAGCATTAATGGACCGGTTGCACGCACTAATGATTGTGTCCACTTTGCAATTCATTTCCTATACACTGTCGCTGGCGGCGCAGGGGCCCTCGTCGTTTAGCTCTTTTAGCGTTTCCCTATACTTGCTTCAGTTTGTCCTTCTGCGATTTAAAGCCTAAAAGCTTTCCGGGTAGCAGGAGAAACGTTAAGGCTGAATGTTACATATCGATGGTCAGAGAATTAATATTCCCCCGCCACTCTGCATTCCTTGACCATTGTATTAATATTATCTGAAGCGAAGGTTACGTCCGTGGATTCTTGTCCAATATTACACACTCAAAGGTGAGTGTTTAATAAGTATTCAAAAAATAACTCACCCCTTTCGTTGATGTCTGTGCTTCTCCAGATTTTGTGATGGCAATTTGCATCACATCCAAGGATCACCCCAATCTTCTTTTTTTCCGCTTCGAGAACCAGGTTATCCGACGGAACCTGTTTGTTCCGGTCCATATAGGCTGCGACCAGGCAAGATTAGGCTGCGGCCAACCTCAGTAGTTACGTCACTATTACTGTATTGAGAAAGTAGAAACATATGCTTAAATTATTTATTCCAAGATTGAAGGATCTGATTTCCCCAGAATTGCTTGAGTATATTAGGTTATACCCCTTCATTCTAAGGCCACAGAGCCTGTTACTGTTTATCCAAGGTTCTTGAATAAAGACCACGTCCTCTCCTGATCCAGTCAGTTTGAGAAGTAAAACGGCCGACGTCGTCTTCGTATGGTGTAGGTTAATTTGTATGATATTTAGCATAATATCAAGTTGATCCTAATTACCACTTTTCACTCCCCGCTGCCGCAGGCTAATGTCTGTTGGTTCCAGTAGATTCGCTGGTGTCGCCCATATCGCCTCCCTCGGAACTTGGTTCCACGATGCTGGCAGCTAGGGAAAAGCGGCTGCCCAGAGCCTCTCCTAGTCCAGCCATATGGAGAGCTCCATTGGTTGGATTGTTTGGAGCACCCTCCTGGTGCATCTGCCTCTTTTGTGGACGTGCTGCCGTCCTCACCAGGTTCTCCTGAGTGCGCTTTAGCCTCGTATTTTTTATAGACTCTTAGAGCAATCGACCCGAAACCGAAGTCGTTTACTCCCTTAGTCATAGCAAGAGGAGCCAGGGATTCCCTGTTGATTACCATAGTAGATAATTTGGAGCCCTCCCTTGGCATCCTCTGGCCTTACTGTCTTCCAATTATCTGTCGGAAGAATTGGGTTACTGATCATAATTATTTCAAGGATCTCGTCTGGACTAGCCGGTTGGGTTGGGAGCGAGACGCGCGCTCTTGACCTGCTACGAATCTCTTCCCTACTTACTACCGCCAGCCTCGCGTCTTGCCACACCTCCCCTACCTCCACCACAACGTTCTTGAATAGATCTACTGATTTGGAATCAGAGCACGCCGTTAGCTTAACGCGCCCTTGATACTATCCCGCATCTCTACAGGCTGAGGAGTTCCTGTATTCTCTCCTAGAACCTTAAGAAAAACCGAGTTATGCGAGGAGTCTCTTTATCCGCCTGTGGTTAGTTTGGTCCGTTTGCTGTCGACCACGGATTCTCTGCCGTGAGATGCCCCTCAGGGGTTTCAGTCCATCTGTACAAAATCCTGAACGCCGAGCGTATATTCGTATAGGGCTGCTTTGGCGGAGGGACATTTGTCGATCCCGCGTCTGCAGAGCTAGATTTACTTTGGGTTCCGCTTGTCCCTGGGTGAAATATTTATATTTTAAAAGCCACACGATTTCATTTAAATCCCTAATTTACAATGTTCATGCATTAATAATTGGTATCGCATGATCAATAAACTTGTGTACCACCAGTATGCCATACTCAATACGATTATCAGTGAAGAGTGTACCCCACTCGGAATAATTCGCGTAGCAGCCATTGTGACCACCGCTGCATTACATTGAATAATTCGCTCTACTTTAAGCCTAATGTACCACTGTTATACCACGTTGAACAATTCTACTAATGGGCGGTGGCCACCGGTATACCACGGTACACAACGCCCAAAATGTATTTGAAAAGTCACATTCCCTAGTTTTGTATATCGAAAATAGAGTGTTGCTAAGAAATAGCTAAACTAGCCGTACTGAGAATTCCCGAGCTGCAGACAGTATATTTGTCACCATTGTTCATTCCATTCTGGTGGATCACTGGCTGCTGACAGTATTTGTCTGCGTGGTTTCCCGCAGATACACTAGACACTGAATATTATTATTCGTGGGATAACGGTGGGCACTGGCCGCTCGTTAAATTATTTTACGTGATATACAGGTATATATTGGCCGATAATTATATTTTCTGAGTGTAACCATGGTCACTGGTTGTATTATTTAACGTAGTACACCATTGGTACACTGGCAGAGAATCTGTTAATTATGGGGCAACAGTAGTTCACATTACATTTGAATCCTAACTTATTTTTAATTATTTGGCCTTCTCTTTATGTTATAATGCGATTTACTCGTTCCAATAAGTTCATAATTCTTGAACTTAAAGCAATTTTAACAATATTTGCACTTTTTAATGCAAGTTAGATTTTACTAATACAAAAACCTCCAACATTGGACACCTCTTTCTTTTGGACATTCCTCTATTTTGGACACTTTCGTTTATCCCCTTCAATTTCAGAACAAAAAATTTCAAAAAACTTCTCAAATACCTCTATAAATTGGACAACCTCTCCATATTACACAACCTCTAAGTATTGGACATTAAATTGAATATTTTTTAAATATTCCTTTGAATTTAACCTCTGTAATTTGGACACTATTTCGTGTCGCACTTATACAATCGTACAAAGTTAAAAGTAAAAAAATATGATGGTGGGATTTTTGTAAAAGGAACACACAAAATGTATTAAATGCGTTTTATCCGCTCATTTTTAGGAATTTCCTCTTGATTAATATAAAATTCAATAATTAAGAGACATATCACATAAGTAGATGAGTGCAGTAGTATTCATTTCAGTTTCTCACTACTCGTTTGTTTTTCATTTATTTTTACTAATGTATAAAACCAAAATATATCGACTACATGGTATTATATTGCACATACGTCAAAAATTTAAATACCCAAAAAGCAACAACAATTGATCAACATGGCGGACCTAGTCGCATATATTTCTATTTGCGTTTCAATTTTAATATTCACGTTTGGTAATAAATTATTTTTGAATTAAATTTAAAAAAAAAAATTAAATTTCGGCTTTTAGATAATATTTGACTATAGTCAAAAACACATCGTATTAATGCTTTTGTGTTTCGTGGGGTTTTTAATTGATAATATTCATGTTTAAAATGAGTCTGTTTGTAGCAAAAAAATATTTTCGTAAAACTTTTATTTTTCGGTAATTATTTATTCAATTAAAATAAAATTTATTCAACAGTGAATGTTAAATTGTATCATATGTATTGTAAACAATATTTTCTTTAAACTTTTATGTTTCGATGCATTTTTAAGTAATAATATTTTCAGGTTGGAGTTTCAAGTTGTGTTTGCTTGGTGTAAAAAAAAACACACTACATTGTTGTTGTTTTATGTATAAGGAAGTTTACACTGACAACATTTTTTTCACTTAAACCACAATTTAGTCAATTAAAAAAATCACTAAACAATATTTTTTTGCGGAAAATAATTGTTTCACTACAAACACAATATAATCGAACATATTAAAAAACTACTGATCAATTTAAAATCACCAAAATATACAATTTTGTAAAAATTGGGTTTTTCTTCACTTCAAACACACACTATAAGCCAATTTTAACGCGTTAATTTTTCACTTAAAAAATCACCGAAATATAAAAGTTTGAACACAATATTTTTTGTAAACACACGAAAACATTCACAGCGCGTTGATTCAATAATTTTATTATAATTTATATCAAAAATTATTAAAACAAAAATATAAACATTGAAACGCAAATAAAATCACGAAATTTTCCTAATGACTAACGCCGCCATGTTGACTGATGCGCGAAAAAGAACGAAAATGAAACCGATTTGTATATTACCTGGGGCCTACTATCACTTTCGACAACGATTTTCGACGACGGTCGTTTTCCTATAGTCGGCAAAGGAAGAAAAAGGAAAACAATATTATAAATTTACTATTGTTTACCTTTTTCTTCCTTTGCCTACTATAGGAAAACGACCGTCGTCGAAAATCGTTGTCGAAAGTGATAGTAGGGCCCGTTCTCCATATACTTTGGTATAAAACCAGGTGAGGTCAATCTTTATATAGTCATAGTCGACAATAAAATGCGCACTGACATAAATATGTGTTTTCTTAATACTTAATACTATTTTTCCGTATATTGGACACCTCTATAAATTGGACAGATTCCTCAGTCCCTTGTGTGTCCAATATATAGAGGTTTCACTGTATTTAGAATTAATATTATTTAATCCTCCATATAAATGCTACAAATTAATTTAAATATTAAATAATAAATCATAGTAAATTCATAAGTAAATAACAAATATAATAATTCATACATTAAATAAAAATATATTTTTTAAATTGTTGCAAATCACAGATTTATTAGTTATGAGTTAGTTGAAATAGCTTACAGTTCTTAGACCTTAACTTCCTCTTAATAATACAACCGTGTTTTAATTAGGTACTTCCATAAATCAGGGAAATTTGGACAGTCGAAAGAAATGTCTTGCTCTTTCATGCAATTGTAAATATTATAAGAAATATTATCACTCTCGACCGATGCAACATTTTGTAAAAAAATGGTTTCTTATTGATCTATTAAATTTATGAAGTTATTTTGAGGAACTAATAAGCTACCAAACGGTCCGCGTTCATTTAAATCTGGGACTTGCAAATGGCATACTCGTGGATTTCCATGCACTTATTGAAGATAAAGCTTGAAAAATACGCTAATGCATTGAAAACGGATACAGGAAGTTTTGTGTGGCTATTATTAACCGAAATTATACCTCGAGAATCGTTAGGAAGGGCAAAATTTGCTAACAAATCGACAACATCTATAGAGGTTCTGTTTCACAATTTCCAAAATTTGAACATTTAGAAATTGATTTAGAAAATTTTTTTATGGGAATTTAGAAAATTTTTTTATCGAAAAAATTGAATAGGAGTTGGATTGGATGAATTTCCACTTTGTTGGCGAATTTTTCCAAAAAAGTTTTCTAAGCAATCTTGATTACGGTGCCTAGTTAGAAGAAATTTATATCCTTCTGAATGTAAATCTTCAAAAAGGTATACATTACGGCGCAAATTGAGATTTGCCAGCCTCGGAGACACTATATTTTGTTAGAAATGTTTTGTCCATTTTTATTAGAAACATTTAATTTTTTTAAGAAACAGAGGGCATCTTTTAGATATTTTTTTGAAATTGTGAGCCTATATAAGGCGATATGGATTGTTGAAGAATTCATTATATGAAATAATTGAACGAAAAAAGTTATAAAAAAGCCTGATCAAAATCTACTAAATTTTATCTTGCTTTCCAAGAAAGGTAGAAAAGGCTTTATTGACATTTCGTCGAAGCAAACTATGCCTTCTCTTTCGATTTTGTGGAACCTAGCACCCTGTTAAAGTTAGCCGATAGTTTCCAGCCGAAACAAATCTATAATGAAGATAAATTTTTGTTTTGAATTGAACATTAGAGTTGAAGTATATTTTCTCTTTTTATGTTTTTACGTCTTTTTAAGTTCTAAAGTTCTACGTCAGCTTAAAGTTCTGGAAAAAACGTGGCAATATGTCTAAACCACGGTTAAATTCGGCTTAAGTCGCCTACTTACAGTAATACATATTTATTTTGTTTGTTCTGTTAAATTTTTCTTTTATTCTATTCGGCTATTAATCCACACCGTTGTGATATACATACAGTTCTTAGGCTGCGGACCAATTCACGGGTAAATCAATTACTACGGTAAAAGTCGATTTTTGGTATTTTTATTTTATTGAAATACGTGATTTTGTTTATTTTAAGCTTACTCAATCCGTAGATCATTAAAAATTGAACAACCTAAACGTTAAATATTTTCTTTTGTGTACTCGGTTTACCCTACTTTTTGATAAATGAATTTACCAAAAATTAAAATAATAGTCGACTTTTACCCGTGAATTGGTCCGCAGCCTAAGATCTGTATATGTTATATCTCTTTTCCATATTTAATGTAGAATGCACTAAAGTTTATAATTATGTAATAATTAGTCTCTTCAAAAGGCGCTGATTACAATTAACCGCCAAACGACATTTTGGTTATTGTCAAATTGTCTTTATTATTATTCGATCACTTTTACCGTAATGAACACTCAGTCGGCTAAATGAAATAAAATAAATAAAATCATTATAATTGTGTTTCAATTATAAAAGTATATGTACGTATGTATATCACAACGGCGTGGAATTTTTCAAATTTTATATCGAATTTTCAAAAAAGTCTTAGAAGGATGAAAATATTTCATTTGAGTTCGTGTGAATACTGAATTCGATCAAATTATTTGTATTGTGGTATAACAAAGTCCATCCGTTGTATTTATATCGATGGCTAATTTACATCCAAATGATTTAAATAATTTTCATTTATATACGAGTACATGAGTGATATTGTGGTACTGTATAGAAAAATAATAAAAATAATTTCGACACAATAATAACCGCGCGCACCAATTCAATCATTCAAAATTATAATTTATTATTCTTTTCAATTTTTCTGGCTGAGACTGTGTTTACCTATTTTACGTTACACGTCTCAAAAAGATGATAAGACATAAATAAAAAAAACGTTATAATCGTTGTGCTACCGTATTTAAACTCTAAATATATATAAGTATATAATATAAATTAATGAATATAATTATAGGTCTAAAAATAAAAAAAAATCCACTTTAATTATATATATGTACATACATACATATGTACATACATTTCTTATATATAAATATTTTTTCTTTTGATTAAATGTTTGATTTTTTATTTTCGTTCGTTTCGTTCTTAGAGATTCATCTGGGTTTTGATCTCTGTGTTCAGTTGAATTGTGAGATTTTTTTTTTTTTTGTGAATACATATATTTTTTTTATTAACTTCTGTGGTAAGATGAATTATATGTTGCTTTTTTTATGTATATTATTTTTATGTGGTGGATACAAGTTGAAGGTATGATTACATGATTATGTAAAAAAAAAAAAATATAATCATAAAAAAAAATTTAAGATAATTTTTTTTTTTTTTGTATCTTTCGAAGAATAATGATGGAAGAAAATTATAACGTTTTTTGTGAAGAAAATGCAGGTATGGTCTCTTTGCTACATACAATATACATAATACATAATATACTGTAGACATGAGGAAACAAAAATGGGTGAATATACAACAAAATGGTATTTTATTTCGTTGCATTGTTCCATTTAATTGGATTCGATGCTATTCGATTTGCTTCCTGGGATGAAACTTTCCAACAGAAAAAACTGGGTACCGAGATAACCAATTTCCATTTTACAACTACGCATTTTATATATTTTGTGTATCTGATAATATTGACGAGCATTTGCAAATAATATTAAGGACAGATAATATATAGACAAAGTGCCTTTCATTTTGAAACTTTTAATTTTGGTAAATAATTTCTTTGGTGTTAAGACAATTTAACATATTTTGGTCAATTTACATTCTATTTATTCAATTTATATATTTATAATTCATTTTAGATTAATTTCATTAATATGCACGTAAATCAATCTCAATTAACGTAAAATCTGTAAGCACTTGATCATCTTAACTTAACCATTGTGAATGATCCTTTACTTGACTTATATACCTAATTTAATTGCAATACTTTATGTACATAGCATATGCAAATTCTCTTATTAGTCTCATAAATACAAACTAATAGGTAAATAAGCATAGTATATAGTATAAAGCGGATCTATCTCCTTCAGAGAATAATGATATTTTTTGTATTAAATTTGATCATTGCAACAAGAGCTGTATGTACAAGAGGTTGATGGTGCATCATCAACAAAATAAATAAAATAAAATTATAAAATTACAAGCCAAGTGGCCAAAAATTAACTTTTTATTCAACCCGTTCGCGGAGTATTATGTCTATTTGAACATAATTTGGTGACCCCGACGTGATCATTTTACTACTGGCGGATATCGTATGACTAAAATATTTATGAACAATCATCGCAATTTTGGAATAATACATTTCCTAAATTAATTCATCCGGAAATCTAGAGTGCTTTCTTGAATCGACATCAGGATTGCAGCATTATACTTTGTGCAACATCTAAGAGAGTCGTGTCCAACGTTCATTCGGGAGGCTTAGAAGGAGGATTATTTTTAATCGTAAATACATATCCACATCAGTATTTGTAACTATCCACCATTTTATTTATATATAATTAGTTTTGTGGCATCTTCGTAATTAGAACACGTGCAAAAATTAAAATTTAACATTCGTTGATCTTTTGTGCTATCTTATATAAATACCGTTATCCGTTACTGTTATTTTTCGCAAAAAGGCCAAATAGATCGAATAGCGGATTTTGTTAATAGTGAGTTACAAACAGCATTAGATTTTGAAATAGACGTGCGTTTGGATTCTTTAGAAAAATATTTCGTAAATTTTGAAACGAATAAAACGGTATTAGAAGAATTAGATATAAATGAATCTAAGGGCGATTCTCGGGCAACCTTTGAGGAGAAGTATCATAAATTGAAACCTGCTTTATTAATTGTAAGTCTGAACTCACCGATGAAAATCTCACTAATTTAGAACTACCAAAAATTAAGTTACCTTCATTTTCCGGTGAATTTATCAATTGGATTCCGTTCTATGAAACATTTAAAACACTTGTGCATAAGAATAAACGATTAGATGATATTCAAAAATTTCATCATTTGAGAAGTAGCTTAACAGGTGCAGCATTGAATAGAATTAAGTCATTGGATTCCTGCTACAAACTATCCCGTTGCTCTTAAACTCTTAACGGATAGATATACGCTAATGAAAAGTTGGTAGCACAAGATCACATAAGAGCACTCTTTAATTTACCATCCATGGACAAAGGGTCGTCAGTCAAACTTCGAGAATTAATTGACAGTCTGACCTCATCACCTCAATTCTTTGAAAGGTCTCGGCCGTCCTACATCTCAATGGAATGACCTAATTGTTTATATGGTATTACAAAGGCTAGATACAATTACGAGGACCAAATGGGAGGGTGAATGTCGACACAATAGATTAGCCAGGTTAGATGAACTTTTGGTCTTTTCAGACAAACGATCTCACACATTGGAAGGAATTAGTTTATTGAAAGAGCAAACTTACCAGCCAACCAATCTACCTACATTACAAACAGAAACTTACACATCAGAGAGCTTCTACGTCTTCTCTTTTTTCTTCAGGCAACATTGCGGATCCAACTTCATCTCTCATTTTATCAACCACCGCTGTGAATCCAACCTCATCTCTCGTTTCATCAAGCACTACAAATAAAGTTTGTTCGTATTGCGCCATGCCAAAACACAACATATCCAGATGTAGGCGTTTCATCAACCTTTCACTACCAGATCGCCAGCAAGCAGTTTCTCGTCTTCACTCCTGTACAAATTGTTTGCTTGATACTTCTCATACGTCGGATTCGTGCTCGCGATCAAGATGTCATGAGTGTTCAGCCAAACACCATACATACTTACATCAATATCCAACATTGAGCTCTATTCAAAATGTTAATGGTGGCACTGCTCAGTCTGAACCTGCAAGCGAAGGTTTCATTATTCAACCATTAAACTATACCAGTGGCGATGCATCGGTTGGCTCTATTCAAACCGAATCAAGCACCCACATCAAATCACAATGTCAAGTCATATTGGCTACTGCCGTAATACACGTACTAGACAAGTACGATTTACCCGCTGCATGCAGAGCCTTTCTCGATTCTGGGTCACAATTACACTTCATATAATGAAGTGTTTTGCCCACAAATTTGGAGTTAAGTGTTTTAGTATCCTTAACCCTGTTGCGGGAATTGGCAACTGTGAAGTAAATGCCTCAGCCAATTCTCCACTAAAATTGAGGCATACATATTGCCTAGAATAACTGGATATCAACCAAGCAGTATTATTGATATCAACAGTTGGCCTCTTCCACACAATATAGAACTAGCGGATCCTAATTTCAATTGTCCACAGCCAATAGACATGTTAATCGGAGCCGATCTATACTGTTCACTTATGTCGGAAAGACAAATAAAATTTAACGATAGTATGCCAGTACTGCAAAATACAGCTTTCGGTTGGATCGTTACTGGTGGAATCATGTTGCAATGGAATGGTTTCATGGTCCTGCATTCTTACACAACCCAGAAACAGTTTGGGCATCTAACTCAAGTCGACTCATATAATGAACACTAATATTCCAGAGCGTCGCAACCAAAAGATGGCCCTTCTCGTATGTGAAACAAGTTTGTCCTTTGTAGATGAAATAAACCATAGGCAGTCATTTACGAAACTACAACGAATATTTGCATATTGTTTTCGCTTGATCTCCAACTGTACTAAAGACAAGACTACCAAAAATAAGGGACCACTAACAGTGGATGGATTGAAAAACGCCTTGCTAGCTCCCGTGAAGAATATCCAATCTCTTCACTTTGGACGTGAAATTGTGAACCCGCGGAAAAACAAAAAAGTTTACCGATCGAGTCGTCTGCGTTCTCTAAGTCCGTTCCTGGACATCCAAGGTCTCCTAAGTGTATTATGTCTATTTGAACATTTGGAATTGTAAAGTTTAAAGTTTAATTTGTGATTGAAATTTCGACTTAGGATTTGACTTTAAAATTGATTTATATTTTATCGCATGCATGTGGTCAAAAAATGTATGCAAAATGTATTTACCTGACAAAGAATTTAAATTTACATTTGAACTACAATGTAACAATGAACGTTTGATGCCTAGAACTTTGTGTATATAGGACATGCAACATGACATAAAGCTCGGGTTAAAATTGACCTATATCTATATACTATGATAACACTCAATGTCTGTCTGTTTGTTTTACGATAAACTTCGAAACTATTGAACCGATTTGGATGTGGCATATACATCAACGTTAAAATAGAAAAAATATTTACTATATGTAATCGGAATTTACCACAGTAAATGATTCACCCAATTTATTATTCGTTTATGTCTTAAATGATGACAGTGAAATTCATACTAAAAATTATAACAAAACATTACACTGTTAAATTTGGCAACTTTTCCAATTGGAATTTTATTTCTACGAAAATTTGAATTTGAGGTGTTTTGTAAATTGTATGCTGCCGATTCTAGTAATAATTACATTCTCTCGATTAAAAATTCGGATAGCTTAGTTTAACTGTGACATTTGCGTCCATAGAAATTAAATTAGATTAAGCGGTTAGATATTCACAGAATTTTGAAGTTTCGTGATTTTAAACCAATTTTAATCTATTTTACTGCCTATCATAGAGATGTCCACGGCAACTCATGTATATTTCCGGATAGTTTAGACCACCTAGGATTTTTGTGGTCAATCAGATTAAATTCTGATGAACTTTTCTATTTGTTTATGGAATTTAAAATTTCTTGGTTTTGATTGATTTTTACAATTTTGTACCGCCGATCCTAGAGATGTCTAGGATCAATAACCAGGATGAAACTTACTTAGATAGAGTAATGCGTTCTGCAAAAGACCGTCTTCTTGTGACATGGTGGTACTTAGCTACAGGTATTATATTAAAATCATTATCCTAATACATAAATACTCGAGCTTTTATACTATACTTTATATTATAATATTGAAATATGTGTTATATTCTCATATTCTTCAACTTTACAGGTGACAGCTTTAAATCTGTAACTTAAATGTTTCGTATTCTGCAATGCACTATATCTGGCTTTATACCTGAAGTCTGCAATTTAATTTATATATACAATGAAAGACGAGTATTTACAGGCAAAAAAACAAATTTATTTCAAATTTATCAAAACTCTTCAACTCCTCCTATATTTAAATTTATTCCTCCGTTTCTGACAGAGACCGAAGCCTTCATCCGCTGTTTTTTTATTTATTTACGCTGGCGCTCCATCCCATGGAGGAATTTGGCCGCCTCAACGATGCTCCTCCAAATGGTTCGATCCACTGCAAGAGAACGCGAGGCACGATGCCCGAGTGTTATCAGGCCCCCCTTGACATCGTCCATCCACCGGGTAGGAGGCCTCCCGCGAGGTCCTACTTTCGTTGGTGCCGACTCTAAGGCATGTTTGGTGGTCCGATTTTGCGAACGAAGAATGTGTCCGAGCCATTTAAGCCTTGCTGATTTTATGAATCCGTTGACGCCAATTTTATCGAGATCATTTCTGATCTCGTGATTCATACGCATTCTGTAGGTGGCTCCCTCTTGAATGGGACCGAGAATTATGCGAATTATTTTACGCTTAGTAACAGCAAGTTTTTTAATATTTTGTGCTGTTAGTGTCCAAGACTCGCAACCAAAGATGATAACTCGACTTATCAGCGCTTTGTAGATGTCCAGTTTCTCTTTGCGCGATATGTGGAGGGACTTGATGTCTTTAATGTTGGCGTAAAACGCTCGGTAGCCGGCTGCGATCCTCGATGCGATATCGACAGAAATGGAGTTTTACTCACTGATCGGTGATCCTAGATATTTCAACTGTTCAACTTTTTCATACTGTGTGTCACCAGAAATAAAATCCCCACTTCCAACGGAAGGAAAACTTCTTTCAGGGAGATGATGTTGCAACCCAGAATGCAAATATCTGGGATGATTTGTTATAAGGGCAGCTGCGCTGCGCTATATTTAGCTGACGAATGACATATTCTAATGATAGGATGAAGAGAATCATTCCGGTCTCCTTGCCGCACTCCAGATGTTATCTCGAAGGCATCCGAAATTTTACCTTTTATTTGCACTTTACATATTGAGCCATCCATTAAAACCTGACTCAAAGAAACCAATTTTGACGGTATTCCCAGATTGGCCAAGACGTTCTACAGGGATGTCCTTTTCATAGCAATTTTCTAGCACCATCCTCAGAGTGAAAGTTTGATCGGTTGTTGATATATTTGGGCGAAAACAGCATTGATAATCATCCAAGATCCTCTCAGTGTGCTGATAACTTTACCGCGACTACTTTTAATTCAGCAACTACCAGGAAGTGGTCCGAGTTCTGATGTCATTGAGGCTATAGAAAAATGCCTTTTGGATAAGATGATGTGGTCGATTTGGTTGACCGTTGTCCCGTCGTTAGATTTCCATGTGGCTTTATGGATGCGTTTATGTGGGAAGTATGTGCTGGCGACCACCAAGTTGTAGAGCAAAGCTATCTCCGTGGCGCTTATCTCGTTGGTGTTTGAGGTATGGTGGAAGGAGTTAGGGCCGATGGTGCTGCGATAAGTGATGCCCGCTCTGCCAATTTGAGCATTGAAGTCGCCCAAAACAATTTTAATGTCATGATGCGGAATTTTTCTCAAGACGGTTTCAAGCTCGTCTTTGATTTGTTCCGCTTTCTCCTCAGTAGGAGCATGTGATGTTAAAGTGACGCCTATAAAATCTGAATGTACAAATCCGATTTTTGACAGGGATCAAGTCACCCACAAATTGACGACATCGGTTGTTAATCAAGAAACCAACGTCGAATTCATGTTTATTCATGTTATTGCTGCGGCAGAGAGTTAGTCCGTAGCGACTGTAATCGGCGATGCCGTTGTCGATTAGTCTTGTCTCCTGCAGCGCTATGAGGTCGAGTTTATACTTAGATGCTTGTTCGAAGATTTGTAACAGAGTAGTTTCTAGCATCAGCTGTGCCATTTCTAAATTACTTTTTAATATCAATTCCAGTATTTCTGTTTTTAAGTCCATCTCTAAATCTGGAAATTTTTGTAGTAGCCTAAGTTCATCAAAAACGTCGTATAGGTCTCTTTTAGACAGTACATCCGCACATTTATTAATGGCCTCCTGCTGTTGGCCATCATTAATATTTTTCCTCTTTTTACTAGAAGGGGGTTTTACTGCAGGCAGACACTGTTCATCATTTTTGTTTGTTATTTCCTTACATAATATATTAAATTTCAAACACTTTCTATTTTACTTCTTATTTTTATTTATAGACTCCCCATACAGAAGATCAATGGAATAGAAATGCAATTAATTTTAACGAAAAATGGAATTTTTCGAATTGTGTCGGAGCGCTTGATGGAAAGCATATTAATATTAAAGCTCCTAAGAACAGTGGAAATTTGTATTTGAACTACAAATCGGCCCATAGTATCATCGTATTAATGGCTTTAGTTGATGCGAAATATCAATTTACTTAAATATTGGAGCACCAGGTCGGAATTCTGATGTTTTTTTAATGGATGCAATCTGTATAATGCAATTAACAATTAAAAAGTTGCCATAACCAAAACCATTACCAAAATAGAAACGTATCCGTTCGTACGTTGTCTCGAGATAGGCGAATTTCGGAGAATGCATTTGGAATTGCATCAACTATAGGAAAAAGTTTAAGTTCTGGTGAGCGCCATTTGCGTTCTCCATAATTGTATTCTTTGTAAATTAAAAACGTCGCCTTTTGGAACGTTTGATTGTGAAAACGATAATGGAACAATCATTCCTGGAAACTGGAGAAATAAAGTCAATATTTTATAAGCCTGCATGCCCTATCAAACAAAAAAATTCTACGGATGCTGTAAAACAAACAAGGAACGAGTGTAAAAATTATTTTTCTGAGGAAAATAGTTGATAATAAACTTGGTAATGAAATGAATTTGGTAATAAAAAAATATTTAAACTCACTTAAGGTAGCGTATCTAGGTTTCCATCATTTCACTAGCATGAGAATCAAGGAATTGCAATAAGTGTTGAAGTATTCCCATTTAGTTAAATAATTTACTTTTGTTCCATTACCCGATTTTTTTTCTTCATTTAATTTTTCTCATTACAGAAGTAAACGCAAAAATATCGACGATCGCCTGGGACCGATATTTTCATTTATGATAGGTTAGGTTAAGTAAGGGTGGCCGTCCTAAAGGCCTAGCATAGACACAAAATTGGTCCGTAGCTGTACCACATTCGAATTTCCTCTTCTTCACTCGCTAAACCATCCTGAGGTTACCAAGAAGCGTTTAAAGTCCCGGATCTCGATTTTACTAAGATCCGAGAGGTCGTTCAAAGGGGAAGTTCCCATAAATTTTGTTCTGCTGTACGCTAGACTAGGGCAGGTGCAGAGCAGATGGAGCACATTTTACTCCTCCTTCTCATCACCACAGCTGCGGCAGAAATCGTGGGCTGGGACACCCAGTCTGCTCGCATGTATCCCAGTGAGACAATGTCCCGTTATAGCTCCCACGACCATACCAATATGTTGCCGTCGAAGCGATATCAGTTGGCCTGATCTGGATCGGTCAAGTCCAGGCCAGATCTGCCTGGTTGTTACACACGAACTGGCTTTAGACCATCTGACGTTCGTTTCTTTTATGGCTTCTTCCTGAAGCAGCAGTTTACATGAAGCAAGCGGTATCTTTATATCCCGCCTGCTTTGGGTTATTAGGCGTGCTGTACCGTCGCGGGCCAACTCATCTGCCATTTCATTCCCTGCGATATTGAAATGTCCTGGCACCCGCACGTCAAGCGGATGTTGAACTGATCAGCCATCTCATTTAAAGATGCCAGACAGTTCTGGGCTACCTTCGACGTCAGGGAGTATGATTGTAGCGTTTTAATAGCAGCCAGGCTGTCCGTAAAAATGCGAATATCCCTCGTAGATATTACATTATACTTCAACCAGTCCATGACTTCCATTATCGCGGTCAGTTCAGCTTGAAAAACGCTGCAAAAGTCGGGAAGACGAAAAGAGAGGTTAACCCCTAGTGCCTCATAGAATACCCCGCAGCCAACCCCTCCATCCCTTTTTGAGCCATCCGTGAAGAAGCTTAAGGGTCTCATTGTCCATAACCGTTTCGTTCACCCAGTCCTCTCTGGTGGGAAACTCAGTTTGGAATTTAATCTCAACAGATGGCAAAGGATTAGCGTAGTCGGTAGCTTCCGGAATACCCCTGTTGCATAGGAAAGATGAGTGCCCTGCATTATTACAGGTCCACATAGATATGGATTTGAGCCGAATGGCTGTGCAAGATGCAAACTGCTCGGCCGCAATATCCAAGGGAGTAAGATGAAAGAGAATCTCCAGAGCTTGAGTAGGTGTGCTCCTGAGAGCCCCACTTATACACAAGCAGGCCGTTCTTTGGACTTTCATCAATAGTTTAAGGTTGGCCATAACTTTTAACGCTGGCCACCAGACGACAACCCCATACAGCAGTATAGGTTTGACCACTGAGACGTAGAGCCAGTGTACTATGTGGGGCTCCATACCCCATCTCTTTCCAATGGCATTTTTGCAGGAGTAGAGCGCTATAGTAGCTTTCTTTACTTTCTCTACGATGTTTGGTTTCCAGCTTAGCTTGCTGTCCAAAAGTAGTCCGAGGTATTTTGCTCTATCCGTAAAGATCAAGCGAGTACCATTTAATGTCGGCGGGTCACACTGAGGAAGTTTGTGCTTCATGGTAAAGAGGACCAGCTCCGTTTTCTGTGGGTTTGCGTTCAGTCCACAGCCGCGTGCCCACTCAGAGAGGTAGCCAAGCGCGCACTGCATGCGCTCACTCAGCGTACTAGGATATTTACCGAAGACCGCAATAGCAACGTCATCCGCCTAAGCAACCACCTTGAAGCCTTGCCTTTCCAGGTTTAGTAACAGGTCATTTATGACCAAGTTCCAAAGAAGGGGGGATAGAACCCCATCTTGAGGTGTCCCTCTGCTCACGTATCTGCCGGCAGACGTCCCACCCAGATAAGCTGTCACGATCCTGCTTCTAAGCATATGATCTATCCAGCCCCTGAGTGACACGTCTACCTCCAGACACGCAAGGGCCCCAGTGATTGCCCCCGGTCTGACGTTGCTAAAGGCCCCCTCTATATCCAAGAAGGTCACCATTGAATATTCCTTATATTCAAGTGATTTCTCAATCGGGCCTATAAGGGAGTGGAGAGCTGTTTCCACCGATCGTCCCTTACAGTACGCGTGTTGAGATCCCGACAGCTCGCCCGGCTTTATTGAGCCTCTAATGTAAGCCTCTATTAGCCTTTCCAGTGTTTTCAACAGAAAAGAAGATAAGCTTATGGGCCTAAAGTCTTTGGGATAGCAATGAGAGCTTTTTCCCGCCTTAGGTATAAATATTACTTTTACTTCAGTCCACTTTCTAGGAATGTGACAAAGTTCTAGGCTGCCCTTGAAGATAACTTCCAGCCAGGGTAGGGTTAAGTCAATAGTTCGCTGGATATCCGCTGGGATAATGCCATCAGGTCCTGGCGACTTGTATGGCTTAAAGCTGTTTATTGCCCATAGGATATTCCGCCTTTTTACTATATGACTTACGGAGTCTATACCCCTATTTATCATGGGTCTCTCCGGAGCTAGTACCGAGCACTCCGGAAAATGCGTTTCTAGTAATAGCTCCAGGGATTCCTCACTACATGTAGTCCATGAACCATCCGGTCGTTGTAGATAACTCGGGATGGAAGGACATAGTACTTTGCGTAGCCTGGCCGCCTCCGAGGACTCCTGTATATTGCCACAGTAGAGCTTCCAGGCCCTCGTTTTGGCTGCTCTCAGCTCGTACTTATAGGTTTTGAGGACTTGTTTATAACAGTCCCAATCTGCAGCAGCATTTGTGTTCCTCGCTTTCTTGAACAGTCTCCTGCATTTCATACGAGTACCTTGGAGTTCTTTCGGCCACCAGGGTGGCCGAGATTTACCCAAGGGTCTACTGATAGGACATTCATTTATGATTATATGATTGCATATTTTTGTCATTTTTTACATAAATGGCATAAATTTGGTCGGTTCCGAACGCTTCCCAATGAAACCAAATTTCGGCGATATATATTTTCGTTCTGAGTATAACCTCACTTCGGTGATCATTTTGTTAAAATCAAAAATCGGTCGGATTATTGTTTTGCTCATGTGGCGTGTGTTACCATATTTTCGAGCGAATCTGCTGCTCATAAGAAGATTATTCGGGAGTCAATAGATGGCAGTGTGTAAATGATTTGGGGGAAGACGGCATAACCATTGTTTTACAGTAACCATTGCTTTACAGGATACAGATAATTTTTCGGACCAGGTTATCGGCTCAGTATCATGACTATCGGGTATCAGGGCACCGAGCTGTGATTATCCAAGGCAGATATATTTGTCAAGACCATGAGGTGAAACAGTGAGAATGGTTTATCACTGTATATTACAGGAACAAAAATCGAACGGTTTGTTGCCAAAGGACTCGCGTGCGAGCAATTACGATTCCATAGTATTTTTATTTTACGTTCTGCATTATTTGTTTGTCAAATCTGATTTTACAAAGCATTATTGATTAGTAAATTGTTGGTGGCTACTACAAGTGACAAACAACGCTAATTGTGTTGTCGCGTCGACATACCGTCAAAAATAATACGTCAATAATTTAGACAATTCATTCATAGTTTGATTTTGTAAACTAGTTCTAAACTACGATGAGCATATTTCTTAAAGGTAACAATACGATACGGACGGTGACAGTTTTATACTATTCCATGCATTTTAATCTAATCCTCTCAAAAAGTTAAGTTACTCGTATGTTAGAAAATTTTTAAATTATTATATATCCATAATTTATCTCCAGAAAATTATAGAATTTTAATAAATCAATGTAATCTGGAGGACCTGTTTTATTATCTGTTATATACATATATACAGTTCATCGAAGCTCTGATATTATTCCATAACTAGACGAGATACACTTAAAACTAAAACTATCAATTAACATATTTAACATTTTACAGAAATGTGATATATTCAAAAAAATATGCTGTATTTCGCGACCTTAGAATGACAAGGTTCTAAGTGGTCTCGGCATAGTATTGAGTAAATCGATGTTAAACTTTTAAAAGTTTATAACTTTTTTGTTTATTGGTCTATGGAAATGATTTTTTGTCCATTTTCCTATGATTACATAGTCTATAAGATATTTCAATTTGAGAAGTCTGACCTTTCAATCTGACTATAGTTACAGCTCTTGGTTTTTTGTAATTAGAACCTTGGCATACCGAAAACGCGATATATTTTTACAAATCTGGTTCAAAGGTATCTTAGAACCTTGTCCTTTAAAATTAAACCAAAATATTTTACAAACAAACTTCATAATTTCAAAATTAAATTGTAATCGTATTTCAGTATTATAAAATAAAGCTTCGATCACAAAGCTCGATCTTCTTCTATCGATAAAAATATAAATAGTTAATAAAACATAAAAAAAAAAATAAAAAATAAAAAATATAAAATTAATTATTGCGGAGGCATAAACTTTAGCGTTTGCTTCAAGTCGTTTAGCTTTTGCATTGATAAGGCTTGTTTAAAATTTCATTAATACATCGTCTTCCACAAACTCCATGATACATTTTGATATATGAGAATTTCAGTTTTGTGGCACACATAAAACACTCCACAATATTAAATTCGCCAAAACATTTTCATTTATGACCGTCTCTAATATTTTCTTCATTGCGCTAGCAATGTCGTTTCCAGCTCTACCGGACATGGATTCGTTCCATACTGCGCATTAAACTTGATTGTGATAATTTCGCTGTAAGGTTGTACACGTAGTAAGTTTGCGTCTGAAAAAAAATTTACTTATAAAACTTATTTACTTATATTAACGTTTTGTAAATCAAAGCTAAGTATTGTGGTATATCACTCCTTTTGTCTGCATCTCTCTCCGGGCGCATGTATCCTTTATTTAAAATATGATTATCATATTCAATTTTTTGGTTTTCGTTTATCGGCAATGTTTAATTTATCGATATGTTGATTCTTTAGCGGGCTTTGTGTTTCCTTTCTTGCATAGTTCTTCGTATAGTCCATACATTTTCGAAACATTGAAACTCGACTCCAAATATTTTCTTTGTGTATCGTGTCGACAATATTGGGAATCGACAGCCGAAAATGAATTGATATGTTCAATAATCTTTTCTTTTGTTTCAGTATCCAATAGTCGACTACTTCCACTGGATTCACCTCTTCCATCTGGTTTGGCCGAGTTAGCGTTGGTCTTGTTGATATGTGCATTAAATACCATCTTTTGTGAAATTCCAAAGTTATTGAAGAAAAAATACTTGCGCACCTGAACTTTTTCATTTTTGATTGTGACATAATACAAATATGAAAAGGTTTTTCTTGATGGGCCCGCCTCATTTGTCGGTTTTTTTTTTTTGCTACACAAACTCTCTCGGACTGTTTTAGTAAAAATTGCATTTTCTAATTTGTTGTAAGGTGTAAAAGGATGAAAATATAATGTTTCGTTCATCACTTGTGAAGTTTGCATTGCATCTAAATTGACACTTCGAGCAGCCAGAAACTTCTTTCACTTGTTTGCCAGAAACCGATTTTCCCCTTCGACTCGTATATAGGGTTTACCACTTTCACATAACCGTTTTCTCTCGCTGCATTTCCATTTTAATTGATTCTTTATTCGCTTCCTCACGTTTTTCTTAATTACAGAGGGACTTTCAATATCATGTTGTAATGGATGTAAGATGTCGTTCTGAATATCAATGCATAATGTTTCTGCTTCACTTTCCGAGCAACTTTATTCGAAAGTCGAATCCGGCTTAAATAGTGGGTCATGGAACGAATCGGCAGAAAAATCGTCTGATTTGCTATCAGTATCAAACTGACTTTGATTATCTATGAGATCTAATTTATATAGTTAACGAAATAATAATAAGCAGTATTTAAAGGCCATTCCTGGCCCCTTACTGAGTCAACAATCCGGCTCCAACGGTTTCGATCCTGGACTTGGTCTTCATACTGGTCTAGACAATCTGAAGAAGCCAAGTCATTCTCTACACCGTGGAGTCATCGTCGTCTGCAACGACCTCTGCACCTACCATATGGTGGCTCTCCTTTCAGAGATCGTTGCACAATTCGTTCCGGATCAGCACGCAGAACGTGACCGAGCCAGCGTACTCACTGAGATCTTACTTCATGTACAATATCGGGGATCTTCATCAGGTCTCTCATCTCAATATAGTACAGAGCTCGGTATGTACCATATCTATTTCGCGTTTTGGGCCGTAAATCACACGCATGACTCTTCTCTCAAATGTAAGGAACCATCTCTCGTACTCATCCGTCAGCGCCCAACTTTCACATCCAAACATAACAACGGGCCTGATCAACGCTTTGTAAAGCTTCAACTTCACGGCACTTGATAAGTGTTTAGATTTTAGCAGGGGCCTTAGAGATTACAAAGCACCGCTGCCAGCTCCCAGCCGCACTTTAATATCCTCACACACACTGTTATCGTGAGTGATAAGAGAACCCAAATATTTCAACCTCCTCACTCTCTCAAACGTGTGGTGGCCACTACTAAAATCTGGTGTGCCATTGTCCCTAAAACCAGACATCATGTATTACGTTTTGGACTCATTGATTTGAAGTCCAACTGAAGCTGAAAACTCTAAAAGCGGATCAAGTATTTCTTTCACTCCGCAACTCTGATACTCTTTAATCTCATGTTGGAGTACATCTCTCGTAAAACTGAAACACCTCAGCGCAACATCTTATATCGCCAGTCCAATCAGGTGCTTGCATATGCAGATGACATATGCGTGATTGGACTGAAAATCACGCATATATCATCTGCATATGCTAGCACCTGATTGGACTGGAGATGTTGCGCTGAGGTGTTTCAGTTTTTCGAAAGATGTACTCTTCAGAGCATCTCCCTGCCGAACACCCGAGTCAACTGTAAAAATTGTCGATAGCTTTTTCTCAACTTTAACACAGAATTGAGACTGCGTCACTGTCATCCTACACAGTCGTACCAATTTTGTTGGCTTTCCTAGGTATTCCAGGGCAGACCACAAACTCTTTCGATTGATCGAGCCAAAGTACTGCCGGAAATCCAGGAACACCTGATGTACGGGATTGGAAGTCTCATAATATTTAGATAGAATCATCCGCAGCGAAAAGACCTGAACAGTGACTGATCGATTCGGACGAAATCCTCCTTGATAGTCACCAACCAAGCCCTCCGCTAGAGAAGTAATTCTATCCAATACACTGTATGACAGTAACTTGTATGCTATACAAAGGAGAGCTATACGGCGATAATTCTCACACTTCAAGCGGTTTCCTTTCTTTAAGATGGGGCATATCGCGGCCACTTTCCATTCGTCAGGCATAATTTCGGTTCGCCATACAAATCGAATAAGGTCGAAAAGACAGTTCCACAAAGTATCCCCTCCGAATATCACGAGCTTCGAATTAATGCAGTTCACTCCAGGTGATCGGATTCGTTTCAATCTCTGCATGGCTCAAGAGGTGGCTCAACAACAGTCTGTGACGCATGATGGACATCAAGCAGGTCAGTAAAGTATTCACTCCATGCGTCAAGTACTGCGTCGATGTTGACACAGAGGTTTCCAACCCGGTCCCGAATGGCGGTTGAAGTAGACCTGAAATTATGGTGCAGTCAAGTAATTCCTTTAAAGAAATTACGTGAACTGTGCTCATTGCAGAGTTGTTGTACTTTAAGAACCTCGGCCTTCCACCATTCTCGCTTCTTGCGTCTACAAATCCGCTTACCTGCCCTTACACTCTTACAAGAGCAGCCTTGTTTTTCCTCGCGATTGTGAGACGTTGTTGCACTTCACTATGGGCTATATTTTGTTGCTCAACTGCAAGACGGCACTCGTCATCAAACCAATCATTCATGGGTTTGACTTTCACTATACCTAAAGTCTGTTGAGCAGCACTGACAACCGAAGTTTTCAGTACCTCCCAGACAGAGTTCACGCAGTCAGACTGGTAATTAGCTTCATCAATGTTGTCGCTGACAAGATCCTGATAACGTTTCTTTTGATCTTCATTTACCAGACCTTCACAGTCGAAACGTACCATGCGTTTCGTTGTGTTCCGAGACTTGTACGAAAACTTCCATCGTAGCTTTGCAGCGATCAAATGATGATTACCGCCTACGTATTTGGTTGCTGACCGATGAGTTCTCACATCCTGCACAACTCGAGCCCGTCCTTTAAAAACTAACACATGGTCAATTTGGCTGCGGGAAGTTCCGCGTGGATTTGTCCATGTCTCTAGGTGTATGTGTTTGTGAGGGAAGAATGTGCTTGCTACTCTAAGATCATGAGCAACCGCAAAGTACATCATTCTCTCACCAATATCGGTCGCAGTTTCGTGTCGGGAGTATACGGACCTATGTTTTCACACAAGCGGTCTGATTTCTGCCAGCTCTAGCGTTAAAGTCCCCAATTAGCATTCTAACATCGTGTCTTTATAATTATGTTTTGTCGACTGGATGTTGAACGGTGGTGATTAACCAGTGATTCTTCGTATTTGCCAACTGATAAGAAACAGATTCCAGATGTCATAAATGTTTGCGACACTAACAAAATCGCTATTCTCGCGTATCTCGTAATTTTTAATATTTTAGATAATTAATGGATGGTGCAGGGGAAATTTTTCACCGGTAAATTCATGCATCCCATTGATCCCAAATTAAAGAAATATGTATATTGCATTAATCCATGAAAGTATAATCACTTAAGATGTGGTATAAACTATATAAAAATTTGTAACAAAATAATAATATATACAACTCAATCCTGATACGGACGATGTGTAGGTGGATAGGTTTTATTGAAACAATTCATCTTAATTTATCAACGTGCACTGTGCAACAAAACTAAAACATTTTTTAAAACAAATATTTACATATTTCTCAGAACCCTAATTTAAGAACTGTATACCTGTGGTAATATCTTATTTTCTCTCACTCAACAATTTTAAGGTTACCGCACAACAAATAAATAAATAATGGTATAAATATATCCAAATAATATGCTTAAACCATCAAACACTTTAAATACCTCATAATTCTTCGGGGAAAAAAAACTCATCTTGCAGCTAATTTATGATATTGAACCATAATGACTAAACCACCATATACTCGTATATACACACAGAACCTGTTCGAATAAAATATGACGACAATTTTTTGTTTTTGTTTTTTAATATTCGTTATCTTAAATTAATTTTTTTTTCTCCACTGTCATTTTGTCACAAAAAATTGTTATTAAAGTAAAAACAAACAAACTATCATCATTCTCATCATCATGATTATTTATTATTGATAAGATAAGATTATATTAAGAAAAACAATAAAAATAAATCAAATTTTTTTTTTTTTTTTTTATTTAACCACCCGGGATATCGTCTTATTTTATTTTATTAATAAAAATTTATAATTTAACCATTTTTCTTGTTGTTTTATTTATTTATTTATAAACTTAAGTTAAAAAAGTAATAAAATTAAATGTGGTATCTATACCCAAACCAATAATATGCGCGATCACGAATCTAATCCGCTACACTTATAAGTATACAGATACATGCTCGTACATAACGTAAGTAAGTTGATTAAAAAACTAAAACAAAATTTGTATCTAAGGAAATATAATTTTTAATTTTCTTTTGTTTCTGGTATGCAATTATTATAATTTTCTTGTGCCAATTACGCATGTCATTTGAAATGTTAATAACATGAGATCTACTGTACGAACTAAATTGTGCATCATTTTCTCGGAAATTGATAATCTTTGAATGTTGCAATGGTAATATATTGTTTGCATAGTAATTATGAAATTACTGCAATATAAGCTCATATTATATATGTATGTATGTATGTGTGTCTATATATGGATTATGGACAAGTAGGTTGCAACTCCTGAGGGGCAGCTCACGGTGGTGCAAACAGAATCCGTAGTATGGGCCAAGAAAACCATCGGAAGCGACAGCTCGGAGAGAGATCATGTGTTGAAAAGACAGCGGTCCCAGGAAGAGCTGGAAGCGGTCGACACTAAACGACAAGGTACCTAATAAACACAAGTCGTTCTGTGATATTGTGAGCGTGTGTTAATGCTAGCCGTGATTGACAGGAGTCATGAATGTGCAGGGAGCGACACTGGGGGAAAATGGAGATTAGTGTACAACTGGCGGCTGTAAGTAGGGAAGAGATTCCCTGTATCTAGATTCACTAGTTCCTTCCTTAGCGATCTAATTATCGTCGAGTGTACTGTCTGAAGATATTTCCACTGAGATACGGCTGATAATATCGGGTGGCCGTATCCGCCGCCATCTGCTTATCATAAATATCGACAGGGAAAAGATGAAACATAACATCTAAAGCGCGTGTTTCTGTTGTCCTCAGCGCCCCGCTTATAAGAATACAGGCCGTCCGTTGCACCTTCTCAATCCCCTTCCTGTAAATTACTTTTTCAAGAGCTGGCCACCACACTCACACCATACATAAGTATAGGTCTTACTATGGCAGTGAATATCCAGTGTACCAGCTCCGGCTTCAGGCCCCATCTCTTACCTCTTCCAACTAAGCTTACTGTCCAAGGTTACGCCCAGAAATCTTGCCTTTTCAGTAAAAGATAGGTGGATCATTTGCCATTTAAAATAGGTGGATCTACTACCGGAATTTTATATTTCCTTGTAAAGAGTACCAGTTTTTCGACGAGCTGATTGCCAGTCCTCATCTGATAGCCAGCCTGGTAATGATTTGGTGGGCATTTTGGATTACCTCCTTAACCGTGTTTAAATGCTTTCCAGAGACAGCTATTACTACGTCATCTGCATAAGCAATCACTCCAATTCCTTCTTTCTCCAGCTCTACCAGCAACCCAATAATTCCTATGTTCCAAAGAAGAGGGGACAGAACCATGCCTGCGGGGTTAACTTAGCCACCCGCATCCTAATAGTTGATACCCCCAGCTAAGAGTTAACCATTCTGCTTCGCTGTATGTGATTGATTAATTTACATACAGGGTAGTCCAACCCAATGAGCGACAATTTCTCCAGAAATGCTTCCGTCATTGTTAAAAGCGCCCTCAATATCAAGGACATGTAGAGCTGTGCCTACCGATTTCCCTTTACAGTACGCATATTGAGACTGTGCCCAGTCACTAGACTTTGTTTTTGATCGTATATAAACGTCTATCAGCCTTTCCAGGGTTTTCAACAGAAAGGATGATAGATTTATGGGTTTAAGTCCTTTGTATAACCATGTGAGTTTTTTTCCGCTTTCGGAATAAAGATCACGTTCTGTCCACTTCTTCGGAACACAGACCAATTTTAAACCCCCTTTGATGATTACTTCCAGCCAGGGTAGAATAATCTACGAGTTGTTATGAATTTCCGCTGGTATAATTCGGTCAGGACCAGCCAATTTATAAGGTTAAAAACCTTCAAGTGCCCATAGGATCCGTTTTTTAGTTACGATATTTTCTATGCGCAATGAATGTTTTTTGATAAGTACTAGTCTCTGTCGAGTCGTCACAGCTTCCTGGAAAATGTACTTTTCATGGTAAATATATATTCTTATGACGTAAAAATTAGGTTGCATGTATTCGCTTTAAATAAAAATCTGTCAATGCTTGAGAAGGAATAAAAGTTTTCGATAATGTCTATAATATATCGTCAGTTTTCTTTAATGCGGTGATCAGTACGACAATTAATACAACTTTCGCATGCAATTCCGTACCATTTCCAATTTAAATGGTGTATATCTGTTTTGTATTATGTCGGAACTTCTGGCATTTTTAAGACACTTATCTTTGGCGAGTAGTTCCTTTTTCAGTGTTAAATAAAAAAATGTACATGTTTGTAATAGTGGAATACCGTATTTATAATACGCTTACAGTACCAACATTCAAGTGAAATTGTTTTGGCCATCAGGATTGAATGCTTTCTTCTGCATCATATTACCATTGAAACTGTAATTAAAAATAAAAATAAAAAAGAATAAAAAAATAGTCAATATCCATTAAAACTGTTATGACACCAATATATAACACCCAAGCTTAAATTTTATCTTCTGGACACCCAACTTACTGGCACTATCAGATAGAAATAAAATACCTGATTTAAAAGATTTCTGATCACTCACGAATAATAATAACTCTGAGTACCAGAGCTTTAAAGGCAGAACCACCTCAACGTCTAACAAATAAATTAACTAATTGGCCTCTATACAGAAATATATAGTTGAGCAAAATTGCCACTTGGATATACAACTTTGCACCCCGGAAAATATTGATGCGGCGGCGGATGGTTCAACACATATATTAGAAATAGCAGCAAAACAAGCCACCCCTGATATTAACAACTCTGAAAAAGTTAACAAGTCATCACCTAATATACTGCAGTTAATCCAAGAAAAAAGGACATTACGCCGGCTATGGCAGCAGCAAAAATCTCCATTATTAAAAGGGAAATTGAATAGGGCTATTAAAGCACTTAAATACTATTGAGAGAAGAAAAAGACTCAGGAATCCAGAGTTACCTTTCTGGACTCTCGGCGACCGAGAAGACAGATTATTCACTATGGAAGGCAACAAAACAACTAAAGAGGCCAACATTATCGAATCCACCAATTAGGCAACCAGCTGGACATTGGGCCAGAAGTGACGTATGCTACTGCTTTCTCTAACCATTTGAAAAAAGTATTCACACCAAACGAAAAAACTAGCAACAGTGAACTACCAAAGTTCACGGAGGACCCTTCGAAACCAATTTCTTTAAAATTTAAGTGGAAAAATGTTAAAAATACCATTAAAAATTGCATAAATCCAAAGAAAGCTCCAGGACACGATTTTATTACCGGAAAAATGATCAGAGAATTACCTGATAAACGCATAAAACTCATAACTTATATATCTTTAATGCGATTATGAGATGTGGGTATTTCCCTGAAAAATGGAAAATATCGCAAATTACAATGATTCCAAAGCCTGGAAAAGACGAAACAAAAGTCGCATCGTACAGGCCAATAAGTATACTTACGATGATTTCTAAACCATTTGAAAAAATGGTATTACAAAAATTAAAACCAATATTATCCGAAGTACAGATTATACCAGACCACCAATTTGGGTTTCGAGACCGACATGGCACTGTAGAACAGGTGAACAGAGTTGTTAACACAGTTAAATTTGCATTAGAATAAAAGAAATATTGTTCAGCAGTTTTCCTAGACATTGCGCAAGCTTTCGACATAGTATGGTATGAGGGCCTTATATACAAAATAAAAACTCACCTGCCAAAATAGTTTCATGCAGTCATTGAAAGCTACTAGTTTCAAAGAAATTATCAGGTTAAACACAATTCAGCCATTACTAAACTAAATGATATAAACGCAGGAGTTCCACAAGGCAGCGTACTGGGGCCACTATTGATTTGCTGTATACTGCCGATCTACCAACAACTGATAAAGTTGTAACATCAACATTTGCAGTCGACACTGCTATCATGTTTTCACACAAAAATCCTCAAACTGTATCAAGAGAATTGCAAGATCATTTATACAAAATTGAAAATTGGCAAAGATCGTGGCGGATCAAAGCGACTGAAAACAAATCAACACACATAACATTTACGTTGAATAAGCGTAACAATGTTACCATTCCTCAACAAACACACGTCAAATACTTGGGTCTTCATCTTGATAGAAGATTGACATGGAGAAACCACATTGAATCAAAGCGCAACCAAATAAAAATAAAATTCTCAAAAATGTACTGGCTGATTGGAAGAAAATCAAAACTTCCCCTAGAATGCAAGGTTCTACTATACAAAATGATCCTAATTCCTATATGGACATATGGAATTCAACTGTGGGGATGTACAAGCGCATCAAATATAGATTTTTTTACAACGAACGCAATCAAAACTACTTCGTTGTATTACAAATGCTCCGTGGTATGTCCGAAATTGCAACATCCATAGAGACCTTGGGATTAAAACGGTCAAAGGGTAAATTAATTATTATTTATGCATACTAATAATAAGTATTTAACATAGGTTAAGGACTTAGATAATAAATTTTTGTTTATGTAGATTGTAAGCTTTGCACACTTCTTATGTTAGTTTCGTATAAATAAAGATTCAAGAATAAAGCCATTGGCAGTTTAAAAAAAAAAAAAAAAACTTAAACTTTATCTTCCTTATCAGCATCATGTGTCAGACCTGCTGAATCTATTTACTCTTCTGAGTTACAGATTCTCAATAGTGGTTGTGAGCCAACTTTTATCAACTCGGTTCGTAAAGAAGTGATTGATATTGGTTTGTGCTCTATGACCATCGTTGACTTGATTCTAAATTGGAAGGTGACGGATGATTTTCTCTCCTCTTATCACAAGTGCATATCTTTTAATATTAACTTTAAAATACCACCGGTTAAACCATATCGTAATAGAAAACCTACAAATTGGAATTCATTCGCCTCTGAGCTCGTTTACTAGTAGACGAAAGCAATCTCGACTGCTTTTGAAAAGTCGTGCCTCTTATTTACAACCAGAAAAAGCTTAACAAACCCTTCTGGTGTTCTCAACTTAAAAAGTTACGGAAGAGTGAGCGTAAAATTAAAAATAAAGCCAAAAATACGACTATAATTTCTGATTGGAATCGATTTTTGGTAGCTCTAAAATCCTAAGATCCACACAGATGGCTGCGTGAAAAAACTTCTGTGAGGAAATTATTAGCTTATCTATTCTTGCTAGACTTAACAAAAGTGTGGCTACGAATGATACTTGGAAACTTAAGATTTAATATTTTACATATCTTATTATAATTCTGTGCGATCTAATAAACAATAGAAATCAATTGATATTAATTAATTCACTTATTATGTATAATACCGTGGTCCGTTTGTGTTTGTAAATATTACAAATTTTTATAAAATATAAATCCCAGCAAAGTTCTCAAAGGATTCATGAAAATAAAATGTATACTAACCCTCCATCGGACTTGAATAATCTGAATTATTTCATTCATAGAACCAATTAACTTATAAAACAAATAACTTATAATACCGTAAGGAAGATTACTGCAGTGTTCCATAGTAAACTAGCGTGACTTCATGTAATCGACACAAATTCATAAAGTTATATCCTGCAGATGGCACACCAAACGTTTTTTAACAAGAATTTTTACGTTTAATTTGTATTTAATTTTGCTATTTTTTTAGATTTATTTCAAATAACTTATAATACTATAAGATTTGTGTATCAACAAGATATAGCAGTTTATCGTATAATTATGTTATATTAACTAGATGGCACCAGTGGCAAATTAACGCTATGTTACCATTTTTTTAACGAAATTTTGAAAAATAATGTAAATAAATCTAAAAAAAAAGAAAAATCAAATGGCTGAAATAACTTGGAAATAACAGGTAACGTAAAAAATCTTGTTAAAAAACTTTTGGTGCGCCATCTGCAGGATATAACTTTATTAATTTTTGTCGATAACATATGAAGTCACGCGAGTTTACTATAGAAATTTGCAGTCATTTCCCTTACAGTATTATAAATTATTTGTTACCACCATTAATTGTTCTTTTGATGTACGCTACACAATGCGAATAAGCAGGGTTATTTAGTATATTAATATAATAGTTAGAAGGCGCTGTTTACATAGTTAACACACATTTTGTGGTACTAAAATACTTTGTTCGGTTTATGTCTGAAATAAGTTTACATTCTAATAAGAAAAAAACAAAGTCTAGTATGAAAATTATAAAAAGAAAATCATTGCCTTCGCTTAAGATATGGACTCCATTTCCCACCCAAAATTGTACGCTATGTAAACAAGTTCAAATCGAAATTAAATTTATAATTCTGTGCTCAAGAATTAAAAGGGCGTAAGTAGTTTTTAGCAACTTTATAGGAGAGCATATTAACTATATTAGGTGTCCCCTGAAAAAATTGAAAACGATTTCTTATGGTATATTGTCTTTACTACTTTACATATGTACTAAATGGGCTTATTTTCAAAATGAAATTTTTTTGTTAGGTTTTTCCGTTTTCGAGATTTTGAGGAAAGAATAGCTTAAGCCATTTTTAAACGATGTTTAAGGTTTTATTATAAAAGTTAAGTGACTTAAGCCCTTTTTTGAATTTTATAGTCATAAGCTTATTTAAATTAAATAAACAAATGCCGTTTTATAAATTTCATTTATTTATTTTAAAAGTTATTAAATAATATTTTATATTCAAGAAATACTTAAGAAGAACCAAATTCAATAAGATTGTTTGTTTATTCAAAAACAACAGAATTCATATTTAAAATTTTCTTAAATCCAAATCAATTTTCATCTTCTTCATTAAATAAATCTGGATGAATGTCAGGTCCATCTTCGGTTGATAGGCTAGTATAAAATCCATGAAATTCCGGTGCTATTAAGGCCAACATATCCAATAAGTCTTTTTTCTTTTTTTCGCTTATTCTAAGCGGTCCCAAATAGCATTTTTTTACCTCTTCCAGTTTAACTAGCGTTATCTCTCGACGTCTTACGTTTAAAGATTTAAATGGCTCGTTGTCATCTAACGAATTTTTATATTGGATAATCCTAAATTGTTTCGTCTATCTCAGCCATTTAACTGACTGCCACGAAAATTTATTGCCCTCAGTATCAATATTTCGAAACATAAATTTCGTTTTACTAATTTGTGCAAAATCAAGAAGATTGAATGTTTCGGACCCCATCTCTGTTACTAGGTATTGTTTGTAGGAACAAATCGATCTTACGAACTGATACCAGTCCCTTGGGTGATGGATATTATACGAAGTTCTCTTCTTCTGCTTCTCAATAATAGCGTGAACACTATCACACTCCATGTGTGTATGACCCACTACTAAAAATTTGTGATCGATGACCTCTACACTTTGGCTATTGTAAAGAAACACCATAAACATGGAAGCAACGAAACTGTTCTTGTTTTGCCCGACACAAGAATCGCTATAAAAAATTAGGCGATTGACATTAAGTGATAAGGTTTGTAAATGGTTTAGTAAACATGATGAAACTTCGTTACCCCCACGATTTCCAACAGCTTCATGCCACATGATTGTAGGGTTGATTTGAAGCACAATCCTGGATGGTGACGTTGTAGGTCCATAATGCTCGTTTATAAAATAACAGATGTGTTTAGGTATGGCGTTGGTAAACATTTCTGCATATCAAATGTATATACTTTAAGTGTTACATCTGATTTTGCCAACATTTTATCTTTTTCTTTTTCTTTGTAGGCTGCATCAGCTGCGTAATGATGAATACGTTTTTCTTCTTCGAGGTTTTCTCTTTCAACCCCATTAGCAAATTGAATGTTGAGGCGCAACGTTTCACAAGTATTACATTGATCCAATGATGGTTTTTTAAACTTAATATTCATAGCTTTGAAAATTTGAGCATATTTCCAAATAGAGACAGGTTTTTCTCTATTTGCTACATACAATTTGTACATTTGGGCTAAGGTAAGGTCCGCATGTAAATATTTTTGGTCACTATCACGACGAGTGTAGTGCGACTCATAGGCCGGGGAACTATTTATATGCTGCTTTACAGCCATTACAACAGATTCCGGGAGGCTTTTGTACTTACCAATTAGAAAACTTCTAAAAAATTGATATTCCGCAATGTTGATGATTTGGCCAATCTATTAACAGGATTGTTCTCTCCGTAATTTGTGGAATGGTGTTAAAGATCCAGAAATCGATGAAAACGGAACCTCCTACTTGGAACATGAATTGACTTGTTTTCGGTGATGTACGGTGAATCAATATGGCTGAGAAGAACGTTTCCTATAAATCCACCGTCCAAAAGAACTCGTCTACTTTCAAGGGTGCAAAGTTTGTAGTTTTGGCACTTTGTCTTATTAGGTGGTAAGCGTGCCACAGTTGAAGGTACATCATAAGATATATCATAGTGGTAATGCCAACTGGTTTTCTTTAATAGATATAAAAGGAATTTTTTTTCGAGACTTCAATTCTTTAGTTATGAATTGAATAGTAGGGACTCCAGACAGTTGCCCCATACTCTACTTGGGATCTTAGGTAGGCGAAACACAGCGTCAATAGTTGGTCCATCGTTTGATAAACCCTAATATTGAGCTCAAAGTAACTCTGATAACTTTGAATTTCTTATTTCCAATTAACACATATTGAGTGAGGTTTGTTAAATACGATCTTAACCATTTTGCACATTTCAAAGAAAATCCAAATTTCGTTAAGACTATTGACGACCTTACGATGACAAATAGAATCAAATTCTTTGCTAAAGTCCGAGTATGCTTTTTAATTTGGTTAATCGTTTTACTATAGTAAATTCCACTAAATTTTTTGAAGATGATCTGCCTGGTGTGAATCCATGTTGTTTGTCAGATGTGTGACGTGCTCTGTGATCCCTCTTATACCCGATTTAAAGATTGGTGTGATTTTTGATATTTTCCATTTATCTGGAAACACGCCGGTTAATAACAACAAATTGAAGAGATTACGCAATGGATGCACCAAAAAATATGCATGTTACTTTAATATAAATGATGGTATATATTATCCGGTCCACATCCGTCGCCAAAGCCAGACAGTGCAGACATAATAATTTCATCAGTAATACTAGGAGGATAGATCGATATATTGTTGTTGTTATTCAATGTTTGTGCTGTATTCACGTTTGTCTGTTGGTTTGTATTCAGATTGAAAAAAAAAGCAAACATATCACCTATTTCCTCGGCGTCAGAGCTGTTTGTGTTATTGTCAAACAAATTGGTTTGGTACCCCTCAATTTCTCGTTTAGTTCTAAAGTACTTCCAAAATTGTTTAGGGTTGGTTTTAATATTATCTTGGACATCAGCTAGCTATAAAAAGTGTATTTGAACTTTTTAAGTAAACACCGAACTCATCATTGTATTGGAGGATGATCAGTTTATCCGAATCCAGCCCACTTTGTATCATTCTAGCATAAGCTTTAGATTTTCGGTTTTTTAAATTTGTGAGTCGATCGTCAAACCACGGAGAGTGGCTACTGGTTCTTTTGATGCACAATGAAATTTCGTTATAAAAACCACGTTGCAGAATATTATAAAATTGGTTCACGACGTTATCATTAACATCGTTAGTATTTAAAATATCGTCCCATTTAATTGCTTCCAAGTATTAAGGCAATCCATGTGGTCAGCTTTTTTTTATGTGGTAGGTTATGCTCAATTTTTTTTTTTATGAAAGATCTATAGAATCAAATAATATTTCCATCGACTTGTGATAAATATCATTAACGACAAATGGCATTGATGATTTTACAACTTTAAATATATCAACTTCGTTGGTGAAGAAAAGATCTAAAAAATATTGACGCTCATTGAGTCATATGTTATTGACTTGATTTAAATTGGCACTAAGCATAGTATCGACGAAAATCGATCCCGCTCCTATGTAATGTTATATATGGGAGTATGCCATTCAATTTGTAGTCGTATTTCCTGATGACATTAGGCAAATTAAAGTCATCAAGAATTAGTGCTAAATGAGACGAATTAATTGTATTTATAAGTTCAGTAACGGCATCACTATACATCTTTCATAAATGTCACTTCCTGACTTGGGTGGAGTTATTTCATTTTCATTTTTGTGGGCTTGGGTAAAGTGTGGAAAATCTTCGGAAGACGATGCATCGGTGGGTCAAACACCTCAGCAACAGTGGCGGATTCCTACCACCTAAAAACCACACACTCGCCGCATTCACACCCTCCATATGGAACTATCGATGGACATTGCTTTACATTGAGGTGACTAGCCATTTGGCTCTTTGTTCTCCCTGTAGCGCCTCAATCTTAGATCGAGTTTGTCACCGCTATCAAATCACGGCATGTTGCTCTTCTCTTGCACGCTCTAGGCGGCTCAGCTCATTTAATAGCATGTCGTCATATGGCTTACAGCATTCCATCTTTCCTCAGAGTCAAGCATTAATTGCGTTATGTTTTCTGGTGTTGGACGCTGCCCTAGGACAACTGACAGTTCTCTTCTAGTATCCTCAAATCGTGGGCATTGGAGGAAAATGTGCTCCACATCTTCTAGTGTCTCTCTGCAAGCAGGGCAATCTGGAGTATCGGTGTGCTTGAACCTGCACAGGTATGCACCAAGACAACCATGTCCACTTAACAATTGTGTCAGGTAGTGGTTGACTTCGCTGTGTTGCCTATTTAGCTATTTTTCAATGGATGGTATGAGACGGTATGTCCAGCGACCTTTTTCCGAGCAGTCCCAACGTTTTTGCCATTCAGTCATTGTAGAAGCGCACTTTAGTGCTCTGCTTCCTGATTGCACACGATTGATACGGAAGAGAGCTGCAGATACACTGGCAGCTTTCCTGCTCACTATCATTAGATGCTCCTTAAAGTTGAACCGCGCATCTATTTCCACACCCAGATATCGTAGTGAAAGCTGTGAGTGGGTTAAGATTCCACCTACATCAATTGTTACGGTTTCTTTCACCTTCCTACTGGTAACTAAAACGGCTTCGGTTTTATGATCAGCAAGTTCAAGCGCACATGACATTAACCACCTTTTTATAATTATACTTGTCAACCTACTAATCTCTATTATTTCTTCTGTAGTTTTTGCAACCACTACGACTGCAACGTCGTCAGCAATGTGATGATACTTCTTAGGCACATTGGTACTTGTAAGGCCTGCAGTGCATTTAGGATCAAGCTTCATTTGGCCGAGTTGAATAAGTTCTTAACATCTAGGGTGACAACGGCCCAGTACTTTTTTGAGCCTACTTTCCATCTTTTCCCATGTGGGGCGTTCTTGGCTATTTGAACGACGTGTTGGATAGCGTCTATTGTCGAGCACTTTGCCAGCCGTAGCCAGCATGCATAATGGTCGGTAGGAGGATGGTTCACCCGGTTGGTTCCTGTGTATTGCAACAGGACCCGACGCTGTCTCTTCCATCGTTCAGGGAACGCAGCCTGTAGTGCAATATGGGGGATATTGTCTGGCCCAGGAGCCTTTGAATTCCCAAAACGTTGATACGCCTTGGTCTTGGTATCTTGCTGCGGAAACAGAGCAGTTACAATTCTACGTAATATCACTGGGCATGTGGGCGGCAATTCATTTGCATTTTTAAGCATTTTCATGACGATTCTGTAGGGTCTCCCCCATGGGTCACGATCCACTTCTTCGCATAGCTCTTTCCAGCATTGGTCTTTCCTTACTTTAATGGCCTGCTTAAATTTATTCCGGGCATCCAGGTAATTTTGGTGCAGGCTGGAAGAGGTCTCTGTACCCCAAGCACGTTGATGTTTCCTCCTTGCATTAAGACATTTCCGTCGCAAACGTATTTGCCTTCCAGCCTTCCGATTTCCTTATAGGTTTTTTCTGATTACCTTCACTAGCCAGTTTTATTTCGAAGAATATGGCTTGGTGGTCACTATGCGTATAGCGTTCACTTACTTTCCATTTGGTCAATACTCTCAACAAGCAGCTGAAGAAGAGCCACCTTTACGAAACGTCGGTGTATCACCAGTGTTGAACAACACAACGTCTATGGAAGAAAATGCCTCGAGCAGTGCTGTTCCTCTTCTATTCGTTTCTTTACTGCCCCATTCAGTTTCCCAGGCATTGAAATCACTAGCAATGATAACAGGGCTACGCGTTCGGGCATCGGCGACCAGTTGGTCCAGGAAGTATTCAAACTCCTCAATTGTAGCGCTAGGTGGTGCATATAGCAGCTATAGATATGTAAGCCGTCAACATTTGCTCGTACGAATCCTGCGGTGGAATTACTGCTGTTCTTCTGCATGGTCCGTCTGCTACAGGTCCATATGGCAGCTTTATCAGTTTGATCAGTTGCCCAATTGCATCGCTCTATATTTTTGTGCTGTTGGCACAAAATGCCGACATCTACTCTTGTTTCATGCACAGTTTGGACTAGTACTTCCTGTGCAACTTCACAGTGGTTTAAGTTGACCTGGACAAACTTCATTGTCGTTGTGCTCTTCTAAGTGCCAACATATAGGCCGTACACCGGCCACTCCCTGCTATGTGATTATGGTTCGTCCTTCGCTGGCAAAGCATACAACTCGCTTCTTCCTTGCATTCTTTTATTTTGTGGCCACTTCTTCCGCATTTGTAGCGGAGAACGTTCTGTAGCCAGAACGATCAACGTCACTTTTACATGACTTGGCCATATGTCCAAACTGCCAGCGTTTAAAACACCTTAAGGGTAACGGTTTTTCACGTATACGACAGATCACCCATCCAATTCGTACCTTCCCTTCATTTTTTATCAATTTGGCTGTCGAGGTTCGTACCGTCACCACTGCTGTTTGGGTGCCTCTATAAGCAGCTCTCAGTGACTTGATACATTCTATCGGGAGTATCTCTTCAGATCAACCGCCCTCTCCCCCCCTCAACCCCGCCTTCCTGCTCATAGAAGCATTGTAATATTACGTAATTTTTCAAGTTTTGATTGTATACACTGTTAAAAACTATAGTAACTAGTCGTCTATATGTACTAAAATTTTGACTGTTCAATGCAAAAATTAAGGAATGAATAATTTTATAATTCTGTACCGCAGTCCTCGGATAGGCCTACGAAAATTAAAGTGCCTTCTAAGAAGTTTCTTTCTATTCCACAATCTACACGGCTCCATAATTTGTCGAGTTATTAAATATTTTAAATTTATGTTTATACCGCACTATAGTTATACTGTAACCGAACTCAAGTACGTATATACACCATATAGATGATTTAGATGGCGCTACACTACTATTCAAGTGTCAAAACAAACGGAAAATTAAAGAAAACATTTTTTTTTCTTACTCTTATTGTTATTATTCAGTTTTGTTATTTTAAGAAAACAAAACACTTTCGAAAAAAAAAAAATTAAGTTAAGTTAAGTAAGAGTGTAAAATATAACATAAATATACATAAGAAGTTAAGAAGAAAAAAAAATTATCTTCGACATGTTATAAGAAAATTTACCGACAAAATTTTTTTCTTCTTATTTTTTATCTACACATACATGTATATATAGGTACGTACATATTATATATATTTGAAATGAAGAAGTTGTTAGTTTTTTTTATTATTTATTATGAAGATTATTTACTTTTTTTATTTAGTATAATATTCTTAAAGAACTTCGATATTTGTATAAAATAATATACGAAAACAGAACATTGGCGGTACATTTTTAAGATTTACAAAAACAAAGTATTGAACGAATTAAAATTATATATAAATGAGTTATTATTGAATATTTTGACATATTACTTAAGTGTTATTCTCGTAAGATTAAGTTATGATATATAAATAATTTTAATTGAGACATATCAAAAAATATATCTGCACATATACATACTCGTACATACATACATGCATTATGTGGGGTGAACACGTTTATATACCATTTACAGGTGTGTGTGCGCTATATAAAATATGTATATTTAGGGTGGCATTATGAGACGCACATGATTTAATTTTTTTTTTTCGATTTAATTTGAAAAATACACAAAACAAAAAAAGGATTTTCAATTAAAAAGTAACAAATCATCAAAGAACTGAACATATACATATTTATAAAAAAAAGAAGATATTTCAAAACCCCAACAAATTATTGCTAATGACATAACCAAATATTTAAAACAAAATTTATGTTTAATGCTATACATATACTTGCTAGCAACACTTTTAGGTATTATATCACTATGGTTTTAAATATTTTCTATATTTATTTATCTATTTATCTAAATATTCTTATAAAGGCGCTTAAAAAAAATTTATAATCCTGAATCTACATTTTTTTGTGTAATTTTTAATTCCGAACAATTCATCACTCTGGAAATGCTTATTTTTTACCTAATCCAATCGATACATACAATTTTTTGTACTTCCTTATATAATTCAAAAGATCCTTTTGTGTTGCAATCGTACATAAAACATATAACATGCGGAAATAGTACTAGCAACATGACCAACAGTTAACAATATAAACAAGTACTTTATGGATATTTATTCCCCTTTTATATATCGGAGAGATTTGTTGTATTTATATTTGGAACAACAAAAAAGGATATTTTATTTACAAAATTTTTTTTTTTTTTGATAAATAATTTTTAACATTCGATTGCATCGGATTATCCCAATTATCGTGTTCATCCCTTTTGTGTTTTCTATTTTGTATATGTATGTACATACTTCCACATATCGAGATAAAGGAGCGAGTATCTATAATAAAAAAGGGTCGTGAACCATTTTCATTTTATACAATTGTTTGATTTTTGTTTTATAAAAGGATCCTTTATAAAATCTAGATAGACAGAATTTTATTTATCAGTCATCATTGTGTCCGGTATGATTGTCATAATGATGACTGTTTATTTATATTGTATTCATATCATCATTAAATTTTTAATATGCCGTGAATTTTGGGGGCTGGCGAGGGACTTTTAATAAATAGTTTTCTATATATCTATATAAATGATTCAAATAAATACTGGTGTTTACCGCATTATCAAATTACACTGGGATACAAAGACATGGCTCCATTATATTGATATACATGTATATCGTAATTATGGTGTTGGACGAAAATATCAAAGCACTGAAGTACTACTACAACAAACAAAGGAGCAGAAGATGATTTCTAATATCTAAGTCATTTTCTGTGAAGATATTTTATGAGAAGGATTACCTAATTCAAGATGGTTAATACTTTACGTAATTTAACATACATTTCAAAGCAACCAATCCCCGAATATTGAAAATCATATCAAAATTTGATCATTTTAAAAATTTGCGAACAACGTGTTAGTATGGCCCCATCAACGATTGCTGTTCAACGATTTATCACAGCAAATGGACACCATGCCAAGTCGAAAGTATAAGACATTTGTTCCGGCATAGTCATGGTTCTCGAGAACCATTAGTTAAACTCCTAATTATATATATGACTTTCTGAGCCTATTCTAGGTAGCACGTTGTTTACAATGTTTTAAAATGTTCATATCAAATTTTGGGATGATTTTCAAAATCCTGGGATTGACTGAGAATTGTACTGCCTGATGAAAATTTTTAATTTTTCTGGGATGAAATCCTCGGATAACTTCACACACTTACATTTCATCTTCAACGGGTCATCGCGGTTCAAGTTGCTGGATATAGGACCAAATATTTTAATTATCATAGGGGTCTTATGCCTCAAAAATGTCGTTGCTTCCTGGGAGGGTCATGCTAAATGTTATGCAACCTGTGCCAACAAACTACCAGGCTTGGGACCCATTTAACAAAGCCCAGTCGCAAACAGCTGATTACCTGGTGACCTCCAGTTGTAAGTAGCCTTATCTGTGCATGCGGATCTCTGCGCAGGTGGACCAGTATTTCTCCGTTACTCATGGGACTACAATGTCAACTACAGTTTGAAAAAAATCGAGTGAGAACTAGAACCATAAAGGAGGGGCTTCCTCCACATCAACAGAGGGAGGCACTCCATGGCACCAAAGCCAGGTACAAGCGGAACCCAAGATAAATCCAGCACTGATGACGCAGGATCGGGTAACGTTCCTCTGTCAAAGCAGCGCTATAGAAATATGCCTTCAGAATTCTGGTCAGGTGGGCTGCAACCCATGAAGGGCAGCTCACAGCTGAGTAGAGAAAAACCGTGGCATGGGCTAAGAAAACTGTCGGCTGCGACAGCCCGTGCTACGGTTTTCCTTCAGGTTCTAGGAGAGAATCCGGAACCTCCTCCATCCTGTAGAGATGCGGATAGTATCAAGGGTGCGTCAAGCTAACAGTAGCGGAGGTTAGAGGAGGTTTGGCAGGGTGCAAAACGCGCGTCTGGCTATCAAGAGCGCGCGTCTGGCTATCAATTGAACCGGCTTGCCCATACGAGATTCTGAAAATAATAACTGATATCAGCCTAGAGGTTGGCTGCAGCGAAATTTGGTTGGTCTCAGCCTATATGGACCAGGACGGATAACCTGGTGGACCTGGTTCTCGAAGCTGATAAAAAGAAGATTGGTGTGATTCTTGGATGTGATGCTAAAGCGCATCACACAATTTGTGGTAGCACAGACATCAACGAAAGAGGTGAGTTATTTTTTGAGTACTTATTAAATACCAACCTTTTAGTTTGTAATATTGGGCGTGAACGTACATTTATAACTAAAAATCACCAGGCGGTTCTAGATGTAACCTTTGCCTCAGATAGTATTTATCCTATGTTCAGGGAATGGAGAGTGGCGGGAAAACATGCTTTCTCTGACCATCGATATGTAAGATTCAGCCTTAACGCAGACCCTGCTACCCGGAAAGCTTTAAGAAATCCTAGAAGGACACACTCAGGGGGCCCCTGAGCCACCAGCGATAGTGGAGGAACTGAACTGCAAATGGTGGACTGCAAACCGGTCCTTTAATGCAGCTTGCCCAATAATAAAGCACAAGAGCAAAACCAACATGGTGGTCCAAGAAATTGAAGACCTACCGAAAGTCTTGTAAGAAAACCTTTAATAGAGCCAAAAGTACGAGAGAGGCTCAGGATAGGAACTCCAACAAAGATGACTTTAAATTATACGAAAAACAAGTAAGGAAGGCACAAAGGAGGTCATGGAAACTATTCCGTGATAAAATGGAAGAAGTCTCCGAGACCTCTTTCTGTAGAAAGATACTGTCTACGAATCCAACCAGTCCCAGGTATCTAATTAAACCGGACGGATCTTGGACTGCTTTTAGTGAGGAACCTTTGAAGCTTTTCATCGAAACCCACTTTCCAGGTATCTTTGGCGGCTCGAGAGAGACTATAGTACTCATCGAGGAACACATTCATTGTGCATTGAAGATATCGTAACTAATAAATCTTTCAAACCTTATAAATCATCTGGTCCTGACCGAATTAAACCAGCAGAAGTTCAAAACAACTCGTTGATTTTTCTACCCTGGCTGGGAAATAATCATCACAGGGTGTTTAAAATTGGTGTGTTCTGAAGAAGTGGACATAGGTCAGGGTTATCTTTATTCCGCAAGCGGGAAAAAGCTCACTTAAGACACATAACTCATCATCCTTTCTGTTGAAAACCTTGAAAAAGCTGATAAATGTTTATATACGATAAAAAATAAAGCCTAGTGACTGGGCACAGTCCCAAGAAGCATACTGTAAAGGGAAATCGGTGGAGACACCTCTACATTTCCTGGTATGTACGATTGAGAAATCAATATTCTCGCAAGACTTTTGTATGGTGGCGTTCCTTGATATTGAACGTGCCTTTTGACAAGGTAAAGGCAGAGGCAATTCTGGAGGGATTGTCATTCCTTGGGGTAGTCTACCCTGTAGTGGGTTAATCAGTCTAATGCTGGTGAGCAGGATGGTTAATTCGGAGCTGGGGGAATCTACCATTATTAGGCGGGTGCTTAATGGAAGTGCAATTATGGAATGTTTGCTTATGCAGATGACGTAGCGGTAGCTGTCTCTGGAAAATATTTAAATACGGTTAAGGAGGTAATCCCAAATGCCCTCCTAATTATTACGAGGTGGGCCATCAGATGTGGATTGGCAATCAGCTCGTCCAAAACTAAACTAATACTCTTTACCAGGAACTATAAAATCCCGGTAGTAGACCCACCTACCTTAAACGTCATAGGACTAGATAAGGCATGATTTCTGTGCGTAATCTTGGACAGTAAGCTTAGTTTGAAGCCTACCATTTTGGAAAGAGTATAAACAAGGCTAATATAGTCATGTATTCGTGCAGAAACACCATCGGAAAGAGATGGGGCCAGAAGTCGGAGCTGGTACACTGGCTATTCACTGCCGTTGTAAAACCTATACTTATATGTATTGGGTGACCAGCTCTTGATAAAGTAACATACAGAAATGAGATCGAGAAAGCGCAAAGAACGGCCTGCATGCTTATAAGCGTTGAGCTCAACACCAACACGCGCCCTAAAGGTTATGCTTCAACTTCCCCCTATCTATATTTATGGTAAGCAGATTGCGGTGAATACGGCCACCCGACTATCAGCCGTATTTCAGTGGAAATGTCTTCAGACAGGACACTCGACGATAAATTGATCGCTAAGGAAGGAAGTGGCGAATCTGGAGTACGTTACAACAACATTATGCTTCGAGAAAAGGTTCCAAATTACGTGATCTTCAAGAGAATCTTGGAGGAGCGGGTCGCTTTGGAAACAAAAACATTACAGTCTTTTACGGATGGCTCCAAGCTACATGATAAAGTAGATCAATTAGTTCGTCTTCCTGATTACTCCAGCGTGTACCAAGCAGGGGTGATAGCGATTACAGAGGTTTTAACTTAGTTGAAACATAATGTGGGCAGTTAGGCGGCAATCAAGTCGCGGGAATCTGTTTCTATGATATCAAGAGTGGCGTTGGGTTATCACTTGTCTCTAAATGAAATGAGTGAGCATTTCAACATTCGGATAGTCTGGGTCTCCGGCCAGTCGGACGTCATGTGGAACTGTAGGGTGGACGAACTAGCTAGGCATGGTACAACTCTCCAACTGGTACCGGAAAGAGCATATTAGCGGCGCTCTACACAGCGCTTTAAAAAAAAGGCAGTAGCATCAGTCCACGAAAGATGGACTAACACTCTCACATGTAGTGTAGCAAGACAAGTATGGCCAAAACTGGACCAGAAACGCTCAAATACACTAATCACCCTAGCTGTATGGAAGAGACTTTAGTCCACTTCATATGATCATATCCGGCTTTATCACACAGAAGGCATAAACATATGCGAAAGTTCTAAATGGACGCCTCTCTGATCTCAAAAACTTTAAAGCGCGAGATATATCACGCTACATAAGTAGCTCTAACTGGTTCCAATAAAGTTAATAGCGAAATAAGATCCTGTGGTATCACAATGGACCGTCACCGTACCCGTGTAGCAGCCACTGTAACCTTATATAACCTAACCTAAGGGTCTTATGATATATCAAATGAAAGGTATTTTCATTGCAAACACACATTTGCTAACGATACTTTAAAAAAATTATTTAATGAATAATAATAACAATAATAATTAATTTAAAAGTTTCTCAAATTGGCAAACAAACAACTTGAAAATAAAAGGGATAGTTAAATTGTTATAAGTGGGTATCGTCGAATGGTATTTTGTTTAATATAAAAGCACGACCGAAAGAAGCGTGAGCATAAGTATTTGTAAATAGTTTTGTTGTTTATTTCGGCACAGGTGCATTGGTTGCTAAATTAGTATTTAGAATGCATTACTTAAATACCGCGGAGCAAATTGAAATGATGTAATGGCAACCAATTTCCAGAGAGAAGACATCCATCTTGTTCCTTCTATCGTGTAGTACACTAGATTTCAGAAAATGAATCAGTCGCAGTCGGTATTAACTCGCTCATGAGTACTCGTGCATTTTTTAATAATTCTGGAATATCACGAAGTAATGTCTTACGAATATTGCAACGCAATTAATTTCATCCATGACGTATTTCTGCACCAGAAACTTCAAGGGAATAATTTTCAAAACCGTATTTCATTTTGACAATGAGCTTATAGTAAAACTACCCAATGTTGAACATTTGTTTATGCATGTAGTGTTCTCCGATGAACCCACTTTTACACACCTTAGAGAAATTAACCGACACAATATTCGTTAATGATTTTTTTAAAAATCCATAATGATTGCGCGAAGTAGACCGTGACCTTGATCGTTTGATGTGGAATTGATCGGGCCTTTCTTCATTGAGTAATTTATGAGTGAGAAAATATAGAGTTTTATTGGAGCGGCAACTACCACTACTTCTAGAAAATATAACCGTCCAACAAAAAACGAACATGTGGTTCCAACATAGCAACCAATTATGCAGCAAATGCACGGCGATGTGGGGATATCTGAAAGAACAAGTCAATAAAGATTTGCCAATCACACAGGAAACTAGGATGGAACACATTAAAAATGTTTGCCGAGGTATTAATAGAGACGTTTTAATACGAATGGCGCAAACGTTCTCACAAAGTATATCGCAACCCAAGGATACTATTTCGAATATTTGTTAAACTGATTACTAATACACTGTTTTCTCCAAAAATCGTAATCGAATTGGTTTTTGTAATGAAAAGACCTTTTATTTGGTATACCAGACCCTTATTATAATACAAAAATTTGGTCCTTTACCCAGCATCTCAGTGCCAGATGACCAGTTGAAGATGAATTATACTTTAAATTATGCGACCTCCCTCAAAACAAAAACTTACTGAACATAACTTTTGATTTTGTCTGTTATTTTCAAGTTATTCGCTTTTGAACTTAAAGGGGCCACCCGGTACTAACAAAATGTATGAATATTTCTAAGAGATCTCCTTACGGTAGTAAATTAGGCATTTTGGTTTCATGATCGTGAGCGTTTATAAGCTGTAAGGCAATTTCAAGACGGTTTTCAAAAAATTAAATTTTTATTAAAGGTCCTTCACTCAGAGGTCAGATCATTTTGAATCTTTTACAGAAATTGTTGCCATCGCAGCTATACAACCGAACAAATGTTCAAAATAAATAAATTGTTGGAATTGGAAACGCATCAGATGCTAGGAAACCTAATAATTGAACGTGATAAGCGTATGAAATGCAAGTCAAATACCTACTGTTTGCAAGGCTGGGGAAGAGGTCAGAAGTAGCGTCAACTGACAAGGTAGTCTTACAATCTATATAGAGAATAGTTAGTTAATAAAAGTGAAGCTTCAGCTTATTTTTATTCGAAGTATGCTTTCTCCACTATTCAATTTGCGACTTTATATGCTGGTACGGCAATGTCATGGAATATTTCTCAATTTTTGTCGTGTGATTTTTTGGAATATAAGAAATGCGAGGTAGTGATAATTTTGATACGTACTTTAGTTAATTTAGATACCATTTTAAAATAACAATATTTTCTTAAACGGTGATATGCTCGTAATATTACCTGGAGCACACCTAACGGAAATTTCAATAATCGATTTTGGATTCGTAAGCGATAGTGATTGTCGATCTAGTATATAGGAATATTATTTGGTTGTTGTACGGAAGAGGAATCAGTGATGGATGGAAAGGATTTGGCAATAATTTCAGTTTAGATCGAATAATCATATTAATATCTTCGGATAAGATATGTGTTAGAGAACATAGGAATTAGATGACGGCTTCTCAATTATATTTATGGATGGTTTTTGATTTGAATTTACTGATTTAGCTACTGCATCAGAATGTTGATTCAAATTTGAAACGAAACTAAAAGGTTCTGTAAAAAGATTATTAGGAATTGGAGTTAGAACTGAATATAAACTTTGGATAGTTGATGGTTTAGGAAAAGCTTCAAGAATTTAAAAATTAGTAAGGTGTGACTCTTGGTAAAATTGGATTCATAATCAGGAACTATAGAAGGTAGGGATTAGAGGAATAATAACGATTGAAATAAGACTGATTCTAATGCGAGGTCACTGGCATCGAAAGTTATGATAAATTTGCGTTCGAAATCAGGGAACGGTAGAATTGGAGGAACAAATAGACGGTTTAATAGAGTTTTAAAAGATGCATCGCAAAATGGAGTCTATTCCAATGGAGTGTCCTTATTTAACAGGTTATTCAAAGGTTTAGCAATTTGTGCAAAATTTAAAGAGACTGATACTTACCAGGATTAACTTTTAGATTGTATGAACGTAAACGTAGTTTATGGTTGTCATCGTCTAATTTTTAAGAAAAACGAAAAATTTGTGTCCGTTGAGACCTGAAAGAACTTTATGCAAGAGGTGTCTTTAATGCAAAAAACACCTATTGGGGATCTAGACTTACCACATCAAAGAATTAAGAATTGTTTCAAGCAGGGCAGACATCAAAAAGTGAATTTTAGTTTGGTGGTTCTCCAATATACTAGCATATATGGTTTAAAAAATACATGGTTGAATTTTGTTGGCTGTTATTTCGCATTTTATTATGTTTTGTAGCTGAATCTAACAAATTAAGTTTTGCTTTATACATTTTTTTATTCTAAACTACCGTTTGTGTTAAAGCACTTCAAATTTCCTATGGCGTCATAGCATTTAATGATTGAATCATTTCTTGATCAAAATTTGTTTTATGTTTTGGCGTAGTTGGCAAATGACACATTTGATTTTTTTAGGCCAACCTTTTTCGACAGCAAGGAGTGATACCAATGGTTTATCTTCTTCTATTTCATTTTTGTCATGTTTAATTTTCTTGATGGATATGTGCTTTGGTATATTAAGAGTATACCTGTTATACACAAATGCATTGCGTTTATTGATCTCGTGAATAAATCGCAATGCTTTAGTAGGCAGCTTGCCTAATGCTAAATTAGCTCCGGTTCTACGTTTAATCGTAGCAAAATAGTTCTCCACGTGACCATTGCTTAGCCGTGATTTGAGAAAGACATGGGGCCAAAATGGGGATTATAAAACGAATTTGTAGAGCTATTTTCTTTACATGGATTCAGTTCCGAAATGCAATCGGAAATGCTTTTGAACTCCAGATATATGTATACAGGTAGTTCCCGACTTACGACCGAGATAGGTTCCTGTTGGTCATCGGTCGTAAGTCGATTTAGTCGTAAGTCGAATTTCATAAAAAATGGTTTTCTTAAAAAATCTGTCTAATGTCGTCTGAACAGTTTGAGGTTTCATTTCCTGGTAAATTTCATGATAACATGCCAAATTTTCCTAAATCAGCCTATTTACTTCTGAGAATCGCCCTTCATTTGCATCCATTTGTTGCAATTTTAGCATTCCCTTATTTATTTCGTGAAAAGCAGGACTCATTTCTTATGTTGAGAATTTATTTTGTGGACTTTCTTCTTCATCTGATTTGTTTTTATCCTCGTTTTCTGCAACACATTGTGCTTCAAATTCCAATAAATCTTCATTCGTTAGGTCATCCAATTGGTGTGCAATGAGTTGATTAATATCTTCACTAACAACTTCAAGATTAAGCTGCCGACCAAGATCTACGATCTTATCTGTAATTTCCTTAATGTCAACTTCTTTTTTAATCGACGAACTTGTAGATTCTTCAAATATTTTTGTTAATTTTTTCTATATTCCGCTCATACAAGAGGGCTTGACTTCTTTCCATCCACTTGCTATATTTTTAATTCCTTAAAGAATATTATACTTCGACCAAAATTCTTTTAAAGTAATCCCCTCTTCTAGAGCCATAATTGCTTGAGTAAATGTAATTTTTAAATAATAGGCCTTAAATGTGGCTATAGCACCCTGATCAATGGGCTGCAAAATACTCGTAATATTCGGGTGTAAGTCGCATAGGTGTGGTGGATGTCCAGGTGCATTATCCAGTAGTAAAAGTATTTTAAAAGGAATTTTCTGTTGATTACAATATTCTTTTACTTCGGTCACAAATACTTTCATAAACCAGTCTTCAAAAAGTAATTGTGTCATCCAAGCATTTTTATTTGAGTTGTAATGCACTGGTAACATATTAATATTTACTCCTTTAAATGCTCTTGGATTTTTCGAGCGATGTATTAGGTTTCAATTTATAACCAGCAATATTTCCGCCAAATAAAACTGTTATTCGGTCCTTAAAAGCCTTGAAACCTGGCATGCTTTTTTCCTCCTTATTAATATACGTACGTTCAGGCATCTGCTTCCAATATAGATCAGTCTCATCTACATTAAATATTTGTTCCTTGGTATAATGATTTTCTTTTAGAAACTCGTCGAATTTAACTACAAATTCTTCAGTAGCTTTATAATCAGCACTAGCTGTCTCTCCAGTAATTTTTACATTTTGAAAATTAGCTCTCTTTCAAAATCTTTGAAACCAACAGCTTGCAGTAAAAGTCTGATCATAGTTTTTACCGTCCTTTAATTTTAACATATTGATAGGACTACATGCTTTGGTTTGGATAATAGCGAGACTTAGAGGAATTCGTTTTTGAATCAAATCCTCCATCCAAATCACTAATAGCTTTTCCATATCATGTATGGGACCTTGTCTATTTTTGGTTATTATTGTAGATTTCATAGATGTCGATTCTTTTACAGCTTCCAAAATTCGTGTTTTATCTTTTAAAATCGTCGATATTGTCGAATGAGACAGTTTATGATCATGTGCTAAATCTAACACTTTTTTACCACTTTCAATTGTAATACTATTTTATGTTTAGTTTCCAAGTCTATAACACTTCTTTTATTTTTACTAGTTTTACTAATTCCAGCCATTTTTGGGATGATATAAAATTATTCACTTAAAAAAATTGCGACTTAGCTACTGTAATGTATTATTTGGACATGTAAATATGTATGTAAATCGAATTTTTTTTACTTTGTTTTTTCCTTTAAATTTGTTTCATATATTTTAGGGATTCTCCGCAACATATTTGCCTTCTTTAAGCATTTTCTATGAAAATAATTGAAAAAAAATGGTCGTAAGGACGAATAGTCGTAAGTCGAACGGTCGTAAGTTGGGGACTACCTTATAGGTTTTTTTTAATTGCCGTACTTCACTACTAAAAATGTCACATTTCACTGTTTCATTATCGTTTAAGAATGATCCATTATCTATTGAAATAGTACTTGGTACTGGGCTCTTGATTATTACTTCCAATGCATTTAATGTATCTGAAGTAAGATATGGGTTTTTCAATAAGAGCACTTCAACTGTATTGTATCGTGTGCTGTGTAGCATGTGACCCCGTCCTGTTGAAACCACATGTCGTCCAAGTCCATTCCATTCAATTGCGGCTAAAAAAAATCGTTATCGCGGTATCGATTTCCATTAACAGTAACGTGGCGATCGTTAACGTCGATGAAAAAATATGGCCCAATGACGCCGCCGGTATGTAATCCGCACCAAACAGTGACTTTTTCGGGATGCAACGGTGCCTCATGAATCACGTGTGGGTTGCTTCCTGCCCAGTAACGCATGTTTTGCTTGTTGACAAATCCATTTAGCCAAAAGTGAGCCTCCCTATCGGAAAAAAGTTGAAGCGCACCTGTTTAAACACCCTATATTTTGATTTTAATTCTATTGAAAAATATTTCCAAATTTTTTTGATGGTTTCATAATCATCTATTAAAAATAGTGATGCAAATACTTTCTTTAAGAGTTTAGACTTTTTATCAAATTAGACAAATGATTTATTAAAATCTTTAGCAATATTTTGCATCAAAGTGAAATACATAGAGATAATTTCACTAAATCATTTATATTAATAGAATTGTTTATAAAGCCATATGTAATGGAAATGGATCTGCGGGCTTTTCGAATACCTTTGAAATAGATTAGGTTTTATCTCCATTTTCTTTTCTAAATCCGAGATATCATCAGAGTTATTATCTTGCTCTTTTAACATATCCGAACGAGCTTTTCTAAGCACGTTCATGGATTTTACGATAGTTGTTTTAAAAGTATTTAAAAATGTCTTTTCTTCGAGATCTACCATTTCTTCAAACACTTGTTCCACTCTTTGTTTTGATAATTTAATTTTCTGTTCATCTCGTTTTGATCATCTTTAATTGTCTCGTTCCTAATTCATTGTGACATTGCTCCTCCGATCGATAAATTTGAAAGGTTTCAAATTTCAAGTTGGTATTGATCATTTTAAATTTGCTACACCCAAGATGACCACAATAGGCTCGAATACTGATGCTATTTTTGCGATAATCGCAAGATTTAATATTTATTTGGCATCCAGTTTTTTCAGTTAGCAAATTAGATAAAATATTTGAATATGCCTTGCTATAGTTAATTTTTGCAAATGTTTACTGTACAACTCAAACCAATCAATGACAACTATTTCGCCCATTTCTATTTCATAACCGTTTATTTCATTACATTTACGAACTTGGTTAAAAATTGTGCGGTTATTTATATTCGATTCTGTGATCTCGAAATCATCCAGACTTGAATCATCCATTGCCACCTTAATTTTTAACAGGTTTAGTAATTTAAGCCTATTGATATTATTGCATTGTAAACCTCTTATGGATTGGCAAATCTTAAAGAATATTGAAAATTTGGGGACACTTCCTAAATTTAAGCTATCAAGATCGCATGTGTGCTATAAAATCGTATCTTGAAGTACCGCATATATTGTTTTTGTTAGTTGAAATTTGTTAAATTTCATTTTATTTTGTGGAATATCAACACTTTTTTGCCATACAAAGAGTTAAAATAAAATACAAAAGTTGAGTTAAAATATTCTAAGCCCCGGGCACCATTTGAGCACCTTGCCACGCGACGATTTAAAAAAAAAATTCTTGAAGTAAGCTGTTGATATGCCCATCTCAAAACCATATAGCTTTGATCCGAAAATTTTTAATTTCGGTAAGCTAGAAAAGTATACAGTTACGACCACCAAGTTTTATGTTGCATTTGAAAGTAAACATTTTTAAAGATATCAATTTGAATATGACTAAATTCACGAGTATCATTTTCATTTAGTTTTAATTTATAATAATTTAATATTTTATTTAAAGGAATTGTAATAAATTCCTGGACTATGATAGCTTCACATACATCATGGATGCATAGAACAACATTAGCAACTAAATTCAAATATTTTTGACACAATGTATATAGTGACTGAGCAGACTACGTAATTGTAGAATCACAGAATTAATTAAAACAGTTTTAAAGGCCATTACTGGCCCCTTACTGAGTCAACAATTGGGCTCCAGCGGTTTCGATCCCGAGCATGGTCTTCATACTCTGTAAGACAATCTGAAGAGGCCAAGTCGTTCTCTACACCGTAGAGCCATCGTCGCCTGCAACGACCTCTGCGCCTACTATATGGTGGCTCTCCTTTCAGAGATCGCTGCACAATTCGTTCCGGATCAGCACGCAGAACGTGACCGAGCCAGCGTACTCGCTGAGATCGAATTTCATGTACAATATCGGGGATCTTCATCAGATCTCTGATCTTGATATTGTACAGAGCTTGGTAGGTACCATATATTTCGAGTTTTGGGCCGAAAATCACACGCATGACTCTTCTCTCAAATGTTAGGAGCCATCTCTCGTACTCATACGTCAGCGCCCAACTTTCACATCCAAACATAACAACGGGCCTGATTAACGCTTTGTAAAGCTTTAGCTTCTCGCCACTTGATAAGTGTTTGAATTTTAGCAGTGGCCTTAGAGGATACAAAGAACGACTGCCAGCTGCCAGCCGCACTTTAATATCCTCACCCACACTGTTATCGTGAGTGATAAGAGAACCCAAATATTTGAACCTCCTCACTCCCTCAAACGTGTGGTGGCCACTACTAAAATCTGGTGTGCCATTGTCCCTAAAACCAGAGATCAGGTATTTCGTTTTGGAATAATTGATCTGAAGTCCAACAGAAGCTGAAAACTCTACAAGCGGATCAAGTACATCTTTCACTCCGTTCCTATTCAGTCCAATCACGCATATGTCATCTGCTTATGCAAGCACCTGCTTGGACTGGCGATATAAGATGTTACGCTGCGGTGTTTCAGTTTTACGAAAGATGTACTCCAACATGAGATTAAAGAGTGTCGGGGACAGAGCATCTCCCTGCCGAACACCCGAGTTAACTACAAAAATTGTCGATAGGCTGTTCTCAACTTTAACACAGCATTGAGACTGCGTCACTGTCATCCTACATAGTCGTACCAGTTTTGTTGGCATTCCTAGGTATTCCAGGGCAGACCACAAACTCTCTCGATTGATCGAGTCATAAGCCTGTAGGAAATCCAGGAACACCTGATGTACGGGGATGGATGTTTCATAATATTTAGATAGAATCATCCGCAGCGAAAAGACCTGATCGGTGACTGATCGATTCGGACGAAATCCTCCTTGATAGTCACCAACCAAGCCCTCCGCTAGAGGAGTGATTCTATCCAATACAATGTATGACAGTAACTTGTACGCTGGGCAAAGGAGAGCTATACTGCGGTAATCCTCACACTTCAAGCGGTCTCCCTTCTTGAAGATGGGGCATATCGCGGCCACTTTCCATTCGTCAGGCATAACTTCGGTTCGCCATACTAATCGAATAAGGTCGAAAAGACAGTTCCACAAAGTATCCCCTTCGAATATCAAGAGCTCCGAATTAATGCAGTCCACTCCAGGTGCACGGTTTCGTTTCAATCTCTGCATGGCTTTAGTGAATTCCTCATGGGATGGCTCCTCAGTGCAAATCTCCGCAGCCTGTATTAGAGGTGGCTCAACAACAGTTTGTGACGCATGATGGACATCAAGCAGGTCAGTAAAGTGTCCACTCCATGCGTCAAGTACTGCGTCGATGTTGACACAGAGGTTTCCATCGCAGTCCCGAATGGCGGTTGACGTAGGCCTGAAAGTATGGTGCAGTCCAGTAATTCCTTTAAAGAAATTACGCGAACTGAGCTCTTTGCTGATTTGTTTTATTTTCAGAACTTTAGCCTTCCACCTTTCTCGCTTCTTCCGTCTACAAATCTGCTTAACTGCCCTTCTTGCAAGAGCAGCCTTGTTTTTCTTCGCGATTGTGAAACGTTGTTGCACTTCATTATGGGCTATATTTTGTTGCTCAACTGCAAGACGACACTCGTCATCAAACCAATCATTCTTGGGTCTGACTTTCACTATACCTATAGTCTGTCGGGCAGCACTGACAACCGAAGTTTTCAGTACCTCCCAGACAGAGTTCACGCAGTCAGACTGGTAATTAGCTTCACTAATATTGTCGCTGACAAGATCCTGATATCGTTTCTTTTGATCTTCATTTATCAGACCTTCACAGTCGAAACGTACCATGCGTTTCGCTGTGTTCCCAGACTTGTATGAAAACTTCCTTCGTAGCTTTGCAGCGACCAAATGATGATCGCTGCCTACGTATTTGGTTGCTGACTGATAAGTTCTCACATCCTGCACAACCTGAGCTCGTCCTTTAGAAACTAACACATGGTCAATTTGGCTGCGGGAAGTTCCGCGAGGATGTGTCCATGTCTCTAAATGTATGTGTTTGTAAGGGAAGAATGTGCTTGCTACTCTAAGATCATGAGCAACTGCAAAGTACATCATTCTCTCACCATTATCGGTCGCAGTTTCGTGTCGTAAGTACGGACCTATGTTTTCACACAAGTCGGTCTGATTTCTGCCAGCTCTAGCGTTAAAGTCCCCAATTACCATTCTAACATCGTGTTCGGGTATAGATCCCATCAGATCGTCCAAGTCATTGTAAAATAAGTCTTTATCTTGGGGCTGGCTGACTTCTGTGGGCGCATGCACACAAATTATCGACAGGTTAGCTAACTTCATGCGCAAGCGAAGCTTACACAATCGGTTATTGACTGCTTGGAAATCCAAAACAGCGTTCATTACCTGCGGCCCAAGAAGAAATCCATATCCAAGATTTTCGAGGTCATCTCCACTGTAGAACAAAGTATAGCCCTGGGACACATGGTCTCCACTTTTAGGCCAGCGAGTTTCTTGAAGAGCAACGAGTTCCAGCCGATACCCCTTCATACATGTGATTAGGCCCTCTAACAGTCCTGGTTTTATTAGTGATTGCACTTTCCACGTGCCGATCCTAAATCTCGTGTCAAGTACCCGAGCGGGGGTGCGGTGTTGTTTTGGCGCTATCCATTTTTCTTTTTGTTGACTTTATAAACACTATATTTTTTTACGGATGCGAGTCGTCAGCCCAGCGATCCAACCGTTTAGTCGCCTCCTACGACAAGCAAAGGATACTGTGGTGGTATTCTTGGGAAACATGTTCGTGCAATTTTGATTTACGAGACATGTGAGTGCCCCCCGACCACAGGGGCCAGAATCACAGAAACTCTTATTTTTCTGACTGAATTAAATATCATGGAACTGTGGATACACCGGACTCAAACACCAAGCCACATTTTTTAATTTCGTGACTAATTTTAGAATATAACGCTTTGGTATATTCATGCTATAATATGTGTGCGGCTAGCATCAATGAACACCCATACAAATTATGAATGGCTATTACCTCTACCGCTACTTGACATATATATACATTTAATATAGATTTCAGATCCCAATAATTTGTTCCGCACATTAAAATAGATTTCAGTCTCCAATTTTGCCCGCTTCATATATTATATAGAAATCGATACCGTCCGTTTATCAACACATCAAAAAAAAAAAAAATATGTAACCACCATAAAAAAATGTTTCGTATAAATATTAAAGATCTGATAAAGTCAACCAAAAAAAAAATTCTGATATTGATTCATTAAAGTCAGTTGTATAAGTATATGTATATATAGTTTCTATGACCATCATCACTAACCGAATAAAATCGTAATTAATGACGTTGACAACAACAAAATTGTAATTGTAATAAATCAGAGCGCGCCCAGTGAGACAAAAGAGGGACTGACAAAATAACATGCGATAACATCTTCATTCACCTCGAAATTATTATCAAACCCCTTTTAAATTCATATATACTGTGCATCTAACTCGACGAGAGTCTGTTTGAAGTACACACAACAAAAACAACTAACAAATAAATTTCCCTTTTTTTATCCTTAAAAATATCGACCAAAAAAAAAACACAAAACGAACTCGAAACATAAGGGATCATGTTACTCTTGTCGTAAATTGGAGAAGAAGAACTAAATTACGGATTTTTTATTTTATAATTTACACCCTTTTGTGTAAGTCTTGTTTGGTTCCAGCACAAAAAAAAAAAAAAAATACTATCCGCACTCACATAAAAAGGGATTATCCTGGATGCGGTTACCATGACTATTGTACATTTTTTAAATTACAAAAATAAAAAAAACACGGTAATGATTATTTATGAATCCTTTTTTTTTCGTACAATTCCTGATAAAATCAAAATATTATTACAAAATACAATTTAAAATTTAAACAAAAAAATTAATTTTAATAAAAATTTAATAAATTTACAACAAACATATTTTTTTTTTTGTTTTGTAATTTATTGCATTTATGCAGACGGAAAATAATAATTGTATCGTTGATATTTTAATTTTAACAAATTTTTAATTGAATTTAATTGTATGCGACTGTGGAACCGCACACAAAAACAACTTAACCGACAACTTCTATGTATATTATGTTTATTATACATGAACCTACCAAAATACGGTAGCCCATAAATAATTTTTTAGGTTTGTTTATGCGAGCATAATGAGGTTTTTGTTGCTGATGGGTATACGTACATGTATATATGTATTGTAAAGGTGTGAAGTTTAGGTTCTTGAAATTTATTGGAAATTTATTTAAATTAAGTTAAGACGATTTAAAATAATTAAGTTGGTTTTTTGTGTGTTAAAATAATTATGGGTATGTGATGAGTGGGAATATGTCATCGTTATGATATATTAGTATGTCGTTCGGAAATATCTATTCTAATATTCATAATTATTGAGCATATCTAATATCTTTTAGGATTACTGTCTTACGAAGCTAAGTCTTATAAATATAAATTATATGTTGTTAAACTGAATTAATTATTTTTTGAATGTACGTTAAATGTTTCCATTTATTTTCTGTGGACTATCATCAATCCGGATTTGCATTTTCTGTATTCCAAGCGAAGCAAGCAGTAGAACTTTTTTAGTTTTTAACTTTTCAGTTTTTAATAAAATTTGTAAGATGAATGAATTTAAGATTAAATATGAATCGGATCAAAACTGCAGTAAAAGTGGTGCTTAGAACTTACCAACAAGCTATATTCACGTGAACTTTTAGGATTTTTTTAGAACAAAATTCACAACTCTCTACAGATGGGTGAAGTTTGATCTAAAACTGTACTAAAAAACAACAAAAACCATTTTCGCTTATATGTGTTAGTGTGCAAAGCTGATTGTCTCGATATAACGAATTTTATCAATAGGAGAACAAAATTTGGTAGGAAGATTACTTGATTTCCTATATCGACGTAAACACCAATATGTCTTTGGGTCTAAGTTATCTGAAAAATATTTCAATTTTGGAAAAAAGGGGAGGATCCAAGTTTTATATGAATTTTCCTAATTTTCTTGGGAAAATCCTAGGAATGGGGCACCATAATGACTAATATACCAAGATGTCTTAAAGTCTATTTTGGTCAATTTTGGTAAGAGTAGGGGATTTGGGGGTTTAGGATAACCAGGTTTGGTGTTACCTCTTGTATGTCGCTTATATGGTTTTTCCGAATTTTCTTGGGAAAATCCTTGGAAAAGGACACCTTATTGACGTATTTCCCAATATGTTTCAGACATCTTGATATAGTCGCGTGAAATGTGTTCAAAATTTGTCCTAAATTACAAAAACAGCAACTAGAACAAATTTACAAGGAAACGAACGGAAATATTAATGTTCCGATTTTTTGTTTTTTTTAATATGTTGGGACCCATGGGCCATGGTGCAAACCCAGGATTCTATCCTAATTCGCAGAAGCGCACTGCAGCCCTAGCAAACAAGTTTGAACCATGGAGGACAATTGATATATACATTAATAGAACTACAGCTGAAAACCTGAACCCGAAAACATCCTGAGATAAACCCATTCGATGGAGATGGACCTTAAATTGACCATGACCCGTAAGAATCGCAACCAATCCTTTTTCAAAGATAGAGCATATTTAGTTTATTTCAAACTGGGCTCGCTAATGAACCTCCTTGCCATATATGACAACTGAAAGTAGCAAGCCACTGTAGTCTTCCAAAGCGTAGTTCTTTATAAGTTTCTTGGCGTAGTTAAAAGATAAGGGAGCCTCGGGTTCAGGTCCAATTATAGTTAGCTAGGAACCGGATTTGCCTAAACAGTCCGCGATCTTATTCCCTTCGATGTCACAATGTGCTGGCACCTATACTACCGTAACGATATTGTTGGAGCAAAGAAGATTAATGAAGTGTTTGCAATCCTTGACAAGTTTGGAGACAGTCAAGGGATTTTTCAATGAATTGAGCACAGTTTTGCTCTTAGTACACAGAATAATGTTTTTGGTTTTAACAGCAAAGTTCAAAGCCTCCATAACACTTTACGTCAGCGGTATTAGTGCCGCTTGGAAAACAGTGCTAAGCGAACCAAGACTGTCAAATGATCTTTTTAAAAATGTGTCTATGTCCCACGATAGAACCAAGAACATTTCAGGCCCCAATGCACCTCAAGCGAAACTCTGCCACGAATAGAGGTGTGTAACTGGGGCAAAGAAAGACTCCATAGCAAGAAGTGCAGTCGAGGATATAGCTCCAGTAACAGCCCTATACAAGCCGTGTTTTGAAGACTATTAAGTTTAGCAGTAGAAGCGTTTAGATTAACAACTGGCCAACTTCGTAAGATATTATCGGTAAGACCAGCGATTTATAAATGAAAAACAACATCCTGGGTGTTAGACCCCACGATCTCCCAAAAGACCTTCTACATTGCTAAAACATGGCAGTAGCTTTTTGTAGTTTGCAATCAAGATGAAGTTTCCAGGAAAGTTTGCTATTTAAGATATAACCAGGGTGCTCGACTTGGTTACATCTGGTAATCAGTCCCCCAAAAAGAGAAGGAACGGATAGATCCAGACCACTCCTACGCCTAGTAAAGACAATTAAATTTGTCGGATAAGATATTCAGGTGTTTGCGTGAAACTTTTAAGACAAGATCATCACCATAACTCTGTGCAATGAATTCAGATTGCTGGAGCTTAACCAGTAATCCGTCAATGACCAAAAGCCACAGCAGAGGAGAGAGCACCGCTCCTGGGGACAGCCCTTGGAAACCTTGACAGAAACTGAGAGGCTTTCCCGTTCAATCTCTACAGTGTGAGACTTGTGCATGGATTCAATCCATTTGACAATGGTATGATTAGCATCAAAATTATTACATGCATTAGTAATCGAGATAAACAAGGTACTATTAAAAGTTCCCGCTATATAGAGGAAAGTACCTCCTTATTATAGAGGGATCTTTCAATTCTAGTTACAAGTTCATGTAGGGCAGTTTCACAGGACTTACCAACTCTGTAAGCATGTTTCATGTTACTAAGCGGGAAGGTAATTAGGGGCTTGTCTCTAATAAATCTGTCGATGATTCTTTCTAAGGCTTTAAGATAAGTTGAAGACAGACTAATAGGTCGAAAAGACTCAGTCGAAATTGCCGACTCATGTGAAGACGCATGTACTTCAATGTCGTTACTCGACCAGATTATTCTAGGTGGGGTAAGTAAAGAAGCCAGCTCAAGAGAGAAGCCCTCATTTGGTTAATTTCTTGTTACGATAAGGCTTTATAGGTGGTCGTTTAAGGTTCATGTTAAACGAGATGTGATCAGAGGTGAAAACATCATCCGGCATCCTCCAATCAAGAATTGAATCAATGATAGACATAGAGCATAGACTGAAGTCAATCACCTCACGCCGAATGGAATTAACAAAGGTCGGCTCGCTGCCTATATTTAGAACTTCAAGCTCAGAAGAACTTAAGTTTATAGTATTAAGTATATAGTACACCAAATCGAGTAATGAGAATTAGCGTCACATCCGATTACAAGAGGGATGTGCTTATGCTTGCTCCATGACACAAGGTTAGCCAGCTCCTCTGAGGGAGGAGGTAAGACAGAGTCATATGGTAAAGACATTGATGCAAGCACCAGATTAGAGCAGGAATTATTGAATATTAAAGTGCGATAAGCACTGCCGAAAGATCAGCCTAGCTGATGGGTATTGCAAGTCCGCCGAAATTAATTTTAAGCCGTCTAGGTTATCCCCTATCTAGTTGTTCAACTTAGGTGCCACTAGTGGGCGAGTGTATGATTTCAAGACTTTGTCACTCTCATAGTGACGCCTCCACGATGGAGTAGATTATTGCAAACATGCAGGCTATGATCACTGGGTTAAACCGTAAACTCGTTCAAGTTATTTACCATAGTTGTTCTGCGTAATTTGTTATAATAATTTCATTTAGAGTACTGGAGTAGTTCTTAAAGACAAGAGGAGGCAAAGGCCTGCGCATGCAGCAGGATATCAGAGAAATCGATCTTGCACTCAGCGTGAAGCAAGGGGACATGACAAAACTACAAGCCAAACTGGAGGAATCTCGGAAGCACCGAGCACAGTAACGACGAGAAAGAAAACAAAAGAACAAAGAGAAGCGCAGAATGGAAGTGTTAAAAAGTAAACGGTCGTAAGGAGCAAATTTCTAATCTATCGAAGATAGGTTAATAAACTCCATAACTATATATAGACTAGATAAGTAGGTTTAACAGGCCAAAGTAAGTTAGAATAGGGTACTAATAGATAAATATGTTACATAGGAATAAGTCGACTAAAGATAGACCTAAAATTTTTTGTAACAACCAAGATGTGGTGTAGAATGATCTTTGTGTGGTGCTATGTGGTAGTCGGGTAAGTACGAAAAATTCCAAAATCATCCAGGAATCTATATGGAAAAAGTAGGTCGTGCTTTCCTCACCAGCAACGAATGGAAGATTATGCTGTTCTTCGACATGGCAACTACTGGTACGAATGAGAGGCTTTTACCACCATCATGAATCAAATGAGTACTGCCTATACACTTCATATAGGAAAAACGAAAGACGGCAGTACAATCAACACGTCAAACGGCAGGCTGCTGACTGATTGTCATCACACTCTGGAGTCCCTTAAATTTATGGTGACAGGTATAGACCGTAATACCATGTTGAGGGTTCCAACAAAAACCAAACGAGCACCCTTAGAGTTCGTCGCCTTTGGTGTATTGAACCAAAGAGAAGCGGTCCGATACGAAGCACAAATCAAAGAACTCCAAAAAGGATCATTACAAATGACCGCAAGCCGATACAACAACAAGCCCAAGCATATTGGAGGTAGCCACCAATCTGGTCAGGAACCAACAAGAACAAATCCAAAAATAGTACCATCAAACCCAAACAGCGATAACATCACTTATCGATCACGCTGAATTCACAGAACTGGCCCTCCAACGGGCATCTCAATACCAAGCTGCTAACTTCAAAACATCTCAAAAACCAGCTGCAGTAGGTGAAGCTATGGGCATCAACGGGCGCGTGCAGATACCAAACTTTGAACAACACTGGATACAGCTATTCAAACTAGTGAGGTTCACGGCCCGAATAGTCAACAATTACTTAATTTTTGAAATAAGAGTGCCACTATTCGGGACTGAAAACACCAGATAAATAGAAACCATCCTGCCCCAATAATATTCCAAGTTAATACTTGTGAACCTTAAACGCACATCTTATTATCAGATGTCAATGATCGAGTTACAGAATTGCCAGAAATGGGGCCAGAAAGAGTGGGTATGCCAACAGAAGGGGGCATTGCACATTACCCGAGAAAACAGCAAACCATGTGAAGTTCGACTTTTTACAACATACATTTACAAACATACATTAGGCCTACTTGTTCAGGAAAACACATCGATAATATCCCTAGTTCACAGGTAAGGGATATCATCTATAATGACACATTACAACATATCACCTTAAAAGGAAGTGGGTTGCTGAATTAAGAGCCAGGGTACCTGGTCAAAAGTAGAGAATACATACTCCGGAGAATAAATACTCGTACATCACAAGAGCACGTGGATTGAAGCGGAAACACCAAACCCTACATCAAGAAGAAATATGGACCATAAGCATCCACTGTAGTGGTACCGAGCGGTAATATCACGACAATTATAATTTAAACAAAAACATTATATGCCACTGTAACGAACAGGCCTCCAAATAGTTGACCTGTTGTTAACAGAATTTTACCAATTCATGGAAGTTTCCAAATGCGCGGTTATTTTGCCTGCTGCTCAGCCTTGGGTGGGCTCTTAATTTTGGATTCATGAATTGGTGTGAGTTTAACCGCAATAGCAAAACAGAAAGGGTGAATCAATGCAACCAATGCAACCAACTTACTTACCATTATACTCACATCACCCTGGTTCCCATATTATATTCGCAAATTAATCCATAACTTTAATTTAAATGCTTAAACTGAAACGCAACTATTTACAATATAAACTGACATTATTCTCATAATTTATTAGGGCAAATTCGTATAACAAACAAAAAAAAATTATATTAATTCGATAAATTTAATAAAAACAGTGTATAATTAATTTATAATCTTATAAATTTTAAACTATAAGTAATAAATTGTACTACGCATGCGCATCGTTTTAATTTAGTTTTAACTTAATAAATAAAATATAATAATTTATAATATATATAATTTTTATGAAATTTTTATTAAAAATGTCGACTTACAAAATTAATATTTTTTTTTTGTTTGCGGAAAAACATTGGCAGCCATGATGTTGATGATGCAGCCAAAATTGATGATAACGAATGAATGTTGATGAACGAATATTATTATGGTTATATGTATTATAGGTAATAGTAAATGGTGATGAATTAAGCAGATAATTTTATTTATATATTGGGTTTATTATTTTATTTTTTTCCACAACTTTAATTGTCATTAGTTTTAATTTTATACATAGAAACTATTCTTTATTAATTATTATATATTACTCATAATATTTAGATCATATTAAATCTTTGATTAATTAATATTTTACAAATTGTTATTATTTGTTCGATTATTTTTATCACACTTTAAATTGCTTTTTTTTTTTAAATGTTCACCATAGTAAATACTATAAACATGAAATTTATTTTTAAGTTTTGATTTTTATAATTGTTAATTTGTTTTAAACTAAACTATTGACACAAATAAATTTTTTATATAAATTGTTTTTTTTTTTTATCTTAACTATAATTTACATATCTACATACATAGGTACTTAGTAAATACAGTACAATAAACAATTTTTTATAACTCTTTGCGAACATATTTATATATAGTCACATGTGTTTAAGCTTTTAACAAGTTCGATCACAATCATAATTTTTAATTTGATCACAAGAACAAACGGACATAATAAAATAGTTTAGGATTATTTACAATTTAATCACAATCATAATCATTTTTTCATATATTTCTAAACCTTTTTTAAATTTAATTTTACGTTCATAATCTTAAGTCGATATATCTTAACTCAAGGGAAAACTACAACACATCACAATTTGTCTATTAGTATACTTATATTTAACTCGAAGTATTTTTTTATCTTCACTTAGTATATTTTTTTATTTTATTTTTAATTTCAAACCCGTATGTATATACACCTCGGTATACATGAGGTATACACCTCGACTGCTAATTACTTTCTTTCTATCACTCCGTAATTTTTTTACTAATCCCCGATTACGACTCAAGCTTCTCTTTGTATATCTAACCGAGATAATAAGCCACCAACACAATCAAAACTACCAATTAAAATCTGTCTCGTATTTTATTGTCTATCATCGCATATTTCAGTGTAATCTCCCGCCAAAATAATCACAAGCATAATAATTATGTACTAGAATATTTTGTTAACACACTCGCTGTAAGGGTGAAAACAGGAGGCCTTACAATCGTGGGGATGACCCACCTGAGAGATGTCTCATATCAGCCGGGCAATTATCGCAATTAAAAATAAAATTATGAAATTATCGAATAGTTATAGCTTAATATCTTTAACATGATAATTCAAAGCAGGATTGCGTATAATTAGCTTTACCGTCTTGATTTGAAGTAGATGCTATATTTGAGAACTCCTGAATGTAATGCTTAGCCTCAGTGTCTCCGTTTGCAGTAACAGGTGGAATTAAAGGTTTATCTGATTGCTTTACTCTAGAACTTGCATGAGTTCGAAATGATATTGAAGAAATATCAGATGCAATATCACCGACATCAATATCACTTTCTGGGATCGGTATTTGCTCAAGACGTTCCAATGATACATTCATTTCTAATATTTTGTTTATAGTTTTATTGTGGAGTTCTATTATTTTATCAGTTGTATCTAACAAATCTTTTACGTCTCCCGAAATTACTGCATTTATGAATCTTATACGGCTTAACCGAGATTGTACATGTTTTTAAGCGAGAAGAGAACCGAGTTAGCTGATTTACATCCTCAGCGCGAGCATAAACTGTTTTAATTAGGGAACACACATATTTCATTTTGATTTTCAATATCCTTAATTCTTTATTTCGATCAAGTCGAGCAGATTCGTGTGGTAAATTTGAAGTTAATACCGGATGTTTATTTTCTATCTCTATTTGCTGTTTCAATTTCTCTAATTTTTCCAATGGTGAACCTACTATAGAACGCAGTGTACATTCGACTTGAAATTCATCGAATTCTAAGTGTTCGACGTCCATTTTGAATATGTGAATAAATACGATTTTAAAGTGATTTTGATGAGAAAAATTTAATGAGATGGATATAAATATTTAACAAGAACAGGTAATAGAAATTGTGATGTATTGACCAGAAATAAATACGTATAAAATAATAAACAAAAAAAAAATATTCGTTGATATAATAAAAACAATAACTAAATGATACTAAACAAAAATATTCAAAAATTAAATATTCAATACCAGATTTGCAAAAGTACCAAAAATTCTTAACTTGCGCAAATCTCGACAAATTGTGAACTATGTAATGTGATGTAATTGTAATAAATATATAAATTATAATTTTAATAAATAAATAAATAAATATATGTTAAATAAATTATAACAAAAAAAACTATAACAAAACCGATCAATAACGTAATCAATAATTATTTTTAATATTAAATTAAATTCTTGAAAGCAAATAATTCATAGTAAGGGGAGCCAAAATTCAGTGAGCATTTTTCTTTCTTTATATTTTCGTTGAAAACATAATTTCCTGCATTATAAAAACGTACAGTAAGATAATTATGTAGATAAGTCGGTTGCAATTGTTTAGGAAAAGGAATTATTTTACTAGAAAAAGATATTGTACAATTCAAAATAGCGATGAATTCAAAACACAACAAGGAATCAAATGTGACATGAAACATTGCTTTTTGAAAATAATCAATTCTTCATATAATATAAACATTGTAGTCAAAACCCATAATGGGGAAGCAATGCCCAATATGAAGAAAAGAATATCGAGATAAGTTTGAAAAGCAGCATCGCACAAAACAAAATCAAAACGTAAGAATTTACGGAATTGCCATTGTTCGTCCAACTATCTCGACAAAACGGTTTAATAGCAAATATAATACGAATTTTAAGATGGGATTAAATTTAAATTTAAATTGTGTATTATACGTGACATGTGATTCCACAATCGAATGATTGGATGCAGCATGCTAATGTTACAACACAATAAAATACTTTCAATTTAAGCCGAAAACCATACTTTAAAAAAAATTAAAATAACTGAACGAAGAAATTTACTAAGCCATTTAGTTTCACCTTAAAAGGAAGTGGGTTGCTGAATTAAGAACCAGGGTACCTGGTCAAAAGTAGAGAATACATACTCCGGGGAATAGATACTCGTACATCACAAGAGCACGTGGATTGAAGCGGAAACACCAAACCCTACACCAAGAAATAATATGGACCACAGGCATCCACTGTAGTGGTACCGAGCGGTAATACCACGACAATTATAATTTAAACAAAAAAATTATATTTATTGAATATTTATTTGTATATATTTTAAGTGTTTTTATTTATTTATAACTTTATTCAATTATTAACATTATTAAGTTATATCAGTTTACAATTTATGTTATTTTATTTATTTAAACATTATACAGGTTTTATTTATTAATTATTTGTATCCATCGATGTCGATGGTTAAACTTATTCTGACTATCTCTGTTTTTAATATTCCTAGAATAATTAGGTAAATAAATATTCTAGTACTTCTTACATACAGATTATACATAATTATGAGCAAATTATAGCATAATGTTAGCGCGTTGCTTCACATCTCCCTCAAAAAGACAAAGGGTATTTAATCATAACCTTTTCAGGGAAATTGATAATTTACTCATAATATGTAGATTACATTATTTTAATTTTAATTGAATAACTACATATTTATTTAATTCATTTTAACTTGATTTAAAAGTTTAATAAATTTATTATTATTATATTTCTTTTTTTCATTAGTAAAAATTTAATATTAAAATATAATATATTCTTTAGTCACTTCAAAAATATTTAAATGTTGAAAGTTAAAGTTAATATTTCTAAATTTTAAATGATTTCAAGTTAATTCAAAAATTTTAGTTTAAAGATTAATATTAGATAAATGTAAAGCTTATTTATTTTTTTTATTTATTTATATTAAAGAAATCGATTTAGTACATTACAAGTATGATTTCATATGCAAAAAAATAATCAATTTATTACACACAAGATTAAAAAATTTAAATTTTACAATTTTAAAAATTAAAAGATAAGTACTTCAACTTCTAATAGTTGTCAAAAAAATTAGATTGAAAAAATATATTTTTTACAAAAAATAAACTGAAAAGATGTTACCAGATAATTTCTGATAAATTAAGTTTTAAAATTTAAAAAATAGTTCTTCAAATTCCTTTTGAAGCAGTCCTTTGTGAGATGAAAGTTTTCTTCAGCGATGTTGAATGATTTTGCCAGTCTGTTGATTGGCCAATTTTCACCATAGTTAGTTGAGTGGCGTACTATCTCCAAAAACCGATGGTTTCGCAGCGATTTGATTGGAACATGGATAGTTGTATTTTTTAATATGTAGGGAGAATCAATAAAACCAAGCAGGATGTTACCGATGAAAGCTGAGTCTAAAAATAAGCGTCTAAACTATTTTATTTGAACGTCCAAAGCTGAGTCTAAAAATAAGCGTCTAAACTATTTTGAACGTCCAACTTTTATAATGGAATTTTCGTCTGATAAAACATCTTGAACGACATATGGACCTAACCACTGAGGAGATAATTTACTGACACGCGCTTCATTTTTTATTAAAACCAAATTACCTTTGGTAAACTTAATAGGATTTAATGAACGGTCATAGTATTGTTTATATTTATCTTTTGAATTTAAAATGTTTCTTCTAGCTATGGTAAATGATGTTTGTAATCTGTATTTCAAATCTTGACAAAAATCATCTAGTGCGTAAATGGGTTCTGGTTCTTTAAATAATGAAGTAGATATGTTAGGCTTTATGGCAAAAAATAGCTCATATGGCATTAGACCAGTTGAACTATGAGGTGTTGAATTATACGTAAAAGTAAAGTACGGAAGCCACATGTCCCAATTCAACAGATTGCTTTGTGAGAAATTACGAAGATATTCACCTAATGTCGTATGGACGCTTGTGAAGTTTATCCTAAATTAGAATTAAACCAACAAAAACAACGTAATATATATATGTATTAGTGAATATCGAAAATATATGACATTTAGGCGAACATTAAATTATTTGTATATAGTTATTTATTGTATCTATTACAGTATGTAAAAATTGGATATCCAAATAGTTCTAAGTGCTCAACCATATACAAAATTAAAGGCTTAACACTAATAATCCAATCATGCAAAAGATTTTGAAAAGCTAATGGCTTTCACATGGTCAAATTGAGGTTTCAGTAAATTTACACTATAGGATTTTCTTAAGAAATTGCGTATCTTAAGATTTTCAATAATTAGCACAAATCTCACTATGATTTTTCGATAGGCCTGAACTAACACTACAATCGTGCCAAACCGTTTGAATGGCTTTCGCTTGTTTAAATTGAGGTTTTAATTAAAAACAAATGCAATTAGAACCCAGAGTTGACTATTATCAAAAACTTAAAGATGAAGAAATAAAACTATTTGATATTTTTAATATTATAATTTATTCCTTACAAAATAAACACTTTTTATTGCATATAATAAAATAAATATTGCAGTTTTGATGAACGCGTCTTTCACAATCTAAGCATATTTCGCTTAAAGAAGTTTCATTAAAATCACCAAAACAAACTAAGCAATGTTGTAGCATAGATAATGATTCCTCTGCAATTTTATCTAGTAAAAATTGTCTATACATTTGAACTTCATTTAAATACTCGTGTTCATTTTTCCCATGTATTTTTGGCAGATATTTATTATTTGTTAATAAGTCCATTGCATAGATTATCAATGGGCCACAAAAATCCTAAAATGTAAAATTACTGAAACCTCAATTTGACCATGTGAAAGCCATTAGCTTTTCAAACGGTTTGGCATGATTGTAGTGTTAGGGTAGACCTATCGAAAAATCATAGTAAGATTTGTGCTAAATAGTGAAAGCCGTAAGATACGCAATTTCTTAAGAAAATCTCATAGTGTAAATTTACTGAAACCTCAATTTGACCATGTGAAAGCCATTAGCATTTCAAACGGTTTGGCATGATTGTAGTGTTAGTTCAGGCCTATCGAAAAATCATAGTAAGATTTGTTCTAAATAGTGAAAATCTTAAGATACGCAATTTCTTAAGAAAATCCTATAGTGTAAATTTACTGAAACCTCAATTTGAACATGTGAAAGCCATTAGCTTTTCAAACGGTTAGGCAAGATTGTAGTGTTAGTTCAGTCCTGAAAATTTTAGTGAGATAAATTGATATTTGTGGTAAATATTGAATCTCTAGCTTTATTTATTTCATAAATTTTTATGATAAAAGGAAGTAAATTAATTATTCTATGTTACTTTTTAAATGTTTGATTATTTGCCTAAATGATGACTGTATTTGATAATTTACTATTATTTGACTAATACATTCACAAATATTTAGTTTTAGTAAAAACTTCACAAGTCATATATGGCGTGTGAAGTTTGTACTAAGTTAAAACTATTTTTTATTTTTTTTATTTAGTTCTAATTTAGGTCTAACTTCACTCGCATGTCGTATGGAACCTTTCAAGGGAACCGTTGCTCTGCGGATGATAAGCTATTGTACAGAGTTTTCGAATTTTTAGTAGGTTGCAGACTTCGGAAAATACTGAGCTCATGAAATTGCTGCCTTGATCGCTTAAAACTTCGTTAGGAATACCATATACGCAAATAAAATGTTCAACAAATGATTTAGCTACAACATTCGCTTCTTGGTTTGGGATTGCAATTGCCAATGAATATTTTGAAAGGTCATCCTGCATGGTTAGTATATATTTATTATTATTATAATAAGATACCATAGGACCCACTATGTCCAGAAATTTTTTTCGAATGATCTTGAAGACGTTGTAGTAATTTTAATAGGTTCTTTAGTAAATCTGAAGTGTTTATTAGTTTGGGATTGCTTGCATGAAGAAATTACATTTGTAATCGTTGAGTGCATATTAGGAAAGTTATAACATTGTTTAATACGATTATAAGTTCTAAATAGTAATTGATGTCCTCCAAGTGGAGATACGTGGAGATCTAGTATAAGTTGTTTTATTTCGGCTTCGTTATTTTTGTATTTTACATCAAGATTATTCGTAGGATATTCTAACGATTTATGTTCACCATATTTACTATTAGAAGCAGTGCTCTCTATTGCATTTGAATGATTTATTTTAAGTTCTAGAAGAAATGGATGAATCATTTGGAGGTATAGCAGTATTAATTGCTGTATTATTACTAGTAGAAGGAAGATCCAAATGTTCATTATAAGAAATTTTATTAAAGTCAGATGAATCCGGATTGTTAACACAATCATTAACCTTTTCGGTTTCATTGTTGTTTACATTCGGTGTCATCATAATGGTTTCGTCATATTCGGGTTGAAAATCAATTACTACTTGCTCATTTAAATTTATTGTTTGTGATCGTGTAATCGCATGACAATCATAGGTAGTTTCGAAATTATTTATTGTGATTCTGGTTAATACATCATGTGGTTGTCCACATTGACGAACATAGATTAGGCTAACATCAGGAAGTGTATGAATTTCATGAGTGGCTACTACCGAAATAATTACATTATATTCTTCCTTATTAAGATGTTGCAAATTTATGAATGAATCCATTGTTTCTAATCGTTTATGAAGTACATCATCCCATTTCTGAAGATGAAATATATGGTAATTAGATAGAGGTTCAACGTTAAGATTGAAACTATTTAAATTATGTTCAGCTTCGGATATATTTAATATGGAAATTGGAATTGAGCTGTATTTGATTTTAATAAGAGAACTTGATACAAATACCAATGGTGCGATTTTTTGGGACGGACAGATATATTCTGAGTCATTAGCACAATTTACCTTAATAGTTAAAATTTTCTTTGAACGAGGTAATATTTTTATAGACTGGAATAATAATGAAATTGTAGAATTTTCTAATGGAATATCGACAACTTGACGTAAAAAATCAATATTACATTTGAAATGGTTGAAGAAATTAAGTCCAAGTATTCCAGAACATGAAATAGGGAATGAATCAGGTATGACTTGAAATATTATATCTAATTCATTACAATGAGGAAGAATTAATTTGGCTTCGCATTCACCTATGGTTTGTATTAAATCATTAGAGATTCCTCTATGCTTACATCTACTATTCTTACGAATTATGGTATCAACTTTTAACAAATTTTCTTTAATAAGAGATAACTCAGCAGTTGTGTCTACTAGAAAAGGAACATTTGAGAATTTGCTGACATTTAGATTTAAATATAAATAATGATTTCTAGAGTTAGTATTACAATCATTGGTTACAGTGTAAATATTTCCTATTGAAGATTGACCGTGCAGAGTATTATGAAATTCATTGGAATTTGGACACTCTATGATTTTTGAACCGTCGAGGGAGTGTTGTTTGTTGGCCTCATAGATCCTTCCACATTTCTCGAAACATTTGGATGCGATCTTGCTAAGTCTTCTCTACGGTCATCACTTTTCTTTTTGAAGTGGCATTCCTGTATGTGATGTCCCTTACGTTTACAATATGCACAGATTTCGAAGGCGGTTGCTGATTTTTGAAGCATTGTGCAATAATATGTCCTGGCTTTCGACAAAGTTGGCAAAATTTATCTGATTTACGATCGAAAGAAATATCAGGAGCGGAAACCGTCGAAAAATTTTTGATTGTAAGTTCTTCTTGACAAGCCTGGTTAATAGCATCCGTTAATTTGTCAAACCGACATGCTTTAATAATAATTTTTATGGAATGGTCTGGTAATCGCACGACCATTCCGGTGAGCCTAGTCAGCTACCCATGTCGCAGCCAAAGTTGTTTTCGGAATCTTTGCGTTCTCTGAGCCTCATAGTGGCGGTAACTCTTCGGTTCTGATTCGTATTACCGCCGGGCTCGAGACAAGGATTTCGTTACACAGATTGGTGCTCCATACATCAAAATAGATGTCACCACAATCCTCAGTAACAGTTTGCGGCTCTGGCGATGCCCCCCCCCCTGCGTTTGGCATAATTCGCATTAACGCCTGGAATCGTTCACTTTTCTAGCTTTTCCCCCAACGGTATCCAAATGTGATTTAAAGGACATTCTAGCATCAATTATTACTCCCAGATAATTAATACATTGTTTTGACTGACTCAGTTGATCGCCAACTTCCACCGACAGATGATAACCAATCCAGAATTACTCTTTTACTCCAATTGCAGATTTCTTCCACCATTGCTTCTTCTGGTATCGGTGGTATAAAAATGTTATCGTACATGGCATTCCACAATGTGGGTACCAGCACAGACCTCTGTGATACACCTCCAGAAATGTGATAGTATTTAGTACCTTCATCGGTTACATACTTCAAAACTCGTTGCCTCCAATAATTAGCCACCATTTTAATTAAATACAGAGGGACCTCTTTATTGATTAGCGCGTTTAATACGCAATTCCAACTCACCGAGTTAAATGCATTTTTCACATCTAATGTAACTACCGCACAATACTTTTTAGACCTCCTTTCCATCTATCACCAGATAATGCCTCTTGCACCGTATCGACTACGAGTTTAATCGCTTCAATGGTAAATCGAGCTTTACTGTAGTCTCTTACATATGATTCTCTCAAATAATTTACCTGCAGTATCTAGCAAGCAGATTGGTCGGTAGGAACATGGATTATCTAGCGCCTTCTTCGCTTTAGGCAATACTACAAACCGCTGTAATTTCCATTGCTCTGGGAATACTCTTTCCTCTATGCATGTGTTGAATAAGTTTATCCTTCTTGAAACGACTGTAAAGCGATATGAGAATTAAGATCACGAATGGTTTTGGCAGAATTTGTACCCTGAGCAGTTATACAAGCTTCATTTAAATCATGTACAATTAATTCGAGTCTACTTCCATAAGAAAGTACATCTTCGCCATTTAATTGTCTTATCTTAGCTAACTCCATTTGAAGATGACCTATGAAGTTAAAATTTTCTTAAAGTCAGCCCATGTATCAATTTTAAGTGTTTTTATTTGTTTATAAGTTTATTTTATTATAAATATTATAAGTTTTATCACTTTATAATGTTATGTTATGTTATTTATTTATTTATTATATTTAAGAACATTATACAGGTTTTTATTCCTGTTAAACTTATTCTGACTATCTCTGTTTTTAATATTCCTAGAATAATTATATAAATAATTATTCTATATATTCTAGTACTTCTTACATACACTATTATACATAATTATGAGCAAATTATAGCATCATTTTAGCGCGTTGGTTCACACCACGACATCCATCAGTATGGATTATCTAGCCTTCTCATCATTCCAGTCATATTCCTCGTAACTTAGTGGAAAAGACGACTATTAGGACATTTCTTACTCGACCACACCAGGAATGTGACTCCAGATACAATCCAGAGACCAGAAAGACCACGCCGCAGCAGTTGTATAGTATTTAAAGAAAGATTATAGTAGTTAAAAAAACGGTAAGTATATAGAGATGATAACTCAGCTTATACTAACACAAAAGGCCCAATTGGTAATGGGTCTGTCCGCTGTCTTTATAACGGGACGGAAAATAGAATACTTATCATCTTCCTTTCTGCCGACAATGCACCACCAATCCCCATATACACTTACTAATCCGTTAACGGATAGAAGTAGTTTCTACCTCCATTTTTTTTTGTTCTTGTTACTTAGCATAAGTCATGCATAGGAAATATGTGTGGGTCCGAATCTTTACCAGAACCTCCTTCTTTGTATGCTTTGGCCCTACACTTTAACCTCCATAAATCCAAGCAGTAAATTCTAGGTTCTTCAAGTTCCTACTCAGAGGCTCGGTTACAGTTATATAGCAATACTATTGCACAAAACCGCCGCTATAGATGTTATAACATTATATGAACTTATATGAACCGTAAATTAACACATACAAGTTCAACCTTGATCACTTTACAATTTAGTAATAATTATTCAACACCGTTGGAATGATGCACATAATACGAAAAGTATTGCCCGATGTATTATAAGATTCGACATTTTCTACAAACACAATTTGGTGTTATCAAACTCCGAAAAATCTTTTTTAATATTCTGAAATTCTCACGTGGCCTAAATAAAATTACGAAAAATATTTGATAACAAACTCGTACTATTATCAGTGGCCATTTCAAGACCATCATAAATATTTCATTTAGTTTTTAATTTATTGACGATTTCGATAGAAATTTATGAAACCTGCTTCGTCCAAATGTCTAAATTATTGATTAAATCTTATCTTTTTTTTTTTTTTGTAAATGTTTCGCCTCTGGACCACTCATTATAATTTAATTATCACTATGTATCACTATTATTTATTAAGATGTTATTTAAAACTAAAGATTTATGATAAATTACGGATTAAACCTTGTATAGGTTCGTTTTAATTACCTTTCTATTTAGTGTAAAATAATTGAGCTGATTGTCACAATGGGGTTTTGTCGAAGAGCAAACATAGCAAATATAGGTTTCGATTTCATATCCCTCATAAAAACAAATTAATTCATTTTAATTCTCAACAAACATATCCATATAGGCTGAATAGATCATCTTTTGATTGATTTTGATTTAATTATTTTTCCTAATACCATTCATAAATCACTCATCCTTCATTCGATAAATTTGATATCTAACATCCGATATTAGAATAAAAAAATATAAATTCCAATTAAATTTCCAAAAAAAGAGTGTAGATACCCTCCTACATAATATAATATACCTTACACCAACCATCGTCTTAAGAAGAAATGTAAACTAATTAGAAGTTTAGTTTTTAAACCAAAACAAAAAATGTGAAACATACAAATTCATAAAACACATATACTCGTATATACAGGAGATGGACGTATCCGAATCATATAAATTATTACTATTATTACTACTACTACTACCATTATTTCTTATATTTATATTCTTCATATTTTTTGGGTGCCTAATTAAGAAATTTAAAAGAATAAGACGAATGAAAAAAAATAAATATGTAAATAAAAAACTGAGTGTTTTGTATACACTTGCTGTGTGCACTTTGTGGCTGTGCACAGCGCGGCGCGCACACATACGCGAGCATCTTTATATCCACTAGTTGTGCGATGATTAAATGGTGACCGCGCCATTGCATATCAAGAATATTATGAAGAGTTTTCGTTTATTCTTTTAATACGGTTTAAAATTATCATAAAATTAATTATGTTTTTTTAGATAAAAATAAAATTTAAATACTTCTTTACAAAAATGTCAGTTAGTCTTATATAAAACAAGATTAGATCGTTATCTTAATGTACATACATACATATATAGTTATATAGTATGTACGTACATAAATCATTTTTGAATGTTATTTGGACAGTGGATGTGTGTTATGTAACATCGTGTATTTTTCGCCAGGTTAAATATTTTCTGTTGTTTCGTAAGAGGTATAGTAGGTCTTAATATAGTGTGGAAATGGGATGGTTTTATAATCATAATTATTTATAAGTATATGATTGAAGAGCAAACAAAATTACAAATTCTCGGTCGGTGCACGGTTAACGTTCTTGACGCATCGTATATCAGATGACTTGACAGTAAATATAAATATAATTTTATAAAACTACCATTAAATTTCAACAATTAGCCAGTTGAATTATTTTTTAAGACAGGAAATATAATTTTTATTCAAAATACATTTTTAATATTGTTGTAAAAAAATATACATAATATTATGTGTTTGATGTGTGAGAGACCAACAATATTTAAAAAAATTCTAAAAAAAAAACCTTTTTCTTGACAGTTTTTATTTTTCATTTTTTACAAATACAAATTTTAGACGCATCGTGGAAACTATTTAATTTTTAGTTTGTATTCTTTCCTTTATATATATATTATAAATAATTAATTATTAATTTCAAAATAATTAAATTTTTATAAATTAAATTTAGCAAATCGCGACATAATACAAAAAAAAAAAATGTTAACGTCAATTAAGAATTTTCAAAATCGTTACATGGGACATTAATATTTTCTTGAAACAATTTTTTTTTGTTGAATAAAATGTATAGAGATTAGAATGGATTTAGTTTGCCAATGATTGTGTTATTCGCGGAAATCACAGTATAGACAGTTTAAAATATAGCATGTGTGAGAAATACGCGCAACCGCTTCTACAAAGAGTTGTAGTTTAGTCATTTTTGTTATACGCAAATTCAATGCTTTGATCCAGAGTTCAAATAAGAATCCAAACGATAAAAATGTAAAACTACAGTAAACTTTTGACTGTCTAAAATTCGTTAGGCTTAGTAACGTATTATCGATATTTGACGGGTGTGAAGTTTTCAACAAATAACAAAAAATAACAAAACGTATACGTATACGAAATTTGTTAAATTAACAAAAAAAATTACATGTATTAGTAAAACAGTCGGTAAAAGCAATGTTGTAAATTAGGGAAGAGTAAATTAAAATAAATTAAAATTTAAACAAAGTTATTACTGAGACTGTGTCCGAAACCTGTGATAAATATTTTTTAGTACAGAATTTTGACATTTACATGCAAAAACCTAAGCCACCCAAATTATTATAGTCTATCGCTATCATAATTTTTGACAGATACGAACAAATAAATTATATCATTGTGTTGTAGGCCGAGCAATAGAAAAAAATTTGTATACATATAAAATGGCGGATGGATCGAAATTTTATGATGTTTTTGGCGGGATGATACTATTTATATACATACGAGCATATATATAATTTATATGAACACACACACTGGATTAATGTAAAATGAAATGATTAAAAGATAAATAAAAATAAATAAAAGTTCGAATATACAAAAATGATTTTTTTAATAAATAAAAGCTTTACAATTTAATATACATATTTGATGTTATTAATTTAATTATAAGAGTAAATCATCTACAATACTGCACATAAGTCTGTCGTGACGATAAATCCCATCTTCACCCGCCCCATTATTCTGTGAATCGTTATCCATATCGAGAAAATTATCAGGCAACATGAGTTTATTGTCCAACTGTATATTGTCTGCGGTAATGCTGCGAATGGATTTTTGACAATCTCTCTCATCTTCTCTAAATGTCTTTGGAATCGTTCAGCAGTCTCAACTCGTTGCCTCTTTTGCATCTCCATAATGGCGCGAAAGGTTTCACGCGCCTGATGTGGCCGAAATTCATTTAGCAGGTGATGGTGGATGTGGACGAATAGAAGATTTTAATCTTCAATCTAAATGAAATATACTTTTAGAAATATGATCATGATTTATATAAACTAAAGGAGTCCTTCATAACTTTTCTGTTCGCCTCGGGCTGTCCGGGTAGTGAATGAGTAGGTTGGTAAAGTCCAAGAAATTTACAAATAACGAATGATTCGGCTTCTTTAATTCTTTCCGTCGATCACAATGCTGTGGATTTAATCGCTTGAACTCTTGACTTTCAAGAGGTCTGATTATAGTGTCATCGTTGTTAAACGAATTGCCAAACATAGAGTATGTTTCATGGATGGGTGGTGGAGGTCGCGTAGCACAATTTTTACGTATATTTTCCTCTGTGATAAATAAATAAATTCACATACTGGGCCGGAGGTAATGGTAGTGCTATTACTTGGGCTGTTTCAGCATTAGCCATTTTTTTAAACTAATTAATATAGGTTTTAGTTGTATATAAATATTTTGATGAATATTTTGATGCTTGGTTTTGCATTGCTATTTCTTTCTATCCATTTTATTGTAAAAAAAAATTCAATGTCACTTTCAAATTTATTTTTTTATTTATCACAAACATAATTTTACACCCAACACAAAAACATTTGTATTAATAAAAATAATTATTATAATAAAAATAATAATAAATATTAATAAAACTTTATTCACTAATTCACTTTAATTCACAAAAATTTGACGTTTAAAAAAAAAACATATAACGTGGTGAGGCATTTGAGGTGGGGAGATTTATTATACATTTCGGACGGCATAATAAAAATTTGTGAATGTAGGGGAATAATTATCAAATAATTTCACAATTCTGTACTAAAAAATATTTATCACAGGTTTCGGACACAGTCTGAGAATTATTTTGTTAAAATAGCAAGCCTCTTTCAAATCGTTGTGGGGTTTGGACGTGGAATCGGTGAAGTAAGCGATAAAATTAAAATAATCAAAAAGTGCAGTGATAGTAGTTTCTTTTTAATTATTTTATATAAGTACATATTGAACATAGTGAAAAAAAAATTAAAAGTGCAGTGTCAGCTTTTTTTTATTATTTCGATAGTTAACCTATCCATCAGTGTCAGAATGTAATAACATCCATTGGATGCTGGAAGTGGACCTACCAAATCCAAATGAATGTGTTGAAACCTGCCTTGAGCTACACTAAAAGTTCCATGCGCCGATTGTGTGTGCGGCGATTAATTTTACTTCTTTGGCAAGATGTGCATGTTTTCGTCCACTCAGCACAATCTTTATTCAAATTGGGCCATAAATACCGTGCTGCAACCAATTTGCGAGAAGCGCGAATTCCAGGATGAGACAATTTATGTAGCTGATCGAAAACTCCTCTTCTTAATTGTACAGGTACAAACGGCCGGTGTTTGCTTGTATAGTCTATAGACGTATCACACCACAATTGTTCTTTAGTAAAAGGCAATTCCGTTAGTTCTAATTTATACTTAAACGATGGTTTCCTGTTTTGTGAGGAAATTAGTGATTTTAATTCATCATCCGATTGCTGTAAATTCAGAATCGCTTGCGCACTCGCATCCATGGCATCAATTCCTAACATAGGCGGATTTGGACTACCGAGACGAGAAAGACAATCTGCGATCACATTATGTTTTCCACTAATATGTCTTATGTCGCTGGTGAACTGCGCGATATAGTCCATTTGTCGAGATTGACGAGGACTACGCTCCGTTTTCGAACTGAGTGCCCTCGGTAACGGCTTGTGATCCGTAAAGATAGTAATTTCTCTGCTTTCAACGAAGTACCTGAAATGCTTTAGAGCCTGATAAATGCCTAGCAGCTCTCTATCGAATGCAGAATATTTGGTCTCAGTCGGAGAAAGTTTTTTGTAATAAAAGGATAACGGTTCCCATTGACCATTGTTATATTGTTCGAGGACAGCTCCCACTGGCCAGCTTGATGCGTCAGTGGTGATGTTAATCGAAGAATCATCCTTCACATGTGCTAATAAAGTATGTGATGCTAATGCATATTTGCACTTCTTGAACCCCATTTCACATTCTTCAGACCAGTTGAATTTATTTTTCTGAGCCTTAACTTTACCATTGATGCTAAATGAGAATGTAACGGAGCTAAAAGATGAGGACTATTTGGAATAAACCGGCTATAATAATTTATCATGCCAATAAATTGCTGCAACTGTCTAATAGAAGAAGGCGACAGAAAGTTAGAAATTACTTCAACTCTTGCCGACGATGGAGTAATTTCTTCTTTAGATATTGTATGCCCAAGAAATTCCAATGACGAAACTCCGAAAACACATTTCGATGCTTTTATATTTAATCCATATTCAGCTAAGCGTGTAAAGAGTTGTCTTAGATGATTACGGTGTTCCTCCTCATTTTGACTGAAAACTAAAATATCGTCGATATAAGTAAAGACGAATTCTAGTCCATTTACTACGCTGTTCATGAATCTCTGAAAGGTTTGGCTAGCGTTTCTTAAGTCAAATGGCATTCGGCAGAACTCAAACAGACCAAATGGAGTGGTTATGGCAGTCTTGTGAATGTCCTCCGGAGCAATTGGTATATGGTGGTATGCCTTGACCAAATCAATTTTGGAAAACACATTACACCCAAACAAGTTCATCGAAAAATTATGAAGATGAGGAATTGGATATCTATCCAGAGTGGTGATTGCATTTAATCGGCGATAATCGCCACAAGGACGCCAATATATTTTCATAGCATCAATCACCAAATTTGTTTCCCGATCAACCAACCGGTTAAAAAATCGGCAGCAATGATGGGCCTCTTAACTGATGCTAACAAAAATTGATGAATGTAACTACGTCGTCAAGGTGTAATAATTTTGTACCATATGTATTAATTGTTGACCAATTTGCAGCCGATAAGAAAAATTCCGGATCTTTAGAACAATGACCAAATAAATTGTAAGGGATAACGGATAGGTCGGCCCCAGTATCAACCAAAAACGTTAACTTATTTCTAATATCTTTAACAAAGAGGCGGCGTTGATTGTCCGTTCTACTATTAGCCGCAATTCGAGTGGAACTTTCTATTTTTTTTGTATGTGTAGATTCGAATTTGCAAGGCTTATCACATTTATTTATTATCACATTTTCTGGCCTTATTTCCAAATTTAAAATGATACCAACAAAGTGGTTTATTTTCAATGTTCCGTGAAAAGTTCCTATTACGCGATCGACCCCGGTTACGTGAAATTGATCGATTGTGATGAAACTGTTTATTACACAAGCCACGAACCATTGATTTCAATTCATGGATCTCTTTTTCGAGTTGATCTACTTTTTCGACTTGCATTGCCGTTATGCAACAGATGACACAGATCCAACCGAAGAACCACCTACGGATGAATTCGTTGCATTTTTGTCTGCTAGTTCAGTTAGATCAGATATATCTTTATTGTCTTTTAATAGCGGAATTAAAGCAATATTGATTGCAGAAGACAATCGTCTAAGCCAAAGTTTCATGATTAAATTACCACCGAACGTGTTAGATGTACCGGCTAATTGTATCATATGCCTATAAAATTCGGAATTTTTCTATAAATGAGTTTGACAATGTAAATTAAGGTGGTACACCAATATCAACATTGGTAAATATACGCTCTCCGGTCGGTCAAATGAGTGAGGAGGAACCATTTTCATTCCATAGGCGCTCTAATCAGAAATAATCCCAAGATACGTTGAGGAATTGTAATACACGAATGAGTGAAGCAGAAATGGATAATATCGATCTTTTCCAAAAGAGTTAGGTTCTACCGAGGTCTCCTATGAGACCCTGTAGCACGTTCTCCACGAAGATTAACAAAATAATACCATACAGAACTTGTGGAGTTACCGACAAATGCTTTTCCAGAGGGCAATAATTGTTCTAAAAAAGAAGAAATGCTGTAGCAGGAATTGCGTAAGGCCAATGCTGCATTGGTTGAATCTAATAATTTAAATAAGCAATTAAATGATACAATTGCTTGGTGCAGGAACATATAAGGATTCTTGAAAACGAAGCCCTTAAAGCAAAGGAAAACGTTGATTCTCCTCCTACCCAAAAAGTAATGGAACAAGAATACCATACGGATGAAGAAGAAACTGAGTGGATTAGAGTCAAAAGCCAGAGAAAAAAAAGGAGAAGGAATGATACACCTACACTCCTCAACTAAAAGAGACAATTCCTAAAATAATCCAAAACAATCCAAAAAATTACCTCCACCACCCCCAATAGTTATAGATGGAGTTAAAAACTATGATCTACTGTATGATAAAATTAAAACAATAACTAAAACAGATAAGTTTAATACAAAATTGATGAGTGGAAACAACATCAAAATAAACTTAGCAGATGGTGAAACCTGCAGAGAATTGACAAAAATGTTAAGTGAAGGGGGACATTCCTGGTATACGTGTAGAAACCAACAAATAAGACCAATTAGGGTAATGGCTAAAAATCTGCACTCTACATGCAAACCAGAAAAAAAATTGAGAACCCGAAAGGAAAATGTTTTAATGTAACTGAATTAAGCTAAAACGGAGAAGTAAGAAGCCTCTGAACATGTATATGCTGACATTCAGCGCAGATGATGATATTGAAAAAATACATCAAATCAAATACAACTTGGGATGCAAAGTCAATATTGAGCCCCTAAGAAGATCTAGGCTTATACCACAATGTAAAAAATGTCAAGCATATGGACATACTCAAAAATACTGTAACAATGGACCCAGGTGTGTCAAATGTCCAGGTAAACACCATACTAGAGATTGTGTCAAACCCACAGATGTACAGCCTAGATGCGTACATTGTGGAGAAAACCATCCAGCTAACTACAGAGGATGCAGTGTTGCTATTGAATTGCAAAACATCAAAAATAAAAACATACATGCTAAAAATACAAATGGAATAAAGAAGCAAACTGTTGGAATAAACAGGGCTGAATCATTTAAAGGAGAGTTAAGGCGTAGAGCGTTGATAGCCTCTCAAGCAGAAGTGGGCAAAAAAACTTACGCTCAAGTAATGATGAGTAACGAAAACAAACAAAAAACTCCTCAAACAGACGACATAAATCAAACGCTTAAGCTGATATTAAGCAAACTTAATACTTTTCATCAGCGATTACAGAAACTAGAATACAGTACCAAGGGAGCCATCCCTAAACAAAACCATGTCTAACGACTTAAGAATTTATGCTGGAATGCCAATGGACTCCAGCCACACCAACAGGAACTGCAAATGGTTCGATGTGTGTCTCATCTCTGAAACTCACTTCACTAGGCAATCAATTATCAAATTTAGAAATTATAAAACATATCACACTATTCACCCGGGAAATACTGCCAAGGGAGGTAGTGCTGTTATAATTAGAAATGGTACTAATCACTTCGAGGAATTAAAATATGAAACAGAACAAATACAAGCAACAGCTGTTAATATCAAGACCAAAAATAACTCTATTAGTGTTATTGGAATTTACTGCACACTGAAATACTCTCTAAAAGAAAAAGATTTCTACTCCATAAAGATTAGAATAACCATTTTTTAAAATTGGTATTTGCTGAACTTTAAAGTTTTTAACACGTAGTTCGTTTTTAGTTTCTACTCCAGGCATCGTTTTGTTTAGATAACGAGTTAAAACGTTTTTACCTACATGTTTTGGTGATGTTAGTCTCTTTTTTTTTACTCCACTGCTCTTCATTGAGCATGTCATTGGGAAGATATTTTGTCTTTCTGTTTCTTGGTGGAGATATTAAAGGCTCGGGCATCTGTATAGATTTAAGCTTTTACTCACACTTAAATTTTAGAATATTTACTACTCGTGCAATTTTCAAACGCTTATTTTGTAAATATTGGTTTTTCACCGAATGAAACCAGTTTTCAACAAGTGCGTTAGATTTATTCCATTTTACACCTGACTTGCATGAAAAAAAATTGGCCCACAAATTGATGTAGAAAAAGTATTTTTGAACAAAATAGTATAAATTCATCACAATGAAATTTATTTACCTTTGACCCTCGATCTTGATCTATTTTATTTATGGCTTATTCATAAATACGCTTATATTTTAAGTACAATGGATTTACGGTGTCTTCCGGCCATGCAATAATATTTGTATTTATATTTTCTATAGGCTTACTATTTTCAGAGCGGCATAGTTGTCGCTGTAAATTTTCCCAAGAGTTTTTACGAAAGTTTACTGCTTCTTGTGACTTACGGCGAACACATTATAAGGCATAGCTGTCGAAATAGTTCGTCAACACATTCAACCGATTTGGCGCAGAGAATTGCACAGAAAAAATCTAAAATTAAATTTTTATGTTCAGCATCTATATTTCAAGTGTTTTCTTTATTTGCACGGTAATAATTTTCACACCATGAGAGCGGCAGATATAAATTGGAGTACTAGATTTTTTCCACGGTGTACCCTTTTCTAATAAGTTGACACTGAGACAATTAAATGTGGTTGTAATGGCATTTAATAGTGCCCTCGACCAATCAATGACGAAATAACGTCCGCTCATTCTTATTTTGCAAATTTCCATTTCTTTTCTAAAATCCATGAGGAATTTCCCAATAGACCACGCATCGTGTTGGCAAGTTATAAACTCTGCAACAGGGATTATATTATAATTAATTTTCACAACACATGCGTAATATAATTTTTTTTTATATTTTATGTTGCTTGTGGCATGTATATCACCTGTTGCGTCGAAATGGATCGCTCTAACATCATGGTGTTGCAAAAGTTCAATTTGGCACTTTCTTATTAAAACCACTTGAAACGGTTCTGTTACAGAATATATATATATATATGTATATATATATATATTTATTGTGTTCGGCTGGTGGATTTAGATTGCGAAAATGGCTCAGCTCTATACCAAAGCAGGAACAGGAGAATTTAATTGAGTTTGGAAATGGTGATGCCTTTGTGAAAACCCTAGGTCTAGTTTGGCTGACTCATTCGGATTGTTTCACAATCAAAATTAATAAGATAAATCACGCAATGTTTCACAATCAAATAAAACCCTTGTACGAAACGTCAGTCACTGGTGGCATTTTCGATCCTTTTAGGGTTTCTCGCTCCATGTACGGTTGTAGCTAAAATTTTGTTCCAAAAGCTCTGGCTTCGCAAACTTGACTGGGACGATCCTTTGCCCGAAACATTGCAACTAGAATGGGAAAAACTTCGTTCGAATTTCATCTTATTCGAAAATATTCAAGTTCCTCGTTTTTTAAATATTCCACCATCACCTGTCAAATTAGAGTTGCATAGATTTTCGCAAGTCGAAAATTAGCTTTCCGATAATTTTAAGGAATAATTAAAAGTTTATTTTTATTCATATGTGTCATTTCATATACCCTGCTGAGATCAGGAAACAAATCAAGGAAAGAAGAAAGGCAAGGAGAACATGGCATCTCACCAGAAATCCCATCGACAAAACAGCCTTCAATCGGATAAGTAACAAAGTCAATAGGCTAATCAAAATTTTTAAAAAAGATTGCTTCGACAACTACTTAAGCGGGCGAGGGCCAGAAATGGATAAAGGCTACTCGTTATGGAAAGCCGCACCAGAAAATTTAAACAACATGTAGCTCGGATACCACCCATAAGAAATGCTCAAGGTAGTTGGGTTCGACAAGACAAAGAAAAAGCGGAACTCTTTTCTCAACAAATAGCAACAGTATTTCAACCCCATGACATTCAATCCAACATCGATGTAACACCTGTTTATCAACCAAGGATTTTAAAATGGTCACGCCAATGGAAATTACCGAAGAAAACAACAAAAATCTTAACCAAAAAAAGGTACCAGGAATTGATGAAATATCACCGGGTCTATTCAAGGAACTACCACGTAAAGCAATCATCACGTTACCTTCATTTCTTATCCGTTTACTCCTTCTTTTTCTTGGGATTCGGTTTCAATTGTGGGTAGGTATTATGTTCTGCCGCACACCGTAAACTGAATCAAGTTCTTCAAAATATAGCCAAAATACTGGTGTACGGCCACTTTTTTCCTTCCGTTTTTTAATTCTGTTGTACGTAACCAACAGGTTACTTAATTTTATACGGGCTTGCAATGTAGACATGGTGACATCTAGTAAATCTCTCTTCATTTCTTCCACACATTTTCTTCATAATTTTTAATTTTTTTTTACCACCAACAATTGGTTACTTCATGAGTCTTTATGTCTTCGTCCTTATGTACAGGAGAAAGTATTATCAATAAAATAATTTTTCTTTTAATTGTAAATGCAATTACCTTGTGGTATTCATTATTACTTGTGGTTTCCACATTTTTCTCACCTTCATCGAGTTCCTGGACATCTAAGTCAAATAATTGTACACTTAGGCTAAAGTAAAATAAAATAAAGATAAATTCGGATAAAATAATTTATATAAAACTTACTCCATATCATCCATCAGTTGCATCCATTTTTAAATGGTTGCCAACATTGCGCATTTTGATTTAATTTGCTGAATTTTTATCTGACAGACTGTGCTGCATTGGTTGTAAAACTGAAGTTTTGACCGAATTGCAGTATAAACTGCGCGGCGGCTGAATTCTAGACCGCAGCCAACGAAAAATCTTGTGAAAAATGAAATGACCTGCTGAAGTTACCTCACTTTAAAAAGTTGTAACATGGACAAGTTACATACAATTTTTCGATTCCGGAATACCGACCATTATCTGTCATTGCAAATATTATGAACGCCTACTTTATACAAAAAAACCGTAACTTCATAATTAAATTATAAAAATAATAATCACTGTCAGATGATCAGATAAATCCAGATATGTGTATATTACATCGATTGCATGTGTCATCAAAATTAAATCCGAAAATGCGTCGTAATTTTATAATTACACAGTCGGTAATCTCGTACGTTTTGTGTGATGCCCAATCGAAATGTGATAAATTCGTGTAATGATCACGTAATAAAATAAAAGTTTTTATAATTTATATTCGATATCAATGAGGAGTACGTCAAACAGATTTATATAACAATGTACCTATATGTATTACTGCATGTTTCCACGAATGGGATTGGGTTGAGTTTTAATTAGGTTTTTCTTAATTACAAAATGGCGTCTATTGTTTCCATGAAATAATTAATCTATAATCATTATAGAAATACTGTTTGTTTGGATAGCGCTTTGCCACAGAGTAAAACGAAAGAAATTGCTTGATTAATGTTAAACTTTTATTCCAAAAAAACTCTTCAGATATACTACCATCTACATAAAGCATAGAATCGGTGGGACGTCAAGAAAATCGCCTAATATTTAGATGAAAAAGGGATGTAAAAATTGGTGGGAAAATGTGGTCAATAATGGGAGCTTTTATTTATTTATTTAAATAAATACCAACACATACATACAGTAATTAGAGACTGACAGAGGGTCACAGATGTTTTCAATTTAATCACCGATCGTAATCGGGCGATGATAAATCCATTTTGCAAACCCGCCTCTGCTGGGATTCGGTACCTCCCGATCCAAACAACGCAGCTTTAGCCACTGCGCTATTTGCTCGGAGTTTAGACGACTGGGTCGAAAATGTTCGTATTGTCAAACCTATACGTTTGAATTTATCTGCAACAAATATGGGCCCGAGTTGCAGTTCAATAAAAACTGGCTAAGGAAACCTTTAGACGTGGAATTGAAAGTTGGGATCGTGCTATACAAATTAAAGTTCTGCTGTGAATATACCAAGTGGTAGCGAACCAGTTTGGCGCTCATAAGACGCCATTACATACATCGATGTCTGATGCCGTTGTAGTAAAAACTTTATTACCCGAAGACTTACATATGTCAAATATGGAGGACATGAAATTATATTGGGGTTGGTATTGGAAAGAAGAAAATTTTATGGGCAAAACAAAAAATCCCAAATAAAAAATTTGAAATAACAAATGTCTAGAATACAAATATCCCCAAAAAATATTTCCTTAAAAATAATTAACTGCCTAGGCAGAAATCCGGTACCATCTGACATCAGTGACTTCTAGATTGCGCTGGAACAGGAGTGTGGTGCGATCCCGCAAGTTTTCCTGGAAACCATAATAAGGTCATGGATTTTTTATGTTCATTTAAATATGCTGTTAAAGTTAGCCGATAATTTCCAGCCGAAAGTTATACAAATTCACGGTCGCAAAACGCAGGTCACGTTCTGCGTGCTGATCCGGAACGAATTGTGCAGCGATCTCTGAAAGGAGAGCCACCATATGGTAGGCGCAGAGGTCGTTGCAGGCGACGATGGCTCCACGATGTAGAGAACGATTTGGCCTCTTCAGATTGTCTAAGACAGTATGAAGACCAAGCTCAGGATCGAAACCGTTGGAGCCAGATTGTTGATTCAGTAAGGGGCCAGTAATGGCCTTTAACACTGTTATTATTATTATTATAAAAATTGGTAATGCAGATTATATTATTAATATGACAGCCGATACAAAATTTATATAGGCGAAAGTTCTCAGCCAATGGTTTCCAGCCGTTCCCCACCGATTTGTGTCGATAAAGAAGATTTTTAATACTTGGATAAAAAAATAAGGTAAATTAGAGTTTGATACAATTGTAAGTCAATTTATAATAATACTATAAGGAAAAGTTCCATGTGGGGATCCTGGGAAATTTAGATTTTCCAAAATCATGTCTAAATAATTGAAACATTTTAAAAAGTCAGCCTCTAGAGTGTAATGTCTGGAGACGACATGATTTGAAGTGTTTCCCAACAGCTATGACTAGAAAATTATATTAATCCAAGTTTCATGTGAGGATTGTGGGAAATTAAGCCTGTAGAGTGTTATGTATGGCGAGGGCTTGATTTGAACCGTCGCCAGACATAACACTCTAGAGACTGAATTTTTATAAATTTTGAATTATTTACATATTATGTTGGAAAACCTAAATTTCCCAGGATCCCCACAAGAAACTTTTCCTACCGGGTATAAATAAAAAATATTTCACAAAAGTATTGAAATAAATTGTACCTCTTTTGTACAAGAATTCAAGATCTTCTTTATCGACATATATCGGCTGGAAATTATCGGTAATTTTGGTAGTACATATGATAGAAAGGGAAAATATACTTCATCTCTAATGTTCAATCAAAACAAAATATTATCTTCATTATCGATTTTTTTCGCTGGAAACTATCGGCTTACTTTATCAGGTTATTTAAATTGTATTCGTTGGTCTATCAGTATATAGGGTCTGAGGCAAATCTACATCATTATAGAAGATCTTACTTACGGTTTTGGCAGTCATTTCTCTGATTGGATAAACTTCTGGCCAACGGGTAAATCGGTCGACCATCGTAAGAATGTAATGATAGCCATTCGATTGCGGCATAGAACCAACTAGGTCAACTTTTGACAATGGATACAATATTTTGCTCAGTTATACTTACAGAAGTATCATAAAGCAATTAATTTTCGCGTATAGACTATCGAAAACTGTCTATCGTATCCGTTCTTGGGAACGGAGAGTCGATTTTTATTTCTCGATATCTCACCCAGAATTTGCTGCTGGTTGTCTGGTAGGTTAACTTGTTACAAGTCTTGATTTCGAATTCCGAACTGAAACCAATTTCTGCAATTCGTCGTCATCTTGTTGCTGTTGGAGTAATTTTGTCATCGAAAGAGTAGACACTGATTTCTGGTGAAAACGTCTCACCAGATCGAGACAAACAGTCGCTCACCAATGTCGGTCGTAAATTGTGCAATATAATCGAGATATCGTAATTGCCGAGTGCTATATGTTCCGATTTTGACGCAATTGCTGTAGTGAGAGGTTTGTGGTCGGTAATAAATAAGGAAAAATGTCGGCCTTCGACGAAATGGCGAAAATGTTTTATTGCTAGATACATAGCATTTGAATTCAGCTGGAGAAATGGCTTCAACTCTGTCTTTTAATTGGAGGATGCCACCTTTTGAGATTGTGTGGCTCAAAGAGTCGAGTTACTTCACACCGACAACGCATTTTAATGTTTTAAAATTATTTCCAAATGCGGAAAGACGTTTAAATTCTTTATCGAGATCTTCTTTGTGTTCCATCTCGCTGTGAGTCGCAACGAGGATATCATCGATATATAAGAAAAGACAAAATCCAGCCCTTTTAAAACTTCGTTAAGGAATCGCTGGAATGGCTGGACTGAGTTGCCAAGACCGAGTGGCATTCGGGTAAACTCGAAAGCCCAAAGGTTTGTTTCTATCCTTAACAAAATAAAATTACGGGTGGCTGAGACCAAATGTTACTAACTTCACTCTGCTGTCATTTGTGTAGTTGTCATTTTCGCGCATCAATTTTTTGACAGATTGAAGTTTGGTTAGTTGTTTATATGTGGTCAATAAATAATTGTTCTAAATTAATATCTTAATAAAAAAATCGTAATGGAATTCAAACGTAATAGTGTAATTGCACTGTATTTGGGTGGAAATTCACAAACAGCAATAGTTCGTCAGCTCCAGCATTTGAATGTGAATAAAATGTTTGTGTATCGAACCATAACTCGATACAACGAAACTGGTAGCATCGCTAAACGCAACAGAGGCGGTCCTAAAAAGACAGCAACATCAAAAGAAATGATACGAAAGGTGATGAAACGAATCCAACGAAATCCTCGTCAAATTTCCAATCAATTAGCCGCACGTCTACATGTTTCACGATACAGCATTCAAACCATATTGAAAAATGAACTACACTTGAAGCCCTACAAGATACAAAAAGTTCAAGATCTTACGGAGGCACAAAAAAAAGTTAGGCTTGAAAGAACACGAGCATTAAAGGCCTTGGCCGAACGTGATGAGATTCCAAAAATTATCTTTTCTGATGAGAAAATTTTCACCATTCAACAGTATGTGAATAAACAAAATGATCGTGTTTGGTTAGAGCACAAGTCCAACGATAATTTGGACACAAGAGTTGCCATGCGCAAGCAATCACCAGGTTATGTTATGGTTTGGGCTGCAGTTACTGCAGATGGACGCACTCCTCTGGTTTTCATCGAACATGGAGTCAAGGTAAACCAAGAGATGTACCGCCAAAAGATCCTAAACGATGCTTTGCTACCTTGGGCACGTAAACACTTTGGTACGAACCGTTGGACATTCCAACAGGACTCGGCACCGTCACACAAAGCTCGAGCGACACAGCAATTTTTACAAAATTGCGTTCCGCGGCTGATTTCATCGAAAGAATGGCCACCATATTCACCAGACTTGAATCCCATGGATTTCTCCATATGGTCCATTTTGGAGAGTAAGGTGTCCACTAAAAAATACGAATGTGTTGATGCATTGAAGTCAGCTCTTGTTCGAGAATGGAATAAAATTCCGCAAGCCCACGTTCGGTCAGCATGCAATGCTTTCTATGGAAGACTGAATCAAATAATCAGAGCCAAAGGAGGTTATATCGAGCAGTAACATGTTTTTCATAAAATGTAATATGTTTTCAACATATTCCACGAAATTTCAATAAAAAATTATCAAAATTAAAAAAATTACAGCGTTTTCATTTGGTAACACTTGGTCTCAGCCACTGTATTTTGATTTATGAATATAAATAATTGGGTTATTTTGGCAGATTCTCAAATTCGGTTTTTGCAGCTTTTAGTTTAGTATGGCATCAAGTTGTCGCGCTTTGGCTAGTGAACTCATTATGTTTCACTGGCGAATTATATTTTGGAGGTTCACTGAGCGCAGGGTATTTCTTTAAAAGAGCGTCGTAAGAATTGTTATCGCTGAAATGATTTAAAGTTTGTGTATCAACCTGAGTGAAGTTCACGACAAGGTTTGTAAGTGAATCGGAAAGTCTTCTGTTTTTCAAATCGACTTGCACGAGGCCATATTTCGACAGAAAATCAGCACCTATAATAGGTCTGTCTATACTGCCGCGACTATAAAAGAATGAGTGAACGAACGCCTGAGACCAAAATTGACTTTTAATTGTTTTGTACCGTAAGTGGAAATTGGGGTTACATTTGCTGCGGTAAGAATGCAAACAGTATCTTTTACCTGTCGGGGAAACTTTTTAACGGGTATCACAGAGACTTCAGCCCCCGAATCGATCAGAAATTGTAGATGGCTTTCTTGGTCGGTGATGAAAAGACGGCGAGATAAACCAATCCCACTTACTGTTTGCCGTAGAAACAGCAGGATTTATTTGTTTTCCGAAGACCTATAAAATTTTGAAGAAGCTTCACCATGAGTAGGTACCGATCGGTAATTGCACGGTTTAGTAAAGTTGCGTGCGCAAGAGCCAAAGCGACGGTGGTAATAACAGAATCCGGACCGATAAGATGATCTCGTCCGTAATCTGAATCTGTTTTGGAAACCTCCTCTGTATCTTCCACGATATCCAAAAATCATGTTGGATAGTGTTCGTTGAAGTTCAGCCAGTTAACAAGGTTTGATTCACCGTCAGCAGTTGCCATGTCGTAGGAAGTATGCTATTTGACTTCAGCAATTGAGGGAGTTGTTCTGGATTAAGCATAAATCCAGATTTGGTCGGCGACCGGTAATAAAGGGTTTCTAATAAGAGGTACCATTTTGATATTTTAAAAAAAACGAGTATTCTTTAAGAGATATCAATGCATGTTCATTTCATTGTAAAGAGCATGGTATGCCATTAACATTTGAAAACGTTACCAAATGGCCGCCACAGCTCCGCTTGCAGCACCATATCCTTTTCATGAAATTTTCCATGATCAATTCGCACATTTGCGAGCGTATGTCCTCGACAACTTCACGAATTCCATCTTTAAGGTCTTGAATTGATATAGACATTATCTTTCACGTGGCTCCAAAGAAAAAAGTCTACAGGTGTTAAATCACAAGATTTCGGTGGCCGTTGAGGATGGGGAAGCTTTTCAACAATCATTCTTGGATTTTCTGAGCCCCAAATGCAACGATTCTGCTTATTAACGTAGTCTCCGAGGTGAAAATGAGCCCCATCACTGAACATGATTTTCGATGAAAATCCGGATGATTTTGATGCATTTGAAAGGACCCAATCAGCGAAGATACGACGTTTATCGTGATCGACAGGCTTGAGTTTTTGTATTAACTAAAAGCCTTAAGACCTAACTCTTTATGCGAAATACGGTGTAATGTCGTTTGTGGAATGTATAACTCCAAAGATCGACGAGGAATCGACAAACCTTGGTTTTCTTCAACACTACGGGCTACAGAAACAATATTCTCAGTTGTTCATGAGCGACGCACACGGTTTCGATTCTTCACATCACTTATTTGTCCCAACAGCTGAAATTTTTCTACCAGTTTTACTATTACCGGCCGAGAAAGTGCTTAACGACGAGTAAAACGTGCTTTAGTTTTGCGGATTGTGACTGCAAAATTTTCACCATTTTTGTAGTGAATTTTAACAATTTCAATGCGTTGTTGAAGCGTGTATCGTACCATTTTTAGTAATGGCGTATAGTTTTTATTTGTAAAATGTCAAAAGATGACAGCTTCAAAATTGACAACTGCCCAAATAGCAGGATATTCAAATGAAACCTCTTATTGGAAAACCCTAAATTTTAAGAATCGGTTAAGCCATTTTAAAAATATCGTCTGCGAGCGATAAAGGTTTGAGTCGACTTAGTTGCTGGGGAGTGCATTTGTCACCATTCAACTCAATCCCACTATGGTTTCGTCGAGTTCAAATTAATTTAATGAAACCTAATTTCAATCACTGCTTCCATGAACGCACTAACTTCAACTCAAACCAGTTTGAACATGGAAACATGGTATACTTATGTTACTCTAACATCCCACAACACGAACAAATTTGCATACATTTCTTAAATACCCATTCTATCGCGGATTGTACAACAATAGCGAGAGTTATTATTATAAGAAAATGAATTCTATTGTTCAAAAGGTGTCACAATTTACTGCGGCCAATGATTTCCATGTTATATCCATTCTTGTGCACCTCATTTTTATTTCAATTTTTTTTATGAATAAATAATTTAATGTTTTGGAAACAAACACACAACAATGACCACCTACTGAAAATAAAATTCGTTATCTTTACAATCGGATATGATAATTAAAAATTAAGACATTAAAAAAATAATATTGTAGTAAACTTTTTAAAAATGTTATTGTGAATTTAAAACACTAAAACTATCAATCAAAACTATATATACGAATATTAAATAACAAAAGGTGAAAATACTTTTCAGGTGCCAATCAAATGATTCGAAATTTTATAATTTATATTATTTATATTATGTAGATCGAACCGCGGACTCTATAATTTCTTCGTCAAACTGCGATCATAAGAATAATAATCAAACAGCAAAATTATTGGATTATACAATAGAAAGAGAAGGAGAGAACAGGAAACAGCCACTTCATATTGTATAGCGCGCAGAGTTCACACGTTTTGAATAAAACATCGATATAGTATTCAATAATCACGATGATTATGAGAAAGAAAATTGATCATATTCCAATTCATTCATATATATCCGAAATTCCCAAACTATTATTTATTCTTTATTCTTTTGTACGATATTATTTGGGATCCAAAATCGACCGCCAAAGAAATTTATTAAAAAAAAAACTATATCCAAAAAATCGCTACTGTTTAAATTTTGTTTTTGGTGTTTATTCATAAAACAGAACAAAAGATTTTGATATACGGAACCTACCCAAATTATAGAACAAAACATTTGCTCCAAACCACATCTTCTGAGAAACAGATCTATGATGAGCTTTTGCTTATATCTGTCTGCTCGCGTTTCTGCATTGTCATCGTATACATACATACACACAAAACACAGTTTTGGGTCTCATTTTTATTTTTTGGAAGTTCATTAATCATTATAGAATTTTTATGCTGGATGGAATTTAGACAGAAATCAAACAAATATGCTTCTGTCTGAAGTGTCTATATGGACAGTAGACTAAACTGTCACGAACAAAACAATTAATTTTGTTAGAATATATAAGAACAAAGAATATATTTGTTTTCTATGCGTATAAGTATATATATTCTCTAAGGGAGGTCCATCATTTAATTTTAGAGTGTGATTATGATGGCATCATTTGTTATATAAATAATAATGATCGATAGTTTGGCCTTAACATATAATTTCTCGAGTAATTTTTCACTTCCGTACGCACGTTTTAAATATATGTAATATATGTACATAAATACATATTTGATTGACGGATAATTACTTTAATTTTTAAGACCGCAGTAAAAAAAAAAATTCCCAAATATTTTAAACCGTTATTAACAACGGACTAATAAAATTATGAATTATAGTCTTAATTTTAATCCGCCAAAAATAAAAGTAAATAAAAACCCAAAAACAAATAAAAATATGATAAATCAAATGTCAAATTAAATGTGCAGTCAAATGAAAATTATAATTTGGTTCAGTGAATTAAGAATATTCCGTGTTTGTATGTATGTATGTGTGTGTGTATGAACTATATATACATACATACAAGAAACCCGATGTTTACAGAATGGAAAGGAAATCCATTTTGTGTTTGTCTGTGCCGGGTGATGCAATTTAAATAATTTTTTTTAATGGATGATTATTAATGAGATAGTTTTAACAGGTTGCCCCGGTTGTCATATCCGGATATTGATCTTAAAGGAAATCATTTCAATAAAATATTAAATTTAAAAAATAAAAAAAATTTTAAGGTCCATTCATTTACGAAAGTTCACTAATTAAGATCAGTTTGGTTGTTTTTTAAATATATTTTTATTTAACTTCCTCTGTCTGATTTTTATTTTGGTCATAAATTATATTTTTAATGTAGGGAAAACAGAGTTTGGACACCAGTGCGATCGGATGGTCTGGAATCGAGATTATGGAAATACTATATGGTATGTGTTTCCCACGGTGTATTGGTGCGCATAGTTAAAATTGTTGAATAAAGTGATAGTAATCTAGTTGGTGTCTAGTTTGAATGATGTATGAATTGGTCGCTTTCAGTATGGAAAACGCAAAAACAGAATTTTTTCAATGATTATGATAGTAACCGAAGGGAAGTGTGAACATTTTTGTAATATTTTATACCCCAAGGCCTTCAAAACGTCGAGAAAAAACATTTTGGATCAATATAGAACTATAGATAACAATTTAGTTTGAAGTTAATTAGACCATAGGTCTGACACTAATTCATTTATCTAATTCAGGAACCGTACCTTCTTTAGGGCGTGCATTTTTATTGGCAACAATATTAGTGCCTCCCTCATTCAAGAGTGTAGTTCGGCTGAGCTAATACGACTCTGCTTATCACTTTGATTTCTATTAATTCCTGCACTATACTGGTGCCCGCTTCAGTTTATTTGCCGTATGATTCTGCCTCACCTCCGAGTGGTTAGATGTGATGCTAATGCTCATCAAACGATTTGGGGTAGTACGAATATTAATCACAGTGGATCTTCTTTGTTCAATTACACGCGTCCTCTCTTGGGGTTACAATTTACACTGCTTTCGAAAATCCGTGTCCTCTTATTGTCTACCAAAAGACTCGGAACAAACCCTTCTGGAACTCTGACCTTAAAAGGTTAAAAAAAATCGCGAGGAAACTGAAAAATAAAACTAAAAACTAAAATCAACAAATTAATTGGGATATTTTCCTAATTGAACAAAAAGAATATAAACGAAATTTAAGATCCGTTCACAGAGCTTACCTCTCGTCACCGAGAAATTAATGAGCTGCTTTTGTCTGTTCATTTTCCTGGTTGTGTTATTGTCAACGTTGATGTTACTGCCGATATCAATAAGATTTCTTCTGCGGCTGCTGATTGTGAGTTGGCTCATTAGCTGATCAATCGCGATGTCCTGTGCTGGAGGCTTTACTCCTTTGCACCGAATAAGGTTCGTGGACCTGATGGTAATTTCTCTGATAAGTTGCAGCATGGTTCTCCTTTAATTCAGAACCATTTGTTCCATCTTTTTCAAGCGTGCCTTGCTTTTAGCACTGCTCCAAAATCCTGGAGCAGGAGTAAAGTTATTTTTATTCCGAAAGTTGGGAAGTTCGATTATACGGACCCAATGTCGTTTCGACCTATTATTCTGTCCTCTAATTTTCTTAAAGCGTTAAAAAGAATCGTCGACAGATTTATTAGAGACCATCATTTAATTACCTCTCCACTCAGTAACATGCAACATGGTTATACAGAGTTGCTAAGTCCTGTGAAACGGCTCTAAATAAACTTCTCCAGGATTGAAAAATCACTCAATAGTAAGGAGTTTCTTGTATAGGTACTTTCCTGGACATAGCGGGAGCGTTTGATTGTACTTTGTTTGCTACGATTACTAATGCATGTACCAATTTTGGTATTAATCGCGTCATTGTCATGTGGATTGAATCCATGCTCAATGCTCGCATTGTGGAATCTGAGCTGGATGGCGATACAGTTTCCGTCAATGTGCAGCAATCTTTCTTTCTACATTGCACAAACCTATGCTGAGGACCTTGTTTTAACAGTATCGGGCAAACACCTTATGTGACTTAATGCAATATGCCTTAACTAACCATGTCAACCTAGGCGCAGGTGTGGTCCAGAGCAACCTGTTCCTGTACTTTTTGGTAAACTGATTACAGCAGATTTGACCAAATCAAGCACCTTGGTGTTATCTTATCTATCTAGCAAACTCTCTTAGAATTATCATCTTGATTGCAAACTTCAGAAAGCTACTGATATATTTTGGCAATGCGGTCTATCTTGGAACTGGCTTCAATATTTTGTAGTTTAGGTGTTCGCAATAGTTGATAATCCAAAATATCGGAGTTATATAGTCTACATACATCTAAATTGATACCATAATTATTTAGGGCCTCGGGTTTTATTGGTACTATGTTATGTAGCCGAATTTCTGATAAAATTGACAATTGTCGCATTTGCAATTGAATTATCCAATTTTTTATATCTGTTATAAAAAATTAAAAAAGTCATATAGTTCTGAAACGGGCGTATTACAAAGTTTTCAAAATAATCCAAATCAAAATGCTGCAAAAAAAATTTAATTATCTGAAATGATATTCTGAAATCTGGCAGAAAAAAAAAATGTTTCTACTCACCACAAGGAGCAGCAGTTTTTTTAAACGGATAATAATATTAGTCTACTATCTACCAGTAGATATCTATCACTAGACTAATCCATCTATAACTATCTGTTGGAGTGCAGAATCCATTGGCCAGTCTAAGTGTGCTGAAGCAGCCACTCTAAACTTACTATATTTTAAATAATCGTTTCTATAGAAACTTAGAAAATCGTAATTTACTGAGTTTAGCTGAAATTGCTCTCAAAAATCCCAAGTATCGGATCCTCATCGTGGATAAGCTCTGCATATATCTGTAAAAAATTTATTATTTTTTTGAATTCAACTTTTGTAAAATGTTCGTTTTTGCTGACGTGAATATCTGACAATCATTCAAAAACAAATTTCTACAACAAAAAAATATTGAATAAGAATTTGGGCATTTTGAAATCGAATAACAATCATTTCCATCCAGAGATTCATATTCGAAACCCAATTGAATATTATTTGAATTTGAACCTCATTTGGAGAGCCTATTGAAAAATTTTGTTATCGAAAGAATTTTCCATTTTCTGGTCTAGAAAAGAATTGGTAACCAATAAAATTTTTGGTTCAGTGAATTGTTCGTAACTTTCGTGGCCCACAAAATCTCTGAAAATTTTAGTTTTAGAATATACATAATTGAAAACCCATGAAATAGGATATACATATTTAAATTTTAATGGCAATTTTGAGAAGACTTCAAAATTTGAGGATCCCCAATATCGTCAGTACTCAGGCCAACTCATGGTTCTGCAAAGCTCTTTTATATTTGTCAGCGTTATTGTTGATTGTTGTTTCCTATTTTACTCTAAATAAAAAAACTATACCAGAAACGTCCTTCGCCCTAGTTCTTGAAAGTAAATTGGCTGTATGATTAATAATATGCTGTATGATTCTGAGTATGAGAATTTAAGACTTCGAAACCAGTTTAACGTATTTGAAAAATCAAAATTCTGAGGTTTTTTAACCATATACGGGAAACATAGAAATTAACGTATTTTCGGACGAAAACGAAGTAGCCTATTATTCGGTTAATTATACAATACAGTCACCGAAGATAGACGAATTATTAGCCAACTAATACTCGGACTGGAACTATGTACAGTATCTTCTATAGCAAAATTAATGTCTGCGCTCAAATCACTCGCATGGACAAATGCTTGCCAACCGGACCTAAAGAGAACCAGACTGTTTCAGTCCCGAAGCCTTGGCCAATTAGTAATGAGTTGGAAAAGTCTGCGAAATACAGCAAAACGATTCAAATTTCGTGGTGAATTTTTCGAGATTTACAAAACATATTCACTGTAGCGATAAGTTTAGAATAATGAATTATCTTTAAAGCGTACAACAACACAATTAACATAGAGGTACAACAGAAAATTTATAAACTTCAAAATAACTTGCATCCTATGGACACAGATTAACAGATAATACAAAATAGAAAAATTAACAATAAATGTCGGCTTTTATCTTTGGGTCCATTTGATGATGAAAATGCCGTATATTTTGGGAATGGGTGACCGACTCCAGTCTAACCGATAACCGATTTTAGCAGTAAAAGTATTTTAGCAACAATGGAACTATTTGTAGGCAGAAATGGATTACGCAATTATATATATTCGAATAATGAGTGTTTTTTCATTGGTATAAAATTGCATTTTGTAAAAAACTAGGAAGACAACAATCAAACATGTCATTGGCCAATTGGGCAAATTATTGGAGTACATTGAGAAAGCGTTGAAGACGAGGCACGGCCAGGACGACCATCAACATAAACTGATGAGCTACACGTCAACAAAATCAAAGAATTGGGGCTCCAAAATCGTCGATTGACAGTCCGAGACCTTACTGACCTTGTTGGAATATCAGAAGGAAAAGTGAAAAATTCTTGGTTTTTTCATCACGATAATGCACCATCTCACACTGTTTTCGTATTTCGTGATAATTTCGCCAGAAACTCGACCCATATCGTTCCGCAACCACCGCATTCGCCTGACTTAGTTACATTAGCTCGTGACTTCTGGCTATTCGCTAAACTCAAGAGACCGCTGCGTGGACATCGTTTTGAATCGATAGAAGAAATAAAAACAGAAACGAAGAACGAATTGCAGGCTATACCGGAAGAGGACTTTGCAGCATGTTTTGAAAATTGGAAAAAACGTTGGCACAAGTGTATTGCATTCAGGGGGGGACTACTTTGAGGGGGGTGTAATGAATTTATAAGAATAAATAAAGATTTTTTGATTTATAAACAAATTCCCGGTATTTTTTGCCCAGAGTAGTATGTGTTTTCTCCATTTTCGAGTTTAACTTTGGTCAAATTACTACAATGAAAGTTATTCACCTTTTGTTTAAGGTTAAGGCGACATTTCCTTGCAGCCTACCTCTCATTTGCTATGGGTTTGATAAGACAAACTTGGTGAATCCGTTCACTTTACACCAGACTTTATTATTTCGAACCATTGCAATCGGCTGACTTTCTCTGCATTTCCTATTCTAGATAATCCTTGAATGAAACCTCCATATGAAAACTCATAACTTCTATTTTGAAGTGTGTGGAGTTATCCCAAAATTTCATACCATGAAAATTAAAAAAAAAAAAAAAATCAATCAATACTATTTATTTTGTCCCATCTCAGGATTTTAAAAACCATCTCAGTATCTGGTTCGTTCATTCGAAAAATATGTAAACAACATTTTCAAATATTATATTCTAGTCGTTTGGTTCCATTTTGTGAAGGAAGCGATCGAGCGATGTCTTCTGGTGATACATAATTTTGTTAATTATAAATTTTTATTTAACGGAAGAGACTCACTGTAGACGAACTGAACTGAATGTCTTTTTGTGACATACATACACTCGTGGACAAAATTAACGCATATTTTTTTTTTTTTTTGAATAATAAAAAATCCCGCTGGCCTTTTTTTAATACTACTAGTGTCAAATGATAGCCCATTTATATTTTTATCAGAAACCACGTTGAATAAAGTTTACTGCAAGGCAATCAATTAAATTTGTAAAAATTGCTTAATCAAAAGTACAGTGTGTTTGAAAACGCAACGATCGGCTTTTGTTCCATTGCATATCAATTATTTGTAAATGCAGTACCACTATTTATTGTAAATGTCTTCTAGAGCAAACACTTAATATAAGATCCTGTAATATGGCACCCATTCATGAGCTGGAGACGGTTAAAGTCATCACATTGTATCAGGAAGATTATTCTCAAGTACAAATCGAACGAACATTTAGACGAAGATTAATTAAAAGAAGTGAACCTAACACCAAAACGGCCCGTAAAAGTTTCACGGCTTCTTGTCCGTCACAAATCCAGCCGTTTTAATTTGCTATATTAATTTGCTCCTGCAAATTAGGGAACTGATCAATAGGTCATCGCACTGTTCTCTTTTCAGATGAAAATTCAATTATGGAAAAAAGATGGACGTAATCTTGTAAAAACAGAAGAGTTGGTAAATGCTACGCAACGTGTAACAAAGTGCAAAATGTAAGCTTTGGTGGAGGTTCATATAATGTTTTGGGGAGGAGTCAGTTGGGAGGACCGTACGGAGCTGGTGGAGACTAGTTTGAGGATAATTGCAGATTGGTTCGGAACATTCTTGATGATCAGGTTTTGCTATATGTGGGCTTCATAGGAAATGACAGTTTTGTGTTAATACATAAGCGCACGTAGCTGCAACAGTTCATAAATATCTCCAATATTTCGGCAAGGAGGGGAAATATAATGTTTATAAACCGCTTTTGAAAATTAAAATAAAATAGTTTTTAACATTTTGAAATGATAATTACCCGCTACATTCCCATAACGCCACATTTGTGCCTCTTTTTTGAAACATATAAATTTGGGACCATTTAATACCAGTTCCACTGAAGTTGGCCAGCGGGATTTTTTTTATTACAAATTGTATTTGTTTCTTCCACGAGGTACTATCTGCTTTTAATTCTTCTTTCGCAGTGTCAGAGAAATTTTTTCTAAATATTCCAAATCAGAAAATTGTCCAGTTCTGCCTTCAACGCAATAGTAACCGCTCTGTCCCAAACCAACAACATCTGGGTAAGCCCTTCATTCGTACTTGAAACTCAAATTGAACCAAGAATTCTTTTGATAGCGAACGGATGATCTCGTTTTGCAGTTTCTGGTAAATATCTGAACGTCTTATCTGATCTGATGCAAAATGCCCTTAATATAGTGGATGCTTGGTGTCTTCAAAACGGCTTGCACGTCAATCCCTCGAAAACTGATCTGGTTGTGTTTTCCAGACGTAGAGACAGTACTAATATATCTGTTCCCACTCTACTTGGTAGAGCAATTACAAGGACAGAGCACGTCAAACACCTAGGCGTTATTCTAGATAGTAAACTCTCCTGGAAATTTCACCTTGATTATAAGCTTCAAAAGGCCATTGCTATCTTCTGGCAAAGCAGAAGGGCCTTTGGCAATTCCTGGGCCCTGACCCCCAAAATGATGTTATTAATCTACAAATGACTGGTTTTCCCTTTACTGTCGTATGCAGCAGTTGTATGGTGGCCAGTTGTTAAACTGACGTCTTCTGTAGCAAGGCTGGATGGACTACAGATGACAGCCTGTAGGGCTATAACCGGGGCTAAGTCATCTTCCTCGCTTCTTGCTATGGAGTCTATTCTATGCTTGCCCGAATTGCAGTCTTACATTCTTGGTATGGCGTGCTCTGCTGCGTTTCGACTGAGGTGCATTGGGGCATGGAATGTCTTCGAGACTTGTACGGCACAGCATTGCACTTTGTATTTTTCAATTAACTTATTCTTTACTTATGCAAAGGAACCGGCGGTTGCTCTAGTATATTTTAGCCATATTAGAGCAACCCTCTTTGATGCATATTAGATAGATTCCGATGCATAGCGGCAGTAATAAAAATGTATTTTGTAACGAACGACCTCAACATACAGAAATATTACCCGTTGAGAACCTTCAGACTATTCACCAACTTAGTTAAAAACAATATAATCAGCTAGTTTTATTCTGAGATGGACGGATATTCCATTTATTTCGAATTGATTTGAAATGCCAGAATTGTAAAAATTGCCCAGCCAACCAAACCATCAGCAAGGTTATAGTTTTAATGATATCTTCCGACTTCAACACTAAATAAAATTAATTTATTGAAACTAAAAATTTCAATAAATTTAATTAATTTGTTTTTAATTAATAGTTAAGTATATTTGAAGGAAAACATTTGATATATCACCCTCATTACCGTGGAATGCGGCCGAAGGTTGAAACAATAGTTAAGCGTGCGGCTCATTAAACTATAACGACGCATAACGGATTAAAATCGTATATAGCTGCACATAAATTGGTTAACGTTGCCGCAAATATATGACTACATTCTGGACTGAACCAAAAATGCATGTAAGTCGTAAATCATCATAAGATATCGATCGCACGACATCCAAAATAATATTCATAATTAAAAAATGAAAATAATAATAACATCTTCAAAGATATTTTTTTTTTACTTCCTGAAAATTAATTTACGATATTCCAAAGTTTATACAACACCAACAACCCAAACAGATAAAATAAAAAGAAAACCATTAAATCTTCTTCTTCTTGTTAAGACGATGAAGAAAAACGGCAAAAAAATCCATGTTACGTTATTTTATATATTTATTGTAATTTGATCTGCTTGTGTTGAAGTTCTTTTTGCGGTTTTTACATGTAAAAATATATGTTTTCAAGTGAACATGAAAAATCCAACAAAAAAAAAATTATGTTGATTTGTTACATTTCTGTTTCGACAGATCGACCAAAAAAAAAACTGTTCACATAAAAAGAAAGTCAGCACACATAATCACACCCATTTATATACGAAAAATCGTTCATCATTATGCTACATAATGTATGTATGTACGAGTGGCTCAAATTACAAACTGCCGAAATTTTGGAGTTTATATGGGAAATGCCGGGTTCAAAAAACTTTTTATCAATTTTTATTACATTTGAACTACAAATTGTTATCAATTTAAATCGTTTTTGAACAAGTTGTATTTATATATGCGTATGCACATATAAGAACAAGTGTATAATCGTTATCTTGACCCCAAAGATGTAATCATATATATAATAAAAATAAAAAAAAAATTCAAAATTAGGCCCATTCTGAGATGCGATGATTCTCCGTGACCCATTCCAGAGAAAGAACTAAAAATAAAATAAAAACATAAAATTACATTATGATTTATGATAAAATATTTAAAGTTTTAAATTTCTTGTCTTAATTTTTTTTTTGGTAAATATTTCATTATATTATCAGAATGACCTTTGTGGTAAGTTAACACAAAAAAAAAAAAAAAAATCCATACAAAAAATTTTATCTTAATAAAAAATAAATTTTATATAAAATATAAAACGTACACACATAATATATATATATATATACATACATATGCACATAAGTATAATATAAAAAGTAGTGTGGTTTAGTATTACCAGATTAAAATCAGATTTTTACTTTTATTTCTCGAATAAGATTTTTTTTTTTTTATGATTTTAAGAACTTTTAAAATTCTATCTAATTAAAAGGAGACAAACCAAAAATGTTTATATCTCCTACATGTATTTATGTCTGTGTGGATGTGGTAGCAAGGTTGGTTTCGAGTTAGACAAGTAGTTTTATGTTGCCATTATATTGTGTTAGTAATTTGGTCGGAAAATTCAAAACTTTGGAAAATTAAAATTGTTTCAATAATTTATGTGTTAACTAAACCCAATGAAATTTTGCCTTTGATCATTTTTAGGCAGAATACGTTTTTTCAGCCACCATCAGATATAATTTTCACATTTTTAAACGGGTGATATGAAGTTACGTTTTATTAAAAATAAGTAAAAAAAAAAATTAGGGCGTTGTTTTTATTTTTATAACAGCCAGTAAGTAAATCTCTCTTCTGCCGCATTCATCGATGAAGCCCTGATATTATTGCGGTGTTATAATGAAATAGTCTAAATTGATTGGGTGCTTTGATTCGTTGATTCACCCGAATCCTGTATTAGGAGTAATTGCTAAGGTTTGAAGGATTCTTTGGATTTTACTGAGGAAAATTATGAGATGCCTATCAACCTTTTATAATATCGATTCATAATATTCATAAATTGTAGTTTAACATCAAGGCTTTGGAGAAGCCTTGTCCACGTCGTTTAATGACATTCCTTGCAAGTTTTAATTCCCATTTGCGTTTTTCAAACTCTAAATCGACCCATGGCACAAAGGGATGATTTAATTTTGTTCTTGCTATCTACCAAATTGGGCAGTGAAACAAAAAAGAAATGGTGTGATGTGTGAAGCTGCTCCCCTCCAATCTAGACATGGACCTTCACAGCTGTTGTGGATGGGCTTTATTAGATTCCGGATCCCAACTCAACTTTATGACCCAATTGTTTGCTTCAAAATTTTGACTTCCAATAGAAATTATGTTTGCAGAAGTTAGTGGAATTAGCAATTCATCTATACAATCCTCATCGAGTGGATAGATACAGCTTCAATTATTACGAACTACACTACTGAAATTGAGGTACTTGTGCTTCCATCAATCAGGAATACTCGTATTTCTCCATCAATGTCGATAAACACGAATGGCTGGTCAATACCAGCCAACCAACGATTGGTTGATCGACCTGTCGCTTCGGGTCGAAAGTGGGTAAAGTGAAGTCAGGCGATAACTTGCTGTTTCTTCAAAATAATGTTCTGGATACTATCCAATCTGCGCATGTTTTGTGCAACTTTTTAGCTTCCTTCAATAACGATATCGCAAAGTTTACTCGAAACAATTTAACATTTTAACTCGAACACGTTTATCACAACAGATTATCCATGTGTGAACCAATTTATTGAGTGATTCACCCGAAATGAAGCTGGTCGATTTATTGTTGGACTTCACTTTATTCGAGCACCCAACATTTTTTACAGGCATCCGCCGTTTCTACAATTTGGAGAAACGGTTGTCTAAAAACAAATTACTTCATCTTTCCTACAAACCGTTCATCGATGAGTATTTAGCAGTTGCATATGGAACATGTACCAGATGATGAAATCCCAACATTTAACAATGACTACTCATTGAATGACAGATATACTTATGCACCACGAAGGCTCCAACTAACAGCTGATGTAAGTTAATTTATCGTTCTTCTACAGCTTCCGTGCTTAAAGTTGTCTTCTACAATGTTTACATATGATTGCGAAAATGGTGTATCAATTATTCAGATATTATTGCTACTACACTTCAGAAACATCGTGAAGCAGACTTTCTAAATTAACCAAACGAATTTTCATTTCCAATTGGGACGAAGCGTTTCCCATGAACTACTATACCTACTGGCAATCGTTCAGATCAAATTTGACTGATATTACGTTTGTCCCTGTAATCTACACCAGATCGGAGATGTACAAAACCAAACGGACGGTTCCTTGTGGAACTTTTGTACTTCAAGCCTAGGGTAGGATCACTACAAAAATCTACGTTACCACGCCTATAGAACTCTGTATGGCACTATTGCTGGTTCAATTGGTATCTCAAGTTCGGGCTCCTGCATATTTTCCAATCAGTGATGTCAATTATTAGATAGACTCAACTAGTGTGCTCCATTGGCTGATTTCTTCTCCAAAACACCACAAACCTTTGTTGCTAACAGAATTTCAAATATTCTACATACAACTGCTGACGAACCCTCAACCTTGGTATCATCTTGAATCAAACAATATCTGTCGTGAGATGACGCCTGCTGTTACAATCCATGCTTACTACAAAGGTGCCACGTGTCGAACTAGAATGTAGCGAGTCAAAAAATCTACGACTTTGATGGTTGTATCTCCCATAAGGACGACAGTATTTTTACAAATATGAAATTAATTATCGTCGAATGACCAGAGTAGAGTGATGGCATAAGCTGCCAGATTCTTGCACAACAATCTCTTAACCTATGGTCAACAACGACTATGTTGAAGGATTGTTAATGTCTATCCACTTTGTTCAATCTGAATGCTTTTCGGAGGTAAAAAACTGTGGTCTCATTCGGATCGGTGTGAAATTGCAGTTCTCATCAATTCCATATCCACTACAAAGCATCCTCTTCTTTTCCGCCTCCCCATCCGTTTACCAAAACTTTGCTTCAGAAAGTATCTTCATCACAGGCTCTATTGGCTGCTGTTCGTGAGCGGTTTGGGCATATCAATGGTCGCAAATTTATCAAACATTGGAATTGGCCAAATTAGGGTTGTTAAGGATGATATAATCTTTCTCCCATAAAGTGGCAAATGAGACAGATTGTTGCGACCAACCCTGGGGTGAATGGGTAAGGTCGCGTGGTAAGCGTTAAAACTGAGACTGGGATTTATCAATAATATATCGTTATATCTAGGTATTGAATTGGATGAGAGAGAGTTCAAGACAGGGAGAATGAACATGCAAAAAATCAACACAATAAAAAATACAAAATTGAAAATTAAAGTAAAATAACTTCAGCAACGTGTTTGTTCTTGTGTGTTCATCGATTGATTTGGTGGAGGCAAAAACGCTGGCTGTTGCAAACATTCTAACTTAAACAATTAATGTTCAACAATTGCTCTATTTGTTGTCCGATCCCCAATTCAGATCAGATCGATTTTTCATTGGAAATAACCACAAGTTGATATAATTTTGGGTTTGGATCAAAAAAAAATAAATAACGAATATATTTAAGACATAAAAAAATGAAATAATAAATTAAAAAATTATAACAACGCCCTAATTTTTTTTTCATTTTTTCTATATCACTGTTTGATACTTGACTTTTTGTTTTCAATGATTTTTGTGCTGATAATTTTTTGTCCATTGTATATTTCAACTGCAGATGTCAGCGTGTACCTAGCCTATTCTAAATATGATTTTAAAAAATTATTTTGTAAAATTTCTAATTCTTTCTGTTTGATAGAACCACTCCAGATGGAATTCAAGTATGTGCGTCTAGAATAAAGAAAAGGGTAATGATTTTTCAAAGCGGCGTCAATAGATAAGCTTGAAAGGTCTACTACATTTCAGCTGAAAGAGGTATATGCTTACTATTTTCAATTCATTTTGTATTTAATTTCGTATGATTTATATTGAGTTTAATTTCGACATGTTATTGTTTTTTAACTATTTAAAAATAAATAAAAATAAATTATTTTCATTAATTAAAGCAACAGCAAAAATTAAAATTTAAGAATCAAAAATAACATTTTAAACTGATACAAAAATTGAATGTTTAAGTATTTTCTGTTTTGCATTTATTGAAAGCAATGCATTTGATTAATGAAGTAATATCCAACTTTTATAAAACTGCGAGCTACTTTGACTTTTCCAATGCAGTTGACGGGCTCCTACCGCATAACTAATTTAAACATTTACTTTATTTAAAAATTTAAGATTTAAAAATACAAATAATACGAAATAGACAAACCCATACCATCTGAGCGGATTTGTATTTAACGGCAATCAAAAAAAATATAAGCACTGGCGTAGTAGTGGCCAATATAGTCTTTGATGCTATGAATAATAAACGCCCTACAAAAGCTTGAACATGCGCTTTTTCTTCGATTTTAATTTCTATTGGAAAGTTCGCAAAGGCGACACATTTATTTATGTATTAACCAAAAAATGCAGCGCTTACATAGTGACCGTCAACTGGCTGCTCCCAAACTTAATCATTTAACTCCTGCTAAAGATAAAACATCCGACTTGTTCTTTCATTTATTTACATTGAAAAGATCGGATGACAGCTTATGTAGTTGAAGATGGAATTGCAAAAAAAATTTCAGCGCTGACCAATAGGATCCTTAACTCAATCGCTAAGAGAAAACACTCGTCTCTTCACCGGCTTAGCCAACAGATTTTTTTTTAATAGAACAGAATTTTACATATCGTTGTCAAAAAGTATAGGATGAGTATTTTTGTACCAACAGTTTCTATTATAGTTAACTGTATTAATGTAAAAATCCTGGGGTGAACCAACTGTATAAATTATATATTTTTAAAAGTGTTGTTGGAGATAATATAAAAATTTTCTCGAATGAAAGTGTGTCCATGTTAGTAGAATGGTTTTAATAATGTCAAGAGCGTCAATAAGACCATTGCGGAAATGGGTCCATATAATGTTTTCAAAATGAATGTGCTTTTCTTTTGAAAATTAGTATATAATAAGCGCCCTTCAACAACTATGGGGCTACCAATAGCTCGGGAGCTACCGGTTAAATTGTTCAAAATCAATAAATTTAAGAAAATTTAGATTTCAAAAAATTAAATTTAAGAATCAGATATAACGTTTTAACACATTTGGTTTTTAAACTGTTTAAAATTTAAAAATTTAATAAATTTATGTTTTGTATTTTCATTATTGAAAGCAATATTTAAAGTTTAACAAAAAAATAATAATTTTTTTTAAACTGTTTATTAAAAATTTAAAAGTTAAATAAATTTTGAAATTTGTAAACATTTAAATGTTTTCATTAAAAAAAATCATCGATGCTCTGCGAATTTCATCGCTATTTATTCAATGTTTCTGGCCCAACCCTTATCCACATTTTTTAAAGGTGCAGTCCGTATGATAGGCTTTTTAAGTTTTTTATTTAGTTCTCTGATGTTTTGATTTCTGAAGTGCTTTTTCGTACAGTGTGCTGAATGTTTATTTATTAGTCGTATAGGAAAATCCTTTAGAACCGAATTGTTGAAAACCCTTTAGAACCGAACATATCGTTGTCAAAAAGTATGGGATGAGTATTTTTGTACCAACAGTTTCTATTATAGATGGCGAAAAGTTCCTTTTTTCTCTATGGAAATTATTTTCCTTAACCTTGGTTTTGATTTCTGAAGTGCGCTTTTCCGTACAATGTGCTGAATGTTTATTTATTAAATGTTCTAGTTGCTCTGCCGCTTTTAAAGGACCATCTAAAAGTATATTCTTTTCCAAGATTTTTTTAAAACACACGACTGTTCATGAATTAACTTAGAATGATAATTATTAATTTTCTGGTGGGTGTCATCAGAGTTCATATCAAAGCAGTATTAAATGTGGATCTTCTAAGGATCAGGCCAAATGGTTGGTTTCCATGCAAATAGTGGTTCACATTTGTGTTACTACATTGCATTAAACAATTCTTTTCCTTCCTTGGTTGTTAATCTAAAACTCCATTAAGTATGTTTTGCATTGCAGTCCCCACCTATAATGAATTGCTTTCTAACATATTTGAATAACTCAATTTATTGATTTTTCTTAATAGCGTGTTTTGGTGGACTTAGTTTTTGTTTGTGATTCTTGTTTGTATTTCTTCTGTTGCATACCCTGATTCTTTATTGCGAGATATATATCGTTAAACTATAACTGCTCTCCCACCTTTAACCGAATTTTCAGGGTGAATAGTGTGGTAAACTATGTAGCCTCTGAACTTAATGTAAGATTGTCTCGTGAAATGAGTTTCTTCGATGAAGGAGCCAATCTTATTTATATCTAGAACTGCTTGTAATTCTTGTTGATGTTGATGCAGTCCATTTGAATTGCATAACATAGTTTTTAGGCTGTTAAACATTTAACTTTGATTTAGAGACAGGTTTTTTATTACTGTTCTCTAATTTTTCAAATAATTTGTTAAAGGAAAGGATTGAATCTTTTATATTTGTCTGTTACGTGAGTTTACACTTTATGGTTGAATTAAACTGCCTGACGCTTCATTAGTAGACCCATTTCCGTCCACTACCAGAAACCGTTGATTTTTTTTACGTTCTGTTTACATGGGACATGTAATACCCCTCCTTATTAAAAATCCGGTAAACAAAAAATGTTTGCGTTAACATATTTCAAATATTGTACAAACATAATTCATTTTTCATGGTAAAGAGCGAAGCATTTAGTATGCAAGTGTACGTTACATTTAAAACAAATAAACATGTATGTTTATGGCATAGCTTGCAACGTCTTGCTTTGATCTCCGGATCTTTGGCGATGATGTGCTCCCCAGAGATATGCGGCAGATTTCGAGGTCGCTTTGCACAACCAGCGTCTGTGTCGCTAGCTTCTCCTTCCGGGGCTGACTCCGAAGTAAGAAGTAATTTTTCGGTCACATGAACTCTAAAATCTTTTTGAGACATGTCCTTTACTTTTAGTTCGTTGGAAATGATGCAATGTAATTTCCAAGCATTGACAACCGCGCTATTTAGTCCACTAAGCCAAAGTGGCCACCACCATTTTTTACCACGAATTGATACCCGGTAATTGGAAACAGCATTGTCGTGTAAATCTACACCACCCATCCACTTGTTGTAGTTGGAAATTACTTTCGCTTGAGGAATCGTTTGATATTTCTTTTGTTGGCGATCGTAACGACGGGCGTTGACCATCGGATGAACGCCATCATGATTAGTGCACATTGTCACTTCTTTATTGTCGCTCCAACGGACAATAAGGATCTGGTTCTTTGAGTCAAAAACATAATCCGTGGAACCCTTCGGTAGACCCTTCCCAGTTTTCAAAACTGCCCCCTTAATCGATTTGCTCGAACTGTGCCTGTTGCAAAAATATTTCGTTCTGACAGAAGGCACATTAAATAGTACGATGTGAAGAAATTATCGAAGTAAATCTCATGCCTGGTTGGGTAGGGCACTACATTAAGTAGCCGTAACACTATGTCGGCTCCTAGACCAATTTGTTTATTGTGCATACCCGCTGCTCCAGTATATGGTATAAAATTGTAGAGGTACCCTTCGGATGAACATAAGCACCATAACTTAAACCCAAATCTAATTGGCTTGCCTCGAATATACACTTTACACGAGTGTCGCCCAAAATATGGCACAATTTGTTCATCTATTGACTTGATTGAATTTTGGGCTAAACACGCTGTACTGCATAAACTTTTTGTTTATTAGATCGAACAATGGTACTGTAACTTTCGCGAATTTGTCGGTCACGTTCAAGTTCTTGTTGTCACATAGATGAAAATTTCGTTTTATTGCTTTAAATTTTGACCAAGACATCGATTGTTTAACAATTGGTACGCCAACGACGGATTGCTCGGCAAGTGAGCACACGCTCTGAACATTGCAATCATTTCCATATCTAATCGTTTCTGTATATAAATGGTTGAACACTTCATTATCAAAAAATTGCTCGAACAATTCAAATGGGCTCAAATGATCCAACTTCGCGGCCAAATCTTTTACCATTGCTTCTTGAGGCACATGATTTGGTGTCCTATCGTATTTTATGCTACGTGTCGACCGTTTCCATTGTGGATTTCCAAACTTCTCAAGAGGTTTGAATGTTACGCCAGCGTCGAATGAAGATGGATCTGCGGATAGACTAGCAGACGGCTGGTCAGTAGATGACAAATTAGCTTCAGCATCGGGCACTGCAAAATCCTCTGTTTTTTAGCTAAACTCAATTTCAACATAACCAGTCACCTCTTGCAATGCACAAGGATCTTCTCAACAGACGACTTTTGAAATTTCTTCATCGCTGTCACCCCACCCATCGATTATGTCCTCAATCTCTTTCATACTTAGGTAACGTCGCCGAGCCATTTGAATATTGTTTGATTTTATACAATTATAATTTATAACAATATAATATAAACTGACCTATTAATTTGATCAGAATAAACACATAATATAATAATTAACATACCTTATTCACCCCTGATAAAACACAAATTATAGAAATTAAATTATTTTGGTAACACTTAACTCAATTTATTTTATTCAAATCAACTGTGTAGAATTACATGAATACGAAAAAAAATTAATTTTTTTTTGTCGATTACTGGCTGTTGGTCGTTTTTTCGACAACCAATATTTGTGTTTAATTTGGGGTTTCCCTTTATGTACGAATAAATTATTTATTTTGTTTTACCTTTATTTAGACTTTCGTTGTTCAATACCAACGAATATTTACAATAATTTTAATTTTTTATTTGTATTTTTGGAGCATTTAATAATACCTTAAAAAAGTTATTATTTTTTAATTGATAGGGTGACATGAAAGGAATGCAATTTTCATTTTTCTTTTGGATTTATAATGACAAATGGTTAAACTTAGTTTTAGTAAAAAAAATCCCAAAAGTTAGTTTTAGATATTTAAAAAAACAAATTCAAAGTTGCTGGTCGAAAAATCAACCACCAGACGAAAATGGGTTAATATTATGAACGACTTCAATGTTGGTTGTTCGTCGATTCATAATATTTGTTTTCATCATGTTTAATTTTTTGTAATTCTTTGTGTACCATATATGCAACCAACCTATGTACTTGCTGAGTGGCCTTCTCCGCAGTGTACACATTTAGTCGCTTTACTTTCTCGTTTCAATGATTCATCTGTTAAGTGCTCTCCAGCACATTTTAAGCATCTAGGTTGTTTAGAACAAAATCGTTGTGTTTGTCCATAAGCTGGATATATTTGCACCGAGGTATCAGTTTAGAATTTTCTAATGGTTGAACTTCTGTTTTACAACCCAATGTATTTTTGGTTTCAAAGATTCTGTTTTATTATCTTGATCTGTCTCGAATGCTAACATTAACATATTAAGTGGCATTTTTGTTTTCCTGTTCAGTTTATTAACTGAACCAGAGATTTTGAATCCTCTTTGTTTAATGTGTATTGTTTGTTTATCTTCATTTAAATTAACCCTCACCTAATATTTAAGTTACTTTTCTATATTTGTCTCCGTTTTTAACGTTTAATTTGATTGAGTCGCATCGATGAATCGATGTTGCCAATATTACAAAATTTCTTCATAGGGTATTATCCTTTCAAAAACTATTGGAGGTGGAGCAGATTGCTTTCTAATTTTTAATCATCTTTAGTGTTCTGCTGCTTCTATACTTAATTCCTCCTCATCGGTAAATTAAATCTTTAGTTCATCTTGTATTTATTTTTCATTTCTCTTTCCATTCTCCATATTGTTTTGATTTTTTGTATATTAAGCACTCTCCGTGTTAGCATGTGGATTTATTGTTGTATTTAGCTGACTGATTAATTCACTCGTGTGAGCCTTTCCATATTCCCTACCATGCGATTCTCAGACCAGGGTCATTTTTGTTTTGAGAGCTTGTATGTACCGGTGCATTTATTTGTTGATTTAACTGAACATAGCGTAAGGTATTTTGTTATAAATCTAAGCTAAACAGAATTCTGGGCCTTTTGAGATCTTTTGGTTCTGCTGCCTCCGTAGAGGGAGGAGTAACCAGTTCACTGACTAGTATAAAACATGGGATACTACTTCATTTTGTATACTCATTGTATGACAGGTCTTGTTGACAGGTAGTGTTATCCAGTGAGTTTTCCCCTATCCGCCACCTGGAGATCACGGCCAATGTGGGTTACAATTTCCCCTCACGGGAAATAGTATCTTAAATAAACCTCTGTATTTTATACAAAATTCATATATTTTAAGTAATCGGATACGAGAAATATCCGATTTTGTTTTATTTCAAAAATACAATAATTTTGGTCTGCTGTTATATATGCTAGCAACGTGCAATGATAATATTGGTGTTACTACCATGGACATTTAATTGCAGTTGTGTACCTAAAATGCCGTGTATATCCATAAATCCTTTCACATAAATGCTTTGTCGGTAAAAATTTGAACCTAAGTGGCATGTGCTTTTGGAAACCACTTCATTTAAATGATATTAAATAAATTAATTTTCTCCTCAACGTCAACTGCGAAAACCTAATGCATGGTGTATATGTATATAGGCTCCATGAGCCAAATACCTTCGATTTGTATGAGATTTCGATACAGTTACTACGCATTTCTATAGCCTCAATAGTGCGATGCTATATTATAATTGCGAATTGATAAAAATAAACCCCAAGTCGATTTAAATGCGGGTTCACAAAATAAACCAGTTTCACAAACGTACGATGTCACAGAAAATTCTATACAGTGGGATAACTTTTTATTCTATAGTATTGCGCCTGATAATTATTATTAATCTGCTTCGTAAATTTCATTTCTGAGCTAACCTGACACACATGATTTCGTTTTGCCAAACATTTTTTTATATTGGCTTTATAGATCGTTAAATTTGTTAAATTTTTAAAGATCATCAGATTCATGATATTGTCAAAATATTACTCATTAATTGGCCATCATGTTCAAGGTAAGTCAGATCGTTAAAATTGACAAAATTATATGTCAAATACTTTGTGCAAGATGATCTTGATTATATAGTCATAAAAGCTGTAATTTGATCTGTGTTGATTTTTTAAAAATTAAACGATAATAACAACTGTAAATTTCGATTTAGCAACATTACTTTCCAAATTATTAACGTTTTAATATACGAAAAACCCCGTAATTCTCTAAATTATAAAAAATTACATATTAGACGCAACTTAAACAGTAATTAGAACTGAAAGTACTTTATTTAAGTTATCTGAACGTGAATTGAAACTAAGAACAAAACGTAGTAAGAGTGGTACATGATCAGAGGTATTTGAATTGCTCTCATTAAACACAAAACAGAAATTTGTTAAATTTTTAACTTTTTTATAACAGTGTAAAATGTTAATTAGATTCTAATTGATTTTAATTTTAACAATTATTGCTTTAATTAATGAGAATGATTAATTAATAAAATAAATTGCTCTTATTAAAATGCAAATCAAAAATTTGATTAATTTTTTTAAATAAATTTGGTAATTATTTTATTTAAATTTCTGCAATTATTAATTTTAAGAGTGTAATCATATATTTCTAATTAATTATTAGTAATTAATCAAATGTATTACTGAAAATACAAAAGCAAAATCTGTTTAATTTTAAATAATTTTATTATTTGGTTTATCCTGTTTAACACTTGGACGAGTTTATAACATAAGATGGTTTGTGTATTCGTCATCGATAAGCCTAACACATCGTGGAAGTTCTGTAGTATTTCAGCATACTACATGGTTAAAGTCAAGCTTACCTGAGCTATACGTACTGCTGAGGTAAAAGGAAATTGATATCACTGACTTTGTAAGAATTTCAAATTTCTGAAAGAAAATAGTGTTATTTTCATGTGTATAGTGTTGTCCGAGCTTTTGTCGAAGTTGAGAAAAAATATCTCTGATTTGTCAAATAAAAAATTAATTTAAATTTGACATCTGGTGAAATTCAAAAACAAAAATATATTTCAGTAATTAGATTTTTTAAAACTATTTTTAGAAGTTCATCCTATTTTTAAACGCACCCTTGAAGTTATCCCAGGATTTTTTTAAAATACCTCAGACAACAGAAGCATAAATAATCCATCCCAGACTTATACATATCAAATTTATATAGTTGTTTCATCCCAGGGATTTTTACATTTATACTATCCCAGACGTCTCCATAAAAATATGTATGTATACAGTTGGTACCAAAATACTCATTCCAGAATTTTTAATATGTAAAATTGAATTGGTGGAAAATAAATTCTTATGTGCAGGTCTTTTAAAGGACGGCTATTTTCTCTTTGCGATTTGGTTAAAGATCCTGTTAGCAACCATTACGCCAGCTTTAATAGTTTTGAGACCGTTGCAATTTCCGCAATATAAATAAATGTGGCACCGCTGACAACTTTTCAAAGTAAAGTAAAATCGAAAAAAAATCGTACTACCAAGTTTTTGTAGAGTCGGCCTTTTTCTCATATCGATTGAGTTTGGGACCTTGTTGGCCACCACTGTGCCAGCGTTGATATTTTTTTGATCGTTGGAATCTCCTTTGCCAACATTTCTTAGAAAGCTTAGTTAGGTTGGCTTTTTTCTCATATCGATTGAGTTTGATACCTTGTTGGCCACCACTGTGCCAGCCTTGATATTTTTTTGATAGTTTGAATTTCCGCAATATAAAAAAATGTAACGACTTTGCCAAATTTCAAGCAAAATCGAAAAAAAATTGTATGCCCAAGCTGGAATCAGCTTTTTTCTCATATCGATCGAGTTTAAGACCTTGCTGGCCACCGTTGTGCCAGCGTTGATATTGTTTTAACCGGTCGAATTTCCACAATATAAATAAATGTGGCGCCTTTGCCAATTTTTCTAAGAAAGCTTCAACCGATAAAAACGTTTGGCCAACAAAAAAATATCAACGCTGGCATAGTGGTGGCCAACAAGGTCTCAAACTCAATCGATATGAGAAAAAAGCCGGCCCTATAAAAGTTTGGCTCAAAATTATTAACGCTGGCGTAAAGGTTGCTAACAGGATCCTTAACCAAATCGCAAAGAGAAAATAGCCGTCCTTTAAGAGACATGCACATATAAGAATTTATTTTCCACCAAATCAATTTTACATATTAAAAAGTGTGGGATGAGTATTTTGGTACCAACTGTATACATACATATTTTTTTGGAGACGAAAAAGTCTGGGATAGTATAAATGTAAAAAATCCTGGGATGAAACAACTATATACGAAATTTTTATATGTATAAGTCTGGGATGGATTATTTAAGCTTGTGTTGTCAGAGGTATTTTTAAAAAATCCTGGGATAACTTCAAGGGGCCATTTTTATTGTGCTTTTGCAATAAAATAGTAATTTTTAGTTTCTTAACCGTCAACATTGTTTTCGCTATTGTAAATAATTGTGGTTTATGTTCTGTATTAATTTTTGTATGTTAATTTATCGTTTCCCGTCGTTCTGATGACCGAATTCTCTGTTGGAACTGGGTAAAAGTAAAAGTTCATGCTTTCACCACACACTGCTTTCCATATAAAAACTATGAAAATTCGTATCAATTAAATTATGCTTACTCATCAAAGTTCTCTTCTTTGCGTCATTGATCTTTATCCTTTACCTTCATAACAATTCGGTACGTCTGAATATGTAAGATCATTAATTCCTCTTTTGCGAATACTAAATATTGTAAACGATGTGTCGTCATCAAGAAAAGTTGTATAATAAATATTTCCAAAATTCCAAAAGTCACTAAGTATTATGCCATAGTCGTCTGGCTCGTTACGTAATTCCGCTCGTTATTTTCGTTAATTTTTTAACATAACTTTAAAAGACTGTAGGATTAGCGTATGGTTACAATGATATGCAATGTATTGAGGCTTACCTTTACCGCAATTGTGTGTTGTTATAATAAATGTGTAAATTGACGTTTATAAAAACAAATGGATGATCGCAAATATCGCGTGAGCAAACATTACTGTAGATCAAATGTAAATATACTTTACAACTATAGTTGAGATTGTAGCTATACCAGATTTTTTACTATCATAAGCTTGTTCTGCAATTTGTTGATGATCTATTGACTCTTTTATTAGGTTTTGCAACTCTACGCCTTTGGCTGACGAAATCTTTACTTTAAGTGAATCACGCTTGGTAGACGTATCTTTTTGTGGCTTTTTGAATTGTAATCCAAGTGTTTGCAATATTTAGATAAAAAACAGGTTGCATCGTCTCTTGCACATACCATATTTTGGACAAACTTAAATCAGATTAAACTCTGATCTTAAGTACAGATTAGAAGTATGTCTGCGGCTGTAATGGCTTTGCGCCCAGCCTAGTTGATTCAATTTCTACAAATTCATTCTAGAAACTATCATCAATTTATTTACTTTTAATAGCTAGTGAAATGGGGAAAAAGAGATAGTGTGCACTTTTTTTCTAACAGGCTACCTAATTGAAAAATGCAAAATAGCCAGGATGTCGTCCTTTTACACAAAAAAATACAAAATTTATATTTTATGCCTTATTGTGTACTGCACTGAGATTTAGCACAAAAGACATGAAGCTAGTTTGCGTATCTATTTCTTCAAATGAATTAGCAAACTATCTTTGTTATTGACGATATTGCTTCATCTACTGCGATCTCAGGCAATTAGTATAAATGTATTTACTATCACATTCATTCCACGTCTTCCGGAATTTCCTAGGGGAATGCCCTAACAGGCACGCCGGCAGATAGGTGGGAAATAAAATACCATCCGTGGACAGAAACTGATAGGGGAAGGCTACCCCGAATAAGAAACCAAGAATGTATGAGGAAAATGAAAACTCGTTTACGGCGCAAAGAGTTATTACCTAGTGCCGGCGGCTTCGGGGAATGAGCAAGCGGGCTCCCAGCCTTCGTTATCCGCAGTACTTCAGTAGTGGCAAACTTGGCTACTGATGTGTTGTACTGACAAGTCCCTGTCAAAACACACAACGAAACCATTCCAAAAAATTACTAGGTTTCCTCAATCGCCTTCGACGTTCCGTCCAAGGTCTGTAGGCAATGAAATGTCTGATTCACTATCGGAGCCTGATCCTCTTACTCGAATGGGTGATAAAATTGATCGCCTAGGCGAGTACATCAGAGGAAGGAATAACGTGCACCATGAAATAAAGAAACTGACATGCACAAAAAGGTGGAAATAAGGACGAGAATCATACAACAATTGCGAAATTGGCTGAGCAAATAACTGTGTGCTGTAAGACCCAAACTTCCCCAACCATAACTAACCAGAGAAATAATAAGGAGGAAACTGTCCTGCTGGATAATGAAATGACGACCGCAACCAATAGCAAAAGGAGGAGTACGAAACAAGACTCACCCAGTGACCATGCCCAAAAGAAAGGGAAGCAGAGAGCTGGCGACTCTCAGTCCTGGGATCTACGAGCCTAAATCTGAACCCAGGCATAGACGAACCCATGAAACCTGATAATGTAAAGGACCCTGGCTGGCAGGTGGGGGGGGGGGGGGGAAAAGATTGAACCACGTGAAAGAATTTCGCGTCATCGTCCTGATGCTATTAAAATAACCCAAACTGGTAATGTCGTATGCAGAGATGCTTAAAAAAATTAAAGGGGACCCAAATCTTAATGACCTCTCTGATAAGGTGGCTCGGATTCATAGAACCGAAAAAGGCGGTCTTCTTCTAGAGTTAGAGAAAGATCCAAACACTTACGTAGATTCACGAGGTTGTAGTCGATATCAAAGATTTTGATGTGGCCACAACAAAGGAAGAATGTATCAAGTTACTGTGAGCTGCTTATAGAGGCACCCAAACAGCAGTGGCGGCTGTACCAACCTCGACAGCCAAAGTGACTGATCTGTAGTATACGTGAAAACCCGTTACCCTTAAGGTGTTTTAAATGCTGGTAGTATGGACATATGGCCAAGTCATGTAAAAGTAATGTTGATCGTTCTTTCCTCTGGTGCAAAGGCGGAGGAAATGGTCACAAAGTATAAGAATTCAAGGAAGAAGCGAGTTGTATGCTTTGCCAGCGAAGGACGAACCATAATCACATAGCAGGGAGTGTCTGGTGCACGGCCTACATGTTTGCACTTAGAAGAGCACGTCAACAATGAAGTTTGTCCACCTCAACCAAAACCACTGTGAAGTTGTACAGGAAGTACTAGTCCAAACTATGCATGAAACAAGAGTAGATGTCGCCTTTTTGTGCAAACAGCACAAAAATATGAAGTGATGTAAGTGGGCAACTGATCAAACTTGTAAAGCTGCCATATGGACCTGTAGCAGACGGACCCTGCAGGAGAACAGTAGTAATCCCACCGCAGGATTCGTACGAGCAGATGTTGATAGCTTACATATCTATAGCTTTATGCACCACCTAGCACTACAATTGAGGAGTTTGAATACTTCCTCGACCAACTGGTCGCCGATGCCTGAACGCGAAGTTACCAATGCTGGTGGTTTCAATGCCTGTGCACCTGAATCGTGCAGCAAAGAAATGAATAGACGAGGAACAACACTGCTCGAGGCATTTTCTTCCATAGAGTTGTGTTGTTCAACACAAGGTGGCTCCTCCTCCGTAATTGACCTTGCATTCGGTAACAGCTGCCTGATGAGAGTGTTGACCAAATGGGAAGTTAGTTAGCACTATTTGCATAGTGACCACCAAGCCATACTCTTCGAAATAAAACTGGCAATCGAAAAAAACATATAAGGAAATTGGCAGGCTGAAAGGCAAATAATTATAAAAAGGTGGTTGATGTCATGTGGGCTTGTAATTGCAGATCGTAAAGCCGAAGCAGTTTTAGTTACCAGAAAGAAACCGTAACAATTGATGTAGGTAGAATCTTAACCGACTCACAGCCTTCATTACGATATTTGGGTGTGGTAATAGATGCGCGTTTAAACTTTAAAGACCATCTAAGGACAGTGAGCAGGAAAGCTGCCAGTGTATCTGCAGTTCTCTCCCGTATCATGCCGGAGGGTCTGGAGCCTCCATCATTCTCTATGGATCGCCTTTATTGGGTGATGCGAAGGACTTCGAAACATATAGACGCGAATTGGTATCTGTGTACCTCCTAAGTGCTCTAAGAGTGGCTTCCGCACAGTATATCTACTGACGCGGCACCCGCTATTGTGGGGATGATCCCAATCGAACTACTTGCGAAAAACAGGAAGAAATGGTACCCCAATCGTGTACAACCAGGAAGCACAGTACTAGAAAGCGCTTCAACGATAACAGAATGGCAAAGACGATGTGATTGCTCGGAGGGTCGCTGGACTTACCGTCTCATACCATCCATTGAAAAATGACTAAATAGGCAACACGTCGAAGTCAACCACCTCCTGACACAACTGTTACGTGGACTTGGTTGTTTGGTTCAAGCACACTGATACCTATGCAGGTTCAAGCACACTGATTCTCCAGATTGTCCTGCTTGCAGAGATACCACAAGAAGATGTGTGGGAGAACAAAGAGCCAAATGGTTAGTCACCTACTCACCTCTATGTGAAGTAATGTCCAACGATAGTTCCGCATGAAGAATTAGAAAGCGGTGGGTGTACGGTTTTTAGGTGGTAGGAATCCGCCACTGTTGCTATGGTGTTTGCCCCACCGATGCATCGTCTTCCGAAAATTTTCCACACTTTTCCCAACCCCAAAAAGAAAAAAACAAAAATATCCTTTAACCTAAAAAATCATTAAAACATTGCTCTAACGCAATTCATATTCCACCGGGTGGAACAATCTGTAAGACAAATACGATTTCTATCCCAAGGTGTTCGGTATTTTATCAATTGATCCTTCTATACGCATGAAATAGCTTTGTTTTCAGCTCTTTAAGCAGAGTGAGACACTTAAAGTAATTGCAATTCGAAAACGAGCAAACTTTTGGAAGATGTTTCTATCCGAGTTCTGTAATAATTTTGACATTGTTTACATAAAATGTAAAGTGAACAGTATGAAATCGTCAGGTTTGGCTCGAATGTGTTGACGATGGGAAATTATGTTTGGCGCAAATTATTACTGTACCTATAATAATAACAGATAAGTGGATTTGTAGACGGAAGAAGCGAGAATGGTGGAAGGCCGAGGTTCTAAAAGTACAACAACTCAGCAATGAGCGCAGTTCGCGTAATTTCTTTAAAGGAATTACTGGACTGCACCATACTTTCAGGCCTACGTCAACCGCCATTCGGGAGCGGGATGGAAACCTCTGTGTCAACATCGACGCAGTACTTGAGTGGACACTTTACTGACCTGCTTGATGTCCATCATGCGTCACAGACTGTTGTTGAGCCACCTCTAATACAGACTGCGGAGATTTGCACTGAGGAGCCATCCCATGAGGAATTCACTAAAGTCATGCAGAGATTGAAACGAAACCGTGCACCTGGAGTGGACTGCATTAATTCGGAGCTCTTGATATTCGGAGGGGATACTTTGTTGAACTGTCTTTTCGACCTTATTCGATTAGTATGGCGAACCAAAGTTATGCCTGACGAATGGAAAGTGGCCGCGATATGCCCCATCTTCAAGAAGGGAGACCGCTTGAAGTGTGAGAATTATCGCCGTATAGCTCTCCTTTGCACAGCGTACAAGTTACTGTCATACATTGTATTGGATAGAATCACTCCTCTAGCGGAGGGTTTCGTTGGTGACTATATCAAGGAGGATTTCGTCCGAATCGATCAGTCACCGATCAGGTCTTTTCGCTGCGGATGATTCTATCTAAATATTATGAGACATCCATCCCCGTACATCAGGTGTTCCTGGATTTTCGGCAGGCCTATGTCTCGCTCATTCGAGAGAGTTTATGGCCTGCCCTGGAATACCTAGGAATGCCAACAAAACTGGTACGACTATGTAGGATGACAGTGACGCAGTCCCAATGCTGTGTTAAAGTTGAGAACAGGCTATCGACAAGTTTTGTAGTTAACTCGGGTGTTCGGCAGGGAGATGCTCTGTCCCCGATACTCTTTAATCTCATGTTGGAGCACATCTTTCGTAAAACTGAAACACCGCAGCGTAACATCTTGTATCGCCAGTCCAATCAGGTGCTTGCATATGCAGATGACATATGCGTGATTGGACTGAATAGCAACGGAGTGAAAGAAATACTTGATCCGCTTGTAGAGTTTTCAGCTTCAGTTGGACTTCAGATCAATGAGTCCAAAACGAAATACCTGATCTCTGGTTTTAGGGACAATGGCACACCAGATTTTAGTAGTGGCCACCACACGTTTGAGGGAGTGAGGAGGTTCAAATATTTGGGTTCTCTTATCACTCACGATAACAGTGTGGGTGAGGATATTAAAGTGCGGCTGGCAGCTGGCAGTCGTTCTTTGTATCCTCTAAGGCCACTGCTAAAATCTTAACACTTATCAAGTGCCGTGAAGCTGAAGCTTTACAAAGCGTTGATCAGGCCCGTTGTTATGTTTGGATGTGAAAGTTGGGCGCTGACGGATGAGTACGAGAGATGGCTCCTAACATTTGAGAGAAGAGTCATGCCGAAAGAGTCGAAATAGATGGTACCTACCGAGCTCTGTATAATATCGAGATCAGAGATCTGATGAAAATCCCCGATATTGTACATGAAATAAGATCTCAGCGAGTACGCTGGCTCGGGCACGTTCTGCGTGCTGATCCGGAACGAATTGTGCAGCGATCTCTGAAAGGAGAGCCACCATATGGTAGGCGCAGAGGTCGTTACAGGCGACGTTGGCTCCACGGTGTGGAGAACGACTTGGCCTCTTCAGATTGTCTTAGACAGTATGAAGACCATGCTCGGGATCGAAACCGCTGGAGCCGAATTGTTGACTCAGTAAGGGGCCAGTAATGGCCTTTAAAACTATTTAATTAATTATAATAATAACAAATGTCGGCTATACCATTTTCAGCTGTCGCATGTGCATTCGCGAACAATCTTCAGACATTCGTGTATTCTGCAGTTTGGAGTTGTTGTTTCGTGAAGATTGTTATAATTAGTAATGTTCATAAAAATCGAAAAAATTGGAAATTATGATAAAAAAATTAACTTACATTAAAATTAATTTGGAGATCTCTGACGGTAACACGAATTAAAGTTCAGGAAGGGTATGAGCTACTGAGTTATTAAATAATCAAATCGTTCAGATAAACAGAACTATGTCCGCTATACCTGCCAGACTGCTTGCTCTATGTCCAAGTTTTGACAAAATTTAATGAATGTGTTTTGATGGATGACGAAACGTGCGTGAAAGTGGATTTGAAACAGGTTAGCTAGCAGGTCAAAATATATATCTTGCCAAAAATAGTGACGTTGCGCTCCCAAAAGGTGTTTTTTTTAGAGGTTCACAACTTTGAGTTGGCAACACTGCTTTATTTCACCAATTTAACAGCTAATAGTTGCTTTTTGTTTAATTTGGTTTTACATTTCATTTTGGATAGACTTACATCAGACCACAGTTGCAAATTGTTGAAATTTTTTATCAAAGTTAATGGTTCTGTTCGTCAAACTTATCATACACTTCGTCCATTTTATGGCGGGAATACTCGTCCTTGAGAGCGGCTAATTCGAATAACAATAGATCGCGTTCGGACCACGTTTACTCTTAATGATAATGTACATCCCGTGAGATGCCAAACAGTTCGCACTGAAGAAGCTGTAGCCGATGTACAGGAAAGCATTGAAAAAGATCCAAATCACTCAATTCGTTGCCGTTCTCAGCAACTGGGGTTGTGTCCTTCCACTTTATGGAAGATTTTACGAAAGGGTCTTGGCTTAAAAAGCTTTCAAGATTCAGTTTGTGCAGGAATTAAAGCCAAAAGACCATCGTATGCGCCGCCAATTGGCTGAAGCATAAATTGATATTGATGTTGACTTTTCATTTAAAATTTTGTTCTCCGATGAAGCCCGTTTTTGATTGAATAAAAATTACTGTTTGGTGCGCTTTTTGGGCTGGCGGAGTCATTGGTCCAAATGTCTTCAAAAACGATTATGGTCAGAATGCTTCTGTCAATGGTGAGCGAAATTTTTTCGTACCTCGATTAGCTGGTATTAATCTTGCTGGCATGTGGTTCCAACAAGAAGGAACCACATGCCACACAGGGCGCGCTACAATTGATTTACTCAAAGAAACTGTTGATGAAAGAATAATTTCGCGTAATGGTCCAGTTAATTGGCCACCAAGATCGTGTGATTTAAACCCCATTGGATTATTTACTTTGGGGTTATGTAAAGTCACTTGTCTAAGTCGATAAACCAGAGACAACTGAACACCTGGAAATCAACATTCGAAGAGTTATTGGCGAAATGCGGCCGCAAATGCTGCGAAAAGTTTGTGAAAATTAGTGTTCCAGATTGCGCCTTGTACGCGCCTGCCGTGACGGCCACATGGCCGAAATCATTTTTAAACAATAATGTCATACAATTTTCTATCCAATAAAGCCCGTTTCATTGATATTCAAAATATTTTTCTTTGTTTTACTATGATTTAAACTTGTATAACTCTATAAAAAAACATCCTTACAAGCACTTCAACTTAAATAAATTTGCAACAAGAGGCAAGCGAATTACAGTTCTCGACTCATGGTCTTTGCCAGGTCTTTGTGACATTCACAAGAGTAGCGTCGCATATGTACATAAAAGAATAGCTACAGAAACATATTTTGATTATAATTCGTTAACACGATTCACCAGTAAAGAATGGTAATCGGTCGATTTATCGCAAATAATTTATCGTATGAAATTCATCACAACCAATTCAACGCGATAACAATTCATCCCAAGCAATTCATTGCGAATCGTGATGGCAATTCAGCGCGAAAATTAATTATTAAATTATTATCAAATTTGACATGTTGAATGGAAACTGGGCCACGGAACAAAGTTATTTCTTGACTATAGTCAATAATGTAATATATGATAAAACTCGACATGTTGGATATAAATGATATTTTAAAGGTATGGAAAACGACCAACGGAACTAGCCTAATCCTTGACCGATTATAATGAAACTCGACATGTTGGATGGAAATAGGGTTTTTAGTTAATTTTTGATTTGAACAAAGTGCGATTAAAAAATTTTTCAGTACAATTCTTGAATATGGCCAACTAGTATACAGCTATTTCACGACCGATTGTAACGAAACTTTATCTGTTCGATAGAAACAGAATTTAAAAATTAATTTTGAGATTATTCGATAACCGATTATGATATAATCTAATATGTTCGGTTGAAATGAAAATTCTAACATGATTATTGAGTGAAGTTTTGGAATATGAATTAGAATAGTTTTCGAATGTGGCTTTCACTGGTTAAGATTAAATGTCATCACTTATAACAGAATTGTCATTCGCTTAATGTAACAAAATATGTTCTCTTTATGAAAATATGTCCTTTGGGACAGATTTGCCTTCAATTGAAAACAAAAACAAAAAAATTTTTAAATTAAATTAAATTTACCTTAACTTAACTTTTACAGAAATAGCTTAGTTGTCGTTCGTTCCATTTTGTCATATTCCACAATATGATGGTTAGGTTAGGTTAGGTTAGGTGGCCGCTTTTTACAGCACACTTATCCATTGTGATACTACAATTTTATCACACACGCATTCATTCAAATCATTCACCCTCATTCAATTCACACAAGTACAGTGTACCACCTGCGCAATGCATAGCTCCATGTCACCCTGTCTAGTGACATGGAAGGTGGGTCGGCCCATGAATTCTAAATTCCAACGGTCATTATTGAAAAATCCCTTTTTGCATCCCGCGTTTGTTAGAATTCGAACCCGGTTCCTCCCGATCCAAACGTCGCAGCTTTAATCGCTGCGCTATTTGCTCGGTTCCACAATATGATAGAAACATAATTTTGTATTCCCCAAAATCGCATTTCCATTCAATATCTTGGAATTTATCTTAATCGATCAAGAAATAGCCTTATCCTCATATAGTAGTCCAAATATCAGAACATTATCGTGATAGACGACTACTGATTTGCTATTGTTTACCGTGTTTTGACATTGTAACGGCAAATAGCTTGTGATAAACCAGTCTGGAACCAAAGTTTTGGCCCGAATAAATGATATTAGAAGTTGACGAATCTCATGAGAAGCATTGAACAACATATGGTTGCCTTTATCCGTTATAACAAAATTTGAAATTTAGACCAATCCGAACGTCTAGTGCATAAACTTTCTTTAATTAAACCTTTTGATTGTTTACTTCAACATATGTTTCCAAAGTTATAGTACGGTATGTGGTTCCCGATTTAATTTGAACCTTTTCTTTAATTTCTTTAACGGCTTAACTGGATCGCACTTTTACAAAAGAGCTTCATATCGCTTAAATATGGTAAGTTGTTGACATTGATAAAAAATATTGCCAAGTAATCTACGTAATATTTTACGTGTCGAGAAGCGAGTAGATTACACGGCGTAATCTACCTCGTCCATCCCTGGTCATAACAACCTACGAATCTTTCATTCCCTCGAAAAGTATACAGATTTTCGATCAACCTATAGCGTTTGCTCATCATTCATTTCAGTTTCTCTCTATTTTATTAAACCAACCGACCTTGGAATTAAATTACAATACAAAAACCATGCAATTAAACTAATCGAGCCATTAATCAAATAATATCTACTAACTTAACAATAGCCTATTATAATTTGTCCAACCTATGCTGTTCACTCAGCAATAAACATAACATATTAAACAAAGTCATATTACACAAAGCTGTCAAATAAATTGACAACCAAATTAGACAAATTAAAATAACACAAAAAATAAATAAATATATATTCTAAAATACCAAACAAAACAAAACCAATTTAAGATATTTTGATTAGAAAACCAATTCAAATCAATAACAATAAAAGAAATTATCTCTAGATGCTGTGCTTGCTCTATACCAAATGGATGAGAAGATCAAATTACAAATCAGATTCATATATGAAATATTAATTTCTTAATTTATTTTCTCGTCGTCTTGTTATCAAACCAACCAACAAACATACCAAATCAACCTATAATAACTATATACATACATGTATACATATATTTATAACAACTCCTCACACCTACACCATAATCATAAAAAAAAACTTAAAAAAAAAACACAAAACCACAATAAAAATTTTATCGTTCATTCTAATCAAAAGAATTGTAATCGATATGTTATTTTTCTTATCTCGGTCGGTTTCTGTGGCTGCGTTGTTCTTATACTTACGAGTATACAACAACACCAACTTTATAGATTTTCTTGTTAACAAAATATATAAAAAATAAAAAGTTATGTAACTTTTTATGTTTGTATGTACGTCGCTTTTATGGAAATTAATTTTTCATAAATTTTCAGTCACACTTTCAATCGATTATTGAAAGATGTCTTCAACGACTTCTTTGTCATCTTCATATAAATACATATATACTTGGCGTTGTTCCCATACTCATCCATATATAATGTATCGATGTCTTATTGCCGTACTCTGCGCGTTCATTGTTGTAAAAAATCATTAGTAAATATGCGGTTGTTTGTCGGAGCGGCATTTATGATTATGGCTTGGTTGGTTTGAAATAAGACACCAAAATACTTAAGATTTTTTTTTTTTGTATTTTTTCCTGTTTACAGATTTTGATAGACATATTCGTAAGACATTAAAAATTGTGTTTAGTTTTTTTTTTATGTTTTTTGGAAATAATGATGTGACTGTAATGTATCCATCCAAATGTGATGTGTCAAAATAAATGAAGTCGGATGCTTTGTGTTTGAATTTTGTATGTATATAGAGTGAATGATGTATGGAAATGATATTTTGGTGACATGAGCATTATTGCAGTTATGTATGTGTATGAAATTTGTATTTAGTTTGGCATCCTGCTGCGGTCGAAATTCGTTTATGGTTGGTTATGTGGCAAACTGATTTCAGAACACGCTTAATTTTAACACCCACGATATGCATATCAAAACGTTAAAACCGCAAATATTTATTTTGAAGATATGAAATAAAATTGGTATGTTTTTTTTATAGTACGGGAACTGTGGCTACTGTATTTTGTGAACAGTATGAAATATTTCGTCGATAGAATAAAATTAACAATTTTATTTTGAATATTGCCAATTATAAGTTTAAAAAATCAGTTTTGGAATTTGAACTATGCAGTTTTTAAAACGGAAAATTATATAATCCAATAATTCAATAATCCAAGTGCCGTATAACGATGAAAAAGCCGAACTGTTTGAACAACATCTGGCATCAGTATTTCAACCACACGCGATATACAATCTAGGATTGATCCTAAACCAGTCTATAGATCTCCATTAAACATCACTAGTGTCACACCACTAGAAGGCGCACAAAAAATAGATATAAATTCAAATGTCAAAAAGCCACCTGGAATTGACGAAATTTCGCCAAGGCAGTTTAAGGAGTTACCAAAGATATATATATCTATATATATATATATATATATATATATATATATATATATATATATATATATATATATATATATATATATATATATATATATATATCTATATATATATATATATATATATATATAAATATATATATATATATATATATATATATATATATATATATATATATATATATATATATATATATATATATATATATATATATATATATATATATATATATATATATATATATATATATATATATATATATATATATATATATATAATGCTTGCTTCCGAAATACATATGTGCCTGAAGGTTTCAAACCACGAATAGTCATGACAAACCCGGTGAGCAAATGACATCATACAGGCCGATCTCTTTGTTACCAACTATCTGAAAGTTGTTGGAGAAGTTGTTTTTGAAACGACTAAACAAGCATTTGAAGAGAAGAAATATTGCCCTGCCGTATTTGTAGATGTATTACAGGCTTTCAATATAGAGTGTGGCATGAAGGTCTTATCTATAAGATAAGTAAATTAGTGCCACAACATTACTGCCAACTGCTTGAGTCGTATGTATCTCTCCAAACGGAAATTTAGAGTATCACATGAAGACACGTTCTCTAACTTTTACACAGCTATAGCAGGAGTGCCTCAGCGTAGTGTAATATAGCCTTTCCTATATCTTCTTTACACTTCCAATATACTCACAACGGAAACAACCTTCATCGGAACTTTTGCTGATGGTACTGTTGTATTGGCACCAAGCGAATCGCAGAACAAAGCAATTGAATACTAACAACAAATTTTTTTTTGTTTTTTTTGGTAGGGTGAAAATCCTCATGGACGTTGTGCCGGACTCCCACCAACTAAATCCCCCTACCTCAGCTCCTCACAGCACGCGGCACCACAAAGCTTGCTTTACTTCGACCGCTGGTTGTCTATTGCTTTCTTATTTGTTCAAGTGGACAGGCTCATATTTATGGTCAGTATTACCGTAATCATCTTGCTTATAGCATACCAATCATTCCCCCGCCACCATCTTCGATATAATAGTTCGTGGTGTCATCTCTGCTACTGCATCGGTGAACTTCTTTCGGATTTGTTCCCACCTTGCATCCGGAACTATGTCAGATAAGAGGTCGTCTCCCCTTGCTTATGATCCACCATTTCCTTAACCCTCGGAATGAGCTCCCTAGTCCATAATCCAGTGTTGGCACACTCCCAACGTGTGCCTGCCATTCTTGAATTAATTCCTTTTTCGCCTCAGCGCTTGGTGTTCCACGAAGACCCGCTAGTCTACATTTCGCCATTAAGGTGATCGGTGGCATGTTAGCTATCACGAAAGCTGCTTCCTTTCCTACCGTTCTGTATCCGCTGCATACACTCGCAGATTGGTGCTCCATAAAGTATTGCAGATAAAATAACCGAGGAGAGCAATTTTCTTTTTGCGCTGCTTAGTCCACCAACATTTTCATCAATCAGATGAGCCCTTTTGTTATCCGGGTTGCTTTTGTCACAATATGCCTTACGTGTTCGATGAATTCGAAGCCATCTGGAAATCACTTCTACTCCCGCTTCCACTCGTTCAACTAGTTGTTGCTCGAGTCTGCCAGAGATAACAAGCGCTAAATCATCCGAGTACTCCGCCAAATTGGCATCTTCGGGTAGATGAATTCGAAGCATGCCATCGTACAAGATGTTCCGAAGCATAGGCCCTAAGATAGATTCTTGGGGAACTCTACTCGTAACCTCCATTTGGGTAGCTGTACCTCCAGCCTCTACAATAATTCGTCGCTCACTCAGGTAGCTTTGAAGTACCTTCGTCAGATATGGACTAACTTGGAAGTTATTTAGTTCTTTTAGAATTAACTCCCATGATGCGCTGTTAAAGACATTTCTTATGTCTAGTGTAATTACTACTGGGATGCGATGAGTAGTAATGAGTATTGTGTATCAGCGGCTGCATCTACAAGCTTCATAACTGCCGCTATACCATATGTTGTGGAGTGCCCTGCTCGAAATCCGAACTGATTATTAGCAAGTCCGCCGGCTCTATCAGCTTCGTTGGCCAGTCTAAACAGGCAGAATACTAGCAACAGACACTTGATAAAATCAGCCAATGAACCAGAGATTGGAAAATAAAGCCGAACGAGCTGAAATCAGTTCATGTAACATATGCGTTGCAACACAAAACTAACAGCTTCCAAACATTTCTCAATGGGGTACAAATTCCACAAGCTGAATCTGCTAAATATCTCGGACTGCATCTCGATTCAAGATTGAACTGGAACACCACATTAGATAAGCTGAACAAATTAAAATAAAACAACGTTAAATGAACTCGTTGAAAGGCAAACATTCTAAGCATAGCCTGTACTGTGAACGACTTAGCTATAAATCGATTATTAAACCAATGTGAACGTATGGTATCCAACTCTGGGGGCTGTGCTAAACAATCAAATCATTCAACGCCGTCAAAACAAATTTCTACGTGCAATAACGAATGCTTACCGCTATGTAACTGTAAATGTTACATGGATTGATGAAGTGATCGAGGAATTTGCCATCAAACATGAAAGAAGATTTCTATCACATACCAATACTGAAGCAATACAACTTCTTGACTTAACGCAAGAACTAAGACGCCTTAAAAGAATTAAACCGCTTGAGCTGGTCATCTAATGAAAATTCGTTATTGGGAGCAGAATATTGATTCATTATTAATCCGTACTCGTTCCACAAATAAACAAATAAGTGTTCGTATCATCATTAGTAATAAATTATCATGTGATAAGATTGTACTATTAAATAAAAAAAAACAATTGTTCTAAATGTTGAGTGCCAATAAGAATTATGTCATAATAGTACCTGGATTTACTTAAAAATGGATGTAGCTAAAAATTAGGACGTTTTTTTTATTTCTTAGTAACCAATGATGTCAACATAAAATGTGAAAATAGGGTGAACAAATATAAATTAAATATATAATAAAAATAATTTGTAATTTTTTGGCACTTGTTCTACGTCATTGGTTAAATACATGAAAAACGCCCTAAATTTTATTAATCTCACTTTAATTTATAATTTTTATTTTTTTACTTTTAATTTGCACGAAGTTTACCAACAAAGTCTGATGAATCGCGGCTTGGATCCGAAGAGCTGGTTACAAAAAATCCTCCTAGTAGCTTCAGGACTTGTTCATATACTAGTTCTGCTGGTGAGCAATACAGTTCGCCCTTGACTACCGCTCGTATTCCCAATAAGACGAGAGGTAGCTCAGTACTCCGATGAATTACATTATCACGAGCTTTGAGTGACGCTTTCAGTTGTCGGTGAAAACGCTGAACCATACCATTTGCCTGTGGATAGTAGGCGGTGGTACGAGTTGTATGTGCGCCTAGTAAACGCGTTAACTCATAGAAGAGTTTTGACTCAAACGGGCTGCCTCGGTCAGTTGGGATTTTAAGGAATATTCCAAACCTTCAAACGTACTGCTCGACAAAAGACTTAGCAATAGTGGCATCCATATGTAAAAAATAAAAAAATTAAAATTAAAATTGGGCGAATTACTCCAGCACTCAATGCCACAATGGGCCCAGGGTGCAATACCCGGACAAACACAAATACTTACACATTAAAAACACCCAACCGTGATTTTTGGTCACCACCGGGAATCGAACCCGAGGTCCTCGAATAACAAGGCAAGGACGCTACTTACTGTGCTACCGAGGGCGAAATCTATATGTATATAAGCTAAAGAACCTTGCTGCTAGTAAATCAAAATTACCCGGATCTGACTTCGTATGCCTTGGTACTTTGTTTATACAACTTAATGTCTGTTCATGTTCGGCCAAAAATACCCACTGGCAATTAATTTTCGGGTAGCGCGAATGCTTGGATCAGATAGACCATGTAGCGCGCTGAAAACTACTTGTCTTGGTGCCGCTGGAACAAATGATCGGTGAACTCCTGTCGATGTTTCACAATATATATTCAAATCAGAGATGATAGTGATCTCTATTTTAAACTTAGAACCCGCAGGACGAGATGAATTATCAAGTATAGTTCTTTCTCATCATCAGACTCTTGAGCCTTAGCTAAATCATCAAATGTTAGCTTCGAAATTTTGTCTATTTTATCAACGTGGTCACAACGTCGTGACAAAGTGTCAGCGACCACGTTGTGCTTGCCTGAGATATGTTGCATGTCTGTAAACGTAAATACGTCGTAAACTGAGCAATGAAGTCACTTTATGATGTGATTGTCATGGTAAGAGGCTTTTGATCCGTGTAAACGGTAAATTGCCTAACATTACAATGTTAGCAAGTGCACCTTTTATTTTGAAGAACGACTCGTTACAGGCGTTAGGCCAAGTGAAATTTTTATTGTTTTTTGACATTTTTTTTCAAAGTTACCAGGTGTGCATAAATCGGAGACACCAATCCGGGTAGGTTGGGAATGAATCTATGCTAATAGTTGACCATTCCCACGAATTGCTGAATTTGCCTTATTTGAAAAGAGAAAAAAAAATTTGTATGGCTTTGACTCGCCGTGGCGAAGGTAATATGCCTCACATATTGGATATTTATTCCAAATTTGACTAATCTCTCAAATAACTCTTTGGGATGAAGTTTGTGCTCGTCCTCATTTTTACTACGGACAAGTATATCGTCTATGTAAACATATACAAAATCCAAACCTTTGACCATTTAACATTCATGAAGCGTTGTAAGCTCTGTGCAGCATTCCGAAGACCAAAGGGCATTCTCGTAAATTCAAATAACCCAAATGGTGTGGTAACATTTGTTTTAGGCACGCCTTTGGACGTAATGGGGATTAGATGATACGCTCTTACCGCAGGTCAATCTTAGAGAAAACTGTGCAACCTTCCAGGTGCATTGAACAATTCTGGATATGTGGTATCGGATATCGATCGGGTTCGGTGACGGCATTTAGATCTGGATAATCTCCACATTGCCCCCAATCTGTCCCATTTTTCTTCTAGACCATGTGAAGTGGTGATGATACCGCAGAAGATGACGGTCAGCATATGCTCAATTGTACCATATGCTCGAACTCGGCAAGCTCTGTCTTATGTCTGACAGGATCCAGGCAGGGAAACAAACATCTTCAGAATTTCAACATATCCATTTTTAGCGGTTGGTAGGAAAGGCGTAGGTGTTTTGACCTTAGCTGTCATTGCGCTTACAGCTAAACTAGTCGCTGGATCAAGAACCCGTCTTCCACGTAGGTCGACGAGAAGACCATATTTTGTAAGAAAGTCAGCACCAATGATTGGCCGTTCTACTGACGCGATCGTGAAGATATGAGGAAATTGCGGCGGAAAGTACCAAGCTAGGATCTTTTTTGATGCGTTTCCACGGAAACATTTTACGGGTAGAACGGAAATATCGGCACCGGTATCTACAAGAAAAAGGGTATCGTTTGTTGCATCTTTAATGCCTCTTTATTATGGCGATTATAATCTAATCTTCGACTCCGTGGTCTTCTTGAAAAATGGCGAGATTCATTTCGCGGTCTTGATGAGCAGTTGCGTCCCACTGACATCTGCTCGAATTATGACTCTTTACTAGCGAGTCTAGCTTCGAATCTAGTTCAGACTGAGTCAGTATAATGCTGGGAACTAGTCGAGGGGATTTTTTAGATTAAAGGTGATTGCTGGTTTTTATTTCTTTTTTGTATTTGGACATTGTAACGTAACGATAATAACGTCATGAAAACCACATTAGCAAACTATATGTTTACACCACTATCGATTTTGTTCTGATAAATTTGGCAAACATTAGCGTGAATGAGACACAATCGTGCATGTATCAAAAAACACATCCCATCCCAACTAAAAAAAAACTTTATTTATTATTCCCGCAGCCACTCGGAAAGTTCGTATTTCATGCACATTTAAAAATAAATATCTATAGCAAAATGAAAATATTTGTACAATTACTTTTCGTTTTAGAATTATAACAATTAATTAAATGGAATATATATTTTTTACAAATATATTTCTAAAATAAATAAATTGAAAGTGGATGAAAATCATTTCAAATTTGGACAAAGTTATTAATCTAAAATATTATCTGAAAGTCTATAGTTGCTGACAAATTAGATATGATTAGCTTAAATTATCCAAGGAACTTGGATGGAGATGGAGACAATTTTTGTAAATCCAGCTGAATTCTCATTTACCCCGCATAAAACTATTAATGGAGCGGGAGAGCTATGCTCCGTATAAGTATTTTTAAAATACAGTATGCACATATATATTTATTCTACAATTAAAATCTGTTAACTATCATTTGAAGTGTATATATAGCAGCGCGCGTTGCTTAAATTTGTTCAAAGGCAGCCGAACTGATTTCAATCAGCTATTTATAATTATTACCTGAAATTATTTTAATATCAGTTTAATGCAAATACATAAACAAAACTGGGAAATTATAGCAATTATACCTTTTATTATTATTTAGCTGTATAGATAACGTACTTGAATATATGCATATATACATAATAGTTATTAAAATAATTATAGCCACACACCACACGTACACCTATCATTTTAAAATTATTATTCAAAATAAGAAACAAATTTTTTAATTAAATTAATTAAACATACATACGTGTAATTTTCCGCTATAATTATGACATAATGAAAAATCATTGGTCAACTGTGACAATATAAAAAAATGGCGAAACAATAATTATGACATTAACGTCAACCCACGGAATATTTAGATTTTACCGTGCTAGATTATATACTCGTACAAGGTATAAAATCGTGTTAACAGTACAACAATTTAAAAGTCCATAAATCACGTGCAGATTTTTATCACCCAAAACACATAACCAATTACCATAAAAAAAACGCGACTTATGTACATAAAAGGATTTTATTATATTTAGTTTGTCTAATCAAAATTCTAATCGACTCTATATACATAATTACAATATACTCGTATGTACTTGTATATGATTTTATTTATGTGTGCTTTCCGTTGCAATTTTTCAACGGAACATCAAATAATCGTAAAACTTAAATTAAATCGTTTAAAACCGCTCGACTACTATATGGTAGGTATATATATAATAGGTGTACTGTTTGCGTGTGCTAAGTGATTTTTATCGCATTCACCATAATTATTATATAGTTTTTGCAAATAGACGGCTCTCCCCGTATCAACCACACTATACCTATATAATGTAAATAAACTTGTTTTTTTATTTTATTAAATAGAACTTCTTAACAGATTAAATAAAATATAAATTATTTAAATTACTTTCGATTTAAAATAAGAAATTAAAATAATTAATTTAATTTGAAGGTCGACAAATTGAGTGCATTTCATTTTATATGTACATATATACATATTATGTATATTACCGCTATTAAGTGTATACATACATACATATCTCAGAGCTGCTTTCAAGAACAAACTATCACCGGATAGCACGGTGTACGCATAAATAAAAATATTAAATTTATTAATTAAAATATTACCTAAAGGTATGGTTGTTTATGTTAATATTCCACAAGTCACAATCACAGATCTACATTTATATCTAGATAAATTCAGCAGAAAATAAAAATATTTCGACAAATATTATTTACAATATTAAAAAAGTTTTTACAATATCATAAAAATACATTCAATTTGTTCAACAAAGCTGAGTTTACAGTCGGCTGTTTACTGTCCACCGAACCACGCAATCAAAAATCAACAATTTATCGACTATTTCAATCAGCTGGGCATTAAATTTCTCGCAGGGGACGACTACAATGTGTACTGACCAGTTAAATGCGCTATCCCAGAAATTTCGGGTGTGCTCATGTCGGCTTGGGAGGGCTAATTTTTGCACATTTAATTTATATTCTGGTCACACAAACAAAAACTATTCACTCTGGGAAAACACACAGCATCACCTTTGTTCCTCCACACCAGTAAAAACACGAAAAACTGTTATTCACTCATAATATAATCGTTATATTTTCAAATCATAATTGAAATAATTTTTAACATTACAAACAAAAGATTAAAAAATTTAGAAAATGTAAAGTAAACTTTACAACATTACTTATTTTTATGAAACTATAATAATAATAATTAATATCAAAAAAAAAGATTTTAAATAATAAATTATAATTTATTTAGTTGAGCTTATTTTTTTTTTTTTAAATAATTTTTTTTGAATATGGAGTGTGAGTAAAAATAAAAAACCCATGTACGCGATAAATAATAAAAAGAACTCACCCATAAGTATCCAAGGGTACCCGTTGGCTCCTTACGTCTTGGTTATCTGAAATACGATAATTTTATTTTGCTCACACGCCTATATACTATCACTAATTTTGAAATTACACGACAAAAAAAAAGTAAGAAATTTGATATATAATTATTATCACTTTTATGAAAACATATTTACTAAAATAATTTAACACTAAACGTAAACTACATATTTAACACTACAGAAATAAAAATTGAGTACTGTAATTTTTTTTTGTTTTTGCTTATGCAACGTAGGGATGTAGCGATATTATAAATATATATAATTTATAAAAATCCAAAAAATTCAGAGGCCCCGCTAATCAGCCGTTCCACAATATACATATATATATATTTTATATATATATATAGTCCGTTGATTAATCTTCCTTTCTTTTTTTTTTGTTAAAAAAAATAATTAAAAAAAAAATCAGCTGGTTTCTACTCGCAACACTTTTCTGTTAAAGCCAATAAAATGACTGTACAAAAAAAGAAATTAGAATTATCAGAAATTTGCTACACCACAATTCTAACTATATAACTATAAGAATTTAAATTAACCCAAGAAATAATTCTTACCCGCTAATACTGATAATAAAACCAACTCCGAATCACGGCACTATTTGTTTAAGAATTTTGGTATTATTCTTAATTTTGATTTTTTTTATTTGTGTAAAAATTAAATTGTACAACTAAGCGCGGTGGCCTCTCACAACAAATTGATTTTATAATTTTTTTGAGATAATTTATTTTGGCATCGACACAATGACAATTAAAATCCCGATATGACCATCGCCTGATCTAAACAATACAAGTAAAATCAACCAATGTCACCATCACACGAGATAAATCATCATCGCAGATTGGTCCAAACACTATTCCCGCGCAAAAATAAAAAAAATAAGTTCATCAACCTCAAGCAAATAGTATGTATATATTGCAATACTGCATTACCACAACAACAACAAAAATATTTAAAGTTGAACATGAAAAAATAGAAAACGTATCGACAGTGTAGGGGATGCGTACTGGTTGTAGAATCAAGTTCACCATTTGGGCTGAAACCAATAAAATATATAGTTTTTTGGAATAGGCGGTCATTACAAATGCTAACATACACTGAGGTTTGGGATTAAAAACGCCTTATGAAAAGCAACTATATGAAGCATAACATGGGTATTTCCCTAAAAAATGGAAAGTATCGCAAATTACAATGATTCCAAAGCCTGAAAAAGCCGAAAGACAAGTCGCATCGTACAGGCCAATAAGTATATGTATACTTCCGATGATTTCTAAACTTTTTGAAAAAAATGGTATTACAAAAATTAAAACCAATATTATCTGAAGGACAGATTATACCAGACCACCAATTTGGGTTTCGAGACCAGCATGACACTGTAGAGCACAGAGTTGTTAACACAGTTAAATTTGCATTAGAAGAAAAAAAATATTGTTCGGCAGTTTTCCTAGAAATTGCGCAAGCTTTCGACAAAGTATGGCATGGGGGCCTTCATCCAGTCCTTGAAAGCTATATTTGTTTCAAATAAAATACGAGGTTAAACACAATTCAGCCATTACTGAACTAAATTATTTACACGCAGGAGTTCCACAAGGCAGCGTACTGGGGCCAGCATTGTATTTGCTGTATACTGCTAGCGTACTGGGACCATCATTGTATTTGCTGTATCTACGAAAAACTCATAGGGTTGTCACATCAACATTTGCAGATGACCCTGCTATCATATTTTCACATAAAAATCCTCAAACTGCATCAAGAGAATTGCAAGATCACTTGAGAATTGGCAAAGAAGGTGGCGGATAACAGCGAATGAAAACAAATCCACACACATAACATTTACGTTGAATAAGCTTACATGTCCAGCGGTTAAATTAAACAATGTCACCATCCCTCAACAAACCAATGTCAAATACTTGGGTCTTTATCTTGATAGAAGATTGACATGGAGAAAACACATTGAATCAAAGCGCAACCAAATAAAAATAAAATTCTCAAAAATTTACTGGCTGACTGGAAGTAAATCAAAATTTTCCTTATAGAATGCAAGGTTCTACTATACAAAATGATCCTATGGAATTCAAATATGGGGGATACAAGCGCATCCAATATTGATCAAAAATACTTCGCTGTATTCCATATGCTCCAGGGTATATCCGATATTGCAACATCCATCCAAGGTCTACCTTGGGATTAATACCGTCAAAGATATGATTCAAGCACACAGTTGGCCGCTCTATTGTGGTATTACCAATTCCAACGATTTCTTTCCTTGGAGCCTTCGTATTCCATTTGTGTTACTCGGCATACCACGTAACTCAACATTTTGATGATGACCAAGCCGTTGTATAGGTTTCTTTGCATGAATTGTTATCTTTTCGCTGACATATTCCATCCGGAGGTCCGCATGTAGATTATCGTTACCTATGTACCAAGGAGCGTTCACAATCCCACGTAACACTTTATTATGAAAAGAACAGCCCCAAAGCCGAATACCACAAGTACTTATAGGTTTAAAAACTTGTTGGTATAGTAGCAACTTATTAGGTATTGACAGCTCTGAATATCTTCCATTCGGCGAATACCTATTTCTGTATTTAATGGTAAGTTCCTCCTTTTTCTTTTTAATGTGCTCTTTCCATTTTAACTTAGCATCGAGAGTCATAGCAAGATATTTGGCCGGGTTAGCATAAAGAACTTGTTTGGAATTTAGTTCATTGGTATCCAGTTAACTATTTAATTAGTAAAGTTAACTTGTGTTGATTTTTTCTTCATTTAGGTTAATTCGCCAATTTCTCCAGTTACTTAGTTGGTTCGTAGCCCGTTGCAGTTTTCTGGTTGGTTCGTCTTCTTTATCACCAGTAGCTAAAAATTGCAGTATCGTCCGCGAATGTTGCTATTGTTATCCCACTTGTGTAAAGTAAATATACAAGACAGAAATATTGTTGAGTATATTTTCTTATTTTCAAGTGCATCTTCAATAATACTTGTAATCCTGTGAATTTGCTCTATGGTGGAGTAGTTTTCTCTAAATCCGAACTGCGATGTGGTGGTATTAGCTTTCTCTCAAATATTATAGTTTTCATCCATTAGTGTAGCAGTTTCTCAAACATTTTCGAAAGTACTGGAAGAAGAGAAATTGGCCTAAATAACTTTTTATGATTAGATGGTTTATTCGGCTTTGGTATCATAATTATTTCTGCTACTTTCCATTGCAGAGGTACATATTTCAGTCGAAATGAAGCGTTGATTATTTGAAGAAATTTTCGCACCTCTTTCTCAGGAAGTGCCCTTACTATTTCACGTTAATTTCATCTTTTAACTGGTATTATATTTACATCCGCTAATTATCTAGAATATGGTTGAAACGTTTCTTCAAGAGGAGATGCGAAAAGTGCTGCTTTCTGTTTGGCACTGGTTACCCAATTTCCCTCATCATTGTTTATTGGCGGTATTTGATAATGTAGTCTTTTTAATGCTTTTGTAGCTTTTCATAGAGAATACTCAGTTTCTTTACAGTTACGAAGATAACGGGTGACCGATTCATTTTTTAGTTCCCTAATTTTTTGCTTAAGATTATTGCAGAGGTAATTAAAAATTATTTTGCTTTGTGGATGTCGGTTTCTCTGCCATGTTTTTCTTGCTTTCCGTTTTTCATTAACCAACTCCCTGATCTCGACTGATTAAATGAAATTATTACGCTACTTGGTTTGGATTATAGGGGTGCTATTCCATGCTGCTTGTTGTATATTATTGATTAATAGTTCCACTTCATTTTCTAGTTGAACCGAATGCTTGATTGGTACAAGAAGATCGGTGTTGTCTTCAACCAATTTCCTAAATAATTCTCAATTGGTTTTGATATTTGTTAGTCCATGTTCCATCTTAACAATTTGGAACTAACAGTTATAATGATGGGCTAGTGGTCCGATGAGAGACTTTCACTATTTTCTAGAAAAATGTGGTTTTCGAAATTCACAATTGTAAGGCCGACCTGCGGCGTTTAGTTCTCTACCCTTTGGAGTTGTTAATCTTGATCCCCAAAAAGTAGTTTTTGCATTAAAATCACCTCCAATGATTATAAAATCAAATTCACCTAAGATTCAATAACTTTTTATAATCCTCTTTATTTAAATTATGTCTTGGAGGACAATAAATTGAACAGACAATGAATATTTGTTTTGTTGCTAAGTTGAATGGTGATAGTAGCTACTTGCATACTTTCTTCTTCAATGTTTATTCCCGTATGATGTTGAATATTTTCTTTTACAAATATTGTTGATCCTCCTCTTGTTCGTTCTGCTGGATGTAATTCGTGATAAGCGATGTAACCACGTATTTTGGTATATGAGGTTTTAGTAAGATGGCTTTCTGATATTAAACATCTATCAATTTTTTCAGTATTTAAAAAGATTTCCAACTCTGGAATATGTTGGATTATTCCATTTGCATTCCAGATTACAATTTTTAATGATTTATTTGTCATATTTGATTAGTATAATGTGGATGTTATTTCATCCATTGTTTCTCGGCTATCATTATAGTCTAAATGCCATCATTTGCGAAAACGACTTGTGATCGGTTATCTTCCTCGATATAGGTTTGGTAAAGTTTCTTAGGTTGGTGTTTACGCTATTGGCTACCGGCGTTTTATAATATGATGAGCCTTGCCGTGATTTTTCTCTAATATTTTGTAGTTCTTTAGCTACTATGCAGCTTCTGTAGTTTGCAGGATGTTGCTCTTTGCAGTTCACACATGTTGGAGGGCAAGTTCTATTTAGTGGACACGCCTGAGCAAGGTGCCTTCCAAAGTACTTTACACATCTTGGCTCTCTATTGCGATATTTTTGAGTATGGTAAAAACATTGGTTTTCCAGTGGTTTTCCATAGTGCTTCTATTTTAACCTTCATGTTTAAAATAGTCTTATATTAAAGATGGCTTCTTTGTTATTGAACGTTAATATTAATAACGGGAGACCTCTTTTAGTACCTTTAAATTCGGGCCCTTCTTTGGAGATCTGCCATAATGTGTTTTATTGTACAGGTTGGATGGAGGGTCAATGACATAACTTTTATTGGGCGGTTGCTTTTATTTTAATATGTATATTGTATATCATTTGATTTTCTCTAAGTTAAGCTTTGTTGATAAGCCTCTATAAGTATCAGAGTCCGGTGTGTAGATTTTCCATATATATTGTTGTTTAAGGATATTACTCTGTATTCCCTATCTCTAATGGATTTCAAAATATTTTGCACAGCTCCATATTCGGTTATACCAATAATATTTATTGGTGGTAGTTTTTCATCCTTTAGTGGTTTGCTTTCACATTTATCTCGCTGTTGATCTTTCTGGGGCGTTCCATTTGCCTCGTGCCTAATTATAGATTCCTACTATGTTTTTCAATTTTCAGTTTAATTTATGACAGTCTATGGTTTTATTTCACACCTTGATTCTCGAACATCGTGGTATTTTACTGAAAAAGCATTCAACCTCAGTCGTTGACTCAAATAAATATTCATCATATCAACTATAATTGCCCTGGTGAGGATCGAAACATCGATCGTTACCACACCATGGTCAGTATAACTGCGACGACCTTACTAACGACGTTACCGAGGTGATTGAGTTGAACGTTAGGCATAATCGTCACAATATGTTTCTAATGTGTGTTAGTAGTTACACTGTGAAAAATAATTTAATGATGAGAGAGCTATTCAAAAATGATTTTATTTTCTATTTTATATATTCAAATAACTTTTTTTATTATTTTAAGTTTGTTGAGTGTTTTTTGGACCAAACTCCCATTATATTAGAATGAACCTGTAATAGTTTGAATCTTAAATGGCCCTAGTTAAGGAATATATTTTTTCACAAGGAACTATTTCATTGTTGTTTCAGATAGGTGAGTGTTAATTTTCCAAGAACAAAATTATCATAGAGTATAATAAAGACTATAGTTAAATGCATTTGCATTTGCCAAACGTGTTCTATTTTGTATTGTGATAAACGCAGCATCATTATATTCAAAGTATGCAATGCCAATTTCTACATCAGAAAAACTGTATCTGCATTGATTCACAAAATGGCTTCATCGCTTGCGTTCCTTGAAAATGTAATCATGATTGCATACTGTCATGGCCACAATTGCCTGTATACAAATATATTTTCCATTTATACCCCCATTACAATGTACAAAGTTCCACCGTTCTCTGAAGTAATTTGTTGGATCCAAAAAGTTTTTAAAAATAACGGTAACTTCTCGCAGAATCTAACGACATTAGTTTTTGATAATTCAAAACAATAAAATTGACATTTATTTACTTTGTTTGAAAAATTTGGAAAGTTAACTTCTTTGAAAAGAATTATTTAAAATAATCGAACGAGTCTTCAAGAGCGAGAACTTATGATATTCAATCATAACAAGGCAAAAGTGAACGACATTGAGGGGCACTGTAAGGAAGGGCATCAATTTTAATAAATTCTCGAGTAAAATCGTTTATATGCAAAAATTATACAATCCTATACGAAAAGAGTTTGCCAAGACACTTTGGTTTGGGGATGTATATCGGATGCATAAAGGGAATAGCTCGAAATTCCTACCAACTTTACTTATATCAAGATAACGATCCTAAACATGCATCCTATACATTGTCAATGATTGGGGTAAAATTTAATTGTTCTGTAATATTTTATGAATGAATATTATTTTTATTCAAAAATAATTATGAATATATTGAATTGAATAAGTTATCTTTACCATCCAAAGACTTTAGACCTATAAGCGTATCATCTTTTCTATTAAATTCAATAGCAAGGCAAATAAAAGCTTACGTCAGAGGCTCAATCAAGCCGCAGGAGCTGTAGAAATTTCAACATACGTATTGTAAGGGATGATCGGTGGACACAGCTTTCCATTCCCCTATCTGCCCTATATTGTAAAATCTCTTGAATATAAGGGATATTCCATGGTAACTTTCTTGGATATAGAGGGAGCCTTAAGCAACGTCAGACCGGGGGTCTCGCTTCAGGGTGGTTGCTTACGCGGAGCATGTTGCAATTGCGATCTTCGGTAAATATGTGATGTAGCAGATCAATAAGTTGCTAAAATTCTATCATTCAAAACTTAAGAGCTAGTCAAAGATATATCAACAATAAATATTTAAACTGCAGTGCATATATTCATTTTTGAGAAGTAAAGTTTGAGCGTTATACTAACGTGTTAAGAATTGTTCAACGAAGTTCTGAGCATCACTAGATCAAGTATATGCAAATTAAATACTTTAATTTAGTATATTGATGTGAGAAGGCTAATTCGAGTGTTGTATACCAACATTATGAATTATACATTGGTCGTTCGAGTCGGATCAGTTAAAATACAGTCCACAAAAGGAAACAAAATAAAGAAAAGAAATATTCTACCAGAGAAGCTTGAGAAATAACGGTGGAACTAAAGATGAGTATAAATCTTTAGTATTTAACGTATTTATAAACTTTAAAATTATATAAGTGAAAAACCGTAATATTTAGCCGCGTAATTAAATTAAATATCGTGAACAATTATTTAAAACAAGTGAATTCAAAGTAATTAAACATTAAACAAAATAAAACAAAATTAGTGATTTCCATTGAGTATATTCAATTAGTGTTGTGTAATAAATCAAAATGGAAATTATTGTTGCACTAAAGTGGCTACGTAGTGTTATAAAGGGATCCATGATAAAATTAGTATTAAGCTATGCTTAAACATGTTCTGATCCATCCATATATGAAATTAAAGTACGAGAATGGAGAAAAGGAGAAGTCGCGGCACATAAGGCATTTCAATAGCAACCGAGGCTAATTATATAGAAGCTTTCCAAAAATTATGACAAGGGTTCAATAGAAACCGACACACAGTAAACGCCAATACTCAGACGATCCAGTGGAATATGTTAATAAACTTGACAAAATCATGGATGGTCTAAAAGACTATCCTATTATAATTACTGGCGACTTTAATGCAAAGTCTAAACTTTGGCACAATAAGGACGCAAACGAGAGAGGAGGCCTCGTCGAAGAATTCTTTGCAAGAAGTAACCTATTCGTTATAAACGAAGAAGGGCAGCCAAGTACATATTCCCATAATGGAGAGTCAAATATTGATCTGACTCTCATGACGGGCGGTCTGTTAAGAAAAATTTTAAGTTGGTCTGTCCATAAAAATTGGACATCAAGTGACCACAGAGTAATTCTCTCGATCTTGGGCTCGGAGAACACACATAATGATTCCCCACCATCTAAGATAGCTCCTCGGTATGCCTTAAGGCATGCCAATTGGGAGGGTTTCTACAGCCAGCTAAGTAGCATCTGGCAAAAGACCTGAAGGTTTCGATCGAAAGCGATATCGATCGAGTTGAACAAACAATAACCAGTTCAATAACCAAACTCCTGACCTAAGTGAATCAAGAAAATTTGTTCGTAAGTTGCGCAAGTTATATCAAAAAGATAAAAACCCCGATTCTCGGGAAAGCAAAAGGCTTAACTATGTGGCACATCGAAGGGCGTACTTCAAAAATATTAAAGACAAAATCCAAATGAGCCTTAGAGAGTTCATAACGGAACATGGAAATGCTGAACCGTGGGGCTTTGTCTAAAAATTTAGCACAGGCAAATTGAAGACGAATGAGGTACTAAGTACCCTGGTGAGCGGTAGTGGACTAACAACAATCTGTTGGGAGGACACTACAAAATGCTTGCTAACACCTTACTACTCGACGACTATGAGAAAAATGACTCCGAGAGGCAAAAAGAAATCCGCGCCGATCGCAGCTCTGCACCTACTACACCAAACGTGAGCCACTTCAGTGATGAAGAGGCCACTTTGGCTATCATGTCTATGAAAGCCGGTAAGCGCCAGGCCTAGACAACATCGAGGTCGAAGTAATACAACGTGCATGGCCTATTGTAGGGCCCTGTATCACGAATTTTATGAATACTTGTCTTAATAAAGGAATATTCACCAAAGCATGGAAAAATGGTAAACTAGTTATCATTAGAAAAACTGGAGATAGGTGTCAAACCGATCCCAAATCTTATCGACCAATCATGTTGTTGCCTGTCCTTGGTAAACTATTTGAAAAGTTAATTGCCGGCAGGTTAATGGACATATTCCAAAGAAGTGGTACCTATAGTGACAAACAGTTTGGCTTCAGAGAAAATAGATCCACAGATGATGCAATGATCAAATTGATCAATATGGTCAAAGAGTCGGACCAAAAGTACAATCTTGGAGTATTCCTAGATGTATCTGGTGCGTTCGACAACCTGTGGTGGCCCAGCATTTTGTTGGAGCTAAACAGATTCAATTGCCCATGCAATCTCTACAACATCCTAAACAACTATTTTTCTGAAAGAAAGGCAACTATTATTTCAAGTCATGGCACACTTGAAAAAATGGTCAACAAAGGATGTCCGCAAGGTTCCATCCTTGGTCCACATCTTTGGAATATTGTCTTCAACGGAAGCATGAACTAGGAAGTTCAAGAAGTAGCATTCGCGGATGATAAGGTAATGCTTTTTGCGGGGAATTCAAGACAAAGTATTCAAGAAAAAGTGCAACTTGCCATAGACAGGATGGTGGACTGGTGCAAAAGCTACAAAATGGAGCTTTCCTCAGAAAAGACAGTCATGATCCAACTTAAAGGTTCACTGGACATTAGGAGACCACCATTGGTTTCCGTAAATGGCCAAAAAATTAAGATGGTGAAAACTGTCAAATGGTTGGGAGTTGATTTCGATGAACGACTTGGAGTCACTTCACATGTCAAAAGATTCGCGGAAAATAGTAAGAAGGTTTTCGCTGTGCTGAAACGAGTTGCTAAAGAGAACTGGGGCCTCAAGCAACGAACACTATCTATAATATATGAAGGCCTTGTGGTATCTTCATTAACATATGCGTGCGCGGCATGGGCAGACCGAATGAACTGCCACCATCGGCGTACACTAGTTAGTGCCCAAAGAAGTATCTTGCTCGGAATTACCAAGGCTTACAGAACGGTGTCAACTGACGCCGTTCCTGTCTTGGCCGGCATGATACCTATTGATATACTATTAAATGAGAGAATTACCAACTACAAGATTAGGAAAAGACAAAATGTGAGCTACGGAAACGTGATAGTAGAAGGCAATCAAATTCGGCCGAACCTCGTGGGCTTGCTCAAGAGGAAAACGAGAAAAGCGTCAATAGCAATATGGCAGGACAGATGGTCGCACTCAGTGGATGGCAGAATAACATATAGTTATCTGCCAAACATTGTGGCGAGATTAGAGACAAAGATTCCTCTAAGCGTATGGTTCACCCAAATGTTAACGGGACATGGTAGAATGGCCTCCTATATGCACCGACTGAATCTAGCGGACTCAAGCACCTGTGAATGTGGACAGGGCGAGGATACATTAGAACACATCCTCTATGACTGTGATCTAGCTCAAGAAGCTAGAGAACGACTAATAAACGATACAAGAGTTGAGTGACCAGCAAGTAAACTAACTCTAATGCTGCCAATCAACCTCAACTCTTCCAAGAAGTTCTATGAGACCGTATTGAGCGGTAGATAGACAGAGAATAGTACACCAGATTTTTATCTCAAGTAAATTTTAAATTCTAAGTATAAGTAGACGAGTATGCGCCTCCTCATTGCGGCAGGGACGGTATAACAGGGCAACCTGGCTAAGCATACCGATATAGCAGTTTTATACTAAAAATTGTAAGTCCGCGTTGGAGTTGTTAAAGGCACGGCCTCCTGGGGACAGCTTCTTCGATCAAAGCGACAAAATAAAATAAATGAAATGAAAAAACATAGTAAACGCGTTCATCAGAACATTTATGGAGCAACCCAGTATCGCCCAATGAAATTCACAAATCTTGGGTAAACTAATGGATACATCCGATTAAGTTCTTTAGGGAATGAAGGCGCTGGGAACGAAGGCAACTGAGAGAGATCCTTGGTTATTGCTCAATGGGCGCAAGAAACAACAGAACAAGACTTTCCTTCAATGGAAGGATTTTTTAAATTTATAGGAAAGCGAGTTGATGCTTTGGAGTCAATTAAAGGGAATGCAACAGAAGAATTCCAAACACATGCAACCGTTAGCATCCAATCTACCTATGCGAACTATTTAATAAAGTGTCGCAGTCTGAACGAGTGAAATTAGTGAAAGGAACAAGCAGATGCTTTAACTGTCTAAGCAAGTCACATCGCGTTTATGACTGTAGATTCGGTCACGATGCCAAAAATATCATAGAAAGCATCATACTCTTCTGAATGAGGCTAATTGGGATTCGGACAATACTGAAAATCCTGAAAGGTTAATTACTACTGTCAGTGCTACGGCTACAAGTATTATTGCAAAATTAAATATATGTTTAAAGATGACCGCCAATTCTAATCCAGTAATACTACCCACAGCAAAAATAAAAATCAGAGATGTTTATGGAATATTTCACTAGTTTGGAGAGTTATGCACAAAGTGTGAAGTTGCCAAGAGAAAACGATCGAATTTTGGTTCAAGGAATGGGTCAAACTAGGCTTGGTCACGCCAAGTGCCACTAAAGAAGAAATTATAACTAAAGCATTTATTGGTTACCATGGTTGATCTTGCCGATCCAAACTTCAACTATTCTGGGACATTAGATGTGTTATTAGGAGTTGACATACCTTCTTAAAAATATTGCAACCAGTACCTCGATTTTGTTGCCTTTTTGAGACTATGGGACTAGGAGAGTAAAAATTACCGGAAAATAGTAATATTAGTGAGTATGTGTGTATTTGTGCGCATGCGCTGTTCAATTTGTTTATATTTTATTTTGACAAAAATTCAAAAGCTTTCTCAGCCTGTTAGAATAAATTTTCCAACTATCTCTTTTTCCTCTTTTCACTTGCCATCGAAAATAAAAATATTGGTGATATTTTATTGAATGAATTTATAGAAATAGAATCGAGTTGGCTATGATCACAATATAAATTGCGAAATAGAATACAATTTTGTTCGTAAAAAAAGAGACAAAAATGACTATCGAAGCGAATCGAAGTGATGATAGAACATCCCAGCACAGGAGAAAACGGAGTGTAAGCACCAAAAATGTTCGTATTATTTTTGTTTTTTATACCGATTTATACCGATTCGATAATTTTTGATGCTTATTGTACACTCTCAAAACAAATACACATACAAAAAATGACAACACACAAAAACAATATTTAATAGCCTACACAGTGTACGTATACAAAATATTTGGCCGTCTCATAGTCTCATAGTCTCAAAAAGGCAACAAAATCGAGGTACAGGACAGGGATTTTGGTCGTTTCATGAGGCTAGTCTCACGCGAAAAAATTCAAAGTTTCGTATACGTACAAAGTATAATGTACACAATTTTATAGTTGTGTATAGCTATTTGTTTTCTTTGTATTAGTATGTTTTTTGCTATGGTAAGCACCAAATGTATATGAATCGGTTCAAACCGGTTCATTTTGTTGGTGCTTACGTTTTTTTTATGACACTTCTCCCATGTCATTTACTAGTGGAATTGTCATAAGTTATGATTGGTGTTTCGATTTATTTGACATAACTTTATTTACTTTCGGTTTGTCCATGGCAACCATAGTACATAAATAACAATAATAGAAAAGCACAGTTGATGGACTGAAATCAATACACGCACATTTACCAATACCATTATTTTCCGGTTAATTTTGTCTCACAGTCTCATAAAACGACCAAAATCCCTGTATACAGGAAAAGTTGATCTGTCAAATGGTTTAGTGGCATTAATAGCTGGAAATTGACATCTTTTTGACATCGATCACAGTGTTCGACGGTTCTGGGAAGTCGAAGAAATTCCTAGGGGTGAAAAATTCACAGATGAAGAGGACAAATGTGAGAACTTGTTCTGGGAGACAACGATATCTAATCAAGATAATAGATTCACGATTAGACTGCCGTTTCACCAATCACTTTCACTATTGGGATCTTCGTAGAATCTTGCAATCAGTAGACTAAGAGCCGTGGAGAGACGTTTTCGAAAATATGTAGAGTTTCAAAGAGGCGTTATTAAGGCTTCTAGTACAACCACAACATTGAGAGTGGTATATTTGATGGTTCGGCGAAATCAACTACTGGAATATCGTCAAACGATATCTTAATGGTTGGTCTAGTAGTTCAAACCAATGGTGATATGCTAGTCCATTAGGACGGCCACACTAACGCAACTTAACCAATATATGATTCTGAAATGTATCCAAATTCTCAAATTTAGATTCCTGAACGTATTGAACACAAGCGCCGTCTGACCTTAAGTCTGAATAAAGAAATAATTTCAATTTAAGGCAATTATGTATAATATTTGGTGTAACTTGTTTGGCGTGTGGTATAAGGACAAAAAACTGCGGTATAAACAAAAAATATCTAGGATTAAAAAAATTTTGATAAGCATAAAATATTTTTTAAATTATTTTATAAATATTTTCACCTGCATCGGATTAAAAAATTTTCAACCCCACGTTTATCAACCAACTCAAACATAACAAAAAAAAAATATTCACCCATCGCGCTACTTATACATAATATTCAGTTTTATATAACATGCATGCACAATTCAGATATTTTAACTTCACGTTTTTATTTCATGTATAGTCGTCAAGACACGTGCAAATTACTGAAAATCAGTTTGTTTTTTTTTTAAGACACGTGTATGCTTAAATAAACTTCTTACGTATATCCTACATATTTTAGTTCGTAAGGATAATAAAAAATAATTGGTAGTTCATTGACGAAACCAGCTAACAAACAAACGTACTAACAATAAACGGATGAAATTAGAACAATTAATCCAGAAACATGACCTTAATGATTTCGTCTTTTTTTTGTGAAGGGTGGTTTTGAATTGCATAAAACTCATATTCATCATCATTATTATATTGAATATAAGAATCAACTCCACCCCCCGTGCGTTATTATTATTAAAGCTATATGTATGGTTATATATGTTTAAAACACTTGTGAAAATGTCCCAATGAAATGGGAAAAACTATATAACCATACCAGATATATATATATATACATATGTATATATAAAAAACATATGCACACACATATGCCTTTCATTTTCGAATGAGTGAAAAATGAAAATTGAATTGAATTGAATTTTAACAATAGACCCTCTTGTCGGTAATATTACGTATCACCCACTTTGTGTGTGTGTGTGTGTGTATATATAGAGAAAAAGACGACGTATACACGTTAAGGAAATCAAAGTTGTGTGTCTGTGTGTGTATGTTGTTTTCACAGTTGGAGATGCGGAAAATCCGATTCCTGTCACGTGACTTCCTCATTATTTTTGATATGCTGCGAGTATATATATACATAAAATGAAAATTAAACAAATTTGTCCAACTTATGTATGCATGTATATGTGGTACAACAAATCTAAAAACTTAACGATTTCTCATGTTTTTCTTCATTTTTTTTTTATGATTTATGAAAATTAAATTACCACAAAAGTATAGAAATAAAAACAAAACTTTAACCACATAATTCAAGTTTAACAAGAAGAAAATCCATAAATAATTTTACAGATCCATAAATTTATGGTTTTCGAATATATATGTGTGTGTATACACAGATATTATATATGCTATCATGTTGTTTACATAAAAATGTTCATTCCAAATGAATATCGATTACAATTTAAATGCCAAAACACAAACAATAAATTCCAATTTTGTATTAGCAAATATTGAATTTTTGGATTATCCAATCAGAATTTCGAACAAACCATCCCTGAGGGAATGATGATACCCTATGCTCTTCATCATATATATGTATATACATATATAAGCAAACAAAAGTTATGTTTTTTGATGAATTTAAAATTTTTTGTATTGACATAAAAATTAAAATGAATAAAAAAAAGTTTATTTACGTTCAGAAACTAAGAAAAAAGCTCTTCACTCTGCGTCTTCTGTATATACGGGGCATGAAATTGGATTTCTTTTTGGATTTTGTTGGTGTTTTATTGTTTTGAATATATATGTAGAAATATATTTATATACATATAGGTATTTTATATAAAGCGAAGATTAATATGCCTTAAAGGTGTATAATATCCGCGGAATTATGATTTTATGGTGTAAAATACGAATTTCTAAAGTGCAAAATATAAATAAATAAAATCTTAATTTTTTTTCGATTTATACCAAAAATGTCTAGACTTTATTAATATTCATAAATAAAATATATAAAAATAAAAATAAAAACTACAAGAAAATAATAAAAATAATTTTTATGAGGTTATGTTATTTTTATGATTGAATTTTATGTTTATTGTTTGAAGAATTTGGTCGATTCGATATATCCAATAGATTTTTTTTATTTATTATATTTCGTTTTATTTTACGATGATTTATAGATTTTAATCTTTATAGGTATCTGTGTTATGGATATACTTTTCGCGCAGATGATAAGATAATTAATTATGAATGTATGTAAGTATATTCGTATCGAGTGCGATCAAGGTACGATTGATATACAAAACTATAAAATAGGATGATCGCAACTGTTTAACATATACCTACATTCATGGAAATGTGAAAAAGATCTTAAAATCGTTAAAAATATGCGCCAATGCTATAATTAAATTTATTAGAATAGTTGGAGCCGAAACATAATTATGTGGCAGATGGAGCAAAATGAAAATACTCCACAGAACCTCAAAATTGTTTAATGGTCGAAATAGCAGCCACACTATAACTATGTCGCGCTGTTTTGAGACTTATATTCAATTGGCCTATCTTGTCCGTCATCAGTTTCTTAAAACAATACGGAACCTATACCTTGATCAAACAAGCGTCGCACTGAATAAAAAATGTCGGCCGTGGCTCCTGTGGTCGAGGGCAGTCACTTAGGAAATTAGGGGTGTCGGAAGGCCTAATCACGTGCATCAAGGAGTATCGGCTGGAATTCGTTGCTCTTCAAGAAACATGCCGGCCTAAACGATGTTAGAATGGTAATTGGGGACTATATATGTTAGAGCTGGCAGAAATCAGGCCGTTAAAATATAGGTCCGTACTCCCAACGAGACCGATAATGAAGAGAGAGAATGCTGTACTTTGCAATTGCCCACGGTCTTAGACTAGCAAGCACGTTCATCTAAAAACATGAACCCATTCTCGCCAAACTTCCCGCAGCCAAATTGAAGCGTCGGGTTGTGCAGTATGTGGGAACTTATTAGTCAGCAACCAAATACGTAGGCACCAATCATCATTTGACGCTGCGAAACGCATAGATCATTTCGATTGTGAAGGTCAGATAAATGAAAATCAAAAGAATCGATATCAGGATCTTGTTGCCAGTCTGACTGAGTTCACACAGTCAGTGTCAGCTTGCTGCCGAGCAAAAAAATATAACCCATAGTGAAGTGCAACAACATCTCACAATCGCGAGGAAAAACAAGGCTGCTCTTGCTAGAAGGGCTGCTAAGCTTATTTGTAACAGAAGAAGCGAGAATAGTGGAAAGACAAGGTTCTGAAACTACAACAACTCAGCAATGAGCGCGGTTCGCGTAATTTCTTTAAAGGAATTACCGAATTGCACCATACGATCAGGCCTGCGTCAACATCGACGCATATCTCGACGCATGACCCATCCCATGCGGAATACCCTGGAGCAATGCGGAGCTTAAAACAAAACCGCCCACCTGGGGTGGACTGCATTAATTCGGAGTTCTTGATATTTGCAAGGGTTATTTTTTTTTTTTTTAAATTGGGCGGATTTTACTCCAGCACTCAATGCCACTAATGGGCCCACAGTGCAATACCCACATTCACACTAACATTCATACCCATTCATCCCATTCACACAAGTACAGTATACCACATGCGCATTGCATAGGTCATAGTTGTTTTCAATTTAATCACTGATCGTAATCGGGAGATGAAAAATCCCTTTTGCATCCCGCCTCTGTTGGGATTCGAACCCGGTACCTTCCGATCCAAACGGCGCAGTTTTAACCACTGCGCTATTTGCTCGGTAACCACTGCGCTATTTGCTCGGTGAACCACTGCGGTATTTGCTCGGTGCAAAGGTTAATTTGTGGAATTGTTTTTTCGACCTTATTGATGTAATGCCTGACGAATGGAAAGTGGTTATATGTGGTGATAAAGTGGGGATATGCCTAATTTTCAAGAAGGAAAACCGCTTGAAGTGTGAGACTTATTGTGGTACAGCTCTTCTTTGCACAGCATACATGTTACTGTCCTACATTATATTGAATAGAATCACCCCTCTAGCGGGGGGCTTGGTTGGTGACTATTAATAATAATTTCGTCCGAATCCAACAGTCACTGATAAGGTAATTTTACTGCGGTTGATTCTATCTAACTACTATTAGACGTTCATCCTCGTAAATCACCTATTCCTGGATTTCTGACAAGCCTGATCAATCCAGAGAGTTTGTGGTCTGCCATGGAATACCTAGGAATGCCAATAAAATTGGTACGATTGTGTAATATCACATTGACGCAGTCTCAATGCTGTGTTAAATATGAGAACTGGCTATTGAGGCCTAATGGATTTCTGCAGTTAACTCGGATGTTCGGCAGGGAGATACTCTGTGCCCGATACTATTTAATCTCATTCTGGAGTACAGCTTTCGTAAAACTGAAACACCTCAGCGCAAATTCTTATATCGCCAGTCCAATCAGATGCTTGCATATGCAGATGACATATGCTTGATTAGACTAAATAGTAACTGAGTGAAGGAAATACTTGATCTGATTGTAGAGTTTTCAGTTTCTGTTGGACTCCAGATCAAGTCCAAAACGGAATACATGATATCTGGGTTATAGGGACAATGACACACCAGATTTTAGTAGTGGCTACTACACGTTTGAAGAAGTGAGGAGGGTCAAATATTTGGACCCTCTTATCACGCACGATAACAGTGTGGGTGAGGGTATTAAAGTGCGGCTAACAGTCGTGTTTTGTATTCTTTAAGGCAACTACTAAAATCTAAACACCTATATCAAGTGCCGTGAAGCTGGAGCTTTACATAGCGTTGATCAGGTCTGTTGTTATGTATGGATGTGAAAGTTGGGCGCTGACAGGTTGAGTATGAGAGGTGGCTCCTTACATTTGAATCATACGAGTAATATAAAAATGATATTTTCTAATTTTAACGCATTTTGGGAACTAACAGATTTAATTTAAATTTATTCCTCTCGGGCCCTTTTAGAATTGTTCATTTGGTAATATCATTTTGAATATAATTAAATGTGTTAAACTGTAATACTGAAATTCTAAACTAATGTCAAGGTAATTAAAAACTTGTAGCGTGTTCACAATTAACTGTAAATTCACTACAAATTATTGTTCAATGTGCAATGTGTTTCAATCAAAGAATGTTAAATTCAAATTTACATTTCGAATTTTCAAATGTATTTATTCAGCGCACTGCTACTTCGCACAAATACATCAACACTCACTTCAGCATATCGAGTTTCAATTTCTGGTTGGCTTACTCAGGACACGTCTTATCTCCTGATCTTTACATAAATTCCAAAATTTTAGAACCATAATTTTAAAATTTATTTTTCAAAAGTTGCTAATTCTATAGTTATAGGTTCAACATTTCTAGATTAATTTTGTGAAGGTATGAATTACCAATTTTTAAATTTTTTCAAAATTAATGTTTTAAATTTCCAATTCTAGAATTTAAGTTCATGTTGTTCAATAAAAATTCGATAATTTAAAACAACATTCCAATTCAAACTATAAATAACATAAAAATTAAAAAAATGTTTAAATTATAAATTAAAAAATTATCAGAATAAAATTAATTAAATTCCGAAACAAAGGATCGCAATAAATTATGCCGCACGGTTTGTTCTAATTTAGTTACGTATGTATATACGTATATGCATGGTATATGGTGGAGTGATGGAATTAACGCCCACGAGTTTTATTTTTTTTTAAGGTGTTAATTCTTTTCTGCAATAGCAATAAAGGCCAAAGTTTTTAATGCATTTTCGCTGTGAGTTTTAATGGTGATTGGGAAAAGCAATAAAGTTTTCTGTGGTAATAAAAAAAAAATCAAATTTCACACAATTTACCGTAACATTAAATTGCATTATAAGTAATTACCGAGTACGTTTAGGTACTATAGCTGTGCACATATAGAAAAATTAGGCAAACAACTTTAACATAGTTTTTAACAATTTGCTTGCAATATGAACATAATATTTTCGAATTTCCAACTTTCATGGAATTCACTATTGGCATTAAGCTATCAAAAATTAATTACAATCGGGATTACGTGGAATATTTAACAACTACCATCGGATGATTTTAACAATGATAGGAAGCACTGCTCAATCAATTAAAATCACTTAAATACTCAAAAAATACGACCATTTTTCTTTTTTCTATAAAATTTAGGCGAATAAAAAATCCTGATTAAAAGAGAGGGAGCTGCAATATTTCTTGACCCAACAACAGCATGAGCAATACCAAGCTTAATGTACAGTGCACCACTTTTTTTTTATTATATTGGTTGGAACCCGAACGGATTCCGCACTCAATGCCGGGACGGCCCATGGTGCACCACTTTAATATCCGGACAAAATTAAATGAAGTAAATAAACTGAACATTTGTAAAGTAATGATTTATCGAACTGATTTAGTTTAATACTTTATTCTAGATTTGACAGTTTCCTATTAAAACGCATAAACATTTTCTAAAATTATCTAATTTAGAAAATTTTGTCTTAGAAATTCAATTCCAGCCGGATAAAAAATTTAAAAAAAAAAAAAAAAAATTAAAACCAGGGATGGGCATTTACGCGTTATCTTTTATTTTCTACGTCGACGTCTCGACAACCTGTAGACAATATGGACAACGTAGACAACGTCGATAATGTGGACAATTCCTGGAATTTGTGAATTAGTTCTAAACTTTTATCCTAAGGTGACCAAATATGGTTGGTGATAATTTAATAGAGTTTTCTTCAATACGGTTTATACATCGCAAAATTATAAAATTTGCCCAAACCAATGATAAAAAGTGTTATAACATGGTAAAATAAGGTCTCAGCATAGAAAAGCTGGTCACAAAATATGCCACAACCATGATAAAAATCTTTACAATAAGATCGACTTCCATTAAAAATAATCGAGGTATATCTGACTAAGACCATGCCATAAAAGTAAGTACTTCCCGTTTAATGGTAAGACGAATGCGAGCTAGGGAAGGCTAAGAGAGTAACCAAGTTATTAAAAAGCAAAATCGTTCAGATAACCAGAACTTGTCGATGGCACTTGCCAAACTACTCTATGATCAAGTTTAGACAAAATTTAGGGAAGGATTTGAAACAGGTTAGCAGATTAAAAATTGTATGTCTTGCCAAAAATATTGACAATGTTTCCGATAAATATATGCATATGAAGCTAGATAAATTTCCAAAAAGTTTTATGATGGCAAAATTATTATAAGGGATTTGCAGTTGTCGACTCAAGTGCCATGCAGTAACAGTTTTAGGATGATAAAAATATTTGCCAAAAACTTACATATTTAATTTAATTAATATTACGTGCCCCTTAGGTGCCATTCCTAGTTACTTGTGCCGAATTCTACTCATGCCGAAGAATTGATTTAAAAATATGAAGTGGCGGTAAAAATATATAATAAACCACCAGTTCATTCTAAATAAAATTACTTGTGCCTTTCGACCTAATAATAAAAAAAAATTTGTTCGATTTCGAAATTATTTTTCGCAAAATACGAAGCCGATAGAAAATATTAAACTTCTTTGATATAAAACGTCTTCATAAACGTAAACAAAACAAATCAAAATGAAAGGGAACTCGTTCATTATTCTACTTTCAAATTGAAATTGAAATTCAAAGGCTTAGATTTAGTATCGCTCACCAGCACCACTTTTATTCTAGCTCTATTCTTTAAACACTTATTCGTCCTAAATATTTAACGTCCCCTATAAAGTGCTACCATCCATGTTGATTCGTAACCTACATAGAGTAAATATTAAATGATAAAGCTTTCCGTATACATTACTATACTATACTGTATACTTTGATGGTAGGTATACAAAAATATTAATATTTCCCGATACCAAATTTTATTCGAACTTTTCAAGCACTCACATATAGTAAAACGTGCCACACAATTTTTTGCGTATTTTACCTTGTGAAAGCTGGGTTAGGTCGACTAAAAATTGGTATCGACAATTTGTTTTTTTTTTAGAAAAATAAAAATACTTCACACCAAATATGTGCACTCATATAGAAATACACGAAAAATTGTCTTGCATCAAAGCTTGACAATTTTTCGTGGATTCTACTATGTGAGTGCTTGGGAAACATGGCTAAAAATTTCTAGCGAAATATAATTTTTCTATAAATTTTCATTTGTTATAATTTAAGAAGACTAATAATTGCTTGATGTGGATGGATTTATGTTTTTGTAAATACAATTTTCCTTGGTTAGTGGTATGAATCTTGTGGGTACTAAATAAACGATCTTCTTGTCCAATATGACGGGCCAAAAAATACAAGAACACTTGTTAATAATTTTATTTAAGATTTTGTTTGTTTGAAAAAATAATTAATACGCAGCTGCCTTGGTTGCCCATGCTTAAAACCACCACTGTCTTTGTCACAACAAAAAATACTGACAATACTGTATCGACAACCGCGTACGTTATATGGCGTAATCTGCCTCGCCTATCCCTGCCTACAACAAAAGCTTCAGAAATAATCCGATAAGGATGAATTTGTAAAATGTATTCGATCAAACTAACAAGTGTGATGATAAATTGAATTCCAAAATAATCTACCAAAAGTCTTAAAACCAAAAATGAAAAATTATAATTCGAATAATGAGAATAACTATCAGAAAAGCAATAAAAAGAATTTGGGTTTAATGGCAGGATTTCATAAAAATAAAATAATAAAAGAAAACGCAAGTAGTTTGCTGTAGCACACTGTGCTAAACTAGAATATTTTGCAGAATTATCGTGTAATCGTGTAAACCAACCGACGGGCTAAATTTAAAAAAATTACGGACAGTAGTAAAACATAGTGGTATATCCAGTTATGGTGTGGGGCTGAATTTCTCTGGTGCAGATGTAGGTAAGTTGATGTTTATTGACGGCAAAATGTATAGGATACTGAATCAGAATATATTAAAAGAAATTTTGAAGGAAAATGCTGAAAAATTAGGTATTTTGAACAGTTTTAAATTTTGCCTACTGGTTGCTTTATATAACTACCGAAAGGTTATAAAAACCCCGGCTAAATCTCCAAACTTAAACCCGATTGAAAGTATATGGAAGAAATTTGGAAAAGGGGATCCGAAAACACCCCATATCCGGTAAGAATGAGCTCAAACCGATTTTTAAGGAGGGATGGAACAAGATTGGGGCAGAGTACACAAAAAATTTAGTTTCGTCTATGCTAAGGCGTTTAAAACAAGTGTCGAGAAGCAAATCACACCAAATACTAAGTGCTACAATATTAATCATAATACATTTTTAATATTTTTAAATATTAATGAGCGATTTAATAGAAAACTGATAAATCTAGAAAATTGTATCAAAATAATTCAGGTAAATAAATCAAATCTATACACTGTAATCTGCATAACATTTCGCATTTAAACAACTCCACAATGATTTCTACATGAAATATGTTTGTATATGAGTCATACCAACCGCAAGAACCCAAAAAAAATTAAAAATAAAGTTTACACCAATTTTCTTTTCCAACCTACTTCGAGTTACATAAGAATGCATTTACAGCGTGAATCAAGAATCGCCCGCTCATATCTCTATATTTACACACCACCGACACCCCCCATTTTGTTCTGTGGTTGGAACCATGATAGAATTATTAAATATAGCTTAAAAGGACTTTTTTTGTGGTGGTCTTAACTTTTTATTCTCGCTATAAAAAGTACTAGTATAGAAAAAACAAAAAAAATCATATTCATATACCTATTCTGTAACTCGGTTGGAAAATATCCACTGGAAAAATTCAATTCCATTGGAGTTTAATTTGCTATTCTGTATCTCGTTGGACTCTGGAAATATGTGTTTTCGGAGTTAAAAAAGACGACATTTGGTAATTTTTATTTAAAAAACAGAAATTTCCAAAAATAAAATTCAATCCTGTTGGGTCCGTCTTAACCATGTAGGTTAAAAAAAATCTACATATATTTAAGTAAAGTTTTCTTTCCCCAAATGTGATATGTACAAGCTATTGTTGGTCTCTTTTCGTATATCCTTGGATCCAAGATCAGGATTCTCCGACAGCAAATCCAACAATTTTTGTTGTTTTCGATATAAACTTTTGGAAACAAAATAGCTGTATTAATACACTATTAAGATTAGAAACGATTAAGGAAATTTAATACTGAATTTATATTTTCCAAACATGTACTTAATTCTTCTTGAGTTTATTATATGGGGCAGCACGGATAACCCCAGAATCTATAAAAATTACGCTCTTACAAATTTCTCAATTTTTTTTTTAACTTACGATTAAGCCTTTAAAACACAGTAACAAAAGAACTAAAATACCTAATGTCTATTGTTTAATGGCGAATTCATCGAGAAAAATTTGTTAGTTTACGATTTTTTTAATTTTTGTCATCTATTTTTACTCCTTATTACTTTAATATAAACTTACCCATCTTGGAATAATTTTTATTTTTATCTTATTTTTATATTTCCTGAAATAAAAGTTTGCCGCCAAACGACAGTACCATTCGAAAAAAGCAAATAATGTCATATATTGTTTAAGCAAATCATATATTTTTGACTTTTTTCAAAAATAATCAAAGTTCCAATGGAATCGAATTTCAAAAATAATCAAAATTAAGTTCGGAGTTAAAATCCCTTTGCGTTGGAATTTTTCCGACGCGATGGAATTTGTTCAACGAAACGAGGTACAGAATAGCAAATTTTCCAATGGAATTTTTTTTCCAAAGGAAACGAGTTACAGAATATGAATAAATTTTAGTCATAATTTGAAATCGATCAGAGTGGAATGTGCTGCTAATAATCCACCCAGAATTTCTACAAATCGATATAATTTATAATGTTTGTATATATTTAGTAAATCAAACAAAAAAAAATTTATATACAAATAATAAGGAATTAGAAAATGAAACAAAATTAACATTTTTGTAGCAGTTAGGAATTTTTCCCCTACTGTGTATTCTGGCAATAGGTAAAAATTTTTTAGGAAATTTTTGTTCCAATTTATTGCAGCTTTGAATTTTTTGTTTTCCTTAATTTTTTTTTTAAGGAATTATGAACAACCATGAAGAGAGATAATTTCAAATTATTATTCTGTCGTTGCATAAATTTAAAATCAAATAAAGTATATAAAACAAATGGAAATAGTTTGTCTAGGCTAAGAATCAACATCGAAGGTGCACCACACTTTGATGATAAATGAAAACATTTGCGGGGTTTATAGCAATTTATACGTGACACCTCTATAAGAGCGAAAAATAGTAGAATTAATAATTTTCGATTGTGGATCGACAGGACAATCATAATTGGGGTCATTACTTGCAGTTTTTCATTAGCACAACCATGCCAACATATATTTGTGCATAGACTTGTGCAATCTATGTTTCCCCTACTATACATAGTGCCGTCATATGACATTTTAATGACATTTTAAACAGTATATTTACTAACTACTTTACAGTAATTTACTTTACAGTATATTTACTAAGTAGGCTTTTTCATATCGCCGCTATATTTGTTTGTTTGATTTCAAAATTTCATATCTTGGCAAAAATGGAATTAAATCGTGAATATCATCGTGTGATAATTTTTTTTTCAACTTATCGACGTGTATTAACTCAAATCAAGTAAGTACCAGTGTTTATCGGTGGTTTACAGAATTTAATCGTGGGTACAATTCGCTCAACGACGAATTTCGTGAAGGTCGTCCAAAATCGGTTGTTGTTCCGGAAAACACTGATACTGTCCATGAACTGATACTGCAAGATGGTCATGTGACTTATCGTGAGATTGAGGCATCCTTGGGCATTAGTGAGACCAACATATATTCAATGTTGCATGAACATTTGACTGTCAAAAAAATTTGTTCGCGTTGAGTCCCACACCAAAAAAGACTCGTGTTCAATTTTGAACAATTGAAATGCTAATTCTAATCACGAAATATAAAAGGCAACCGTTAAATTCCATATTACAGTACCATATGATTTGTTATTTCGGGACTGTCTTTCGGGCTTTGCACTCGCGAACTTTTAATTGTATGTAGAATGTATGATTTTTATTTCATTTTCTGCAGTATTCCCGTAAATTATTTTTATATACATACTTATCGCCACTATAGATATTTTCCCATCAAAACAATAGAAAGTAAGAGCCGTAAGCGTTAATTCCACATACGTTAATTGATAAGGAGCACGTGTAAGTGCTAGCCGTTATTGACAGCTGATTCAAGAAGATGAAAGCATCACTTCAAAGAGCGGGACGCTGTTATACAATGCACTGAACTCGGTCACTCGGTCTTAACAGGAGAAAATCCAAGACGTCTTCCATCCTATAGAAATGCGAGTTGGTTCCATGGGCACGTTAAACTAACGGCGTGTCTGGACTAAAGGTTGGTTGATCTCTATTGGCAATAGGTGAGGTAGGAGAGGTGTGGCAAGTCGCAAGGCTTACAGCTGTAAGTTGGGAAGATATTCCTAGCAGGCTAAGGGTAAATGTTTATGCCTACCAACCGAACCGGCTAGCTCAGAAGAAATCCTGAACATTATAAGGATCAGTATCTCAGATCTCTCAACTGGCAATTGGAAGGTTGTAAAGCAAGAGGAGGAAAAGGGGGCTCTAGAATATCCTCTGTTTTAACCATCAAAGAGTTATTAGACCCTCTTGCTAAGTCAAAGGTATAGTAATCGGCTTCGTATTCGGGTCGATTACTCTTAGAATATATATAAAAGATGAGATTGAACGCACACAGGAGAACCTGTGGATAACGGCAGTTCATCCCCTCAAAGTATAAAGCCGTGCAAGGAGAGGAGGAACACCAGCTAATGAAGAACACCAGCTAAGGAAAGAGATGGGTAGTCTCTTTTCTCTGATGAGGATAACCTGTCGTACTCGTGGAAGGAAGGAGCTGCTACCATCCAAGGAAAAGGTATTATGGAGAACGCGACGATGCCGGCGGATCTACGGCAACAGCATTAGAATACGATAGCCTGTATTCCCGGCTGTAAGTAGGGTAAACATAATAATTTGCTATGTATTGTTCAAATTAACCTGCACCACACTGCTGTTTCGGCGACCTCACTTTTCAAACTGACTATAGATCAGGAGAGGACGAAGTCAATCAAATTCAACACCCTTGGATTAACAATAATAGGATTTATGGCCTCAGTATGAAAGGGTATTAGATTATGTCTGATTAGATACATATCTGGGATGATCAGATCCTGCATTCTTGGGAATAATGATTTAAACATTTTCCTTTTTTCTCAATACAAAAGTAGTGGTATAACTGCTGTGATATATTAGCCTAGAGGCTTGCTGGCTCAAATTTGGCTGGTTTCAGTCTATAAAGAACAAAGAGGTTCAGCCGAATAGCATGGTGGAAAAAGTCCTCGAAGCAGACAAAAGGTGAATTGGCTTGGTATTCGGTTATGATACAAATGCGTATCACACAATCTGGGAAAAGATACACTGAGACTTGTCAGGATTGCAGGAAAGCCTTTACTAAAGCGAAAAATACGTGAGAGGCTCTAGATTGGGACTGCTATAAGAAGGACTTAAAATTATGTAAAAAGGAATTAAATAGGGCACAAAGGTAGTCCTGGAGACCCGTCTGTGATAAAATGGAGGCAGATTCTCTCTACTAACCCACCCAGCCCCAGTTATTATGTTAAGGAATCCTTGAAGCTTCTCAACGATATCCACATCCCAGAAAGCTTTGATGACTCAACGGAGTCTAGTGCTCATCGAGTAACACATTCCTTGCGCACAGAGGACATCGTGACAACGTGAAAAAACGGATCCTATGGGCATTAAAGGATTTCAAACCATTTAAATCGGCTGGTCTAAACCGGATCAGCAGAAATCCAAAACAACTGGTCCATTATCCTGCCCTGGTTGGAGGTAATCTTCAAACGGTGTTTAATTGGAAACCTAACATTTTGGAAACAATAAACAAGGTAGTATAGTTATGTACTCATACAGGAGCGCCATTTGAATCAAATGGGGTATGAAACCGAATATGGTTCACTGACTTTTCCCCGTTACTATTAAACCCATACTTATGTATGGAGAGAGTGTGTGGGTGCCAGCTCTTCTGAAAACAACATACAGGACTAGGATGGAGACAGTGCAAAAGACGGCTTGTATATGCTCATAAGCGAGGTGCTGAGGATGACACTTATACGAGCCCTAAAGATCATTTTTCTTCTTTAATTCGGCTAAGAAGCTATCAGCTGTATCTCAGTGGAAATGTCTATAGACAGACCACTCGACGACAAGTAGATAACTGGGGAAAGAACTGGCGAATCTCAAATATACTACACCAATTCTATGTTTTAAGAAAGGCTTTCGGATCAATCAACCTTAAAGAGAATCTTGGAGGAGCAAGTCACTATCGGAAGCAGAAGCTATGCAATTTTTGGCGGATGGCTTCAACCTAGACGGTAAAGTGAGATCTGTAATCTTCTGTGATATGAATGTAAATATTTTCGTTTGTCTCCCTTACTATACTACAGCGTGTACCAAGCGGAGATGATAGCGATTGAGGAGGTCCTGTCTTGGTTGGGACATAATGTGGTATCTTCGATTGATATTGCAAGCTATGTGGACAGTAAGGCAGCAATCAAGTCGCTTGAACCAGTTTCTCTGGCGTCAAGGGTGTCGTTGGGTTTGCCATTGTTCTCTTAATGAGATGAGTGAGCATTTCATCATCCGGCCACTCGGATTTCTAGAAGAACTGCAGACCAGTGGAACTAGCTAGGCATGTAACGACTCTTCAATTGCAACCGGAAATGGCAAATTTAACTGGGCCATACACAGCGGATTTTCGGAGAACATGCAAGAAGACTAGGTCTTAAAGCCAATGAATTCTTTAGAAGTTCATACAAATTTAAAATAGCCTAAACTATCTAAAAATATACGTTAGTGCTTGTGAACATCTCTAGGATCGGCGGTACAAATTTTTAAAAATCGTGGAAAACGGAAACGTTCACTTAGCTTCCAAATAGTGTAAAATAAATAGAAGTTCATCAGAATTTTATTTCGTTAATCGCAAAGATTTTTAATGGCCTAAACTATCTGAAAAGATAGACCCACGGGCATCTCTGGAATCAGCGGTACAAAATTTAAAAAATCAATCAAAATCAAGTAAATTTAAATTCCATAAGCAAACAGAAAAGTTCATCAACATATAGTCCGCTTGATAACAAAACTCCTAGTTGGTCTAAACTATTCGAAAATATACATGAGTACCCGTGGGCATCTCTAGGCAAGGCAGTAAAGTTATTAAAACTTGTTTAAAATCACGAAACTTCTAAATTCTCTGGAAACCTAACCGCTCAATATAATTTAGTCCCTCTGGACGCAAAGGTGGCAGTTGGTCTAAGCTATCTGAATATGTTCTCGAGAGCATATTGTGATCTCTAGAAATTTACAACTTCCCTATTATTGTGGCAGGATTGTAATGTCCACCAAGACATTCTATTAAAAACAAACAATACACAGAGTTCTTCAAGCATCTGGGAAAATGGTTCATAATAGGTGACTTCAATACGAATAACATCACTGGGGTTCTAAATTAACTACAACTTAAGGAAAAAAATTGCTGATTGCCATTAAAGAAAATGGATGTGATTCCATTACAACTGGAAAACCAATATATTGGCCAACTGACCCAGGCAAAATACCTGACCTGATTGATTTTTTTATAATCAAAAGTATTTCTGGACTCTGCTTATTTCATCATCGCCGTACATTTTCATTGTTGCTACCCTCTTTTATACTTGACAATTAATTGGAAAAGTTTGAAAATTTGATAGATGCGCTGAGTTGAATTAATTTGTAAGATAAAATTAGATTAAAAAAAACATCAATCCGACTGCCGCTTGAACTCACGTCCACTAATCAAACGCCCATTATACTTTGCTTACTTTACCACTGCCGTACAATTTCATTACTGATAAATCCATCTTTTATACTCATCATTTGAATAGAGAAAAATGAAAATTTAACAGAATCTGAATTGAATTAATTTGTAAGAAATTTAATTAAATTTGTTTTTAGTTTTAATCAAAACTTAAACTCAGCTTTACCTATTTGTTATACTTTCAGTTTGTATAGGGACATTTTTTATTTGGACGTTATTCATTAGTACGACTTAAACTTAAAATCTATATGGTCAGTGGTAAATATTGTGGCCCACCTAGAAAATCGCATCAAGCATCATTGACTGGAACGGAATATTTATAATTTTTAAGAACATAAGGACGAATAGCTTGTCAGATTTTTAACTTCTTCGAAATACAATGCTAGGAATGTCATCGCATTAAATGTTGCTCCTGGCACTCTGCAATTTAGTTAAGTTTCAAACGATATTGATGTTGCGACATTTTTCGTTCAACTCAGGTTCTGTTAAAAAACTTCCTCAAGTTTCTCAATTCAATTGGAAAGATTTGCATAACATCAAATATATAAACGATGGTTGGCGAAGTAGTAGTGTGATTGACTTTTGATTCGTAGACCAAGGTTCGAGCTCCATTAGTGACGGTTCAACACAGAGCTTCTGTGTTTAACATTTTCATATTTTTCAAGTAGTGGCATGTATAAGATGGGAATAGACTATATAGCGATGGTGACATAAACGCAGAGTCCATATTGCCTTTGCTAAAATTTTCAATATTTCCAATTCAAATCACAGATATAAAAGTTTTGTGTAGTTTAAAATATATCTGTGGCGATGGCCCAGTAAGTAAAGTCTGGATTTATCGATCTAAGTTCGATCCTCGATCGAGTTAAACATTTTTTGGTGAAATAAAAATAATCCAACTCGGCTTCTGTTCAAAACTTCAATATTCTCCATTAAAAGTGGCAAGTATAAAAGATGGGTATAAGTATTGAGCGATGGTCAAATAAGCAGAGCCCATTGCCGTTGATAAAATTTTAAATTTTTTTTATTCAAATGACAGCTATAAACGATAGGAATATCACTATTTATATGTTTGGCGGTGGTAAAAGAAGCTGTGTGATTGGATTGTAATCAGGACTAGTTCAAGCCTCATTACAGTTGGTCATTTTTAAATCAAAAAGCGAATTTTTTTAATTTAATGAGAAACGTATGGATGCCCCCTAAATTTGTTTACCTTTAATCGAGGTTCGAACACTGCACAACAATCCACGATTCCAAATCCGATGACACCGCTTAGTTTACCACCTCTCCATTTCCATATATTGATTTCGCGCTATACCCATCCTTTATATTTGCCAATTGAAGGGAGAAATTAAATTAAAAATTATTTAATGCCAAACCGAAGCATGAACTCAAGTTCACAATTCCAAATGCAACGATTCTGCTTACTGCACCACCAGCGTATATAAAGTTGGTGCTATACAAATATTTTATGTTTGCTAATTCAAAAGAGAAAATTGAAAATTTTAGCAACAAGAATGGACAATTCATTACGGCCATACACGAGAGATAGCTCTTATACTTGCAGAAATTGAATATAGATTTCAACAGAAGCTGTGTTGAACCAATTTTACAGCAGAAATTAAATTAAAAAAGTATTGCCGCTGACTAGTTTTGAACTCGAGTCCACGATATCAATAGCATTGACTCTGCTTACTCGACCACCGGCATATTATAAATTGGGGCTCAACAACGATAGAAATCTTTACAAAAAGGTTATAACCTAAAAAAAACTTAAAAATAATCCGGGGAAATTTAACTATGACCGCGTGCCATAAAATTTAACACACCCCACGCCATGGTAAAACGAATTCGAATTTAGGAAGGCTATAAGTGCTACCGAGTTATTAAAAAGCCAAATCGTTGAGATAACCAACATTTGTTCGTTAAAATATGTGCCAGACTGATGAGAAAATTTTCACAAAATTTGAGTGGAAAGAGTGCTGAAGTGCAAAAGTCACACCGGCAGTTAAGCCAGAAACAGAGAGCATCAAACAATATGTGTGTGATTTTATCCGTAATAACGAAATCTATAGAGGTGATTTGTGCAAAAATTAAAAAACTCAAAAAATTCAATTTAATCGTAAGGAAACTTTATTATCAATCGAAAGAACATTTCTTGCCATTTATTTTCTAAAGATTAATTCTTTCAAATAATATGGTAGTCCAGTTTTTGATGACGCGTACGATAATATCGAATGGTATTTGGCGAATGACACGAGTAATGTTGGCTTCCAATGCCCCAAATCTAGCTGATAGACTTTGGACTTTGCGTTGCCCCAAAGAAAAGAGTCTAGGGTATCACACGATCTAAATAGCCAATTCAACGATCCGAACCGTGAAATTAATTGCACGCCAGCATGATTTTTCAATAAGTACATTGCTTCGCGCGCTATATGGCAAAAAGCGCCGACTTCTTGGAACCAAATGTTGTCGAGGTCGGGCTTCAATTTCAGGCACAAATAAATTCCCAGGTACGTCCCGGCCGTCTTCTTTTTTGAAGAAATATGGACGAATCATTTCACAGGCCCAAAAACCACACTAAACCGTCTATTTACTCGCGTATCATCCAATACTGCAGTAAACTGGGAATCAAACTTTTCGATGGTATTCCAAATAGTGGTCTCGACCGTAACTTGGTCTAAGCGCACGAAACACATTCCACACAGAACGTTGATTTTCGTAATAAAGCTGAACAATTTGTAGACACTATGCCGGGCTCAGTCTTTCCATGATGAAATAGCAAACAATACTGAATAAATAAAAATACGATGACAGATTGAAACTATTCATGCGCCATTTGTCAAAAAGAAACAAATGAAAAAATCACCTGTATTCGATTTCAAATCGCTAAAATATCGTAGGTTGTTGACATTATTTTAATTATCGACGTTGACAAATAACACTGCCAAGTAATCTACGTTATATTTTACGTGTCGACAACCACGTAGATTACATGCGGCGTAATTTACCTCGCCCATCCCTGACTACCATAATTATCCATAACATAATATCTAACCCCATATATAAGAGCGATGAGTTTTATAATTCTAAACCAAATAAATTTTACACCTCAACGTTCACGTTGTGTATCATAAATTTATGCATAAATACATAAATATTTATTTTATTTTCCTGTAAGATTTGTATTTTATTTTATTTTTTTGTGTTTTTAATTTATTTAAGAATAATATAAATAAAAAATAAAAACCATTGAAAGATGAATTTATAGGTTGTTCCCTGCAGGTAATCGATTTGCAAACCTAATAAGCTGTCAAAAACATAAATTTTATGATTTTATTTTTGTTTTGGTTCTTTGGTTTATTATATTTGCTTTATTCTAAAATAAACAAATGTACATGTAGCTATGTTTGTATATAGAAAAGCTAAAACATCAACATCAGCATAATCCAAACCAATTTGTTGTTTATATGCTTGTATATGCCAGAGAATGCGCGCATGTAATTCATTAGCCAAAAGTAAAAAGTTAATTATGTCAACCGAATCAAATAAATTTTTTTTTTATATTTTAAATCGACTCATGGGAAATCTATATGTATGTATGTGGTCCAAGATGTGGAGAGGGTGAAAATGTTGTATATAAATATACATAATTATTTTGAAATATGTCAACTGGTTTTCAGAAAAATTCTCTCTGATGAATAGAAATGTTTCCCATAAGACACGTGCATGGCCGAGCTTTATGTAGTTTTTATTTTATTTTAATGGTTTTGATGAATGTACCAACGATTTTTTTTAAGTATTTCCTCAATATAAATTTTTTATATTTATATTTCTTAAAATAATATAAAAAATAAAATAAAATCTTATTACAAATTCAAATATAAATCAAAAAAGGCAGAACACCTTGTAATGATTTTTTATTATTTTTTTTTAAAACAACAACTACAACAACAAGAACTGAAATAAAAGCTAAGACATGATAAAATAAAATAAAAAAACAGAATAATAAAAAACCCTCCAATCGTATCTTATTTTATATTTTCAGATTTTTATTTCATCTTAAGTAGATTACAGTTTGATATCCAAAAATAAAACGAACGAATTTTCCTATGATGCGGCCCTATTTTATTCCGTTGGTTTTCCCCCAATTTTCTTTTTTTGTATTCAACAATCGTCCCAATCAAAGTATATGTACATAAAATAATCTGACACAGAACGATTTCATTTTGTGTAACAACCTTTTTGGTAACAAACTATACATACAGACATTTTTACAACATTCATATATACACACCGAAAAAAAAAATGTCTTCCGAACAAATAAAAGACGATAAAAAAAATGTCATAAGATAAAATAAGAAATACACGCGATAAATAAAGTTAAATTGGGCCCTTTGGGACAATATTGGATTATATTAATATTATAATGATGATGATGAGATAACACAAATACGATAAAAAAAAAATTGTTGTACGAGATACACGAGTAGATTTCCATCTCTTCTCCGCACATAAAATTCAATTTTCATGTATGTACTCGTACATATGTATGTACGTACGTTTCGAGTATATTTTAAAATTCCATTAGTTTATTATACATTTTATTAAATAATCGATTAAATAATTTTTGTTAAAAATCTGGTTTTAACCATTTTGATATACGAGAATTATAAATTCTGAAAATATAAATCGTTTGATGTTTTGATAAATTCGGTTTGTGTAGGAAAATTGGAAAATTCCACCAATTATTATCGTTTTGTACATTTTCTTTCATTACGATAAGTTACTTTGAGTATCGTATACATATAATGTACATAGAAATATTAGAAATTGATGTTGTATTATGATTTATGTTGCAATATTAATTGTCATGTTTGTTTTTTCATTTTAGTTTCATTTTCATTTGCTATATATACATACGAGTACATACATATATGCGCGAATTACATAAAATCACATAACGTTGGTTGGTTGTGCGCTTTCATTTTTGATTTGTTTACGAAATCGTGTTTGATAATTTTTTCAATCTATACAAGCAAGTATATTATGTTTATGCGGTGGCAAATATTACGAACAAAATGCATTTGTTGATTCGAACCAAAACCTATTTCGAATGAAATGTAAATATTTTGAAAATTCGTCCTGAAAATCTGCATCCGCAGAGAAAATTCAGACCGGGGCGGGGAGCCCGATACAACATTAGTGGTAGAAAGCATAGTTTACTCGATTGCCTTCTTGTTTAAAATGGAAGCTGTGGGGTTAGATGTAGTTCTGATCCTTAGGTCTGTGTTAGTTGTGTATATCATAGAAAAAAAAAATTACACTGCATTTGTAGCGGTTAATGACGCTACTAAATATTAGCGTTAGTTCCCAATTACAAAACCATAAAAAACAAATCACACGAAACGGCCGCACGGTACTGCACGATTAAAAACATATAGTATTGTTCGGGTATCACGCGTTTGGCAATTTGCAAATCGTGATTTTTATTCAATCAATTTTTAGAAGTTAGAAAATCTGCATCGGTGCAACACCACCAAAAATAAAAAAATAATAATTACATAACAAAGTGAAGTTATAATATATAAATCGTAAAAAAATTAAAACAACTATGGATTTGTAAAAATATTATAAGTGAATATACAATAAATCATTTACTGTGTAAATTTAAAAAAATTATTATACCGGGTGTTTCTTTTAAACTGAGACGATCAAATATCTCGAAAAATAGCCACTCTACGGAAAAAATGTCCATAATCAAAATTTAATCATACCGCGGGGGAAATACATTAGTGCAAACAAAATAGTCCCCCACCCCCGCTTTGTAGGTGGGGTGGGTGTAACTTTTAAACTAAGATATAGGAAGCCATATTTTTTATTGCAGATACGGATTCTACGACTAAAAGTACGTATGATTTGAATGAAATATTTTGTTCGGTTCATGATAGATGGCGTTGTAATCGACGAAATTCAATTTTTTCAATTTCTCCTTCTTAGAACACACGCATTCGATTCTGCAATACGTTTGAAATAAAAAACATCACGTTTTCATTGGAAATACTCGGAATTCGTCATCGAAACAAATTATTCAGTTTTGTAAATCACATTTAACGTTTGTGTTATTTCTTATCTTCATGTTTTTCGTAATTGCAAAATAAACGACAAAATACTATAGAATGGAGCGTTTAACTGTGCCAGAGAAAATTGAAATGGTTCTGGTTTATGGAGAAGCTGGCAGAAATCTTGAAAAGGCTGTTGCTATTCGTTCACGTGCTTCATTTGGCCGTACTATCAAACAATTTATTACTGATGGAAATGTTCAACCGAAAAAGAGGACCCGTAGAGCAACAGTCACTGGAGAAACTAATGCAATTGCTGTATTGGCGGCAGTGGCTCATAATCATCATATTAGTACACAAGAAATAGTTTGCGATTCCGGATTGCCCCTCACCAGTGTTTGGAGAATTTTAAAACGGCACAAGTATCATCCATATCATGTGTTTTTACACCAAGATCTTCATGGCGTTGATTTCCAAAATCGGGTAATTTTTTGTCAATGGGCACGTGAACAAATACAACAAAACCCCACTTTTTTTCGTTGCGTAATGTTCTCCAACGAATCGTCTTTTACAAACCATGGAACGGTTAATCGACACAACATGCATTATTGGAGTGTTACAAATCCGCACTGGCTTCGTCAAGTTGAACATCAGCGTCCTTGGACTGTCAACGTGTTGTGTGGAATAATTGGCAACAAACTCATAGGCCCCTACATTATTGAAGGCAACTTGAATGGTCAAATGTACCGAAACAATTTGGAAAATGAACTGCCAATATTACTTGAAAATTTGAGCTTAGAAGTGAGACGGAACATATGGTTTCAACATGATGGTTGCCCTACATACTATTCGTTGATGGCACGTGAAATACTTGATCGTGATTTCAATGGTCGCTGGATCGGTAGAGCTGGTCCGATAAATTGGCCCGCCAATTTAAATGTGGGGCTACCTCAAAAACAAAGTTTACACACAAAAACCAACAACACGTGAGGACATGATTAAGCGAATCAGAAATGCCTGTGCTGAAATTCAACCAGACACACTTCTCAGTTGTGTACAATCATTTGAAATGCGGATTAATAAGTGCATTGAAATCGCAGGCCATCATTTTGAACACTTATTTTAGATTTACAAAACTGAATAAATTGTTTTGATGACGAATTTCAAGTATTTCCAATGAAAACGTGAAGTTTTTTATTTCAAACGTATTGCAGAATCGAATGCGTGTGTTCTAAGAATGAAAAATTGAATTTCGTCGATTACAACGCCATCTATCATGAACCGAACAAAATATTTCATTCAAATCATACGTACTGTACTTTTAGTTGTAGAATCAGTATCTGCAATAAAAAATATGGCTTCCTATATCTTAGTTTAAAGTTACATCCGCCCCACCTACAAAGCGGGGGTGGGGGACTATTTTTTTTGCACTAATGTATTTCCCCCGCGGTATGATTAAATTTTGATTATGGACATTTTTTCCGTAGAGTGGCTATTTTTCGAGATATTTGATCTTCTCAGTTTAAAAGAAACACCCGGTATATGATATGTACTTATTAAGTTATAAACCTCAAAATTTTCAAATCCAATACAGTAACATTGATTTAAGTATAAATAACTTTTCTTTGGTATTTACATGCATCAATCCAAATCAACAAAATACGAGATCAGAATGGCAGTTACTTTGAAGATTTTTGTTCTAATATTTACATGTCGGTTAGCTAGGTATATTAATTTATTGGAAGACTGGAAGGCAAATAGTTTGAGACAATTATTGAACCAGCATTGACAAGGTGATTTGTTGCCAAATTCAAAATCAATCTGTGTTGTTTAATTTAAGTGATACAATTTATTAAAACTAAGTTCACGGAAATATCCTGTAACTATAAAATTAATAATCGTTAAAACTAAAAATAGCACAAAAAAAGTAAATAGTTAATCCTGGTATTTAAAATAAAAAAGCAATGTTTCAAAATATACATAATTATCTCTTTCCAACTTCACCAGGAAGAGCCTTAAAAAAGGTAAAAAATTTAATTTTATACGTTCCGAAGGCGTCTTCGACTCCCTGCTCCAACCTACCATCCCCGGTTGACAGAGACACTGTTCCCCTGTAGTCCAGCTGGTGTAACTGTGTTTATTCCGAATATAATAGTTGGGTGGTCACTGAGACTATCCTCATCCAAAACTTTCTAATTCCGGATTCGATTTATGCTATTTTCAGAGACTAAAGTAACATTTAGGTAGAAGCCATAATTTCCTCTTTCGAAGGTAGGTGATTGCAGGATGCAGTCCAGTCTGCCATGTGCATGAGCTTTTATTTTTCTCCTAACAAATCTATGGAGGAATTCACCCTGAGACTGGACGAACTCAGCCTAGTAGTCTGGAACCAGGCCAAGGATTTGATTGTTGCAGGCAACTTTAATTCAAAATCCCCTGAATAGGGTGGAGATATATTAGACAATCGAGGGCAACTTTCCTCAATTGTCTAATATATCTCCACCCCATTCAGGGGATTTTGAGTTAAAGCCGCCCGCAACAATCAAATCCTTGGCCTGGTTCCAGACCATTAGGCCGAGTTCATCCAGTCTCAGGGTGAATTCCTCCATAGATTTATTAGGAGAAAAATAACAGCTCATATTGATAATGTCCTCTAGTTCTACACAGACCACTCCCTTTCCTTTACCAGTTTTAGTAAGTGCAACGTCCTTTGAAAGCACGATTCGCGCGGCGTCTACATCTAAGTCGGCTTTCCAGTTTCCTCTCAAAAGTGTTAAATTAATTTGCATCACTCGTATATTGTTGGTTTTTGCTCTCCTGTTTGTTTTATTGTATCTACAGGCGAGCTGCACTCTTTTCTCTTATGACCGTCCTTGCCACAGTTAAAGCAGAGGTTTCTATGGTCAGGTCCATTGCAACTCCTTGCTGTATGCCTTTTTTCCCAGCACCTATAGCAACGATGGTCATCGATACGCAGTTGTATCCGACAAGAGATCCATCCTATTCGGATGCGCCTACGCTCCTACCGCTGCTTAGCTCACGGTATCGGCCACTTTACCGTGATAATCATCGTAATGGAGTGAGTAGGCCTCAATAAAGTCACAAGTATCTCTTCAGCGCGACCTTCTTTCAGTGCCGCTTGGACACCCTTCTTTACATCATCCGAGGCAGTTCCTGACTCCAGGTCTTGTATGTTTATCACTGCTATGTCTTTTTGGTGTATCGCCGTATCGCCCGGTACCTTTCCAAGAATTTACTCCCTTAAGCATTCGGCTTTATTCTTTCCATTCTTCAGATGGATCATAAGATCATACGTCTTTTTCTTTTTTATGGCGTTTATCTCCACCCCTAGGTCATTGACATCGATACCATCTTTCAAGTAGTTCAGCGTACGTTCTCCCCTCAGCTTTAACTATAACTGCCTCTTTCCTATTTCTTGGCTTTACTTTACGTCTCTGGACCTCTGTGAAACCTCTGGTACAAGGTAGCCTGTTTTGGCTTTTCCACCTTAGGGTCGCCTTTTAAGGTATTCCTTTTTCTGCTCCCATGCAGATGTTGATACTCACTCCATTGTCGCTATAACAGCATTCCATTATCTTACGCAGGTTTAACCTGTTTCTGACTGTTGAAGTGATGCTGAACTCTTGGCATTACCGGGATGCGGCCTTCATTCCTATTGCAAACTCGATTAATTGCGCTTCTAGTTCGTTATCGTCTACCTGTGGATGCAGTAAAAATTGCCCTTGTTAACGTTCCACAGTCCATAAAGCTGTCGCAACATATTTTTGTTGCCACTTTATATGGCCACTCCTTTGAGACAATCGCACTGATATCCTGTGTTGTCAGATAGTTGCAACGCTGGAATATGATGCATAGCATCATAGACGGTCAGACGTTTACCCTATTTATCCCAACCGCCACCATATATATATATATACATATATATATATATATATATATATATATATATATATATATATATATATATATATATATATATATATATATATATATATTATATATATATATATATATATATATATATATTTATCGTTAGGAAAATAATTATCAATCGATATCCCAGTGGGGTTTTGTATTGAGGCCATTTTACATTTCTTAATACTTAACTAACTTAACACTTAAGAGTATTGAGTTTTGATCACCACTCGCTTAGTCTATTCAGGTCATCTTGCAGTTTGCCAGCATCACACATTTCTTCAATCGTATGATAAACTTTAACGTCATCAGCAAATATGAGAACACTTGAGATTTTTATGATCTGATAAATATAAACAATAAAGATCCAGACTCCAATATATCATCATTGGGGAACACCAGATGTTACTTTGCTAACGTTGGATTTCTTATTGTTTATTATTACATATTGCAGACGCTTTGTTAAATACGACTTAAACCTTAATTTAATGTAATCGAATGAAAATCCGAATGCATATAGGCTTTGGAGTGCTTTATGATGACATATAGCATCCAATGGCTTACTAAAGTCCGTATAAACTACGTCCACTTGAAGATTTTTTTCAATCTCATTTATTACTTTGCTGGTAGATTCAACCAGGTTAGTAGATGTTGCCAGGCATAAGCCCGTGCTGGTTGAAAGATATATGACGTATTAGGATTGATGATGTTGTGGATATTCCTCTGTAACATGAAACGTAACATCACGTTTTTCTTTAAATCCGGAATGATAGGTGTTATCTTAGAGACTTTACTTTTTCAGGAAACACAACGGATTTACCAAAATACTTGTAAACGATTTTAATATAGATGAGGGAATATCGTCAGGCCCACAACCGTCTCCAAGGCACTTTAATGCGGATAGAATGTCTTCATCAGATATGGCTGGAGAAGTGATTCATATGTTGTTACTACTCGATTGATCGATGTACCCAGTATTGATGTTTGGTCCATAGACAGATTGAAAAAATGCAGCACACATGTCCGCTATTTCTTGGGCGTTCGAGGTGCTAATATTGTTATAAGTCATGTTGGAAGGGTACTAGTCGATTTCACGTTAAGATCTGAAGTTTTTCAAATCCGAATAGGCCTTGTACTTAAATTTGAAATAAACATCAAATTCCTCGCTGTGTTGTAAAAAGGCTTGTCTGCCTCCAGACTTGATTTTATCATTTTATAGTATATGCCATACACTTACGATTTTTTAGATCTATAAGCTGGTCATCGAACCAAAGAGGGTGAACACTTATTACTTTAATATAAATTGATCCCCATGGAGTTCAAAGCTTTGGTGTATGATCTCATAAAATAGGCCAATATTTTTATTCACATCCTTTGCATTTAGAAATTCATCTCAATTCACTTCTAAATAAACTTTCAGACCAGTGTGATTTGTCTTTTTAAAGTTGTATTTGATTTGTTGGAGGTGTTTTGGTTTAGACGTACAGTCGCTAGTCTCAAATACAATATCCAAAGGTTTGTGGTTGACATCATTTACAACAATCTTCATTCGTGAAGATAAGATGTAAAAACCTACCTCTCCAGAATATTAGCAATTGTTAATTTGGTTTACGCTTTTATATCCAAGCATAGCATCAACGAATAGAGATTCTGCATCTGACTTTATATTGCGTGGAAGAATGCAATTTAATTTCCGATGATATTTGGAATATTGAAGTCACCAAGTACAAAGAGTATCGGATGAATTTGATGTACAGAGTGTCCGCCGGGAGTTATTAAAATTAAAATTGGCCGGAACCCACGAGGATTCCGCACTCAATGCCACAAAGGCCCATGGTGCCGGGAAGGTATACTACTTTGTTTTGCCGCCATTTTGGTAAACGTTAGTCTTGACAGTTCATATTTGGCCGTCGTGAAGTAGACACGTGGCAAAATTATTATGGAAAAATATTCGATAAACCAACGTGTTTTAATCGTTAAAACATTTTATCAAAATCAATCATCGATTACTGTGACGATGAGAAAGTTACATGAAATTTTTGGGAGAAACAACGTGCCAACAAAACGCACTATTTAATGATTTCGAAGAAAGAGGGTCTGTAGGTGATAGGCCCGAGCATGGGCCACAATGTACTGCAAGATCGGCTGAAAACATTACTGCTGCTCAAGAAAGTATTCAAAACAATCAATCATCAACCTCAATTCGACGCCGTGCTCAGGAGCTTGGTCTTCAAAGAACAAGTTTGGCTACAATTTTGCACAAGGATTTGCATTTGTTTTCATTTAAGATTCAGTTGACACAAGAGCTTCTTCCACAAGACCATTTACGCCGCCGTACATATGCCAATAGGATGTTACAGCTCGCCCATGACAACCCCGATTTTCATTAAAAAGACATAATGAGTGACGAGGCACATTTTCATTTGAATGGATATGTGAATAAACAGAATAGTCGGTTCTGGCCAATGGAAAACCCTCAAATTATTCATCAGTCACCTTTACATCCATTAAAAGTGACAGCCTGGTGTGCAATTTGGTCAGGAGGAATCATTGGACCTTACTTCTTTCAAAATGAAAACGGCGTAACGGTAACTGTGAATGGGGAGCGATATCGTGATATGATTGAAAACTTTTTAACGCCACAACTGCATGCTTTGGGCTTGATTAACATGTGGTATCAACAAGACGGTGCCACATCGCATACAGCCAGGATTACAATGGAATTACTGCGAGACCTCTTTCCACAACAAGTTATTTCAAAAAATGGTGATGTTGATTGGCCTCCACGGTCGCCTGATTTAACTACTCCGGACTTCTTTTTGTGGGGATATCTGAAAAGCAAGGCTTATGCAAACAAACCAGAAACGCTTGAGCAACTCAAACAAACTATTCATGATGAAATTAATGAAATACCGCGTGAAATGTGTGAGAATGTAAATAAAAATGTGCTCAAAAGGGCTCGCATTTGTGAGGCTAACAGAGGCGGACATTTATCTGATATTGTATTCCATACATAATTGCCGACATTAAATAAAACATTTATCGATATAAGATCCATTCCTCTTTCATTTAATCAAAAATTATAAACAAAGTAGTATACCTTCCCGGCGGACACCCTGTATTAACTACTTCTTCAATCGAATCGGCACATATAGCATAATAATCACATCACTATTTGAATATTAGGTATGTACGCTGTGTAGATATAACGTTGATTAATTTTAATATTCACACAAATTTTCTCAACTCCTGATGGGACTAATGTTATTGCAGCACTCATTAGTTTAGAATGCACGGCTTTGATTACGACCCCCCCCCCCCCACCCTCTCCGATTTTTTAGAGCTATAGTTTCAAGATTGCTATCACACCAATAAACAACATAGTCGTGTCCAAAATATTCATAATTATTGATTCCTGGATTGAAGTTGCTTTCACCGACTACATAAATCATTGCTGAATTGTTGTACTTTCAGAACCTCGGCATTCCACCATTCTCGCTTCTTCCATCTACAAATCTGCTTAGTTGCCCTACTTGCAAGAGCAGCCTTGTTTTTCTTCGCGATTGTGAGACGTTGTTGCACTTCACTGTGGGCTATATTATTGCTCGACTGCACGACGACACTAGTCATCAAACCTATCATTCTTGGGTCTGACTTGCACTATACCTAAAGTCTGTTCGGCAGCACTGACAACCGAAGTTTTAAGTACCTCCTAGAAAGAGTTCACACAGTCAGACCGGCCTTTAGCTTCCTGAATGCAGTCGCTGACAAGATACTGATATCGCTTATTTTTATCTTCATTTATCAGACCTCCACATTCGAAACGCCTCATGCATTTCGCTGTGTTCCCAGATCAAATGATGATCGTTGCCTACATATTTGGTTGCTGGCCGAAAAGTTCTCAAATCCTGCATAACCCAAGCCCGCTCTTTTGAAATGAACACGTGCTCAAGTGAGCAATTGCAAAGTACCGCCATATTGATTTTATTGGTTCCGAGCTCGGATGTAAATAGCTAGTGTATGTATCCGACCTCGCGAACACAGTTTTAGGCCAGCGAGTTTCTTGAAGAAAAACGAGTTCCAGCCGATACTCCTGCATGCACGTGATAAGGGCTTCTAACGATCCGAACAGACGACCTTGATGGTTTAGAAGACAAGTTATACGACACTTTTAATCGTGTTCAGTCTTGATATTATGATCTCCACATAAAAATCTTCAGTAACTGCTCTTTTTGCTGCAGGGTATTTGCCGCTAACATCCGGAGCTAATCGCCGTGGAACTCGGCGTGGAAGTGTTGGAGAAGGTCATTTAATTATATTCCATTTGAAATTTTTGCTGAAGCATCAAAGACTACTCTCAATTTAGTTGTTGAGCTACCGTCTTTGATTATACGGCATGGTCCGGTTAGAAAAAAGCATCTAAGTCCCAATACATTTTCAATTTCAACTTAGATTATAATATGAATATCCTAACTACTCGTTTATTCTGTAGAGTTAAAACGATTTGTTACATGATTTATAATGTTAGATAGTAAAAACGAAAGTACATATCATAAAATCTGTGATAAAATCGCCGTCTTTAGTGCCATATTGAATATCATTACAAAGTAGCGATATAAATCATGAATATAGCATTTGGTGAAAAACTGGAATAATGTTGCAAATATAAATTTCGCGCATACATTTTACCGATTTATATTCCAAAAACATTTTTCACATAAAATAATTTCGCGATCGTTTCATATTGATAAGAATTTTGTAGACACTCGTTCAGTTTAGAAAAAAAAAAATAAAAAATAAAAATTGTTGTGTATTAGATTTAATTTGGTCATTTAATTTCGCAGCGCAGCAACAAAAAAAAATATGTTGAAATAAAAAATTTGCACATAAAAATGGCGAGGTTTATGTACTTTTTACGTATATCTTATTTTTCTATTAAGCAATATAACCATCAATTCGATCTTGTTGTTGTTGCTGTAGTGTTTTTTTTTGCGATTGCAATTAAATACTCTTGAGACTCCATATTAAGTCAGAAATGATTTCGAAAAAATTTCTGCCAATTCAAGAAATCGCAATTTACAAGAGTGCGACCGAAAGAGATAGTCGGACGCAAAATAAATATAAACTTTAGTTAAAATGTCAAAACAATTATCAGTAACGGTTAATTTTGGAGCAAAAAAATGTTAACAGAATTTTCACTTCGTTTGAGACCGCAAAGCGACACAAAATAATCATGTAGTGTAATGATGAAAATGAATAATTATTTTCCATTTAAGGTGTTGTGAAAAGAAAATTATGTGATCGTATTCAATTGTTTTTTTATTTTATTTATTTTTTTTGTTCTTAGCGCGATCGCCAATAATACCAAATTGACCAATTGAAAATCAATATAAATGTGTCTGTCCGTATATACATGTATAATGTGTTTCGCGCGGCATTGCATTACTATACAGCTTCTGTATTTCATGAAGAAACCAAAACAATCAAACTCAGTTTAAGATATAAAAAAAAAGAACATTTTCGAACAGCTTTTTTGTTATGATTTATTGAGGGCAATTATGTACGATCGTGCGAGATCTTATAGAATTGATTATTGATTGTTTCAATTTTTTTTTGTGCTGCTTTGCAATTTCCAATATAAATGTTTTGGATGATTGGATAATGAAATAATTTCTTGAAGATATTTTATTCGCGCACTAAAAACATCTGTATAAAAATATATGATCGCTCATCATTGCCTATATCTATATACTCGTACATTATGTGATCTCTAATGCGGTTATGTTGTGTGCACATCATATTTACATCTATCGTTGTTACACATTAATACTAGTTTCAAAAAATGCGGATACATGATTTTAAAATATTTAAAGCATTTTTTAACTATATATAGTTAGCGAATATGGGTGCTATAATAGAGATATATAGTGTAAGAGGTTCGGTTTAATTGTTAATGGCAATATGTAATTGCATGTCACGTCGGAATTTTGTGAAGGAAGCCACTACACGAATAAAACAAAAATAATATTTATTGATTAAACATACTCGCCTTTCTCTTGAACTGTGAGGTGGTTAACCTTATTTTAAAGTTAAGTCATCTAGGATTAAACAACTCCGCGGCACTAAATATCTGTGTGACGCAGAGTCAACAGACACTACTCGTTGGTTGTGTTTTTTCTGGTAACAGTATGCCATCTTATTATCATTTGGATATTTACAATTATTTTACGAGGAGGCTTCAATAAGTTCGGTAAATAATCTGTTTGTTATATCCTTTAATAAACCAATGGAAGATGGGCAAAATAACACAAGTATTTCCACGAAGTGATGGACGAGTTCGCGTAGCCGAAATCAAAAGAACCCAGGGCATTATCCGCCGATCCATTACAAGGCTTTGCCGTTTACCAATAAATTAAATACCGTCGGTATTCAAGGCGGCCGTGATGTTTATGACGTATACAGCTGTTGTCGCCTCACGTCATCTTCAAAATTTATTATACCAGTTTATACTTTTATGCGACGATTGCAATAAAATAATAATTTGCATCTCGCAACACTAAATAAAATATTATACCATTTATATTATACCACTGCATTTAATACTCTCATCTCAAAACGACTATATCGATTTTTGACATTTCGACAGTTGTTTTGTAAAACAATAATTTTATAATTAAAAATATATTATACCAAATAAAAAGTACATACATAATTATTGTGAAAATAAAATAAAAGATACAGTCCGCTACCCGCTGAACAGCTTCATTATACCTTAAATATTAGAAGTCGGTCTGACTGATCAATAATGGTCTGATCTGAAGCCTGTGTCTTCTAGTAATGAGAAGTAACTCAGTTTTCTATTGATTTGCGTTAAGTTAAGAGCATGCGCTCTGTCAGTCACTCGAGCACTTTCATTTCTGGTGCTAGACGGGTCATTGTTACTGGGTAGATCAAATGTTTGGAGCAGATTAACACCGCAAGGTAAAATTTCTTGATCGCCTCTGGTTTGAAGTTGTTAAAGGCCCACTCTTTATCCAGGAAACTGACCATATAGTTTTTCTTTTATGCATGAGCATATACATGAGAATATAACCAATTAAAGAGTGGAATCCTGTTTCCACCGATCTTCCCTTATAGTAGGCATATTCAGATTTCGACCGCTCATCCAGTTTGATTGAGCTCTAATGTGAGCTTCTCTATTTGCCATTCTAATATTTTCAATATTAAAAAATATACACTTAAATGCCTAAAGTCTTTATAGGATGGTACTGAGAGCATTTCCTGCTTTAGGTGTAAATATTATTTTTACTTCAGCTCATTTGTAGGAATGTGATAAAATTCTTTGGGATGTGATAAAATTCTTGTTTTGGCACTTCTGAATTCGTATTTGTATATTTTGAGGACATTTTTATATAACATCCCCAACCCGCTACTTTTGTTTTCTTAGCATTTTTGTAATGTCTTCTGGGGTTCGAACGAGTGATTTGACGGTCTTTCGCTAACCAGTGTGGCTGCTGCATCTAGCATAGCTTTCTTATACAAACTATCACAATGCAAGAACAATTAGGCAAACTATTAAGACAAGGAGGTTTAAATCTAAGAAAATAGAGCGTAGCAACAACATACTGAGCACCGAAATGTAAATGAGGCAATCGAAATAGGAGAAACCATCGAAATCCGTCGTATCTTAAGGAGAAGTCATTTTCTAATTTTAATCACTTGTATGGTTATTCAATAATAACGTTAGCATGAATTAAGGGAAAACTCAATAAATTTAAAACATTTGTCGCAAACAGGATTATTGAAATCCAAACCGTATTACCTCCAGTACAATGGAGGTACGTAACAATCGAAGAAAATCCTACAGTTGATAGATCACATACCTTCTGGTAGAATGAACCAAGCTCAAAGACCGTTTCGAATATATACCCAACAACCAGAAATTGACGGAACCACAGAAAAGTCATAAACTACTACAAGCAAGGATGAAAACGTCATATTGAAACTGATAGAGCCGTGTTCACCGGTCACAAAGGTAGTAAGCAGTATTGCCTACGTTCTTAGGTTTACAAAATGAACAGCTAAATCAGGACTGCTTGAGGTTGGCTTTAAAGGTAACACAACAGTTTTGAGCACTGTGGAACACTGTCTAACGCCAGAGCTAGTTTCGACATTCAACATCCAGTAATAATTCTCTATAAGTGTATTTTACAACGCTTCTGATAGACTATGCTCATAAGATACACGGAAGCAAATTCCTCACACTAGTTTTCATACGCCATAAGTATTGGATAATAAAAAGTCCGTTAGCAATAAAAAGACTCATTAATAAATTGATGAGGATCTTTCAACAGAAAAGTTACTAAAACCAGACCATTAACACGTCCATTACACTGGGTCTTTTCAACTGCGAAAAGACGAGATAACCAAAGCTATAAACGATATCTATAGCAGTGTTCGTCTGTTTTGTGATAAAAGCAGTTCGCTTAGACGTAGCAAGCAGTATGCCGAAGCTTGTAAATGGTTCGCAGTACGTAGAGGTCATTGTACGGACTTCGATAGCGACTGTGGCTCCAACTTTATAGGGGCTTCAAAACTTATAGGGAACGATCTGATCACCGCAAAGGCTAAACATTGATGGCCAACATAAAATTATTTTTCACGTAGTTGCCACTCCACTTGCCCTTCTTCAGAAAAGTATTCGGCAAATCTCTCCCGAGTAAATTTTGCCGAATATGTAGAGTTCCTGTTCATTGACTGAAGTAGCATGAAGTTGGTGGTATTATTGCTCCATGTGCCTTAAAACACATGTACAATGGAATTGATTTTTAACAAATTTTACGCTTATTGTATTTGATTTAAAGTGTTTATCTGGAATGATAACTTTCCTGAGGTCATAATCTATAAGATCTGGAGTTATGAAATTTACATTGCTTTGGTTTAGCCAATTGTGTAAGCATAAGCATGCCGGAATGATGTCCTCCACTAAAGTAACATCTGCTATTTTAAATTCGCAATATTCTCCATTCAGCACGTGTCGGTCATGGTAAAGGCATCGCCAGCTACGAAAACATAAGGTACTGTACTAAATTTGTCAGACACATTGCTTGAATTTTCAACCATTTTTAACTAATTGTGTAATAACTAAAATGGGTGGTCAGGCTGCTGTGTATGCAAGGGGATAAACAGCAAGTGCTCACACTGCTTCTTTGTGGCGGCTGCTAGGAACTACCCTATTACAGGAGTAGGCTGAAGAATTGTGAGGGATATGGTCCCCCTATAGGGGATTAGCGTTGCGTTAACAGCCCAACCTGTTAAACTTTATTGTTACGAATCCTCAACTTGAGCCCCGGATATTTTTGGATTCATAACAACGACCTCGGACACGATATAATGGTAAGCTTAAATCGACCGGAGCTACGGACTAACTCTCTGCCGCAGCAATAACATGAATAACCATAATTTCGACGTTAGTTTCTTAATAACATCCGATGTCGTCAATTTGTGGCAGATTTCATTCCTGTCAACAATCGGATTTGTACACTCAGGTTTCATGGGCGTCACTTTAACATCACATTTGTGAACGTTCATGCTCCTACTGAGGAGAAGCCGGAACAAATCAAAGACTTTTTCTACGACGAGATTGAAACCGTCTTGAGCAAAATTAAGCAACATGACATTAAAATTGTTTTGGGCGACGTCAATGTTCAAATTGTCAGTGCGGGCAGCACTTATTGTAGCACCATCGGCCCAAACTCCTTGCACCCTACTTCAAACAACAACGGGAAGCGCACAACATATACATTTAGGTACAACGACCCGACAACGGTCAACCAAATCGACCACATCCTCTTATCCAAAAGGCATTTTTCTAGCCTCAATGACATCAGAACCAAACGTGGAGCTCATATCGACTCGGACCACTTCCTGGTAGTTGCTGAATTAAAATTTCGCCCCTCCACCACGTACAATTATCGTTTTCAGCGTATCATTCGTTGGAACACAGCGACATTGAACAACCAAGTTACCAGGACCGCATTCGATACTATACTTTATCAGGAATCTTGGGAGGATAAACCACTTCATGAATCCGTTCAAGCACAGTGGAAGATCATCAAAACCGATGCCTCAACGTCCACCATAGGACGAACTCCATCCAGACCTAAAAATCATTGGCTGGACGATGATTGTCTAGGTGCTATTCGGGAGAATGATCGCGCACGTCAATGAAATCTATCTCAAAGAACCAGACAATCTCACAACGCAGCTCTTTTCGCAACGAATCCGGTGAATTATTGAGGGACACTAGAACCGTCCTCGAAGTGTGGTGGAGGTATTTTTCGTCACTTCTAAACAAACAGGTACCACCTTCCGAGCAACAACCTCTCTTACTTCAACGCGATATTAACATTGAGATGACTCCACCGCCCCCTCCATTATATGACGAAGTGCGGAATGTGATATCGCAGATGATAAATTAGAAGAGACCTGGTGAGGATGATATCTGTAACGAAATGCTAAAATAGGCTGTGATTATTTGTTTTATGGCATGTTTGAGCTCACATCAATAATTAGGTCTACATCCCAGAAGAGTGGAAGACAGGGAGGCCGGTTAAACGGTACCAACTACCGCGGTATAAGTTATTAGCGTACACCAAGAGGATCTACGGTGATTATCAATGCAGTTTTCGCCCGAATAGATCAACAACCGATCAAACTTTCACTCTGAGGGTGTTGCTAGAAAATTGCTATGCAAAGGACATCCCTGTTCACGTAGACTTCCAGCAGGCATATACGACAGCATTAAGAGGAAAATTGACATCATCGGATTCATAAAATCAGCAAGGCTTAGATGGTTTTTCGTTCGCAAAATCGTACCACCAAACAGGCTTTAGAGTCGGCACTAACGAAAGTAGTGTTAATTTTAGACAGTTGGACAATATTCGATTTTTATAAGTTTTTTGTCCACGTATTCCTTTACGAAATGCACTTTGGTATCGATGTGCTTTGAACGGTTGCTAATCTTTTCATTGATTATCCTCTTGATCACGCTTTGGTTGTCCTCGAATATTTTTGTTGATTGATCTCCTTCCCATTTGAGACAACATAAAATACGTTGAATCCAAATCGCTTCCTTGCAACACTCAGACAGTGCGATGAACTCAGCTTCAGTTGATGATAAAGCCACACAATCCTACCTTTTATCAGACCAGCTGATTGCACCATTTAATAAAAATATGTAACCAGAATTGGACTTTCTGGTTTGGCGGTCTTCTGCCCAATTAGCATCAGCGTACCCAATGAGTTCCTCACTCATTTCCGAATCTCTTAATTTCAAACGAAGTTTCGAAGTTCCTTTGAGGTAGCGAATCAATTTCTTCACTTCATTCCAATCGGATTGCGTCGGGTTAGCTACTTTCTGCGATAATATTGCTACTCCAGCTGCAATATCAGGTCGCGTATTCGTCGATATATATAATAAGTATCCAATTGCTGCACGATATCGGTAATTTCTCTTCATCGGTCTCTTTATGATACGATGGACTCAATGGAATATTAGTCGATTTGGAGTTCTCCAAATTAAATCTAGCAGCAACGTTCAAAATGTAAGTTTCCTGATCAAGCAAATAATATTTTTCATCTTTTGTGATTCTCATATCCAAATAATTTGAAATCAAACCAAGATTATCAACTTCAAAATTTAAACGCAACACCTTCTCAATTTTATCGTCACATTACTTATCGTTGTAAATTACCAATATATCATCGACATATATTAATACGAATAAAAAACCATCTTTCCCATGGTATGTGTATAAGCAATTATCAGCGTTGCTCTGCATGACTCCTTCACTGATAAGGACGTTATGTAATTTATCATTCCAGGCCCGTGCTGACTGTTTCAAACCATAAATACTCTTGTTTAACAGACATACCTTGTCCTCATTTCCTTCGGTGATAAAACCAGGTGGCTGCCGCATATATATCTCCTGATCCAAGTCACCATTCAGGAACGCGGTCTTCACATCAAAATGATTAATTGTCATTTTTCGGCTCACTGCGATGGACAGTAAAATTCTACATGTCTTGCGACAGGAGCAAACACTTGATCATAATCTACTCCGAATTTTTGATTAAAGCCCTGTGCGACTAATCTAGCCTTGTATTTCTGTATCTGTCCACTAGCATTAGTTTTTAACTTGTAGACCCATTTACATCCGATCAAATTTTTGTTCTCGGTAAATCTACCACTTTCCACGTTTCATTTTTAATCTGCGATGCATACTCCTCCTCGATGGCAACAATCCAATTATCCTTATGAATACATGAAACAGCTTACCTTAGATTGCCTTGGAAACTCTATGAAAGAATTGCTGACTGCAGCATCATTTTCTATGCTTTCTATAATCATATCATTATTTAGCATGCCATTTGACTGGTTGGTGTCATCAACAGTTCCAGTATCGTCGGAATCAAAGTAAATATAAGATTCTGCTCTGGTCTTCACAGCATTATCCCCACGATGATTGTCAATAAGCTTTGCCGGTAGGTTGCACTTTGACATAATATCACAATCATCTATAAATTTTACGTCTCGGGAAATTACGATCTTATGTTTTTCTGGTACGAAACATCTGTATGCTTTCGATTCGAGATCAAAGCCCAGAAAAATTGCCTCTTCTGCTTTCAAATCCAATTTCTGATGCTGGGCATCTTGGATTCGTACAAAGCATTTTGCGCCAAATAGTTTCAAATTTTCATAAAATGGTTTTCTACCTTACCAAATTTCAAATGGAGTTTGTTTTACTGCCTTCCATGGCAATAAATTTTGTAAACAATTGTACGATTTTTGCGTTCTGCAACACCATTCTGTTGAGGAGAATATGGCGCCGTACGATGAATTTTGACTCCGTTTATATTGAAGTATTGCACGAATTCCTTGCCGATATATTCTCCGCCACGATCTGTTCGAAAACATTTAATTTTCGTTCCAAATTTATTTTGGACAAGCTTGTGGAATTCTTTAAAACGCTGGAATGTTTCAGATTTCTCTTTTAACAAATACACGGACGTATATCTTGAAAAATCGTCAATAAACGTTAATATATACTGTTTATCTCCGAACGTGGCCGTTTGCATAGTTCTACATCCATCACTGTGAACCAGATCCAAAATTTTCAATGAACAATTTTTGGACTCTTTTGGGAATGACATTCGAGTTAACTTCACATTCTGCCGCATGTTTACAATTCGATTTGCAGCCTGCCAGCTTCATCCCTTCTATACATCTTTCGGAATATTTTTCACTGCGTTGATGCTGTGGTGGCCTAGAATACGATGCCATTCATGGATACAAACATTTTGTTTATTTGCAACCAAATTAATATTATTATTTGCTACACGCATCCGGTACAAATTATTTGCAATCTCCGCGATAATTTAAAATAATAAAATCATTTCACTTGTCTTTTTCTCTTTAGAAAACATAGCCTACATTGATTGATAAATATGAATACAAATCATATTTCCAACAAGTAGAACCTCGCGGGAGACCAACTACCCAGTGGATGGACGCCGTCGAGGGGGATCTGACAAGGCTCAGTCATCGCGCGTTGCGTTCTCTTGCAGTGGAATGAACTATTTGAAGGAGCATCGTTGAGGTGGCAAAATTCCGCCCTGGAATGTAGCGCCAGCGTAAGTAAGTAAGTAATAACTAAAATAAAAGTTCGTCTGCTTTTCATTGAAATTCAGTAATACGACAAAAATATTTTGTTTTATTTTGTTTCTAAGGCAAAATTCAGTAGAGCGCAAAATTATGAGAAAAATCTGTTCATCTATTCTTTGACATTTTAGTGCATTTATTCAGAAGCAATAACCAGTTAAGTGTAAGTATTGATAGATGGTTCATAACGGCGTTCATCTTGTTCTCCTCTCTCTTCCCACATGTGGCAATTGAGTTTTCGACTTGCAGCGAAATGTTCTTACAGTAAAAAGAATGGTCATAACATTTTTTTTTATCGAAGGCAATCTGCTACGATTTTTGCAAATTTGAAATAAAACTTAAATTGTTTGTATTGGCTGGAAGATGCATGTGCGTTGCGTGTGCCGCTCACTAAATTATTTCAGCTTTGTGAAACGTCGAGTTTTATACCATTGACGTCATCGTATCGAAAAGTATTATAGGTTTGAGTATTGTGTTGCGACTGTGGAGCCAGCTCTTAAATTTATGGAGACGCCACTGGCGTAGAGGGTTAACATGGTATTGTCTGATCATTTTATATACATATATGACGAATATATTAGCATTATCTTATATATTTTTATAAACCGATTGATTTTCAGTTTATATCTTTTTATTTTTAAATTGGAAAACCAATTTGTGATCGCAACGTATATAAAGTTTTCAATGATTCCTCTGCTACCAAATAAAAATACAACAAAAACGAGATAATTGTTTTATTGAATTGATTTAGATCTTCAATCGGAGATTCTCTCTATGTATGTTTGTACATATACATGTATATGCATATAAAATAAATATTTCTTCCAATTGATTCACAATAATTACACAATGGAAGTTAAGCGCACAAATAAACAAAAATTATGGCGGAAATAAGATACAATAAAAAAGAAATAACGAAAATCTTGTTTTGCGAGATGAAAATTTAATTGAAATTCAATTGAAAATTTTCGATTCAAAAATACGACATGTCATCACAGATTTTAATACTTTTATATAAAATAAAAAAAAATTTCTTTGAAAACTGAAAAGATCATCATTCTTGAATTATATAATACATAAATTTATATAAAACAAGATGAAGATGATGGGAATCTGTAGTAAGTTTAAAAGAAAAAATTATCAAAAGATGTATGACGACAGGTATATATACGAGTATAATATGGCGGACCAGAATTTAAAAAAATAATAATAATGTATAGGACAATAAAATACTAAAATTATATTGCGATCGCGTTCCACTATAATTGAACCAAATTGCTTTAATTTAATAATTCTTCGATGCCTGTATATACGCACACAAAAAGATATACGGTGCCGGGAATGTCCATATTTGGTGTGCGCGCGGTGATTTAGGTGACATACAAATTTGTTAACTTTTAGTTTTTGTATTTATTGCTGCGCGTGTTTTATATGTATGTACATATGTATATATCGTATAGTGGTATGTTTCTGATGTTTACATCAATCAAAAAGTTTGAATGCCGTAAAAAAAAAACTCAATCAACCAAAAGAGTGGAAAAATGAATAATTTTTCCTCGCACTTACAACTAATTAAAAATTTCCATTAATGAAAACAAAATTTTCACGCTTTACTAAATGAATATCAATATTGTGTGTATATACATTTATAACAACACCAGCGCAACGAGAACAAAATTTTCTTCTTTACTTTCCACGGTTCGATGGAAATTTGAAACAAAGAAAATATTTTTTTTTTTTTTGCTGGTTTTCTTGAAGTTGTTGATGGAAATGTGTGTACAACAAAAAAAACATGTTTTTCCAATCAACTTGTTCCCTGAATTTATAATGTACATTTATACGCGAGTATATATACGCGTATATATACATAAAAAAAATTTATGGAGGTTCTTGTTTGTTTTTTTTTTATCAATGAGGTTATATACATCAATTGTAATTTTATTATTTATTTATTTAATTTAATTTTTTTATATAAAATATATATTTTTTTTGCGCGTTCCGATATGAATTATAAATTATGGGAAACATTGGCGTCTGAAATTGTACAAAAACTACATAAAAATAAATAAATTAAAAATGCGAACATTAGATAATGTCATCCATCCAAATTGTGTGTATTTTATATTGAAATATACATAACTTGTTTGTTACGCTTCAAATTCCAACGTGTATATATGAATAATGGTGGTTTACGAATGGTTAATCTGGAATGCACAAAATTCTATATTCATATATTAATTATTATTTGACTTAGCGGCCCTTATCGACTGTCAAAGAGAATTTTATAAACCGAGGATACGAGCAAACTTACAAATGTTTGATTTAAAAAAAATGCCGCGGACCAATTTTAATCTTCACGACCCCAAATTTGGCCTCAATGCACGGTCAAATATGGGGTCACCCCAAGTGATTTTAAAGCCAAAAAAACATAAAACAATACATCAATAATAATATTTTGCAGTTGGAACCTTGGCACTCCCAAATCACGATACATTTTAACCAAATACGTTCTAATGGATCTTTTTGTTTTATTTTTTTAATTTGGCTGGAACCCATTATGGTTCCGCCCTCAGTGCCCCAAAGTGCCCATGGTGCAAAATTTGGATTCTATCAAATCATGCACGCATGCGTTCTGTATCCTTAGCAAATTGGAGAAGTTTGAACTAAGGTAGAGAGGATAGTAGATGCACAGGAATTGTCCTGGAATTAAACATATGAGACCGGCAGCTGCCGACGAAGTGTTTGCTATCATCATCATCATCTTCAAGGCATTCATCGCATACGACATTGCTGGCTAGTCCTATGCGACGAAGATGACTCTTGAAACGGCCATGACCAGTAAGAATTGATACTAGTATTTAAGTTATCCTTTTTTAATGAAAGAGCGTAATTAGTTAGCCAAGGGACAGCAGATTTAGGTTCAATGAAACATGAACTTGAGCCAATTTTTGCCAAATTGTCTGCGATTTCTTTACCTTCAATGTCACAATGCGCAGGTACCTGCAAGACCGTAACTTTGATATTACGGCAGGGAACATTCAAAAAATTCTTACAATCCTTCACCAGTTTTGAGTTGGTTAAAGGATCATTTAAGGAGTTGAGAAGATATTTACTGTCAGTACAGAAAATAATATCTTCACCATTAACTGCGAAATTAATAGTTGTAATGGGACAACAAGTAACCACGATTAATTCCGCTTGAGAAATAGTACAGTAAGTACCCAAACTGCCAGAAGTTCTCAGACCCAGCGATGGGCAGCAGATACCGAATACTCTTCTGAATTGCCAAAAAATCGCTGTGGAGTTTTGTAGTTTGTAATCCAGATGATACTTCCAAGAGAGTTTATTATCTAAAATAATACCAAGGTGTTTGACGTAGACTGAGTTATTAATCTTACACCCAAAAAGAGATGGAACAGAAAATGCATCAGTATTCCTATCAGTATTCTTATCAAGGCACCCCTGTTCTACAATAAGAATAGCGTGTTGCGTTAAATCCGATAAGACCTTCTAATGATTACCCGAAGCTGTTTCCTGAAGTTTTACAAGGAGCTCGTCAATGACCAAAAGCACGGAGATAACGATGCGAGATTTATATATAAATTCAAACCATTTGACAATGGTAGATTCGAAACCAAATTTGGTACAGGCCCTAGTAATCGTATTGAACGAGGTACTATCGAAGGCTCCTGCAATATCCAGGAAAAAACCCACAAGAAACTCACTATTACACAGTGATCTTTCAAGTTACAAGTTCATGTAGTGTAGTTTCACAGGATTTGCCAACCCTGTAAGCATATTGCATGTAACTGCGCCACGCGGTAGTTAAATGGTGATCTCTATGAATCTATCAACAATCCTTTCTAAAGATTCGTGAAAGGATGATTACAGGCAAATATTCCGAAAAAACTTGGGGTCGATATAGTCCGACTTGCCAATTTTCGGAATAAAAATAACTACTATTTCTCCAAGATTGTGGAACAAAGCTAAAAGCAATGCCAGCCTGGAACCGATGCCGTAAATGTTCCCTTATAAGGGGAAATCCATGCTGTAATTCAGCAGGACAAATACCATGAGGACCGGCAGATTTATAAGGTGCGAGAATATACTCCAACGCAAAACCTCATATTAATCTGCAAACTAAATTCTAATCAGGAGTTTCAACAGTAACGTTAGTGGTTTCGACAATATCGTCGGAATTTTGAGTGCTTCAACTCGGGAAATGAGTAGAAAAGAGTAGTTCACCTACTCCCTTATTAGAGGTAGTAAGCTCACCATTGGTTAGTCGAAGTGAATCGAGTCTACCTACACGTATTATTTCTACTTAAGGTTTTTTTTTAGTCTAGCTGCAGTAGGTAAGCATTTAATTTCCTCACAGAAATTAATTCAAGATGACCTCAGTGCAGATCTTAACGCTTTTTTGAACAACTTTTGTGCGTCTAGGAAGCTGACAGAGTCAGCCTGTAGATTAGATCTCCTGTCTTTATTATTCAGCCTCCCAGTGGTTTTTCTTTTAAGATCAGAACACCAAAAAGGTTTGTTCCGAGTTTTATGATCTATGATAAGTGGACACGAAATCTCGAATGGAGTTGAATTGCTTTGGACAGTGCAGAAGCCGGGAGCTCGTTATCCACAGTTGAACAAAGAGAGAATGAATCCCAATCGGTTAAATTCCTATTACTGTAAGGTTTAAGCGACGGTCTTTTAAGGTTGATATTAAAAGAAATACACCTATATAATCAGAGGTGATAATGTTATTCGTCACTCTCTAGTTTAAGATTAACTCAGTAATGAACATGGAGCACAACCTGATGTCAATCACTTCACTACGAGCTGAGTTAACAAAAGTTATAGCTGACACCCAACATTGAGAATATCAAGCTCTGAGAAACTTATATAGTTAAACAGAGCAGAACCCCTGTTGTTAACATTTGTACTTCTCCATAGAGTGTGATGGGCATTAGCATCAGAACCCATTAATAGAGGAATACTTTTATTCTTACACCATGTTACAAGGTATGTAAATTCCTCAGAAGGAGGAGGTGTTATGGAATCGTAAGGCAAATAAACTGATGCAATCACCAGTTTAGTGAGGGAGTTAAAACAATCAATAGTAATTCGTGCGAATTTGTGCGATGTAACAAGCAACTTCCTTAATTCAAATGAAACCGACTTGGTATGTTGCAAGTTAATCTGTTTTATTACATGCATAGATGTCATATTTAACATCAGCAAAAGAAAAGAAATTAGAAATGCAATACGAACTTAAGATAATCATAAAGAAGACTCTCTCAAGTACGTACTGCATAGACGATCCGGACCCAGCAATGTAGTCAAAGGATTTTAGACCTGGAATACAATCGATTGGCGATTAGCCTCCCGTCTGTGTCGGATAGTTGTGAAACAAAAAATTATGAATTCTTCGCAAAGAAAAAAAGTTGTAACCGATTTTCTCGAGAAAAATGGTATTAAAAAAATTGAATCATCTTATTTTTACTTAAAGCATCATCTCTCAAACGGATGCAGAGACGAGGCAACCATTTAAATTTTACATTAAGCATTATTACATTTTTTTCTTCTAAGAATCACCATTTGTTGGACTAGGAATGCAAACTGAGGCAATCTGCATAATTCATTAAGCAATTTAAAGTCATTTTATAATAATTATTACGAAAGTCGTTTCGTCGGTGTTAGTATTTAAATCACTTTACAAAAAATAAGTGTTAGAGGAATCGTGACCTTAGAACATTACACACTTTAAGGCCTAATCCTTTCGGCATTATTTATTTTTTGAAAAACTTAGGTAGGACTTTGGTGCCGCATGATGATAATTTGTAACGATTATTCTAAAATAAAACATTCAACTTTATAAATAAAAATATAACAAAAATGTATTTCAAAATAAAATTACATGTATTTAAGAAACAGGTATTAAAAATTATAATAGAAATAAATAGTCCTACTATTATAAGTTCTCGTTAATTGAATAAAAACTAGTGTAATTATCACAATCAATTTTGGTATATTAATCACAATATTTTGCATCCATTGCAAATAAGTCTTGGATTGTACTGTATATTCAGTTTTATAAGACATTTAAGATGAAATTCCCTCGTACAACTTTGGCACTTTATGCCAAAATTCTCAGAACCAGAATTTTTCGAAAAGGCATAAGTGCAATGATAGCACATCTTTCCAGCTGCTGGTGAATTATCCCCAATGTCCAGTACCACATCAGTATAAAAAAGTTTACGAACATGATGATCTTTAGGTGGCTCACTAATAATCGAGACTCTGTTAAATGTAGAAAGTATATGTTTGGAGCCCGTTCCATCTTCTTTCCGTATTTCTTTGTTTTTTAGGAACGGTATGACAATGGTGTCATGAGGTATCGTGTTACCTAGAAATTCATTTTGATCGTTTTTGATGCTTTATAGTTTCTGTATCTGCTCAAACTTTTGCAGAGTTTCTTTGATTGGCTCCACGCTGCTTGACATCGTCGTATACGTAGCAGATTGATAACTTCCGGAAGATTCATCGATTATATTATTGCTATGACAATTTAACTGTTCGTAGATTCGCATATCTATATATTTCCTTCAATACTGCTCTGCCCTGTATTTTCAATTGCAACTAACACATTTGGAGAAGTTGTCGTACTTGAAGACTTCTTAGACTTTGCATTTTCTTTGCGTGGGCGTTTCGTTTTATTCAGTTTTTCTGCATTTTTTAACTCCTTATTTTTTATTCGTAAAATTTTGCGGTTTTCTTTTTCTAATTCATTTTTTTTAAGTTATTCTTTTTTGTATCTTTGTTAGTTGTTCTTGTTTTATCCACAGCGGAGAAGCAACCACATATGGCTTTTTAATTTTGTCCGTTTTGCAACCTTTTCTCAAGGAAGTCTCTGGCCAATGTAGGAAATCATCAATTATTGCCGTAGTGCTTTGCGAAGGAACAGTCATATATGTCACTGTTTATAGTTCTGTGGACTGTTGAATGGGAATGACATTGGAAATATTTATAATTTCGTCATTTGCCGTACTTGGCGGATCATGAATTATAAAAAATTCGTCGATGGCACTGATGTCTATTTTTGAAGTTTCTATATTCTGATGTTCAACGTGCGTTTGTGTTGATTTATCTGAAACACTTAGATTTAATTTTCCTTTGGATTTAAACTTGTTATATATAAATCATATAAAATTACGAAATCTTCGTTGATGCTATCTTTTTGAAGTTCACCTCGGTCGATGCTTTCGAATAGTTGAATTTTGTTATCACCGATTGCTTCACATAGCGTTTGAAATTCATCGTCCGGTAATTTGGGATTAAGGCGACTGCCATATGTAGATTTAGACGATGATCTTCCTAAGCATTTCGATAAATTAATTGCAAATTTGTTGAATGGAAAGAGGCCACATGCCTTGAAGCCCTTCTGAATAGTCTCCTTAGTACTTTCCACAACATCATATAATAATGGTGTAAATTTTTCTTTAGTTAAAGAGGCACTAGGATTATTACGGCGCCATTCTAAAACTTTCGGATTCCATGATGATTTCAATGGTTTGAATGCTGCCACATCAGCGGGCTGTAGTATTCTAGTAGCATTTAGATATAACGCTACTAAAATAATTTGCAGTTTCACACACAGCTCACTAACTATTAGATGGGTTGAGTGCCCGTCAACATAATATATAACTTAAAATTTAGTGCCCAGTTGCACTAAATACGGATGCAAAACCTTTGATATATACTCATAAAACACTTGTTTTGTCATCCACCCGTTGTCACTAATTCCTATTCCCCATCCTTTAGGCAACGATTTACGAATTTCTTCCGGTATTCTTTTATATGGGTAGATTATTACGGTAGGGGTTAACACTCCGGCAGCAGAAAAGGTGACCGTTACATGACCGTTAAATTTGCTTTGGCCAATCCATTGTCAATTTCGTATACATTTCGAGAGCCTTTCGCTGCTAAAACATTTTTAGTTTTAGGACATAAAAGAAAATTCGTCTCGTCTCGGTTAAAAAATCGTGTTGGATCTTCTAAAATTCCATAATATTCGTGATCCTTTAAAAAAATTTCTATTGTATCGAACCATGAATAAATATCTGAACTGTAGCACTTGCCGCCGAAATAGGATCAGTAGCTCGAAGCGATAGAGATGGATGTCTTTTTAAAAAAGCCTTAAACCAACCCTTTCCTGGAATTTTGTTCTCACCAAATGGATGAGGTCTATCAGTCTCTTCTAAAAATTCTTTTACTGCTGTAACAACATCCTCGTTTCGCTTCGGGAATCCTAATTTGTTGGGAAATGTATACCCATTCAACAATGCGTTGCTCTTCTTCTTCGGTTAGGATTGTTGGTGGGCGAGCTTTAGAAAAATGCGACCCTAATCGAAATTGAAGCGTTGATCTAGGCACATTATATTTTTTGGCCGCCGCCTTTTTACTAATTAGGCCGTTTTTAATTTCACCTAATGCCTTTTGAACCTGGTCTTCATCAAATGTGTCTCTTTCTTGGCATTTTTAAATTACAGAATTAAAAACCTTCGAGTTTAATAACAAAAAAGAATAATTATAATTATTGGCACATGATAAAGGTATAATAATTGGCACGTGCCAATAATTGTAGTTTCTTATTAACCAATTATTGGCATCCTAGTGCCAATAATTAAAATTTGACTTTATTGGAACTAGTTATTGGCACACTATTATTTTAATGTTTAACATAATGAAAAACAACTCATATTAATTAATTTTATCATATTTAAGAATATTAATTGGATAAAAAAGTTCAATTACACTGCTGTATCTATATAAAACTAGTACTTACATTTCTGAGCTTCTTAACGAAATACGGTTTTTTTTACTAGTTGAGACGTTTCTGCGCGTGATGATTTCGCAATGAAATATTAGAGGAAACTAAACCTATTTACTACTTTTTTTGTTTGACAATACAGAAGAAAAAAAAAATTTACACTAACACATTGATAAAACATAATTAGGATGTATTAAAAGAGAGGAAAATGCTATGGTAGTCAGTAGTGCCAATAACCCCGAATCGAAATTATACAGTGCCAATAGTTGTAGGCGTTACGCTACTCATTATAGTGGAATAAGATGGCTCTATGTATCAAATCGAACTCTGGGACTAAATAAGACCTTTTTTAAAGTACTTAGAAGTACGTTGCCCTAAAAATGCATTAAATGGTGATTTGGAATGGACATTCTTTAATAGCCTGATAAGTCCCATTGAAGAATAATATTAATTTTTCGATAAATTTATTTTGGTTGCAGATGATACATTTTCGTAATGTTTGCATTTGGATCAAGGTAGAGCTTGGAGGTATTGGCTCAACAGTAGTGCGATTCGATGGCCAGGAATGATGAGGTATGGTCTTTGATTTCCATCAGTTTCTGTTCAGGTACTTTTAGGTGGGATTTTAACCCCCCTTCATTTTTTTGCAACTCTTTCTATTTAAATCAACAAAAAATCCGAACGAATAGGTTTGCCGGGAACTACCTTATTTCTTCGTTTCCGTTTTGTTGTCACCTTTAAAATGAAATCCGCCTTTTTCAGCTGACTCATTGAATAAAATGCAATAAAGAGCTCTTCCCATTCGGGTTTGATAAATTTCTTCTCAAACTTAAATCTGCAATGGGTCAAACAATCCTCTGTTGATGCAGTTGTTTTATACGGAACTATATGTACACGGAAATCAGTTATTCGTGTACAATTTGAATAGAGTTCTCTTCTATAACTCATTTTCTTCTAGATCAAGATCGAATATTTCTACTTCGAATTTCTCTAATTTATTCATTTCGTTGTCTCATTGCAAAATGATTACGTTTTCTAGAAGTACGCTTGAAACGATATCGATTATCTCGCCTTCGTATAGTGCAATATGTTTTCTGAATCCATATTGCTGTATTATTGCATTCAATTTACCTTTAAGAATTTAGAATTGGAATTCCATACTCCGTATCTAGTAACTTCTACTATCTCATAATTTTTTTTTTTCAAAAATTTCCTAACCAATATGGTTTACATTACTTAACCACGATTTCCATTTTAGCCAACAAAAAATCCATATGGATAGATCTGTTCGTTTTGCGAGGGGTTTCCCATCTTATGGTGACCTTTAAAATGAATTGCCTTTTCTTGCTGATTCATTGAGTAAAATGCATTAAAAAGCTCTTCCAGTTCGGTTTTGGTAATTTTCTTTTCAAACTTTAATCTTCAATGGGTCAAACAATCCTTTGTTGATACAATTATTTTATCAACGGGACTTTTTACCACGGGAATTTTTGATTTTGCTTGTGTCTAATATTCCCCCGCTAATTATTGGCCTTGCGTTTTCGCGATTTTTTGACTTGCGGAAATTTGTGTACAATTTGATTAGAGTTTTCTTCTAACGCATTTTCTACAAATTCAAGATTGAGTATTTCTACCTCACATTTCTCTTATTTATTCAGTTCGTTATCTGATATCGATATCGATTAGTTCGCCTTCACATAAAACAATATTTTATGAATCCATATTGCTATATTATTGCACTGACTTTAACATTAATCATTATGCAGAATAATTTGTAATTCAAATTTTTCCTGAAATTGAACACAAAACTAACTAACATCTATTATACAGTTTTATTAACCACCTAGTCCTTTTTACATCAAATTGCACTGTTATTTCCAATAATAAGGTACTATTTACAAAATATTGCTACAATCTCACTGGTTCACTTTAGAACACTTTACTATTTCACTAGTTCACTATTTCACTTGTTTACTGATCACTAGTTGCATTTAAACTGATCTTACTCTGCAGGTTGGTTGCATTTATATATACCCGTTCAATGCAACTCTCGAACCATCCATGTATCCAAGTATGTCCAATTTTTCAAAATTTCGAGAGTAATCTGCGACGTAATCAATACAATTTGCAAATTGATTGGCAGTTTTTGTCCACGCCTTCCTTCTCGAACTTGTGGTGAACTGAAATAATGTTCACATTCTTGACGTTGCAACGCATCGTAAAAATTACCATTCTCCAGCATCGAAGCATCGATCTTTACCACACCATGTTCTGCACCTGAGACTCTAACCACCAGACCAATGACGATACTGATATGACAGAGTTTAACGTTAGGTATAATCGTCACTATACAAAATGGTTCTATTTAGTTGTTTGTATGTTGTTGTTCGGAACGCAAAGTTGTTTTTGCCAGTTAGAATCTTTACAGCCAAATCTCAATGCAGTATATAAGATAGAAAAGAAAATTTTCAGCAAAAAAAATGTATTTTTCTACTCACCACCAGGAGCAGCACTATATATAATATATCAGAAAAATTATGAATTTGTGCATTTTTTACAAGAATTTTTGTTAGCGGAAAATTTGTAAACTTTAAATAAACAATTTGTGCCAAACAAAATATTTTATATTTTGAACTACATGCCAATTATTATATTAATAATTTCTCATAAAAAAAACAATATGTAACCAATATGTCGTGCTGTTTTTCTGGTAGTTGAGATCAAAACACATCTACAGGAGCAATTTAAGAAAAATCGTTCGAGTCAGAAGAGCTCCAGAATTTTTTGAAATTTCGGCCATATGAAATTTTTCAGTTTTTTGACCATAATGTATGGAAATACCCCCCTGTAACCAGTATAATGCGGTTTTTCTAGTAGCTGAGATCAAAACACACCTACAAGAGCAGTTTAAGAAAAATCGTTCGAGTCAGATGAGCTCCAAAATTTTTTGAAATCTCGGCCATATGAAATTTTTCAGTTTTTTGACCATAATGTATGGAAATACCCCCCTGTAACCAGTATGCCATGGTGTTTTTCTAGTAGCTGGGATCAAAACACACCTACACGAGCCAATAAAGTTATAAAGAACTACGCTTTGAAAGATCTAAGACTATAGTGGCTTGCTACTTTCAGTTGTCGTATGGCAAAGAACTTCATTAGCGAGCGTAATTTGAAATGAACTTATTATGCTCTTTCTTTGAAAAAGGACCAGCTAAGAATCTTGGTTACGATTCTTATGGTTCATGATCGATTTATGGGGCATCTCCAACGAATGGGTTTATCTCAGGGTGTTATTTGTGACGACTGTCTTGAGGAATATGATGACTGCTGGCACTTTGTTTTCAGTTGTGCTGCTTTCAATATTCTTCGGCTTCAGGTTTTCAGTTGTCCTCCATACCTTGGTTCAAACTTGTACAGTTTGCTAAGGCTGCAGGGCGCCTCTGCGACCTATGATAGAATCCCGGGTTTGCACCATGGGCCATCCCGGCATTGAGTGCGGAATCCGTATGGGTTTCAACCAATTAAAAAATAAAAATAATAACTAATAGAATGAAGAGATGGTCGATATCTTTAGTTTGGTGAAGCCAAAAATGTAGAAAAGCTACTGCACATTCGAATATCGATTGGTAAATTGTTAAAAATTATTGGCAGAACAATATTTAAAGTTGTTTCAAGATAGGTCCCAAAGGTCCACACTGCATTTATTTAACATAAACCTTAGCTAATTTCGTTGTAAAAATGCTCGAACGATCAGATACATGTGTCATGATACTGTCAGATATTTTGATAGTTCCTTAAGAAACAGACAAGTAAATGCGAAAGGAGTCCATATAAAATCATTGACAAACATCTACAAATGTAGTATATTGATAACAAATCAATTTTTATATATCAATGAATCTCTTTTTTTACAAGTTCGAGTTCATTGGGTTTAACCTCTTAGTGTTTTCACGTAATGTTTAAATCTCTATTCAAAGTTCCTTTCAACTTTCTCTCACGGTACTTGTTCGCTATCGGTTTCGTGGTTATATTAAGTCTTAGATGGAGTTTACCACCAACTTGGTGCTTAACACAACTCTCTAGAGATATCTTCTTATACAAGTTTATATATTTACTACGGGTCTGACACCCTCTGTGCGTAAATGGCCCCATTCAAGATGGACTTGAATCTATAATCAAAATGCATAAAATGACAGATATTCCTTTACATTGAATTTCCATTCTATCAATAATCAGTAAAAGAATTTAATGCTGGGCTATTCCCATTCCGCTTGCCGCTACTAGGAATCTTAGTTAATCTATTTTTCTCTATGAAAAGTTCGGTAAAGGTGCCATATTTATTTATATTGCGGAAATTCCAAGGATCACAAAATTATCAAAGCTCTTGTTATCGTTGCTAACAGGATCCTTAACTTAATCACAAAGAGAAAATAACCATCCTTTTAACGACTTTCCCTGAAGAATTTATTTGCCACCAAATAAATTTAACATATTAAAAAAGTCTGGGATCGGTATTTTGGTACCAATTGTACATTTTTGTGATAACGAAATAGTCTGGGATGTATAAATGTAAAAACATTCTGGGCTTAACCCACTGTACAAATTAAATAATTTTAAAAAGTCTGGGATGGATTATTTACGCACATGTTGTTTTTAAAACATCCAGATGAAATCCTGTGATATCTTCAAGGGGGTCCCAAAACGCAAAGTAGATGGAACATACCGAGCTCTGTACAATTTCGAGATCAGTGACCTGATGGTGATCCCCGATATTATACATGAAATAATCTCTTCTCCGCTCCTGTAGGTGTGGTTACAGGGGGGTATTTCCATACATTATTTTCAAAAAACTGAAAAATTTCATATGGCCGAGATTTCAAAAAATTCTGGAGCTCTTCTGACTCAAACGATTTTTCTTAAACTGCTCGTGTAGGTGTGTTTTGATCACAGCTACTAGTAAAACACCATGGCATACTGGTTACAGGGGGGTATTTCCATACATTATGGTCAAAAAACTGAAAAATTTTATATGGCTGAGATTTCAAAAAATTCTGGAGCTCTTCTGACTCGAACGATTTTTCTTAAACTGCTCCTGTAGGTGTGTTTCGATCCCAGATACTAGAAAAACCGCTATTATACTGGTTACAGTGGGGTATTTCCATACATTAGGGTCAAATATTCTTTTAAAAAATGCACAAATTCATAATTTTTCTGCTATTTAATAAAATTACAGCGGAAAAAATTCGCTTAATCGATAGTGCTGCTCTTGGTGGTGAGTAGAAAAAATACATTTTTTCTGCTGACAATTTGCTGCTATCTTATACTGCATGTCTTATACAGCATTAAATCTCAACGTAAAATTACGTAGTTAGAGCTCAGGGGTCCTACTATGGAATTCGTCGTCTATTTTCGACGGCTATCGTTTGCTATAGTAGGAAAAGGAAAAAAAAGGAAACCAATATTCCAAATTTACTATTGCTTTCGTTTTTCTTCCTTTGCCTATTATAGCAAAACGATAGCCGCCATAAATAGTAAGCGTATTGTTTAGTAAGTAGGGCCCCAGTTTTTGCGAATATTTCGAATATTAAAGTGTTGTCGAGCTTTACTTGTATATGGGTCCGCTTGACTCCGAGGTTCGAGCAAGTGTTGCCACCACTTTGAATTTTTTTTAATTACATGTTTGGAATTTTCAAGTTTATTCAGAGGAATTATGATTGACACAATTATATTTTATTGGTATTGCTTGACTTGAAGATCTTATACTTTGTAATACGTCACCCGATGGTTGGTACTGCAATCGGCCATTCGCCTGTTACTATACATAGTTTAACCGGAGAATTTCGGATTATGTAATATTTCTAAATTTCAATTCGATAAACCAAATAGAAACTCGAAGTTTAAGAGGCCTGCCAATTGGGCAATGCTAAATATAAATCCAGCTGATGTTTAATATATAGGTCTAGACTCTTTTGCGAAATTAACTTTAATAAAACTATTCATTTTCGATAGTGTCATTGTCGCGATAGCTGTTGCGCAGACAAAATTACATAAAGAAAAATCGATTTACATTATCAGAGATTTAGTTTCAAGATGCTTGAACAAATCCGAGCTTAATACGCCACTGCCGTACACGTCGCTATACTTATATTCAATATTATTTGTTATGTCAATTTAAAAAAAAAAAATTGTAGCCAACTTCAACCTGTTCAAATGTTTTAAAAATTTAAATTTAATTCTTTTGTTTTTTGTTGCCATTTTAAATAGCAAATATATAAATGATATCTGTTTGATAGGGACTCCATTTTTCGATTTCATATATTTTTTTTTTTTTTTTTCATTTTTTCGATACAAAATAAAATTATAATTTTTTTGGCTTTGATGTATTTATGGTTCGTTTGTTTTGCCAATTTTTGTCTTATATTTTTCAATTTTTTGTTCGTCTGTTTAAAAGATGTGACATTTTGAGTTTTGTGTCGTCTTTTTTCGTTGAATAATAATATTATATGTATGTATGTATATATGTACAAAAAATGAACAAACCAAATCGAAAATATTAAATGGCGGCATCCTTTGAAACTGTACGTCCATCGATCGTATATTTATATTTATTTAATTTTTTTTTTTTTTTTTGTAAAGTTTTGGCTTTTCCACTATATGCTGCTGCAATATACACGACCATGCAATTTGAATTGATTGAATAATAGAACTTTTTGAAATGTATGGAACGCATCGCAGTATAGAAACTAAAACGTAAAAAATTTGCATAAACCAAAACAAAATTGTTCAAATGCTGTGCAATCAAAACTATTAGTACGTTTCTTTTATATATATATAGTTTAAGCCTTTTCGCTAAATACAACTTGTCTATGTAATATCACTGCGTGTCCAAACTAAGAAATTGACAGCAACTATTTTTGTTTTTGTTGCAACTATGTGCGCGATTCCTAAAACGGAAGCGTATATATAGATATTTTCTATTTTAAATTGCACATAACCTCCAAATATGTTTTTAAAACTATAGAAGCTATAGACACAAAACCAAAAACTATAGTTGTGGGAATTGAGAAATTTGTATCATTGGTATTCTGTATACCTATAAGTGGTTTTGCGAGAAAGACAAAATAATTAGTTTTTAATTAAATAAAAATATTTCCATCGTATCCACCTCTAAATGGCGAGTTTTTGTTGTTGCTGTTGTTGTTGTATTTTATTTTATTGCTTTGCGCTTTTATCTCTATTTTTTTTTTATTGTATTGCATAAACTTGGAATACAAAAACTGTTCAAAATTTCAATTTTCATCATCATCTGCCTGCTTGTCTTGTTTTTCACATTCTTGTTATAAAAAAAAAATAAAAAATTATTTATTGAAAATATATTATAACGAGGCATTGAAAAATAAATATTTGCACCTGTCCGTCTGTTCTTAAAAAAACCAAAAAAAAAAAATTGCTGCACAGCGTATGTATACCTACATATATATGATTATTTTTATGGAGGCGCACATACTCATATAAACCCGTAAAATATCAATCCATGACTCAATCAAAGATCTATAAGATCAATTTTTCAAAAAACCAAAAAACTAACAACAACTCAATAAAATTCTATGTATCTGGTTTTAATTTTACCAAACTTAAATTAATTTATTGCTTTTGACTTCCCTATTTTGTTGCCGGTTGCATTCTTAGATATGTATATACACACACACACACACGCACAATTTAAATGTAAAATAGGGTTTCCAGTTTAGTGTCATGTAAGAACGTTGTATATCTTTCGTAATTAAATAGAAATTCTTTTTCCTACGAAATTTCGTTTAATTTATGATCCAAACCTAAAATTAATGATCCCGAAAAGTATATCTTTAAGTTGACTAAATTAAATTATTTTTTTTTTTTTAGGATACGGAAGAGTTGTAAGGAAAATAGTTTTGTGTATTAGATTTTAAATGCCACCCGGGAATATACTTGCGACATACAACAACATTATTGATAATTCGTTCTCATATATGCAAGAATGGCCATGGTTTTCATCAAGATTTAGTTTGTTTGGTTTAAAGGTAAAATGCTTTGTTGATCCAAACAAAGTCCGCATTTAGTTACAAACAGATTCATCAAACTTCCATTGTATAAATGTGGTAGAGCCACACTTGTGTTGTGTTGTTCTTTATTTCTTGTAGCAAGTGATTGTTCCTAAAAATATTTGTCGAAATACATTTCATTGTCACCATTGTCTGGTGTCACCAGCACTACGTTATAGATATCGTTATCAACAAAGGAACTCAAAATACAAAAGCTTTACATACCTCTAACCCAAGGACGAAGCGTTCATGGAAGCAAGGAAAACACTGCCTCCCATACTCAAAATCAAAAATCATCAAAAATATCAACAAAAAAAACGAACAAATTAACATAAAGTTTCAAAATCATCAAATTAAATAAATATGTAGTTGCATTTCACCATTAAATTTGCAATGTAAAAGTTATAAAATTGACTCCAACGTCATGAAAAATCCCAAAACCGACAGTGCAAATTGAGAAATTCGTGCAGCTCTAATTGACACCGTTTGCTTCTTAAGAATGTAACGGCTCGCTTTTAGAGAGGATGACGAATCTGAAGACTCAAATAATCGCGGTAATTGAAACTTTGAAACTACTATCGCGGCACAACTCTTTGTTGTCAAATCATTTAGAATCGTCCACGGTATTTTCGGGAATATCAAGCGATATTCAAAACGATTTAATAAAATCAGTAACATTCATAATTAAAAACCAAATTGGATTCGACCAATTTAATTGGAATAATTTTAGATGAGACCTTAGATGTAACAAGAAAATCTCTGCTCGCGGTAGTGCTACGATATTTAGATACAAATGGCAATGTGCTGGAGAGATTCATAGATTTTGTAGATGTTTCTGCCGATCGAAGCGCGAATGGACTTCAAAAATTGTGTGCGACTTTTTAACAAAACATAAAATCGAAGCAAAGCTAATGTGACAAAGTTACGATGGTGCTGCGGTTATGTCTGGGAGTACCAAAGGACTGCAAACAAAAATTGGGGAAGTGTATCCATCAACAATTTTTATTCACTGTTTTGCGCACAAATTAAACTTAGTTTTATTGCAATCATGTAGTAAGATTGTCGAGTGCAAATCATTTTTTTCTAGTTTATGTGGATTAGTGGCGTTTTTAAATCATTCATCGAAACGGAGTTTTGCTTTTGATGAAATTGTTAAAAGAAAATTACCATCGACTTCACCAACAAGATGGGAGTTTAATGGCAGGATAGTACTAATGTTAAAAAGACACTTAAATGATTTAAAAGTTCTTTTTAAAAAAATACTGGATGAAGATATTGAAAAATGGGACTCGGAGACAATAAATAACGCTCGAGGGTATTTAAAAAATTATAGTTGGGCGGATTTTACTCCAGCACTCAATGCCACTAATGGGCCCATGATGGAATACCCACATTCACACTAATTCATTCAACCCATTCACACATGTACAGTATACCATCTGCGCATTGCATAGCTCCATGTCACCCTGTACAAGGGTATTTACTCTATGTGGTGTTTTCAACGCTGTTATACAATTTTTCGGAAATATTCCCGGAAGCTGATATTGTGTTTAGCATGCTTCAGCAGAAGAAAGGAAATGATATTGCGCATTGTTTGCAATGTTTACACGATTTTAATCAATCAGTTGAAAAACCTGCTCCTGCCAGGAGGGTGGCTAAGCGGCTTTGTATAGACGGAAAAAGCGATAATGGTGGAAGGCCGAGGTTCTGAAAGTACAACATTACAGCAAAGAGCGCAGTTCGCGTAATTTCTTTAAAGGAATTACTGCATTGCATCATACTTTAAGGCCTGCGCCATCCGCCATTCGGGACCGGGCTGGAAACATCTGTGTCAACATCGACCTATATAGAGTGGACACTTTACTGACCTGCTTGGTGTTCATCATGCATCACAGTATGTTGTTGAGTCACTTCTAATACAGACTGCGCAGATTTGAACTGAGGATCCATGGGTTGACTGCATTAATTCGGATCTTGCGCGATTTGGAGGGGAAACTTTGTGGAACTGTCTTTTCGACCTTATTCGATTAGTATGGCGAACTGAAGTTATGCCTGACGAATGGAAAGTGGCTTGAAGTGTGAGAATTATCGCGTTATAGCTCTTCTTTGCACAGTATACAAGTTACCGTCCTTTACATTATATTGGATACAGTCACTGCTCTAGCGGAGGGCCTTATTGGTCAGGATTCATCATAGAGGATTTCGTTAAAATCGATGCGGATGATTCTAAATATTATGAGACATCCATCCTCGCAAATCAGGTGTACCTGGATTTCCAGCAGGCCTATGACTCGATCAATCGAGAGATTTTGTGGTCTGCCCTGGAATACCTAGGTACAAATGCCAACAAAATTGGTACGATTGTGTAGTTTGAAAGTGATGCAGTTTCAATGCTCTGCTCAAGTTGAAGTGCAGTTTAATCAGGTGCTTCATATGCAGATGACATATGCGTGATTAGCCTGAATAGAAACGGAGTGAAGGAAATACTTGATCCGCTTGTAGAGTTTTCAACTTCTGTTTGACTCCAAATCAAAGAGTCCGAAACGAAATGCATTAGCTCTAGTATAGGGACAATAATGGCACATCCGAGGTTAGTAGCGGCCATTACATGTTTTAGGAAGTGAGAAGGAGGATCATGCGTGTGATTTATGGCCCAAACCACGATTTGGTTGGTGCATTCCGAGCTATGTACAATATCAATATTAGAGATTTGTTGAAGATCCTCGATATTGTTCATGAAATAAGATCTTAGCGAGTACGCTGGTTCGGTCACGTTCTGCGTGCTGATCCAGAACGAATTGTGCAGCGATCTCTGAAAAGAGAGCCACTATATTGTATGGCTCCACGGTGTAGAGAACGACTATAGGCTTCTTCAGATTGTCTAAGACAGTATGAAGACCAAGCTCATTATCGAAACCGTTGGAGCCAAATTGTGGACTAAGTAAGGAGTCAGTAATGGCCTTTATATAGGTTGATTATTATTATTTATAAATTTATTTTGACTCTTTTTTCAGTGGTACCCGACATTATTCTTAGTGTGGCCACAATAATAAATTTCGAATTTTCTATTGGCCACAAATTAACTAAAAATTGTGCCTTTAATTTTACAAGCCAACATACATATAGCGATGACGATTAAAGTTAGTGGGATAGATATTCGATTGTCGTATACCTAAGTTAGTAAGCTAGCAACTTTCATATGAATAGCCTTATCCATTGTATTTTTTTTGCGGGCTCAAATAAGAATTTTAAAAAACTTATTTTAAATTCAAGTTTGAATTTATTTGACCAGCAAGTGGTTATAATCGAAAAAAATTGAAAAAAATTAGTTTGAAATTAAAAAATGCATCGAGTAGCAATTATTATCGATTTGCAATTTTCGAATTATATATCGAGTATTTGTTGAATGATTTTAGCAGAGCACTAAATCGTTTTAAACTCTTTCCTCGTGACTTAACCTACGAACATTATTAAAAAAAAAAAAAAGACTTTGATTTCAGTAATTTTCGTTTCGTTTTTTCACGAATATCATTTACAAGCATAACCCTTTTCAAAATATCTGTTTAAGATAATTGGGCACAAATAAGTAGTTTACATATGCATCATTTAATGGAAAGATACTAAAAAAGACACTGGCTAAACCTAAAGATCCGTAGAAAGTGTAAAAAATATAGGGAAAAGTGTTGATTGTTGCTGTAGCCACAATATTATCGCACGGTAGCGAGTGGGAACTGGGTTGAACATCACGGCTCTAAAAATGTATGTACGTACATTCAATCAAGAATAAAAACGTATAAACTAAGTACGCTCGGCTTACGGGCTCAGGTTGCATTATAAAACACATTGTAAAATTTTCACAGAACACTGTTCGCTCGAATTGAAATATAAAATAACCCAGCAAATGTAAAAGTATTTCCAGAAGTAGTGTAAAAGTATTGAGCAAAAGTAGTGCAAAAAGATAGTACAGTGGGATAAAATTCATCAGTTTTTTAATCCTGACTTATTATTTAACAGTAATTTTGGATTTAAAAAAATGGTTGCTTACAATATAATATTTCTAGTAAGTAGCAACTAGTGAACAGGGTTTGATGGTAGGTAACTTTTATAAAATACCGAAAACCCGGGATCACCAATAACATAGAAATGCCTGAAAACTAATACTTTAAAAATGTCAGCAAGGGAATGTATGAACTTTATTGACATTTCCTCTATTTTGGTTGTTGATTTAGTACTGAAAAATTGTCAAGTATGGACAATGTTTTCTTATTTATTACAAATTATTGATATTTGTTTAGTTCCTGTGATATACAATGTTATCTCTTCTCGCTTTGAAACTCGCATTCACTCGCGGTCAATCGCTCGCATCGTCTTAACTACGGATAGTTCTATTTAAATATATGTGTGCAGTTTTGTCGCACGAGATCGCTTTTCCCATTGCTTATCGCGCGCACTCTGGCCGCAGCCTTTAATTTTTAATTTGCTAGATTTGCATCAAGCTCCCTTCCCCAGTATTTAAATCAAAAACTGAAATTTTTAAAACAAACATAATAGTTTTAATTTTAAATAACATTTTTTTTTACTTCAGGATTTTGAAATAATAAATTAGGCTTAAAGTTTCTTGTTTTTGAAATAAAAATTTCTACTTTGATTCGACCAACCAATTTTTAGTTTTAAAAATATTATTTTTTTGTATAATAAAAGATTTTTGTAAGATATATTTTAAATTTAAAAAAAATCCTGAACATTTTTACGAAATTTTAGATAATTTACCCACACTTGGTACAAATCAAAATTCCAATGGACCCAATTTAAAGTGAGGTTTGAAAAATCAACTGTTTCGTAATTGTAACCAACTTCACATCAAAATGTAATTTAATTTTCAGTATTTCTCCACATTTTAAATACATTTCATTAGTGTTTTGTCAGTCGGAGAGTTAAGAATACACCTCTTACAAAAAGGGTCTGGGAACCATAAAGAGTTCGATCAATTCTTGCCGACCTCGACGGTGAAGAAAAAAATATTGGTGGAGAAACTAGAGATACTGAGGTGGATAATGAAATAGAAAGTGAACACGATTCACAAACGGAACAGGAGGCCCACTCTGGTGATGAAAACCTTGCGGTAACACCCAATGAGAATGATTTTTGGTAGAGACGAGTCCATTTGACGGAGAACTTCATCTCCCTAAAGAAGAAGATGGGCTTAAAATATATTTATAAATACGCCAAACCTGACAGCAAATCCATGCGATGTAAAACACCTTACGAAACCTGGCATATTTTTGTTACGTTTGTTGACCATATTGTGGAAAAAACATTACACTCATATATATATATATATATATATATATATATATATATATATATATATATATATATATATATATATAATATATATATATATATATATATATATATATATATATATATATATATATATATATATATATATATATATATATATATATATCTTAAAACAGCAGGTAATATATAAAAATATAAAAAAAACTATTGAAATCAAAAGTTTCTTGGGTTTATTTTATACCTGGGTGGTTTACATAAATCATCGAACGTTAATGTTAGAGATTTATGGGCCACGGATGGAACTGGCTTGGTAATATTTTGCCAAAAAAAAGAGGAGTTAAGTCAACGATTTTTGGATACCAAACGAATGTGACAATGCTATCATGCATGCCAAAAAGGAGGGGTTGATACTACCAATCAACAAGTGGTACATATAATTTGGCTGCACGCCGGTGGCCGTTAGTTTTATTTTTTAAGTTACTAAATTTGGCGAGTATAAGTGCACGGATTATTTTGTTGCTTGCCAAAAATCCATCACTGATATATAAAAAAGGTCTCTTTTTATAAAGATCTTGCATTTGCCCTCAAATTTGAACCCTCGTCTTGCTCCTTCGCAAAATCACTCACAAGGATCTCAGCATTTAGAGAAACGGAGCAAATCAGGAATAAAGAGCCGCTGATAAATAAGTAACTATAAAGCCGATCGTAAAACTAGAACTATTTATTCTAAGTGTAATAAATATATTTGTGGGAGCCACTTAGGCATAATTTGTATAAATTGTAATGAGCCAATAGCCACTAAAAGTGTCCTAACTTTTATTTTATGGTAAATGTATTGGTGATAATATGAAGCAAATTGCATTAATTCGGGCGGAAATATTTTATTAAGTATTTAAAACTCCGGCTGTCCAATTAATAAATACAACAAAAAAGTTAAAATTTGGAAAGAATATGACTCATCATAATATTGCCAGGGATGGGCAGGGTAGATTACGCCATGTAATCTACGTGGTTGCCGACACGTAAAATATTACGTAGATTACTTGGCAATGCGTTTTGTCAATGTGGATAAATAAGACGATGTCAATGACTAAGGTTATTATAGCGTTTTGAAATCGAATAAAATAGTTCACAGCTGTATTTTGAAAAGGAGTGATTCAAGCTAAACCATAAAAACTATAGTTTATTAGTTTATCATCAATACAACATATTTATAAAATTTATGACATCCATTGAAATTGTTAGAAATTGATAAATAATAATTTCACAGTTTGAGACAATATCAGATTTAAAAAAAACAGTATATGTTACATACATAACAGATAATAAACTAATTTTGCGAACATTCAGATTACATTGAGTTTTTTAAAACTTTGATAACTAACTTATTTGTCACAGATGGTACGTTAGGTATGCATTGAAACATGATTCACGAGGATATATACCCCAGTTATATACATCCGAGCTATAAATCAAGAAAATCACTAATATTCATCCAATAGTTTAGTTTAGTTTTTATGTTTAGGCAGATATAAAATACTTTTCCCTTTCAGCGTCATTTTTGTTCAAATCACAATAAAATAAATTTCAAAGACAAAATATTTCTGAAAGGTATATTTGTGGAAACTCTCTCAAATAAGTCAAAAAAGTCTACAATTGGGCTTCTCGCGAACCTACTTATTGTAGACTTTAAAAAAAATCAGTCATGAATTGGACAACAGCCTTACTATTGTTTACCTTTTCCTTTCTTTGCTTACTTTTGTAAAATGACAGTCATCGAAAATAGAAGGCAAAGGGCATAGTAGGGTCCAAGAAGATCGGAAAATGACTCACTTTCATTGCGATCGGAAAATGACTCGCTTTTAAGTTAGCTTTACCAAATATATGGGTGCCAGATGTCTCGTTTAGAAAAGAAGGGTCCTTCTTTGAAACAATTTGTCTTGTGCATAAATAATGTTCTTTTCTGTTCTTCTTTCAACAATTTCAAAACGAAACCACTCTAATTAAAAAAAACTATCTATTACTTTTGAAAAATATGTTTCCAAAACCATAAAACAAAAGTTCTATAATAATGAATGGCCTCTTGAATTTTCTAACCGAAAAATTGGATAAATATTCAAGCAAGTTCAGAAACTGAGTCGTAATATTTGGATATCACATACAAATGCTTCTCATGAGTACCATTTGGGATTACTATACTCGGAACAAAGCTATTTTTGAGCCGATAACCAATTTGGAAACCTAGTTAATCTCCTTCACGATTGCAGGGCCTCGAACTCCAGAGCATTTTGACTTTTTGAAGAAGTGTTCATATGGGAAACAGGTTGAAAATGGAAATTCTTTTGATTAAGTTGAACTTTTATTAAAGTTCCCGCTCATTTGAGAACATAAAGATTCAGAGAAAATTTATTATTTGAAGCAATTCCATTTGCTTGTCTTAAAATGGATTGGCCACTAACGAGATGGCTACATAAAAATGAAATTTATTGGTTACATTTGAACTTTTCATTAAATGCTCGGCACTTTTTCCATTTTCCTGTTGCGGTTGGCAACCCAGAGAGGAATACGAGTTGAGAATCATGAAAATTAAAATTTTCTCAAAGTACAGCGCGAGCTACACTGAGTATTACAATTAATTGTAAATCGGTGTTGTGGGTTTTTACAGAAAATAAAATGTGGCCAGGCCAGTCTTATTGGCCATGCAAAGCTCGGATAAATATGATTCTTCGGAATCTTCTGATGAACCTTACTAACATTAGGGCCCTTCCAAATTATATGAGTTTGTCAATATTGGATATTGTATATTGTAAACTGTCAGTTTATTTATTTATAAATTTGATTTTTTTTTAAGAGAAAACTATTTTTTTTATTTACAAAAAAACCGCATTTTTCATTTTAAAAAAATCCTCTTTTTTTAGATGAATGTTCTCATTCGCTCGATTCTTACTCATCACTCGTGTCGCATTGACCATAAGGAAATCTGGTCACCGAATAGTTTAAACCTAGTTCCCAAATTTACTGTATGAACCGTCTATATTATCGACATTGTTTACGTTGTCGACGGGTTCTTGACACGTCGTTGTAGAAACTAATAGATGATGCGTAAATGCCCATCCCTGAATATTGCATAAAAAACCATACTAAATCAACCCATAATAAGTACGAATTTCGTTGTGTGGCCAGAAAATATAGGGAACCCAATGGCCTAAGTGTGGTCACGGACAATTTCATTAAAAATTATTCCATAATCTGCCCACTTCTTAAGAAATTCGTACTTTTTTACATATTTGAATATGAAATATCCAAGTTAAAAATCTGTTGTGCAGCCAGAAAATGAAGAACACAACTGCCTTAAAATTTAATACTCGTAAATTGTATTTTATCTTATACTCGGCAAACTGGTTCTTATGTGCTTTATTTATAATTTGTCTTACACCAATAATAATAATTTTTTGATGCAAGATTAGTATTTTTTACTGTAAGGTTAAATACTAGCTCATGAATGCTAAATAGCCAAGCTGATTTGTGATATCCTGGTTTGTGATGGCCATGAAATATTTTTAATTAGTTTAATATAAATTTTATTTCTATTTATGTAATGATTATTTGCTAATTGGATGGACATAAGTTTTAAATGTTTAAAACATACGATAAAATGTATCTGCCCGAATGTTTGCTATTTATTTATTATCAACACTAATACATTTACATAAATAAAAAATTAATAAAGTTTTAGAAACACTTCCATCGCCTATACAGGCGAGTGAATTTTTGTACTAAAAGTGTCCTAACTTTAAATGACGAGAATGAATCCGCACATGTAATCTATTTAGCCAATTACAATAAGGATTTACCATAAAAATTTGCTTAATGATTAAAGTTTATTCATTAGAGCAAATTAGTTTTAATGAATTTACCGAAAATTAATAAATGCATATTTTGGGCACTATGGTTTCTCTATAAATTTAGTTTTAAGATATAGGTCGATTGGACCCATGGCTAGTAATCGTGTAGCATAAATCCGCGTTAGTCATGCATGGTTAAGTAAAACTTGAATATGTACATAAATACAAATATATAATAATATTACAGCACTTACCTTGTAATGCATATTGAAACACATAAATTAAATATAAAAAAAAAAAATTAAAACTGTTATCAATAAACACAAAGTACGTATACAGTCAACAACCAAATATTTTATTGAACGATTTATACATTAACCTTTGATATAAGCACCCGGATAACCTTTTATAATTTTCTAAAAACATTAATCATGTAAGTAGAAAAAAAATATAAATTATCGAAAACTCTCACCCGATGTCATGTGTATAGAAAATATTTGTAAAGCGCTCGATTCAAATAAAACAAATTTTATTTAATATTTTCAATTTCTTTAATATATTTTTTTAAATTTCTTATACTTTAATTAAATTATTTAATTACTTTTTTTTTTCTCATCAATATTATTATTTATATAATATAAATATAAAATACAAATTATTATAAGTTTTATTAATTAATTAATAAAAACAAAAATTATGTATATAAATAATACATAATTTATATAGTAAACGAATATACCTATATTATATAAAAAAAAATTTACTAATGTCACTAACCAAAACTATATGATAATTAAAATTAATAAAAATAAAATTAAATAGGAAAAAAACAATTAATTTTCTTAATATTTACTTTTATGAATATATAATAAAAATTATAAGAGTAATAATACATTTGGCAGCATAAAAAATTATTTATTTATATATTTTACGAATTAATTAATTTAATTTTAAAATAAATTATTTAATTAATAATAATGGATTATATATATATGTATATATATATATATATATATATATATATAGGTTTTAGTTTACTTTATTTATTTATTTTTTAACTGGAAATACGATTTTCCATATTTTGTATAACAATTTTATTGAAAAATTTGTGTGTCTTTTGTGATTTAGTACGGGGGATTATTATATTATGTATGTATAGGAATTTTAAATTAAATTAAACAATAATTAGTAATAATTAAAATAATAATATGGACGTTAATCTATTGAATGAGGACTTGGCGGACCGCCCAACATAAACGGTGAACTATGCGAACCAAAACTATCTAAATCTAATGAACCGTCACCCTTTTCGCTGCCGCCACCTTTACCATCCTGCTTCATCATCATGCGTCGCCATTTGGCCCGTGCATTTTGAAACCAAACCTAAACGTAGAGATGATAAATAAAATAAAAAAAAATTAAAAATCGATTTAATTTTTGCTTGTTAAATCTTTATGACCTGTAGCACACGTTTTGGTAGACCAGTTTTTTGTGACAATTGCTTTAAATCTTTTGCATCCGGATTATGATTGATGGCAAAATAGGATTTCATTGTGCGCAACTGATGATGTTTGAATGAGGTACGCATGCGTTTTGCTCGCGATGAACTTCCAAGCCCATGTCGACCAAAGCCCAAATCTAAGTAATCTGAATTTAAATCTGGAAACGAGATAAACAAAAAAAGAAAGATATCCGATATTTTATTATATAAATAAATAAAGCAATATAAATTAATCTACCTACAATGACATCTTATCGTAAAATAATCAATAAGAATTTACAAAATAAAAATAAATATAATTTATTGCTATGTACGAGTACGAGTATATACATACACAAAAAAATACGAATAACCTAATTTAATTTTACTTTCAAAAACTGAGACTCAGACTACCTGCTTATGTCTTAATATAATATATTTATATAGGGTGTATATAAGACGCGCACACATTCTTAAGAATATAATAATAAAAATGTTATGTCTTTCTAAGTAGATGATGTTGCAATATTTAAAAACTATATCTCGTTGAAACCATACATACCACCTACCATGATTCAAATGGCACGCGTACATTAAATACTATAACTATACATGTATACGTATAGTTTTAATTTTTTTTTGTTGTTGTTGTTGTTGATGTTGTTGTAAGTATTCAGGCGGGTATATAATGAATTAATGATAACGTTAAAAATAAAATAAATAAAAAATCTTTAAGAAATGTCGATTTTATCTTGTTATGTATTATATAAACGTAATAACAATAAAATTCTTAAAAGCTTGGCTTAATGCGCTATTTTAAGTGTATATAATAAAAACAAATGAATGACTATTTAGCGAACCATTCTCGAAATATTCGACCGATACTGATCTCTAAATAGATTTTGGCGCTGTTTCGTTTGCGGATCTAACGAAAAGTTCATTAACTTAATTTTGTTGGCAAAAGACTATATAATACATACTCAAGTGGTATCATCTATTTGATCTGGCTAATTTGATATTAATGCACAAAAAAAATCCTGAGTTATAAAAGTAATCATCTGAATGAATTAAGTCTATATAGGAAACTAATAGTTTTATTGACTTGATCTTAATTTAGATGAGATGCAGATTATCAAGTTGATGGATTTCTAATATTTAATTAATTTTAAAATTATTTTAACTACATATTTGACTATTTCTTACAATGGACTCGTTTTTACCATCTTTGAATTCGTTTAAAACCGTGAAAAATGTAAGAAGAGAATTTGTCTGGAAAATTTTAAAAATACGCTGCAGAAGATAGGGCTGCAAAACGGGATTCTGCAATAATCATTGCCGGAGGAACGTTAAAACAAGAGAAAAAAAATCTACGAAAGAAGATAAAATGTTATGAAAAGCTGCAGAATACGATCGAACAACAAAATAACGCAGACTGCTCAGCAACTCTAACAAGAAAAAGAACTTTTCTATGACAGAGGTAGCAGCTGCAATCTTCAGAAATCAACGCAGGAAGTATAATAACTTGGTGGTCACTTGCACTAAGCTCCAAGAAAATAACGGTTCCAGCAAACTCCAGCAAAATGTCCAAAAGAGTTACGGAAGAAACGAAATATTACGAACAAAAAAAATTAAAAACAGCCAAGAAACCAAGAAGAAATAAAAATTATGAATGTATACCAAAGACGCCAGAGTACAATCATCACTTATACAATCATCACTTATACAATCATCACTTATAATATCTAATTACTAGAAATTTCACACAACAAAATAGCAGTTATGATCGTTAGCACAAATGTTTCAAACAATTCTGGATAGAATAGAGGATATCATGATAGATACTGCGACAAAAAGAAATAAAAATGATTAACGAAATAAGAATATTAGCATGGAATCCCAACGGGCTCTTACAAAATCAGCAGGAATTGCCAATACTCTTTACAAAACAATCGTATATATACAATTTACTGGTTATCAAATATATCCACACATAACATTTCCAGAGGAGAAGGTGCCATAACAATTAAAAGAATTATACAACACCATGAAGATCATCAAAACAAAAACCCAGGCATGACTCGAGCTCTGACCACTCATCCATACTGCTTACTATAAGCAACAAGTGCTATACATTAACGAACATAGTTTGAAATTGTTACAAACCTGAATGATCTGATCCAGCGACTCGCGGAAGGATAATACTGAGTATTAAAAATGATACAATCAACTCTTATCTGCAATCATTGACGTACGAAAAAGATACTGAGAGTTCATTGTGGAAAACAATCAAACGAATAAAAAAAACAATAATGCAGATATACCGTCCATAATGAACAAAAATTAAAAGCATTTACTGAACATCTAGGAGGTGTTCTAGCTTCATGAGTTATTTTAGCTTCATGGTCAGCGTAATGCAAAAGTAACAATAACAGCATGTAGGAGAAAGAGTAGCCATGCTATGGCATTTACATTGTAAATATTGTAACTGAAGAAATAAAATATTTAAGAAACTAAAAAAAACATACAGTTAAGAAGATCATAGTGGAATTGGAACAAGGAGAAAAAACACCATTACACATATTATGTCAATATTTGATATCGCTTATCTCACGGTTCTGCCACAGAATGTCATCAGCAGGTGGTATTATTTTGAAATTTCTGGCAATTGGCATAAGGCTAACAGAGACGCCCAGATGAAGTTGCACTTAAGAACATCCGAAGCAGCAAAGACCGGAACCAACTAAAGTTAAGAAGTAGGAAGATGTTTAAATGTAGAGCATATACGTTTGAAAATTATTGAATTTTTTCAAAGAGATATGCGCACTTAAGTGTGGCACTAAAAGGTACAAGATAAAAACGCGATTCGAAGAATTTTATGAACTACCGCAGAATTAATGCCGAAAACCAATGGAAAGTGTCAAGTCTGCAAGGTAGTATTTAGTCGATATAAATTATTATGATTAACGTCAGTAAAAATATCATAAACGAATATTAAATTTTTGCCAGATTACCAGAATACATCTATGTCACTGTTAAAACAAAATATTTTAAATTAATTCAGAAATACGTCAAAAATGGAGTCGCCGAATAGGAGACGGTACAAATGGCAAAACTTCGAATCCATCGAATCATCCTTGTTATTTAACAAGGCAAGAACCAATAGATTTTTAAAACTAAATTTTTATTTTCCATATAGTAAGCCATGATTTTAAATTTAAGTAAGTAACTATCATGTATCAGGGATGGGATACGTTGTAACTTCACCATTCTCGATAATCGCTAGACATTTGTGTCTCTTTTTTCGAGAACAAATTGATATGCTGTTTCGCAATTTCTATTATGATCATGGCCTGCTCGATTTTATTTCGATAAAACATAACCAATTTTTTTTATTTTCGACAGCATGCAAATTTCTTATAATAGGCTGAGAACGCAATAAAACCAGCGTAATTGAATAAACGAAATACCGTACAGTACGAATATCGAAAGTGGTGATGTTACAACATCCCAGCCGAGACCAGTCGCTTAGTGCGGGTCAGAAAGTAAGACAGTTTTTTATTTATTTCAAAAGTTGGTTTTTTGCGATTTGGTGAAGTTACTCGTTGGAGTACTTATACCTCATGACTCAGCATGTTATTGAACAAAAGCCTTTTTTTACTGATATGGTCAAACGCGGTCCAAATTCCCTTGCTTAAATTTGGAAATAAGCGGAGAAATGGAAAGGGAAACTTGAAGATTAACTATAAATTTAGAAATGATTTTTATCAAGTACCAAATCTAGCATTGCCTATAGCCATTGGGATGAAGAAGTTCTGACCAATGAAACTATAGAGCAAGCGTAATGGGGGTGGGAGGCAATCTTGTTTTAAAGGATTAAGATAAACTAAACCGCTTCTTGATTGTAATATAACATTCTCGGGGCTCTTAAGATTGGCCATCCATTGAGATATACCAACACTGAAATTAAACAGGGCAGGCCATTTTAACGGCTCTTTGGAATATTAACAGACAAGTGCAGTTTGTGCAAAGGAAAAAACATTCGAGCATATTTGAGAGCAGTTCAAAAGTGCGAATGAGTGATGCTTTTGCTTTAAAAAATTTCTTTGAATTAAATTATGGCTTTGACCAAACAATTATATTATTTCGGAAAGGTTACGATTTTATTTATCAGTCCATATGCAGGGGTAAACTATTGAGATTCCAACTCCACAACCCTCCAGATAACAAAATAGAAATTAGCCAACCTAATTGGCCGCACGTGACTGAACTTTTTAAATTTAATTATTAGCAAAACCGAGCAAATGCATCATTATTTAGTCGCATATATAGCGACCAAACTATTGCCCCTGGTAAAAGACTTAATATATCTTGCTTGAATGTAGAGAGTTTGTCATTATTTGTATAAAATTGATTCTGAGGTCGCACAATCGCGGCGTGTTTTTAGAAAAAGTCAAACATATACCCTGGAAATAGCTTTCTAAAAAATGTCAGGTGAAAACTAAATCATAGCATCGAGTGAAGAGCAGTAAGCAACCTATCACAAATTAATTTATTTATTTTGTAAACAAACCTCTATACTGGGAAACATAATCGGAAGTATTAATACAAATCAATCCATTTTAGAAATAGGTATGCAAAACGGTGGGGTGGTAACATTGAACAAGCTGGAAAGGGTTGACATTACAACTAATCAAGTTTTTCATCAACTGATTCTAAACGACTAAATTTAAACTAAATACGAAGAGCATCCATTATAGGAGAAATTCTGGATTAATATAAGATAAACGAATATATTGAAGACATCAGAAGCAAATAGTTTGGCCAAAGACAGGTTTGAATAACCTATCTTTGTTTTAGGCAAAGGATTGCCTGCGCCATAATTCAAAACTTTTTTTAACTGGTTCCATCTTCAAAATATATAAAGGCAAATAAGGAACTGTACAACTTATCTTATGTAAATCACAAAACTAAAACAAAAGAACTACCAGAGGTATATTGTGATATAAAAGCAAACATACAGCAAGCAGCTAGTGAACAGGTTCATATACCTTTAATGAATATGTATGGAAATATGCAGAGTCAAAATTCGTTGAAAAATAAAACCAAAGGAGTAGCACTTGGTCAATATATAGGTAACTTAGAAAAACCTGATTCATTAGTAAGAAGCAGAGCAAATACGGTGTAAGGGAAACTATAAACCACGATTTGGATCTAGAAATGTTCATATGTGTTTCAAAAAAATGATGGCTCAAATAATTAACAAGAGCCCTTTTTATGGAACACCTATGCCTGATAAGTATTGAGTGAGCCTATCAATTGCTTTTTGTATAAATAATAACGAACAGCAGGAGTAAGCCTTATAGATTCGGGAAAATTTGTACCATCTCTTAATCTCCCGCTTTTTCGAGTTGAGATTCAAATTCGAATACTATAAGTTTCTCTCATGAGAATTTTATCATTCAAAATAGATTCAGGAGGAAGGAGATTTAATCAAACATTGGGCTAACAGACTGTTCCATCTAGTGTTGCTCTCGAAGTAAGTAATATTTGAATCAAATTGTTTTTTTTTCTAGTTGGTCTGAGGCCCAAAGTCCGATTTAATTCGAATCCCTTTTGTAGCCTGCCTCTATTGGGATTCTAACCCACAGTTTTGTTATTTGCTCGATATAATTCGATGAAATCATTTTAATTTCGATTGGAAATTACCCGAAAATTCCTCTAAATTTGTGAATTTTGAATATTAGAACAATTGGAGATTTTCATGAGCGATTTAACAATTCGAAATTATTTGAATGTTCAAATATAATTAAGAAATTTTAAAATTGTATTTGAAATATAAGAAATTCTGGATTAATATAAGATAAACGAATATATTGAAGACATCAGAAGCAAATAGTTTGGCCAAAGACAGGTTTGAATAACCTATCTTTGTTTTAGGCAAAGGATTGCCTGCGCCATAATTCAAAACTTTTTTTAACTGGTTCCATCTTCAAAATATATAAAGGCAAATAAGGAACTGTACAACTTATCTTATGTAAATCACAAAACTAAAACAAAAGAACTACCAGAGGTATATTGTGATATAAAAGCAAACATACAGCAAGCAGCTAGTGAACAGGTTCATATACCTTTAATGAATACGTATGGAAATATGCAGAGTCAAAATTCGTTGAAAAATAAAACCAAAGGAGTAGCACTTGGTCAATATATAGGTAACTTAGAAAAACCTGATTCATTAGTAAGAAGCAGAGCAAATACGGTGTAAGGGAAACTATAAACCACGATTTGGATCTAGAAATGTTCATATGTGTTTCAAAAAAATGATGGCTCAAATAATTAACAAGAGCCCTTTTTATGGAACACCTATGCCTGATAAGTATTGAGTGAGCCTATCAATTGCTTTTTGTATAAATAATAACGAACAGCAGGAGTAAGCCTTATAGATTCGGGAAAATTTGTACCATCTCTTAATCTCCCGCTTTTTCGAGTTGAGATTCAAATTCGAATACTATAAGTTTCTCTCATGAGAATTTTATCATTCAAAATAGATTCAGGAGGAAGGAGATTTAATCAAACATTGGGCTAACAGACTGTTCCATCTAGTGTTGCTCTCGAAGTAAGTAATATTTGAATCAAATTGTTTTTTTTCTAGTTGGTCTGAGGCCCAAAGTCCGATTTAATTCGAATCACTTTTGTAGCCTGCCTCTATTGGGATTCTAACCCACAGTTTTGTTATTTGCTCGATATAATTCGATGAAATCATTTTAATTTCGATTGGAAATTACCCGAAAATTCCTCTAAATTTGTGAATTTTGAATATTAGAACAATTGGAGATTTTCATGAGCGATTTAACAATTCGAAATTATTTGAATGTTCAAATATAATTAAGAAATTTTAAAATTGTATTTGAAAATTTCGAAAAATGTTAGTTTTTCAAAATCGAATTCCGAACTGAAAATTCAGAACTGTAAACAAATTTGATTTAAAAAATTTTAGTAATTTAGAAATTAAATTTATGAATTAGAAATATACCGTCGCGTACATCTTGGACTGATTGAATCAATAAAATTAAAATATATTCGGAACCCAAAATAAAAATTCTAGATTTTATTTAATTTTTTTCGAAATTTGGAATTTTTTTTAAATTTGTCGAAGAGTTTTATATAAAAACAAAGTCGTGGATTACTCAATACATCTCTGATATTCCATACTGCAGGCTGCAAGTTCTTTTGAACGATTACAATTAAATTCAAAAATTATAGTTATTGTTATTCCAATAGCAGCTAGGACAAGTTGTGAAACTCATTAAATAAGAAATTAAAATATTTTTGGAAACCATAATTCGTTTCGCACCTCTCCAATGAGCATACATCTCCAATTCATCATATATCGACTGGCCGTAGACTTATTGTCAAGGAGATGTTTAACTTCAGCCCTAAGACTCTCTCCACCTTTTCAACAAATTAACTCAAATTGAAACCAGACATATTCAAACAATAAAATTGTTATAAAAATTGAAGTATTCGTCAAAATTCTTAGAAATTTTAATGCATTTTACAAAATTAAGGTTCTGCTTAATTTTGAAAATTATTGTAAGATTCAAATGATCATAGCAGAATATATTTTTTAAAATTAATTTTTTTAAGTATTTTGTGGGTTTCAGAAATTTTGTAATATTTTAAATGGAAGTTTTATATATTTTGATCAATTTTTGAAAATCCTATCAAACTTGATTCTGCTGACTTTTAAAAATATACTGACATTTGTAAAATGTTCCAAATTTTGTTTAAATTTCTTGTACTTTGAAGTGATGTTCCGAAATTAGAAAAATCAAATAATTCAAAATTTCCAAAAAGATCATAAAATTCTATCAGTTTAAAAAAATTTTGATTTGGTCGTGCCACGAGATCAACCACGTCTGAATCATAATTACGTAGACAACTTTCTGATTACCTAAGGGGTAGACGTAAATGCTCGTTCCGATTGTGAGAAAATCAATAAATTAGTTTAATATTCGGGTCCTACAGTAAAACTAGCCCTGAGCCTTAGGTTCACTCGGGGCATACCTTGATCCGGCCCTGTTGTGATGTGTTATATTTAAACATTTAGCAGTAAAACTATCATTTGCATCCGAAATTTGGGAATTTTTCTGATATTTGTTTACTGGTAAATATTCTAATATTTTTACCGGTAATTCGGTAAGGCAATAATCGATTAATCGTTTATTATACAATAACAACATAATATTTAGATTCCTGTCATGATAATTTTATTATTCAAGGTTGGCACACAAGGAAGGAGATTTACCCTAGCTATTTATACCCGAGCTCCAAACCAATAATAAAGTTTTGATTATTTTAAGAGATTTTGATTATTTTATTATTTGAAGAATTTAGTTGGATTCTATTTTACTCAACCAGTTCGATAACTGATGTACAGATATAGTCTGACGCATGCTTTAGACTAAACTAAATTATCTTGGGGAGAGAGTTGGGAAATTTTCGTATTTTTATTCAAAGGTTTAGCAGTTATCACACAAAACTATTTATCATGACGAAGGTTATTAAACTTTCCAAAAAAAAAATAAATATTTATGTAACATCAATGCATCGCAGCTCTAAAAACACACATTTTTTTTTATAAAAGGTTATCAATTGTGGTCGCGCATATCAATATTATAAAATGAATCTACATTTATACAACAAATAAAATTAAAAACTGAAATTATATAAACGGAATTTTCGTGTAATCTCTCGCGTACCACGTCACAAAAAATCACACATTTTTTTTTTTTGTGTACGGTTGATAAAAAACGAAATGCTAAATAAAAATAAACCGCAAAAAGATCAAAATAAAAGATTTGTTGCGGATTTATTTTATTAATCGCGGTCCATTTCGTAATTAATTTGTTTGAGCGCAGCAATATAAACGAAATAAATGTGAGAAAATAATTTTTTTTTTTGGTGTGCAAACTAACCAATCCCCCCGCAAGTACTTATCTCTCCCTTGGACCCACACATAACGTTTATATATGATATTAAAACTTTATTTTATAACCTTCATGCTTGTCTAAGTTTTTAGGTTGTGCACACGTTTTTTTTTTTTATGAAGCGCACATTAAAATTTTATTGGTATCTCTGGTATATGTACGTATATATAACATAATACATATTTGATTAGCCTACAAAGAACCTGTATAATATTATGTACTAGTATGTGCACAACCGGATAATTAAGATAAATAAATCGATAAAAATTCAAAACCCTATTCGAGATAAAAATTGTGGATGCAAGAGCGCGCACACAAAACAAAAAAAATTAAATGTTAAGTTTTCTCTTTGCCATGGCGCCTATATACACTCGTATATAATTCTAAATGCATGTGGAACAAAAAAAAAACTGTTTTTTTTTTATAATTTTCCACGAAAAACAATATTTCATCTCTGCACTGGACCATAAAATAAAATTTAAAAAAAAAAAAATATTTCTGTTCTCAATTTTTATGATTAACATGTTGGTGCTAAATGTTATAAAAATAAAATGAAATAAAAAAGGATTCTCACGACTGTGAGTTTTTGTTATAGTATAATCCAAAAGTTATGGGTTGAGTTTTTTATTCGACCGACAAAACCGATTCCTTTTTTTTTATCGCTTTTTACAACTTCTCGACCCAATGATTTTTTTTTTTTTTTACTTGTAAAGTTAATTTTAGGTTTTGTTCAGTGCGCGCGAGGTTTGATTGAATCTCAAGGAATGAATATACCTTTTTTATTACTCTATTAAATATAATGAATATTTCTGCCAACAAAATGTTTGCCTACGGTTAAAAGAGAAAAATGCTCAAATGAATAGGCAGAATCAGATTTATAGAATTTAAACTTAATTTAACTTCAAATTGAACTTATGATTTTGATTTCGAATTTGACCTTAGCCTAAAAATTATTTTTTCAAATTCTGGGGGTGCGACTATATAAGCTGGAGTTGTTAAGTGTTATTTCCTAAAACTAAATTTGCGATTAGTGTTACTAAAATATTTAATAATTCGAAATAAAAACTTTTCAAAATGTATACAAAATATTGATTTAAAAACTTTTTGATTTAAAATGTAAAAAACTAATTCTGAAGTTACGAATTATTCTTGTTTACCGGATTTAAATTCAACTTTTGGGTGATGGGCATGGATTGTTGACACGTAAAGTATTACTTAGTTTTTAGTTCAACGAGTTAGTTTTTGTGTTTAATAAAAAGACGGCTTAAATTAGCTAAATGAAAAAAATTATGATATGTACGTCACATGACTTTATCACACAAACGTGTCTACAAAGAGGTTAAAATTTAAATTAAAGTTGGGCGGATCACTTCCAGCACTCAATGCCACACAAACGGGCTCTCGGCGCAATACCTGAACAAACACATATACTTATACCCATTAAAAACACCCAACCGTGTTTTTTGGGCACCATCGGGGATCGATCCCGAGACCCTCGTATACCACAGCAACCACGCTACTAACTGCGCCAACGAGAACCGTCAAAATTAACAATTGAGAATAATCTAAATTTCTAAAAACCACCGAACGTAATTTAGATAAAGCTCTTTTATATTATCTTGTTAAAATCTTAATTTTAATTTAGTTTTTAAATATAAAAACGCTATGCAATTTAATATTTAATAATAATTTTCATAATTGATCAAATAATGTATACCATTAGATTGCTTATAAAAATACGTTTCATTTGATATATCACATCATATCATATGGACATAAACCAAATTAACAATTTTAATCCATCATCCAGCATTTGTGGTCCAGGTTTTTTACCAAACTTTGAATCCTCTAATCCAATTTACGAAACTCCTCTAATACTTGTGAAATAAAATTCCAAGTAACAAAATTTTTTTTTCAAGAATTAGCATACAAAAAAAATTGAAAGAAAAAATTCGTGGATATTTGTAGATTGGAGGAAAGAAAGTTCTGGATAAAATCGCTTGGACCATAGATGCTGGATAATGCTGGTCAACATTTTGATTACGTCATGTGATATATCAAATGAAACGTATTTTTATAAGCAATCTAGTGGTACACATTTTTTTGATCAATTATACAATTACATTTTCATTTGAATAGCGTTTTTATCTGTAAAAATTTAATTAAGAATAAGATTTTATCGAGATAATATAAATTGTTTTTAGCCTAAATAAATTATACATTCAACAGCTCTATAAAATTCACAATTCAGAGAGATTGATTCTCTTGAAAATTCTAAAATATTTGTTGAGCAACGAAAAATTATCCTCCGTCTAAACACTTTGTGTGATAAAGTGATGTGATGCACAGCTCAGAATTTTTAACACGTCTTCGTATTTTTGGAGTTTTCAGGCATATTGATCGACAACCATACAAATCAGCTACGTCTGGTACGAACGCGTTATACTGATTGACATATTTTGGCTAATCCATTTTGAGTTCTCATTTATAAATTTTTCGTCAAAAATTAACTTTAGGCATAACTTTTTTGAAAGAATTATTGGCGTCCACATATCAATGCATCACAATAGATTTCCATCGAGTTTCACAACCTGAATAAATTGGATGTAGTTACCTCCTTTTTAAATAATGGCATTTTGAACATCACCATACCTGATTATTTTGAAGAAACTGCTGGCGTGCTCAATCAAATGTTGATCTGTTAATTATCAAGATCGCAAGTTGTGTGTGAAGAAATCGCAGAGAAGTTAGTCATTTAAACTCATTTGCGTTTAACATTACATGAGTTTATGAAACTAAAATCAATCTGAGAAATCGCTGTAGATGTTGGCAAATCGAAAAATTCGATCTAATCAATTTGATAAAGAACTAATGAATAGGAAACAAATTGACTCTTATTTGTTATAAATATATTTTTCGCCACTAAAAATACATGTTCGTTGTGTGTTGATGAAGGATTTTTTATAAGCAGCACGCAGCACCTCTAAATTGTCCAATATTTATTGGATATCATTATTTTGTTTTGATAAATTTAAATGCTATCTCAACATTTAAATTTTCTATTCGTAGTTCGAATGATGGTTAATTCAAACACGGCGTCAGTAAATTTTGTTTTGTCCATGGTCATTCCCTTTTTATTTTGACTCGAAAATAAAGGTATTAAAAGCTGTTCATACAGATCTTTCGTGGTAACTTTGTATGAATAATTTAAAAGCACGTTTCGTAATTATACCCGGGTATTCGAGTACTCGAAAAAACAGAAAAATATCTGGGATGAATTGGTTCTCCTCGATACCCGACAATACGCGCCTTATGTGCGATTTTAATCATAAGTTGGCATTTCCAGGTATAGCACTCGGAAAGTTTTAGGTTTGTACAATTTCTCAGCAAAGTCCATTGATTCATATATTGGTATATAAAATATCAAACAGCTTGTCGATATTTTCACTTTTTCCTATATTATTCAGAAAAGTATCAAATTCACACTACAAACATTGGATCACAGTAGTTTTGAACTAGTTCAACAAATCACCATTCTAGCGCATGTTTACATTATCGAAGTTGTCTACATTGTTGTCATTATCGACGAGTTGTCGACACGTCAACGTAGAATAAAGTGTAGTATATCACTACGTGGTATCACCCGGGCAACGATATAATTGGTTTCAATTTAATAGGCTAATAGGTAATACACAATACATTTAATAATATAACTACCATGTGGTATATCTGATACTCATGTAAATCTGCACCTTCTTCTGAGGTCGGCTCAATGGATTCTGAGGGGAGCCATGTAATGCTATATAGAGAGAATAGTGAAATGAATCGAAGCTTACCGAGCACCATTCAATCGAGTAGAAAAGTATTAATGCCTCCTACTTTAACGATACCAAATATAAGTATAGTTTGATACCACAACCATTTAGCCACTGAAAAAAATAAACGCAACTGAAATAAGAATTAAACCAACAATTTAATGGATGCAGGAGCATATCCAAATTCTTGAAGAGGAAGTAATGCAACTCAAAAATCATATTAAAATGGACTACCAAACTGACCCGGAAGTCCAAAACAAACTTATTTATTCAACAAACGAAGATCCATTAGCTCAAGAAACGGAGTTGGTGCGAGTTACAAGTCAACGGAAAGAAGCAAGTCCACCTAAAGCAAAGTAATCTGAAGAGAAAATGTTAGATAATGAACAGAAAATAACTAAAAAAGTACCTCCACCGCCACCAGTGATAATTGATGGAATAAAAGATTATGATTCTCTTTATGAAAAAATTAAACCAACTGTTCGCATAGATAAGTTTAAGACCAAACTTATGAATGGAAACAACATCAAAATTAATTATTAAGATCACCAACTACGACATGAGAATATCAGTAAGGAAGCTGTCCCTAAACAAAGAAATGAGCAAGCATCTTAGAATATTAAGCTGAAATGTTACACCAACATCAACGGGAGCTGCAAGTGGTTCTAGATACACAAAATATAGATAAGTCTTATAACTATGATCGTGAAAGATAACATAAAACATTTCGAAACAGGAAAATACTCTACAGATGAAATACAAGCTGCGACAGTTGCTATTGTAACTATAATCTATGCTGTTGTCGGTACAGCGTTGTACTGCCTGCCAAGACACTCAGGAAAACTTTCACATGAAACGAAGTCATACATGCCAATATTACCATTGCCAGTAATGTCTAAAGAGTTTGGAAATATACTGCTATGGACTTACGGAATTCAGCTGTGTGGCTGCACCAAACAGAGCAACATCGATATAATACAAAGATTTCAAAATAAAGTCAGATGATCAATACACAGCAACTCGAAACACTGTACGATATGGAGGATTATCACAAACGACTGTTTGAGGCAAAACCATTTCCATGCAATATACATGCCTGTCATTGTACAAGAGCTATCAATAAATGATTTTCATAATCGAAACCAATTTTGCCAGTGGGTAAAGAGGAGAATTCAAATGTCGTAAATCGTGTTCTGTGGACAGTTGAAACAACATTCAAGAATGACGGCAATATCAATAGGAGTAATTTTTATTATTGGAACGATGTTAATCCACATTTTAGCCGTTATCGTCGGTGGAGAGTTAATGTTTACCTAAATGTGGCTTCAGTTGGATGGTGCACCACCTCATTTTCGCAAATCTATCCGCAGTCGGCTAAATCTTATGTTTTCGATTAAATTCATCGGAAGGGGAGGTCCTTCTTCATCATCCGATTTAACTTACCATGACTTTTTATTCATGAGAAAGTTAAAGACTTAGGGTATTTTAAGAATAACAGAATATAAATATTCTTAGAAATAATGTTCCAGATAATGTTTCTATACGCCCATATATGCGTGTGAAGGTTTTACTAAAATTATACTAACTTTCTGAAAAGTGTATGGGTGTTTGTGTATGTAATATGATTTTATAGTAGGCATTTAGGCGTCTTAAAATAAATCAAAGTAATAAATTTAATTATAGGAGTTGAATCGAAATTTCAAGTACTTAATGTACCTATCCTAGCATAAACCATTACATAAAAACTATTAAACATTAAGTTGTAAATCATTAGTTTTTGGAAAGTAGTCGGTGATCGTTTGGACTATACTAATCTATTTATTTTAATTTGGCACATTTAAAGATATTCTATGTTACACTAATTGCCTCTTTAGTAACCAATAAATTTTAGTAAGAGGAATCCGCCTTGCATACAACCAATTACAAAAAGGAGATTGTTTCGAACAAAAGTGTATCTTGCCTGAATTGAGACCTTTACCCGAATACTAAGCTGTGTTTTGCTAAGCTCTTTGCCCGTTTACCAGCCAATGAATTTTGTTATAAGGGATGCCCAACAAGAAGTCCTGAGTGGTTTGAAACATCTGCCATAGATACAGTCACCTGATTGATTGGGATAATTTTTTTTGGGGGCAAAAAAAGAATATAAGAGAAGTTTATAATCGATACTCTTCGTCTACCTGACCTAAGATTTCTTCTGCGGCTTCTGATTGGAATTTGGTCCAAAAACGCTGGGGTCGGTTGTCCATTCCACTTTATAGGGCTATTGGGCCTGGTGGTATTTTCCCTGCTGAATTACAGCATAGTTTTCTTTTCAATAAGAAACATTTGATACCCTTTTTTCAAGGGTGTATTGCTTTTAACGCTGGTCCAAAACCCTGAAGCACGAGTAGAGTAGTTTTTATTCCAAAAGTTCAAAATTCAATTATACTAACATTATAAGTCTTTTCGGCCTATTAGTTTGTCCTCAACTTTTCTTAAAGTTTTATAAAAAATCGTCGACAGATCTATTAGAGACCATCACTTAATTACATGCCCCCCAATCAATAACATGCAACATAAGACCCTGTTGGTAAGCCCTCTGAAACTGACCTGAATGGACTTGTCCTTATAGAGATTTACTTGTTAAGGTGCAGCAATCTGGTTTCATGCTGATGCTCTGGTTTTAACAGTTCCAGGCAAACCTGAATGTCTTATCTGATTTAATGCAACGTGCCTTAACTATGTCTTGACAATTTTGTTTTAACAGATTCAGGCAACCTGAATGCCATATCTGACTTAACGCCACATACCTTAACTGGAGATATTTTCTTGCAAACTCCAAAAAACTACTGTCATATTTTGGTAATGTAGGTATTAGTTCAGCAGGAAATGCAATTGTAACATGTAAAAACGAGCTTATAGGCAGGAAATGTTCAATCTTTCCACCTAATTTCGAGTTTTTTCTGAACTATAGGAAATATAGTACCTATCCAAGTATCCAGTAGAGGAAAGTTAAAAATAAAATTGAACGCTGATAAAAGTGTTTGTACAAATGGTGATCCAGCTGTGTTTGTCAAACATTTTGAATTTCCTACATTAATAAAAAGCTGGTACACAAACGTGGTTCTTGATTGTATTCTGCATCGCCTGGCAATAACTTTAATGGCAATAACTTTAATGGCACTAATTTTTATTTCAAAGAAGAATTACATATTGTTGTGAGCATAGTCAATTTTATTCGCTTGTTAAAAGTGCTCTAAATGTTACCAAGTTCTCTATCAATAATTTAAATTTGAGTGAAATATAATTGACAGTTGAAATAAGTTAGATGAGCTAATATGAGCTACAAGTCGAGTCCAATATAAGGTACGAATCGAGAAACGATTCCCTATCTCAACCGTACAAAACAAGATATGGAACAAAAGTATAGATGAGTGATCAACAAAGCGACTGTAAATTTTTGATTGATGATTGATTGTATTAAATGCCATCAATACCGGCATACAGCGTCCGTTTGTAAGGCTAGTCAATACAGTCATTGGAGAGGTCAAATGCAAACCAGACGCAAATAACAATGTATAGACAGTTTAGTGAACATAATTGTACTATTTGGGGTGAGTTATGATCGCTGGAGCGGATGTCTGCCAAGTGTGGTGCTGTAAATTGTCACGATATATCGATTGATTCCGTGGAAATGGTTCGAGATGCGACAGCCGCAGTGTGGGACAGAATACGATTTACCATCTTTGGCAAAGTGGAAGAAAAATGTTTGTTTCAATTAAAGTCAATGGAAGCGTTTTACAGTTCATAGAGGTTAGAGGTGCATCAGTGTCCATGATTGAAAATAATGAGTTCGATCATCCACATAAATCAGTGGTATAGGAACGGTTAATCCTGTAGTGAAAGTTTACAGCAACATGGATATTCCAGTTTGTGGTACTTTAGATGTTGTGGCGAAGTATACCAAAACCGTGGCCTGAAATTGGAGATTCTGATTATTGATACTAGAGTATGGTGCGATCATTTATGGTATGGATTGGTAGGATGGTTTCAGATTTAAAATTGCAAATGGAAGTTGCGGTCACTAATGAAAAAAATAGGTAAGGCGGATCCATTGTGTCAGAAATGTGTCATTTGTTCAATTTTGAAATTGGGAATCGTTCGCTGTTTAGAGCACATCCGGCCATGAAATAGAACTGTTGAGAACTCGAGTTGAGGAATTATTTCATAAGCCAGGCAACCCGCAACTCGAGTTGAGCGACGAATCTAAACAGTTGATGGTCATCAGTACCCCATTTGGACTATATATCAATATCAGCAATTGCCATTTGGAATTGCCAGCGCGCCAAATTATATTTTAAAAGTTCATAAAGCATCTTAAAAGTGGCATGACATATTAAAAACGGGAAAACCCGATGACGACCATATGTAGAATTTAGAGGACGTTTTCGGAAGTTTCAGCAAATGTGAGCGTAAATCTGTCGAAACGATATTTTTTCTGGCGGAGGTTGTGATCAATTGAAGAGACTCATTCCGAATTTCTCTCAGTAGGCAGCACCTTTAATCCATTCCGGAAAAAGATGTTCCATATATATAGGTGGTTAAACGACGATGAAATTTCGTTTCAGAAAAACAAACATTATCGATGCAGCGTGCATTACAGTACGATCAATAACATTCGCATCAAACACTTTCAATGAAACTCAATTCATTTTCAATATCGTACGCACTAAGTTAATGTCCATGTTTAACACTAAGTTAATGCCATAGATCCATATCATCAATTTAAAAAGGATGAGGTTATGCTCGATATTAGTCATATATGCACCGAGGAGCCCGTTAAATTGCCAATAAACCAAATAGTCAGCACATTTGTGAGAGATGGATGGCCTGGTGTAATCAAAGACGAGCAGATGTTGCATGAAAGGCAGTGGGGTATTGTACGTATCAAGTATATGGAATGCGATATTGTTGGCGGCGACAGATCGACAATGATCAAACGCTGGCCCAGTTGCTATAGGAAACATCGTCGTATCCACCAAGAGATTTTAAAGAATGCCTATTCGCAGGACCATTTTTAAATAGTATGTGGATGTTATTTGAATGCATTCTCACGTTATCCAAATGTTATCAAAATGAATGATACCATCGTTCAGTCGACCATCCGAAGGGTCTGCCTGATATCATCGTAAGCTACAACGTTACATCAAGTATGTTCCAAGAATTTTGTCATCAGAACGGAATAAAACACCATATCAGTGCTCCTTTCAATTCCGCGTTACAATGGTCCGAAGATCAATGGATGACTGGTTGCTCAGTACTTACCGGTTTTCATCAGATCCATCTTGCGGTAAATCAACAGCTGACAAATTACATAGTCATCAACCCAAAGTAGTGCTGCCGTTATACTTTATCCAACCCGATCACTTGATAAGTTGATTAGAACTATGAAATTTTAATTGAGGCAAGATGTTTCGGCCCGGTGGCGCGGAAGTTAAGAGGATGAAAGCACAGTGTTTGATATTCTTCCGTACAGCGACAGTTTATAACTATCTGCGAGCTTAAAATTTGATGTTCAAATATTATGTGTATCAAAAGCTTTTCGTTGAGTGGGTTCGACCCCACAAAACGTTCACACACATACGAAAAAAATTTGATCCGAAGGGTCTTCGTAAAACAGAGGGGGGGAAATTGGATTATGAAGTTACACACCGCGCTAACAACATACTACGTAATATACATATATTACATATTCTAGAAAACAAAACGAATTGGTTGGTCTTGAGAGATTATAATCTCTGGCATAAATGATCGTATATAGCTATACGTTTATACACAGCACAAACAAACAGAATTTTATATTCAGCCCGAGATAAAATCGTAAATCTATGTTTGGATATAATTGATTTTTTTTTTCATCTTATATAATGTTACTTGTCTTATTATGACCCACAAAATGTAAATACATACTCAACTATTAATATTCGATTGATTGAAATTATCTAAGATAATGTCTGATAATATGTTACGTGGCATATGCTAAAGTTTCGTATATACACTATGTAGGTATGGAAATTATGCTGAATCATTGCTGAATCAATTTAAATCGATTTTTGTTTTCTGTTTGTTTTTAGTTTTCATCGAATGAAATGTAATTGTCATGACATAACAATAAATATTTATGTATGTATATACTCGTATATATATATAGTTTATATTAAGACTTACCTAAACTAGCTGTCATAGCTTCAATGTCTTTTGGTTTTCGTTTTCGTGGTCTCCCTTTCTGTCGCGGTGGCTGTGTTATTGACGATAAACCATGACCACCGGGACCAAAATATCCACCACTCCCGACCGTACTTAATTTTCCGCACGACGTACTATCACCTAAATTGCTATCGTCTATTGGACTGCCCGGTTCGTTCGGCGACGATCCATATTGTGTGGTGCCATATTGACATGAATTCAATATCGTTGGATTTTCTACGGTCGATTCGTAATAGTGCAGTCGACAATAAACGGTTGATTCGCGCATACCAAATTGATCGCCTTTGGTCAGTGGCGATTGACATGTGGCACACGAAAAACAATGCACATGGAATACTAAATGTTTGGCGCGCATAACTAATTCGGAGGAACTTATCGATGCCATGCAACGGGAACATGTTCGCGTACAAAACACCCTGAAAAAAAAAAAAAAAAAAACCAGTTCGTTAAGTTAATAATTTTTACCTATGTATATACATATATACTTAGTATATAAATATATACGTTATCTATAGTCTGATCTAATTTTTATGAGATTCAAGATAAATTTCTTAAATATATTCATTCATTCACGAAAACACGTTTCTATTTATTTACTCTTTTTAAATTTAATTTAACCAAAAAAAAAAAAAAAAAATCTTAAATATTTTAATTTTAATTTTGTTTTTTGTTTTGTTTTTTTTTTGTCTTAAAGAGACAAGAAGAAAACGAAAACAAAAACGAGAACATATTTCCGTAACTCATAAAAATAATTTATGACAAATAAATCATAATGGTTGGTAGCCTTATTTTTATAATTTTATATTTTGCTTGCTTCTTTATCGTTTTCTTAGTGTCGTCGTTATTCATCTTAATTTTCCTTCGAGTATTCTGGTTTTATGACATGCAGATTGTATACGGTGCTCAGAGTTAAAGTCCACACCTTTAACTCCGAACACCGTTGGACAGATCACAAATTTTTTAGTATTTAATTCCATTGAGTCGCTTGTCAACCTTACATTAATTTTGTTTAATGGCAAGTTCGATTATGATTGTAGTTATAAAATACATTTTTAAATCTAATCATTGATTAGAGTTTGAAATTATTGTTTCTAATGGATTTCCTTAAAATGTGGCGATGTTTGAAAAAGATCGATGACTTTGACGTAAAATTTTAATCCATTTCAATGATAAGACAAAAATTATAAATTAAACCAATCGCTACTAATTTCGTTTGAATTGTTAAAGTCAACAACTTTCATGACAGAATAAAAATAGATAAGATAAGATTCAATAAGATTCTTTAGTTCCCGCGATGCTTTTTAGTTTTTAAGTTCTAATAATGCATTACAAAATTAAATATCCTATAAGTAATCATGTGGACTCGAGATAGAAATCGCTTGAGTGTTACACTGATAAAGACCAAGTTGTGCACAAAAGTGAATTTTAACATAAATGGTGGAGTATTTTTCCAGTTTGTTAAATAATTTCATTCCGCAAACTACAGAGGATGCGAGATAGCTAAAGAGGTGCAAAAACTGAGGAATAGAAAAACTCAGTTTAAGCAAAACAGTGAAATACCATTCGACAGAATACCACCGAAAAACTCAACGAAAGCTAACCAACAATCCTTTGCAGCAGCGAGCCCAAAGACATACTCGCATATTGTCAAGCAGCAACAGGGTCTATTCAATACTATAAGGAAAATCAAGAAACTCCAATTCATGAAAAAATACTTAGGAGTCTAGAAGCTTTAAACATGCGCTAAGCGAAAACTGAATTCACTTCTTTGATTGTCTAATATGCATAACAGTAAAACATTATTGCAAATGGGCTACTTAACTGGAATGCAAATGGGCTACTGTTCCAAATTCCGGAGCTAGAAATTTTCTAACATATGGATAAGATAGACCTTTCCCTAATATTAGAATCCCACTATACAGAAGTGTCATTCGCAAGAAATCATGGATACCGCTGCCACCATGCCATCCATCCAGCAGGGAAAGCGAGAGGAGGGTCAGCAATATTTGTAAGGGAAAATATCAAATACTGCGAAGGAGTTAAAATAGAAAAGGAAATTATGCAAGTATCAACCATTAACGTTCGACTAAGTAATGAACGTCACCAACTGACGAACTGACCAAAGAGAAAATTATATCGCGTTGCTTAAATTGATTGGAACCAACTTCATATTTGGGGGAGACTTCAATGCTAAGAATACATACTAGGGATCGAGACTATCAACACGTAAGGGTAAAGATCTGTTTGCAGCAGGGCAAGAATTAAGCTGGGAGTTTTATTCTGGGGGTAAACCAACATATTTGCCTACCGATCATAACAAAATACCAGACTTATTTGTAACAAAAGGAGTATCCGAAAACTACGTACTGATAGAAAACAATGAAGGAATATGTTCAGACCACACACCAATTATTATGATACCGAAATTATAATAAAAAATCGACCATTTAAAGGTCAAGTAAGGTCACTCAAACATTCCCATTATCACTGCTTCAGTAAGATGTTTTCTCAATCATTAGTGGTTTTATCGATTTCATGTTAAGTATTATATACGATATTCATAAGCTTAAAATGGAGATAACTTTTTGAGATTATCTTGAATCTGATAAACCAGCTCCTAAATTGCAAAAAGCAGGAATAATAATCGACCGATCGTTAGCGTAATGATTTCAAATCAGTTTATAGGTGAAATATTGGGAAGTTGACACAGCTTTAAATGTATACAATTATTATTCCTTATATAAAAATTGTATTAGCCTTTAACTCTCAACTAATTTGAAAACAAATTATTACATTTTTAAATTCCACTTGGATTAATACCGTTTAGTATTCAGTTCGGTTTCGCAAGAATTCGTCATATGATTTTATTGGTGAAAAACTGATGTTATATCAGTACTTCAGAGATCTCGCTCATAAAGTCACCAAATTAATTTCAAAATAATATATCAGCAAAGTACGATTGGCATCTGCCCTATTGCTACTGCTTCTGTTATGTTTTTTCAATGAGATAATTGTGTGACTATATGTAAACAAAGCTATTTGAACACAAAATGCATTTTCAACACACCTTCTAACTCTGCTTAATCGATAATTGAAGATTGTTTTATTTATGAGGAATACATCGTTGGCAACAACAAAAAGGTATTGTAGCGTTACCCGTAGTAAGGTTATCAGGAAACGGCAACAAAGCTTTCAATGTTCCGTGCTCAAATTAAAAATTTTAACAGAAAAAAAAACAAACAGAAAAAAAATTATGACCACTCAAAGAGACATATCCTCGCTCTGGTCGCAACAATATCTACATGTATGAAAAAAACGACTTGTGACTCAATTTTTATCTTTATGCTGTGTGACCGATTAAACTAACTACACTAAAAAGTAAGATGAGTTTGTTGATACAATACTAAATTTTTATAATGTTAAAATTGCTTGCTGATGTTTATTCATCAATCATCACTTTACACGATTTAAAAGGAAAAGCGAGAAATAAACTCGTAAATTGACTTTTCAGATGGCGCCTATGAGATAGTTCGAAAAAAAAAGTTATACTCAAATTTGTGCATTAAACAAGTAGTCACGTTTTTGAGTAGTAAATGATTTAGTTGTCCCAATCGGGTCAGCTTCCCAAAATTGTTAACCCGTTATATGTTATTGCATTGAATGGTAAGTTGTTTCAATTTTTTTTATATTTCAGATTAACTATTTAAAAATATTCACAACTTTTAAGTTGGTTCCATACAACGCCAGCGAAGTTTTAACCCCACTAACATATTTTATGAGGTACATTCCAAATAGAATATTTGAACGGTTTACGTTTTATATGAATAGAAAAATGATGCGACCACATTCAAACCTACGATCTAGCTTGAAATCAGAAAGCTCTTTGCATTGCACATATTCATGGGATGCATGAAATTTCAACGTTCGAGACTGTACTATTATTACTATTTTTTTTAAATTGGGCGGATTTACTCCAGCACTCAATGCCACTAATGGGCCCACGGTGCAATACCCACATTCATTCAATCTATTCATCCCATTCACACAAGTACAGTATACCACCTGCGCATTGCATAGCTCCATGTCACCCTGTACAGTACATGGAAGATGAGTCGGCCCATTCAATCACCGATCGTAATCGGGAGATGAAAAATCCCTTTTGCATCCCGCCTCTGTTGGGATTCGAACCCGGTACCTCCCGATCCAAACGTCGCAGCTTTAACCACTGCGCTATTTGCTCGGAGACTGCGTATTGGTCTCCAGAGTTAAATTTAGAAATTTAGTTCCCATTGTTTGAGAATACCAGAAGAAAAAAATGGTTCGATCGACGAACAAATGATACCTTTTAAGCCGCGCTTATCAATGAAACAGTATATGCGTACTCAATCCTTGTGTTTGTATTGTGTGGAGAAAAGCGGAATACCCTATCTTGCTGTATATGAGAGCCAGCTCAGGTTTACTAACAATAAACCACAACTGTTTCAGTTTCCGAGCATGTGCTGTACTTAAATTAGTTGAAATTGGATCAGCAAGTCAATCCGCCAATCATATCTGATAAAGATATTTTCAAAAAACATCGAAGGTTTTCAGATTCTGTCACAAACCGCGATTAAATAAAGTAACCATAATTAAATGGAAGTTGTAGAATTCAAACATGGAGTCTGAGCAACTAAGGCAGTAGAATTGTATCATGGATCTGTTAGGTTTAAGACTAGAGGTTGAAAATTGTTTAACACGTGTGGGTATCCATCCAATTTGAGAAAGCGTATGGTCGTCCAGAATCTACGAATCAATTACAGAATTATGTTCATACAACTGACCATATCATATTCGTAAGTAAGATGGTGTTAACGGCATAAGTGGAATAATAATAAATAAAGATAAAATTTGCGATTGATGTCGATATCGATATTGATAACTGGAATGAATATGTAAGCTTGCCGTTGAACAGAGGTAGACTATTCATAAGGAAAACGACTCGAAAATAAATTTAAGAAGAAAACATTAAGTAATTTTTTAGAATCTGGAAATATTGGGTAATTAAAGTTATGTACCAACGCGTTTATTGGTGGATCAAGAGAAAGTCAAGAGAGGCCCAACTAAGATTTTTTAAATCAGAGACTATGCCTACAATTGAAGTATGATAACTCGACCTACTAGAGTATAATGAATATAAAAGCTAAAAATGTCTGAAATCATCAAAACATGACCGAAGGAAGAAGAAAAGGCGCGAATTATTAATGAATGCCCCATTGGCACGAGTCTAAACAGGGCGTGTAGTTGGGTCAATGTCTTGAAAATAAATTCCACAAAGCAATCTGTTTTGGACGGATTCAAATTTTAAACAAAAAAATTGACTGTTGCATTTGTTAAAATGCCATAGGCCGGTACCAGATTCCAGTATCAGATCATAGAATGTTTGAAGGAGTTCACAGAAGATTACCAGAGCGAGGAAAATTGTTCCCTTATGAATATGCAAATGTTACTAAATTCAACAAGAAGTCAATACCGACGAGCAAACTTTAAATTCAGTAGGAAGTGATGCAACTTGGTCTAATACCAAATATAAAATATTCAAAGATTCCATCTACACTCATTCCAGGACACTCCATAGTGGAAGAATTATAGCTGGTCGATTTGCCAAAGAGAGTAAAATTTAACAAGATGCAGCTCCTGCACACTATGGAGGACATGTTTGAAATTGGTTTGTTATAAATTACTCAGAGCGATTATGAGGATATTTGAAAGGAGATGCCTATATGCAATACCAAACATTCCAGAGCAGTTGGTTGCTCAATTCAATAATGCCGGCAGTTATATAATAGAAAATTTAGCAAATTTCAACATGGTTGCTGCCATTAGAAGACGAGTTTGTTCGAGAAAAAACAAATGTTCAAAAAAAATCGTCCAATGACCTTGCACATTTCGAAATTGACGACCATGTTAAAAACACAAGACATTTAATATCTCGTGAACTACTCAACGTACGATAGTAAATAAATATACTGTTTAGAATGCCTAAAAGAATGCCGAGTTGGGTACAAGATTATAATTTTAATTTCAGTATATTTAGGGGTTCATCTGGGTAGTCTCGGTTTTAGATTTATCCATTCATTTCACATCGTGCTCCTATTTCTATTTCAGCAATATAATCAAACATAAATCGGTTGAAATGTATAAGGAGCTTACACGCTAAAAAAGAACCTTTCTATTCGCTTTATGTCAAATTTGCTGTCCAGCATAAGCTTGAACTTTCTTTCATGACATTGACCTAGCTGCATGCTCTATTCGTTTGGACTCGCCCCAATAGGGCACCTTGTATATTTGTACGGCAAAGCTATGGATGAAAAGCTAGGCGCGTCTAAACAAAATAAAAGAAAGATAATGAAAACAAAAGAAGAAAATTTACCGATTTTTTTTATCGGGTTCATCGGGAAAAATATAGAAAATTGTCAATAATTTAAAAATAGATTTTCGAACGTATTTAGAAAAATTAGTGACTTCGCAGTTATAAATTCGCATTTCGGCAAGGAAGAGAAAACAATGAGGAAGTATGGAATTAGACGAAGCGGTGTAATGACAAAAAGGATTAATGACAGATACTGCGGTACCAACGATTATCCACTCATTCCGCATTGATTACGTAAAGTATAGTACTATATACAACTAAATGAATTATGTAAACAATACCTGTTTGACAGAAAAATGTGGATTATAATTTCAATAGACTTTTTCCTTAGGCCGATGTCCTAGTGTATATACTTATATACCCGGTGTTTTTTTTAAGCTGAAACTTTCAAATATCTTGGAAAATAAACCCTCTACGGCCATTATCAAAATCAAATCATTCCGGGAGGGAAATACATTAGTGGTAAAATTAGGACCAATCCACCCATCCCCCGCCCCTCCTTGTAAGGGGGGTGGGGGCAACTTGAAAACTAACGTAGGAACTCCTATTTATTATTGCAGATTCGGGTTCTACGGCTATAAAAGTACGTAGGATTTCCTTGAAACATCGTCTATTACAGCGCCATCTATCATGAATCGAAAAAAATGTTTGAAAGTAATCCTACGTACTTTTAGCCGTAGAATCCGAATCTGCAATAAAAAATAGGGGTTCCTATTTTAGTTTCTAAGTTGCCCCCCACCCTCCTTACAATTTTCCGAGATATTTGAAAGTTTCAGCTTAAAAAAACACCCGATATATCTACTGACTTTTTACGAATGGGTTTTCTTGTGCGATTAATGCGGCAACAATGTGGTGAATTAATTTAAAACATCAATTTTTCTATCTAGTATTCATTTAAAATTTATGAATATGGCAATTTGTTTTTTTTTGTTCTGTAATAAATTCAGTTACAAACAAGACGTTAACCAGAGAGCAACATATTTTCATTCAGAAATTTTGGAACGTGTAAAGTTTATATTGTGTTTCGAATGGTACTCTCTGTATAAAATAAAATCCAAAGTAAAAATTTGAATCGGTGATTATAAAATTTGATTAAAATATATGGCAACCAAAAGGAATACTATACCACACTCTAACTTAAATAAAAGCTTATAGTCTTTTTAAATAAATTATCTATAGATATCATGACGCTCTGAAGGTTTCTATTCGATGAAGCATCATTCCATCAAACAAATGCCAACTGAATAGAACGTTATGGGGTACTAATCAAAAAAATTTAGAGCTGACTCAGCACCACCTATTATTAAATTCATTCAATTTTCAGTCGTTTATATATAGGTACGTACTCGAAAATCCCTAACCAACTTGTATATACAAAACTTTCGAACAGCTGTAAAACCATTTGGTATATGTATATACAAACCCCCAACCTATATGTAATGTAATTGAAATTGCCCAAAATTTAATGGAAATCACGTTTTTATTTTTATTTTTTATTACAGTAGCGATTAATTGTAAGACAATTTTAAAACAATAAAAATTAAAACAATACTAAAAAATAATAAAAAGAAATTTATACATTTTCCAAAAGACTCTATTTACGGATAATTAAACTGGTTTTGGAATAAATTATATAAATAATTGAGAATCTTAAAACAATAAAATGGAGAAAGAAGTTATTCCGATTTACGGTTTGTAAGTTTATGTATGTTGTATGTGCATTGTACATGTATATGCCAATGGAAAAGATGCTCGTGTTAGCAATTAATAATCATAAAGATTATCGTATACCGAAATTCGATATTTCGTCATGTTGCGAACATTTTATTTATTAGATGATTTTATAAATGTATCGCAAAACAAATATATTCACGCGGGCACACAAACAGACCTGGGCTTAAAAATTTGTTGTGTGTAATATATCAAAAATGAAACTCTATTAATTTACTTATTATATGACAGATTGTAAATGTAAAACGAAATTCATGGGACATATATTACAATGTCGGTTAGAGCGCATTTGCATCTCGTATGGGATTTTATGGCTGCACAAAACATATCAAGAAATCTGATATACTTGACATTTTTCTCCTTATCAGATCCTGATTTATGTATATGCGCTCACTCTTCTAAAAGTTCAGTAGTGTTAATATATAAAAAAATATTTGTATATGTATTTATATATATACACGAGATCAAACACACGGTATACACATACGTACACATGTATATATAAGATGATATCTTTAAAGAATGAAAAGAAACAAAAATGTTATAATGTTAACTTCAACTCCAGAATATTTAGCTATGAAAATTATGATTTATTTATTAAAATTTAATTTGTCTCGACATTATATCTTGTTCTGTAGATTTTTTGTTTTAAGATATTTATATTTGTCTTGCCTTTTGGTCCCATAAAAACCTAACTTGACACAACAGCACATACAAAGATACAGAAGTTAAAACTTATAAATTAATAAATCTCACCACAAGACAATATATCGCGTATTATAGATGAGTGTGTATGTATCGCATGGAAGAAAATTTTGAATTTTTCGTTATGAATTTTCATTTAGTTTTAGGTAAATTGGAGCTTCAAATATTGAAGAAAGCCATATGTGGACGAATTTATACTGTGTGACGAAAACTTAAAGGATCCTCATACTTGGTAGGATCGTAAAAATTTCTCAGTAGATATAGAAAAACAGATAATCAAAGTAGGCGAAAGTAAATGTTTTATTGCACTCAATAGAAAATATTCAAAGATTAAATGCCAGATATTTACGCAATAGGGACGATTAGGGATTTTTATTTATTTAGAGAAGGACTGAGAACGACAATTTACGGAAACTAAATTTGAAAATTTAATAAAATATTTACAGATATACAAAGCCTTACAGAGCTACGATAAGGACCGGATAGTGAAATTTTTTGAAACCAAGCCCCTTCAAAGTTTAGCTGGAATTTTCGCTAAAACCATATATTAGCATTTTCTGGATTTTTAGTTACGATTATCTAAATAATAAAATTTTTGTAAGTCTCGAGACTCCAAATTGGAGATTAGGGGGTTTAGGACAACCAAGTTTGGTATGTCGATTAAATTATTTTTCCGGATTTTCTTGGGAAAATCCTAGGAAGCTAACATCATTATGCCGAATATTCCAATATGTCATTATGGGTCTAAGCTAACCAAAAACTATTTCAATTTTGAAAAACACGAGATTGGGAGGTTTAGGACACCAAATTAGATATGATCATGTATTTCTATGACTTTTTCGAATTGTTGCCCTTCTAATTCTAATCCCCTACTTTTTAAAAAACTAAATTAATTTTCGAATAATTAGAACCAATGGCATCGTGGTATGTATGTCATTATGGTGTTATTATTAAAGGGAGGATTCCGCACTCAATGCCACAAAGCATTATGGTGTTTTTTTTTTATTTTTTATTTTTATTATATTGGTTGGAACCCGAACGGATTCCGCACTCAATGCCGGGACGGCCCATGGTGCAAACCCAGGATTCTATCCTAAATCACAGAAGCGCTCTGCAGCCCTAGCAAACTGTACAAGTTTGAACCAAGGTATGGAGGACAACTGATCTACATTAATAGAACTACAGCTTAAAATCTGAAGCCGAATAATATTGAAAGCTGGACAACTGCACACAAAGTGGAAGCTGTCATCATCTTCCTCAAGACAATCATCACAAGTAACATCCTGAGATAAACCCATTCGATGGAGATGCCCCTTAAATCGACCATGACCCGTAAGGATCGCGACTAAGATTCTTAGCTGGTCCTTTTTCAAAGATAGAGCAAATTTAGTAGACTTCAAATTGGGCTCGCTAATGAAGTACTTCGCCAAACGACAACTAGCAGTAGCAAGCCACTGTGTTCTTAGATCTTTCAAAGCGTAGCTCCTTATAACCTTCTTGACGTAGTTAAAAGATAATGGAGCCGCGGGTTCAGGTCCAAATATAGTTAGCTGAGAACCGGATTTGGCTAAACAATCCGCGATCTCATTCCCTTCGATGTCAAAATGAGCCGGCACCCACATTACCGTAACGGTATTGTTGGAGCACAGAAGATTGATGAATCGTTTGCAATCCTTGACAAGTTTGGAGACAGTCAATGTATTTTTCAATGAATTGAGCACAGCTTTGCTATCAGTGCACAGCAGAATGTTTTTGTTTTTAACAGCGAAGTTCAAAGCTTCCATAACACAATACGTCAGCGCTATGAGTTCCGCTTGGAACACAGTGCAGTGAATACCAAGACTGCCAAATGATCTCTGATTGGACCATGGACAGTAGATTCCAAATCCAGCACTGAGGCTAGAACGAGAGCCATCTGAAAAAAAGACTAGGGACTCGTCTAATTTTTGGAGAAAATCCTCCGAAAACCACAAATCCCTAGAAGGATAAGCCACCTTGAATAAGTTGGAGAAGTTGTATTCTGGTAATGATCTATCATTAACCATATCGATTTCTGGTAAAAATGTGTAGTTTTTAAAGATTAGTCTATGCCCCACGATAGAACCGAGAACATTCCAGGCTCCAATGCACCTCAAGCGAAACGCTGCAGAACAAGCAGTGCCACGAATAAAGGTGTGTAACTGGGGCAAGGAAAGAATGGACTCCAAAGCAAGAAGTGGAGTCGAGGACATAGCTCCAGTAACAGCTCTACAAGCCGTGTTTTGAAGACTATTAAGTTTAGCAGTAGACGCCTTTAGATTAACAACTGGCCACCACACAACCGACGCGTAAGATAGTATCGGTAAGACCAGCGATTTATAAATAAAAAACAACATCCTGGGTGTTAGACCCCATGATTTTCCAAAAGCCCTTCTGCATTGCCAAAATATGGCAGTAGCTTTTTGTGCTTTGGAGTCAAGATGAGGTTTCCAGGAAAGTTTGCTATCTAAGATAACACCAAGGTGTTTGACTTGGTTACATCTTGTAATCGGTCTCCCAAAGAGAGAAGGAGTGGATATATCCAGGCCACTCCTGCGCCTAGTAAACACAATTAAATCTGTCTTAGATGGGTTGACGTGCAGACCCTTGTCAATGCACCATGCCTCCACAATATCTAAGGCCTGCTGCATTAAGTCGGATAAAATATTCAAGTGTTTGCCTGAAACTGTTAAGACAAGATCATCAGCATAGCTCTGTGCAATGAAGCCAGATTGCTGGAGCTTAACCAGTGGTGTTAGTTTGGAAATTGTTTTTATGGCTTTAGAAGTCAGATTTAAGACAAATTTCACATACGTGTCAAATCATTATTTGTCCTACGGCTTCACTGAATCACTAGTAACTAACAATGTCACCATCTCTCTAATTAAAATAACATAACATATAGCATCTTCTAGTAATAATTTTTAAGCCAGCATCCGATATTTTATCGCATTTGGCGACCGAGAAATATGTTAAAGTAGCACCTAACATTTGAACAATCAGAATCGCTGAATTCACGCAGAGCAACACTAAAGCTTGGCAAGTGTTTTCGGCCAATACCTGTGATTTGATTACTTAATTCATCGCCTTATGTAAACGAAAACCAATTTCGAACAATTTTTAACGATTACTTTTATTCCATTATCAACGACCGCCCAGCAGTCATCTATTTGTAATTTCAACATGCAAAAATATCGTTATTTATTTGAACCAATAGTTCTTCAAATGTTGAAGAAAGAAATATAAACAAATTTATTATGTCTGACGAAAACAGGTAAGAGAACCTCATACTTGGAGGATCGTATATCAGCGTAAAAAATTTAGATGTTATATCGAAGGTTATGCATTAACAATTTTTACTGATCATGCTGCATTACGTTGGTTAATGGCTCAGAAGGATTTATCGGGTAGATTGGCACGATGGAGTTTGAAGCTTCAACCATATAATTTTGAAATCAACTACCGAAAGGGTTCAGAAAATACTTCTTTGTCCAGAGCTTTCTGTGATTCGCTTAACTCAGACGTTATATTGGATTGGTTGAAACCTGCCGAGTTGGATATTGCAACAGATTCTTTGTCATATATTTGTAACGTGGATCATTTGTCGGATCCACCTTTACATATTGACCTCAATTCCAATGGCTTTTCGTCAAATGGATATTAACGCCAAATTAAGAAAATTGATAATTTAGCGTCACAAAACAACCATTAAGCGGTACAGCCCTCTTATGGATCTAGGTATCTGGATACAGGCATATATGAATGGAAATTACTAACCCCTGATGAATTAGTAACTGATTTAATTAGACAAGCACATAGCGCCCCTTCTTCTGCACACATAGGTGTACAAGAAACTTTGGAAAAATTTAGTTCAGTCAGTTTTATTGGCCCATTGTGTGTTAAGGAATTTATTCGTAAGTGTGATAAGTGTAAGATGAATAAACCAGTGAATTATAAATTGAAACCACCTATATGGGGCACCAACCTGAATCTTATAGACTATTCCAATGAATATATCTAGATATCTTAGTTCCTTCCTTACCCATAATCCAAGAGTGGAAATTATTATCTGCTCATTGTGTTGGACCATTTCTCCAAGTTTATTCTATTACACCTATAAGGGAAGCAAATACCAAATCTTTGTGTGAGTATGTGGAAAATCACGCTTTCAATCTTTTTTCGGTTCCTGAGATGGTCATTACTGACAACGGAAAGCAATTTGTATCTAGACAGTTTAACGAATTATTACATAAATTTGGGGTCGATCATATTCGTACACCTATATATTCACCACAAATCTAACGGTTCCGAGAGAATTGACCGAACAATTGTAGGTGCAATTCGATCCTATTTATTAGATTCCCATTTTAACTGGCTATCAGAAGCAGCAAATATGGAACCACAAATTATCCTCCACACTTCATTTGAAAAATACATCGTGCTACTTGGCTCCGAATACCGATTAAGAAATTTGTTGTGCGCATCAAATGATAATTATCTACATCTGACATGTCAAACCTCATCGTCATTACTCCATTAAGAACAAGGTGCTGCTACATTTGAAGTCTGCATATGAAAAAAGTGCTCGAATTTATAACCTTCGAAGTCGATCTCGAGAGTTAAAACCTGGACAAAAGATATTCGTTAAATCCTTTGCACAAAGTGATGCTTCAAATAAATTTGCTGCTAAGTTACATCATCACTTTATACCGGCCCTAGTGCATGAGAAGGTTGGTCATGTTGCATACAATATACCCGATGAAAAAGGGAGATTCTTGGGTTTATATCATTTAAAAGACATTCGCATCTAAATCTGCACCTATATATCTTCATTTATAAGCCCGGCTTCTAATGAGACTTCTTCTCATGTGGGTCGTCCCCATAATTTGTAACGCATGCGTATCAACATCATCTTTTTGTTTGATTGGTTCAATAATACGTCATTTGTAATTATTGTCTACGTCATGAGCAAAAATTTGATATCATGGCGTCAAGATACTGTGTATTTGGACAATGTGTTTTTTTGGCAGCTATGTAGGTATCGGAAAGACATCACTATCGACAGTATCGACCCACCCTTGACTGAACTAAAGTAAGCAAAACCTGCAGGTGGTGACTCCGATGCAATTCTGTTGACAGTCGAGTGACCGCGTGGTTGAACCATTGTTACTATAACTTTGCTAAATTTGTCACAGCTCTGGCTCTCGAAAAACCAAATTTCGATGGACATGGCATTTTTAGAACTCCAAGTGGTCGAAAAAGATTAGCATTCAAACGAAGAGTAAACCTACGTACGTGAGAAGGCGATAGACCTCGAGAGCATGAAACGCTGCCATATATTTACGCAAATGGGATGTTCCGAGATTCTTATTTATTTTAAATTAGTAAAAACAATAAAATATTTAGAGATGTACAAAGCCTTATAGAGCTACGATGAGGAGCGGATAATGAAATTTTTGAAACCAAGTCCTCTCAAATTTAGCTGCGATTTCCGCTAAATACTAAACCCAGAAAATAAAAATTAACATTTTCTATTGGTTTTACTTACGATTATCCAACTAATAATATTTCTCTGAGTCTCGAGACTCCAAAAAGTTACGGAAGATTTACTATTAAATTCAACTGAACCCCAAATTTTTAAAAATCTTGGTGTCCAACTCGTATTTTTCTAAACAAAATGCAAAATGTGGCTTTCTAGACCTTTCAAATTGGCAAAAAAAAATTCAACCGAATTAAACATATTTCATTTTCGTGATTCTAATTTTGTATTTCTCTTTGGCATCTGCATCGCAAACTTTCCAACTCTTGGTGAATCAGAAAATGGAAATGGCTCCAAGTTACAAACTTCTTTTGAATTTCTTGGCTTGAAAATTTTTGATCTCCAATTCTTATCTGTCTCTAGCCCAGAAAATTGGAAATTTCTTCAAATAACAAAATTTTTCTGAATTTTTGAATCTACAAATCTATAAAGAATTTAAAACATCAATTGAACCTCAAAAAATTGAATTTCCTTGATTTCTAATAATTATTTCTCCCAAGAATTTCAAAAATTTTTTCAAATAGTATACAGAAATTGCTTTAAATTATAAAATTTTTCTGAATTTTTTCTAGTCTCAACGCTTAAATTTTGTGCAAACGAGTTTTTATTAAAGTATAACCTGATTCAATAATATTTAATTTTTTTTAGTTTCCAACTTTTATTTCTATTTGGCGTTTTGGCCTCTCGGCAGGTTGCGAACTATTTTCTGGACCAGAAATGAACATGGTTTCAAATACATAACAAAATATCTCTCTGAATTTCTAGGCTTTTCAGATATGCGACGGATTTAATTAAAAGTTCAACTGAGTCGAGTAAATTTTCATTTTCTGGGTTTCCATTACGGTCATTACATCATATTGAGAAAATTCTCTGGATTTCGAGGCCCCACAGCTGCGTGGCGATTTATAGAAAATGTAAACTTAACTCGCAAATTATTCAATAGCAATCTTCCAAATACCATCTCTATACGCCTTAAGGAGCCAAAGCAATATACAACCGCATAATATAATTGTGAAGATGTTCACTCTTCAGCTATCGCAATTATATTGCTAATTAACCCAATATTAACTATGGGACTGCGTACAATCCGATGGTAATATTTATTTAGCATAGTGCAACATATACATGTTTTCCTATAAAAGTATACATATTCTCTCATACACATACATATAATTAGACATAGTGTTAGACACAAGATAAGGTGGTGCATACAGCTTGATTATACGTATATGAGCTAAAAGCTGTTTGTCATAATTTTCACAACATTAAAAAAAATGTATGCATCTTAAACATAATAAAAAAAAATGTTTGCATGTTTTACGCAAGATTAACATCTTGACAGTTGATGATCTTTTTTTTTTTTTTATTACACATATTCTTTCCATGTACATTATATGTATATAGTACATACAGTGGATAAAGTTGCTGCGTTTGCGAATAATTCGCGTTCTATACATATATGTATATAGTATACATATTCTGGGAATCACATTAATAATTTTTACTCACTATATATATGTATACACATAAAGCAGGGATTTCTTCGTTTCTTCTTCTGTGTAACTTTTTTTTATTTAATTTTTATTTTTATTTTTTAAATATAATTTATGTTATCATGTTTTTGCTGGCAGAAAAACAGCAACAATATGCTTTTTTGTGTAATAAAAATTGCAATCATAAATTTATTTATAAAACAAAAACAATAATAATAATAATAATATGACATTCAAAAAAGGTATTGTTTTACACACGTAAAGTCAATTTAAAGAATAAAAATAAAATCTTAGAGATCACGAAGATTATAATACTTATACTTTTATACTTCTAAAGATAATCTTTAATTTTGATCAAAACAAAGAAATATTACATGAAAATAATGTTATTGGATCGTGATATACATATAAGGGTGCTTCTATACATACATACTTATGTATGTATATATTTGGTGTTGTGTATACAATCACACACACAAACACACACATGACATGCCATCTAATTAATTATAATAATACAAATATTATATAAATTGCATCTCATTAAAATAATTTATTAACCTAAAAAAAAATAAAACATTTTAAAAAACTATCAAAATCATATTTAAACATTTTCTTGTTGTTCCCCAAGTGTCATAAATCATAAATCATATGAAAAAAAAAGAAAAAAATTTTGTCTTAAAATTTTCCTTCACCTTTTTTATTTTATTTTATTTTTACAGTAATTTTCAAAACGTCATATATCATTCTATAAATATATAAATAAGAAAATTATTATGATTATTTTTGGTTTAAGATGTTTTGTATATTTAATATTTTGATTTATTGCAACCGCCCTATAAATTTTATTTTTTTTTGTATGCGCATACGTCTTGAAACATCTTGCGTGATATAAACATCTTAATCGATTGATGAGGAATAATTAACCCATTATATACATATTGAATTTGAGATTTGACACAATCTTCGACAATCAATTCCACCTATAGGAATATTAAACACCACCAGTAAACGACCAACTTGACATTTGGTTGGCCATGACTTTTTTGTATTTTTTTTTATTTGCTTTTCTTTTCTCGATTATATTTATTGTCAGTTTTTTGTTTTTCGCCGACGAGTAAAGTAGGTTTCAAAAAATTAAAATAAAACCACAGATGTATGGCAACCAGCGTTACCACTTTGGCACAATTGTACCAAATTTTTTTAGGATCCAAAACCTTTTTTATTTTGGTACAATCTAATTCGCTTTTGAATTCGCCTTAGGGGCGTTTAATGGTTTTTTATCAGGTTTGTGTCTAATGTGCTTTAGGAAAAGGTGAGTTACTGTTTTATATTTTTTTGTGTTGGTGTACTTTGGAAATTATGTTAGAATTTTAAGCTTATAAATAAAAATAAAATAAAATTAGATGAGCGAAAATCTTTGTTATTTTTTTTATCGGTTATTAATTTATTATATTTACAAGTGATTATTTGTAATCAAAATATAAGCGTTTAAAATGGTTTTAGACGATGTTTCCTGTCTATTTCCACATTTTTATCAAACGTGAAAATAGAATGTGTGGTTATGTTACTGCAACGTTTGCTGTACGATTATGTGAAGTGTAAATTTAATTTAAATTTCTATTTATGATCAGCTGCCAATTCTTTTACCAGAAAACAAATCTGCACCGTTTTCGGATTTGGATATACCAGCAGTTTTGTATTTATCGATTGAATCATTCAATTCAAATTTTCAACAATTAACAAACGGGTTTTTCGATATACCGGCTGTTTTTTTCTACAGTAACAGTGGGTTTCGAATATACCACTAACTCTATCAATATTAATCCAAAGATTTTGATCTAATCGATTTATGGTTAAATAACAGTTTTCACCAAAAGGCAAAATTAAGTGTAGAATTGTGTAAATTTAAACCTTTTTTTTTCGTTTAGTTTCAAATTAATTTTAATCATACGCAAATTAATTTACAACAATTTTTCTAAGTGGTTTTTGTACATATTACACATAGATGAAATGCTGTGAAATTTTAAGCCAATCGAAAAAAAGGGTGGGTGACGAATTTTCATTTTTATTTATAGAATGTGTAAAACATATTTAGTTACGTATATTTTTTAATTGTAGTCCGGTGCCATCAACTTCTTCTGGTGGGGTTATTCAACCCACTCAAAGTCTCGTAAAGAGTTCCGAATTGTCAGTAGAAACCTCATCTGGATCAGATTTAAATAATTCAGCTTTAAAACCGAAGAAAAAAAGTACGATCGGAAATATAAACTGGAATGGAAACAATAATTTACATGGTTGAAGAAAATCAATGGAGAGGCATTTTGTAAATTGTGTAAAAAAACTATTGTAAATAGATCAACATTCAACACACATTAAAAGGCATAGCCAATTTTCTAAGAAACATCTGGAAAAATTAAAAGTATCAAGGAAATGCAACAACTAGATTTTTCTTTTCTAGGACAAAAATATTCAACATAGTTTACCATTCAAAGTCCATCAAGGATAGTCTACCAAAATTAATTCAAACTGTTGCGCCCAACTCACAAGCACAACAAATAAAATGTGACCGCACAAAAGCTACTAGATATATTAATAATATAATTGGCCCATATTCTGCTCAAAAGATAAGCAAGATTCTTCGGAACCAAAATTTTTCGATTATTATTGACGAAACAACTGACCTCAGTTCAGAAAAATGTCTTGCAATAATTTGTAGATATTTTGATAAAAAAGCTGAAAAAGTTATCGATACTTTTTTTGGCATGATTGTACTTACTGAATCTACGGCAGAGGAAATATTCCAATCCATTCTAAATCACTTCTGTAAATACAACATAAATGTTCAAAATACAATTGGAATAGCTACAGATAACGCGTCAGTTATGGCTGGAAATTTAAATAGTGTTAAAGCCAAATTGGAAGAAATTAAAAGCGATGTATTTTTTTTGGGTTGTACGTGCCATTCTATAGCATTATGTGTTAATAAAGCTTGATTTACACTTGACGACTTTCGACGTCTACAAAAAACCTGAGATACAATGATTAAAATTTATTAAAGCGAGAACGAGAAAAATATATCGTCTGCAAAAAAAATCATACCAAAACGATCCCAGTAAACCAAAAAAAAGCAGATGCAAACGAAAAAAAGATGTCGAGCTTCATCTGCTACTATAATCAGACGTCAATTCATGTACTTAAAATGTATAATATACTAAATTTTGTACACACATTGAAAATAATTTAAAATATTATAGTTATTTTAGTTATTAATAATAAACAGTATTAAAGGCCATTACTGGCCCCTTACTGAGTCAACAACCCGGCTCCAACGGTTTCGATCCTGAGCATGGTCTTCATACTGTCTAAGACAATCTGAAGAGGCCAAGTCGTTCTCTACATCGTGGAGCCATCGTCGCCGGCAACGACCTCTGCGCCTACCATATGGTGGCTCTCCTTTCAGAGATCGCTGCACAATTCGTTCCGGATCAGCACGCAGAACGTGACCGAGCCAGCGTACTCGCTGAGATCTTATTTCATGTACAATATCGGGGATCTTCATCAGATCTCTGATCTCGATATTGTACAGAGCTCGGTAGGTACCATCTATTTCGCGTTTTGGGCCGTAGATCACACGCATGACTCTTCTCTCAAATGTTAGGAGCCATCTCTCGTATTCATCCGTCAGCGCCCAACTTTCACATCCAAACATAACAACGGGCCTGATCAACGCTTTGTAAAGCTTCAGCTTCACGGCACTTGATAAGTGTTTAGATTTTAGCAGTGGCCTTAGAGGATACAGAGAACGACTGCCAGCTGCCAGCCGCACTTTAATATATTTTAGTTATTATAGTTATTATTAGTTATTATTAGTTATTTTTGACGTTTCTTGCAGATCTGATTAATCGTTGAATGTAAATCAAGCTTAACGCGTTAAAAAAAATTCCTGAGTCGGTCGATAAAAATATGAAAAATATTTATAATCATTTCTCTCACAGTTAAACGGTTAAACGAATTTTCAAAATTTTAGGAAGATTTTAATTTACAAAATCACAAAATGTTAAGACTATGTAAAACCCGGTGGCTGTCACTTGAGGCAGTAGTTTTAAGGATTCTTGAGCAGTGGGAGGCGCTGAAGCATTATTTTATTTATTGCTTTGAAGTAAAGGAAACAAAAAATCGGAATGCGCACGAAATTCTAGAATTACTTAGCGGAAAGGAATTTAAATTATATTTAATATTTTTAACATATATATTAAAGAAAGTTAACGACGTAAACCAAATTTTCCAATCGGAAAACCCAGAAATTCAAAATGTATACTCCACTATTAAAAACGTCTATTTAGATATTTTAAAATTTTTTATCAGTTTAGATAAAATCGGTCTGAATGTTGTTGATGTTAAAGACTCTAACAATCAATCATCTTGAAACCAGCCTAGAAAATAAATTTAAAGTCGAAAAAGTTAAAAGAAATATAATTGCATTTTACGTAGACCTCTGCGCTGCCAAATAAAAAATAGATTTCAGTTAGATGACAGTAAGCTGGAAATTTTGAAGTATTGCAATGTTTCTGAAATTGTTTCGGGTAATATGCCATCAATTCTACTATTAGTAAAAAAACTATCCTTTCCAAAAAAAAAGATGTTTTAATTGAAATTTTATACGACTAGTGGCGATATCTGATTGGAAATACGGAATTACTCTCAAAAATAAATTGTACAGACGCTATTCATAGCTTGCTTAAACTTAAAAATATTAAAAATAATTTAAAATTTCCTATGTTTTGTGAATTATATGGTAACACACTTTACCGAGCAAATAGCAGTGATTAAAGCTGCGACGTTTGGATCGGGAGGTACCGGGTTCGAATCCCAACAGAGGCGGGATGCAAAAGGGATTTTTCATCTCCCGATTACGAAATTGAAAACATCTATGACCCTCTGTTGGAATGTAGAACTCATGGGCCGACCCATCGTTCATGTTAGTACAGGCTAGCATGGAGCTATGCAGTGTGCAGATGGCCAATTAAAAGACGGACCTGTAGCCGTGTACAAAATAGGGATTCTGTTGTGCTTTCAAAGGACAATAAATTCACTAGCGGAACAGTCTCTAACTAATGTATGTATTGGTATTTATTAAAAAAAAAACACTGCTCTCATTACCGCACAGTAGTACAGCTGCGTGCGGAAAGAGCTTTTTCCACGCTAAATTTAATTAACAACAAGAAAACAAATCGCCTTGAAAACAAGACAATTGAGAACATTATGTTTACTAGAATGTTTTTCAAACAAGACAGTGGTGCTTGTAGTGATACTACCGGTATATATATACGAGAAGAAAACTTATGCAAATTTGCTGCTAAATTTAAATTTACAGATGGAGCTTTTCAACTTCATTAATAGGGCTCCCTTATTGCCGAAAATTCATCTCCATTAAGCGTATTTTGTTGAGAAAGTTACAACAACTGCATATGCACTGAATAAACAAATCAAAATTAAATTGATTTAAATTTTGATTGAGTCTGATATCTGAAATCTGACTGACTAGTTTTGATAATTTTTAATGTAAATAAATATTTTATTTGAAGTGCAATAAAAAAGATTTTGTGTTTTCTGCAAAAAAAAAAGTACCTAATTTGTTACATTTTCCAAATCTAAAAGTGGTAACACTGATGGCATCTGAAGTTTAGTGCTAGTGTAATTGATCTAGTAATCCCTACTAAAATGTCCATGGATAATATAATGAGAAATCAGCACTGGGTGTAACAGTAGCATTGCTTGAATAAAAGGCGGTTTTAATGCAATCATGATGGCGACAACGATGATTGGCACGACATAATTAGCAATATTGATGTCGTGCAGTTGGTAAGTATTTCTTTTATATAAGTTAACGACTAGGAGCACTAGCCTAGTTATAAAAATGCTGATTCTGTACAACGTGACTTTAATTTCATTTGTAACGTGCTATTTAGTTTCCCACATAATTATCCGTAATTTAATCATTTAAATTCCTTTGTAATTAGATTATTTAAAATCGCTTACAACAAAATTATTAATATAAAAAATAGACTAACATAAAAAATCTGCTTACTACAGATTTTCGAATATAGAAATTTCTGTTATATTTAAGTTTAGTTTTAGTTTGGAATTGTAAGAGAAAAGATCGAAATAAATTTCATTTTTTTTAATCGCTCCGAATTGAAATTCGTAACTTATATACTCCAAGACTAAGTAAGACTAAGTGATTCAATTCATTTGTTTTTTCATTTATTTACAGTATTTTTGTGTTCGATTGCAAAGTTTACAAAAACGTTTTAAATTTATTCAGATTATCCGCAGCTTTACGTGATTGGCACATTTTCCATTGAAGGCGGGACGTGATTTTCTGTGTTTTCTGCGGTAAAATATGCTGATACTGAAGCGGCGAGTGTCCAATCAATTTGTAATATGAATGGCACTAATAAAATTGACTTTGATTACAAATCGTGCCCGAATGATTTGTCGTGTTCCAACGAAATAAGAAGTTTTAAAAATTTCAAAATCAAAATTAAGTTTATAGAATTTTGAACTTTTCACACCGTAATTTACAATTTTATTTTTACAATCAAAAAAAAAACAAACAAATATATATCTTTATTAAAATAATAATAATAACGACAATAACAATATTAATATTAACCGTAATGGTAATAATAATAATAATAAAAGTCTAGTTTTACTTGGTACTTGGCATTACTAAAAGTAATTTTTTTTGAAATGATGCTGCTGTGCCACAATGTTTACAGTCCACTGACAAAGAATTCCACAAATTGATTCCCCTCACAAAAAGGAGGAATTCATTAGGTTTGTACTATTATAGGCGATCCTTATAGTATGGAGTCGATTAGATTTTAATTTTTCTAATTTATTAAAAATATATTCAGGCCGTTTATCCTTCAAGAACCTAAAAACCGCCAATTAAGATTTTTGTATACATGAGAGACATGATCATATTTTCTTAGTCCAAAGACGTATTTTATGCATGAGTTGATTAATAACTGTAAATAATTGAAATATTGCTTGGTTACAATGTCTCCATAAAGAAAATGCGGTAAGATGTACGTCTTAACAAGTTGAAGGAGAAGTGTAGAATTGAAATGTTTCGTAGTAGTCCATAATAGTCTTAGGAGGAAGGTTATTGTTTTGCAAACGCTTTCAATATGATATGGCACCAGCATAAAGTTTTATCAAAATTTACACCCAGGTTATTCACAGTATCAGAAAACTTTATCACTGTACCGCTCACTACAATATTGGGAAGATTATCAGTATTGCAATCTGATGAAGCGATCAATATACATTGGGTTTTAACGCTGTTGAGGTCCAACCTATTATTTGTTGACCATTGAACAATGCTATCAATATCTTGGTTTACCATCTCAATGTAATTCGGGAGGTCGTTTACACCGCAAGATTTATATATTTGCAGGTGGTCAGCGAACAAGTGATATTTACATTTCTTTATTACACCAGTTATATCGTTGATAAACATCATAAATAAGAAAGGCCCAAGAACAGAGCCTTGTGGGACTCCTGTACTTGTTTTGCATATACTAGATGTAGATGAGTGGAGAAAAACTGTTTGGCGTTGCCCGTCCGTCATCGACAGCCCTACGAATGTCATCGCTAATATTTGTAGAGCAGCTATAGAACTATGATTAGATCTGTAGGCCGATTGTACTTTGGATAGCATTTTATGCGATTCTAAGTGATGCAGAATTTGAGTTTGAAGTATTTTCCCTAGAACCTTGGAAAGAACCGGTAGCAAACTAATAGGCTGAAAGTCAGATAGACAAGAGCTATTTTGCTTTTTCGGAATCGGTATAACTTTAAAGTGCTTCCATTCGTAAGGGAAACTATACAAAGTGATAATGTTATTAAACACATGCAATATATAACCATCTATATAGGGTAGTAGCATTTTGGTATATTTTAATAGCAGTCCATCCACACCAGCAGAATTAGATTTAACTGATCTAATTTTCTACAGATGTTTCATTTTAACAGATGACGCATGAATACTGTCAAACTGTCAGTGTCTACAAATTGTTCAGCTTTATTATAATAAGTGTTCTATGAAGAATGTGCTTCGTGCGCTTAGACCCAGTTATGGACGACATAATCGGTATGTCGAGACCACTATTCGGGATACCATCGAAAAGTTTAAATCCCAATTTACAGTATTGGATGACACACGACCAAATAGACCAAGTCCAGCTAAAAGTGATGAAAATATAGCGGCGGTAGTTGAGAGTGTACACGCAATGACCGTAATAAATCGATTCGACAACGTTCTCAACAGCTTGGTTTGTCGTATGCAACAACTTGGCGTATTTAACGTAAGGATCCTGGTTTAAAAGCCTACAAAATCCAACTCTTGCAAAAATTAAAGCCGACCCGATCTTCCTGTGCGTCACCATTTTAGTGTTTGAACTCTTAAAAAGCTAGTTGGTATCACACACGTAGTGTGTGGTATAATACGTCCTTTAGATTTTTTCCTTTGGAGCTACGCAAAGTCCAAATTCCACTCGAAATGCTGGAAAATTGTAACTTCAGGATAGACCATCTTAATCGCAATTGCTGCCAACATTTGAAATATTCTTTCAAATGATAATAAAGATTCCACAATTAAATTAAATATTATATAAGTTTTCTTATTTTATGCAATAATTATCTCTAGATGACATATTATAACAAAATTGTAATTAATGCTGCCGAAATCTAACAAATCCATTTTACAAATCGAAGAATCACTCTATAATCCGTTGCCAGTACAAAAAAAGTTTGCGTGGTATAAGTACGCCTCCCTGTCCAGTCAGCCACCTCGGTTTATAACATTAACTGATCATCTTCTCTTCGAAAACGATGTCGCACCGAGTGGAGTGTGCCCTCAATAACATGTTTCATCGTATACCGTCGGTATGACTTCCATTGCGAGCTTTAATTATGGGTGTCGAGTAACGGAGTGTTATCATAAACCGAACACTTAAATCTCACAATTAGGCTATCCATTCATATAATACGAATAAATTCTTATAAAAAAATTAACCGTTTTCGACCACTTGGTAATCATCTGAATTTTTCTTTATGTATACATATATATATACTACGTGTGTCCTTATAAACGAAATAGGATCTAAATTACAAAAAACTTTTAATGAAATAAAAATAAATAAAATGAAGTTATCAACAGCAACCAAAAAAAATTGAACCTGTCAAACACAATGTGAATAAACTTGTGACAGATGGAAAACGAAAAAAATAAATTTGTGCAACATACTTGTAACTTATAAAAAGTTAATTATCACAGTTCGAGGAATTCGGGAGGACGCTAAATAAATTTGTCAGGTTGTCTCTATAAGGTGACTGATTTTTATAATTTTAGAACCAACGGTGTTGATTTTGTAGTCTCTGTTGTTAAACATGTATATTCTGGTAGACTGTATTCGGATGACCTACATAATTATCTCATTTAATTGTGTAAGGTCCGATGACATATTCGTGGTCTTGATTTTTGAGAAATAAGCTGACTGCTTCGTAAGTGAAAACAGATTCTTTAACATTCATAATTTAAGTCCTTAGTGGTTTTAAAATTAGAAGGCCACCATACCCATTCAATTCAAGTAACACTCAATTTACTTTGGCATAGCACAGACAAAATAAATCGACCATCTGCTAATTGAAAAGGAATATTGAACAAGTATCAATGGTATTAGCATTGCTGATGAAATGATCATCATTGGTACAAGTCGCCTGCCAGTGAAATAACCAAATATCAAACCTTAGAACGTTTGGAGAATTGCGGTGATCATGTGACTAGGCTTAATTTATTTAGCTTATAAGATCTACAAGATCTAAACTTAGATATGGTATGTCTTAGATGGCACACAAATTATAAATATCGCACAATTCAAAAAATGCCCATATATTGTAATATACATTTATCACCTCTAATTAGCTAATTTTTCGCACAATTTCTTGTTGCACTTCTTTTTTTTTTTTTGCAACCAACGATACATACATGACTCATACAAATTTTCACATTTTTTTGACATCGTTATACTTTTATTTTTTCTATATACTTATATGTATGTATGTACCTAAATAAATTAAAATTTCATCATTCTACATTGAAAAGCCTACACACATTATTATTGTTGGCCGAAATGTAAATCGTTTGAAAATAAAAAGTAAAAAAAAAAAAATTCTTGCGATTATAAAATTATAAACCGCCAAAAGTAATTTTTTTTTTCTTGAAAACAATCCAACAATTCAAAAACACGAATAAATAATTATCTTAATCATAAAAATACCTTCAGGTACTAGGAAATGTGATAACATTTTGTTTGACTTACATATAACCATTCATGCAGAAGCCGTGATAATTTCACATTTCTTTCTTCTGTCACAATTTTTTTTTTGTTTGTTCTTATTTTTGCACAATCTCTTATTTACTTCTTCAATCCTTTATGATTTACAAGCCAGCACATGAAAGAATCTTGTCATTACGCGCATTATATATCTCCTTTTTCAAGATCGCGTGATATTTTTGTTTAAATATTATTTATTCATATATGTACGAGTATATGTATATACTTAGATGAAAACGGCGCGCGATCATCAATGTTATGTTTAAAAAAATATTATTATGATCAATCGATCGTAGATATACAGACATACACGTTTATATATATACACATTTATAGAAATATAACACATTTTCATTTCCTCTGCGCGCACACAAAATAAATTGTGAGAATTTCCGGATTTGCAATAATCCGATGATTCCTGCTGTGATAATATGTGGTTTAGGTTTTGGTTCTATTTATCCTATATGCCAATTACCAGTGTTTACAAAAAAAAAAAAAAATGTGAGAAATTTACGATCAGAGTTTAACCCAACAAAAATGGGAGGGTAACTTATGCATGTACATACATATATATAAAGATCGAAAGGTGTTTTAAAAAAGTCTACTTGCATATATGATTAATGATATTCATGTATGTATGTATATTTAGAGTTTTTTTCCGAAATAATTAAATTTTATTACCAAATTTAGGACACACACAAAAATGATTTAGTGGTTGAGTAAATTATATAAAAGAACATGATCACAGTTTGTTACAAACACAAAATTTATGTATTAGAGATCACGTTACCCTTCGATTTGAATACATAAAATAAGGATCAACTATATAGAAAAAAACATATGTTTACACAAACAGCATGATACGATAATATATCTACAATACACATATAGTTATTGAGTTGAGATCTACTTTCTTTTTATTTATTTTATCACCACCTCGCACACAAAAGAAAGAAATAAGGGCGCCACAATCTGCTTCGTATACGATCAAAAGAAAATTCTATTTTCTAATTAAACAACAGATCTAGTTTTTTTGTTATATATATACGTACCTATACATAATCTCGATCGATATACGACATATATGATCACATGCTGATCACATCAAAAGATGTCAATTTTCAATATACATACGTACATACATACAACATAAACGACGACGGACGACGATGATCATGTTGTGCTTTGATTACAACTCAATCAATATGTTATTGTATATCGATGGATTTTAATGATCTTCAAAATACAAGACAGAAAAAAACTAAACAACATGATTTTTAACGATTGATAACACGATTATCATATTTTTGTATTTTGATATTTTAATTGGCTAGACAATTTTATTGATCGTAAATATCCGAAAATCTCGATTGGGTGTCGGAATTTTGGAATAAAATATGATTTTATGAATCACTGTATATAGTATTGTTTGTTTTGTGGAGATTTATCCGAAAATCATAATTTTGGTTTTCTATATATATGTACCTACTATGGAGTCGAGGGCGGCCTCCAATAGTATAAATTGTCCGAATAACAAAGGGTTAGTTCGATCCAATTAGGAATAGTTTACAAAAAAATTTTTATTCACAAAATAAAGATCATGGGAACTAAGCAAGTCAAAATTTTGTTGTCCGCGCATCCCGTAAAACGAATAATAACTTTAAAACTGAAAAAATTATATTTACAACAACAACTCGTCGCGGTTCTTAATTTTTGAATATCCATTCAAATATATGATTGTCCATCCAAAAATGTATACATATTCACCTCATTATTATCTAATCTAACAATTTAATTTAATTCTATTCAACCTATGCCAGTTAACGTTGGTATAAATTGAATAAACATATAGATATATAGATAGAGATAGACATTAGACGCAGACACATTATTATTATGATTAGACAAAATATGTGTTGTATTTTGTGCTGCGCCAACTAACCACCGTGCGCATATCATTTAGATTGTAAATTAGTTTGTTGTTTTAGAAAATGATTTATGATTGATTATCCGTTTGATTATAAATCATGCGGTCCACTATTCCCTTCACACATATATACATATGTATATATACACCAATCGCTCGATTTGCGCGAGCCTCGTTTTATACGGTGTTACATGACACTCTGTTGAGAATGCTGACCTGAAACTAAGTAATGTGCAGATTATTAATTAAATCGAATCTGTATCTGTGCGTCGTCGGTTTGACCTAATGGACGCTAAAAAGCAACTTGCGAACGAATTGGGAGGGCTGTGAGCCTCAGTACCGAAAGAAAAAAAGAAAAAAATGTTAAATTCGGAGTTCTAATCAACCAGAATTCGATATATAGATATTTTATCCAAAATTAAAAATTTATTTGGTTCTCAATTCGAATATTTATTTGGTATGGCATTTAAAAGTTTTGGAACTCTATGTTCAAATTAAAACATTGAAAGTTCAATCGAAACTTTTTTCAAAACAATCAAAACATTTTCAAATTCAAACGAAACTTTTATTTAACCAATTGAAACTATTAAAAATTAAAATAGAACTTTCTCCAAATCATTAGAAACTATTTTTTATTTCGTCAATTCAAGCCTTTTTAATTTTAAGGTAAACTTTTTAAAAATTAATTAAAACTATATGTCAAACTTTTAAAAAACTTAGTATTTTTATTTTGTAAAATGAAGGATCGCCTCTTAAAATTTAATAAAAACTGATTCTTCTGAAGGACACAAACACTTCATTTTCTGTTAGCGTGTACTTTATGACGATAACCGAAATATGTGCGTGTGTTGAAAAAATTTAATATATAAGCTTTTAGTAATCTTAGAAAAATTAAATTTAAAATGAAGAGACACACACTCTAGTTAGAAAAACATGATAAAATAAATAACAAACTAAAATGGTTAAAAAATTATTAAAAATCTATTGCAACAATTATTTGCTCAAACTGTGTTCCCATTACTTCCATACAATGTTATAAAAACTAAAATTTGGTTGGATAAATCCAGTACTTATTGCCACAAACGAGGCATTAAGTCTTACCACTGTGCACTACTCAGCACACATACTTACTCATTAAAAACACCCAAAATGCGTTTTTGGTCACCACCGGGAATCGAACCGGAGCAAGGAGCCATATGGAATAAACTCAAAACCTCTATACATACAGAATTACAGTATACCTATGAAATATGGAATCACCCTCTTTCCCATTTAAAACAAATCGAACTATTCCCCCTGGGTCGAGCAGATATGTTTTTATTAAAAAACAAGTCGCTCTCAAAATGAAGTTTGACTTGTCACGTTCAGGTAGATCTGTTAGGGGTTATTTAGGGGTGCCAGTCGCCCGGACTTTGTGTAGTAATTTCCGTTCAGTTGTCTCGTTGGTTTACCTGCGCGAATATCGAATATCGACGGTTTCAATTGTTTACAGTATTAGCCGACGGTGTCGCATAGCTCTGAAGCCGGGTAGAATTGCGTTTCCTACAACTAATGATTATTTACACATCTTATACATAAATGACGTGAATGGATGAAACTAAACTAGTAAAATGTTATTCAGCAACCAACCAAGTTGTTACCTTTTGTAATATATTCATCATAGTTTTCATTGCAGTCGTAATCACAAAATAGGCGATGGGTATTATTATTATTACCACGCTCTTATTAGCTCACTCTGCGTGTGTGTTTGTATCGTCAAATTTTGTAATTAATTTTGCAACCACTTGCGATAGTCCAATTGAGCTGAAATTTTACATGCAGGCTTAACTTCGATGACAATACAAGATTCTAATTTTTTCGGACTAAAAGGCTTTGAAAAGCCTTTATTTAAATTGCTAACATAATAGACGAATGTAGCAACGAAAAAAACATTCGGCGGCGGTCGAGTGGTTAGAGTGATGGACGTTGGTTTCGTATAGACCCAAGTTCAAATCTCGGTTCGATCCAAATATTTTTAATTTATATTTTTTTTTATCAACTCATTATTTTTACTACGCTTATATTACCTCACTTTGTGTGTCTATTTGTATCGTCAAAGCCTTTTAGGCCGAAAAAATGTTAGAAAATTGTATTGTCATCGGAGTTAAGCCTGCATGCAAAGTTTCAGTTCAATTGGACTATCGCAAGTGGTTGAAAAATTGATTACAAAATTTGACAAAGACTTATAAAAGTTTACGGCATTAGTAATTTAAGACTACTAGACACACAGAGTAAAGTCTTAGTAAAGTCTTTTAGTAACACTAATGGAACAGTCGCTATTCTGATGTATCCTAAGAATAGATTTTTTGCTGGAGTATTTCAGTATTAACGTAAAAATGATATATTGAGAGATAGTATATACATTCGGAAGGAGCGCCCCACGCTTATATTTTTAGTCATATTAATTTTAAATTTCTACTTGTTATAAATATGCCTTGATAGGAGTAAGGAAGAAACATTTTATTTTCTACTTTTCAAAGCAAATATTGTCTACCAAATGGCAAACCCAACATTTTAATAGATAACATAGCAGTTTAAGACGTTTGACGGAACATAATTGCAAGCTTTGGCCGAATATTTTTCATTTATATGTTCGAATCTAAATAAAAATTTCCTTGTGCATTTTTGCGTGGTTACATGGTTGTATTTGATATTTACCATACAGCAAGTTGGCTCGACCACTCGAGAGTGAGAAAAATCGCTACATTTGTGATCGCTACACTGTGAGCAATATGAGGAAAAAGAACAACAAAATATTGAAAATTCTCCATATGACAAATTTATGACATTGAAATTCTAAACAAACTTTTGTCATTTCGCTAAGAGCGCGAGCACTATTAAGGAGAAATATAAAAGAGGAGCACTATATATGAGAAATATACTCAAAAAACATTATCATTATTTAGCACAAGATAATGACTTTCATATTTCTGCTATGATAAGATGAAGAAACCCATGTTCAAACCCTGTTCATTATTATATCACTTTTTAAGTCAATGAAGTTGATTCGCAACCGCAGCCCTAATTGATGTGGGTTGTTTCTTAAGTAAAGTGTAGTCATCCAGAAAAGCGCAGTATACATAATGTTTAAAATGTATAGTACTACATATATACCGAAATAGAATTTTTTTACATATATAGGTGAATTGGAAAATAAAAACGGTTTTCTGCAAATTGCTGCATAACGCGTCATATCCCCATGAACTAAATGAAAACCAAGGTATTTTATAAAGTTAATATAAAGGTTATAAAGTTTAGATAAAAAAATTATTTAAACAAAGTGTTTCTTTGGTAGGCAATAATAATACCCAGATAATATCCACCACTTCAGGTTCATATTATTGGGATACAATAGTGTTTGTTGGAAGATGTCTATGGAGGATTCATAAACAAATTAAGCTGAAATTTTAAATTTTCTGGAACTAGAGATTAATCCCAGTAGCGGCACATATGACCATAATAATACCATGATATAATTTAAAAAAAATATCTTATTCCCAAGATGTAAACCTGAGATGGTCGATATCATCTTGGTAGTATTATTGCCTACCAGGCCATACATACCACTACTGCGATTTATCCCTAGTATTGGCTCCAACAAATTTCAGATTTCACCTTAATTAGTACAAGAAACACTTTGTTTAAATAATTTTCTTATCTAATCTTTAGAAGAAGTTTGTTAACTTTATAAAATAGGTTTACATTTGTTTCACCTGGATATGAAGCGTTCTGCAGCATTTTATTTTTCAATTCACTTATGTTTCAATGTATACATTTTGTTCGGGATAGTACTATACATTTTAAACAATATGTATACACTTTTCTGGATGGCGACACTTTAGTTAAGATTAATTAATTAACATTAATTTGGGATGAGGTTTCGGGCTAACTTCACTGACTTCGCTTTTTGAGATTTTTTATTTTGTTTCAAATTTTATTTTGGTAGTTTTTTTAAATACTTTAGAAGTTAAATTTTGTAAAAGAAAATTGCGTACACTACTGCAAAGTAACTTTATTTTTGTGCTAGAATCAAATATGTTGACATACATTTTTATTAAAATCTGCTATACAATATAGTGGAGATACTTATTTTGTCTCGATTGCTTCATTGTAATTTTTATTTATGCTATTTGCTTCAAGATGACCTAATCTGCAAAATTTTGTTAAATAATAAACCTTATCAAATACAAAACATTCGTTGGGATATACCCATTTAGCTTCGGTTTTCTTACAGTTTATATATATGGTCCTGATTGGCCTTATAATTAAATGTCAAACTAAACATAGATAATAGCTCCAGACTACACACTACTGAACATGCCAGGTCCATAATAAAGTTATATCATTCTTATACATGTTCTTTGCAGGGCTTTTAAGCAGGGCTTATATATCTGAATTAGCTGCATTCAACATATATTATCAGCATATTAGCAGTGAGAGCAATGTTGGCTCCAAGGCCTTACAAGTTCGAAATACTCGTAAATCGTTCTTTGAAAATTAACTGCTACAACCTACAAATACCCTACACATTGGGCACTTTCAGGTGTTGCAATATGTTGTCATCACTAATCGATATCACATTACAAGTTCCTATCATTTAATAAGACCCTAATGAAACCGATTGATCATTTGTCAAATTTTTTATTCAAAATGTTGTCATCTAAAATTCAAATTGCGCAAACTTAATTATTGAATTAAATTATATTTAATTTAATTTAAATTATTAAATTATATTACGATGAAAAAATTGACGTTTAGGCCATCAATGTCATTCAGAAACCAACCTGTTGATTTTACCCAACATGTTACCAAAAGATTATTCCTTTGAAGCTATGGGTTATTTCCAACAGTATTAAATCTAAAGTATGTGAAGTTGTTCATCAAGTAATACTATTCTCATCTCAAAATGTAAAAGTAATTGGCCCAATAGGCTCAGAAAGTCATATGAATATGGCTCCATTTATAAAATTAGGTGTTTATAACTAATGGTTCTCGAGAACCATGACTACCGGATAAAGTTTCCTATGTTTCCAACATGGTATCGTGTCCACTTGTGCACTCATGATTCTCGAGAGCTATTAATTAAAATCCATATCAAATGAATGGGGCCATATATACAAATGAGCCAATTGCACCAAATTCAACATACGGCTAGTCTTGAACGATATATCACAGTAAGTGGATATCATGTCAAGTCGAAAATAAACGAAATTTTATCCGGCACTCATGGTTCTCTAGAATCATTGAACACAAAAAACGCAACAGTAAAATTTTTCGAAAAAATTTCCTATTTTTAAACGCTTGGTATCTTGGTGAAATGTCGGTGTAAAACCGTTATTTTTTTACTTTTAAAATGAAGGAAATTTAGTCTACTTTCCGATGCTGGAGCAACCAACAAATTTGCGGGGGCTCAGAGATGCTTTGTAAGACGCATTGCAAAAGATTACTATGCCACAAATGCTAGAGGTGGAAACACACGTTTTAGATTTGTTTTTTGTTTGTTGATGTATTGTGGTTGATTATATGTAGTTTAAAATGTAATTCTGTTATAAAACACCGTTTTACCTTCTGTTGGGAAACTTATTTTTTCCTTGTGCGACCAACATTACGTGGGACACAAGTATTTGAATTTTTTGTCATGTCGAACGCTAAAACTGCAATAACTTAAATAATGTTTCTATAAATTCTCTGCAAAACGACTTATTTGGATTCGCGATTGATACATCAGGAAAGCTCGTTGACAGTCTTAAAGTTTGTTAACAACATTTTTGTTTGACTCAAAAAAAAGTCATAAGAAAACAAAAATTATAAAAAGACAGACCCCAGCATCTTACAGTAGACTAAACAAAAAAAAACACTTTTTTGCTTTGCGCAGTGTACAAATGAGCCCATTACGCAATTTACAACATACAGCTGGTGTTCGACGATTTATCCCAGAAAGTGCAAATCCTGGGATGGGATGAGAATAATATTACCTGATGAGCATATTTAATTTTTCTGGAATGGAATACTGGGATAATTTCACACACTTGTATATCAGCTGAAGACCCATAAGCTCAAGCAAAACAAAGTAAAAGTATTTTTCGGAACTAATTTGTTATACAATAGGTTATCTGTGGGGCTTTGTATAGTATTCCCTTTAAGTAGGTAAAAAAAAGATTAAGTAGGTAAATTAATCCATATTTCCTCAGTCCCGTCACAACATTCGATATGACTTCTATCATGTCACTTCAAATATAAATTGGTATTCTTTTAGTCGCTCGAAGTTAAGTGACACGATAAATAGAACTATCTGGAATATTCACATTTCAAATACATATGAATTTCCAGTTTTGTAGTGTTTGATTGTCAAGGAAAATATATTTAGTTAGGGTATTTTAAATAAACTGCATTACAAAAATTAAAATCTAACAAGCATCGTATTCCCTTTCAGTCATTCCAAAATGAGGTGATGCACCATCCACCTGAAGCCACATTTTCTTCCGTTCTTGCACCGGAATGCCAATCAATAGATTAGGAATATATTCTTGTAAAATGTTTCCAAGTTTGGGTGTTGAAAATGTTTCATCAAAAAATACAGTAGATTCTAAATCCAAATATTCTCGCCCAAATATTCTATTTGTTGGCAAATATTAGAACTAAGAGCAAATTAGTTTACTTTACTCAACTAACTATGATCCTTCTATCTAGAACCGTTTACAAGAAGGCCCTGTATTGTTTTACAAACCCACCATGTATGATAAAACAGACTGGAAAAGATTTGTCTATACGATAATTAATTCGGTTCCCAGAGGTTTATGATAATTGATACTGATTCCTATAATTCTAAGATCTGCAACATTTATACCTCCAAATTTGCAATTTTCAGAATTATAATGTTGCCGGTTTTCCATGCCTCCTATACAAAGGTCATTGATCTTCTAAATATTTAGAAGATGCCAATTCCATTCAAATAATTTTGTTTTAAAATTTCCTAAACTCGAGTATTTCTCTGTTTTGTGATTTCGTTTGTGTCGGTGAATCGGAATAATTTTATTTTTATTACGTACGCTTCCGTTCAAGTCCCGCAGTGTATATATTGATTCATTAGCAAGATTGCGTTAAATATTAATTATTATAGGGGCAGGTGATATTAGTTATATCGCAGATTTAAATTGACTGAACATTTGTTAATGAATTTAGGTTTTGGTGCTAAATAATTTGTTGAAAAAAAGTTGTTAGTTCCGTATACCGTGTGAATCGAGGGTCGAGTGTAATATTATTCACTACTACAACTATAATGTCAGTGCAAAAAAAGGGAACTATTTTAGAAAAATTATATTTTTGGGCGGCCACTGTTTAATCATACTTCCGTTCCAAAGATGAACGAGTATAATTTGCCAATTATTTAATTAAGCCGTCAAATGATGATAATCGTTCGTGACGCTTTTCTGCTATATGTATATATCGATAATAAGAATATAATGTATTGATGATTTCAGGGTTAGTTACCTTTTGTGCGGTGTCTTGTGCGCACCGAACAATAATTATTTGTATATAGCCAAGCCACTAACACACGCAGAAAAACCAAAAAACGTACAAAACTATATACATGTATACGGCGGGATGTGTTAATTATAATTTGTCACAGAACGTTGAGTTTTGTCAGGTTTTTTTGGTTTTAAAACGCGATTTTTAATTAAAATATTTATATCAAAAAACATAAATATATATTTATAAATTTTTGATCTAATTTTTATTATTATTTATACGTCTATATATGTATAATATGAAAGAAGAAGAAGAACCTCTCTATAGTGGACAATATAAGTTTATACAATGTGTATCTTAATATCAATTCGCGCAGGTATATATCTCTCTATCATCGGGAGGTCGTCTTTAATGTGAATTATCCATATCCAGATTTATTTTATTACCACTTCAAAGTCATAATTTTATATAGCCATGCATGTAGCAATACGGTTTAAGAATTTGAAAACAAAACACAACGCACACAATTTTTGTTGTAGATTCAAGCAGTTATGGGACCAGACACCTGATGTTCACAAGACAACACATTTTTGTGCTTATACAAGAGAGATACATAATCGATGAAAATGAAATAATCATAAAAATTGATAAATAATTTGACAATTTAAATTGATTTTTAAATTTTTTTTTTTTTTTAATCTCTAAGTTTTATAAACAATTAAGTTATTTATGTGTGCGGAGGGACGAAGATTTGGGTATTTTTGGGACTACAGGTGGTTAAATAATTTTGGTATTTTTTTTGTTAGTTTAGAGAAGCATGTCAAATGTTTTTTTTTGTTGGTATAAAATAATTTTGTGTAACAATTATTTCCGCAATCTTGAGGCTATATATCGAGATATGTAACTTCAGGGGATATAGCGTTTTTATTTCATTTTAATGTATTTGTTGGTTGCGCGCTGATCTCACCCAGTTATTATCGTTCATTATATATAGGTTTTAGTTTTTATTGTATATATACATGTGTACATGTGAAATTATTTCCAAGAATTGCAATTATATTTATTATTATTGTTACCGCCGTTGTTGTTATGAAATTGTTATATTATTTGTGTGATCGTTTTTTGAAGATAAGTAAAATTGTTTTCGTGTTCGTTTCATGGAGATCACGTCCTTGACCTATCTTAATTATTTTCATCATAAGTATATGCACATAAACATACATTATGTTAAACAACAATAAGACAAAAATAGTTTAAGTCACAAAATAATTACGATTTTAGAATATTAAAGTAAATAAATAAATAAAACGTGATCATGTTTAAGATTATGAATGATCATGGTTTGAGTAAACATATACTCGTATATAGTATAGAATCACGGGTGGTATAATGAAAGTGAAATTGTATGCTATATGCATTGGGAAGAGCTTGTGGTCTCTAAGCAATTTATAACCTTCGATAGATGAAAAAAAAACGCAGGTTGACATTTTTTAAGGTGAAGCAAAACTGTATATCAACTGTATGTAACACACGTGATATGTTTGAATATTCGCTCATTCTTTAAAAATAATAAATGTGATTCAATAAGTAAAGATCGCAATCGTGTATGATAATTGAACAAAATCACGAATGTTTTTTTGATTAACTTGAAATAGGAGATCATTATGTCGTACGTTGAATCTATATAGTAGATCTAAATACAGATTTACCAGAATCTAGATTTTGTATTAAAATCCGAAACTGTATGAAATGTTTGGACGATCTCTTATATTGGATGAATTATTTCATCAAACATCGAATTTGCGTAGAATTTTTTCTATGCAATTATGGTTATTTTCATATCATCAGCATACAGCAAAGAACCTATAGAAATAAGCCGGCTCTCATTGGCACAGTAAGTAGCGTACTTGCCTTGTTATTCGAGGGTCTCGGGTTCGACTCCCGATAACCAAAAATCACGGTTGAGTGTTTTTAATGTGTAATAGTATATGTGTTTGTCCGGGTATTGCACCATGTGCCCATTAGTGGCATTTGAGTGCTGGAATAATCCGCCCAACTTAAATTTGTTTAAGCCGGCTGTCATTTACATCACACAGACGTTACTTCACACTATCACTCAAGTAGCAATCATTCATTCACAACAATATAGGCTGGAGTGGACACCTATTATCGATTATAAATTTTAAAAGATTCCGACTCAGATGGAATCGAGTTACAGAAAAATAAAATTCCAACGCGTTGAAATTTTTCCAACGAAACGAGATACAGAATAGCAAATAGTTCAATGGAATTATTTTCCAGTGGAATAGAGTTAGAGAATTGGAATGATTAAGTTTATCACCGCTATCATCACTTTCAATATCCAATTAAATGCCAGTGGAAAAATAATTTATAGCATGAGTTTCTGTGGTCAAATATTTTCGAATTCGAAAATAAATATATTTATTCAATTGTTGATTAAACAAACACACTTTTTTAAGTATAGTTTTATGGTATAAACAATTGATAATGTCGAGCTGTCGATAATGTTTAACCCATTGTTAAATAGAAGGTTAAATAGAAGGAAATATTTAAGATTGGTGATTCATTTAAATAATGTTTAGAAAAATGTGCCTTCAATCCATTAATTTTAAAATGATAGAAACTAAATCAAGCAAAATCGAATTTTCCGTAAAACTGAAATTTTGTAATGTATGTTTACAATAAAGGCATATTAAAATTATCACTCCCTCCAACAATGAACATGTATATTGAACTCAAAAAACGTGTTAGCTCAGTATCAGTATCACAAGGTATGCTGCAATTCAAAATTTAATCTAAATCGAAATATTAAAGCTAAGACTAATTTTTGCAAAACGTAAAACTATACGTTGAATTTAGTACGATCACTGATGGTAGCATCAGTGTATCTGCCTTACGATTCGGTCTCACCTCCTTCCTTGGAGGAGTTTAGCAACATTGTTTCGTGGAGCAGGACAAATCATTTACCTTTAGTGGTAGGATGCGATGCTAATGCTTATCAGACGTTATGGGGTAGCACGAATATTAATGATACTGGGTTTATCTCTACTTAATTACCTGAGCACATCTGAGCTTGAAATCCTTAACAAAGGCTGTGAGCCTACCTTTATATCAATTCAGTAAGGAGGGAAGTGATTGCCATTAGTTTGTGCTCAATGTTGATTATCGATTTGATCTTTAATTGGAGAGTGACCAATGACATTTTCATATACAACCATAGAAGGCCTATACTCTTAAACCTTATCGTAACAAGAAGCTTACCAACTGACATTAATTCGCTCTTGAGTTGGAACCTCGGCTGATTTAGTTGGGTGAGATATGTTCGACTGAGGATATTGAGTTGCTAACCTCTTGACGCATGCACGTAAGCCTTCGACAAATCTTGTCCTCTTATTACAAGCAAAAATCTCAGAATAAGCCTTTTTGGTGTTCTGATCTTAAAAAACTGAGGAAAACTGCTGAGAATCAAAAACAAAGCCAATAGATCTAACCTTCAGGTAGATTGGGATAACTTTTTGGCAGCTCAAAAAGAATATAAGAAAATACTGAGATCCGCTCGTAGGACTTCTTGGATTAGCTTCTGCGAAGTAATTAATAATATCTCTGGAATCGCCAGTCTTATAAGATCCTTAATTCGAATCTGTCAAGCGTGCTTTGCGTTTGGATATGTTCCACAGTCCTGTAGCAGGAGTAGAGTTGTGTTCATCCCCACTTTTCTCAAAACTCTGGAAAGAATTGTTGACAGATATATTAGGGATCATCACTTATATCTGTCATCCCACTCTGTAGCACTCAACATGCTTAGAGAGTAGGGAGATAATGTGAAACTCTGCTGCATGAACTTGCTACGAGGCTTGAAAGATCGCTTAGTATTAAGGAGTTTCTAGTGGGCACTTTCCTCGATATTGCGTGTGTCTTTGAAAGAACTTCCTTCGCTTGCATCACTGAAGCCTGCACAAATTTTGGAATTGACCAAACCCTTGTTACGTAGGATTGGATTTTGCTGATGTCGCCCATTGCTGTGGCCGAGCTGGACTCCCTTTCTATTTCGGTTAAAGTTACCAAAGGTTGCCCCCAGGGACGTGTCCTGTCACCTCTCCTGTGGCTGTTAGTTATTTGCAAATTAATTGTAAAACTACAGCAATCTGGCTTCACTGCTCAGAGTTATGCTGATGACTTAGTCGTTCTGGTTCAGAGTAAATACCTTAGTGTACTATCAGACTTAACGCAACGCGCTCTCCAAGTTGTAGACATTTTGTGTTCTTCACCAGACGTAGGAATACTGGAAATCTGTCTGCCCCTTTTCTTTTTGGAGAAACGATCGCTAGATTTGACACAGTGAAGCTTCTGGGTGTCATTCTGGACAGTAAACTCTCTTGGATATCTCCTATTAAAATTAAACTGCAAATAAACTGCAGTTTCTGTCATTGTGAAGCTTAATAGCATACAAGATATGGCTTGTCGAGCTATTACGGATGCTATGTCCTAGTTTTCTATACTTGCTTTGCAGGTAATCTTATTTCTACCCTCACTGCAGTCGGTCACCCTATACACAGCATGCTCCGATACCCTTCGCCTGCGGTGTATTGGTGCGTGGAACGCTCTCGGCCTGATCACAGGGTATACACTAATCCACAATTTATTCAGTTCATATATATCAGAAACTAATATGGTTAATTACTTTGCCAGAATTCTGCTTCGATATCTCTTTCTCGGTGGTTTATCCAGCAAGCAACTCGTGGTTGTCTCAAGAATTCAATGACTGGGTGGCTCAATCGCTCGTGTTTTTCGCAGACTGGTCTCACTCTAATTTTGGTGCAGGTTTCGGAACCTATTGTCCTGCACATGACCTACGATCATGTGGGAGTCTAGGCCGGAACTGCACGGTATTCCAAGCGGAGCTAATTGCACTCACACGTTGTGCTTGTAAGCTCGCTTTTTCCGGAAAAGACATTATTCTATGCAGTGATAGTAAATCTGTGCTCAATTCATTAGGAAATCATATAGAGTATGATCACTTTCAAACTGGTCAAGGACTGTAAACATTTTTTTAACGTTGTTTGCTTTAATAATCGTGTTAGAGTTATGTTGGTTTCGGCTCATTGTGGCAATGAAGGTAATCAGATAGCTAATATTTTAGCTAAAACAGACTCCAGTATGAAATTCATTGAACCTGAACTTTAATTGTGGTAAGAAAGCTATTAAGAACTACATGTTTTTGCAGGCTAAGCGTAATTGGCTTGCTTCCACTAGATGCCGAGTGGCTAATTACTTCATTTGTGAACCTAATCTGAGGCTCACAATGTTTTCTGAAAGTTTGAAGAAAGACCAACTGACAGTTCTGGTCGCTATTCTGATCGGCCATGGGCATTTTAAACTTCATTTACAAAGAATGGGACTTGTTCAAGGTTCCTTGTGCGACAACTGTCTATGACGATGACAGCATTCACTTTGTTTGTGGCTGTCCCGCACAGAGCAGCCGAGCACATTTGCGAATTGTAATAGAATCACATGGATTTGCACCATGGGCCCAGATTGATATTGAGTGCGGAACCTGCTTGGGTTCCAGCCAACTTTAATATTAATAATAATAATTAAGACCAAGATCGGAAGTAGTAATATTAAAATCTATAGGTTATCTAAAATGTCGAGCACAACAACTAAAATCATGTTGACTAAATCGATATAAAATATTCAACACAATGGAATATCATAAAGAATTTCTCTAACAAAGAAGGATGAATTAAACGATCTACAAAATAGATAATACCACCTATACCAACAGCTAGAATGTGAAGAAGTATAATCGAATGGTTTCGATGGTGACCCAAAATGTTTTAGGAGCTGTCTGGTTTCTCTGAATAATAATTCTTCTGTGCAACTAAGACGTAAGCAGATTAAATTTTGCTTCCAAATTTTAAGTAATTTCATTGGTTGTTCGAATACGGAAATAGTTTTGACATAATAACTTTGATAGAACATAATTTTTTACGATAACAGACGCTTTAAAGACAGATTATTTACACTTCTATAATATGGTTTTCGTTTCATTGACTGTTCCACCGTGGACAATTTTATTCTAACGGCTAACACATCAAAAGAACAAATGTACACAAAGAAAAACACTACTAGACTGGACTTTCAAACACTATTGGTGATTGCTTTCAGTTCCTCCCGTGTTCGGAAACTGTTTTGCTTCTGTTGATAACATTTACCTCCAGGTTATTGATGAAATTTTCCTGTTTTCTTGCAAATTCTATTCTTATGACTTTATAATGCCAACTTCATATGATCTAGTTCCGATAACTTCTGTACTTTCAACTGTCCAAGTCATTGAGCCGTTTTTCTAGCGTTGGCCATTCAAACTATCAAATTCGAAATAGAAATAAAAAACTTAGATTTGTTATGAATTATAAAAATCAGATCTCTGCATGCAATTTAACTTTCGTTCTTTTATGTGACGCATGTCATTTTTTAATTGCATCAAGTTGCTTCGCGTACAAGGTAAACTTCTGTCAAAAAATGTATTTCAGTGCACTGCATTTAAAAACTAATCAATCATTTTATTTTAATTGACAGATGAGTTAGTTATACTCGTATGTAGGTATATGTAGAGAAAAACTTATGTAATTAAAAAAAATTTCGCTCTCCATGATAAAAATTCAAGTACTTGACTAATTTGTTCAACGTGGTGTTAAAAGGAGTTAAAAATATTTACGACATGACAAAAAAAGCTTTCTAAATACTACAAAAGCTTTTATATATGTATGTATGTAGAAGAACATCTTCGTATGCATTATATATACATAATATACACTCAGCAGTGTTTTTAATTTTGTTAATTTTAAATTACATCATGTTGTTAATGTAATAAAAAATATAAAGCACAAATATAAGTATTGTATATATACCTCTAATATTCTTAAAGAAACACCAATTACATGAATCTGATTTGCAATTGAATATCATGTTTCTGTGCTTTTTCTATTGTATACTAGCTATTATTATTGTTTTGCGAGAGTTAAATATATACAACAAAAACGTATATGTCTGATGTGTTTAGTTGGTGTTGTTGTATTTCTTAAAAATTTAAATAATTTTTTTGCGCAAAATAAAAACTATATACTACACACATATATATATATATATATATATATATATATATATATGTATGTTATGTATATATTTCAATTTACTGTCACGAAGTAATAAATTATTAAAAAATATGTTTTTTTTACGAATCGCGCGTTCTAATAAATTTAACGTTTTTATTTTTTATGCTGTAGTTGTCGCTGTATATAATACATATATATAAACCATAATTGGGAAGATTTTAAAACATGTTTTATACATATGTACATACAAAATTAATAGTAATTCAATTAATAAAATCACTATCCAAAAAACTATTATAATAACATTAACCTGCGCGAGATAGACAATTAATTTTTCCACAAACAAACAACAATGGGAACAAGCAACAAATATCAGTTAAACCAACATGGTGTAAATGATATATGCTGTCATTTAAATTTACACTATATAATTATTTAATAATCATAATCATTTTAATGATATAGTGATATATTGAGGTATATATGGTTTCACTATATACCTACATACTTTGTATATGTACAGTATGTAGATGGTCTCCATTATAATTATTTATTGTTTTCCCAAAAAACACATATAATAATTATAATTATGTTTTTTTTTTAAATGTAATTACTTTAATCGGTTATTTAAACTATATATATATATATGTATATACTTTTATCTGTCACTATATATATGTATGCAGTTAGAAACCGTGATAAAAATAAACGTCTCATCATATCATATATACTAATTATCTATACGCGATCGCATTCTTCAAGACGACAAATTATATGTATATATGTGAGAGTAGGGTATACTGATTTTGACTGGTGATAAGACATTTTGATAAATGTCACACACAAAACATAAACAAGGGGAATACATATAGTTATTTCCATCATCATTTAAATATCGAACAAAATTTTTACTTTTTTTCTTTTTAGGTTATGTGAAATCAAAATATATAATTTTTCCTACAAATCTATTTTTTTTATTTATTTTTTTCGATTTTGGTTTTGCTTCTTTAACATATAACAACACAACATTAGTCGCGTGAGTGCAACGAATAAGAAAAATAAAGTTTTATTTGTTAAAAACAACAAAAACATGTTATAGTTAAAAAAAAAAAAAAATAACAACATAATTTTCTTTAAATTTCCTGTGATAAAAATAACAACAAATAAAAATATGTATAAACCGTATATAGGTAATAGTGAATTTCACTGTGCACATGTAACTGATTGTTTATGTTAAATACATCATATTTTACAAAATTAGTAGTTGTGGGTTCGATTTTTTTCGAACTATTTCCGATAACCGTATTTTTTGACGTTTGATCTGCATTTCTTGAAAATCATCCCAAAAATTGTGCCATTTGTTGTTTTGCCAGATATTTTCGAACGAAAAAGAGTATGTTTTAGAAAATTTAAATATTTTGAAAACGTTCCAACCAAATAACAAACCATTTTTCCAGGTAATACAGGCAATTATTTCATTCGTTATAAAATCAGTCCCTCAACTGATTCCGGGTCCTTCCGGGAATTTGAACACGAGATTTTATCAATCAAAATAAGTAATGTACACAAATTTTATAATCATTCATATTCGGCATTTCTATGCTATGAAAATTTATCGAAATTCAATCGTGCAAGAAAAAACTTTCAAAAATTCAATAAAATGGATTGAAATTTTTGAATTATATATGCGAAATTATACGAATATCGAATTAAACAAAATTTAAAAATTGTTTCAAAAATTGAAAATATTAAAAAATTTTAGATTTGTCAAATATCAATTTTAAATGTTAAGAGAGCCCGGAAGTTCATGTAAATACATATTTGTAGTGGTTAATGTTTTTCGTTTTTCTCTAAGGTACAAATTCGAATTAAGTAAAATTAATAATTTTGGCATCGATTTGTTTTTGCATATAAATGCATATCTGTACCCTAAATACATATTTATTGTTTTAAGTTCATATTTTTGCTTATTCGACCTTTTTTTTTTACACAATTTTTGTCAATTTCCGTACGAATTCCATGTGTGTTGGTTGCTCTTTGTACAAATTTGCTATAATGAAATGGTATAATTTTTAATGGTAAAATTTTATTTCAATTTGGTTTGTTATACGTTTTAGGGGAACCACATAATATAATATTTAACATTTGGTCAGGTAAATCAATTGATATTCGAGGTTAGTTAGCTATTGTAAGAAAAAAATTTGTGAGAATTAGCGCACATCTAAAATATTCTAGTTTATTAAATGCCCAAAGAAAAACCGACAAAAGCTTGTCGTTTAAGTAAATTTGTGAAATAAATTGGTGGTGGTGTTTTAAAAACTGATGGAAAGATTTTACTATGCACATATATTACTAGAATCACTATTACAATTGCCTCCATCCTCCACGAGGGTCAAAATGTCCTCCTCAAGACAAATAAATCATGTTTCCAAAATATTTCTAAAAATATATAATTAAACATAACCCCTAAACTGAATACATATTTGTACATATGTACATACAAACATATATGCAAAATTTATTTACGCTTTGAATTTCCGATGCTACTGAAATCAAACATCACTTCAGTTCAGACAGCGCATTTTGCATTTGCACTGTGAAACTATTCGTTTATTTTATACATCCCTGAAAATTATATTATTCTATTCAGCAAAAAGAAATTTCATTTTTGGTAACCCTATCAAACTGCCGAATTCAGCATTATTAATACTTTATTTGACATTTCGTTTTCATTGTGTTGTGTTTTGATATTGTCGTTCTTTACGATTAAATTCAAAAAGGTTAGTAAATATTTATTCAGTCAAATTGAATATTAAATAAAAAATTATGTCTAATATTTTTATCGAAGTGTTTTGCTAGAGAGTTGTTCATTACAATATTACAGATTCGCAGATCCCAAGTCACAACAGTTCACAATGTCTGATTTTGAAGAAGGATCTGGAAATGATAAAACGCCTCCAAAAGCTAAAAAAAAACGGCTTTGTGTTTTTAATAATAAGTGGTTGTTAGAATATAACTGGCTGCAAAAAATTACCAACTCAACTACAAAAGCACGTTGTATTATTTGTCGATTAGACTTTTCAGTTGAATATAAAGGATACTCGGCGCTTCGACTTCACCAAAGTGGAAAAGAACATCAGGCTAATTCATCAGCTGCTGCAACCAGTCAAATTTTAGATAATTTCTTTATTAAAAAGAACTCCACCGAAGAAAACGATGTTTGTGTTTTGGAAATCATTCATATATATATTTCATAATGTGAAACATAATTTATCATATAATTCGTTAGATTGTAATTTAAAATTACTTAAAAAAAAGTCTTCCCGATTCAGAGATTGCCAAAAAAATTTGTTGCGGCCGTACAAAAGCCACAATGATTGTGGAAAATGTTCTTGGTCCTTTTATACTCGATAATTTGGTTACACATTTAGTTTCAAAAAATGTATTTTTCGGTGTTCAAACTGATGCATCTAACCGAAAAAATCGTAAATTTTTCCCAGTTTGCATTCAGTATTTTGATAAGTCGCTTGGGATTCAAAATAGAATAATAGATTTCGTTGAAAGTTCAAATGAAACTGCTGTTGGTATGTGCGAAATGGTAATAAACGTTTTAGATAATTTAAAACTAAATATAAATAACGTTGTCTGTCTAAGTGCTGATAACACAAATTCAAATTTTGGAAAAAATAATTCGTTATATGTGAATTTAAAAAAATCAAATAAAAACATTTTGAAAGGCAATTGTTATGCACATATTTTATATAACGCTTTAAAGAAATCATTATGTAATCTAGACGTTGATGTTGAAAATATTATTTTGAAAGTATATGCTCATTTCTCGAACACCGCTAAACGAAGACAAAAATTGATTGAATTTTGTAACTACTCAGAAATTGAATTTAAAGAAATTCTTCGGCACGTATCGACGAGATGGTTGTCTTTATTACCTGCTATAGATAGAATTATAATTACTTGGCCAGCTTTAACGACATATTTCCTTAGTGAAGATTTGTCGAAACAAATGCTTCAAGTTTTGAACATAAAAAATAACAAGATTTCACCGAAAATTGAAATATACATGCTATTTTTGTCGCATATCCTCAAAGTTTATTCTGAAACAACCAAAACACTAGAATCTAACATTTGTACAGCTATTGAATTACATGACGTTTTTGTTTCCTTTAAAAATAAACTTCTCGATCGTGTAGAAAAAAAATTTTTTGGCTATGAAGTTCGCCAATTACTTTCAAAAATTGAAAATGTAGCCGAGAGATCTATAATTGAAAACGATTTCATCGATTTTATTAAAATTACAATAGTGTACATTGATGAACATTTCGATTTCTCTGAAACTTCTTGGCTCTCTAAAATTGCCAAGTTATCTTTAAATTCAGGTTTTTTTAAATTTGAGGAGATAACAGATGTTATTGAAGAACTTAATTTAAAAGAAACGTTAACTGGTCATGTTAATATTGATAAATTGTTTGAAGAGGTATGCATAATCGAAAAAAACATACATACATTAAGCCTTCAGGAATTATCAAGCCTCAATGAAAAATATTTGAAAATTTTTCAATATTTTCCTAATGTGCCTAATATCATTCGAATAATTTCATATTTGCTTAGCATTCCGGCTAGCAGCGCTTTTTCAGAAAGAGTTTTTTCTGTAATGAATTCCAAATAGGGTGAAGACAGAGGAAAATGTTTGACCAAATTAATAAAAAATGAGTTAATAATATATTTTAATGACACCAAAACATGCGCTGAGTTTTACGAAAGTACAAGTTAAACGATCAACTGCTTAAATTAGCAAAAGGCAATAATAAATATTCTTTCAAGAATTGAGTAAAAAAATATGTTAAATTTTAGTACCTAAGCTTTAATTTTTCTAAATAATTTTTATAATTTAAACTCATGGAAAACGAGTATTTGTATAATTTATTTTTTTTTTCTAGTCATATTCATGAAGAGTATATGTATTATATTATTTACAGTCACTCATGAAGAGTAATTTTGTTCTAGTCATTTTAGAAATATATTTTTTATATTTTGATTTATAATTTTAGACAATAAATATAAAATATTATTATTAATTTGTATGAAAATTCAGTATAATAAAATATTATATGAAGTGATAAACATACAATTTTTTTGTCCTCCTCTGGCTATTTCAAAAGGTGGCAAGCCTAGTCAGATAATAAGTTTCAAGTTGAGCAACATATAAAAACAAAATTACATGAAGAGCGAAAAAAAATAACAACAGGCAAGAAATGATAATTGATACAGTTGATTCAAGTAAACGAAAATCGGGGTTTAGCTGTAAACTATGCGGAGCGCTCGTATCTGCAGACATTCCGTTCTGGAAATTGGAGAATCCCACATTTCGCAAATTTTTAGAAACCCATACAGGTAAAACAGTTCCGCACGAATCCACTTTGCGAAAAACATACCTTCCGACAGCGTTTGACAACATTATGGAACGAATTAGACAAACTACGTTTAAAATAAAATTATGGATTTCCATTGACGAAACCACAGATGTGATGGACAGATACGTCGCTAATGTGATCATTGGAATTTTGGATGAGGCAAACTTTGAAGAAAAACCATTTTTGGTAAATGTGAAACAGTTGGAAAAAACCAATTCAACAACAATTGCCCAGTGTTTCGATGAATCGATAACCATCTTATGTTAGTGAATTAAAGTATTAAAGTTAATTTTTTTAATTTGAAGAAGATTTAATTATTTGCTTTTAGGTCCAAATATTTCAAAAGACGATGCCTTACTTTTTTTAAGTGATGCAGCACCATATATGATTAAAGCCGGTAAAGGGTTAAAATTGATATACCCAAACATGATACATGTAACATGTATAATTCATGGGTTACATAATGTAGCAGAACCAATTCGTGATCAATTCCCAAACATCAACAAATTAATTGCTAACGTAAAACGGGTATTTTTGAAAGCTCCATCACGAGTACAAACTTTTCGTCATATTGCTGAATGTGTACCCTTACCACTTGAACCTGTACTCACACGGTGGGGAACGTGGTTGGAGGCTGATGTGTACTATTGCCGTCATTTTGAAAAAATTAAAGAAGTTTTCAATAATGAATGAGACTGAGGCCATTGCAATTTTAGAGACTAAAAAATTACTTCAAGATCCACAGGTTCGAAATGATCTAATTTTTTTTAGCGAGCAATTTTGAACTTCTACCAGAAATGATTAAAAAGCTAGAAGAAAGATTGCTGCTCTCGCAATCATTAAGAATACTAAACTCTAAGGTGAAGAATAAATTTTCATCAGTTTTCTTCGAAAAAAATTTCGATCTGAAATTATTAAAAAAAATGAACCAAATTTTATCTGGGGTAACCGATGTTGCCTGGACATACCTTCAGATCTTATTAAATTTTATAAATACGCTCCTTTAACTTCTGTTGAGGTGGAAAGGAGCTTTTCAAAATACAAGTCTTTGTTGACTGACCGGCGGCAATCATTTACGTTCGACCACTTGAGAATGAATTTTACTGTTCATTGTAACACCTAACAATAATGCCGATGTTTCCATATACATATGTACTTTCTTTTTTTTTTTTATTAAAATGAAATATAAAATAAAAAATTAATATTTATTTAATTATTAAAAACTTGGATTTTAACATATATTTTGACTGCATATTTTACGATTTTTTGATGCATACTTACATGCATATTTCAAATGCATATACTTCCGGCGGGCTCTAGATGAGTTAAATGAACTTTTAGTGACAAGTGACTTTACATAACCCCAAAGAAAATAATCCAATGGGGTTAAATCACATGATTTTGGTGGCCAATTAATTGGACCATTACGCGAAATTATTCTATCATCAAAAGTTTCTTTGAGTAAATCAATTGTAGCGCGAGCTGTGTGGCATGTGGCTTCGTCCTATTGGAACCACATGTCAGCAAGATTAATGCCAGCTAATCGAGGTACCAAAAAATTTCTAATCTTGTCTCTATACCGCTCACCATTGACAGTAACATTCTGACCATCATTGCTTTTGAATACATATGGACCAATGACTCCGCCAGCCCATAAAGCGCACCAAATAGTAATGTTCTGTGGATGTAATGGTGTTTCGATAAAAGCTTGTGGATTATCCTCACTCCAAATGCGACAATTCTGCTTATTTACGTACCCAATTCAACCAAAAATGGGCTTCATCGGAAAACAAAATCAATATCAATTTGTGCTTCAGCCCATTCGCCGAATTGGCGGCGCATACGGCTACAGCTTCTTCAGTGCGCACTGTTCAGCATCTCACGGGATGCACATTATCATTAAGAGTAAACGGGGTCCGAAAACGATCTATTTATTGTCAACGAGTAGAAAATTTTGATATAGTCAGCCAAGATACGGAAGATATTAACAGTGCATCATGCTTTGAAGTAATGGATGTAATAACCAATAAGCTGAAAAGTAGTAAAGCACTGGGTATTGACTTAATAGCAACAAAGGTGTTAAGAGAACTCCCAAAAAAGGAAATTATTAAGTTTACCAAATTAATAAATGCAGCGTTTAAACTTAAATATGTGCCAAGATTATAGAAGGTGGCTGAAGCCATTATGATTCTCAAACCAGGGAAACCTCCACAGGAAGCAACATTATACAAACCAATATCACTATTGCCAGTAATGTTTAAAGTATTTGAAAAGATACTGCTGCAAACACTATCCTACCAATAATTGAGGAAAGATATATACCAAACCGCCAATTTGTATTCAAAAGTGAGCACTCGACGTACATAGGATCACTAATGTCATTGAAAAAGAACTGGAAAGAAGGCAGGTGTTGGCATGAAGTTCTAAATTACAAGCTGAGGAGTATACTTCCAAAACAATACAGTGATATATTAAAATCATACTTAACTGATAGATATTTTAGAATTAAACAAGAACAAGAATATTCTGATTTAACAGTAATAATGGCTGAAATTTCTAGGGATGTATTGGGGCCACTAATGTTCTTATTGCACACCTATGATATACCACAACCAATCGAAGAAGAAAATATATATTGAAAGTTTAATACCTAAGTTGCAAGCAAATATAAACAAAGTTAAATGCTGAATGGTAAAATGGCGAATATAATTAAATGAGAATAGATCTGTGCACGTGGATTTTACTAACAAAAATGTAGAACATAGGCCGGTGTACATTAATGCACAACATATTCCATATGGTAATACAGCCAAGTATCTATAGGGATGCCAAATTACGATGGAATGTGAATTTTAAGAATAAAAATCAAGAACTACGACTATAATCTCAGAAGATGTATTGGCTCATATAGGCAGACACTCCCAAATGTCTACTAGTATTAAAATATTGCAATACAAGCAAATTCTAAAACCTGTATATGGACCTACGGAATTCAGTTGTGGGGCTGCTCCGAACAAAGCAACATCGATATAATACAAAGATTTCAAAAGAAAGTTTTACGAAAGATAGTATTAATATTGGCGCAACGCCTTGGTTTATTAGAAAAAGCGACCTCCATAGGGACTTAATAGCTTAATCAGTTGCGGATGAAATTGATAAATGGACTAAGAGACACCAAATAGATTACAAACAAATCTTGATCAATATCAAGCAATATGTGCAGGAAAAACTGAATTCCCGGGAAATAAAAGCATATATCCTAAGTCGAGGAAGCAGCTTCCTCTACGTTTTTTCTCTATACCAAGGAACAAATACCGAATTGTCAGCGTAAGAAAATAGTCGTTCCATGACATCAATAATATTTGGATACATGTTTTAATATAAATTTGGAGATAAAAATATTTTAACTTGAAAGTGGGGAAATGTATGATTTTTTTTTTATTGTGGCTGCACTTTTTTGTGATTTTATTGACTTAGGGCTCGGATGTAAATAGCTAGGGTATATATGTATATCCGACCTCGCGAACTCACCTTAATACCTTATTGATACCGCTTTAAAGAAAAATAACGAGCTAGTACTATGTATTTCCCCAAAAATAGATTTTTTACCCTTTTGGACCTATAATTAACTGAGCAGCCTAGTAAGAAGCAACTTTATAAGGGAAGAATAAGGAACACCCCAGAAATTGCATTTAAAATGTGTGCGGCACACAGCCAAAAATTATCTAAAGGTATTAATCCAACCCTTTTTTATTTTTTATGGTGTCGATACAGAAAATGTTAATATTTGCAAGTAAAGTGGAAGAAGAAGTTAAATTGATTTGAATTTCGGTTGTGAAAAGAAAAGCAATTTTAGCATTTAACCGGTGGGTAGCTAATCTCTAGTTAAATATTTTCATGCAACCGGGAATTAAAACATTAAAAACATACTGAGACCTGCAGAGCCACGATTAGGGCTGGGTATATTGAAAATTATGAAAAAAGCTGTAGAAAATGAAACGATTGGTGTGTGCCCATTTTTGGGAAGTAAACTAAAATTGTTAAAGTTGTTAAAGGGTACAGCGCTAAATGGTTTAGTATAATATGGACGAAGCCATAGCTAGGGCTGAAATTTGATTGATTTAATTGATGGCTGGCCAGATTTCTTTCAAAAAATTATGATTTCATTATACGAGAAGAAATATTAATGAGACTACAAAAGTTAAGAGTAACAGCCTCTAATCTCCCAACTTATATGGAGAGAACAAGTTGTATGTGCTTCTATGGAACATGATTCAACAGTATTCACTAAAGCTGACCTTATATAGTAAACACACTATGTATTGCGGATCTCAAGGTACAATGTTAAAAGTTGAATAAAACACGATTGATTGACAACAGCTTGTGATTAAAGCTAAAACCTTGGAACCCGAGTACTTCCCTATACTAGACAATCGAAGAAGTAGGTAGACAGTGAAAAGATCGAGATTTCCAAAAATAAAATCATTTATCGAAAACAAATTCCGAAGAAGAGGTTTTGTGCGTTGGAATTCGTTTGAACTCTGAAACTGAATTGATTTTTGGTGTGTGATTAAAGAAGAAGGTACTGTTTGGCGCACGTTTTTCTGCACAGGAAAGCTCAAATGAAACCAATAAATTTTTATTCTTTATTTCCATCACGTGAGTCAGGCAATGAAAATTGCTTCAATTAACAATATTTTTTTGAATGTCTAAACTATATGCAAATGTGCAAAAACGTTTATAAAAGCTCAACCTATTTCAAATTATTTCCATTATCTGGGTTTCCAATATGAACTCTGCTTGAAACAATGAAAGTTTTCTGGAGTTCGAGGCCTCGCATTTGCCAAGGGATTTACTAGGTTCTCAACACGGTCATCGGTTTAAATATGGGAGGTCTGGCAGCCTTAGTTTATAGGTGATCCCCACATCATGTAACAAATACTATCTTTAACTATTTTCTCCAATTTCAATTAGATTACGAAATATTTCCTACCGCTATTAATACACGATCTCATAATTGTATTTAACATTACATATAATTTCGTAACCGCAATCGATACAACTATAAGCGAGATATACGCGCGACCCACCAAGAAAAAAAAACTCTAATTCCATGTGAAAAAATATGTGATCGAATCAAATCCGATTTATATGTGGGTGTATGACAAAGTATATATTTGCTTTTAAACAATCGATTATTATTTTGTCTCAATATATACATATATATATATATATGTACCATATATAGAGTCTTTAGTCACAGTTTTAATTCACACACAAAAAAAAAATTTGGTGTTCATGGAATTTCATGGAACCGAAAAAAAATCGTAAAAACAGAAGAATCACATATATTATTCTAAATAATTTAAATTTTATGCAAATTTTAAAACAATAATATGTATCTCCATTTCTATATACATACATACATGTATATAAGTATATATAATATAAATTCCAATATCGACAGCACACAATGTACATAAATATAAGAATATCGTACATAAAATATATACTGTGTGTGTGTGTGTCTGTGCTGCTGCAACCAAAAGCTACTTAAGAAAAATAAAAACTTCAATCGTTTTATTTTGATAACATAACATAAGAATATAATAGCCTCAATGGCGAGACTTAACCACAAAAAATTATCCATCCTCCCCCTTATCGAATTTCGAGCCACCAAAACAGAATCTTATGTACGAGTATATATATATATATATATATATATATAAGTACGGTGTACCATATAATAAAACAATATATGCGCGCTGAAGAAACAATAAAATGAAAACAGATTGCACAAAATGATAAGTTTTTGGTTTCTTGAGGTTTTTTTTTATAAATATGGTGGTCGACCCTTTTAGTTACAACAGTAGATTATAAGAGATTTTTTTTTATTTTTTTTTTTCATTCGTTTCTTATTTATTTTCTGCAAACAGAAATAAAAATAAAAAGAAAATGGTTTTTGCTCTAAACAATAACATTTCGTTTTCTTTTTTTTTTGTGCAGAAGAAGAAAAATATATAAAAACATATATATATTTTTTTTTTGACGTTATGTCACGAATTTAAATAGTGGGTGGGCGCGCTGCTGCGCTCTCCTGTTTCTGCAATATATAAAACATATATAGTTATATATACACATAATTATGTAACACATATACAAATATGTACAATATTCATTGGTCCCGTATTGTACATATAAATATTCATATATGTGTAATAATTTTTATTCCGGAAGCTAATAAATAATTTAATGTTTATATAAATATTAAATAAAAAATTAAATTATTTTAATCAAATTCCGACACGTATATCTAGTCTTTCAATCTAATTTTATTTATTCTTTAATTTTATGTACTCGTACATACATATATAGCGTTGACTGCTTAATTGTCAGATGGGTATGTATTGAGAATGTTGCATGAGAAGAACAAATTTTTTAAAACCAAACAAAAAACAAAAATACTTTCATTAATTAATTTACAAAATTTTATTGGTGTGTATTGTGTATATTCGCGTTCGGTAATTTAACTTAACAACAATAAAATAAAAATTAAATGATCCTAAAAATCTATTTTGTGATAAGCCTCAATATATATAAAAACAATATTATAAGAAAACTGTTTTTGTTTAAATGTTGCGTAACACACATCTGCGCGCGGTTACTCATCAAAATTTCACGCAACACAATAAAATCTCATCTTATTTTTTTTATTTTTTTGAATCTTATCTCAATATACATATATGTATATACAGTATATATTCAAATGGGTAATAATAATAATTCTTATCTCGTACAAAAAAAAAATATTTAAATAAAATTTGCATTTTATTATAAACACACAAAGATAGCAACAACAACACAGAGAATCGAGCCATTAAATGAATGACATGTCGACGGGAGCTTTTTGTTGTTTTTGTGAAACAAATAAACTTTCAAGTTTATTGACAACTATGGGAAATTTATTTTATATTGTCGTTAAGATTTTATTTTGTACTATTGTTGTTGTTGTATTTTTAATGTACGACAATATTTGATTAAATTAAAATAAATCAAAAACTAAATTAATTTTATTGTCGTATTTAATTGATTTAATGTTATAAGATTCTGCAGCTATATATCTATAGCCCACAGAACATAAATACATATATGCATATCAAATCAAAAATCTCATTAAGATATGTACTCTATATATGTACGGTACACAAAAATATACATGCCATTAAAGCGAAATATATCATTTCTTCTCCACCTTCATCTGATCTTGATCATGTTATGAGACATTACAGCAAAACAAAACAAAAAAAATATCTTAAAACATGTATCTTGGAAACATCAATTTTTCTTATTATAAATTATTATTATTATTATTATTGTTGTTGTTGTTGTTGTTCTGCGTGTCTCTCAATGTTGTCAAATTACATTCGGTTTATATTACATACATTATATGTATATATGTATAGTGATTTATTGATTTGTTATGGCGCCTCCACTATTTTATACAGTTCTTAGATTTTTTTTTCTTTTTCGACTCGCTCTAAACAAGATTTCAAACTACAAAACAAAAACTTTAAGATTTATATAAGGAAAGTTAAATGCGACAACAAAAAAATGTCTAAACTGTTCTGGTGATCTATCATATCTGTTATAATATTTAAAGGGGCGCACAAATTAGACAAAAATCTGTTTTAAATTAATGATTGATTTTAGTTTGAATTTTGGGGCGATGCTCGACACTTTATCTATATATGTTTATGTACGCATACATACATATGTATAGACAGGCTCAATGAAATTTGGTGATCGAGGGAAAACAGAATATAGACTATTAATTGTAATTTCAATGAACCTTAAGTGGTAAGCTATCATTCATTTAAATAAAGTACAATGTGACTAGTGGTTTATTTTGTACACGCAGTTATTTGAAGTTCGTAAAATTGATATGCAAAATAAATTGAAATTAATTTTAATTTTACAAAGAGTTACTCACAAAAATTATTTTCAACCCCTCACAAAAAAAAAAAATTGTTCACAGTCCGTTAATTCCGTTGAAACCACGTTGTTAAGACAAGTATTTTTTGGTATAACTATTGGGTGTTCTAGTCCCTATGATTACATCAATAGAAAAAGAAATATATACAATATTTGTTGAAAGCAAAACCCTTTTCGTACCTTTCCAATAAGCGTGGTGTATACCTAGAATCCATCACATATGTACCGCCTGTATATAATAGCATCATTGTCAATCAAAATGAGGATGTTGAATAAGATATTTAATGACAGCCTTAAGATCTTTCTAACTTAACCAACACACTTTGCAAGGAATTAGTTACTAAAAAAGTCTTTGAAATCGCAAAATCAACTTCAAATATAACAAAAATTTCAAATTCAAGTATCCTTCAAAAAATCTGTAATTTTGATAGATATTGTAAGATGTTCAAATGTTTAGCGCAGAATACATTTTTTAAAATTCATAATTTTTTAAATAGTTTTAGGAATTACAGAAGTTTTCTAATATTTAAAATGGAAGTTCGAAAATTTTTTCTAAAATAAATTTTAATGAATTTTTGAAAATTTATCGTTTTGGCACATTGATGACCTTAGAATTCTCCAAAATTTTGTTTTAATTTTTTATAATTCGAATGAAATTCCGAAATATTTAATTTTTTTTTAAATTTATCGATTTCTAAAATTGAATTTTGGTTTCGCGACGGATTAGGCTATTCTCATCGTTTAACTTTATAATTGACTTTATAACTGGCAGATTATATAACTTGAAGCTTTATCGTCGTCAGTCAGATAAACGCATGTAATAAATTGTCCACAGTCCGTTATAACTATTAATCAGTTTATAAAGACCATTACTGGTCCCTTACTGCGTCAATAATCTGGCTCCAACGATTTCGATCCTCAGTTTGGTCTACGTACTGTCTTAGGCAATCTGAGAAGCCAAATCGTGTTCTAGACCGTGGAGCCATCGTCGCCTGCAACGACCTCTGCGCCTACCAAATGGTGGTTCTTCTTTCAGAGATCACTGCACATTTCGTGTCTGATCAGCGCACGCAGAACGTTACCGAGCCAGCGTATACTCGCTGAGATCTTGTAGCGGTCGCAACAATATGTAAAACACTTTGCAACTGCACGACAAATAATTCGAGCGCCCAAAATACTAGGCGAATGACCAAATCAATTTTTGAAAACACACCGCATCCATTTAGGTGCATTGAAAATTTTGAATATGTGGGATCGGATAACGATCCGGTGTGGTTACGGTGTTTAGTCGTCGATAATATCCACATGGGCGCCAATGCAGAAGATGACGGTTGGACCATGTGCTCGAACTATAGGTAAGCGCAGTTTTATGTTTAACTGGGTCCAGCCTGCGTGGTCTTGAACAAGGAAGTCAACCTTCAGTGTAAATGTAGTGAACCACGTTATGTTTTGCTGGATTGGCGTAATCTGGTGTTTCAACAAAAGAAGGTAACGGGAGGACCGTAATATCAGCACCGGTATATATGAGAAACTTGAGTTTATTGGTTGCTGCCTGTAAGAAATTAGCGGCGATTAAGTTGTATCCGATTAGTAGCCGCACTCGCTATCGGATTTATTTTTTTTTTATCAGTGCTGGTAAATTCCGGTTTGTTATGCTGTTATGAAAAGAGCAAGGTAGCACTTTCTTGCAGCACTTCCAAATTTCTAGTGAAAATAGCAGAAGCCATTGTCGTTGTAACAACGTCTGCTGCTGCTTTTTGGTCTCCAATGGTTCCTTGATTGATTACCAGAAGATGGTCAGCGGCGGCGACCCTTTGTAGCTTTGCAGCTTTGACAACATCGATTCGACATTATCGCGGGCACAAAATACTAGGCGCAATAATCTTATGGTCCTTCTCTCAAATGTAACGAGCCTTTCCTTACTTATCCGTCAGCGCCCAACTTTCACATCCAAACATAACAACGGGCCTGAGCAACGCTTTGTAAGGCTTGAAATCATTTTGATATAGATGTTTAGATTTTAACAGTCTCCTTAGAGGATACAAAACACGACTGCCTGCTGCCAGCCGCCAGCCGCACTTTAATATTATAATAATAATTCAGCAATTTTTCTGCACGGTGCCGCTGTTGTAAAGTAACATATATGTATATATATATAAAATTTTCTATGCTTTGGACCATGTAGCAAAGTTTACCATGTTGACTGCTTAAATTGGAAATTCACTACAAATAACGACAGTTGGATCAAAGCCGTTAATGCCTGTCCTTACGCTGTATTTATGTGTACCGAGTGTCAGCGCGTTTTTAACGAATAACGTTGTGTAGCGTATCATACTCCTCGATATGTGGAACAAAACTATATGTTCTTTGCCAAACAGCATCCGGATGGTCAACCAAAGTTCTGGTTTCACCTATCACAATTCGATCGCACAGTAGAGGAAGTGGCTATAACAGACTTTGTTAACGACAACTTTGGAATTTCAAACGACGCAGCTACCAAGTTGATACCGAATGGGCGTAAACTTACCGACTTATAGTACGTTTGTTACGAAGTAGGAGTCGACGCCAATTTAAAAAGAAAAGTAATACTCGGTCAATAATTAATTTCGGAAACCGAAAAGTAAACCGCGATCGTATTGATTATAATAGTATCACCAAAGTAAAGTAAGTAAAGCAAAAGCTTTTCGTTTGGGCGTGCTTGACAACGATTATGACATCATTATAATCAGCGAGCCCTGGCTAATACTAATATTAGTTCCGAAGAATATTTTCTATCTGACTATATCGTCCACAGGAAGGATAGATACGATTAAAACACCAGTCTTAGAGGCGGCGGTGTACTGGTGACTGTGAAAGATTCGCTTCCTAATGAGTTGGTGGCCGGCCATCCCGGCCTCGACGTCATAGCTGTTCGGGTCAAAGTGGCCAATGCATCGATCATTGTCATCGTCGTGTACGATCTTCATGGGTTCGACTTGGATTATTACAACATGATCATCAACTTCATTGACTCAGCTGTGATGCCTTTTCGTCCCAACGACCAACTTATCATTGTGGGCGACTTTAATCTGCGGGACATAGATTGGCTTGATGTCGATGGCATCTTCATCCGTCTTCCACAGACGAAAGAGCATTGTCCATCATCAACTACTTTGCTAGCATCTCTACGATTCAGCTAAACCGAACTAGAAACAGTCGGGGCAAATTTCTGGACATGTCACCGACTGCGAGAGCATCCATCAGACGCCGATCACGATAAATATTTTCAATGTTATTTGTAATACTAATTATCGTCCCAATAATTTTGGCTAAACTATTAAATATGCTTCCTTGAACGATTTTATTCAACAATTCCGATTGGAGCTTTCTTCAACGCCACGCGAATTTAAATGGCAATGGGCTGAAGTTTAACGGCTTCCTCAGCATTAGATTTCGGGGACCATTTTTTAACAATGGGCTGGTGCATCTCGAGAAACGGCGTATAATAAGCTACATTCTTTATATAGGCTTTATGGTACAGAGTATTACTCCGATTTTGTTAGAACTCGTAAAGAATTTAACTGGTTTTTGTACAACCAATATATAATGCGAATCGAGGAGGAACTGACAACGAGTCCTAAAGAATTTTGGAATTTTATGAACAGCAAGTGAAAAGTGGTTGGTTTTCCATCGTCCATGACTTATTAGAATTCCACCGCTAATCACCCCTCTGAAATATGTAAATTGTTTGCTTAGTTTTTTGCCTCAGTGTACGAACCACTAGCAACGCCCTCTGTCAAGTGTCGAAGCTCTCGCGGGTCCGTTGATTTCAATCATTTTAAATTTACAGAGTAAGAAGTTAAAGATTGCTTGCTCCAGCTTGACATCGACAAAGGTGCTGGTCACGCGGAATTCCACCGATATTGGTCAGGAATTGTGCGGAGAGTTTGGTTCTTCCAATTACTTTTATATTTAATGAAACCTTACGCAGAGGTATTTTTCCTGATCCTTGGAAAATTTCCAGTATTCACTCAATTTTTAAGGCGGGTAGAAGAAACGAGGTGTGTAATTATCGGGGGATTGACAAGACCTTTTTCGAGATGGCTTTTCCGACTAACCTCGTACATATGAAACCCAGTACAATTCAAAAAAAGTGCCAGCAACATTGAACAATTATTAAATTTTGCAACGAAGGGAATGTGTCCAAGTGGCAAATTCCTCAAGTAGGATTTGTTGTGAAACCACTGCTGACCACTCCAAAGAATATCACAAAGTAAAGAAAACGCCTGAATGTTAAAATGAAATTATAATTTAAAACCTATGGCGGAAACAAGTTGAACTTAAAAAAACGAGCACACATTTTATGGTAATAACCTAAATAATAATAATTAAATATAAAATTGCAAAACGCAATTTGGCAATTATTAATTAATATTAAAATTAATGTTTTAAATGTGTGTGTCAAATTGTAAAAACAAAATAAGTCAATAACAACAATTTGACATAGAATATTTAGTATATATAGTTGAAGAATAATTAAGGTAAACATAATAATTAAAGTCGGTTGTAGTTGAAGTCAAAATATTAAAGTCAGTTGTAGTTGAAGATAATACAGTCGCAGTCAAAGTCTAAGTCAAGTCATTAAGTAGTAAATAAATAAATTATAAAAACCTAAAATTTAAATACTCAGTGTTATAAATCAAGATCGAGAATACTCATCATTCATCAATCAAGTAAGTATAACTATAACACAAATTATTATTGATACTGTCATAGCCCCCATCCGTGGTAAGCGAGTATCAATAATTAAATCATCCTACTAACCTCACGGCACCGATTTTGGTAAACATCGGCGGACGAACCTCGTACGGCAAAGCGAGGGGGGAAGACAGAAGAGTGTTTCAGCGCTCAAGCTTCCCTAGTTACAGTTGTCTACCAAAATCTTTCTCAATTACTAATTTCAATATCATAATTACATTGATATTTCTCTAAACAAACAATTGCTAATTCGCAAATAACAGTATAACACGACATTACCAATAACCCACACATATAAACATTAACACATTTAGACTCCACACTTCCATACCCCTCAAGTATAAATAATAAAACCATTTATACATACAATATTTATATATTAGAACATTCCCTCTAATATAACATTTGGAATGCTCTAAAATATAACAGATTGGGAACAAGTTGTGGTGACTTCATCATAATTGGGATAGGCACTACTAATATATTCTCGAACATAAATAGCGAAATAGAATAGGATCCGTTTAATCTTGGGGAGTAATAATAAACGCAAAACATTGCGAATCAGATTCTATTCGAATATTTGACATTTTATTTGAACTATTTAAAATTGATTTGAAAATGTATGTGACATTCTGATGTTGTGTACAAGGAACGTCAAACCCGATCCTTGAAATAACTTAATTTTTATTTATTTTAATTAAGAAAATTAAATCTGAGTTGCATAATTAATAAAGAGAAAATTGGATTAAAATATTCTTTTAAATTCAAAATGTAAATTGGTTCTCACTATCAATATAATCAATTTCGTATAGCAAATGAGCAAACCAAAGATTTTAGTTTCACCAGAATTAATTTGGTATTGGCAAATTTTTCATTAGAAATTCTAAAGTATGAGTATATTGAACAAATTTCGAGTGAACTCTAGAGAAAATTGATGTTATGAGTAAATAATATCAGGAACTGCAGTGTATTGATCGAACAACCTGATATCCGTTTGAATGACCATACTTATTTGTTCTTGAATAATTTAAAAATCATTAGAATGATACTATACATAGACACTATTTGTATTTCGGAATTGACAGCCTTGACGATTAATCAAAACTATTGTCCACGAGAAGATAAAGTTAACGTATAGTCTGGCTACTTCAGGGCCTCAAATTTATGTTTACTTATGATATGTTACGAAATTTCCGCAATTGACGATTGGAGCATAAAACGGATTCCATTTTACGGAAATTTCAACGGATTCATGTCAATACTAATTGGAACCAATTTTTAATCTGTACATTAATAAATTAGTCGGCGAAAGAATTTTTAATAATTTATTTCAATATTTTCATAATTTTAATAATTAAACAAATTCAATTTAGGATTTTAAAGATTTTAACATTTTATATTGGATTTACATATATTAGATTAAGCATTAAATACTAATTGTTTAATCGTTCCAGAAATTAAAATATTCAAATTTCAGGGAACTCTATATAGGCCTTCCAAAATAGGTCAGATTATCTGCGATCCTATATAAAATTTCAAATTACCTCTTCACCACCAAATATGGTAATAATGGACGAATCGTTAGGCACATTCGACTCACTATAATAAAATTAATTTTTGAAGCGTTAGGAGAAACGGGTAAGCTCTGATTATTCGAGACCCTTTACGAGATTACTTTTGTCAAGGTTGCGTACGTAACCCTGGTTACCAAGACTATTTTTCAAAATTCTGGTATCAAAACCTTTGATTTATTCGGGAATTCCCCGTATAATGTTTACTTCCTGCATGTAAAATAGGTTACTTAAGTCCTCGTTTCAATCGTTTATGAAAATGTTCGGTTGACAAGTGTTTTAAATTTTTTAGTGTTAAGGGGCAAATGACATAAACGATTTCAATGGGCCGGTGCAGAAAGCAAATGGTTGTTATACAAAGCAAGATTAGTAATTAGCAAGATTAGTACCAATATTAAAACAAAAGCGATTAGCTCAGCACGTCTGCCTCCATAGAAGATTAGAGATAGCGAGGTTAATTGAATTCCGGCGAATCGATTTTATTTTTACCAAAAAATAAATTAAGTTAGATCAAGTGCTCTAAAGCAACCGAACAATATTTTAAATATAAACAATGATTCTCAATGAATCTCGGCCAAGTATTAATGTTGACTGGGATTGGAAAATTATTTTTTTAAAAACTACCTGCTAGGGACAATAAATCAAAGGGCACAACCACAACAAAAATTATTGTAATGTCTCTACATAAAAATTACATAAGATCTATTGGGGTTGCCGAAATTTTTTCACTCTACTCAGATTTAATTCAAATTCTAATCAGATTCAGTTCAAAAATAAATCAAACGTCGTACCTATACAATTTGATTTGAATTTGACTAAAAGGTGTAACGTAATTTGAATGAGGTGAAAAAGTAATTTAATTAATGTATCGAAATTAAGTTTTTTAAATTGGAAAGACACAAATCTATAATTAAGAACAAACCGTTTACTTTCGCACCGGCTAACATTTACATCATTGTTTATAGCACTTTAGATTATCACACCCAATTTTTCTCGTTAAACAAGCAACCAACCAAACAAACAAACAAAAAACCTAAATATTGATCATTTGTGTCGGGCCTATGAACAAATGATCATGAACATACAAAAATACACAGATTATGTGTATACACAATAAATAGAATATTATGAATAGTTATGTTGAAAGGTATCCCATTGTGGCTCACATATTTACAACTATTATTTATATTCAACATTTATAATAGAAACAAAACAACAAAAATTGTATATGTAACCGTTTTTGATAAATTACCCTATTCACATCTACAACAAAAAAATAAAAAACTGTAACAATACGAAGGAAGCTTTTGACGACTTAATCTTATATGGTAAGAAATATTTCTTCCTAAATTATAAATTCACCCTAAAAAAAATAATAACAATAATATAGAGTTCAGTGGCGTTTCAATTATTGTAATAAATTATATTTTTGTTTTTATTTTGTTAGTCAACATTATTACCACCCATTGATAGTTTATTCTTTTTTTATAGTGTTTCACGTACATAAATATAAAATATATTATATAAATATACATATATGTAGTATCTACAGATGTTTTGACACTACAAAAGAAGCTTTAAAACAAAAAAAAGACGCGAACGATAACTAAAAACAAAAAATATTACCATAATCAAAAAGGCATGAATGAATATATATTTTATTTATATAGTTTTCGTAATTAAAAACTATTATTTACTTTAGAGCTTTAAAGGTTTATAACGTAGGTATATTTATATTTACTCTTGACACCTTCAAATAAAAAAAATTTAGTAATATATGAAAACACTTACCTGTAATAATCTGATTTACAATAAATATTACCATCACGTGAAAAACATGATGTTTCACCATCTAACGTTTGTCTGCATATACAACACTGTAAGCAACCTGCATGCCATCTTTTATCTACAGCCGATAAATAAAATCGATCCTATATAATTATAATGTGTCAGTGAGTGTGTGCATGTATATGTTTAGCAGCATTTATGTGACATAAAGAAGAAAAATGAAAGCAAAAAAAAAAAAATATAATTAAATATTTAATTAATCAATTAATTATTTTAATTAATTAATTTAGATGTACATAGGTACATCTTAGCTATATAACAAAAAAAAACTAAAACGAAGAAGAAGAATACTGTACGATAGTGATAATTATTTAATTATAATAGTTTTACAATTCACTTTTTTTTGCATACATACACACATATATTCGTTTACGTTGAGCCGATAGTTTTTTGTTTTTTTTTTGTTGTTGTTATGTATTACATAATTGTTTGATCACAATCGATTATTTTGTTTAATGCAATCGTTTTATGCATATGTGTGTACATATTTATGTAAACCGTAAACCACTATTTACTGAATTTCAATGATGATTTATTGAAACGATCGGATTACAATTATTTTGCATTTAAATTTATTGATTTTTAAATTTATATGATCAACAACGATCGTTGAATTTTAAACAGAGATCACCGTTGATCATTCGTTTAGAGGGGCGCGAAAAGGAAATTAATAACACAAGGGCAGTGTGAAGCGGAAAACATTTCGAAATTCATTGTTTCACACATTCGGAATTGATTTGTTTTGTGATATGACGATCACATTTATTTGAATCATTAATTTCGATTTCTGAAGCAAAGTTCAATTAACGAAAACTTAAAAACTTAATTTTCTAAAATATAAAATGTTTAATTGAATTTAGAAATATTTTTAACGTTTCTGGTCATTTTGGGGTGCTCATAAATTTCGATAAAAATGTTGAACTTAAATTTGGGGAATTCTGGGAATACAATTTTAGTTTATATAACTGTTGAAACCACTTACAATTCTAAGTTCTAAATACCCATTAGAATTTTGAAACTTTTACAAAACTTTTTCTTAAGTGTTCCTTGGACGTTACATACAAATACCTACGAACTCAAATTTTAGAATGTGTTAGAAATTTTTGAAAATAAATTTGAGTTTATCGAATTTTGAACTTTTGAAAACGAATTCTATACAATTCTGTTTGATATGTTTGAATGTTTTAACAATTGTTGAATCAGCGAGCAATGATCAGCCAAGTGAACAGGTTATGCCTGTTATCCTTATATAGCATATAAGCCAAATTGTTACTTTATATGTTAAGTTTTAAGTATAAAACGTATCTTGACAACATTGAACGTTCGCTGTGAACCTTAAAACAAATAACCAAAGTTTCAGTGTCAAAACATTCAGTAAAGACAACATTTTCATCATGGTGAAGAACACGAACGAAGATCGTTTATACAAACAAAAATTTCGGGTGACTGCAACTTCAACAGCGTTAATTCCAGTTTTTGGCCAAGCGCATTTTTGGCTAAACGCCTTCGTCAACAAACAGAATATGCTTTATTGGTCATATGAAAATCCTCATGTGCTTCAAGAAACACCACTTCATCCACAAAAAATAACTGACCATTTTTTTTCGTTGATGAAAATGACCGTCACGTTACAGTCAATGGAGAACGCTCGCTACAAAGTGATGTTTCAACGTTATTTCTTTGGTCAATTGCATGAGGTAGACATTAATGCTAAGTGTTTTCAACAAGACGGTGATATTTTGATTGTACTTCAAGCCAATAATAAAGTTTTCGACATATCTCAAATGTTTTGCGTTTTATTTAAAAAAAAAATTGGCCAGTCCTTATTGGAAAACCCTTTAATTATATGGAATTTTAGTTGCACTTCCCATACTAAGATAATTATAAGTAATTTTAAACCTTAGTGTATTGTTAGTGCATCCATTTTGTATATAAAACAATTTAAAAAATAAAACTCGGAATTAAGTAAAAAATGGACAACTATACTTGTTCGCTTATTAGTATTTAGGAAAAAGTAAATTTTACCACTAAGGGGTGAAATTTCCTTCGAGTCAGGTTGAAACATCAACACAACAGTATATACAGACCATACTATACAGACCATCAACAATATGCTATTCAACTGAGACGAACCACCAACACTTCAAGCCATCTACCAACAAGCGAGTCTTAGAACACCCAACAAACGCTGCACCTCATCAACAATCCATATTAAACCAACAATAGACATTTTACTGCCAAAACAAGAAAAATCAGGGGGAAATAAAAATCTCCAGAGAAATTATCACAAGGGTAGCAACAGTCGGAAAACCAAATCATATACTTAAGGCAATCATTTAAAGTCGCTTAATATAAGGAATTCATCAAGAGAGATGAGGAGTTTCAAGGAACTGTTCCGCTTTTGGAGCCTAATTATTTATATCTCACAACAATGTAGACCATAGTGGTGATTTATGATCTCTTAATTTCTCCCCGAAATAATGGACCACCGAGAACACCGACATCAACAACGCCGTCGGACCTATCGCAACCATCAACACTCACTGTTCCAAGTTTAGAATGTATCCCAGAAACATCATCAAACGTCAACGAGAAGATGTCAAAATCTGACGAATCAACAAAAAACCGACACTTGCCACCGACACATGAGGCATCGCCAGCTGATAAAAGCATTAGAATGTTTAAAAAACAAGACGTGCTAAAGCTTCATTTTTATCAAAAAATTGACTCAAATTATTTTTAAGAGAACTATTGCGAAAAACTCCACACGCCAGAAAGAATCAGTTGCCTCTTCTGTTAATCCCATACAGCTGCCAAAATTAATGATAACCACCTTCCATGGATCATTTACCGTAATAACCAAATCTTCAATACGTTAAAAATGGCATATTTAAACTCACACCGACAAAAAGGTGCCACAGCTAATTAGTCATTTCTCAACAACCGGGAGAAATTACGAATTTGCTGCAATCTAGATCCAACAATCCTAGGCTATTGGCGAGTAAACGCGATGAGCAATACAAACACCGTCCGCTGAGTCAATCAGAGCTCAGCACGGCACTGCAAAGAAGATGTTGCACAATATAGTACATCTTCGAATCAGCTAACCATTCGAATGCCACCGTTATTGACACAGACCGCTCTCGTACCTTGCTTTGGTAATCGGGGGTCGGATTCGATTCCCGGTGGTGACCAAAAATCACGGTTGGGCGTTTTTAAAGTGTCAGTATGTATGTTTGTCCGGGTATTGCATTATGGGCCCGTTTGTGGCATTGAGTGCAGGAGTGATCCAACCAAATTTAATTTTACAATTTTGTACCTTTCGAATCATTCATAGAATTCATCTTAATGAAAATGTTGTATCCACAATGAACCTGGCTGTATGAGCCAGGTTACTCCGGGCCCATCATGTTGTATCCACAATGAACCTGGTTGTAAAATGTTGTATCCACAATGAACCTGGCTGTATGAGCCAGGTTACTCCGGGCCCACCATGTTGGGTCTAAGGAGGCATAAGCGTCATTCAAACACTCAATGTCCAACGACGACAACATGCCTTGTGTTGCATCGACTAATCGACTAATATGGGTACAATCAAAACGTTTGTGGTTAACCATTTTGAACCGGTGTTACTTCCTACCGCCTGGATCACAAGTAAATCTAAACTCCTTAAAGGCAGCCAACCAGTTGAGTTTAAAGAAGACGAAAGCTTATACAGTAACATATCAGACATAGGCGGAGATAAGGCTGGTCATGTGCACACCTTGTCAATGTTCATTTATCATCAAGCTTCACAGAAAGTTTTTTCATTATCTTTGATAATCTTGGCAGAGATAATTCTGATTTTATAAAACTCTACGACTTTTTAGGTTAATTTGGTGTTAGCGCTATCTTCCATTGAAGAAACAAATTTGCAAAAAGAGTACCTTTTTACCCTCAAAATGTATCATTGAAAAAAAAAACTGGATTGATGGTAAACAATTTTTTGCTCTCGACGCCATGTCACCAATATAAAAATTGTAGGTTATGTACTTCAAACAATTGTTGACAACATAAACACATATATGTAAATTGTACATACATAAAAGCGGGTAGTGTTCCATTGATACCGGTTACTCGGTCAATGAGGGGTAAAAATCAATGAAATTCGTCACAAGTACAACTTCTCCGGAATTGAAGCTATAGGTTTTGGTCGCAAAAAGTCGCAATAATAATATGAGAATTTACCCCCATATACAATGACACCAAAGATGTACAAAAAATAAATCTCAAATTAAAATTGTTGAGACAGTATTGCCACATTGGCGGGGTCCGGGGAAATCCGGAATTCAAGTTCTCCCGAAGCCGAGATTGATATTTTTTGGAATTTTTGAAAACATTATAATGTGTGGTTTCATAAACAGGGGTAGAGAACTGTAGTTCCAAAGCAGTTTGAAGACATCACCGTAGGAAGCATTTAAATGATTTGTTGATTTATTTCGTTGGTCTTTTTGTTTGGGAATCTATTATTAGTTACATCGGTGATGTAGATAATAAAGACGACATCGATTCGATTAATGATAATAAAACGCATCATTTTGAAGATTCAAATATGTGTTTCTACTTCAATAAATTGTAGTAAATCGAAACGTGAACACGACAGACGGATAACAGAACCAAGGTGGTGCCAAGCCAAGGAGATCGTTGTTAACGTTAAAAGTCAAGTATATCATGTGGCATTTCCTTAAGAAAATGGGTGATGGTACAGGTAAGCAAAATATTCAAATAGACGAACAATTTAGTAGATTTAGGGAAGGGATTGGGAACATTAATACTTGATCAAGACTAATTTTCTCATTCACGTGGATTCCTGTGTACTTGTCTTCTAGTGATATTTTAATAAGATTCCCAAAATTACCTTCCTATTCTCAAAAAATTAGCTTTCAACAAATAATGAGAATTAGATCGCATATACTTGCCATGTTTGAAATGTTGTAACTGCCAAAACGTTGGCAGTTGTTTTGAATCGTCATGAGAAAATTCTATTTACTATAATCAAGAGAGATGTACATATAGGTATGTAATTGTTTATACCGATCTATAAAATGTTCATTTTTCTAGGAATCATTTACTTTATGGAAACAATAATTTCCAAGACTGCTTGCAGACAATTGGTTCATTGTATATCCATACTTATACCCAAATCTTATAAGGTTGCTTAGAGGATAATTTACTTAGCTCGATTGAATAAATAAATTTGTTTTTTGTCACGGAATAGTCCGTACTGAAATTATGATATTAGAAAATAATTGCTTGCGTCCAAATGTAAATATATCAAACGAGCGAGGTTATAGGATTCAAACTCATCCTAACAGAATTTGAAAATATATTGTCAGGGCATACCACATCAGCACTTCCATCACTATCGAGTTTTAAATAAAATTGAAAGTTATATTCAGAATTTCTTAAAATTCCAACAAAATCTGATTTTTGGAAAACTGTCCCTGCTTGAATTGCACAGCTTTATCGCTTTATGAAAAGAATCAAATCTTGGGATAAGCACCGTTTAACCGGATTTGAAGTCTAAAAGATTTAGTGTATGTAAAGATGCAAAGGAGTACCAACCGTGTCTGATTTGATGTTTGAGATGTAATTGGTATGACGTTTAGCTGAATTTTCAGCAATTTATGAAATCTGAAATTTCAGAAGCATTTGACAAAAAATAATCAACAAGTTCTGAAAACATCCAGTAATTTGAAAATTAGCCACAAATTTAGGAATTTTGAAATTTTGACGACTTTGCAATGTGACTCTAAAACAAATCGAAAAATCTGTGGTTATTCGTTAATAGGTGGAATTATTTAAGAATTGTTGTGTGGCATACAATTAGAATACAATTACAAAACCCTTGCCTATTTCACTCAACAGATAAAATTTTTGTGATTGGTTTTCTATTTCCCGTTTCCCGGGATTTTTGTTTTGTATTTCCCGGGATTTGTTTTACAGATAAGTTTCATTTAAACAACTATCTAAATACAAAAAGTCAAGCAAAACATGGCAGATGTCATGCGAATAACTAATAATTTCTAAGACTGAATTCGTTGAAAACACTGAGTCTGGAAAAATTTCAAAAAAGATGGGAATGGAGAAAACGCTGAATGCTATGCCCAAATAAAGTTTTAAATTGCAAAGGAACTTCTACAAGCCGATTAAGACAGCATCTAAAAAGTTGTACAACATCGATCCAAACGAACGTAAAGATGACTGCAATATTACACGCTGTACTAGTACTGCGGAAACTGTTACGAGAATTGCTGCGCTGCTGATGGTTTTTCAATGATGAATCTTATATATCAGTTTTATGATTTGAAGTCTCACCAAAAAGGGAGTGGAAAGGACGAATGTAAGAAATCAACGATATTTTACATAGATTATTAACCAGAGGATATTATTGATAGTGATCACGAATAGGAATACCTAAATGAAGATTGCTCTGAAACCGACGATAAGACGAATCCGAATGATCTCATTGTTCAACAACCACAACAAGCCAAAATGCACATTCGAAATGAGTTGAGTGCGGGAATTGAAATGGTTCGAAACATTGTAAAGTTTTATAAATTTTCACCAGTGGCGAAACACTATTTTGCAACATCATGTAAAAAGAAACATGCAAATGAAAAAACCAGGGTTAGTGAACACCATCGACGCAATTCGTGCGGGCATAAATGATTTGAGATCTAATCTACTAATTGAATATCATATCAAAGTCGTTGTGATTTGCACATTGCTGGGGTTTCAACCCGTCGAATAAAAACGGAATCTTCAAATGAGCTTTTTGATATTTTATTAGCGCGAATCAAAGAGCGTCGGTATATCGAGCTTATCTAGTTTCTGAAATTTCGACATACTCTGAATGAAACCGAAACGGAACAACAGCTGATATATTCGTTAAGAACATCAGTTACCAAATTTGCACGGAATGCTATGAACAGATTATTTATTGTAGACAATACATCGGAATCGTATACTCAGGTTACACAGCAAATGGAGTGTTTGGAGACAGCAGCATGGAAACCGCTAAAGTATAGAAAAATTGAATTTAAAGGAAATGCTGGTCGCAACGATTACAGATTCGATAATGTCTAAACTTACTTCTTGTAACGTTCTCCAAAAGAGTACCCTACAAAAAGATATTCAAATTTACGAAGCTACCGATAACACAACAACAAATTTAAAGAAACCGTTGGATTGTTCATTATTCAGCATACATATAGAAAGCGAATGGGCGTTTTCTGATCGCTCCTTAAACGCTCTTGTTCTTAAAAATTTTTAGTATTAAATAGTATTGATTGTTATTGACTGTAAAAATTTCCGTGGGCATTATATATCCCGGGAATTCCCGGGATCCCGGGATTAAGATTTCAAAATCAAATGATCTCGGGAATAGTGATCGTCTATTTGTGATCATATCGCGATGAATAATGTATGCGGTCACCGCATAAATGTACACACAATATTTATTTATAAAATACCAATGAAACTATGGTTTTCCAAGAATCTTAACACATATCGCTTGTGCGGGAAATTCAAATTATTAGATTAGTTTTGTTATCTCACCTGAATTAAACGTCCACAGCCCGCACAATCATCCGGACCATTTGTAATTTCTGACGCTGAATCCGGACTACTCGGGCCGCATAACGGTTCCGATTTTAATTGTAAACAACTACTTGAAATTCCACTAGATCCACCTTCGCTACAATCACCGCGTTGCACATCATTGAAATTTAGTGACGTTTCATCGAAAATCGTTCGTTCGGGTGTTTCAAAACTATATATATTGTGTTAGAATATTCAGAATAAATATAAATATATTTTTTAAAGAAATTATTTTAATATTTTTTGCGCTTACCTTCGACACGGATCATTAAATATTGTTGGACTTTGGCCAAAATGTTTATTATTATTATTATTGTTATTATTATTATTATTGTGTTGGTGCTGCTCACACGAGCTAGGACACGATGCACATGGTCGATGTAACGGATGATTGTTATTACCGGCTGAACATTGTCCCACTAATGGGCTTGGTATGGTTGGACTTCGTTCACGTGGTGGACCTAAAAATCTTGCGCTCTGCTGCTACACAAAAAAAAATTGTAAAAGACGACAAAAATATTAATCAAGTTGCGCGCTTTATCTATATAGATTTAATGATGACTAAAAATACAAAAACAAAATGATAACCGCGCGCTGCACACATATATTTAAGTATATTCCAAAACAACAAATTAAATTTCATTCCAGCAGTCAAATAAAATAAAAAAAATATTTTAATTGGGATCAAAGAGACATAACACATGTTCCTTAAGAATTTATAAACATTTTTTTTGCCTTACTGGTTGTCTCTTCATTATGTATGTATGTATGTACATAAATATATATACATAAACTATGTGACATATGTATGCATATATACATACATTAAACAGCTTCCAAAAATATATATGTTAATAAAAAACTTATCGATCTCGCACGAAAACGAGATCCCAACAAAACCCAATAACGATTTTATTTGATTTGATGACATGACACCCCAAAATAATGACATGTCTATATTATACACATATGACACACCTTAATAAATATTCTATATGTATATATCTCAACTGCCGAATTGTAAAAAAAAAAACCTAAAAATTATTTGTTGTTGTGTTTAAAACAAACCAAAAAATTCATTGAGATAAATTAAGATCGCCTACACACAAAATTCGTTTCGTTTCATTCTTAATGATATTTTATCTGTCTTCATGGGAAAATTATTATCAATATATACAAGTACACGTATATACATGTGTGAGTGTGTGAGTGAGTGACAATCAACACTAAATAATTTTTAAATTTTTTCCCATATCCTAATTAGATATGCGCGCAAAATTTTGTACTTGTTGTTTGTATATAGATAAAAAAAAAAATCCAGTCGCAAACAAAAATAATAAATTTTCCAAAATTGTACTATATATGTGCGCGCGGGCACAGTACAATAAAAATTCCCAAAAATTCCGAAAAAATTTGTAATAAATTAAATTTTGTACAAAGTTAAAACAAAAAAATATCTTCAAACGATTTTCTCTAAAGAATGTGCGCGCACATATCGTGGCAATAAAATATATGGTGCCGGCAAATTGGCTAGGAATTGTGTGCACAACATATACATATACGAATATTTATATGTGCGACGAGATACGCGAAATAAAATTAATTATTGTGTTATAAACATTATATGAATTGGTTGAGGTAATGTGTCACGTGATGAAAATGGAATTGGTTCATATTCTGTTTTAATGTTTTTATAATTTGTAATGATCGCGTAAAATCTTTCTTTTTTTTTTGGCTTTTATTCCTGTGTATCATACGTTGTTGCATGATCAAAGATTTTTGGCGATGGTTAATTTTTTTTCGCGTTGCGGTATGTTAACATGTGAGATTTTTGATTTTTTTTTTTGTGCACAGGTCAGGGCTTTGATGGATTGAGTGATTCTGTTTTTTTTTTTTTTTTTTTCTGGTTCATTTGTATAATTCTTTGTGATCAAAATAAAATGATGGGGAATGTGAAAAGTTGAAAACAATTTATTGGCACGTGATATAAACCGATGACTTAGTAATTATCTATATTACTTGTTTAAAAGTACTGAATGAAAAAAGGTTGCCGAAATCGTCAACAAACGATTTTATGTTTTTCCTTAATTTTATTCAAAAAAGCAAGAATTTATAAATAAATGTGTAGGCAATATTTAGGGAAAATTTCACACGATTTTTAAGAGCTGCGTGAAGTTTCTACTAACCAATTTTTAATAGTGTAATATATGAATATGTATTGGTGTGTAATTTTAGTTCCTTCACATTCAGCCAAATAATTTTGTACTTCATATAAACATAGATAACCACTGCCTTGGTGATTCTGTTGATATTTCGTAGTTCAACTGAATACTAATCGAGGGTTCCAAAATTCTGGTTTCAAGAGCCGGTTTTTAAAATTCTGGTTTGAAAAATCTGATTTTCATCCTTGGTTATTCGGGCTGCTCAAATTAATAAAATTACTTTTTTATAACCATGAGTTTGCAAACTTTAATTCTAAAACTAATTTCAATATGCGGAACTTATAATATTCTGGTATTTAAATTATAATATTATTCCGGTATTCCCTACATAAAATTTACTTACTGCTTGTAAAATAGTTTACTTAAGTATTTTTCAGTGTTAAGGAAGTGTTAAATTTTTCAATTGATTTAGAAATGTTATGGGCACCTCTATAGTACAGTCAAATACAAGTGAAACATTTTAATGGGTCGGCGTAGAAAAAATATCATTATTATGCAAAGTAAGATTAGTAACGACTTATCCATATAGTTTCCACATAATTAAAAGGAACAACTGTTCTTCTTATCATTTTCACGATTCGTCCGCATTTAGAAAGTAAATTTTTCAAGCAAATGCTAATATTAAAACAAAAGTGATTAACTCAGCACTTCTGCCTTCACAGATGATTTATACCTCTAATGGTTAATTGTATTGGTAATTGTAGCAAGTGGTCTAAAGCGATCAAACAGTATTCTAAACATAAAACATTTCGGAAGGATTCAATTGTATACCTATAAAAGGAGAACCATTTGTTCTGTCACAAAAATGTTTCCCTGATCAAACATAAATTCCCCTTGAAACTCTGCCAAAGATTAATGTCGACTGGGATGGTAGGCAAACGGGAAAATGGCTTGAAAAGAACTTCCTGTCAGGGACATTAAATCGAAGGACACAATAAGAAAAAAAACAAAAATTCAATAAACGTTCTCCTTTTATCACTGTTAAAAATGAAAACTGCTAATCCCATGAAATCCTAAATTCTTTGTTGTTCCGAAACAATGTTGTCTATTATTGTAATGTCTCTACATGCAAATATGTTAAATTGAAATAATTTTTTTTTCATTTAAAAATATGTGGTCTGAAATCCCCTAAACAGGTAAGCTAATATTGCGCTTGGCCTTAACGAACTGGCCGTAACGAACTGACCTTAACGAACAGGCCTTAACGACCTGCCCTTAACGAATAGAATCATAGAGATTATCTGACAGTGGATTGATTTTTTTTGATTGCATGAGTGAATTCCTTCAGATGTTTCTCCAAAGAATTTTTTTTAAACCGCTCTGCCACGTTCAAGGCTGCAGTAATCATAGAGAGGTTTAGTTTAATTTTGTTTTTTTTTTTAATTGTGAGATTGATGTCCACCTTGCAAAACCTTGATTAGTAGTCAATTTGAATTGCAAAAATTTAATTAAACATGATTTACGTGTTTTCACGACATTCATCAATTACATAAAAACTCACCTGGTGAGTCCTTTTTGGCACTAAACTTTAAAATTACCGCAATGGAGGTTTAAAAGCTTTGGCTTTCAAGTTGCATTGATTAGTAATTACCACGTGAGCCCTCCGATTTGTCCACGAAATATATTCATTCCGCTGCAGTTCATTTCCGGTCTGGTTAATTTTTGCAACATATGTGTAACCTATAAAGACCGTTTATTGCTAAATTCACTTGGGCAAATCTCATGATAAAATGATATCGGCAGAAAAACCCGTAAAAGCCTCCTCGTATATCCAGCATAGTTAATTCTAAAAAAGCGGATGGCGGTTATGATTAGATTTTAGATAATAATAGCGAACTACCTTAGTAAGCAGGACGATTCGACATCCCAGAAAAATTAAAAAAATGGTCATATGTCGAAAAAAAATTCTTATGTGTTCGACTTGGCATAATTTCCACTTTCTGTGACAATTCGTTGAGCACCAGCCGTATGTTGTAATTGGCGCAATGGACTCATATGTATATGGCCCCATATATAAGAAATGTGGATTTTAATTAATGGTTCTCGAAAACGACTATGAGTGCCGGAAAAAGTTTCCTATATGTTTTCGACTTGACATGAAGTTCAATTGCTGAGATAAATCGTTGAAGACTATAGCCATATGTAATTGGTGTAATGGGCTTATATATACATATATGGCCTTATATAAGAAATACAGATTTAATTTATTGGTTCTCGAGAACCATTAGTATCGAAAACAATTTCCTTTGTTTTCGACTTGACTTGATTCACTCGCTGTGATAAGTTGTTGAACACCAGCCGTATATTGTAACTGGCGCAATGGGATGATATGTATATGACCCCAAATACACTTGTGAGGAAGTACATATATTTAAATTATCATCAATAACTAAGTTCAAGACTAGCTCACGGCCATGAGTGTGGCTACCCCCAAGAGCGACAAGCCTGTATCCGTTAATTTAGAAGCTATTAGAAAAAATGAGAATACAAAAATAAAAACAAATAACAAAAACTCTGAACAATACTGATTCCAAAAACTAAATGCAGCCAACATTGGCCTAAATCACATAACGCAGCAGACCCATTTGGCTGTAAACTGAGGACAAGAGTCAAATACTTGGGTCAACATATGCTGGATGATTGGAATAATATCAAAACTCTATCAGAGAATTAGCCTTGCTTCACAGCATATTCAAAACAACAACATTCATGGAAACCCAGCGATTAAAACTATTAAAGAGATGATGAAGGAACGGTGCTGGCTCTCTAAAGCAATAATTCTCAAAAGTTGGAAAGTCATTTTGTTATCACGTTTGGAGATTTCGTTCGAACTTATCAAATCTGCTTTCAATAAAAGTGATTTTAGGGATTTGATCTGATCGAAACCTAAAGTCCGAGTAGTTTCCTGGTCCTTAAAAGCACAAGCACAATTTTTTCAGTTGCAGTAGTAAAAAAGTTCATTCACTTAGAAGTTTAAAGTCTTGCAAAGGTAATGGAAATATTATTTTGGAAATCAAAAGGGCAAAATTATAATGAGCGAGTACAGTTCAGGTTTGACACCCAGAACCCAATAATTATTTTCGATTGCCAAATTTCAAGAAACAACTCCTTAGATAGGATTTTAGCAGCGATAAAGAATACCAGGCAGCAGTAAATAAGCGTTTTAAAGGGCATAGAGAAAGTAATACAACGATGTCGAAACATAAATGATAAAAAATAAAGTATTTTTGCCATCATAAAAAATGAATTGACGACCAATTTCTCCTCCATAACACCCTCTTCAAATAATTTTTTTTTGAGTTAGATTTTCGAAAACTTTTCAATATTTTAATAAATAAAATCAATAATTGAGGCACCACAAATGCAATTTAAACTGACTTCTGACTATCTAAATAAATCTATTTAGTTTTTCAAAACTAATTCAGCTTTCATCCTTCCAATTACATTCAAATTTAATGATAATAGTGGTAATTTGTTCAAACTGTATTTAAATTGTTGTCAAATTTGCAGAGAGAATTATTTTCAATTTATTAATAAAGGTTTTGAGTTGAGTTTGAATACAAGTACCAAAAATTTCAATAATCTAGTCAAAACAAAATTAGAATAAAATTGATCAACATTCGGATTAAGAAGAAAGGAGTTAAATAAATAAAGGAGTTAGATAAATTTGAAAGAAAATTGAATCGAACTCAAGTATAAATTAGAAAATTAAAAAGGAACTTTAATATTCTGCTTCATTCCAATTGTGGAAATCACCCATGTTTAACTTCTGCTGAAATCAACTATCAAACCAGTTTGAATACAAAAAAGTATTCAATTTTTGAAAATTGATTTGGTTTAATCGGCGTTTATGGCCGTATCATAAGTTTTTTATTGATTTATTAATTATAAACCATATTTCTTTGATTTATGCGGTAAACCAGCCTTATACTCATGAACAGAATCGGACATCTCTGAGAATTTTGTTAATCTGTTAATTTTTGAGTGCGATATATACAAAATCTTATGGACGTATCACTCAAAGATTGGGCCCAATTTACGAAATTCTCAGAGATGCACAATTTTGTACATGACTAAAGCTGTTAAACTTCACTCCGATTCTACCAATGTGTGTCCAAAATCAGAATGGTATTTCGTAAATCTAAAATGTAGAGCAAGCATTGTTAGAAAATGTATTCAGTCATAATTTTCGTTAATTAAACAGCTTACGATTTGTCGCCATATTAATGGAAGTATTCCATCAATAAATTTATAATGTTTGTTTACATTTTTCGTAAGCTCGAACTACCCGAGCTTTTGCTATAATTAAAAATTTTCCTTAAAAGTATGCAAATAAAAATGAAACAACCATATAGTCATATAGTAAAATAATTTATTAATTTATTGGTTAAAGAAATAACTTTTCAAAACACAGATAATGTCAAATCATGACTTTTAAGACAAACCACGTTACCAGCCAAAGAGAAAATGCGTTCACTTTCGATTGAGATCGATTGTAGTGTCTTTACACAATTCAATACATTTTTCAAATCCTCAGAAATAACTCCTGACTATATGCGTTTATTTTATTGACAAGCGATGATCCATACAATACAATTTTATCAATTTGGGTTTTGCAGAAACTTCATTACAGAAATTATGTCATTATTACGACGCTCACTGATACGACGTTTAAGAGTGGTTAGAGAGTTTTAAATAAAAATATTAAAACACCCTCGATTGTTAGTAAGTTCGCTGCTCGACGGCTTAATGCTTCAACAACCAGTTTAATGCAAGTGCCTTTTGTACGCTACTGTTAATTAAAAGAAAGCATACAATCATTGGTACATAGCGAACTCCATCTCGTTCGACAATCTAAAAGAAGATTTAATTCTTTGCCATGATTAGTTTTAATGTAGTTCTGTAGTATATTATTCTGCACAGGGGATCCCTTAAACAATAATATTCGCTCTCTGATTCCGAACTTATATTACATTTAGTCCTAACAATTGGAGTGGTATATAAAGTGTATCAATAACCGCTAAATTAATGGCGTGCATCAGTAGTGCATTCAATTAAATCCGTAAACCTTAAATCAAAACTTTTAAGTTTATTGGTTGGTTAGAGGTTCTAGCGCTATTTCCGAGGGACAACTACCCAAGATTCTTGTTAACCCTAACTTATATACCCCGCCATTAGAATCATGAATGTTAACATTCAAGTATAGCGTTGATTGCGCTTACTCGTCAAGAGTAAGGCTAAATGTCTTTTTGTCTTGGGTCAGCATTTTAATTTTAGATATCAACTGTTTTTTTGCAACATCGTAATTGTGAACAAATTTCATTACTTTCACTGGATATTTGGTTAAATATAGATTTCGCCTGTTTAAAGAATCACGAGTAAAACTGCTGTTTGTGATGGCGTGAATAGTAAAACCATCCAATGCCACAAGTTATCATACTATATAGTCCAAAGATTGATTTGTCAAATATTTGTCAATTGTTAATGGTTTTTTCTGCTGCGAAGAAGTTCCGGGCAATTGCATTTGCACATTAGTTGGGTCGTTAAAATCTTGTTTACGTTTTTTTATGTTCAATTGGTGCGTACTCTCTAAATGCCGTATTAAACTAGAAGTTGTTGATCTTTTGCATGATAACTAAAAATTTTAACCTTTACCCGATAGTTTATTAGACACAAATAAAAACAGAATTTAAAAATCTATTTACTTCATTGTTTTGGTTTATGTCAAAGTTTATAACAGTACTAGAATTAAAAGAGTGCGTTCAATCTGTGGAAGTGCGTTCGAGAAGTGAATAAAGTAAATTATTATCGTTGCGACATTAATCGTTTTAAGTATTATTATTTGGATCGAGCTGCTCGAGCTATTTAAGATAAACACCAGAGTTAAATTTGAAACAAAAACTACGGGAAGCTCGAGCTGGTTCGATCCATAGACTTTACATACTTATATCGCATTTTGCGATAAGATTGGCATTTTAAACGATCATATGCAACTGGCACAACAATCAGATCCAGGATTTTGCACATCATTATGATCCGCAGGATTGCTTTTAATGCAAGATAATGTTATATAAGCCTCACACCACAACAATCACCAAAAAATAAGCTTGAACTATGACACCACGCACAGTATCATACTTCCCGTTCACCTATATTGGAACCATTTAAAGCTACTTAAATAGCGTGAGAAATCTCGCACTTTACAGTTTCCGAGAAGTCCAAGAAGGCAGCGTCCTATATAAGTATCCACCGACCATTCTTAATTCTGGTCTTCGCATGGAGCTTAATATATTGTAGCGCCCCAAGTCCAGTTTTGGCCAGACTTGTCTTGCAATGCTATACATGTGACAGGGTTAATTTTGTTAACTGTATAGTCGTTTAATTTTATAGCCACCACTACCTAGTTTTAAATTTACGAAATACAATGCTGGTTTTACACTCATACTTAATGGGTGTATTGTTTCACTATCAGTGACCTTAGAATATGGAAACAATAGAATAGATAGATTACATTTTTAACTGAATCCTTGAAACGATAAGAATAAATCTGCTATAACCCTAAGAAATTATTGTATTACGGAAATAAAATTCATTAATTTACTGACTATGTGGTAATTTGAGGCTCAATTTTATCCAGCTCTCGGAATATAGGCTGAAAGAATTGCAAATGTCATTTTAATGCTTTATAATCTATAAGTAGTTATCTATATATAGACAAGATGGATCAAATGGACTGAGTGTTGTAATAAAATAAATTATACTTTCACATTGATTTTGTTCCAGCCAATTTTTTTGTGCAGCACAGACTGCATGGCGGCTGTATTCTCTACAAACTCTTTGGATTATAGTAGACCTTTTTACAAAATATTCGTTTTAGCAAACAATGGATTCGGAATGTTTAAAATAAATAAAAGGACAGAGAACGGAAGGACTATAGAATGCAGAGAAAAGAAACTACTCAATGTCTATTTATATAAACAATTGACTAACGAAAAAAATGGCATCCTTAGATTTTATCAATATAACTACACACCACTATCTCCTTCGGCTGGTTTGGCAGAAGATGCGGTTTAAGGATAAAGTGGGTACATGCGCCAGGTCATTGCCAAATAAACAATCGAATTTTAAATTTCGAATTATTTAAGAGGATCTGTTTTGACTAGTAACTTGTACAATTGCGAAAGAGACTGAGGCTATAGAACTATACAATGCAGTTGTTGTTGTATTTTTTGTTTAAAAATGGTCGACTTGCATGGCAGGGTTTTGATAAATTCATGAGAAAGTGTTATGGAAAATATTGATACGAGTGTTTTATGAAATTCCAGCAAACTGTAAACGGCAAACAGTATACTGTTAATTCTTCCCATAAAATTTATTGAGGACGCACTTGACAACTTTAATCACAATAAAGAACAATTTAAATCCAAACTTAATTATTTCAATTAATATTACCGAACTGAAATTATTTTAGTCATCGATCAATAATTTATTGTTTCCGATTAGAAATTGTTTTTGACACTGGGAATCCTAATTTTCTTTGCGTATTTTGCTTAATGGATTTCCTGTCCATAACCTTAACGCGGAAGTTGCATTAAATATTATGTAGTTTTTTGGGTATGGCACAAAATCATTTTTTTCAATTTTTCTAATATGACAGATTTTAATATTATACAAGAGTGGTTAGTTTGATATAGTTAACTTATGGTTAAGGGGTACTTAAAATGCCTATCTACCCAAGTAGTTGCCTCTGGAGGAATTAGAAAAAATGCTGGCCTGGTAATATTGAGGGCGATATGGATATAAGGGTGATGCAGTAAATAATAACCATTGGGATGGAAACGTCGAGCAGAGAATAACAATTGTGGAGGATTTAAATATTTAAATTATCCCAGTTGTTCGTTCAAAATCCATGAAATGCCATTGAGGGAAATAAATTAATTCATGAAACTAAATCACTTCGTATAGACAACAAAATGGAAATTGTAAGACTTTGTCCATACAATCGTTTATTTAAATTAGCCTAATTTTATACCTTTTACAGCAAAAGTTCCAGTAAATACCGTTGAAGGAACTTCGATTTATGGATGAACAAATATGCGATACAAAAATTGAAGTTTTAAAATATTTGGTTTAACAGAAGGATCATCAGGTACACTGGTCTTATATATGTATATACTTAAGATTACGGTCATACTTATAAAATATTTGCTAAACTTCCGAGAGGGTCTTATACATACTACATTCTTTGATAGTACGGTAATCGTATATGGATGATATTGATTTACAGTTTTATAGGTCTGTGTTACATATAAAATATACATCTTTGAAATGAACTGAACGCACTATTCGCGAAACAATCAATAAATTTCGAACCACTTTTTCATTATTGGATATTCATCCTCCAACTATAGTCGTATATACATCACTCTATAGAGTGCGGACAAGTCGATCTAATGAATATTGCTACTGTAGGTGAAAGTGCATGTGAAAACCGCAATCAATCCATTCGTCGCCGTTCTTAAGCTCTGGGTCTCTCATAGGGCACATTGTGGCGTATTTTGAAGAGAGATCGTATCTTAGATATCAAGAAAGGGACCCGTGAATTATGGCCTCCAAGATCTTGTGATCTGACGCCGTTAGATTACTTTTTATGGGGGTATCTGAAATCACTTGTTTATATCGATAAACCACAATCGATTCCATATCAGCCGAAATGCTCACCCATAGAATGTATGTATCATCTAAGAGCCAGTCGCGGACAACATTTAAAAGAAATTATTTTCAAACATTAAATGTCATAAACCGAACTTACGTCACAAATACAGTTTTTGATTATTAAATTGATTTTATTGTGTTTTATTTCAAAAAAAACTTCCGGAAGGTTTTATTGGATCACCCGTTATACAGAATTGCCTCAGCTGTCAGTTATTTATGATACGAATATAGATATAAAAAAACGCATTTTGTACACGCAGAGTTAAACGTAAACTGTATACATACATTAGGAGACATGTCACATGAGGAAAACTAACATATGACAACTTAATGATTTTTTCAATTGCGATGTTGTTGAACAGGTTGCTGAGCAAAGCCGTAAGCGTATAGGTGATTCCTATAAGTGATATAGTACAAAGAGAGTAAATAGGAAAGTATAGCATCGATTCATCTTTAGATTTAACTAGAATACGAGATTTTTCAAATATTTAGAAAAAGAAACGGCTTCTCGACGCGTTTACTGCTCAAAACCTTACCGCACCCATCTTTTCAATGAACAATACAATGCTATATATACTTCGCGCAACTATGTCTGATCTTTCAGTATAGGATTAACGAAAGAGAGAGGGAAGTGAATTGTTCTAGGCCACAAACAAAACCGTTCTTTTACTGTCTACTCGTTATGTATAACAATGTCAGTGTTGACGTTGCCTCAACTATACCCAACTTTTTATTAGACTATGATGGAACTAAAAGTGGGTTTCACACCTGCAATATAAGGTTGATTGTTTTAATTTGTGCCAATACTTTTCAGCTCTAAAACGTGTAATTTAAGATTTAGAAAACTAGAATATGCTGCAGTTTGTCGCTTTCAATTGGAATTTTTCAAAACAAATCTAAATAACCGGTTTCAATTTGTTAAGTTGTTAAGTTGTTTCAATTTGTTATTTGTTAAAAATTTTCGTATATTACGCTAATTAAGTTTGCAGTCACGCATCACTCGATAACTATTCAATTTTTGCTTCTTTTTATAATGAAGACGTTCTGATACACATTCTAGAATAGAAGTCACCTAGATATTTAGTTAGCTACAATTGCACAAAATTTTAACATCCGGAGCTAAAATAATTTTTAAATGTTGCTATTAATAATACTTTAAAGATATACTTAATGGGTTACTATACCGCGGCCTTGTTGAATAAAAATAATTGTCTTTCAATGGAAATAGAAATCAATGATATTCTTTAGTTCGATACTCTGGTTAAGTATAAATTATGGTTTGATTTTAAATCTTTAAAAAAATTTTATGTGTTTAAGTTTATACATATAAAAATAAATTGAGGAGCTAACCAAAATGATCGGTAGACTTTGGTGATTTGGCAGGTTGAATTTATTTATTTATTATCTGACAGAATATTTTGGTTTATGTAAATATAGGCATCATATACCGACGGTAAATAAATTATATGACCACCATTGCGCAACAGGTTTTAAATATATTTATAAATTAAGATTACACGCGTATAAATCAATCAAAAATTGACAGCCCGATCACTTGCACAAACAAAATGATCAATCACGCAAAATTGGTATGCCCAAATAGGTACATGTAATGCGACATATTTAGAAAAATTTTATCGATCATTTACATAATAGACATATAAATTTTAAAATACGCACACGATCATTCCATATATTTTTAAAGCCATTTCTCGAATCGGCGATCATATACATGATCACAGCATAATATCCAAATACGATCGAGGTTATATGTCAGTTTTTTGTGTATATACATATATATATATATAGTAGTTACACATGATCATGACATACAATATAAAAACATATATAAACGATCACCTTCGATCATGCGTATGCGAATATGTAATTCAGTCTGTGTCTCATCTATATGTAGATAATGTCATCAAAGTAATTAAATTTTATCTCGAGCATTAATAATGAAACAATGAAAACAAACGAAAATTATTTAAACAGGTGATGAAAATATACGCGAGCCGCGCGTATTATTTATAACGAACTAAACGTCATAGTATAATACATACATACGAGTATATATGTAAAACATATTTTTAGAAAATTAACCAAAAACCCAAATTCTCGTTTATCAATTGCGGTTCGCGGATTAACAAGTGACCATAATATATGTATATACAGTGCACGAATCGTTTCCGCGATAAGATCGCCGCGTAACACATTTTTATTATACAAAAATACTTAATTTGTTTTCGCATCATCATTATGACGACCGGTATTTAACGCACCCAAATTCCAAGAATATTCACATATTGTGACCAATTGATATCCTTTTGTGTGCGTATACAGGAAAGAAACATACTATATACAACTACACGTTCATAAAAATATAAAAACATTTTACTATGGACTTTCGCCGACCTTTTAAGGCCTATAAAAAAATAAAATTGACATCTGTAATGGCATACGAGATATATACATATACATATATATTTGCAAGATCTATCAAGACAATTTTTTTTCCATCTTCTGTATATATATGTATATATACATAAATGATAAGCCAGTTATGATAGAATATAATATTGAAAGTTCAAAAAGTTCATTAAAATTGAAGATAATTTCATTTGTGTAAGAAAATATAAAAATCGGTTTTGTTGTATGTACATATGTATATAAATTGTGCACGATGTGTGGCGCGATCGCGTTTATCATAATGTGCGTCCGTCGGTCGATTAATAATACGCATATATATAGTCTTACCCAATGCATTACAGGGCGCTCCTCTATGCAGACGCCCATGTGCGCCTGAATCAATCTACCACCAATAATTGTTGCCAATTAGGGCCCTTTATACACCGGGCTTGTTATAAAATAATTTTTTTTTTTTGTAAACCGCACAACCACAATTTTTCACACACAAAAACTATTTTTAAACTTTTCTTAAATATTTCTTATCTTTAACTCAATTTTTTTTTTTTTTAAGATATTAAATTTTTGTATTTCAATATACAAAAATAAAAAACGATCACTATAAACTTTTATTTTATTTTATTTTTTCTGTTATATCCTTTTCTTTTAATAATACACCAATCACAAACAGAAAACCTGACAACAATAACAACAAACCGACAAACCAACAAAAAAAAAATCAATAAATTACATCAAATAAACTTTTTGTTTCAACGTACATAGCTGAATACAAAAAAAATGTCATTTCGATTAGGACACGGCGATAACGATTTCGAAAAAAAAGGATCACTTTCACAAGGATCGTCGATATCAATTAGAAACAATCTTTCTCTAACAACAACAACAACAACAAAAAACAACAAGTTAATTTACTTGGCGCACAAACAATTTTGTGACATTCAGACACAATAATTTTATTTATTTTTTTTTTTAAATATCCTTTTATGTCAGTCTCGCACGATCGAAAGATAACCGAAAATAATTTATCGAGATCACTTTTTATTTTTATCTGTCACACTCACGGTTCGGGAAAAATCACGCACATTTTCAAATACATAATAAAAAATCACTTTGAAAAAAAAAAAAAAAGCTCACGAAAAGCACGATAATTTATAATAATTGTACATTTTCCCGACATAAACACAAACACACACATACACAACAACAAATTTAACGCATGCGTGTTGCTTAGCAAGGACTATTTAGGTGATATGGCGCAGCCAGGAACGTATATAAAATTCACTTTTGAACAACAACAACACAACCACACTAATCAAATTTTATTATGTTTTTTTTTTTACTCTTTACAAATCTCGTCAAATAAATTCTACCACTCGGTTACCGTCGAATCACTTGACTGAAAAAAAAATAATTTTTTTTTTTATTTGTGTATACAGACGACGATACAACCGCGTTAAAGTAAATAACAGACAAAACGAAACGAACGAACAAACATATATAACGTAAAAGAGGAAGAAACAATGTTTTGGGTAGATAGATTCGGTACACCGATTGGATAGATTAATGGGGCGGAGCTTCTTGTTATATACGAACGTTATTTATTCTAGAAAGGGAACCACATGCAATCTTATTTGTTGCCGTGGCTATAGACAAAGACAACCGTATATAAACAAACTCATATACTCCGGTTTTCGACCGATTTTGTTGTTGCTGTTGTTGATGATGATGATGGCTATATAAAAGTGCGAAATATGTTCCATCAATTTCTTGTTTTTGGATTATGTTTTTCATTCATGATCTTAAATGAAATGAAAACAAATGACTAACACTATTTTTTTTTATTTATTAATGAATCACATGTTTTGTTTATTTGTTGTATTCATTACAAAAAATAAAAAGCAAACAAATTATTTATGTTGTGTTTTGTTTAATTATTGAATGTGTATGGGTCAACATAGTTTAAAATCAATGCACAGTTGATATTATTATGAACATATGTGTGAAGAGAGTGGAAAATGTGTATGAGTGTATTGTTGTGGATTGTAATTGCGATTTTGCTCAATTTTTAAAGGGGTATATATCCAAATGTTTGACCTTTGCTAATTGTCTCTTTTTTCAAAATGAGTACACACACGACTTGTAAATATTTATGTGGGAGTTCGTTGAATTTTGAACTTTTATTTTGGCAGTGCGGAAATTGTTATGTACAATGTAACTGATCGTTTGATTTACTATACAATTTATTGTATTAAATTCTTGGAAAATTAACAAACGGTTGGGAAATTTGTGTTAAATTATTGTAAAAGCTGGCCATGTGTTTCATTCGTCCAATATTTCTTTGTAACTGTGGCCGAATGCTCATTTATACCAATATATATACCGGGTGTTTCTTTTAAACTGAGACGATCAAATATCTCGAAAAATAGCCACTGTACGGATAATAAATGTCCATAATCAAAATTTAATCATACCGCGGGGCAAATACATTTGTGCAAAAAAAATAGTCCCCCACCCCCGCTATTAATCCGCATTTCAAATGATTGTACACAACTGAGAAGTGTGTCTGGTTGAATTTTAGCACACGCATTTCTGATTCGCTCAATCATGTTCTCACGTGTTGTTGGTTTTTGTGTGTAAACTTTGTTTTTGAGGTAGCCTCAAAAAAAAAACTGGCGCAGTAAGATCTGGTGATCTGGCGGCCCAATTTATCAGACCAGCTCTACCGATCCTGCAGCGACCATTGAAATCACGATCAGGTATTTCACGTGCCATCAACGAATAGTGTGCAGGACAACCATCATGTTGAAACCACATGTTCCGTCTCACTTCTAAGCTCAAATTTTCAAGTAATATTGGCAGTTCATTTTCCAAAATGTTTCGGCACATTTGACCATTCAAGTTGCCTTCAATAATGTGGGGGCCTATGAGTTTGTTGCCAATTATTCCACACCACACGTTGACAGTCCAAGGACGCTGATGTTCAACTTGACGAAGCCAGTGCGGATTTGTAACACTCCAATAATGCATGTTGTGTCGATTAACCGTTCCATGGTTTGTAAAAGCATTACGCAACGAAAAAAATTGGGGTTTTGTTGTATTTTTTCACTTGCCCATTGACAAAAAGTTACCCGATTTTGGAAATCAACGCCATGAAGATCTTGGAGTAAAGACACATGATATGGATGATACTTTTGCCGTTTTAAAATTCTCCAAATACTGGTGAGGGGCAATCCGGAATCGCGAACTATTTCTAGTGTACTAATATGATGATTATGAGCCACTGCTGCCAATACAGCAATTTCATTATTTTCTCCAGTGACTGTTGCTCTACGGGTCCTCTGATTTCTGCCAGCTTCTCCATAAACCAGAACCATTTCAATTTTCTCTGGCACAGTTAAACGCTCCATTCTAAAGTATATTTTCGTTTATTTTGCAATTACGAAAAACATGAAGATAAGAAATAACACAAACGTTAAATGTGATTTACAAAACTGAATAAATTGTTTTGATGACGAATTTCGAGTATTTCCAATGAAAACGTGATGTTTTTTATTTCAAACGTATTGCAGAATCGAATGCGTGTGTTCTAAGAAGGAGAAATTCAAAGAATTTAATTTCGTCGATTACAACGCCATCTATCATGAACCGAACAAAATATTTCATTCAAATCATATGTACTTTTAGTCGTAGAATCCGTATCTGCAATAAAAAATATGGCTTCCTATCTTAGTTTAAAAGTTACCCCCGCCTCACCTCCAAAGCGGGGGTGGGGGACTAATTTTTTTTTGCACAAATGTATTTCCCCCGCGGTATGATTAAATTTTGATTATGGACAATTTTTCCGTAGAGTGGCTATTTTTCGAGATATTTGATCGTCTCAGTTTAAAAGAAACACCCGGTATAGATTTTAAATTCGATCTTTAAATTTTAAATTTTGCAAATGTTGTAATGTTGTAAATTCTTAATTTTTTTTAAAGTAATCGGATCCGGTCGGGATCATAAAATGCCTAGGTAAACATATTACCCAGGTATACATACAATAGGAAGAGATGTGCCAGCCAAGTGTATAAATTGTAAGGGTCAACATCCGGCCAATTATCGAGGCTGCGAGGTTGCTAAACAACTACAAAATTTAAGAGATAAACCAAGAAACCAACCGTAAAATCACGAAAATCAAAGGATTCAAACATCAAATCAGATGTATCAAAATCCACAACCAAGCAACGCGGGGCAGAGAAGAACATTTGCTCAGGTAGCGAAAGGTTTGGGTTCAACCAAATATATTAGCTCTGAAAATAACCGAATTATGGAAAACATTATGAACAGCATTGAAGCTATTACAAAGCGGCTATAGATAACCAAAGTAACCTGAACAACATGATACTTGATCAACTGAAGAAAATGCTACTCCCACAACGCAATATGATAAAAAATGTTAGGACAGAACACAACTTTCAGGATAGCAAATTGGAATACGAATGCGAGTATGCCGAATATTCCAGAAATAGAAATATTTTTAAATACAGAAAAAATTGACATTTTCCTAATATCTGAAAGCCATTTTGATAATCTTTGAAATCTTCGTTTGTTAATATCCGAGGTTACAACTTATATCATTACCATTCATCCAGCAGAAAGAGCAAGAGGTGGTTCGGGATTATTTTTTTGGACTGTCTCTAATAAGGGGCGATCATATCCGAAAAATGTTTGAAAGTGGATCTGGTCTAATTGAAAACAATTCAGGTTTTCCAAAATATAGGGTCTCAGGTACTTAGGATTAGAAAATTATAGTTCATAGTAACAAAACTGAAATACATATATTGAAGTGTCCGAATAGTTTTGAGTGTTTCTAATAAGGAGCCATCATAGCCGAAAAATATTTGAGTAGATGTGGATCTGGTCTAATGGAAAATCACTAAGGACTTCCAAAATATAGGCTTTCAGGTACTTAGGATTGAACAATTATGGTTCTTAGTAACAAAACTGAAATACATATATCGAAGTGTCCGAATTTTTTCGAGTGTTTCGAATAAGGGGCCCTCGTGTGGATCTGGTCTAATGGAAAACCACTCAGATTTTCCAAAATATAGGCTTTCAGGTACTTAACATTATTGATTAATCTATATATATGACTCTCCATTGTGGGAATATGTACTTGGGTTGCCCTTCTTCGTTTATAAAGAATTAGTTATTCTTGCAATGAATTCTTCACCTCGACACACAAACAGTGTGAGTCGCAATACTGTGAAATTTTAAGAACCTCATACGTGACGAATTGTGAAAAGCCCTGTTTGCCTTTCGACAATAAGCGCATGGAAACCGCGTGCGTCGCTCGAGTTTGTCGATTCCTTGTCGATCTTTGGAATTTTTTTTTTTTTATTTTTATAAAGGACTTGGCATAGACACTTTTATGGTCCATGGCCTTACTTTACATTCACACAACATTCATTCAATCCATTCATTCAGCCCATTCACTCAAGTACAGTATACCACCTGCGCATTGCATAGCTCCATGTCACCCTGTACAGTGACATGGAAGATGGGTCGGCCCATGAGTTCTACATTCGAACACAGGGTCATAGATGTTTTCAATTTAATCACCGATCATAATCGGGAGATGAAAAATCCCTTTTGCATCCCGCCTCTGTTGGGATTCGAACCCGGTACCTCCCGATCCAAACGTCGCAGCTTTAACCACTTCGCTATTTGCGCGGTATCTTTGGAATTATACCGCGTATTTTGCATAAAAACTTAGCTCTTAAGGCTTTTAAAGTTCAGTTAACACAAGAACATAAGCCGGTCGATCACCATAAACGTATACGGATGCATTTAAGCGTTTGATGCTTCAAATGCATCAAAATGATCCGGATTTTCATCGAAAAATCATCTTTAGTGATGAATCCCATTTTCACCTCGAAGATATTGATGTGGACGACCTTTATATTTTCAGCGCTACGTGCCACACAAGCAACGAAACAATCGCAATTTTGCAAGAACAGTTTCCTGACCTTGTTATTTCTCGAAGAGGTGATCACAATTGGCCACCGATATCTTGTGATTTAATACCTTTAGACTTTTTTCTTTGAGGCCATGTGAAAGATATAAGGTCAATGCCAATGAACCACAATCGATTCATGTTAAAGATGGAATTCGTGAGGTTATCGAGGACATACAGCCACAAATGTGTGAATAGGTCATGGAAAATTTCATTAAAAGGATATGGTGGTGCAAGCGTAGCCGTGGCGGCCATTTTGCTGATATCGTTTTCAAATGTTAATGGCATATCTTCCTCTTTACAATGAAATAAACATTCATTGATTTCTCTTAAAAAATACTCGTTTTTTTATTATCAAAATGAAACCGCTTATTGGAAAACCCTTTATAATTATTACGAATATATGTAATTTAATCGTTGAAATGTCCACCACTGAATTTCAGCTCACAGAGATTGATAGGTATGGTGGTGTATGGAATGTGTTATATAGATAATACCCTAGTGGGCACCCCTGAGGTGGCACTTTTTCTATACATTGATTTAAGTTGGAAAACCCGACTTTCGTTAATGTTAAAAAATTAGCAAACAGGTAATTCCTTTCTTGTTCAACAATGGTTTCACAGTTTTGGAATTTTAGGTCCAAAGTTAGGCTGGGAAGGCATTTTAGTATGTAACCCGAAACATCTTGGATATTACAATCGCATTTTGTTGTACTCCAAAAATTTCAATTATCATTTCTTTTCTGATGCATCATATGCAACTTTTAAGTCATTCTCCAAGAGATTTTCAATCATATTTTTAACTCTTCCTTCCCGCATAGTACTTTAGTGGTTATCCCCAAAGTGACGATCCTTGCAACTAAAGTTTGAATTAAGAAATCAAATCCACAAGTATTAGAATAATAATCACTTGTTATTGTTCCATTCTGCAGAACTGGCAATGTTGTATTGCTGGTTCTTTTTTTTATTTATCACTTTCAACCTATGAATTTTGATACAACGTCCAAAATTTCTTTTTTAAATCTTGAAAATACGGGCTTTGCACGTATATTGGCCGTGTTTTGTCTTTACATTTTTCTCGTCGTTCTATGCTAGTTGTTACATTCAAGTTTATATCGCTTTCTACGATTAAATCAGTTAAGCGAATTAATGATAGTAATGAATTGTGATCTTAACAAAATAAATAGTTAGTTCTTTCCATAATTCCTCAACAGCATCACTTTTTATCGTCATGAATAACGAAGATATGATTTCCTTGATTATTTTTGAATTTGACGGATGTTTCGAAAAATACGTATTGATAACTTGCACCATAGTGATAAATGGCAGCAACATAAAAATACTTTTACAGTGGATTTTTTGGTTTTGTAACATGATGATATTATTTATCCACTTATGTTTTGAAGTAAGATATTCAATAATATCCATGTCATTAAATGAACTCAACACTGAATTCAATTCAGCAAAAGGAAAATTAATTACTACTGAATTGAATACGGGCCATTTTTTTAAATTTCCCTCGACGATTTAAGCCAGCTGCCAATTGAACCTATATTGTGACTCGAACTAGCCATATCAGTTAAAGGAAATGGTGACGCAGCATCAAACTCACTATAGTTTGGACAGCAATTACCATAGCGTACACTGCCTGTGGCATCCAAAAATACTGTCAAATCTGTATTTTTTGAGGTTTCCCTCATTATTTTTAAAATATTATTTTGCATTGCGCTGTATAGGCCATTACAATAAATGGGCGACGCATAGTTTTGTGAATATATTATTAATCGGCTCTTTTTCCACTCTTCATCTATATCAATGAAATCATCAGTATTATTGTCGTTTGATTGCAATGTTTCGACTGACCTTATTTTTCTAAACACAAATCATGAGTTTTTAATTTTTGGATCGTATTGTTATTTTGGAAGAAAACAACGTCTTCTTCTTTCATTAAGATTTCGGCAACTTTCTCTACAGGTTTATATAATAGTTGCTTTTTATAGCCGCCTCGCGTATAAACTGATGCAAAATTTTTTTGTAGGGTGCACAATACGATCATTGGTACTAAAGGGTGTTCCAAAAGTAACGCGAGATTTGAATTTGCCAAGATTTGAATTGATAGCTGAGAGGTTAGGATTAGTAAAAATGTGGCGTTACACGATAGAACAACGTATTTTCAAAGAGTATTTTAAAAATAATGAAAGTTTGGCAGCCGCAGTTCGAAAATTGCATACAAAATATGGTCGGAATAGTGTTTTACTCGGAAATAGTTTTAGTGTTCAAACATCCAGTAATTTTTGTTAGTTTTCCAATAACATCTATACATATATGATTCGATTATTCGATCTTCAGGTGAGAAAATTAGTTTCCACACACTATCCGAAATATTTAACGTAAACTCGCCTTTACTATAAACAACATTGACACTCTTTTCCTTAATTTTATTTACTTGCCTTTTACTCTGGGCATCAATATTATTATTTGCGATAAGTATGAGTATCTGTTCATTAGATACATTCAATATTACAGCATCTAACAGGCTTCATTTAACTCGTCTGAAAAAAAATCTTCTCCCTTTTCGGCACAGTTATAGTTAAACAAACCATATTTGATTATGATTCACTATTTTCAACACAAGTTTCATTTAATTCTATGTTACAAAATGAATTTGATTTAAAATCAATTTTATTTAATGAAACTAATGCTTCCAATTCACCTATATATTTTGATTTTCAACAGTTGTTGAAGCACAGTTGTCCTGAAATGTTTCAATGACAGTGTTTTTCTCTAATATAGTTGAAACATTTGCATATGCAGATTGTTTCTAATACATCTATACCAAAGATTATAAATCTTTGTACGATTTGAAAAATTGTTTTTAATTTGATGTAATTGACATAATTGAGCCATGAGTTTAGAGTTTGAATTACTAAATTTAATATTTGATAGCGATAGTTTCTATACAGTAATTAAACTTAATTTCTTTTTGCTAAATAATCCATATTGTTGGTGAAGAGTCGTCCAAAAGAAAGCCGGTCCAAATATTAAAAGGGGATGTAATAATTTCACACGGAAATAAATAAGAATGTCCTAATTTGAGAGCCGAGGTCTAAAATTAAAAAGCAAAACAACAAAACGATATAACCACAAAAGTATAACGAGACTCCAAGAGAAAGCGAAGGTCGTAGTTTTAAAAAAAACTTTATTGGTTTTGTAGCGAAAAAAACGGGAAAGACACCCAAAATTGGTAGATACTGTAGATTTTTTGGGAAGGTATGAAACCCTTCCCGGTCTATATTTTCGGGCACTTCTTAGTTTTTCTGTTCAAATAGACTCTTATGGTCATTTCCTATATGGTGGCTGTTTGTGTAAAATGCCTCTATTTAAATTATCAAGTTGCTTGTGACGTCATATATTCATATGAATTATTCGAGAATTTCACGAACGGATGACACACTTCCGGGTCTACTTATTTTATTATTTTGGCATTTTTTTGATAGACTAGAGCCTTATGGTCATCCCCAATATGGTGGCTGTTTGTGTAAAATAAGTTTAATAGAAATTATCAAGTTATGAGCCGCGTCATATTTTCACATAGATTTTTCGATATTCTTGGGAAGGGATGAGAATCTTTAGGGTCTATATTTTAAGCCGTTTCAGTAATTTTCTGTCTGACTGGAGCCTTATGGTCATTCTCTATATGGTGGCTGTTTGAGCAAATTTTCAATTTAATTTAAAAAAAAATTTAATGAGACGTTCTAATTAGAATACTTTAGCTGTTATTTTAAATAATTTATTCGTTTTAAATTTATTTTCATTTTTAATTAGTTCTTTTAGTAGTTTGAGTAATATTTTAAAGTTTGATGATTTTAAATTTGTATAAATTAATTGGTTTTATTCGAAACTGTTTAATAAATTGTCATGAGACAATTCGACATTTGATAGTTTTTTTTTACATTTATACCGTTCCATATAAACTCCATAGAAACTTCATGCCCGTAGATACACACAATGCAACGTCTGAATAAGTATTGAAACGCAACTTGCAAAATGCCCTTTGATACTCTTTCCAAAATGCTTAAATTTTGTCTTTTTCGATATTTCATGTAGTTTTTAATTTCTGATGGCTTTCTGACGGTTGATGGTCGCGTCATGTTACGACGGAATATATGCGTCACTTTAGGTTTCGTCAATGGCTATATAGGTACTCCTGAGCATGTGATACGGGATATTGATAACCGTTAATATATGACTTGTGTAGGATTCCGACCAAGTTTGAGGTAATAAGTAGCACTTATGTTCATCGTCATCAATTTCTCATTTCCTTGGTCCATACAATCACTATACATAAAAGCCAAGGTCTAAATTTATCACATGCTCTATTGGACATTGGATCGTTTATGTTTTCATGTTGTCACGCATGTGTCGCTTTATCCAGAGTCACTAGCCACCGCAGGGAGTCCATTTGATAAACTTTGATTTATGTCAGGTAAAAGCTATAAATTCTGCCATTGTTGAGTATAACCGTTTACATTCATTACATATACGTAACTTAGCAAATATTATTGTAAAAAAGTCTAGAGTTAGGTTGGTCAAACATCGTACCTAGTCTTCAGTTGCTGCTGTTGACATAGTCCAAAATCATAGAACTATTCCTAGAGCTCGGTCCAAACGACCTTAAAATAAAATAAAACGCAACACTATACTTCCATTGCTCACCAAACCATACAGGAGCACCGTTGTACGCCTCCAGCTAAACGATTATATAAGATTAAGCCAATGACGTTTCTCGTTTCTTCCACTCCTACTAAACGTCCTTGTCGGCGTAAACAATAAAACCAGTAGGTACCTTTGTTTGAAAAAGACATGATATCCCATAAAAAAAATATCATTGAATAAAGGGCCAAGTACCAGGTCCCCTGATTCACACTTATTTAATATCTTCATCCTGTGAACTGATATGCAGTGCTGGACATTTCAACGCTTTTTCTATCGCGCAAGTTATATATGGATGAAGCTCTATAAAACACCCTTATCACCCTTAGCAATTTTTTTTTATCAGTTTTGGTTTACTATACTCTTTATTATTTTCGTGCTGTTAATTGAGACACTTTTATTTTTTAGCCAAGACACATTTTGAAAAGTATTTTTTCGGGCCAATTTCACATCCGTTGTGGCGTGCACTATATTTCTATAGTACGAGGACGAGAAGTGTTTTATACTGTACCAAAACGGTTATGGTTGAGCCTATCACTGTGGCTTTTAACCTGGCGGACCATGATATTGCTTCTTCCAGTTCCGTTAAATCATTTACTTGGCATGAAGTTTAGTGCAAATCGCGTAGTGATCGTTGTATATTTAGTGCAGATTATTTAGTGCAGTTCACAAGCTACTATTGAACAATGTGGATGAAACATCTAAATTCTTTGAAAAATAGAATAGGAAAACAGAATTGAATAATAATAATTACCTATATAATCTATCCAGAAATGAAAGCGACAACCAACGTTCTAAATTCACCAATACACAATATTATCTTATTGAAAAAATAACAAAATTTAACAGTGTAATTAGTTATTATTAATTTTAGTATATACTTCTCACTAATATATAGGCAAAGATATGGCATTTTACCCCCTTGAAGTTATCCCAAGATTTCATCCCAGGATTTTTTTAAAATACCTCTGACAACACAAGGGTAAATAATCCAATTTTTTCAAAATATACAGTTTTCAGACTTTTTTAATATGTAAAATTGATTTGATGGAAAATAAATTCTTATGTGCAAGTCTTTAAAAAAACGGTTAATTTCGTCTTTACGTTTAGGTTAAGGAGCTTATTAGCAACCATTACGCCAGCTTTAATAATTTTGCGACCGTTGGAATTTTCGCCATATGTGGCGCCTTTGTTAACTTTTCAAAGTAAAGTACAATCGAAAAAAAAAATCTTATGACCAAGTTTTTATAGGGTCGGCTTTTTTCTCATACTGATTGAGTTTGGGACCTTGCTGGCGACCACTGTGCCAGCGTTGATATTTTTTTGACTGTTGGAATTTTCGCAATATAAAAAAATGTGGCGCCTTTGCCAACTTTTTAAAGTTAAGCAAAATCGAAAAAAAATCGTATGGCCAAGCTTTTATAGGGTCAGCTTTTTTCTCATATCGGTTGAGTTAAGGACTTTGGTGGCCACCACTGTGTCAGGCCAACAAGGTCCCAAACTAAATCAATATGCAAAAAAAACCGACGCTACAAAAGCTAGGCCAAACGTTTTTTTCGGTTATAGCTTTGTGTAGCCTAGAAAAGTAGGCAAAGGCGCCACATTTATTTATATTAGGGTCAAATTCCAATGGTCAAAAAAATATCAACGCTGGCACAGTGGTGGCCAAAAAGGTTCCAAACTCAATCCATATGAGAAAAAAGCCGACCCTATAAAAGCTTGGCCATACTATATTGTGGGAATTCCAACGGTCACGAAATTATTAAAGCTAGCGTCATGGTTGCTAACAGGGTCCTAAACCAAATCGCAAAGAGGAATTAGCCGTCCTTTAAAAGACTTGCACATAAGAATTAATTTTCCACCACATCAATTTTACATATTAAAAAAGTCTGGGATAATTATTTTGGTACCAACTGTATATTTTTAAAAAGTCTTTGATGGATTATTTACCCTTGTGTTGTCAGAGGTATTTTAAAAAAATCCTGGGATGAAGTCCTGGGATAACTTCAAGGGGGTGGCATTTTGGTACATATAATGATAAAATCAATCAAGTTTATCAACATTTATAATTTAAAGAATTAAACATTTTCAAAAATTAAAGCATTTTTTGAAAATCACAAAACCCTTTATTAATTAGAAAATTCTAAAGTTTTCAAACCGCAAGTCAAATTTTAAATTAAATATAGGTAAGTCATCTTGCCAAATTGGTTAAAAATTAAAATGATTCTCTAATTTGATCAAATACCAGAGTACATTAACCAGTTAATCGTTAGCAAATCTGTTGATTTAATTCTGAGCACCACCGCACCCTTTTAAAAATAAAAAATAATGATCTATATTATATACTCCTTAATATCCTTAAAAAATTAACAAAAAAGAAAAAAAACGATATTATTTTATTCTGACACGTGACCCAAGAACATATTTGTTTTTTTTTATTCCATTATTCTTCCGCATAAATAATTTTCAATGAACATTTCAAACATTATTATGCTCGATACCATTTGATTTGAAGGACGATGTTGTTTTTTTACATTATGTGTGTGTTGTATACCATGATCCTTGTTGATTTTTTACCTTTTATTTTTTATATTCCCAAAATAATTCACAACATTATTATCCCGTGTATATACAATCTCGTATTATTTTTTTGTATGTACGTACATGTACATATGTTAGGTGGGTTGGTTAAGGGGATTTCGCAATATATGCATCGAAAGAGGAATATTAATATCACATAACAATAATAATAATAATAATAATTAAGGGTTTGATGATTACTATTTTGTGTGAGAAATCGTTTATAGATACGTCATCGTTTAAATAAAAAAAAATTCTAAGATTTTCATTCCCAATTATCGCGTATAAAGTCAAGAGCGCAGAAGAGTATTGTTGATTAAAATCAAAATGTTAAAAAAAAAAATGAAGAAATTTTATCTTTTTATTTAAATATTTTGCAAAAAATAATGAAAATTAATTTTTTAGGTATGCGGTCGGCGAAAAATTAACAACAAAATAACAATTATCATCAACACGATAAAAGTAACAAGATGAAGTAAAAAAAAAACCGAATTATCTCATCTCATGCTACCTGATAGTGGTTATAACTCTGCGGAGAACCGAACTCTGTATATATGCGAGAAAGAATTATTATTATTTATTTATCATTTTTGACAGATTAATATATCACGGTAAAGGTTAAAAATAAATAAATAAACAAAACTGTCAGCCACTTAATTATATAGCGGGAAAATACTTTATGGTTTGTTTTCGTTTTAAATTTTTTTAATTTAATTTTCTTAAATTTCAGTTTTTTTTTTTTTTTTGGTTTGGTTTTGTTTTCTTAAACTCCCGAATTTTTATTTATTTTTTATTATTTTCAATCGAAAGATTTTATTTATTGATAACAAATTTCTTGTTCTTATTTTATGTTGGATAAATTTTTTTTTTGGTTTTTTATTTATATACATACACGTTTAAGTTAAAACAGGGCACGTAAATATATAAAATAAATTAATTAAATGTAATTTAACACTTTGAGTTAATAAATTTTGGTGGAAATCAATTGGGGTACAAAACGAAATTTATTATGATAATTATTGGTTAAACTTTTTGTGCCACTGCTATAAGATATAATTAATTATTTCTGACAGAACCAGTTATGGCAGGATAGTTTCGATGGATCAAGCCGAATTTTACCGAATGGAGTAATATTTGGAGCTTCTTGTCTTGTTGTTTTAGGGTATATTGTTTTGGTCTATGACAGAAAATCAATAAAAAGCCTTAAAACATTTTCATCAATAAAAAAAAGTAAATTGTCACACGCATGAGATTCATATTAAAAAAAATAACAAAAAATTACACTGTTAAATTTGGCAATTTTTCCAATTGGAATTTTATTTATACGAAAATTTAAATTTGAAGTGTTTTGTAAATTGTATGCTGCCGATTCTAGTAATAATTACATTCTCTCGAGTATATATTCGAAAAGTTTAGAACAACTGCGACCTTTTCGTCCATAGAAATTAAATTAGATTAAGCGGTTAGATTTTCACGGAATTTTGAAGTTTCGTGATTTTAAAGCAATTTTAATCATAGAGATGTCCACGGCAACTCATGTATATTTCCGGATAGTTTAGACCACCTAGGATATTTGTGGTCAATCAGATTAAATTCTAATTAACTTTTCTATTTGTTTATGGAATTTAAAATTTCTTGGTTTTTATTGATTATTAAAATTTGGTACCGCCGATCCTAGAGATGTCCACAGGTATTGGCATATATTTCCAGATATTTTAGGCTATTCCGAATCTGTATGATCAAAATAATTAAATTCTTATGAACTTTACTATTTATTTTACATCATTTAGAAGTTTCGTAAACGATTTCAATTTAAACGATTTTTAATAATTTGTACCGCCGATCCTAGAGATGTCCACGGGTATTGGCATATATTTCCAGATATTTTAGGCTATTCCGAATCTGTATGATCAACAAAATTAAATTCTGATGAACTTTACTATTTATTTTACATCATTTAGAAGTTTCGTAAACGATTTCAATTTAAACGATTTTTAATAATTTGTACCGCCGATCCTAGAGATGTCCACGGGTATTGGCATATATTTCTAGATATTTTAGGCTATTCCGAATCTCTATGATCAACAAAATTAAATTCTGATGAACTTTACTATTTACTTTACATCATTTAGAAGTTTCGTAAACGATTTCAATTTAAACGATTTTTAATAATTTGTACCGCCGATCCTAGAGATGTCCACGGGTATTGGCATATATTTCCAGATATTTTAGGCTATTCCGAATCTCTATGATCAACAAAATTAAATTCTGATGAACTTTACTATTTATTTTACATCATTTAGAAGTTTCGTAAACGACATCATTTTAAACGATTTTTAATAATTTGTACCACCGATCCTAGAGATGTCCACGGGTATTGGCATATATTTCCAGATATTTTAGGCTATTCCGAATCTATATGATCAACAAAATTAAATTCTGATGAACTTTACTATTTATTTTACATCATTTAGAAGTTTCGTAATCGACTTCATTTTAAACGATTTTTAATAATTTGTACCACCGATCCTAGAGATGTCCACGGGTATTGGCTTATATTTGCAGATATTTTAGGCTATTCCGAATCTGTATGATCAACAAAATTAAATTCTGATGAACTTTACTATTTATTTTACATCATTTAGAAGTTTCGTAATCGACTTCATTTTAAACGATTTTTAATAATTTGTACCACCGATCCTAGAGATGTCCACGGGTATTGGCATATATTTCCAGATATTTTAGGCTATTCCGAATCTCTATGATCAACAAAATTAAATTCTGATGAACTTTACTATTTATTTTACATCATTTAGAAGTTTCGTAATCGACTTCATTTTAAACGATTTTTAATAATTTGTACCACCGATCCTAGAGATGTCCACGGGTATTGGCTTATATTTCCAGATATTTTAGGCTATTCCGAATCTGTATGATCAACAAAATTAAATTCTGATGAACTTTACTATTTATTTTACATCATTTAGAAGTTTCGTAATCGACTTCATTTTAAACGATTTTTAATAATTTGTACCACCGATCCTAGAGATGTCCACGGGTATTGGCTTATATTTCCAGATATTTTAGGCTATTCCGAATCTGTATGATCAACAAAATTAAATTCTGATGAACTTTACTATTTATTTTACATCATTTAGAAGTTTCGTAATCGACTTCATTTTAAACGATTTTTAATAATTTGTGCCGCCGATCCTAGAGATGTCCACGGGTATTGGCATATATTTCTAGATATTTTAGGCTATTCCGAATCACTATGATCAACAAAATTAAATTCTAATGAACTTTACTATTTATTTTACCTCATTTAGAATTTCAGTGATTTGAATAACTTTTATTATTTTTCTCTATTGGATTTTTTGTTATTTTTCCCAATTGGATTTTTTATTATTTTTTCCAATTGAAATGCTTAAATAAGTCGTGTTTTTTAATTCAAAAGTTTTCTAATTGGAATGAAGTTCTGAATAAGAACTTTCTCATTTTTTCAGTAAAATCCAAATGAATTTCATTTTTTATCAATAAATAAGATACATTTAATGTTAAACTACACATTTTAATTCACTATTATCGAAATAAAATGAAATTTAACTTTATTTTTGAATGTTCTGGATAAAACATTGGTTTTTACAAGTTCGCGATAAATTCATAGTACACGAACTCGAAAAAAAAGGGAAATTTTAAAAGGAAATATTTTAAACAAATATTTTTCATTGTTTTATGCTTAATACCTGTATTATTTCACAATAGACGTCAAAAAATATAGTTAGAAGTGGAAATTTTTTCAAATAAATAGAACTTAAATTAAATATATTGGTTAAAATAAAAAAAATTTCCCAGTATAATTCCCGATGTTCTTATAGAACTTGAAGTTCTGTTAATAAAAAAACGCACCTACAGGCGATAAAATACCGGTTGGAAGTTAGCACGAAAATGACACTGGCCCTAGTGGTTTGAATCTTGGATAATTTGTTTTTTGTACTAAAACAATGAAATGTGTATTAGATAACAATTAACATATCATGAAATCAAAGAAAAATCAAAATATTTCTTAATATGTATTTTAAATTTAAATTAAAATTAAAATATTGTTATAATCATAGTATAATATCATTTATCAAATATAACTCAAAGTGAAAAACTACTATGGGATTAAATGACATCCTGTTATCAGAATTTTTCTATGTCACATTTTCGAGTACTGAATTATTCAAATTTAAATCAAATTGAAAAATTTACTATGGGAAATAATGTGAAAGTTCCAAAAGTTCAGGTTGGCCTTAATCTTTAAAATGTCAAGGCTAGTTTTGATTCCAGGTTGAAGAACAACCCCTTGACATTTAGCATGCCTGTGGTCAGAATTTTTGTATGACGCATTTTCGAGTACTGAATTATTCAAATTTACATCAAATTGAAAAACTACTATGTGATAAATTTAACAGTACTAATAGCATACTTTACCCTTAATCTATAATTTTCGATTTTCTTTTGTATATAATAACTTGTTAGTATACAGTTAGTCACATAATAGTGAATTTTCAAATTTTTAAATTTTCGACATTAATTTTGACATTTTTATCACATTGCAACCTTAAATTTGATGCATATATTCAGAAACATTTGATTTGCAAATTAATGTTAATTGGAGATGTAGAACTGTATAATTTGCCTGTTATATTTGAGTGGATTACAGGATTTTTGAAATTTAGTTTGTGATTACTGATTTTCTCTATTTTCTTCTGCAACAATTAAAATATACTTGATTTTAGACTATTTATGTTGTATATGTATACTTTAGTTTATATAAAATCGCGCCCACACTGTTAAAAGTTTGCACAGTGTATTTATTGCATTTCAATTTGAATGATCATGCTATAAACATTTGCATTGTGTATTGTGTGTGTGTTGATCTTGTTGTTCGTCAGGTATAGTTCGTGTAAAATAACACTGAAAATATGTTTTTATTGTTTCTCTGTTCTTTCATACATTTTTGTATGTTTATTAGTTGTATTTGCTGTTGATAGAGAGATCAACCAGTGCTAAATTTGTTGAGTATTATTTTGCACGAACTATACTTCAATTTTAACAAAGTGGGCGTATAAAGGAATACCGAAAAAAAAATTTTTTATGATTGTTTTATGATTTATTACCTATAATAAAACAAAACAAATTGATGTTTTTTTAAGAAATAGCCGATACATTTTATATTATGCGTACCAAAACAACCCTTTTATACAGATTTTGGTGGTGGAAATCTCTTGATAATTTAATAAAAATGATACCAAGTGGATAGTGTGCATCGCATATGGTGCCACTGAGTTTAGTTTGATCATACTCACAATCATTGCCGGTTAATAGCATGCGCAACATAAATTTTTACCAATTTTGACGAGGCGTAATTAATATATTTTTTTACACAAACAATAAAATTGATGATAACAATAAACAGTTGTAATTTTATTTTTATTAATTAATCAAATTACCTAATGTAAACTATTTATTCCTACATGCATTTTATATTGGAAGGTTTCATTTACATATCTTTACAATAAATAAAAGATAAATAGTAATCTCAAAGTAAATACATTCATAAAAATTGAAAAATGTGTAAATTCTTTTGGACATGTTTTATGTAAATCTGTATTTTAAATTTAAATTATTCGAGTATAGCGCTGCGTATTTAATCATACACACATTATATGTATGTATGTATGTATATCCTTATAGAATTTTTATTTCATATGGAGCTACAATAAACTAAAAGATATTTTGTATTTCAATTTTATATTGGAAAAATTTAATATATATATATTGTATACATATGTTATATATATATATACACCTAATCCTTTTTTTACGCGATAGATTGGTTCCAGCGAACGACGCGCAAAAAAAAAATCGCGCAAAAAAAAATCGCACAAAAAAATTCACTACATACTCATATGTAAATTGGGTAGATTGGTGCTAAACATAAAAAAACTCGTGAAATATAGGTTTATTTTCATAAATTATTGGACCTTTACATTACAGGACCTTGAAAGTTTGCTTCTTTTCTTTCAGATACCGCTTCACCTCTGGCACAAAACATTTCTCGAACCAATTTTTAAATACAGTCGCGGTGACCCATGCCTTTTTATTTGCAACCCAATGAACAGGTAATTTCGTTAAATCTTTTCCTTTTAGTGCTCGCGGCCTGAGGCTTTTGGTAACGAGCAGAGGTTTAAGCATTCGGTCTCCGGAAGCGTTACTGCATAGTAAAAATGTTACACGTTCCTTTGCTACTTTAAAACCACCAACTGATTTCTGAGCTTTCGACACGTACGTCCGGGTTGGCAGCCGTTTCCAGAAGAGCCCGGTTTCATCTGCGTTGAATACCTGATCTGGTGTGTAACCCCCTTCTTCAATAATTTTTGTCAGCTCTGGGAGATAATCTTCTGCAGCTTTTACGTCAGCAGAAGCAATTTCTCCTTTGATTTTCAAATTATGGAAACCATGTCGTTTCAACGTTACGGGAATTCCCCGTTTTGTATAAAATCGCGTAAAAGTGAATAAATCGCGTAAATAAAGGAAAGTGTACCTAAGAAAAAAATCGCGTAAAAGTGAAATCGCGTAAAAAAAACCGCGTAAAAAAAGGATTGAGTGTACATATATATATATATATATATATATATATATATATATATATATATATATATATATATATATATATATATATATATATATATATATATATATATATATATATATATATATATATATACATATATATATATATATATATATATATATATATATATATACATTTATATTTTATTTATTATTATTTATATTATTATTATTTTATTATTATTATCATTTATATTATTATATATATAATTTTATTTTATTTATTCTGTGCATAGCTATAAGATGAAATATAGACCTTTTTAATGTAATTGAATTATAATGAATTGGAATATATGCTATTAGTTCTGGTTTTCACAATAGAAATACTAATAATAAGCAAAAATTTTTAATTCGTTTTATTTAAGTAAATAAAAGTAAGTAGACTACAACCTATGGAGTGTGGACATCTGTAGAATTTTGGTTACTATGAACAAAACTCAAAAAGTCAAATGCGAAACACAAACAACAAAAATCTATTAAGTACATCAAACAGGAAAAATACCATAAATATAGAATATATATATATATATATATATATATATATATATATATATATATATATATATATATATATATATATATATATATATATATATTTATTAATTAATTAAAACAGTTTTAAAGGCCATTAGTGGCCCCTTACTGAGTCAACAATTGGGCTCCAGCGGTTTCGATCCCGAGCATGGTCTTCATACTGTCTAAGACAATCTGAAGAGGCCAAGTCGTTCTCTACACCGTGGAGCCATCGTCGCCTGCAACGACCTCTGCGCCAACCATAAGGTAGCTCTCCTTTCAGAGATCGCTGCACAATTCGTTCCGGATCAGCACGCAGAACGTGCCCAAGCCAGCGTACTCGCTGAGATCTTACTTCATGAGCAATATCGGGGATCTTCATCAGATCTCTGATCTCGATATTGTACAGAGCTCGGTAGGTACCATCTATTTCGCGTTTTGGGCCGTAAATCACACGCATGACTCTTCTCTCAAATGTTAAGAGCCATCTCTCGTACTCATCCGTCAGCGCCCAACTTTCACATCCAAACATAACAACGGGCCTGATCAACGCTTTGTAAAGTTTCAGCTTCGCGGCACTTGATAAGAGCTTAGATTTTAGCAGTGGGCTTAGAGGATACAAAGAACGGCTGCCAGCTGCCAGCCGCACTTTAATATCCTCACCCACACTGTTATCGTGAGTGATAAGAGAACCCAAATATTTGAACCTCCTCACTCCCTCAAACGTGTGGTGGCCACTACTAAAATCTGGTGTGCCATTGTCCCTAAAACCAGAGATTAGGTATTTCGTTTTGAACTCATTGATCTGAAGTCCAACTGAAGCTGAAAACTTTACAAGCGGATCAAGTATTTCTTTCACTCCGTTGCTATTCAGTCCAATCACGCATATGTCATCTGCATATTCAAGCACCTGATTGGACTGGTGATATAAGATGTTACGCTGCGGTGTTTCAGTTTTACGAAAGATGTACTCCAACATGAGATTGTGAGTATCGGGGACAGAGCATCTCCCTGCCGAACACCCGAGTTAACTACAAAAATTGTCGATAGCCTGTTCTGAAATTTAACACAGCATTGAGACTGCGTCACTGTCATCCTACATAGCCGTACCAGTTTTGTTGGCATTCCTAGGTATTCCAGGGCAGACCACAAACTCTCTCGATTGATCGAGTCATAGGCCTGCCGGAATTCCAGGAACATCTGATGTACGGGGATGGATGTTTCATAATATTTAGATAGAATCATCCGCAGCGAAAAGACATGATCGGTGACTGATCGATTCGGACGAAATCCTCCTTGATAGTCACCAACCAAGCCCTCGGCTAGAGGAGTGATTCTATCCTATACAATGTATGGCAGTAACTTGTATGCTGTGCAAAGGAGAGCTATACCGCGATAATTCTCACACTTCAAGCGGTCTCCCTTCTTGAAGATGGAGCATATCGCGGCCACTTTCCATTCGTCAGGCATAACTGCGGGTCGCCATACTAATCGAATAAGGTCGAATAGACAGTTCCACAAAGTATCCCCTCCGAATATCAAGAGCACTGGCTATATTTTGTTGCTCAATTACAAGACGACACTCGTCATCAAACCAATCATTCTTGGGTCTGACTTTCACTATACCTAAAGTCTGTTGAGCAGCACTGACAACCGAAGTTTTCAGTAGCTCCCAGACAGAGTTCACGCAGTCAGACTGGTAATTAGCTTCATTAATGTTGTCGCTGACAAGATCCTGATATCGTTTCTTTTGATCTTTATTTATCAGACCTTCACAGTCGAAACGTACCATGCGTTTCGCTGTGTTCCCAGACTTGTACGAAAACTTCCATCGTAGCTTTGCAGCGACCAAATGATGATCGCTGCCTACGTATTTGGTTGCTGACCGATAAGTTCTCACATCCTGCACAACTCGAGCCCGTCCTTTAGAAATTAACACATGGACAATTTAGCTGCGTGAAGTTCCGCGAGGATGTGTCCATGTCTATAAATGTATGTGTTTGTGAGGGAAGAATGTGCTTGCTACTCTAAGATCATGAGCAACCGCAAAGTACATCATTCTCTCACCATTATCAGTTGCAATTTCGTGTCGGGAGTACGGACCTATGTTTTCACACAAGTCGGTCTGATTTCTGCCAATTCTAGCATTAAAGTCCCGATTTACCATTCTAACATCGTGTTCGGGTATAAATCCCATCAGATCGTCTAAGTCATTGTCAAATGAGTCTTTATCTTGGGGCTGGCTGACTTCTGTGGGCGCATGTACACAAATTATCGATAGATTGGCTAACTTTATGCGCAAGCGAAGCTTACACAATCGGTTATTGACTGCTTGGAAATCCAAAACAGCGTTCATTACCTGCGGCCCAAGAAGAAATCCAGCTCCGAGATTTCCGAGGTCATCTCCACTGTAGAACAACGTATAGCCCTGGGACACATGGTCTCCACTTTTAGGCCAGCGGGTTTCTTAAAGAGCAACGAGTTCCAGCCGATACTCCTTCATGCACGTGAATAGGCCCTCTAACACTCCTGGTTTTCTTAGTGATTGCACGTTCCACGTGCCGATCCTAAATCTCGTGTCCGGGTACTTGAGCGGAGGTCCGGTGTTGTTTTGGCGGTATCCATCTTTCTTTTAGTTGACTTTATAAACAGTTTGCTTTTTTTACGGTTGCGGGTCGTCCGCCCAGCGATCCAACCGTTTAGTCGCCTCCTACGACAAGCAAAGGATACTGTGGTGGTATTCTTGGGAAACATGTTCGTGGAATTTTGATTTACGAGACATGTGGATGCCGCCCGACCACAGGGGCCATATATATATTTATATATATATCGTGAATGATTAATTACTATGAAAAATAGCAAAGTCCATCAGAATTAAGTCAACTTGACCACAATAAGATACTAGTTGGTCTAAGCTATTCGAAAACCTAAGCAAGAACCTGTACACATTTCTACAATTTTGGTTATTTTATTATTTAAATGTACAGATTTTATCGCCTATTTAAGCATTCCAATTGGAAAAAATAATAAAAAATCCAATTGGGAAAAATAACAAAAAATCCAATAGAGAAAAATAATAAAAGTTATTCAAATCACTGAAATTCTAAATGAGGTAAAATAAATAGTAAAGTTCATCAGAATTTAATTTTGTTGATCATAGAGATTCGAAATAGCCTAAAATATCTAGAAATATATGCCAATACCCGTGGACATCTCTAGGATCGGCGGTACAAATTATTAAAAATCGTTTAAAATGAAGTCGATTACGAAACTTCTAAATGATGTAAAATAAATAGTAAAGTTCATCAGAATTTAATTTTGTTGATCATATAGATTCGGAATAGCCTAAAATATCTGGAAATATATGCCAATATCCGTGGACATCTCTAGGATCGGCGGTACAAATTATTAAAAATCGTTTAAAATGAAATCGTTTACGAAACTTCTAAATGATGTAAAATAAATAGTAAAGTTCATCAGAATTTAATTTTGTTGATCATAGAGATTCGAAATAGCCTAAAATATCTAGAAATATATGCCAATACCCGTGGACATCTCTAGGATCGGCGGTACAAATTATTAAAAATCGTTTAAAATGAAGTCGATTACGAAACTTCTAAATGATGTAAAATAAATAGTAAAGTTCATCAGAATTTAATTTTGTTGATCATATAGATTCGGAATAGCCTAAAATATCTGGAAATATATGCCAATATCCGTGGACATCTCTAGGATCGGCGGTACAAATTATTAAAAATCGTTTAAAATGAAATCGTTTACGAAACTTCTAAATGATGTAAAATAAATAGTAAAGTTCATCAGAATTTAATTTTGTTGATCATAGATATTCGGAATAGCCTAAAATATCTAGAAATATATGCCAATACCCGTGGACATCTCTAGGATCGGCGGTACAAATTATTAAAAATCGTTTAAAATGAAGTCGATTACGAAACTTCTAAATGATGTAAAATAAATAGTAAAGTTCATCAGAATTTAATTTTGTTGATCATATAGATTCGGAATAGCCTAAAATATCTGGAAATATATGCCAATACCCGTGGACATCTCTAGGATCGGTGGTACAAATTATTAAAAATCGTTTAAAATGATGTCGTTTACGAAACTTCTAAATGATGTAAAATAAATAGTAAAGTTCATCAGAATTTAATTTTGTTGATCATAGAGATTCGGAATAGCCTAAAATATCTGGAAATATATGCCAATACCCGTGGACATCTCTAGGATCGGCGGTACAAATTATTAAAAATCGTTTAAATTGAAATCGTTTACGAAACTTCTAAATGATGTAAAGTAAATAGTAAAGTTCATCAGAATTTAATTTTGTTGATCATAGAGATTCGGAATAGCCTAAAATATCTAGAAATATATGCCAATACCCGTGGACATCTCTAGGATCGGCGGTACAAATTATTAAAAATCGTTTAAATTGAAATCGTTTACGAAACTTCTAAATGATGTAAAATAAATAGTAAAGTTCATCAGAATTTAATTTTGTTGATCATACAGATTCGGAATAGCCTAAAATATCTGGAAATATATGCCAATACCCGTGGACATCTCTAGGATCGGCGGTACAAATTATTAAAAATCGTTTAAATTGAAATCGTTTACGAAACTTCTAAATGATGTAAAATAAATAGTAAAGTTCATAAGAATTTAATTATTTTGATCATACAGATTCGGAATAGCCTAAAATATCTGGAAATATATGCCAATACCTGTGGACATCTCTAGGATCGGCGGTACCAAATTTTAATAATCAATAAAAACCAAGAAATTTTAAATTCCATAAACAAATAGAAAAGTTAATTAGAATTTAATCTGATTGACCACAAATATCCTAGGTGGTCTAAACTATCCGGAAATATACATGAGTTGAGTTGCCGTGGACATCTCTATGATTAAAATTGCTTTAAAATCACGAAACTTCAAAATTCCGTGAAAATCTAACCGCTTAATCTAATTTAATTTCTATGGACGAAAAGGTCGCAGTTGTTCTAAACTTTTCGAATATATACTCGAGAGAATGTAATTATTACTAGAATCGGCAGCATACAATTTACAAAACACTTCAAATTTAAATTTTCGTATAAATAAAATTCCAATTGGAAAAATTGCCAAATTTAACAGTGTAATTTTTTGTTATTTTTTTTAGTATGAATTTCACAATCATACAATTTTTTTGTTCCTATACGTCCAACCACTATTACCGGTTAAATGTACAAAATTACGAAACACAGAAGTAAAACTAACAAATATATTAAAATAATTCACAAAAATAGATTTTAGAAAGACACAAATAACAATTTCAATATTTGTTAATTGAACACATACTTGGTAAATTTGAATTATATTTTGGTATTTAAATGAACAAAAACTTTTGTTTGAACTAAACAAATTCTTGCGAATTTGATAAATTCGCTTCGTAAATCTGAACAATTAAATTACAAAACTTACAAAATAATTTGTAAAATTCTCAGAAAAATCAAAAATAATTGGATGCCTTACAAAAAACATGTCATTTCTACAAGAAATGTTTGTTATTACTACATAATATTCAGCGAATTTAGCACTTAGACCAAACGTTTGAAAATCCTGGAAAACATTTTTGTGAAACTTACCATATTTTTGTTACATTCATTAAATTATTGTTGATTCTATTGTGCATATATATATATATATATATATATATATATATATATATATATATATATATATATATATATATATATATATATATGTATATATATATATATATATATATATATATATATATATATATATATATATATATATATATAAGTACATATAGTGGGTCCGTCTAGATACTTACCATACATACAGTCTGCCTAAATACTTACCATAGATGCAGTCCGCCTAAATACTTACCATAAATTCAGTACCACCCTGTTACATTATATTCTGAACGCATTCGTAAATATTAATACAGTAAAAATACAGAGAGACACTTTTTGAAGTTCGTTTGTCGTAAACGGTCGCACCAATAAATAAAAAGTCAATTATAATTATATTAAAGTTTGTTCATTTTATTTAAGTAAATCCCACATATATATATATATATATATATATATATATATATATATATATATATATATATATATATATATATATATATATATATTTATAGGTATATATATATATATATATATATATATATATATATATATATATATATATATATATATATATATATATATATATATATATATATATATATATATATATATATATATATATATATATATATATATATATTATAGGTATATATATATATATATATATATATATATATATATATATATATATATATATATATATATATATATATATATATATATATATATATATATATATTTATATATATATATATATATATATATATATATATATATATATATATATATATATATATATGTATATACATATATATATATATATATATATATATATATATATATATATATATATATATATATATATATATATACCTATATATATTTATATATATATATTTTATATAAATAAAGGAGAAATAAAATTTCACTTTCTAGGGAAACTATTCTAAACATTTTATTGTGTTTCGTTTAATAAGTTTAATTTATTACTATCTCTAATATTGTTAAATTCCTCCAACCTATCTCCATTTCTTCGATTGTTTATACTTGATGGTATAGTTGGTATAGTTTCTGATGGACCCATTAACCCTTCCTCAATTTTTTATATTTGTTGAAGTATTTGTAATAAATTTTATCCATTGGAGATTTTCCATACTGCCTGTAAATATATTTTAAAAAAATTAAAAATTTTGCAATTTAATAAATTCAATTGTACAGACCTTGCATCCAGAGGGAAATACCGCAATAATTTTTGTTGACAGCTCATCAGCCAATGTTGTTGACATTTCCATGTTGCGGAAACTTTATAAATTAATGATCAGATCAAGTAATATTGATCGTAAACCTTCGCTAAATTTTTTATTTTGTTCTTAATATTTTAATAGAGGTTTCCTATCCGTCGAGTCCTCCAATATTTTAAAAATATCAACATGCGTTTCGTTTGATGGAGCAGTTGAGAGTAGAGTTGAGCAGACTAAATTATACTCTTGATCATCAAGAGTCGATGTGGTTGATGCTGTTGGAAGTTCGCTTTGCCACTCGTTATATTTATGGTTGAACTTTATTTGTGTTCCTAGACAAAATTTGGACAAAAACTCAGCTTTAAATGAGCCATCCATCCACTCCAACGCATGTAAATCGATGAAAAATTCTATACAAGAAACAAATTTAAACATTTTTAATCAAAATAATAAAAACAGAATTTATTGTTTATTGCTTACCTTGACATACTGTCAGCATATTTTCCAATTCCCATGATTAGAAATAATAATTGACAAATCCATTTGAATTGAGGTATTGCATAAAATTCATGGTTTACCGCATTTTCCTCATCGGCGATATTTATATGTTTTGTTGTAATTTGCTTTGCAGGTTCCAAAGTATGGTAGGTGGTCGGTTGATCCACATAATCATCAACGGGTAAATTGTTTATTATTTTGTATATTATTTTGGGACATAATTAAATTAAAGTTTAGGAAATCATCATATCCTTCGTCACCCGTATTGCCTATATGCTTTTTATATTTATTTTATTATTAGTTAGATTTTTCTATATATACAATATTGATAAACTAAATTGAACTTGACAGTTTTGACATTTTTATTTAATACATTTTAAAAGTATTCTTTAAGACGTATGAAATTTTTTCAGTTTAATGTTTTAGTCAAATTTGAGGACCGCAAAATCATTTATATTTATGTGGTTTCGATGTTACTTACCTTTTAATAATTTTCACTGGTCAGTTTTACCACACTCATTATTTACTTACTAAGACTGTGTCCGAAACCTGTGATAAATATTTTTTAGTACAGAATTTTGACATTATTTGAGAATTATTCCCCTACATTCACAAATTTTTATTATGCCGTCCGAAATGTATAATAAATCTCCCCACCTCAAATGCCTCACCACGTTTAAACGTCAAATTTTTGTGAAAATGAACGCCATTATTCAGTCGTGTTTTTCTTGTAATAATAAATTCGTGTCGATATTTTTATAAAATAAAAACTAATTTAAATAAAGTTTTATTAATATTTATTATTATTTTTATTATAATAATTATTTTTATTAATACAAATTTTGTTGTGTTCTGTGTAAAATTGTGTTTGTGATAAATAAAAAAATAAATTTGAAAGTGACATTGAATTTTTTTTACAATAAAATGGATCCAGAAATAGCAATGCAAAACCAAGCATCAAAATATTCATCAAAATATTTATATACAATTAAAACCTATATTAATTAGTTTAAAACATAGCCCCCAAGTAATAGCACTACCATTACCTCCGGCCCAGTATGTGAATTTATTTATTTATCACAGAGGAAAATATACGTAAAAATTGTGCCACGCGACCTCCACCAGCCATCCATGAAACATACTCTATGTTTGGCAATTCGTTTAACAACGATGACACTATAATCAGACCTCTTGAAAGACAAGAGTTCAAGCGATTAAATCCACAGCATTGTGATCGACGGAGAGAATTAAAGAAGCCGAATCATTCGTTATTTGTAAATTTCTTGGACCTTATGAACCTACTCATTCACTACCCGGACAGCCCGAGGCGAACAGAAAAGGTATGAAGGAGTTTATATAAATCATGATCATATTTCTAAAAGTATATTTCATTTAGATTGAAGATTTAAATCTTCTATTCGTCCACATCCACCACCACCTGCTAAATGAATTTCGGCCACATCAGGCGCGTGAAACCTTTCGCGTCATTATGGAGATGCAAAAGAGGCAACGAGTTGAGACTGCTGAACGATTCCAAAGACATTTAGAGAAGGTGAGAGAGATTGTCAAAAATCCATTCGCAGCATTACCAGACAATATACATTTGGACAATAAACTCATGTTGCCTGATAATTTTCTCGATATGGATAACGATTCACAGAATAATGGGGCGGGTGAAGATGGGATTTATCCTCACGACAGACTTATGTGCAGTATTGTAGATGATTTACTCTTATAATTAAATTAATAACATTAAATATATTAAATTGTAAAGCTTTTATTTATTAAAAAAACATTTTTGTATATTCGAACTATTATTTATTTTTATTTATCTTTTAATCATTTCATTTTATATTAATTCAGTGTGTGTGTTCATATAAATTATATATATGCTCGTATGTATATAAATAGTATCATCCCGCCAAAAACATCATAAAATTTCGATCCATCCGCCATTTTATATGTATACAAATTTTTTTCTATTGCTCGGCCTACAACACAATGATATAAATTATTCGTACGGATCTGTCAAAAATTATGATAGCGATAGACTATAATAATTTGGGTGTCTTGGGTTTTTGCATGCAAAAGTCAAAATTCTGTACTAAAAAATATTTATCACAGGTTTCGGACACAGTCTAAATATAAACTTTCTTCCACGATTTTTAATTAACTTCAACTTTTATTTTTATTCAATTTTTAGCTCTTAAATCAACTTTATGGTAGCTAGATCACAATTTAAATGATTTTAGTTTTTCAGATTTATCGCAACACAGATAATTTGTGAGTAGTTTTTGTAAAGAAAACAAATCATTTCTAAAGTTTACAAAGGTACGTGGGATCTATATACAAATAATTGTAAGAAACACAAAATAACCGTTTGACAATTGCAAATTTACAAAAGTTTTTGGAAAATTCAAAAATGTACTTAAATAATACAAATTAATTGTATTCTTTCCAAAGATCGTGTATTTTAACGATATTTGAAGTATACTGCGTACAACTCCGCCGTTAATGATTCAGAAAACCGTGTTTAGTGCATTTTGCTTGAATATATGACGTTATACAACAGAATAATTGGAAACTTTACGCCATTGCATTTTACAATAGTCTCACAGGTTAACCTCTAATGCAACTAAGAACTGTAGACAAGTATTTCACATTTAGAAAAGTAATGTCCGAAAGGTCGAACTTATAAAACACATATTTGGTCTTTCATTCGTAATTCTTAACAACATACTAAAATGTCGGTGTATGTATTTAATTCAAATCCCCAAGCTATATATACAAATACAGTGTGTTCAGGGATGGGATATATACTATTCCATTAAGGGTTCCTTGGTTCATTCTGAGAAAAACATCATTAATTTAATAAATTTAATTTAATTTAATTTAATTTCTTAAAATTAATTTAATTTGTTAATCTCTTAAAATATTTTGTACAAAAATAATACTAACATCAGATCCTAAAAAAATTGCTGCCATGTTTGCGGATTTTTTTCAATATGTATACAAACCCAAAAACAGTAATTGGTTTACCACTCAATCAAACGTAAATAATAATGTACTTATCAGTTTACCGGTTATTAGTGATGAGGATATTTTATATGCACTTAATCAGTTTGGTGACGGATGTGGGCCGGATAATATTCAAACGTCTATATTAAAAAAATATGCTAATATTTTAGTAAAACCATTACGGAATATATACAATCTCTCGTTAACATCCGGAATATTCCCTGATACATGGAAAATATCTAAAGTTACACCTATATTTAAATCGGGTAAAAGAGAAGACATCACCTGTTATAGACGGATATCAACCACTTCAACCATAGCAAAATTATTCGAACAGGTTGTATGCAACAGCTTTAAAGGAATCCTAGCTCAACATATATCACTCAATCAGCATGGGTTTATGCCTAGAAGATCTACATCTACTAACCTTGTTGAATTTATCAACAAAGTTATTAATGAAATTGAAAACCGCAATCAAGTAGACGTAGTGTTTACTGATTTTATAGTAAAGCATTTGACTCAATCTGCCATCACAAGGCTCTAGAAAGTCTTTACAACTTTGGCTTTGCATCCAACTTTATTAAATGGTTCAACTCATATTTGTCTAGTCGCGTACAAGATGTGTCAATTGGAAGCGAAAAATCTAAAATAATCAATGTAACGTCAGGAGTTCCTCAGGGTTCCCATGTTGGACCATGGATTTTTCTCGTTTTCATAAATGGAATAACTGAAGTCATAAAATACTCTAATCTTCTCATGTTCGCAGATGATGTAAAAATCTATCATACAATTAAAGATATACATGACACAAAAGTATTACAAGAAGACATCGAGAGATTCAGTGAATAGTGCCACAAAAATTCTTTACTGTTGAATATTGACAAATGTAAAGTAATGTCTTTTCATCGCAAGAGAAATCCGATTAACTTTGCTTATAGCATTAATAATACGGAACTGCAAAGAGTTAAAGAAATAATCGATCTAGGTGTCACATTCGCTGAAAATATGAGTTTTAACAACCACATTGACAAATGCATTGCTAAAGCAAATTCTATGTTTGGTTTTGTTAAGCTTTGGACTGGTGAATTTATAAATTTGTCAACTTTATTTTCACTTTATTTTGCGTATATAAGATCGCAAGTTGAATACGCATCAGTAATTTGGAGCCCGTATTATGCTAACCACATCAAAAGGATTGAAAGCATTCAAAAGAAATTTATGATCTTCATTTTAAAGAAAACTGACTAGGACTATGACCATAGCTTACCGTTTCATGAGAATATAGCCCGCCTTCCACCATACACGACAAGATGTTTAGATTATAAAATTTGCACTCTGGAAAATAGACGCTTATTTTTAGACTCAGCTTTCATCGGTAAAATCCCGCATGGTTTTATTGATTCTCCCTACATATTGGAATATACAGCTATCCATGTTCCATTCAAATCGCTGCGAAATCATCGGTTTTTGGAGATAGTACGCCACTCAACCAACTATGGTGAAAATTGTTCAATCAACAGACTGGCAAAATCATTCAACATCGCTGAAGAAGACTTTGACTTTCATCTCACAAAGGACAGCTTCAAAAGGAACTTGAAGAACTATTTTTTAAATTTTAAAACTTAATTTATCAGAAATTATCTGGTAACATCTTTTCAGTGTATTTTTTGTAAAAAATATACTTTTTCAATCTAATTTTTTTGACAACTTCTAATCTGAACTACTTAACTTTTAATTTTTAAAATTGTAAAATTTAAATTTTTTAATCTTGTGTGTAATAATCAATACTGAATTGATTATTTTTTTGTATATGAAATCATACTTGTAATGTACTAAATCGATTTCTTTAATATAAATAAATAAATAAAAACTTTTGGTAAATTATTTTATTTAAAAAAAAAAAAATTCAACATCTTGTGTTATCAACAAGACATTTGTAGTGGCAATTCGATGTTTTTATATTTTGCCTATACATTTGTTCAATATAATAGTTTAACTAGGTAACTCTTACCAAAATTACATTTATTTGACAAAATATTTTGTCAAAACTACCACGCAATTATTTGCAAATTTTTATTAAATCTACAACAAAAGTTGATAATTTAACAAGAATTTTGTTAATTAAAAAGAAAATAAGTTAAAGTAACAATTATTTCGGTTAAAATATCCAATTTTTGTAATATTAATAAATTTTGTTTGTAAGCAGTTTAACAAAAGGAAATTGTATCTTTTACCCTCAATATTTTTTTGAGTGTGTATTTAACAAGATCTCATCATACAACAAGATAACACGCATAGTTGCATACTTCTTGCGATTTACCGATGACCGTAGGCACAAAAATATCAACCGAGAGTCACTAACAGTAGAAGAATTACAGCGTGCAGAAGCACTAATATTAAAGTTAAGCGAAGGGCAAGATTTCAGCCAGGATATTGAATGCATATAAAAATCAAAGAAACTACACAAGGGCAGCAAATTAGCATCATTACACCCAGGATTCGATGACAAGGGGTTGTTACGCGCGATAGAACATTTACAAAATTTTAATTTATCCATTGACAGCAAGCTACCTATAATTCTCAGTAAAAACAACCTAATCACGCAAAGAATTATCGAGGAAGCCCACCAAAATACATTGCATGATGGCACACAATCAACCTTAGCTCTCCTGAGAAATAAGTATTGAATCATTGACGGCAGACGCGCTGTGAGACAAATTATTAATAAATGTGTAACATGAGCAATTGATGGGCATATTACCACCATCAAGAATAAGGCCGGAAAGACCGTTTGCAAAAACGAGAATTGACTATGCGGGTTCTATCCAACTAAGAACGACCCGAGGACACAAGTCATATAAGAGATACATCGCACTTTTTGTGTGCATGGTTACAAAGGACATTCATATCGAGTTAGTGAGCAATTTAACAACAGAAGGATTCATTCCTGCATATAAACGTTTTATATCCAGACGAGGATTATGTACAGATATATACTCCGATAATGGAACATATTTTTTGTCGGAGCTAACGATAAAATCAAAAAATTATCAGACTGCAATGACATCACTACCAGGCGACATAGCATCTTTGAGGAACTATATACCGTACTCACTCAAGTCGAGGCGCAGTATTCTATTCTCGACCTCTAACTCCACTCACCAACGACGCTTTGGATTTAGCCTACGAAGGCCTACGAACTATAGGTGGCATCTAGTAGAGAAAATGTTACAAGATTTCTGGAAGCGGTGGTCATCAGAATATCTACATCAACTACATCAGAGGAACAAGTGGACAACCATTCAACCAAATTTAGTGGTAAATGATCTTGTTCTATTAAAAGATGAACAACAACCGACCACTCGATGGAAATTGGGACTGGTTCTTGACACCCATATTGGTTCAGATAATTTAGTATACGAACAGCCACAGTTAAATGTAAGGACGCAACATACAACCGGCCAATAATCAAGTTATGCAAATTACCTATTGAAGAGCCGAACCACCACCAGCACAAAAAATTCCCCTGATTACAGATGCAACACTCAAAAATGATGTATCTAGCTCCTGTCCAAATCTTAGTGACGCTCCTAGACGACAACTGAGCCGGCGAGTCAAAACCGTAGGAAAAATGAATATGGTAGCATTAACAATGCTATTAGTTTGCTGCCTGCTAGGACTCAAAGCCGTTCAATCAGTCTATCGGCATATACTTCGAAAGGCTGGGCAAGCTAGAAATTGTAGCAATGGAATGAACCCTAGTAATTCAATATAATATGAGCAGCTACTGGGATGAAATCAAGAACGTCAAACTACATAGCTCGCAAAGAAATACAGGCACTGTGAAACGACCTACGCTTGTCTAATTGCAATCTTCTCAACCAAGTACAATGGCAATTAAGAAATCTAATCGCAGAACTATTACTAGCAAGTAACATGGATCAAAAACATGTGAGGCGAGGTTTCGGAGACGCGACTGGAATCATATTAGTTGATGTATTTGGAATACTCACGCAACGAGAGGCAAGTGACTATGTTTGTTTGTATCTCTACAAAAAAGTAAATGTGTGACAACACATGTAATTTGCATGCAATATTTTGTTACATATTAACCGTATAGTTCGTGAACGTTAAAAGTTCATATTGTATCTTAATTGCGTTGATACTGCGCAGCCGACCAGATTTTCCTAAAATGTGTATTTTGACAGGAATTTATATTAATAAACATTGTGAAGTAAGAATGTTGGCTGAGTAAAACCTCCGATGCAAAATTCATTCCGGATCCGCACGCAGAATTCTTACTTCATGCAGAACATTGGGGATCTTCATCTGATCCCTGATCTCGACACTGTACAGAGCTTGGTATGTACGATATCTACTTCGCGTTTTGGGCCATTAATCAAACGAATGATTCTTTTCTCAATAATATAAGGAGCCATATGAGTTTCAATGCTGTGTTAAAGTTATGAGAACAGGCTATCGGGAATTTTTGCAGTTAACTTGGGTGTTCGACAAGGAAATGCTCTGTCCTCGTTACTCGTTAATCTTATGGTGGAGTACATCTTTCGTAAAACAGAAACATCTCAGCGCGACATCTTATATTACCAGTCCAATCAGGTGCTTGCATATGCAGATGCGTGATTGGACGGAATAGAAATGGAGTGAAAGAAATACTTGATCTGCTTGTAGACTTCAGATCAATGAGTTCAAAACGAAATCAATGATCTCTAGTTATAGGAACTAGATTTTAGTAGTGCGGCCAATATACGTTTGAGGGAGTAGGGAGGCTCAACTATTTGAGCACGATAACAGCAGTGTGGGTGAGGATATTAAAGCGCGGCTGGTGGCTGGAAGTCGTGCTTTATATCCGGTAAGGCCGCACTGCATCGATACACCTATATAAAGTGCCGTGAAGCTGAAGCTTTACAAAGCGTTGATCAGGTCCGTCGTTAGGCATGGATGTGAAAATTGCACGTTGATGGACGAGTATACGGGAGATGGCTCCTTAAATTTGAGAGAAGAATTACGCGAGCCTGATTGGGCAGTATCAAAACGCGAAGTAGATGGTACATACCAAGCTCTTTACAATATATAAGATCCCCGACATTAAACATGAAATAAGATCTCAGCGAGTACGCTGGCTCGGTCACGTTCTGCATGCTGATCAGAAACGAATTGTGCAGCAATCTCTGAAAGAAGAGCCACCATTTGGTAGGCGTTTGATTAGATTTTTACTTAACAATTAAAACTGTAAACCAGAAAAAATAATTGAGGACCTGAAAGGAAAAGGTTTTAATGCAAATGAAGCATCAATTAAGCTAAAACGGAGAAGTAAGGAGCCTCTGAACATGTATATGCTGACATTCAGCGCAGATGATGATATTGAAAAAATACATCAAATCAAGTACATCTTGGGATGCAAAGTCAATATTGAGCCCCTAAGAAGATCTAGGCTTATACCACAATGTAAAAAATGTCAAGCATATGGACATACTCAAAAATACTGTAACAAAGACCCCAGGTGTGTCAAATGTCTAGGTAAACACCATACTAGAGATTGTGTCAAACCAACAGATGTACAGCCTAGATGCGTACATTGTGGAGAAAACCATCCAGCTAACTACAGAGGATGCAGTGTTTCTATTGAATTGCAAAACATCAAAAATAAAAACATAAATGCTAAAAATACAAATGTAATAAAGAAGCAAACTGTTAGAATAAACAGGCCTGAATCATTTAAAGGAAAGTTAAGGCGTGAATCGTTGATAGCCTCTCAAGGAGAAGTGGGCAAAAAAACTTACGCTCAAGTAATGATGAGTAAAAAAAAAAAAAAAAAAAAAAAATGATGAGTAACGAAAACAAACAAAAAACTCCTCAAACAGACGACATAAATCAAACGCTTAAGCTGATATTAAGCAAACTTAATACTTTTGATCAGCGATTACAGAAACTAGAATACAGTACTAAGGGAGCCATCCCTAAACAAAGCCATGTCTAACGACTTAAGAATTTTATGCTGGAATGCCAATGGACTCCAGCAACACCAACAGGAATTGCAAATGGTTCTGGACGCAGAGAAAATCGATGTCTGTCTCATCTCTGAAACTCACTTCACTGGACAATCAATTATCAAATTTAGAAATTATAAAACATATCACACTATTCACCCGGGAAATACTGCCAAGGGAGGTAGTGCTGTTATAATTAGAAATAGTATTAATCACTTCGAGGAATTAAAATATGAAACAGAACAAATACAAGCAACAGCTGTTAATATCAAGACCAAAAATAACTCTATTAGTGTTATTGGAATTTACTGCCCACCGAAATACTCTCTAAAAGAAAAAGATTATCTTTAGATTTGTAATTGGAGGAGATTTTAATGCAAAAAATATCCACTGGGGTTCTAGAATAACAACAACTAAAGGGAAAGAACTCCTCAATGCTATCAAAAAATACGGTTGTGAAGCCTTATCAAATGGTAAACCGACCTACTGGCCAACTGATCCAAATAAGATACCAGATCTAATTGATTTCTTTATAGTGAAAAATATATCTGTGAATTATATACATATAGATGAAAGTATTGACTTAAGCTCTGATCACTCCCCAATACTTTTGACATTAAGTGAAAGGATCATTCAAAAAGAAAGCTATCCCAGTTTAGTAAATAAGCACACAAATTGGGAATACTTTAGACTGTCGTTAGAAAGAAAAATTAACTTAATGGTTCCGCTAAGGAGTGACGAGCAATTAGAAAACGAAGTTCACAAATTCATATGTGACATACAGCAGTCAGCTTGGGAAAACACACCTCAAGTTAAAAAGAAAATTAAGGGAAACAACTACCCTAGAGAAATTAGAGAGCTCTTGGCAGAAAAAAGAAGGGCAAGGAGAATATGGCAACAAACTAGAGCCCCTCAAGATAAAACTAAGCTAAACAATCTGACTCAGCTACTTAAAAGGGAAATCAAAGATTTGAAAGACGAATCTATCAGTAACTACCTCAGAAAATTATCTAATGATACTAGTACTGATTATTCTCTCTGGAGAGCAACCAGAAGAATTAAAAGGCCAATAATGCAGATTCCTCCAATCAGAACAGAAGATAACAAATGGGCCAGAAATAACGAAGATAAAGTACGAAATTTTGCTGAATACCTGGAAAAAATATTTGAACCACATTATGACCAATCATTGGAAGCTGAAATAATAACTGAAGAGGTTGTACAGGAAAGTGACGAAATCCTACGAGCAACACCAAAAGAAGTCATGTATGAGATAAAAACAAATATTAATCCGAGAAAAGCGCCGGGTTATGACCTTATCACAGCAGAAATTTTAAAAGAACTACCAAGGAAAGCACTATTAAAGCTCACCAATATTATAAATGGCGCCTTTCGATTGAAATATGTACCCAGCCTCTGGAAAATTGCAGAAGTAATTATGATTCCAAAACCTGGGAAACCACCACACAAAACTGGATCATACAGGCCAATATCACTATTACCAGTTATGTCTAAACTCTTTGAGAAGTTATTAGTGAAAAGGCTAAATCCGATAATTGAGAGGAAAAACCTGATTCCAAATCATCAGTTCGGTTTTCGCAACCAACACTCAACATTAGATCAAGTACACAGAATAACTAATATTATTGAAGGAGCATTAGAGGAGAAAAAAGTCTGCTCAACGATATTCTTAGACGTTGCACAGGACTTTGATAAAGTTTGGCATGAAGGACTTAACTATAAGTTAAGAACTGTACTACCAATGCAATTCACTACAATATTAGAATCATACTTGAAAGATAGATTCTTTAGAGTAAAATTAGACGATTCCTATTCTGAATTGAAAGAAATCAAGGCAGGAGTACCGCAGGGCAGTGTATTAGGTCCGGTCCTATACCTTTTGTACACTAATGATCTCCCTGTATTAGAAAACAACACTGTGGCGACCTTTGCTGATGACACGGCAATCTTAGCTGTTGGAGATAGCAACGAAGAATCAACACAGAGTTTACAGTTGGCTATTTCCCAAATACATAACTGGACCAAAAGATGGCGAATTAAACTTAACGAAACTAAATCAGTTCACATCAATTTTACAAACAAACGACTCGAACATATTCCGGTTACAATTAATCAAGAAATAATACCGTATGCCAACACGGCTAAGTACCTTGGCATGACACTAGATGCAAAACTACGATGGAAAGCACACGTCAAAAAGAAAAGTGAAGAACTAGGGCTTAAATATAGAAAGATGTATTGGCTGATAGGAAGGAGCTCCGCTCTATCAACATACAACAAACTTCTATTATATAAACAAATATTAAAACCGGTTTGGACTTATGGTATCCAACTTTGGGGTTGTACCAAACAGAGCAACGTAGAAATCATCCAAAGATTTCAAAACAAAGTATTAAGGAACATCGTTGATGCACCATGGTATGTTAGAAACAGAGACCTCCATAGGGACCTTAAAGTGGTCACTGTTTCAAAGGAAATCCAAAAAAATGCACTGAGACATAGGCAAAGGCTCGAACAACATGTTAACACTGAGGCAACTAAGCTGTTAAACAACACAGATATTGTACGCAGGCTCAAACGAACTAAACCTTTTGAGCTGGTGTAATTGCTAGTGTAAACAGCGTAATGCTGATGTAAAATCCACAATAACGATGTGAATTCAATTTATCAGACACTATGGAACACCAGTGGGAAGAAGCCATAGATTAATACAACATAGTAAATTAAGTTAGAATAAAATTGCTCATTAGTCCAGGTGACTAGATTGTAATAATTGTTTATTTAAAATATTTAAATAAAATTGAAAAAAAAAAAAAAAAAAAAAAAACAATTAAAACCATTGATCTAGTCTCAAGACCAAAACAGTGATTCAAAATTATGTATAATTATGTGAATTCAAGGGCCTCTTTCCATTAAACGATATAACGAACTGTTTATGAAGCAGTCGTATGACTTTGAACGAAAATAAGGAGAAGACCCCGTGTAAAACTTGTCCGTCCTAATGAAAACAAAATCGCATTTCTCCAGAGTCTTTGGAACATAGATATAATTTTCTTTGTATTGGCGAGTGAATGTTGGGACAAGGCTTTGTAGGGTCTTCCTCAGTAGCTTTTTTATTTGGTTTTAAATTTGTTCAATTTATATCTACCATTGATGGCCCTAGCATGCCAAATGGATTTATACTCAAACATTTTATGTTGGTTTTATATTCTGTTTGCCCTATATATTCACGGGTTTATCTAACTATAAAGCAGCATTTAAAGGCCATTACGGGGCCTTACTGTGTCAACGATTTCAGGTGAACGATTTCAATCCTGAGCATGGCCTTCATACTGTTATTAGACAATCTTAAGAAGCCAAATCGTTCTTTACACCCTGGAGCCATCGTCGGCTGAACAGTTTTCATACTGCATTAGACAATCTGAAGAAACCAAATCGTTATTTACACCATTAAGCCATCGTCGCCTGCTTTCTTTGTGCATACAATATGCTCTGCTTTCACAGATCGCTGCACAATTCGTACCGGATCAGCACGCAGGACGTGATCGAGCCAGCGTACTCGCTGAGCTCTTAGTTAATGTATACAATATCGGGAAATTTCATAAGATCGCTGATCTCGATATATTACAGAGCTCGGTATGTACTGATCAACGCTTTGTAAAGTTTCAGCTTCACGGCACTTGATTTTAGATTTTAGCAGTGACCTTAGAGGATACAAAGCACGACTGTCTGCTGCCAGCCGCACTTTAATATCGCCATCCTCACTATTACCGTGAGTGAGGAGAGGGGCCAAATATTTGAATCTCATCACTCCCTCAAACGTGTATAGTAGCCACTACTAAAATCTGGTGTGCCGTTGTCCCTATAACCCGAGATCATGTATTTCGTTTCGGACTCATTGATTTGGAGTCCAACAGAATCTGAAAACTCTACGAGCGGATCAAGTATTTTCTTCACTTCGTTACTATTCAGTCCCATCACGCATATGTCATCTGCATATGTAAGCACCTGATTGGGCTTGTCTGCTGTGCAAAGAAGAGCTGTATTGCGATAATTCTCACACTTCAAATGGTCTCCCTTCATGAAAATAGGGCACATCGAGGCCACTTTCCATTCTTCAGGCATAACTTTATTTCGCCATACTTATCGAATAAGGTTGAAAAGACAGTTCCACAAAGTACCCCCTCCGACCTTTTTGGCAGCTCAAAAAAAAAAGAAAAAAGAGAATGCTGAGATCCGCTCGTAGGACTTGTTGGCTTAGTTTCTGCGTAAAAACTAATGGCATTTCTGGGATCCCAGACTTAATAAGTATTTGGTTAGAAATGATGCTGCGACTTCCTGATGGAAAGAAATTGTCGAACTACTATTTTCTGTTCATTTCCCTGGGTGCAATGTTATCAATCATGATTATGTTGGTGACGCTCAGCCCAATGGTACTGATTATTCACCAGACTGGGGCGTAGCCTGAACGATGGCCAACACCTTGCGCTGGAGCGTTTTCTCCTTCTCACCTTATAAATCAGGTGGTCCGAATGGAGTTTTTCCTGCTGAATTACAGTATGGGTTTCCCATAATTCAGGAACATTTACTTAGACTCAGTCAAGCATGTTTTGCGTTTGGATATGTTCCACAGTTCCGGGGGGAGGAGAAGAGTGGTGGAACTTTTCTCGATATTGCGGGTGCCTTTGATAGTACTTCTTTCGCTACCATCACTGAGGCCTGCATTCATTTTGGAATTGGCCAAACCATTGTTACTTGGATTGGATCTTTGCTGAGGTCGCGCATTGCTGTGGCCGAGCTGAACTCCCTTTCTATTTCGGTTAAAGTTACCAAAGTTAATGACGAGTTAGTTGTAAAACTTAAGCAATCTGGCTTAACTGCTCAGAGCAGTGATGCTGATGACTTTATCGTTCTGGTTCAGGGCAAATACCTTAACGTACTATCAGACTTAAAGCAACGCGGACTTCAAGTTGTAGAAATGTGCTGTCTAGAGAAAGGATTGTACTTTAATGCATCGAAGACTAGTCTGATAGGCTTCACCAGGCATATAAGGATACTGGTAAGCTGGTCTGCCCCTTCTCTTTTTGGAGAAACGATCGCTAGATCCTAAACAGTAAAGCATCTTGCTGTTATTCTGGACTGTAAACACCCCTGGAATTCTCATATTGAAATTATAATTCAAAAGGTCACTTCCATTTTCTGGCAGTGTAGAATAGCATTTAGGAAGTCGTGGGGTCTGGCCCGCCAAATGCTGATGTTTATTTACAAATCTTTAGCTTTACCTAGGCTATCATACTCGTTTGTTGTTTGGTGGCCTGTGGTTCAGTCATGTTCTGTTATTGCGAAGCTTAATAGCATAGCTTGTCGAGCTATTAATGATGCTAAATGTCTTAATCTTCTATACTTGCTCTGAATGCAATCTTATTTCTGCTCCCACTGCATCAAGCGGAGCTGATAGCACTCACACGTTGTGCGATTGATTCTTCTAAGCCCGCTGTTTCTACAAAGGACATTTTTCTATGCAGTGATAGTAAATCTGTGCCCAATTCTTTACGGAATCCTATGTTCACTTCCAAACAGATCAACTGTAAATATTTTATTAACGTCCTTTGCTCTAATAATCGTGTCACGGTTATGTGGATTCCGGCTCATTGTGGTATTGAATAAGGTATTCAGATAGCTGATGTTTTAACTAAATCAGGCTCAGTTATAAAATTCATTGGACATGAACTGGCAGTGCCTTTGACCTTTAATTGTGGTAAGAAAGCAATTTGGCTAGCTTCCATTACATGCCGAGTGGCTAAATAATTCATTTGTGAACCTAATCTGAGGGTTACAAAGTTTGCTTTGTCTTGAAAGATCAACTGAGAGTTCTGCTCGCTATTCTGACCAGCCATGGTCGTTTTAAACTCAATTTACAAATAATGGGACTTGTTCAAGTTTCCTTGTGTGACAACTGTCTTGAAGATGACAATGACAGCATTTATACTTTGTTTGTGGTTTTCCAGCTTTCAAAGTAGTTCGGGCCCGGTTTCTTAATCATAAAGACCTTTAAATGTAGGTCAATTGTCATCCATACCCTCGTCTAAGCTGTTACAGTTTGTCAGAGGAGCCGAGCGCATTTGTGAACTGTGATAGAATCCTCGGTTTGAACCATAGCCCCAGGGTGGCAATGGGTTGAATGAATTCCTATTGGGTTGGATTCTCAATGCAAATCTCCGCAGTCTGTATTTGAGGTGGATCAACTGAAGTCTACGACGCATGATGAACACCAAGCTCATTCCTGTTTTTGTACGTCCAGAACCTCGGTCTTCCACTATTCTCCATTCTTCCGTCTACAAATCCGCTTAGCCGCCCTCCTAGCAAGAGCAGCCTTGTTGTTACTTACCATTGTGAGGCGTTGTTGCACTTCACTATGGGTTTTTTTTTTACTGGACTGCAAGACGACATTCGGTACCAAATCAATCATTCTTAGGTTTGACTTTTACTATACCTAAAGTCTGTTGAGCAACACTGATGACAGAAGTTTTCACTACCTCCCAGACTAACTTCTCACAGTCATGTTGGTACAATTAGGTTCCTCAATGTTGTCGTTGACAAGATCCTGATATCTTATCTTTTGATCTTCATTTATCAGACCTTCACAGTCGAAACGTTCCATGCGTTTCGCTGTACTCCCAGACCTGTTCGAAATTTTCTATCGCAGCTTTGCAGCGACCAAATGATCATCGCTCCCTACGTTTTTGGTCTGACCGATAAGTTCTCACATCCTGTCAGAACAGATGGTCAGTTTCACTGTGGAAAATTTCGCGAGGATGTGTTCATGTTTCTAAATTATCTGTTTGTGAGGGCACGAACGTACTTACTACTCTAAGGTCATGATCAATCGCAAAGTACTTCATTACCGCACCATTATCGGACACAGTTTCGTGTCGAGACTACGGACCAGCTTTGTCAGCTCTATCATTAAAGTTCCCAATTACCATCCATTTTAGCATCGTGTTCAATTATAGATCTCACCAGATCGTCCAAGTCATTGGAAAATGAATCTTTATCCTGCAGTTGGCTGACTTCTGTGGGCTCGTGTACATAAATTATCGACAGGTTGGCTAACTTCATGCGCAAGCTTACAAAATATCCTTCTTTACCTGCTACTCAAGAAGAGATCCAGGTCCAAGATTTCCGAGGTTATCTCTATACTGTAGAGCAAGTTATAGCCCTTGGGCACCTGGTCTCCTCTTTTGGGTCAGTGAGTTTCTTGAAGAGCAACGAGTTCCTGTTGATACTCCTTTATGCAGGTGATTAGGCTTTAAAATACTATTGATTTCCTAAGTGACTGTATGTTCCGCGTGTAGGTCCTAAATCTCGTGTTCGAGTATTTGAGTGGGGGTCCGGAGTTCTTTGGTGGTATCCTTTTTTCTTTTGTTAGCATTATAAACAGATTGCTCTATACGGATTCGGGTCGTCAGCGCAGGGATCCAACCGTTTAGTCGCCTCCTATACGACAAGCCATGGATAGTGTGGTGGTATTTGATGAGAAACATGTTCATGCAATTTATATTTACGAAACATGTGACTCCGGGGGCCAGGGGTTTAACTAACTCACCGTATATACACAGCAATAATGGAATGTAATTTGTAAGAGTGTAACGAAAATTGTCACGCAGATTTTATTATTTTTAAGGCCATGAATTAAAAGGACAAATTTAAAGATTTCTGGGATAAGTGAATTCGAATAATTCCGGGCTAGTTAGAAAGCAATCGTGATGTATCAAAATTGGCTTCATCAAATATATTAATTTATTGTCTGTTTTGTTTAATTTCCAATTGATTATCGGTATAGAAAATCAAACGTTAATTTATAGTTTAGATTTTGACAGTGTATCCAGTTATCGCTATTTGGCGTATTAAATTTGTTTCTCTTTTAAGCGTTGTTCTTTCGTAAAAGGATACGAACTTGTTTGAAGAACCGGCGCCCAAAGATTCCCACATACGTACGTACACACATAGATAATTAATAACAATAATAAGGAAATCCATTTGGACGATTATTAATTTTAGTACCTATATATACTATAATTAAATTATATATTTTACTATTTATGTACGGATAAAGCAATTATTTTACGATTAAATGTTTGAGTACATAAATAAATAAATTAAAATTTATTGTATAATAATAGTAATTAAACTATAATAAATATAAATTGTAAATAAATAAAAATGTTAATATTTCGCTATTCAATAAAAAGTTTAAATTTAAATTTAAATTCTATACTTTGCGCCAAACACGAGCTTCAAAAGGGGTTGAATGATATATTTCGTGATTGATTTAGACTCAATTATGTACATATATGTCTGTTATATATCCGTCTATAAGCACATGAATTAAAAATTAAGTTGTATATAATTATAAATATACAAATTAAATGTTTTGCACATACGAAAAAAAAATCGTTAAGAACAGTTAAACTTAAATTAACATTTTTATTGTTTTACTGATAACATAAAAACCTCCGCTCGACTGTAACAAATTGTTAATTGTAATTCATTACACATATGTATATGTATATAGATTATGTACATATTATATATGTATATACGAGCATTATTGCGGATCAACTAACAACTAAACTAATAAAATAATAAAACTTACAAATATAAAATTAATCTTAAAATTTATAATATTACCAATTATTTATTATCTTAGAGCTAAAATGTGTATATATGATATACATATATTATGTATGTACATATGTAGGTACTCGCACATAAAAAAATTAAAAAAAAAAAAAAAAATTACAAGGTGTTATGGTTCGTCAGGCGATGCATTTATTTATATGCATTTTTGCAAAATATAATATGTAACACACAACATAACGTCACGTGATATTGATACATAAAGGAAAATTTCACGGACTGATTGACGTGTTAGAAAATGTTTTTGTCTTATATATACATACGAGTAGGAACATACTACTTGTACCTATCACATTTTTTTCATTTTTTTTTTTATCGAAAAACGACCACTTCGGATCCAAGTGTCTGCGCGGTATATCCATATATATGTACATATAATTATAATTAACGAAAGAAATGGGAGTTAATATAATGGTTTTTGTAATTAAATTAATGAGTTCATAATTCAAAACTACTCTCTATACTCTACATATATATATGTGTACATGAAAAGTATAATTTATCCTCATTTGCATATATATGAATGTACGTATTTATATGTAAGCTCGGGACGAACGTATATATATGTACATATATGTAGTTTTAATTTCGTGTTTTAGTGTTCAAATGGCCATTCATCAACCATCATTATGATTATCTGATTTATCCGTATATATGTACATGCATATACACACAATTATATCTTGCTATTGTTGTCATTCCACGATACATTTATTATACATACGAGCATCTATACATTTATATAAATATTTTTAAATTTTTTCTTGGATGCAAGCTTTCTCGAAATTGTGTAATTATTTTGTGCACAGACATACGTACATCTATACATACGTATGTATTATAAGAAATGAAAATATTTCTCAGGAAATGAATGTATCAGTATACCCAAACTCTAGCAGGTTAACTGATTTTTATCTCATTATTATTTTTTTTTTTATTACATATTTTCATCAAATTTTTATGAAAGAAACGATCGACATTAAAAATTCTATATATCATTCCTGATGTACGATTTTACATATTATGTATATATATGTGAATAGACAAAGGTGATTTGTGTTATTTCAATTTATCGTGTGAAATCGAATAATTTTGATGTTAAAGTCGAAAGCGCACACAACGTGGTAAATGATATTCTCTCAATCCACCGTTTAATGCCATACACAAATAAACATACTATTGGCCGTATGCAGTCTCCCATCATGTTGTCGTTAAAAAAGTCAAAATGTGCCAACAAAGTCAACAATCAATTAATTGGATTAAATTAAAGATTACGAATTATTTCTTTAACATTCCGAAACCAATAAAAACAATCTGTACTACTAATTAGTAGCCGTTTTGCACCATGGGCCTTTCTGGCATTGAGTGCGGAATCCTCGTGGGTTCCAGCCAATTTTAATAATAATTAGTAGCTAAGTAACTTCGAAAAGAGTGAATATACATTTTTGGGTAGCTGTGCACTATATCTAACTAAAAAATATTAAAGCGTTCATAAATCTAGAAGATCTCAGAAGTATCTTAGGACAGGGGTGTTTTATCACGTGGTATGTTAGTACAAAATTGAAATTTAAAAAAAATTCTCCTACCAAAAACGTGGTAAAACACTTATCTTCAAGATTTAAGAGCAAGAGAATTTTTTTTAAATTTCAATTATGTTCTAACATAATAATAATAATAATAACAGTGTTAAAGGCCATTACTGGCCCCTTACTGAATCAACAATCTGGCTCCAACGGTTTCGATCCTGCGAGCTTGGTCTTCATACTGTCTTAGACAATCTGAAGAGGCCAAGTCGTTCTCTACATCGTGGAGCCATCGTCGCCTGCAACGACCTCTGCGCCTACCATATGGTGGCTCTCCTTTCAGAGATCGCTGCACAATTCGTTCCGGATCAGCACGCAGAACGTGACCGAGCCAGCGTACTCGCTGAGATCTAACTTCATGTACAATATCGGGGATCTTCATCAGATCTCTGATCTCGAAATTGTACAGAGCTCGGTATGTACCATCTATTTCGCGTTTAGGGCCGTAAATCACACGCATGATTCTTCTCTCAAATGTAAGGAGCCATCTCTCGTACTCATCCGTCAGCGCCCAACTTTCACATCCAAACATAACAACGGGCCTGATCAACGCTTTGTAAAGTTTCAGCTTCACGGCACTTGATAAGTGTTTAGATTTTAGCAGTGGCCTTAGAGGATACAAAGAACGACTGCCAGCTGCCAGCCGCACTTTAATATCCTCACCCACACTGTTATCGTGAGTGATAAGAGAGCCCAAATATTTGAACCTCCTCACTCCCTCAAACGTGTGGTGGCCACTACTAAAATCTGGTGTGCCATTGTCTCTAAAACCAGAGATCAGGTATTTCGTTTTGGATTCATTGATCTGGAGTCCAACAGAAGCTGAAAACTCTACAAGCGGATCAAGTATTTCTTTCACTCCGTTGCTATTCAGTCCAATCACGCATATGTCATCTGCATATGCAAGCACTTGATTGGACTGGCGATATAAGATGTTGCGCTGAGGTGTTTCAGTTTTACGAAAGATGTACTCCAACATGAGATTAAAGAGTATCGGGGACAGAGCATCTCCCTGCCGAACACCCGAGTTAACTGCAAAAATTGTCGATAGCCTGTTCTCAACTTTAACACAGCATTGAGACTGCGTCACTGTCATCCTACACAGTCGTACCAATTTTGTTGGCATTCCTAGGTATTCCAGGGCAGACCACAAACTCTCTCGATTGATCGAGTCGTAGGCCTGCCGGAAATCCAGGAAAACCTGATGTACGGAGATGGATGTCTCATAATATTTAGATAGAATCATCCGCAGCGAAAAGACCTGATCAGTGACTGATCGATTCGGACGAAATCCTCCCTGATAGTCACCAACCTAGTCCTCCGCCAGAGGAGTGATTCTATCCAATAAAATGTATGACAGTAACTTGTATGCTGTGCAAAGGAGAGCTATACCGCGATAATTCTCACACTTCAAGCGGTTTCCCTTCTTGAAGATGGGGCATATCGCGGCCACTTTCCAGTCATCAGGCATAACTTCGGTTCGCCATACTAATCGAATAAGGTCGAAAAGACAGTTCCACAAAGTATCCCCTCCGAATATCAAGAGCTCCGAATTAATGCAGTCCACTCCAGGTGAGCGGTTTCGTTTCATTCTCTGCATGGCCTTAGTGAATTCCTCATGGGATGGCTCCTCAGTGCAAATCTCCGCAGACTGTTTTAGAGGTGGCTCAACAACAGTCTGTGACGCATGATGAACATCAAGCAGCTCAGTAAAGTGTCCACTCCATGCGTCAAGTACTGCGTCGATGTTGACACAGAGGTTTCCATCCCGGTCCCGAATGGCGGTTGACGAAGGCCTGAAAGTGTGGTGCAATCCAGTAATTCCTTTAAAGAAATTACGTGAACTACGCTCATTGCTGAGTTGTTGTACTTTCAGAACCTCGGCCTTCCACCATTCTCGCTTCTTCCGTCTACAAATCCGCTTAGCTGTCCTTCTTGCAAGAGCTGCCTTGTTTTTCCTTGCGATTGTGAGACGTTGTTGCACTTCATTATGGGCTATATTTTGTTGCTCAACTGCAAGACGACACTCGTCATCAAACCAATCATTCTTGGGTCTGACTTTCACTATACCTAAAGTCTGTTGAGCAGCACTGACAACCGAAGTTTTCAGTACCTCCCAAACAGAGTTCACGCAGTCAGACTGGTAATTAGCTCCCTCAATGTTGTCGCTGACAAGATCCTGATATCGTTTCTTTTGATCTTCATTTATCAGACCTTCACAGTCGAAACGTTCCATCCGTTTCGCTGTGTTCCCCGACCTGTACGAAAACTTCCACCGTAGCTTTGCAGCGACCAAATAATGATCGCTGCCTACGTATTTGGTTGCTGACCGATAAGTTCTCACATCCTGCACAACCCGAGCTCGCCCTTTTGAAATTAACACGTGGTCAATTTGGCTCCGGGATGTTTTGCGAGGATGTGTCCATGTCTCTATGTTCTAACATACAACGTGGTAAAACACGCCTGTCCTAAGTTCTAAGTTTGGGCGGATTACTCCAGCACTGAATGCCACTAAAGGGCCCACGGTGCAATATCCGGAAAAACACATATACTTACACATTAAAAACACCCAACCGTGATTTTTGGTCACCACCGGGAATCGAACCGGAGACCCTCGAATATAGTAAAGCAAGCACGCTACCTACTGTGCTAACAAGGGCGGTGCGTTTACTTATTACTTATCTTCTAGATTTAAGAAAGCTTTAATATTTTTTAGTTAGATATAGTGCTCAGCTACACAAAAATGTACATCGCTTTTAAGGTACGATTCTTGGTTCAGCAGGGCGATTCTTTTTTTTTAATTTTGAATTTGTACTAAAATACAGGGTTGTAAAATGCATGCTTTTACTATATGTCACTTAACTTTAAGGTTTTGAATTTCTACTCAATTTTTTTTTAAAACTGACCCTTTCACTTGAGGACAAAAGATCCAGGCCGATTAAAGTTGTGGCAAAAAAGCTGCACCCATCCTGCACGCCAGAAGAAATAAAGGAAGAATTACTTTCTAAAAATTTGAAATTAAAAGAGGTTACACAAATATTGAAGAGAAAGGATAAAACTCTGCTATCATTGTTCATGTTAACTTTTGATAAAGATGAAGACATACAAAATATTTATCAAACCCTGCTTATCAAATAATTCAAACTCCAGGTATCTCATATGCTGAAGTTGCTAAAGGGGGAGCAGAATTGAAAGGGGGTACTACTTTACTAGAGGTAAAGAACTTCTTGGAGCAATGACAGAAGTTGGATGTAATTGGTATTCTACTGCCAAACCGACATACTGGCCAACAGATAATAACAAAATACCTGATCTACTAGATTTCTTTATAACTAGAAAACTTCCAGCAACTTATGTTAAAATCGAAGAGGGGTATGATTCGAGCTCCGATCACTCTTCAATACTACTTACTCTCAGTGAAAAAATAATCTCAAAAGAATGCCACCCGACTCTGACAAATAAATATACAGACTGGGAGGGATTCAAAGAAGAGCTCTATAATAGTAGAATAAACCTTAATGTACCGTTAAAAACAGAAGAACAACATGAAGAAATCGTAAAATTCATAAATGACGTACAACGCCGGAGTTCAAAAGAAGAACAATAGGTACAAATTACCCAAAAGAAATCAGGGAACTTGTCGAAGAAAAAAGGAGAGCCAGGAAGAAATGGCAATACACCAGGATGCCTGCAGATAAAAACAAACTGAATAACCTGACACAGCGACTCAGGAGGGAAATCCAATACATTAAAAATGATACAATAAACTCATATCTACAGTCAGTAACATATGAAAAGGATACTGACTATTCTTTGTGGAAGACAAAACAAAATTTATCGATGGACGAAGCAATGGCGTGTCAGGTTAAATGAAATAAAATCCATACGTGTTGACTACAACAGAAAAATAAATCATTTGCCTATGGTATTAAATAATGTCCCATTACCACATCACTCAGCAAAATATCTAGGGATGAATCTAGATACCAAACTTAGATGGAAGGTCCATGTCAAGAAAAAAAGTGAAGAACTCAGACTCAAATATAGAAAGATGTATTGGCTGATGGGAAGGAACTCCAATCTATCAATAAACAATAAATTAATGCTATATAAGCAGATATTAAAGCCCATTTGGATGTATGGAATTCAGCTGTGGGGTTGTACTAAACCAAGCAACATGGATATCGTTCAAAGATTCCAAAACAGAGTGCTAAGGGATATTGTAAATGCCCCCTGGCACATACGTAATAGCGACCTCCACAGGAACCTTAGAGTGGAAACTGTCACCAGAGAAGCAAACAATGCTGCACGGAAGCATGAAGTGAGGCTCCAGAATCACCCGAACGTTGAGGCCAACCAACTACTCGACCACAGGGAAGCAGTGAGAAGACTGAAAAGAGTAAAACCTTTTGAGTTAGCTCTATAGTCAGCGTAAGGCAGTAACACCAATATATAGAACATAAGGAAAACCAATGGGGATACCTTAATTAAACACAATTTAGGAATTTAGGACTAGGTACATTATAAAATTTTATGTAAATAAATAAGATTGTCAAAAAAAAATAAAAATAAAAAAAATAAATCAAATAAATAAAATAATCAAATCAATCAAATAAATAAAATGAATAAAATAATTAAAATAATTCAAATAAATAAACTGAAAAAAATAATTAAATAAATCAAATAAATAAAATGAACAAAATAATTAACATAAATAAAATAATCAAATAAATCAAATAAATAAAATGAATAAAATAAATCTAATAAATCTAATAAATAAAATAATCAAATAAATAAAATAATTAAAATAAATGAAATAAATAACATGAAAAATTTTTATTTGTTGTAGTCGTTTGAAGTAAGCAACTGTTTCTGGAAAAATGGAAAAAAATGAATTTCGTGCAGTGATTAAACACTATTATTTGAAAGGGAAAACGGCGAAAGAGACAAAAGAAAAGCTCGATAAACATTACGGTGAGTCTGCTCCGTCAGATTACATGGTAAAATTTGCTGGATTGCTGAATTTAAACGCGGCCGAAGAAGCACTGCAACAATACCATCAACAGGAAGGCCAAAAGTGGTTACTGAAGAAAATATCAAGAAAACCTTCGATATCGTTAAGAATGATCGCCAAGTCAAGTTGCGTGAGATTGTTGAAATAGTAAACATATCACATGAACGTGTGTTCCAACATTTTGCATGAACATTTGCATATGAAAAAGCTATCGGCAAGATGGGTGCCGCGTTTGCTCAGTGTCGAACAAAAACGAGTTCGACAGACCACTTCACAGGTGTTTGGACATGATAAAGCGTAATCCTGTTGATTTTTGGCGTCGATTAATTACTGTTGATGAAACGTGGGTCCACCACCTGAAACCAAAAATCAATCGAAACAATGGGTGGAAGCTGGTGGAAGTGCTCCGAAGAAGGCAAAGGCAGTGAAATCGGTTGGCAAGGTTATGGCCACTATATTTTGGGATGCACACGGAATATTGCTCATCGATTATCTTGAAAAAGGATCCACAATCACAGGAAAGTATTATCGTGCATTATTGGATCAATTGGTTGGTGCAATCAAATAAAAACGACCTCATTTAAAGAAGAAAAAAGTGCTCCCTGTAACATGAGATCATGTATTTCGTTTTTGACTCATTGAAAAGAGAAGCTTTGTTCACAACTTTAACACAGCATTGAGACTGTGTCACTGTCATTCTACACAATCGTACCATTTTTGTTGGCATACCTAGATATTCCAGTGCAGACCACAGACTCTCTCGATTGCTCGTCATAGGCCTGCCGGAAATTCGCAACGAAAAGACCTGATCAGTGACTGCTCGATTCGGACGAAATCCTCCTTGATAGTCACCAACCAGACCCTCCGCTAGAGGGGTGATTCTATCCAATATAAAGTAGGACAGTAACTTATATGCTGTGCAAAGGAGAGCTATACCGCGATAATTCTCACACTTCTTAGTTTAAGAAAATACAATTTGAAAAAATGAGTGAAGGTAATTTAAAGAAACTGAGCAAAACCCAAATTAACAATTTCCAAAATCGTATTGCATCATAACTGCAGTAAGTTGTCTTGGTTCTATATAACTAATACAGAACCACCACTATTAGGAAGGATAAAGAGGCTGAGAATGTATTTAATGCAAATTTTCCTAATATATAAAATTCGCGTTAAAATTTCCTATCCAGTGAATTCCCTAAATTTTTCCCGATGCTTAGGAATACGGTGACCACAAACTAAAAGTATTTTTGAGTTGCTTTGGATCTTTCCTATTTGAATAATAGGAAAGCACGACTCTTTAAGAAGTAATAGGATAGGAAAATAAATAAAATAATTCAAATAAATAAAATGAATAAAATAATTAAAATAAATCAAATAATCAAATAAATAAAATAATTAAAATAAATCAAATAAATAAAATGAATAAAATAACTAAAATAAATCAAATAAATAAAATGATTAAATAAAATAAAATAATAAAAATAAATAAAATAATTAAAATAAATAAAATAATTAAATAAATAAAATGAATAGAATAAATAAAATGAACAAAATAATTAACATTAATAAAATAATCAAATAAATAAAATAAATCAAATAAATAAAATAATTAAAATAAATGAAATAAATAAAATAAATAAATTAAATCGAAAAAATGAAATAAATAACATGAAAACATCTACCGTATAGAGAAAGATGTTGACATGAAAACATCTACCGTATAGAGAAAGCTTTCGTAGACCAGTATATTTGGATAATTTCTGTTCCAATCGAAATAACAACTGACCAAGGAAGTCAGATCGACCCACAGTACACGAACGATGACATATACCATCCACAGGCAAATATCTACATCACCATTTAAAACCCTCTCTATACACTAGATCGAACCCTTCTTATTGGAGCGACGAACTACCATTCATTTTCCTTGGCATAAGAACCTGGAGCAAGTCTGTTCTCGTATACACTCCTGCCGATCTCGTCTTCGGACAACGGTTGAAGCTCTCGGGAGAACTAGTGGTACATCCCACACCTGCACAAATGACACAGCCAACTTCACTGTTCGAGAATCGAGGCGCAACATATATGTACGTATATACAATATATATATATATATATATATATATATATATATATATATATATATATATATATATATATATATATATATATATATATATATATATATAATATAAATACCAAACGGTTTGGCGGACTGCGAATGAGTTTTCGTCCGGGTGAAGAATCCCTTTTATTTAAGCGAAGATTCCGAAAATTTGTCGTTGTGTATATTTGTAAAATATTTGTAATGAAGTCAACGCTGGAAAAAATAAAAAATAAAGAAAATCAAATTACCGCAAGGATTTACGAAAAATTCAACTTAAATGTAGGTAAATTATCAATAAAATCACAGAGGTTGGCCATATTTCAAAATTTTGAAGAACAAGAACCATTTTACAATCCCATTTCTATTCAACTTGTCAAGCTTAATGATAATTGGTCAACGATTGGCCTAGTTCCGTTACAAATGGCCGTATTTTAGAATTATACCCAAACATCATTTTCCAACCCCATTTCCATTCAACTTGTCAAGTTTCATGATGATCGATCAAGAATGGCCCTAGTTCCGTTCCAGTTGGCCATATTCCATAGCTGTATCCAAAAATCATTTTAAAATAACTCGAATTCATTATAAATGCAATAGTCGCCTCTCCCTGTTTTAGTATAGTTCTGTGGGGATTCATTCCGTCCAGGCCGGCTGCCTTGCCATTTTTTAATCCACTACCTAAATACCTCTTCATCTGTTAGAGCGATGGCTCGGATAGGAGGAACTTCGTCAGTTCAATTTATTAGATTTTGGAAGTGGGTTTGTCAAACTGAAAGAATATCATCTCGCTTGCTCTCAGCTCTACATTCGTGTTTTTGATGACACTTGTATAAGAAAATAGCAAGCATATGGTCACTGTCAATATCGGCGCCTCTATATATAATCTAACGTCAGTTATACTGAATGTCAGTTAAGTGGAATATCCCTTCGAGATCATGACGTGATCAATTTGATTTTGCGTCCTTCCATCATTCGATCGCCACATTACCTTTTGGATTGCCTTATGTTGAAAGAATTTTGTTGTGATTAAGTTGATGTGACCGGTGTGAGATACTATGTGGTATAGTTTCTGCGATACAACCGATTTTTGCATTAAAGTTTTAATTGTGCGGGATGTTACTGATGATGTCTTCTAGCTCCAGAAAGAACAAATATGTACATTGACGATCGTTATATTGAACTTTTTTTTGCGTAATCTAACCGTGCATATCCGCTTACTGACAGGGCGAAAGTCGATGCTAATGCGCCTGCTGGTGGATAAGAAAGCCGACTCCAAATTCTTCCCCATTCTGATGACCACTGTAGTAGAGAGTGTATCCATTGGTAGTATTGTGAATCTAATTCCCGGACCTTCCAAGTTCTTATACTGCGTAAGTACGTCCAATGTGTAAGTCATCGCCAGGTTCGAGAGGTTTTGCAGATCTCCAGGTCTGAAGAGGCTTAGCACGTTCCATGTTCCCATTTTATTTTAAGTCCGTGTATATTTTCCGAGGTGATGAATCTGATAATTTAATCCGGGGCCTTTGTATAAGGTTCACAAATTGATGGCTTTTGTGGGAGCGTGTGAGGGTCACGGTCTGGTGGTGGACCTTAAGGTATCCAGTCCTACCTGAGACACGTTTATATTGCGAGCCGCTTGCTAAAAGACGGACATCCGCTGCAACCACCTCTATAACCTGGAGAACAGAACTGGTTTTGAGCGCCAATAACTCGGCGTGACATGGAGTGTCCATGACTATAGACAGAATATCCCCTGCTCGTCTCAACTACATCGCATGATTCAATTAGCATTACTCAGAGAGTACCACGAGGAGGTATGAAATCGAGGACCTTGCCCTCCAAAGTGGAAACTTGGACCTTTTTAAATTGCACATTACTATAAGACGGTATTGCCCTCGCTAAGTGTCAACTATTTATAAATGTTAGTATATTTTATATGTTATATTTATCTGGGCTTAATCTTGGACACTAAGCTCTGTTTGAAACCTAACATCCTGAAAAGAGTAAACAAACAGTAAACGTACACTTGATATTCACTGCCAACGTAAGGCCAATACTTATGTATGACGTATGGGTTGAGTGTGTGGTGGTGAGCTCTTGAAAAAGTAACCTACAGGAATGGGATCGAGAAAGTGGAAAGAACGGCCCTGTATGATTATAAACGGGACGCTGAGACGCCTTGTGCAAATGTCTTCAGACAGGACCCTCGAGGTTAATTAGCATGTTGCTATTGGATACAGAAGTTATAAAATTTTTCACGGATGGCTCCAACCTAGATGATAAAGTAGCAGCTAAAGTCTTAAACGGAAAGTGGATATTTACGTTCGTCACCGTGATTACTGCAGCCCATACCAAGCGGAGGTATTAGTGATTTATGAGGTCTTTAGACATAATATTAATGTGCGCAGTCGAGCGGCAATCAAGTCGCTAGAATCAGTTTCCCTGGTGGCGTTTGGTGCCCCCTCTTCTCTAAATGAGATAAACGAGCATTTCAATGCTCCAACTGCTGCCGGAAAGGGCAAGCTTATGAGGAGGCCTATTGCAGTGCTCAAGATAGTGCCTAAAAAATAGGCAGTAGCCTTAGCGAACGAAAGGTGGATTAAGTACGTAGCAACTCAAGTTTGGTCAAAGCTGGACTTGACACGCTCCAATACACTAATCACCATACGAAAACGACCGCTTGTTTGGGGAACATGCGATGGTAGGTCTGGATGCAAATGACGTTTGCGTACCTATATGGACGAGGAGAAGGAAGATACTTTAATCCACTTCGTAATGCTCATGTCCAACTTTAGTACAGAGAAGGTATAGACAAATGGGTAGGCTCATAATGAGCAGCCTTTCGGATCTCAGAAACTTTTAAGTGCGAGATATCTCACGCTGCATATAAGTAGCTGTGACTAGTTCCACGAAGGGCAAAAGGGAAGTAATATCCTGTGGTATCACAAGGTATTGCCACACTTTTAGGTTAATCACAAACGAATAGCTGACGTATCCCAGCTAGCTCTATGACTCAAACGTGTTTGTAGTGCAAAGTTCAGTTATTTTAAATCATACTCGTATATCTATACAGCAGGAAGGAAAACCCGCATATGCAGTCATCGAGAAACACTAAAAATAATTTTTGTCTTTAAATTAATTTACTTTAAATTAAATCTTTTAATCAAATAAATGAATCTTTTATATATTATGTATAGTACACAAAAAAATCCGTTTGTATGTACACATTTTGTCATTCTTAATTCTACCATTGCATCTTAATTGTTGTTGCTTCTTATTATTTTTTTTTCGTATAACAGCAAGTTAAACAACAGACAAAATCAAATCCAACAAAAAAAAAATTTGTGTCTTTCCTTCAATTTTTATTTATTTTGTCTCATTTTTTCTTCGCTAGTAAGACGCGGAATTTGCTAATTAGAATTTGGCGTGATCCCAGTTTAGTATATACTCGTGTTTTATTTAATTCTTTTTTTTCAAATATTTATGTTATATAGGGACAAAATCGCAACATAAATATAACACAATATAACATGAAAAACATAAAAAACAGAAAATTGTCACAAGTAGACACGCGTAACGTATCATATTGTGTACATCAGTCGGTATCGCAAAATATTGTTTTGACTTAACCCCGATTCGAAACAACTCACGATGGCGCATTAAGTCAATTAATAATATTCATAAAATTTTAGAAAAAACATTTTGACTTATTACCGGTTTTGCATTTATAGGTGACAGCATTTTAGAGTCGATGTGCAATTAAAAATTCATTTATCACAAAATTGGCACTTTGATCTAGATGACGTGCGTACATCTGTTCAACGAAATATTTAAACCGAAATTGTATGTTTGTGCCACTTGAGTTTTTGTATTGTGCCCTAGTACTGTGTGTAACACTTCATTTTTAGGTTGGTTTTTTTTTTGGTACACATGTCAAGATTATAACAATCGTAATATTATTATAAGACGAGCATTTCTTTGATTTTCACAAAAAAGGTATATACTTAGTATATATATATAGGCGTCAAATTTAACAAGAAGAAGGAAAGTCAGCACAAAACAGAAGTCAGTCTCTTTTGTTGTATATGTACGAGTATATAAACGTACGTCTGTATATATGCATAGGTAAAACGAAAATTATAGTTCGTCATATTTTTCTTATATATCCATCATCATTGTGGCCCGTCTTTCTCTTGGGTGCTTGACTCAGCAAAAAACCAAAAAAAAATAACGTAAAAATTCACAAAACACAAAAAGACGAAAGACTATACGACGGATAAGTATAGTTCCAGTATCCCAAAATGATGAGGATGATTATTAAAAAAAATCGTTTGATTTGTGACAGGAAATTCAAATTTTTAATCATATAGTTGTGTGGATGGTTAGGTTGGTGTTCCACTAAAGATGTGTATTGTATACCTCAGCCGAGAATTCAGGGTAATTTTGATTCGCAATAATTTTGTTGTTGCTGTTTATTTATTATATACACACACGAAATGATTAATGATAACAAAATGACTGTATGTACTCGTATATACAGTAGTTGAATTTTATTTGATCGATGGGACTTTAATGAAGTCGCACATATTGAATTTAAAGCTCATCGTATTTTAGATTTATAGTCTATTTTGACAACATACTTATGTATATATACGAAATGATTAATGGTGAAATGTAAGACCCTATCTATATACATGCATATATAGTGTGTATATATAAGGCCTGAATGTGTGAATAATATAACCAGAGTATAGTTAGTAATAATAAAATGAACATTTTTAGTTGCGTGATTTTCAATTTAATTTTTTTTTTTTTTTTTTTTTTTTAAATTTATAAGAATATATAAAATACTTGACATCTGCATTAAAAATGTTAAAATTATAATTTTTACTTACATGCGCTTTAAAACAGCAAAAATTAAAATTATATAAATTATTTAATTTATCATTTTTGAATATCTAACTAAAATAAATAATTTATTTATTTATAAATTATTTTTTGTTATTTGTTTGTAATCTGAACAGCAATATTATATTTGTAGCTTCTTTAACAGAATTTTTTACTTTTTTTTTCTTCAGTTTTTAATTTATGTACACTGTATCGAGTATATAAAGTGCATGAAGCGCGAAATTTAGATGATTATGCGCAGCTATTTATAGGTGTGAACGAAATGACTGCTATACAGATTAAGATTTAATTGTACGAAATTTTGGTTGATAATTGTTATTTATAGTGTTTCCACTCACATAGAGTGGAAAATTCGACTAAAATATTTTCGTTTTAAAATTCCATATTGTATTGAAAGTAATTTTGTAAGTACGATATAAGGGATGTCCCAAAATTAACGAAAGATTTGAATTATATAGATTTTTTTTTTTTTTTTTTTTTTTTTTTTTTTTTTTAAATAACATTATTTAGAGACTGTTCGGCTAGTGGATTTATTGACCTTTGACAGCTGAACAGTATCCCTATTTGCACACGGCTACAGGTCCGTCTTATAATTGGCCATCTGCACACTGCATAGCTCCATGCTAGCCTCTACTAACATGAACGATGGGTCGCCCCATGAGTTCTACATTCCAACAGAGGGTTATAGATGTTTTCAATTTTATCACCGATCGTAATCGGGAGATGAAAAATCGCTTTTGCGAACCCGGTACCTCCCGTGAAAATTCAAGAAAGTCTTTTCTTTCTTGTATAGCAGCAGAAATTATATTTTTATTGTAAACATTTCTTTATTATATAGCAGCAGCGTATATATGTTAATCCAGCAGCAGCAGAATACAGAATCAAATAAAAAAGAAATAATATGCAATCTGGCTTTAATATTACTGTTATATAGGAGATTAAAATATAAATATGGATAACAGAGAGTAAAGAAAATAAATGTAATAGTACAATACATAAAGCCAAATTGCATAGTGTTTCATACAATACATGATACATGACATAAAATAAATTGCATGAGAATCAATTTCGGATCTGACTTGAATATTGTTGCTTCTTGCTTCTTCATTCTCCCCCGCGTTGAACTGGTTCAAGATTGACAGGTAAAACGGCAATTTTTGTGATGGATCTCGTTAATTCGCCTGTTGATGTTTTAATTTTTGCGACTCGTACATGACCATCGGGACCTGGAATAATTTCGATGACACGGCCAACTTTCCACTTCAGTGGTGGTAGATTTTCGTCCTTGATAATGACAATTGTTCCAGATTTTAAATCAGTTTGCGTTTTTGTCCAAAATTTGCGTTGTTGGAGTTGATGGATGTAATCTCTTGACCAAGACGCCCAGAACTGCTTATGAAAACTCGACACCATTTCACATTTCTTTAGTATGGGAATCTTTGTTTCAAACTCTGCAGACTCAGGTATTGACCTCAGCGGGCGACCTATCAAAAAATGAGCGGGAGTTAGAAATTCTATAGTATCAGACAGTAGTGGCACCAATGGTCTTGAGTTAAGCACAGCTTCAACTTATTTGACCAATGTGGAAAACTCTTCGAAGTTAAGTCGCGTATTGTAGGTTAACCGACGCAAATGATGTTTTGCAGCCTTCACTGCTGCTTCATGGAGGCCACCAAAGTGAGGAGCTCCAGGTGGAATAAACACCCAGTCTAATTTATCGCTTACGGTGAATTCTTTAATAGCTTGCGCTAGCTTAGGACTGGTAAGCAATTTGTAGAGCTCATGTATTTGGTTATTTGCGCCAATGAAGTTGCTTCCATTGTCGGCCAGGATTTGTTTAGGTAATCCTCTCGTGGCGATAAAACGTTTCAGGACACCCATAAATGATTCTGTTGATATTGTTGATGCCAGTTCCAAATGAACTGATCGAGTAACCATGCAGACGAAACACGCCAAATACGCCTTTGTAGGAATCTTTCCACGCACGTTGTAGTAAACATAGAATGGCCCACAATAATCAACTGCAGTGAAGCAAAATGGTAGGGCTTGATTGACACGTTCGCTTGGTAAGTCAGCCATAATTTGTTGCAGCATTTGTGGTTTGGCTCTAGCACAAATAACACAACTCTTACAAATGGCCTTGCATATTTTTCTACCATGTACCGGCTAATAGTTTAGCCTGATACTTGCTAATAGACTCTGAGGACCAACGTGTAAATTTAATTTATGAAGGAATGCAATTAGAGCACTTGTAACAAAAAATTTTGGATGTAACAATGCGGGATGTTTTGATGTATATGAAAGTGCAGCGAACTTGATACGTCCTCCTACGCGAAGTATTCCATCATCGTCAATGAACAACGATAATGATTTGAGTGTGGAGTTCGTGATTTGAAAATTTTGTAATTTTAGTCCATTGTATTCGTCAGGAAAACAAATCTTTTGTGTTTGCCGTATAAGTGTTTTCAGACCATCCTTAATTTTGCTGCAGTTTAGAGGTCCAGCTCTTCGAATTGAAGGATTTTTCAGGTTGTGAATAGAACGAAGTACATATGCCGTTGCATTTTGCAAAGTAAGAAATGATGTTCTGCGCGTGAATGAATTTACAAAACCATCTCTTTCATTAACCTCGTTGTCACGAAAACTGACAGTCGTGAATAATGACAATGCAGATGGTTTACTTTCAGGAACATTTTCGGACATTTTGATAATAAATGGTTGATTCCAGTATTCATCATTTTGTGATAAAAATGTTGGGCCTTCCCACCAAAGTTGTGAGTCGATCAGTGCTTTTGGTTGAACCCCTCTGGAAATTAGGTCGGCTGGATTATTTTTGGTGTCTACGTGTACCCATTGTGATTGTTCAGTAGTTGAATGAATTTGTTTAACACGATTAGCCACGAAACTAGACCAACGTGATGCCTCCGAATGAATCCAATGAAGAATTGTGGAATCACTCCAACAATAAATTTGAGAGATGTTGTAGTTGACTATCGATTTATATTTTGCAATCAACTTAGCCAGGAGAGCAGCAGCACACAATTCGAGGCGAGGAATGGTGGGCTTGTTCTTAATGGGAGCCACGCGTGATTTTGAGCACAGCAATCGGATGCAAAAGCCAGCTATTGTCTTGGATCTTACGTACAAAACTGCCCCATAGCCTCTTTCGCTTGCATCAGCGAAACGATGTATTTGAATTACTGCTGGCAACGAATTGTGCTCAAATAGATGACGTGGTATATATAGGTGCTGTAGGTGTTCCAACTCATTGCGATAATTGTGCCAGGCTGTATGATATTGAATTGGAATTCGTCCCAGTTATATTTCAGTTTCCAGAGTTCTTGCATGATGCATTTTCCAACCATGACCACTGGAGAAATAAGCCCTATAGGATCATAAATTTTCGCCAATTCGGACACAATCTTCCTTTTAGTCACTTTGATAGAATCAGTCAATGGTGAGACTTTAATTCGAAAGCAGTCCTTTGTGGAATGCCAGTAGAGACCTAAAGTTTTTATGAATTCCGTTTCCTCAAAAAATAACATATTTTCTCGATCAGCTGACAAAATACCGTCTAACACACTTTCTTCGGTTGAGCACCATTTTCTTAAAGGCATTCCAGCATTTTGTAGAATTGTAGAAACGGAAAGTCTTAGATTTACAGCGTCAGTTATGGAATCAGCTCCAGTTAACAAGTCGTCGACGTACATGTCCTGACGTCTGGCGTCGCTGGCAACTGGATTTTGAACTTCGTTTTCTTTAGCTAATTGCAGCAAACATCTAGTCGCCAAAAATGGAGCGGACGTAGTTCCATATGTAACGGTTTGCAACTTATAGGTCTGAACCGGGTCTTGCATGTTGAATCTCCAAAATATGTATTGATATTTGTGATCATGTGGATGAATCAAAACTTGCCGATACATTTTCGATATATCAGCACTAATCGCAACCTTATGAGTTCTGAAGTGCAGAAGGATATCTGATAATTCGTTTTGCACCACTGGCCCATTTTGCAATAATGAATTCAGCGATTCGCCATTTGTTGTTTTGGCCGAACCATCGAAGACGATACGTAACACGGTGGAAGAAGAATCCGGCTTGAAAACGCAATGATGCGGCAAATAGAAGTGGTCACGAGATGGATTAACTTCCACCGACATATGTCCTAATTCGACATATTCTGACATGAATTGATTATACGCGCTTCGCAGTTTTATATCCTTCTCCAATCGATTCTCCAGATGAATGAATCTCCTTAATGCCATCTCTGAGGATTCTCCCAGAATCCGTTTCGGATGAGAGAATGGTAAGCGTACCACAAAACGACCATGTTCGTTTCTCTCATGAGTTGATATGAAATATTGTTCGCAGTAATTGTCAGAACTATCCGAGTGACTTTCCATTTCATCAACTTCCCAAAACCGCTGCAGCAATTTATTTAAGCATTCAGGCGAGTTGAGCTCGGCGAGATGACATAAACTTTCACTTCTAGTGGGCATATTTATGCCACCGGATACGACCCATCCAAGCTGAGTTTTTTGTAACAGTGGTAGACCAGGACCTAGCTTAAATTGGCCCACCGATTGTAGTTCGAAGAATGATTCAGCACCAATCAGCATGTCTATTTGATGGCATGAATAAAATCTTGGATCAGCTAATTGAATATTCTTTGGAATGTTCCATTGCGAAATATCAACGTTGACAGCCGGTTGATTATTACTTATTTTGCTGAGTATTTGCGCTTCAAGCTTCGTAGAATATCCATTGATTTAACACCCTTATTCTGATAGTCGCGACGCTTCAATCGACACGACTACTGTCACGTCACTTCAAATATAAATTGATATTCTCTTAGTCGCCCGCAGTGACGTGACACCACAAATAGAATTATCTGGCAGCACCAATAATTTCCTGATTTTTGACGGAATATTGACGTTTGAAATACACATGAATTGTCAGTTTTGCATTTGTCATGATATTTATGTGGTGTGTTAATGGTTATTAAAAACTATTGAGAAATAATAAGTAATTGTAATCTCTGTAATTTCGTGAAAGTTTTAAGAATTAAATACGTATAAAAATCTTGTAGGTTAGCTAAATATTTCAATATTTTTCCATCAACGCACAAATTAGTAGATAAAAAATAAAAATATAAAAACATTTTAAATTAATTATATTTTGATTCACTAAATATAAAATACATCAAAAAAAATAAAATTAAATGTTTTGCTATCTTCCGATTTTCTGTATTTTTGCTCCTGTCGCTTAAAAATTTTACGCGTCCAGAAATGTCATTTCAGGTGACACGAAACTTTTATAACGACTACTAGAATACAATGTTTGTCACTTGAAATGACGATTGTCACTTCAATTGCCTTAGGGAATACCAACATTTGACTGTCGGTACAAGTGACAAGTGACACGACTAACGGAATAGGGGTGTTAGATGTAATTGTTAGCAATGCAGACCCAGCTGAAGATAGCGATGAGCCTCCAATACCTTGAATTGATATGCCTGTCATTGTTGGATGGATGCCAAGCTTAGAGACCAACGATTTGGTGACAAAATTTAATTGGGATCCAGAACCTAGCATGACTCGGGCAGTTACAACGGCTCCACTATAACTGGAAACTAAAACCTCAGCAGTAGCAAGTATGACATAATTTGCCGTAATGGTAGCCAATGCACCGGGTTGCGCATGAAGAACAGCTGATGAAGACGTTTGCGGTGTCGTAGAATTCGTGAGTATTGTGGATATATTCGTTGTAAGTGGATTGTGAGGTGATGATGAGGACTTGTCTGAAGGTATGATATGCAGTAACGAGTGATGTTTCAATTTACAATGTCGACAAACATCTTGATTCGGGCAGTTGCTAATGTCATGATTTATCCTCAAACAATTCTCGCATAAATGAATTGCCTTTACAGTTTTAATACGATCGTAGACCGACATTGCCAAAAATTGATTGCAGCGCATAATAGTATGTCCATCTCGATTACAATGCACGCAAGAAAATCGATTATTTACATGGAAAGTAGCATTTGAATATGATCTTGGTTGTGATTTAAATGAACTCGATGATCTTGATTCGACACCTAGCGCAGAATTTTGCAGTGCACGTTGATTGATACCCTGGTGTCCTCTTGACATTGAAGCATCATCCCGAAATTGACCTTCTATTGAATGACTTCTCATTTTGATGAAATTGGAAATGTCTTCTAAAGTAGGAAGAGCATTAATGGGCGCTTGTTCCCTCCATTTCGCCTTTGTATTGCTATCAAATTTTGAGGTTAACAAATAAATAATCATATCATCCCAGTAGTCAGTTGGTTTGTAAAAAAGAAATATAATAGTGTTAAATCACAAGATCTAGGGGGCCAATTATAATCACCGAAATGAGAGAGTACACAACTAGGAATTGTCTCATGCTGTATTTGAACTGTTTCCGGGCTGCATGGCATGTGGTACCATCTTGTTGAAACCCCATGTCGTTTATGTCAACATCATCCAACTGAGGCAGAAAGAAGTGTATTATTATCGAGCACCAGTAACAGTTACTGCTTGACCAGCCTCATTTTCAAAAAAGTATGGTCCAATGATGCCTCCAACCCAAAATTCGAACCAAACAGTGACACGCTGTGGATGCATTTGTTTTTCGACCTCAGTGTGGTTAGCGTCTCCAACTGAGCCAGTCTCTTTGAATTTTTCAATTAATCTCTTAACAGTTGACGAAGTTAAAACACTATTCCGACCATATTTTGTATATGAAATTTTCGAACTGCGGCTGCCAAACTTTCATTATTTTTAAGATATTTTTCAATAATGACATTACGTTGTTCTATCGTGTAACGCCACATTTTTACTAACCATAACTGCATAATACAAATCTTGCGTCAATTTTGGGACACTCTTTACATGGCTCTTTCTACATAGGTAATCCTATTTAACAGTCAGAGTAGAGCAGTTTTTGAGTTTTCTATAATTATGAATTGAACAGCAACTGTTTTGTGGTTTATTCTGTCAAATTCATTACTATGAATATGAGAGCTTTTATTTGGTATTGACGGGTGGTAAATAGTAATGTGTTTGCTGTCAAAATTTTGACTGTGCCAACTTTATTCTTTTTATAAACATTTTAAATAAACAATTATTACAATTTAGTCACCTGGACTAATGAGCAATTTTATTCTAACTTAATTTACTATGTTGTATTAATCTATGGCTTCTTCTCACTGGTGTTCCATATAGTGTCTGAGAAATTTAAGTAAACCACATCTTATTGAGCATTACGCTGTTTACTCTATTTACAGCTCAAAAGGTTTAGTTCGTTTGAGCCTGCGTACAATATCTGTGTTGTTTAACAGCTTAGTTAGCTCAGTGTTAACAAGTTGTTCGGGCCTTTGCCTATGCCTCAGTGCATGTTTTTGTATTTCCTTGGAAATAGTGTCCACTTTAAGGTCCCTATGGAGGTGTCTGTTTCTAACATATCATGATGCATCAACGTAATATTTTGTTTTGAAATCTTTGAATGATTTCTATATTTAAGCCCTACTTCTTCGCTTTTCTTTTTGACGTGTGATTTCCATCGTAGTTTTGCTTCTAGTGTCATGCCAAGATGCTTAGGCGTGTTGGCATACGGTAGTATTTCTTGATTAATTGTAATTAATTGAGTCGTTTGTTTGTAAAATTGATGTGAACTGATTTAGTTTCGTTAAGTTTAATTCGCCATCTTTTGGCTCAGCTATGTATTTGAGTAATAGTTAACTGTAAATTCTGAGTTGATTCTTCGTTGCTATCTCCAACAGCCAAGATTGCCGTGTCAACAGCAAACATTTGCCACAATGTTATTTTCTAATACAGGGAGATCGTTAGTGTACAATATGTAGGTATAGGACCGGACCTAATACACTGCCCTGCGGTACTCCTGCCTTGATTTCTTTCAATTCGGAATAGGAATTGTACAAGTTTACTCTAAAGAATCTATCTTACAAGTATTATTCTAATATTGTAGTGAATTGAATTTGTAGTACAATTCTTAACTTATAGATAATCCTTCGTGCCAATATCAAAAGCCTGTGCAACGTCTTAGAATATCGTTGAGCAGAGTTGTAATGAGAGATCTAATGTTGAGTGTTGGTTGCGAAACCCGAACTGATGATTTGGAATCAGGTTTTTCCTCTCAATTATCGTATTATAGCCTTTTTACTAGTAACTTCTCAAAAAGTTTAGACATAACTGGTAACAAGTAACAACGATATTGGCCTGTAAGATCCAGTTTTGTGTGGTGGTTTTCCAGGTTTAGGAATCATAATTATATCTGCAATTTTGCACAGGCTGGGTACATATGTATTTCAATCGAAAGGCGGCATTTATAATATTGGACGTGAGCTTTAATAAAGCTTTCCTTGGTAGTTTTTCGGATTCATATTTGTTTTTATCTCATACATTCTTCAGACATCATTCAGACTTCTTTTGGTGTTGTTCATAAAATTTCTTCACTTTCCTGTACAACCTCTCCAGTTATTATTTCGGCTTTCAATCATTGGACATCATGTGGTTCAAATACTTTTTTCAGGTGTTCAGCAAAACTTCGTACTTTATCTTCGTTATTTCTGGCTCATTTTTAATTTCTTCTTCTCATTTCTTCTGTTCTGCATTATTGGCGTTTTAATTATTTTGGTTGCTCTCCAGAGAGAATATTAAGTACTAGTATCATTAGAAAATTTTCTAATTGACTAATGAAATAAAAAAAAATGTAAATCCTAACAAAGCGACAGGATATGACCTGATAACAGGAAAAATCGTAAAACAGCTATCGAAGAAGGGCATTAAAAAATTAACAACTCTATTTAATGCAGCTTTCAGGATGAAATATGTACCAAATGTATGGAAGTTCGCGGAGGTGATTATGATACCTAAGCCTGGAAAACCACCAAACGAAATAACATCCCATAGACCGATTTCGTTACTGCCTATTATGTCAAAACTATTTGAAAGACTTCTCTTAAAAAGATTGAAACCAATAATTGAAAGGTAGGAATTAATCCCCACACATCAATTTGGATTTCGAGATAGACACTCTACAATTGATCAAATTCATAGAATAACAGATATCATAGAAAGATCACTCGAAGAAAAGAAAATCTGCTCAGCAGTCTTCCTTGACGTGGCCCAGGCGTTTGACAAAGTTTGGCACGAAGGTCTTCTGCACAAACTCCAGAACATTCTACCTTCACAATTCTGCCAAATATTAAAATTCTACATTACAGAGCGACACTTTCGTGTTAAACAGGAACAATCATACTCAGAAATTAAAAAGATCAAAGCTGGAGTGCCACAAGGAAGTGTCTTAGGACCCATTCTATCTTTATTATTCACAAGCGATATTCCATTATCTCAGAATACCACAATTGGCACATTTGCAGACGACACTGCTATTTTGGTAGTAGATGATACCATAGAAGGAGCTACCAATAAGCTTCAAAGTGCGATGAACAAAATTTATCGATGGACGAAGCAATGGCGTGTCAGGTTAAATGAAACAAAATCCATACGTGTTGACTACACCAACAAAAAAATAGATCATTTGCCTGTGGTATTAAATAATGTCCCATTACCGCTAACTCAGCAAAATATCTAGAGATGAATCTAGATACCAAACTTAAATGGAAGGTCCATGTCAAGAAAAAAAGTGAAGAACTCAGACTCAAATATAGAAAGATGTATTGGCTGATGGGAAGGAACTCCAATCTATCAATAAACAATAAATTGATGCTATATAAGCAGATATTAAAGCCCATTTGGATGTATGGAATTCAGCTGTGGGGTTGTACTAAACCAAGCAACATGGATATCGTTCAAAGATTCCAAAACAGAGTGCTAAGGGATATTGTAAATGCCCCCTGGTACATACGTAATAGTGACCTCCACAGAGACCTTAGAGTAGAAACTGTCACCAGAGAAGCAAACAATGCCGCACGGAAGCATGAAGTGAGGCTCCAGAATCACCTGAACGTTGAGGCCAACCAACTACTCGACCACAGGGAAGCAGTGAGAAGACTGAAAAGAGTAAAACCTTTTGAGTTAGCACTATAGTCAGCGTAAGGCAGTAACACCAGATAGAACATAAGGAAAACCAATGGGGATACCTTAATTAAACACAATTTAGCAATTAAGGTTAAAAAAGAAATGTTGTTAGTCTATAGACTAGGTACATTGTAAAATTGTATGTGAATAAATAAGATTGTCAAAATAAAAAAATTAAAATAAAAATTAGATAATTTTCTAAGGTATAGTTACTGATAGATTCGTCTTTCAGATCATCGATTTCCCTTTTAAGTAGCTGAGTCTGATTGTTTAACTTAGTTTTATCTTGAGGGGCTCAGTTTGTTGCCATATTCTCCTTGCCCTTCAGACTTTCATCTATATGTATGTAATTTACAGATATATTCTTCACTATAAAGAAATAAATTAGATCTGGTATCTTATTTGGATCAGTTGGCTAGTAGGTCGGTTTACCATTTGATAAGGCTTCGCAACCGTATTATCTGATAGCATTGAGGAGTGTTTTACCTTTAGTTGTTGTTATTCTAGAACCCCAGTGGATATTTTTTGCATTAAAATCTCCTCCAATTACAAATCTAAAGATAATCTTTTTCTTTTAGAGAGTATTTCGGTGGGCAGTAAATTCCAATAACACTAATAGAGTTATTTTTGGTTTTGATATTAATAGCTGTTGCTTGTATTTGTTCTGTTTATTATAACAGCACTACCTCCTTTAGCAGTATTTCCGGGGTGAATAGTGTGATATGTTTTATAATTTCTAAATTTGATAATTGATTGTCTAGTAAAGTGAGTTTCATCGATTTTCTCTGCGTCCAGAACCGTTTGCAATTCCTGTTGATGTTGCTGGAGTCCATTGGCATTCCAGCATAAAATTCTTAAGTCGTTAGACATGGTTTTGTTTACGGATGGCTCCCTTAGTACTGTATTCTAGTTTCTGTAATCGCTGATCAAAAGTATTAAGTTTGCTTAATATCAGCTTAAGCGTTTGATTTATGTCGTCTGTTTGAGGAATTTTTTGTCTGTTTTCATTACTCATCATTACTTGAGCGTCAGTTTTTTTGCCCACTTCTACTTGAGAGGTTATCAACGCTTTACGCCTTAACTCTCTTTTAATTGATTTAGGCCTGTTTATTCGAACAGTTCTTCTTCATTACATTTGTATTTTTAGCATTTATGTTGTTATTTCTGATATTTTGCAATTCAATAGAAACACTGCATCCTCTGTAGTTAGCTGGATGGTTTTCTCCACAATGTATGCATCTATAGGCTGAACATCTGTGGGTTTGACATAATCTCTAGTATGATGTTTACCTGGACATTTGACACATCTGGTTTCTTTGTTACAGTATTTTTGAGTATGTCCATATGCCTGACATTTTTTACATTGTGGTATATAAGCTTAGATCTGCTTATAGGAGCTGAATATTGACTTCCCACTCCAAGATGTACTTGATTTGATGTATTGTTTCCATATCATCATTTGCGCTGAATGTCACCATATATATGTTCAGTGGCTTCTTACTTCTCCGTTTTAGCTTAATTGATGCTTTAGTTGCATTAAAACCTTTTCCTTTCGGGTCCTCAATTATTTTTTCTGGTTTACATGTAGAGTGCAGATTTTTAGCCATTACTCTAATTGGTCTGATTTGTTTGTTTTCAAACGTATGCCCAGAATGTCCCCCTTTGCTTAACATTTTTGTCAATTCTCTGCAGGTTTCATCATCTTCTAAGTTTATTTTGATGTTGTTTCCACTCATCAATTTTGTACTAAAATTACCTGTTTTAGTTATTGTTATAATTTTTTCATACAGTAGATCATAGCTTTTAACTCCATCTATAACTATTGGGGGTGGTGGAGGTAATTTTTTTGGATTGTTTTAAATTATTTTAGGATTTGTCTCTTTTAGTTGAGGACGGTGTATCATTCCTTCCCTGACTTTTGACAGTAATCCGCTCATCTTTCGTGAACTAATTCTTCTTCATCCGTATGGTATTCTTGTTCCATTTGTTTTTGGGTAGGAGGAGAATCAACGTTTTCCATTGCTTTAAGCTCTTTGACTTCGTTTTCAAGAATCCTTATGTGTTCCTGCATCCAAGCAATATGCTTATTTAAATTGTTAGATTTAACCATCATTGGCTTTACGCTATTCCTGATACAGCATTTCTTCTTTTTTAGAACAATTATTGTTCTCTCAAAAAGCATTTCTCGGTAATTTCACATTTTGTGTTGGTATTATTTTGTTAATCTTCGTGGTGAACGTGCTACAGGCTCTCGTAGGAGATCTCGGTAGAACCTGACTCTTTTTGAAAGAATTGATATTATCCATTTCTGCTTCACTCATTCGAGTATTACGATTCCTCAACGTATCTTGGGATTTTTTCTGATTATAGTAATGCAATAGCTGGTCCCCCCAAAATCCTTGGGACTGGCCTTTAACGAGGATGGATTTTCCTGAAAATTAGGTCTGCCACCTGGTGAATTTGTTTACATTCGTTGTGTCCATTGCACTCGCATTTAGTATTTAGCCAATGTTTAAAATCGTTGCCCGGGTGTTACCACGTGGAGGTATACTAAACACAATTGGTGATTTCCACATAGTTACAACGTTGGAATATAATTAATGGTTTATATGCAGTCAACGACTACTCTGTTCAGAGATGCGATTCTGTATTCTTTATCAGTAATTGATTTCATAAGGGACTGAATAGTGTCATATTCAGTTATTCTCATTATATTGATTGGAGGCGGAGCCTTATCCTTGCATGTGGGTATCTCGGCCTCTTGTTGAATTTCAATCATATCATTTGATTTTGGGGATTGGCTGGTCCCAGCAGTTTCTTGGGAAGATTCATCTTTTCTTTTTTTAGAAGGTCGCTCCATTCTGTTTCGCTTCGTAATTCATCTTCATTAGTGACGAATTCTGATCCAGCTTGGTCCTGTATTTCTTTGGCTTGAAGTGCTTGTTTCAGCTTTTCATTTTCATTCTTAAGTATGTTAATCTTTATACTAAGTTGAGGTGTGATCTTTTCTATTTTACTTAATTGTATACGAAGTCCTTCGTTTTCCATTTCATAGGTACTAACTGAGGATGTTGGTGATCTCATTATCATTTATTGACATTGAGATCGACGACTGGAGTCCGCGACCACACTCCACCATGTCGCCGGTACTAGGGTTCCGGAACTCTGCACCGTAGATGTTTCTCCTTCTTTATCACCCATGCTGGTTTTTTGTCGGGTAGCCTTCCTCTGGCATTTTAAACCTACTCCCAGGTATTAATAACAGCCGCTCCTAACTTGGAGAGTTACACGCTGACCCAGAAGCCGCCCAATGTGAGTCCGTTGCGCTTGGATTTCTTGTTCACTAGTTTTGGTCTGCGGGTGGTATTTTATTTTCCACCGATACCCGCGGATGAATCGGTTAGAGCATTTCGCTATCCGTCACCCGGGAACGCGCCCGATAGGAGACTAGCAACTCCACGGGACATTACTGGTAATGACATTATTATTGAGCCGTGTAATTTTTGGTTTTAATTTATAATCGGTCTTTTGTTAAAGTATTTTTTAGCATTTTACTGCCGAATTTAACATTCGCATAACCACCGGTCATCAATTTGGTCTGAGAACTGTAAAAGTTACTTATGAATAATTTGTTTAAAAATTGTATTTATTTATTTTTTGATTAATATCTTATTTATAAAATTACAAAACTGAAAATAATTAAATAATTCATACAAGGGTGGGAAAATTAAATTAAAACAAAAACAAAACAAAAAATAGTTTTAATTATTTATATATGTATGTATGTAAGACGAATATTGTTATTAATTTATCCTTCTAAAATTGGTTTTATGTTTAAATATCACTAACCTTTCCTCTATATATGGATATTATAAAAATTATGTATGCACATAAAACATCTGGTCACCTGTATCGTGTACATAAATAAATGTTATTTTATACGCTTTTAATAAAAATGTAATTACACTTTATTGCAGCAAAAAATAAATAAAATAATTGATGAAATAAATTAATTTCGCACATAAATGTAATAAATTAATAAAGTTTAAGTATAAGCATTTTCTTTACATTTTTTTTGTAAAATAATGATCTGTTATATTTTATTATACATTATAGACATTTTGATTGATCTGTTTTCATGCGTTAAAATACAAAGACGAGAAAAGTGCAACAGACCAATTCTTCTATGTTTATACATACTACGAGTACGTACAAGCATATATGCTGTTAAAGTTCTCCCTTAATTTGTTTGCGTTTCGTTTGTTTATCTTTTTTTAGCATGTCTTCAAAGTACTTATATTCTTCATTATTAGTCAACTAATTATAAATTTATGAAACATTGTTGCACAAAAAATTATATATAAAATAAATAAACAAATTATATTTATTTTTAAAAACCCAATTTTGCGGTAAAATACAAACGCAACAATTACAAAATATGCGCGAATATCTTACATGTGCACCTCTATATATGTATGTAAATATAGATTCTGCAGTGGTGATAAGAATTTATGTAAAAGGGTGACAACAAATTTGCCCACATCACATTATATATGTATACAAATAATATAGAATTATGCGGATTGAATTTTGTGTTATGTTGCGCCTCCTTGCCCACCCGTTCAATGGAAATTCTTCTCGTTTTTTTTATAAAATAATAAGAACAATTATAATTTTCGTTTAAATTCAAGAATGTAGAATTTTTCTTTTAAATTTTCATACAATGTGAAATCAAAAGACCATATAAATATAATATGTTTTAAACATGCAACATGAAGAGCAAGTAATTAAAAAAATTATAATTTTAAACAACAATAAAATTATTTAAGAAATACACTTTTTTTTTATGTCAATTGTTTTTGAATACAAAACGCATATAGAAATTTCATTGACCACCATATACACTGTATACATATATAGCAGACCACCCGCCATAATATATTAACCCCGTTAATGAAGCTTATAATTTCACGAGCTATATTATAAACAATTAACCCTTTTACATATAGTTTTATACTTACAATTATGTATATGTTCATACACAAATAAATTAACATTAAAATAGTTATTACACCTAACAAAATAAAAAACATTTTTATTTGCATTTAAAATAATTATTAGTTAAGATAAAATAGTGTAATGCCCTTTAATTAAAATGTTATAAAATTTAATTAATTTATCATTTTTTAATTTTTATTACAGTTTTTGTAGATTCAAGTATTAAACATATAGAAATTAAATTCATGCGGTCTCCGCCAAACACACCGTGTCACGTTTTATTCGATTGGCGCATATGTTTAGCGGGTTACATTATAATGCAGCGTTTGTATTTATCTAAATTACACTTTGATGACCGTAATCAATCTTTAAATGCAGTGCTTGTTTTACTGTCACAAGGTTTGGAAATAAAATCAAGGTGTGTGCTTACGAAATCCGAGATGAGCGCAATAACCTAGCAAAACTAAAATGTTCAGATTTGAAGCAGATACTGATTAAAAACATCTCGGCTAGAGATAAATGGGAAGGTTAAGTTAGGATAACCATCCTAATGGACTAGCATCGACACATTTAACTCAATTAAATGAATTATTTGCATCATATTTATCAGAAATAGATGTAAGCAATGGTGATCCAAATAAAATATTGTTAGATATTATTGACATATATAAGCCACTATTGGTGAAAAATATTCGAGTTATTTATATTGTTACGTTTTTGCGAAAAACCAAAGTAGCACCATTAAAACAGGTCACTTTACCAAGGCTTGAACTTTGTGCGGCGGTATTATTAGCGAAACTGTTAAAAAACGTGATAGCTGTCATATCTGGCGAGACTAAAGTGTATGCTTGGTCAGATTCCCAAATAGTCTTGGCATGGTTATCAGACTACCCATCAAGATGGAAGACATTTGTGGTCAACAGAGCTAGTGAGATCCATGAAAGTGTACCGTCGGCTTACTGGAATTACGTACCCACAGAAGAAAACCCTGCTGATCCCGCTTCGAGAGGAGTACAACCAGCAGATCTAATAAAATCTAGATTGTGGTGGGAAGGGCCGATCTGGCTGCCCAACCGAGTGACAAATGGCCAATCACAACCAAACCAGATGTCGATTTAAATGAAGAACAGCGAAAATCATTTCCATTGGCTACATTGCATACAACAGTTGAAACGGGGTTGATTGAGCAGAGTCTTACTGAGACGTCTTCGTTCCCGAAGTTGCGACGAGTTCTTGCATACATATTCCGGTTCGTCTACAATGCTAAGCGAAATCACACTTTAAGACGATCGGGGGTCCTTTCTGTTCAAGAATTGAAGGAGGCGACAAATGCTTGTGTCAAATGCGTCCAAGTGCAGCTATTTAAATCCGAACTCAATCATCAACGCAAATACGGCTGTGTCCAAAGAGGAAGTCAATTGGAATCTTTGAGTCCATTTATAGATCCAGATGGCATACTGTTGGTTGAGTTGGTGGTCGACTGGAGAAGGCGAATGTAGCATACAATCAAATGCATCCGATCATTTTACCCAAGGGGCATAAGTTGAGTAATCTGATTATTTCTCATGTTCACAATCGAAATTTCCATCCTGGCCCGTCTTTGACGTCACACATACTCAAACAGCAATATTGGATAATTAATAGTAGAAACCAGGTGCGACATATATTACGAAGTTGTGTAATATGTACTCGAATGCGAGCAAAAACGAGCCAACAAATCATGGCAAACCTACCAGCAGAGAGAGTCAACCCATTCAGACCCTTTAGCAAATGCGGCGTGGACTTCACGGGATCACTGGATTGTGAATAAAACAAACGATGTAAATTCTAGATCACACTAAATTTATTTATTCCGATTATTTACACTAAACACTAATTTAATTATTTCACTTATTTAACTTAATTATTTAACCACAATAATTATTTTACTACACTATATTACACTTTAATAACACTTTATTTTACTTTATAAACACTTCACTACTACTATTACCACACTCACGGTTAAAACACAACTTACTTACTCCCAAATGTTTGTCGCGTATTTCTACCAAATATTCTAACCATTCTAGAAATCTTTACAATATTCGATTAGTATAGATAAGTCTAGACACATCTATCTGTTTTCTCTACTTTATAACAGTTTTACATTAACGATAGTGTTGCTACTCAAACAGAGAGGTCGCCACGATCGTAACATTACCCCTACCTACTCCTGATTCGTCCCGAACCGGATCCAACTCACTTCCCCTGTAGATTGCTAATCGCTCTATATGCACCAACTTCAACTTTCCTCGCTGGCCCTTCTTAATCCTGTAGACCACGTCATTTATTTTGGTGATGATGGTGTACGGCCCTTCCCCTGAAGGTTCCAGCTTTGCTAACCGTTGTGGGTTATAAAGCCATACTAAATGTCCTTCTTCGAAACCTTTATTATTTGCACGTATGTCATATCGAGCCTTCATCCGGTCACTTGATACTCTCATCTTCTCTCGTACAAAGTGGTGTATCTCGTCGAGTTCTCCTCTCATCTGGTCAACATAATTCTGCCTATCTAAAGCTGATGACGGAACAGCTCCAAACTTTAGATCTCCGGGTAATCGCAGCTTATTTCCAAATAGGAATCTCGCTGGTGTCATTCCCATTGAGTCATGTACTGCTGATCGAGACGCCATCAGGAACATCGGAATATGTCTATCCCAGTTGCGTTGATTATTATCCACCACCTTTGCTAAATATTTCTCCAACGTCCCGTTGAATCTTTCCACCATACCATCCGACTGTGGATGCAAAGGCGTTGTTCTTGTTTTATTTATACCGAGCAGCTGACAGACTTACTGAAATACAACTGACTCAAAATTTCTTCCTTGGTCTGTGTGAATCTCCATTGGTACTCCAAAACGACTTATCCAATTATTACCCACGGCGTCAGCTATCGTGGTTGCCTCCTGATTGGGTATGGGATACATCTCTGGCCATTTGCTAAAATAGTCCATTATTACTAGCACATATTTGTTACCCACATCCGTAGTCCGGAATGGTCCTGCCACATCCATTGCGATTCTTTCAAATGGCGCTCCAATGTTATATTGCTGAATTGTTCCCCGACTTTTCCGTGCGGGACCTTTTACCGCCGCACATTGATCACATTTTTGACACCACTCCACGACCAGTAAAAACGTTGACGTATTTTAGCAAGTGTTTTATTAATTCCCAGATCACCCCCACTTGCCCCTCCGTGATACTCCTTCAATATCTCGGCAATCCTACACTTAGGCACCACTTTTACCGATTGTTTCACATTACCGTCCGAGCTTTCCCATATTCGTTTAAAACATCCGTTCTCAATTTGGAGGCTATCCCATTGTGCCCAGTAAGCCTTTACTGTGGGACTCTTATCCGTAATTTCACACCAAGTTGGACGATTTCCTGTCTCCTTAAATTGTATGATTATTACCAAACCTGGATCTGCTAACTGCTCGTCCCTAACCGTTTTATCCGTCCATTCCTTATCGGGTAGTATTTGCATAAGCCTGATGTCGATAACGTCTTCCTTTGCTTCTATACGCCCGCAGTGCTTACATTCCACTACATGGTCGTCTTGACAATGCATCGGCATTTCCATGTGTACTCCTTTTCCGATGTTCGATCTGGTAATGATAGCTCTGTAGTCGCTTAATCCAACGCGCTACCTGTCCTTCTGGATTCTTGAACTTCTCCATGGTCCGTTCGTCTATGAAATTCTTGGCCATAGATGTTTCACACATTCCACTATAGCCAACAATTCCTTACGAGTTACACAATAGTTACGTTCTGGTTAGATAACACCTACGAGTAATAAGCTATTACTCTTTCTTGTCCTTCAATTTCTTGTGACAACACCCCTCCGATGCCCTCATTACTTGCATCGGTATCAAGAATAAACTTAACACCAGGTAAAGGGTATGCCAACAATGGTGCCGTACATAATCGCTTTCTCAATTCATTGAATGACTCGTCTTGTTCATCATTCCATTCAAATGCTCTGTTCTCCCGGGTCAAATCATTTAAGCGTTTTGCCACATTGCCAAATCCTGGCACAAATCGCCTATAATAAGTGCACAATCCGAGGAAGCTCCGTAATTCCCGTAAATTTTTAGGTCTTGGCCAGTCCTTTACCGCTGATATCTTGTCCTCATTGGTGTGGATTCCATTGGTCGTTACCTTGTGCCCCAAAAATTTTACCTCCGTTCTAAATAATGAGCACTTCTTCGGATTTAACTTTAAACCGGCTGTTTGTAATCGCTTCCACACCTCTGATAAATTTCTTAAGTGTTCTTCGAAATCCTTTCCCATAACTATGATGTCGTCCAAATACACGAGGCAAGTCTTCCAGTGCAGCCCCTTTAACACGAGCTCCATTAGTCGTTTAAAAGTTGCCGCGCCATTACATAATCCAAATGGCATCATGTTAAACTGCCATAGCCCATTACCCACACTGAACACCGTCATTACCATTACGAACACCGTTTTCACGATCTTCTTCTGGGACTTCCACCTAACAATAGCTGCTTTGCAGGTCCAACGTTGAAAACATTCTAGCACCTGACAGTGTGTTTAACGTGTCATCGATCCTTGGTAATGGGTAGCTATCCTTTTTCGTTACTGAATTTAGCTTTCGGTCTATCAACACAAAAGCGCATTTTCCCGTCCTTCCTTTCTACTAACACTACAGGTGAACTCCATGGACTGTTTGATGATTCAATCACTCCCGCTGCCTGCATGTCCGTTACCATTCGATCCACCTCTTCTCGTTTTGCTAAAGGTAACCTTCTCGATGCTTGGCGTATAGGTGTCTCCGTTCCGGTATCAATTCGATGTTTCACCATGTTAACCCTTCCATTATTATCCGATGTACTGCAAAATATCGACTAATACTGTTCGAACAGTTGTCGTGCTGAATTTTTCTGGTTCATGGTAACATCCACAGTCCATTTCTGCATGAGGTGTTCTACTATTTGTTTCTGTCCTTGCGTATCGGTGTTTCTAATCGGATTTTTCTGCTCGCATTTCATTATCGTTGACACCTCTTCACATTTACCGATAACAGTTCCTTTCTTAATTGTTTTTGTCTTTTCCGAGAGATTTAGGGTCCTAATCGGTACCCTACATTCGTTATCTGATTTTACTAACGCCCTATCATAATTCCTTTGGTTTCACTTTCTTCTTCACTGGCTTCTACAACCCACAACGTGGGTAACCCAGAACCTCACTCCAATCTCCCCCACACAATTGTTTCCGAATTCGGTGGCAGCTTTTCCCGATGTTCTATTATTACCCGCCTAGTAGTTGTTTCCACATCATCCACTCGAAATTATCACAGTCCAATACTCCTCTTCCAACATCCACCACGAAGCCATTCGCCCTCATGAAGTCCATCCCTAAGATGACTTCATCCACTATTTTTGCGACCAGCACTTCGTGTTGGAATTGAGCAGTGCCTATCTTAATTCTCACAAGCTTCCTGCCCTTTATGTCTGCACTCTCTCCTGTGGCTGTACGTAATTTCAACTCATTGGCTGGTAGTACTCGTCCCTTTACTAGATCCTCACAGACAAACGTGCGCATCGCTCCTGTATCCAGGGTAATAACACAGCGACGTCTCAAATTGAAATTTGAAAACCGCAAACGATGTTGTGCCATCAAATATCGGTGGCTTAAATTTCATTGCTTGAATTGGTCATTGGTTCATTGCTCCAACCCTTGGATGTCCTTTTGTAATTTTTGTTCAATTTGCTCTATTTCTTCATGTAAATTGATATACATTTCATTGAATTTCTCGTCCATTTTGTTATTGATCTCGCCCACCGACTGCTTAATTTCTTTCATTACCTGATTTAATTCATTACTGGAATTTTCAACTGACTTCTTCATTTCCAAACTGGACTGTTCCATTCTCAAATTGGACTGCTTTATTTCCATCATAACGGTCATTAACTGCGCCATATCGAAATTTCCAGAAGGTACCGATGCAACCTCCACTACCGCCTCTTTACATTCTCCATTCTCTTCCCTTCTGCGTGGTCGGAAAATGTCGATTGATCAAAATTATAATTAGCCGGATCATTACCCTCCATCTCCAATGCTTAAGTAATCGTTCCCTCAATTCATTTTTCTGACCGATCGTTGACAAACCACGACGCTCCAACTCTTCCTTTAAATCGGAAATCTTCATTTGGTTTAGAATCATCTTTTAATTCACAATCCCACCGCTGTCACCAATTGTTAGGTTTTTAGTTAGGCTGGCAGTCGTTCTTTGTATCCTCTAAGGCCCCTGCTAAAATCTAAACACTTATTAAGTGCCGTGAAGCTGAAGCTTTACAAAGCGTTGATCAGGCCCGTTGTTATGTTTGGATGTGAAAGTTGGGCACTGACGGATGAGTACGAGAGATGGCTCCTAACATTTGAGAGGAGAGTCATGCGTGTGATTTACGGCCCAAAACGCGAAATAGATAGTACCTACCGAGCTCTGTGCAGTATCGAGATCAGAGATCTGATGAAGATCCCCGATATTGTACATGAAGTAAGATCTCAGCGAGTACGCTGGCTCGGGCACGTTCTGTGTGCTGATCCGGAACGAATTGTGCAGCGATCTCTGAAAGGAGAGCCACCATATGGTAGGCGCAGAGGTCGTTGCAGGCGACGATGGCTCCACGGTGTAGAGAACGACTTGGCCTCTTCAGATTGTCTTAGACAGTATGAAGACCATGCTCGGGATCGAAACCGCTGGAGCCGAATTGTTGACTCAGTAAGGGGCCAGTAATGGCCTTTAAAACTGTTTTAATTTTAATTTTTTTTTAATTTTAATAGTAATATGCTTGTATTGAATTTTGAGAAAACTAAATTTATGATATTCCAGTCAGCACACAAAAGAGTAAATATTTCCATTAATATTAGAGTTTCCAATGTTAACATTGAGTGTGTAGATAGTTATAAATATCTTGGTATCAATAATTGGTTCCAAATTATCGTGGCAATATCATATTGATTATTTATGTAAAAAGGAAGCTCCCTTAGTGGGTTTCATGCGTAAATGATCTCACTATGTCCCCACTGCAATATTACGTAATACGTATTTTGCTTTTATTCATTCGCGACTGTATGGACTGTCTGTTCGATCCAGGTTGGTTAAACTCCAAACTCAACAAAATAAAGCGTTAAAGGCTCTGTATAAGTTACCTTTTATATTTTTAACTCTTGAGTTGTATTCAGAAGCGGCGAGAGGAATTTTGCCTCTACTAGCATTAAATTATTTGTGTATTACATCTTATGTCCATAAGGTTGTTACTGGTGTGGGAGTTTCATTTAACCTGCAGTTTCAAACGGTTTCACATGGTTATCTTACCTTGACATTCTGTTGATCTAGTTGTGTCTAGTTTTAACAATGAATACGGTAGGAGGAGAATATCAAGTGTTGGTCCATAATTATAATAAGTTACCTGAATCTGTTAAATTGATTCAAAATATTCTGAAATTTAAAGTAGCCGTTAAACAATATTGCCATTCCAAATTATTTTTATAATAATTTATTTCTTATTATAGACTTTTTATAGGTTTTGAGTATTGGTAACCCCTTCAAAGGACATTAAATCCACTGGGGAACTGATACTTTAACAAACTATAATTTACATTTATTTCTAAATTTCTAATTATATATAAGTTTGTTAATTATTTTTAAGTATATATTTTGTTACTGTACATAATGAATGATATAAATGTAACGTTGGATTTACTTCTTGAAAAAAAAAAATGTACCTCCTCTTCATTCTTCGAACCACCCTGAATATCAAGATGCATTAAAAGCCCTTTACATCGATTTTACTAAGATCCCGTTATAGCTCCCACGATCATACCAATATGGTGGCATTGCAGCGATATCAGTTGACTGGATCTAGACTGGTCAAGTCTACGCCAGATTTGTCACATAAACTAGCGTTAGACCATTTGTCGTTCGTTTCTTTTATGGCTTCCTCTTGAAGCAGCAATTTACAGAAAGCAAGCGGTACCTCTATATCCAGGCCTTGTGATATAATTCATGCTGTGCCCTTACGAACCAGCTCATCTGGCTTTACATTCCCTTCGATATTGAAGTGCCTTGGCACCAACGTCAAGCAGATGTTGAAGTGATCAGCCATCTCATTTAAAAATGCCAGACAGTTCTGGGCTACCTTTGACGCCAGGAAGTGTGAATTTAGTATTTTAATAGCAGCCTGGCTGTTCATGCCTATATCCCTCGTAAATATTACATTATACTTCAACCAGTCGATGTGTTCCATTATAGCAATAAGCTTAGGCCTTCATTGTCTGGTGGGAAACTCAGTTTGAAATCTCACCTCAACAGATGTTGTTTCAGGTTCACATAGCTAGGATTGGAGCGCACTGAATGCTCACTGCATGACTTAGATATTGTATTTCTTTGTCTAAAAAATGATATTTTTCTGTCTGAATTTTAAGGTTATTCAATCTAAATGCTTCAAAAACGTCTCTTAGCTTGTCATTATGATTATTCAAGTTTCTTCCGTATATTATAACATCGTCAAGGTATACAAAGCATTTCAAACCTTGTTGGCCTAGCAAGACATTATTTATCATTCTTTGGAATGTACTCTGTGAGTTCTTCATTACAAAAGGCATTCGGAGGAATTCCAAATGACCGAAAACAGTGCTGAAAGTGGTTTTGTGCTGATCTCTGGGATCCATTTGAATTTGGTGGTAACCACATGACATATCTAAAGTGGTGAAATACTGTGATCCACCTAACTGATCGAAAATATCATTTATGAGTGGAAGAGGGTAAGAGTCACCAATTGAAGCCTCATTTTCTCTTCTAAAGTCTACGACTACTCTACATTTTGGCTTACCATTCTGACCTGGTTTCTTGGCTACTACTAATAAAGAACTATTGGATGGACTTGAACTGTGTGTGATTATGTTATCCTCAAGCATCTTTTGTACTTGTTCGTTAATTAGGGATTTTAGGACTTGCGCTCCTCTCTACTGTCTGGGGTTAATCGGAGGTGTGTCTGAATGAAGGTGTACCTGATGGCTCATACCTGGGACACTGGATAATTTCCAGTATGTAGAATATATCATTATATTCAGCTAATCAGTTCTAGTAAATTGATTGATTCTTCAATGTTTAGATTCTTATCTAACGTGGGAATGATTTGTCCTAAAATTATATCTTCTCCACTTTCGATTCCTGTTACTGGGACTAAACTTGGAATGATTTGGAGTACATCGAAATTATCTAAGGGTGAGAGTATTGGTTTGAAATTCTTGATTATGGCTTCTGCTGGGTTACAATTAACTATATGCTGATCTGGGCTTTATATTGGCAGGGTTTTATGAGACAGTTACCTGAGAATACGCCTATGGGGCTATTTCTTGTGATTTACATAAATACTCGTTATTTGTGTGAGTTGTAATTTATACGGTTATTTCTTTCCGTGCAGGAAGATGTATTTATGATGGGTCACTAGAGAAGTTAATTATATTTCCTTGGATTACTAGTTGATTTGAACTGTAAAGAATATTAATTTTGTTGTTACTTAAGAAATCTCTTTCAAGAATGCCATCTTGGTTGATTGGGAAATCGTTTCCTACCACATGGAAATTTTTGAGTAAAAATATTTTGAGTCTAGGAGTGATGTCGGGGTGTGTACACGCTACCAAAAGTCACAGTGGCCTTTCGGCCTATTCCTGTTAACTTAGCTCTATTTTCTTTGTCGACTAGATTCATATTGTCAATGAATTTTTCTTTTATTAACGGCACTGCAGCACCGGAGTCAATTAGGGATTGTAAAGTTTTCCTTTGATGCTCCTAGTTTTAAACTTACGACATTGTGAGAGAACTTATGATTAGAAACTAGATTTATTTTGAAATTATGGGAATAATTTTCTTGGGTTACTACGTTATGGACATGTGCTACCGTGACGAATGATCGTTTTGGTGGCCAATCATCATCATTCGGTGCATTTGAGTTTTGTACTGGTCGTCTGTCTTGAGGTACAGAAATACTTTTCGAGGTAGGATTTGATTTATTATTTAGTGGCTTATAGGGGCTGTTCGGTTCGTTATCTGACGGACTACTTGTTCTGTTAATCGAGACGGAACTCGATGGGAGACTTAAACTACTATTCGAGGAGGTTCTCGATTGATTAAAATTGTTATCCGAGGAGGTTCTCGGTTGATTATTATAAATGTTCGAGGAGGTTCTTGATTGATTAAAATTGTTATCCGAGGAGGTTCTCGGTTGATTATTATAAATGTTCGAGGCAGTTCTCGATTAAAGACTTAAACTACTATTCGAGAAAGTTCTCGATTGAATAAAATTGTTATTCGAGGAGATTCTCAGTTGATTATTATTAATAATCGAGGAGGTTCCCGATTGAAGACTTAAACTACTATTCGTGGCGGTTCTTGATTTATTGAAATTTTTATCCGAGGAGCGTCTCGGTTGATTATTATTGATATTCGATGAAGTTACCGATTGATTTGTATTAATGTTCGAGGAGGTTCTCGATAGATTAAAATTGATGTTCGATTCGTTTGTATTAGGATTTATTGAATCCGTAAAATGGTTAGACTGGATAGTACTGTTGATATTAGAGATGGCATGTTGGAAATACGGTTGGTCAGGGTGATTAATGAGGATTGGAGTCGTCTTAGCAAACTACAGCTATAAGTTTCATGTTGTTCGACGAGTTCCTGCTCGTTTCCCTGTGGATATTGTAATTCATCAGTCATTTTATGTATGTAATTTATGAATACATTCCCTAAGTCATTTGTCAGTTCATTTATGTTTGGGTTTAGATTTTTCTAGAAGTTTTGTTGATTTTTATAAAGGTAACTTGGATGGTTTCAATTTGTCTGCGAGGCGTCGATTTGTTGGTTTCTGATTGGTTGGATATGACTCGTGTGCAGAAAGTTGGGTCTGTTGTAGTTTTGTTTGATTGGGTAAGTGTTGAATCTTTCAGTGTCCGGAACATTTTCTCGTTGATTAAGGTAGATATTGGTTGGTTAATTCAGGTATTTATTCTGATAGCCATTGTAGTTTCTGTTGTTGCTTCTGATGATGTTTTGTGCAGATTGGGTGGTGGAGTTATTTGGGCGTGTGGCGAATTCCCTTCTCCTTACATCATTTGTTCTTTTGGTGTTGCAATTTTCCAGTGTATGGCCGGGTCTTTTGGAATACCTGCAGAAGTTTGCAGGTTGGTAATGTTCTCTGAGTGTTGGATTTCTGATATTGGAGTCGCATTCTCTAGCCTTGTGTCCTGTTTTTCACATAGTTGACATCTAGTTTGGTCCATTTCCTGTTCTGCTAATCTTCAGAATCGAATATGCGAAATAGGGATATTTTTCCAATTTTTAAATTATATTAAGAATTGTTAGTTTTTCAAAAGCGAGTTAAAATTAAATATACGAAAATATCGATTTATGTGTAATCTATACAAATCGCCAAGAGATCAATCACTATTACGTAGTGGTTGATCTCTTGGCGATTAGTAGTTTTACTAAGTTATTTTTGAAAATACTTCCATTATACAATTTTTTCAATCCTGATTCTAGGTTGTTCTATACGTGGTTTGTCGTGTCCTTTTCATTCGAGTAGAAAAAATATTCAAATTTTAATTATTCTCCAATTTTACGAGCATGAAGTTTCTATGGAGCTGTTATGGAACGGTACAAATGTCAACAACCTATCATATGTCGAATTGTCTCATGAAAATTTGTTAAATAATTTCGAAACAAAAACCACCACCATATAGAAAATGACCATAACGCTCTAGTCCAACAGAAAAATGCCAAAGTAGCTGTAAATGTAGACCCTGAAGAATCCCATTCCCTCGAAAAAATCTCGAAAAATCCATATGAAAATATGAAGTCATTAGCAACTTGATCATTTCTATTAATTCATTTTACACAAACAACCACCATATTGGGGATGACCATAAAACTTTAGTCTATCAAAAAAATGCCAATGTATAATAAAAAATATAGATCCGCAATATAGATCCTTACCTAAATATCTCGAAAAATCCATATATATATGTAAATCCATATTCAATAGAGGTATTTAGCTATATAGGAGATGATCATAAGGCTCTTGTTTAACACAAAAATGTTGAAGTAATGGAAAAAATATACGTCGAAGGGTTCATCTCTTGCCAAAATAATAATGACTATATGATTTTGGGAAGAGATAAAACCTTTCTATACGTCTATGAATTTTTCGAGATTTTTAGGAAGGGATGACACCCTTCTGGATCTATATTTTTTATTACATTGGCATTTTTTGAGAGACTAGAGTCTATCCCTAATATGGTAGCTGTATGTGTAAAATGAGTTTAATAGAAATTATGAAGCTGCTAGTGACGTCATATTTTCATATGGATTTTTCGAAATTTTTGAGAATCTATCTTCAGGATCGATATTTTCAGCTACTTTTTTTCGGTTAGACTAGAGCCTTATGGTCATGTCTTATATGGTAGCTTTTTGTCTAAATTTACTATTTAAAAATTATTAAAAATTTTGGCAGGTGCCAACTACTTAGGGATGACAGATGCCAACTACATAGAGACCCTAAAGCTGATTCGTGAAATATTTAAGCGCATCATTTTCCAGGCACACATTCGCGCACTCAACGAAATTAAACCTATTTCGAAATCTGCAGAATCGCTTCGTGATTGTTCGTAGTCGCCAGTTAACTCGATGACGCATCGTTGGTGGAATGCGAGGAAGAAGCGGCAAATGATAAATTGCCTAACTGGAAATACTCGGAAGGTTGTCTGATAAAGCGATGCCGTGCCTTGGAGAACAAGGAGTATAATCACATAACAGGGAGTATAAGCACCGACAAACAAACCGTCTTACAATGGGTTCGCTGTTCGTCACACCACTTGGAATGCAACGGTTCATGGCGCACGACAAAGCCAGTGTGTTATATGTGATATAGTAAAGCACAAGATATTGCGCGTTGTTAGTAGTTCAACCAGATGACTACAATCGAACTATTCAATCGGATGTAGAAATTACCAGCACATTTAACGCATCCTGGCTTATACGTCCACAGTATCTCTGAGTATGATTGAAGCCCTGACACTTTTTGTATTGGACTATTTCATTGGACTTTAGCAGTGACTTTTTCTTTAATTATGACTTATCATCTACCTTTCTCTGTTTTTTCATGATATTTGCAGCATTCTTAATGTCCAATCCTTTACTCTGCAGCTCGGCAATTGTATCTTCACTCTCGCATGTTTGATGTAGTCCTCTAACCATAACCTGAATTGGTCTTTCCTGCTTGTCCTCATATGTATTCCACTGAACTTTCTCAGCATTAAGCTTCATAGAGAGATTTCTATAAATATCTGAGTCTGGAACATTTACGTTCCAAACGGAAGTTTGGATAAGTTTTCTTTGTGTTAGGAATTTCATCGCTGAGTCGGTGGTTTACTCGATGTTGATGTTTGCTTTCCCTGCTCCACATATTCTGGCCATGATTCTGCTTTTCTTTTCTTTCTGGGCTTGTTTTTTTTCACGATCCAAACATATTTTCTTGCCACTGATCCTTGTACCCACTGGGAATTGCTTCCTATTTCTGTTCCGAGTTCTTCTTTGTCTGTCTAATATTCATTACAGACTTGTTTTTTTTCTTTACCTGATTTAATGATCCTTTTCAGGTCTTCATTTTCTCTCTTTAATAGGGTAATTCAATTACTCAGCTTTGAGACCACCTCTTCTAACACTGAAGAATTAGCTGTTGGTGAAGACAAAGTCATATTAATATCTCTTATAGAACTCGTTTTTTAATAGTAGGTGCGATATTAAGATTTTCTTACTCCTATGAAAAGGATACTCATCATCCCCCTTGTTAAGCCGGTAAATTAATATCTGTCCCAGCAGCCAATTACACAACTGCGGAGGCATTGTGGTCGTTTGATTTCGACGACTGGGTTTGCGAGTCCCTGCACCGTACATTTTCCTGTATTCAGACTCATCGTTGGGTTTTTGTTCAAGGTATCCTTCAAATAGCATTTTATACCTCCTGCCAGATAAAATCACTTACCCGTTTGTGTTTCAGTGTGGGCATCACCCTATCCGCCACCTTGAGACGTGCCCGATAGGAGACTTGCAGCTCCCACGGTATAAACTATAATGAGAAAAATAATAATAATCTAGATTGAATCCAATTATAGCTTTCACTTAAATTTCAAGACAAGGTTATGTTGTAAGTGGTGAATGCGAATTTTGTCACCTATATATGTTCTAGCTTCAGTACAGAGTAGAATATCATACATGTAAATAGTTGTTATAATTTCTAGTTTGAGCATAGACAAGTGTTGGACATTCTGCAGTCCAATACCGATTTTAACAGTTAGGTTGAGATTTTTTCTGGATCATGTCTACCAATTCAGCAAATCGTGAGGGGCGATTTATCTTTATAAGCACCGATATTGCTGTTATGTAATATCTCGCTTAAGGTGGATTCCTTTGGCAAGCGTCATGAAAGTTTCAACTTCCTATTTTAATTGCGTAATACTTAGTCCGTGGGTTTGCAATAAATTTGATGACACGAGGCAATATCTTGTATGCAGAGATGATACCGAGCATTAAAAATATAAAATTTTAAAGCTTTCAACTATTTATATGAGAACCTATACAAAACTAATATATTATTGACATTTTGAATTTTAAATTGCAGTGCAAGAAAACCACCGATATAATATAAGAATAGATTTTAAATTTTTTTTGTCTAGACAGTTGTCACCAATCTATAAATACATACATATTGTATAGCATACATACGGTATTATGATATGATTTTTAAAAGCTCATTTTATTTATTAACACCTACAATTAATTCTTATATACAAATTTAAGATTTCTGTTATATTTTTATTGATCTGAAACAATTGATAAAATTATTATATTGTTTTAAATAAATAATATGTCTCATTCTTCTTCTTAATTTTGTTTTAAACGCGACACATTATATTATACGAGTACATAAGAAATTAAAACAACAATATAATAATAAAATTAATGATTAATGTACCCTTCGAAATCGACAACAAGAACCCCAAAGAAAGAAGTGAAGAAAAAAAAAATTAAATCAATTTTGTTCAACAAAATTAACTTATTTTTATTTTTATTATTTCTTAAGATACCTTAATCAATTTTTTTTAGAAGCAGAGTGTTTAAACTGTTATAGATAACACTGATTTTGGATTAAGCCATATAACGAAACGCGAACAGGAAGTGAAGTCACTAAACCCACGGCTAGTGAGACAGAAATTGACAAAATTAGCCCAGGATTTTTAAAAAATACCTCCAACAACACCAGCGTAACAAATCCATTCAAGACATTTGCTAAATATTTAATTTATACAGTTGGTCCATCCCAGGATTTTATACAGTCGGCTCATGCCAGATTTTTTTATTAAGTAAAATTCTATAGTTGAATATAAAAAAAAAATTAATTTTAATTGTTTCTTTTAATTTAGGCCAGAACGAGCTATCGGTTGACTCAAAAACCACCAATAATCGTCAAAATATTAAATGGCGGATTCGGTGAGACCGCAAGGCCAATCTAAGGATAACTCCACAATGCGTCCGCAAGTTATTGGAGTTCATTCCCGACAAAAGGCACGGATGGACTAAGGAGATTGAGTTGATTGTATTTTTATTTTGGTTGGGTTGCGGAACCAGCTATCGGGTAGTTTCAAAGGCAATGGTGATGGCTAAAAATACCATAAAAACTATCATACACAAACATTTAATTATACTATATTTGAAAAAAATTGTCGGTTGATGTAGTTCAAACAACTCCTCTAGTTGCAAAATTGGATGAAATCGGAAACAAATTTGCCAGCAAAGCCCGGTCATGAGTGTTTTGCAAAGCTGTAGGCGCCATAGATGGGTAAGACCACATTAAAGTAAAATGTCCACCAAATCAACATCAACCGCAAATTAGATTACTCTATTCAACTACAGGCGGGGTGCGACCGTAACTACAGAATAATACATATGTGTCGGGTATACCTGATCGGTCCACGATTAACGTGGTTTTACCAACAGCCAACTCTATAGATCTGGTAAATATCCTCCTGAGGGCTAATTTTTAGTAGGCAATGCGGGGTACAAATGCATCAAGAATCCGATTGCTATTATAACCCCTTACAAAGGGTACACACTAACAGAACCACAGAAACTTTCGGGATGTTGAAGACAAGATGGAGATCCATTTTCATGAAATCCCTTGATCTTGAGATTACAAGATGCATTCAAGTCGTGTGTGCTTGCTGGGTGATGCGCAATGTACAGATAATGTTTGTCTGCGGATGACTTTAGTGACTTTGAGCGCGTAGAACAACATGACAATTATGAAAGTGGTCTTAGAGATAACTTAGATGTCGTTGAATTCAAAGATAGTTTATGTTCAGTAATGTAAAACAAAATAAAATTCAAATTATTCAGTTTTGAACAAAAATATAAATAACTGTTTTATTTAATTAAATAAAATCGAAATACGAAAACCTCTATAGTTTATAAACTCTAAAAATTCTAGTTCGGACTAGTGTTTGTTCTTCCTCTGATGTCAAAGTACTTTTCTGTGTTTCAAATTTATTTTTTAACTTGGCAACATCAAAGGTCCTGTATACTTTAATAGAATAGTGTTACGATAATTTAAAATGTTTCTTTGTACAGCAAAGCCATCTTTCATAAATTGCAGTATATTGCTACGTTCATCAGTTGTTATTCATTGTTCTTAAATATGTTTTGTAAATAGTTTTTTTTTTGATTTTATGGTATCAACACTTGGTAAACAATCCCGTGGCAGTTGCTAATCTCCTATCGGGCGCGTCCTCGGGTGGCGGATAGGGAAATGCTCTAATCGATTCATCGGCGGATAGGTGGGAAATAAAATACCATCCTCGGACCAAAACTAGTGAACAAGAATTCCAACGGAATTCCTCCTCCAAGTTAGGAGCGGCAGTAGGCCTGGCAGTAGGTTTAAAATGCTAGAGGAAGGCTACCCGACTAAAAACCAGCATGGGTCATAAAGAAAGAGAATAACTTACGGTGCGGGATCCGGAATAATTGGTCAAAGTTAAATAAAGATAGCCCCTTTGGACGTAGCTCCAAAGTACCGAGATCACTAACATCCTCAGTTAGTAGCTTTTAAAACGAAAACAAAAAACTTCGTAAACAATTAAGTAAAACAAAAAAGATCACATCTCAACTTAGTATATAGAGATTAACAAAAGCTGATTCTTCCCCAGAAACTGCAGGCTCAAGCCAATCCCCAAAATCAAATGATATGATTGAAATTCAACAACAGGCTGAGATACCCAAACCCAAGGATAAGGCTCCGCCTCCAATCAATATAATGGGAATAACTGAATATAGCACTATTCAGTCTCTTATGAAATCAATTACTGATAAAGAATACAGAATCGTATCTCTGAATATATGGAAAATCAATACAACCGGCGTTGACACATATAGAGCATTAGCTACGAAGCTTACAGAAGAAGGGAAAGATCCTATGAAGACAAAAATGACCAACCGATAAAGGTGATCGCTTATAGAGGTCTTCATCCTATTTGTAAAATAGGGAACATAATAGACGATTTAAAGGGCAAGGGGTTGAAGATAGAAAACGCCGCAAACATAATTAAAAAACAAAAACAGGAAACTGATAAAGGGATCAAAATTAACAGGAGAGGACTGTAACCGATGTGCTTGGGTCATGCCCGTATACAGGTGGTCGCACACTATATAATATGGATAGCTCTAGCCGACTGGGGGGTCCCGTTATATCCACATGCACCGGCAGCCACATCTTACAAAAACCAGTTAGTGTGCTCAAATGTTAAACTAAATATATATGTAAAAGCTAAACTGAATCAATAAGGAAAAGATTATGAAAAGCATGATTCACACTTCATCACTTATGCACCATAACCCCACAAAAAAAAATTAATTAATCCATGATCATAAACTATTTACCCTAATACGAAAAAAGCTCTAAGTTCGTCATACGCAAGACAAGAACTTAGGAAAGATCAATTACCTTGCGATTATTATTTCAAAAAAAAATGTTAAAACATAAAAAGAAAAGCTCAACAAAGATAACCAAAAAAAGTGAAATAAGTAATTTAAATTAAGAACTAAATACTTAAATTTAACCTAGAAAGTTAATATAAAAAAAAATGATTCATGCACAATACTTAAATGCTTAAAGTCACCGGTGTAACTCGACCAACCGCTATGTCTGCCTCATTTACCGCCATCCATCTGCATTCGCCGCATGTACCGAGATGAAGTCAAAATGGAAGAATTTTACTAAACATGTAGGATGTACCATTTATCGATGTCCCGTTCACCGCTAATTCTCCTTCAGTTAGCGGAGTACCAAATGTGCCTGCATTTGTATTTATATACGCTTGGCACTGTAGAACTCGCCCGTTCTTTTCTTTTTCTACCCGCCGCGCAATCACACAATTCTTGGGGGTCAGGGTAATGGGTTTATCACAACAACAACAAAAATTTCTTCACACAAACAGAAAAAAACAAAACATGATGGTTTCTACTTGTTTTTTCTTATTAGTATTTTTTTATTAATTTTATTATAATTTTCTTGAGTTCTTGTTTTTTTTTTATTAATTTTTATTTGTGTTTTATTTATTTAACAATATATTACACTTTATTTAAATAAACAGTGTTTCGTTCAAAAAAAAAAACTATTTCTAACAATTTTTCACAATTTTGATATTTACACAAAGAAAAAAAATTCATTTATATTTTATAAAAATTGTTCACAATTTTTTAACAATTTATTTTATTGTTTTATTTAAAATTATTATCCTTATTTTTCTTTTTTTTTTCAAGCTTTTAGTCTTATGCCTTCATCCCGACTGACTCTATTTTTTCTTTCCAATTTTCTTCTTGCCTCGTATGACTTCATTTTATTCGCGCCTTTTTCGTTACCGCGTTCAGGTTCCAATCTCTCCGGTAATTTTCTTTTCAACGCTTCCTCCTCAAACGACAACATCTATATCACCACCAATACCGTCTAATTAGCTATACCAGTCATCCAACAGCTGATCAATTGCGGACGGTTTATTTTACTCTATACGTGTATAGGTACGTATAGAGATGAGCTTGGATTTATTTTATTTACAATAAATTTGTCATTTTCAAATTGGTCAGTAGGAAAAAAAATAAACAAATAAACAAATTTAGTGAAATCGTTACAGGGCAGGTTCAAATTCATAAATAACGTCATATTTTGAATTTGAAGCTGAAAAAAAAAGCGAACTAAATTTTAGGTAATTTGTACAGTTAACGTTTTAAGTTTTTATGTCCATCAAATGGAATGTGCCTAAATTTTTATTATTGTCATCGACGAGGATATAATAAAGTTCTCCTCGTTTCTCTTTTACGAAAGCTTTTAAATAAGGAAATGCAAATTTCGCAGTAAATTTGTTTGCGGCATCACTCATGGGATGTTGTTTAATATAAACCCTTTGGCCTATGTCTAAAGCTCGATGTCTTGTGCGTAGATTATAGTGACTCGCATATTTGTTATACGCTTTTACTATATTATTTTTGACCTCTTCATGTACGATTGCTAATCTATCTGGAGTCTCCAACCAATCCAAGTAGTTTTCATTTAGTATATCAGCATCTCGAAGCAGTTTGTATTCATCAGCATGCAATATTTTGTGGTAGCCAAATAATAGAAAGTGTGGCGAATAGTGGGTTGTTTGATGGACTGCATTTCTAAGGGCGCTTCCTACTTCTGGCAAGAATTCATCCCAGCTTGAATGTTTATCTTTGACATATGCTCGTAGCGCAGCCACAATCGATCGGTTCACCCGTTCTGAAGCGTTACTTTGAGGGGAGTAATATGCGGTTTTGATATGATGAATCCCCAAATCTTCTATTAATGCCTTAAACTCTTTTCCCACAAACTGGACACCATTGTCACTGTGTATGATTTCTGGTACACTGAATAGTGGAAATAATTCATCTCGTAGGAATTCTACGATTTTAGTCGCTGTGCCTTTAGCTAATGGCTTTAAATAAACAAATTTTGTTAAATTATCCAAGACAATTAATATCACTGTTTTACCATTTGACGTTCGTGGGTATGGCCCCAACAAATCCACGTACAGTTTTTGCCACGGTCTCTCCGATAAAACGTGCTTACCTAAAGGAGGGCGTAAATTCTGGTTAGTAGACTTGGTTTGTTTACATATGTCACAATTAGTCACATATGTGTGTATTTGGATAGCCATTTTAGGCCAATAATATAAGCGTCTCAAGCGATCTAACGTTTTTCTTATTCCTGCGTGTGCTCCATTTGGTACATCATGTGCGTTGATAATGAGATTTTCACGTATTTCAATTGGTATCCACATTTTCCAACATGGAATATCTGTAATTTGAACGGACGATTTAGGTTCAATTCTAACAAAAATCTTCTCGTTTAGCAAGCGTAAATTAGGGTACATTTGCGCATTTTCTTTTCTTTTTGAACGCAGCTCATTATAATATGGGTCTTGTACGTTACTACTATCGAAAATCGTGCTGTCGTTTAATTTTACATCCTGTTCGACCTCCACGGCTGTATCGCAGTATATTCGAGATAATGCATCTGGAACGATATTATCTTTGCCTTTTTGATGTACTATATTGAAGTCGAAGCCCTGCAATTTCAAACTCCATCGCGCTAAACGTCCACATAATTCCTTTTGCGTCATTAACCATTGCAGGCTGGCGTGGTCTGTAATTAATGTAAACCTATAGCCTTCGATGTAGGGTCGAAACTTCTTAACACTCACTATAGCTGCCAGACACTCTAGCTCAGTTACTGTGTAGTTACGCTGGGCAGCATTTAATTTCTGTGACATGAAAGCGATCGGTTTTTCATTTTCTTCACTATCTTTCTGGAAAAGTACACTTCCAATGCCTTGTGTGCTGGCATCACAACGAATATAAAACTGTCGAGTAAAATCGGGATTGTGTAGTACTGGTGCATTTGACAGTAACCATTTCAACTTTGTAAAAGCTACTTCTGCTTCCTCGGTCCATTTAAATTTTACTCCCTTTTTTAGTAGATTGGTGATTGGTGCTGTCACCTCAGCATAATTGCATATAAACCTACGGTACCAGCCGGCCATCCCTAAAAGGCGACGTGTTTGTTTTACCGAAGTAGGAGCAGGAAAGCTAGTGATCGATTCAACCTTCGCAGGATCTGTTCTTAATCCACGCTCTCCGATCAGAAACCCTAGATACCTCGTTTCCTTGAGCACGAAACGGCTTTTCTCGATGTTTATTGTCAACCCTGCCTTGGACAATAAATCGGCTACGGTTTTTAGGATTTCTAAGTGTTCGTCAATATCAGCTGAGATGATTAACAAATCGTCCAAATAGACAAAAACACGGTCTCGAAGCTGGTGTGGTATCACTCGATCCATCAGTCTGCACATGGTTTGGGGTGCATTACACAACCCAAACGGCATGACGCAGAACTGATAGAGAGGACGGCCTGGAACTGTAAACGCTGTTATTTCCTTCGTGCTCTCAGAAAGAGGTATCTGCCAAAATGCATCTTTTAAATCTAGGCTCGTTATGTATTTAGTTTCCTGTAGTCGACCCAGTAATCCATCGATGATCGGAAGCGGATATGCGTCCTTTTTGGTCACTGAGTTGATCTTGCGGGAATCCAAACACAGGCGTGCTTTTCCATTGGCTCTGCGCACCAGAACTACTGGAGAACTCCATGGGCTCGAACTCTCCTCTATTACACCTAGAGAAATCATGCGGTCCAGTTCCTCAAAGATTTGATTTTGTATTGCTGGAGACACTGGATAGTGCCTTTGTTTTATAGGTGTACAATTACCAACTTCTATACTATGCTCTACTAGATTTGTTCTTCCTAGACCTTTTGTTTCGAACGATGGGAAGCTCTTGATAATTCTCTCCAGTTGCTTACTATGTTCGATACTTAACTGGTGTCGATCGTTAACTTTATATTCGATTCCATTGGTTGCTTCTGACACTTCACTTATAATATCTGGGGCGATATTAAATTGGCTCCAGAAGTTTACCCCTAGATAGATTTCTGCTTTAAGTGAGGGAACTACACAAAATTTTAAAATTTCTGTTTTTTTCATGTAAGTGACTGGTAAGTATACGTGCCCAATTACGGTATTCGCGGATCCATCAGCTGTTTGGATAAACGTGTTTAATTTTTTCAGTGGTATCCCAAGCGATGTAATTAATTCTTCGCTGTTTTTCCCTAATATACTGACACTTGCACCGCTGTCTAGCAATCCAAATTTTATTTGTCCAAGAATTGAAATTTTTGCGTAAGGACGAGGATCGTTGTCTAAAAATTCCGTGATCGTGGATATAGCACATAGATGATTATACGATTTTTGATTCTGCCAATATGTTCTTATTCGTTTAAGCTGGCTATTTTGAGAGTTGTTATTTACAGGATTATTGAGATCAACAGATAAAGTCGATGTGGTTATTGTTGCTTGTAATTCGATTGTTTTGCATTCATTGGGGATCTGGGGTTGAATAGTTTTCCCGAACGTGGTTCCCCAGCTTGTGTCGCGTTCGGTACTACATTTCCCTGAAGACGTTTCTTTTGGCACCTCAAACAATCTGCCATGTTCATTCCAGCTAAGCCACAACCTTCACAAAAAGTATGGGTTTTATCCATTCGGCAAGCTACAAATTTGTGACCAAGGTCCTTGCAATTCCAGCAAACGACATATGACTGTCGGTTGATTGCATTAATGCTATTTGAGGATGCTGCATTAGAGTACGATTCATCGTCAGTTTCGCTTTTGTTCCTTATCATATCTAAATGAGTGCTGGTTGACGGTTGATCGTGCTCTGATAGTTGGGCAACTGCTTGAGATCGTCTTGGGCGTGACTCAATGAGACGACGAGGGTCGAATCCCGAAGTATTCCATATTTTTTCGAAATTATCACAAATTCTTCTTAACTTTTCTATCGAAGCGATGGCCATGTTACTAGTCGCATTTTTCAGAGCGGGATTCATGTTATCCAAAAGAATTTCAAGAATTTCATCTATAGGTAATGGTCTTTTTAGACGGTAATTAGTACTCTCTATTTCCGTTAAAAAATCATTGAAATTTTCTTTCGGATACTGCATTCTACCACGCATGTATCTACGCACTTCTCTGTCTCCCTCCACGCTACTGAATCGTTCTAGTAATGATTCTTTTAATTGCTTCCACGTTGCATCTTTATTTTTTCGGATAAAGGTGTAATACCATTTGTCAGCCTTATCTGATACGAAGTTACACATCAATGTTACCAGCTCCTGTTTAGCTATTCCATCCTGATATGCATGTTCCTCTAATTTCATGATAAAATCCTGTACATTTTCGTCGCTGCGTTTACTTTCCCGTCCAGTAAATGAAACTTTCCACCTGGAAGGATCAATGCGCCGTTTATAATACTGGCGATTAGCTTGTTTAGATGCGTGCCTGGGAACATACGGTTCTGATTCTTCTGAACTGCTTTGTGATTCCGATTCTTCGAATCTTCTTGGGATGACATTGAAAGGTCTCGATGGTGGCTGGCGAGTCGAAATACGTTGCTTCAGCGAAGTTGATAATTTTTGTTTAAATTCGTTAGATATTTCGTCGAGTCTTTTAGAAAATCTTTGCTCGAGTGTGGTTTCGAAATCAGTTTCCGAGTTCTGATTTCTTCCCGAATCGTATTTATTTTCCAGGTCCGATTTTCTGAGTCGTACATTACCCGCTGCCGCCGAAGTAGACGGTTGAGAAACAGTCTGCTTTGCCAATTCATTTGCAGTTTCTATCCGCTTAACATCTCTTTTTATTGATCGTGCCATTCGATCAAGAGATCCAGCTAATATGTTGATTCCGCTAAGGTTTTTGAAAGAAGTACCCAGACGTTGTGCTCGGTCTCTCCAATGTACCACTTTAATGAGCAACATATGTCTTTCATTTAATGATGATCCATCTTCAATGCGATCTAATAATTCGTCCATTTCGAGAGATTTTAAGTGTATTGCATTTAATTCCTTGTCTGGTGTTTCTGTCGCATGTGTATATTTTGGTTTTAGACTAGGGTTGTCAGTTTCTTTTTGGAGTGTCTCCATAAATGATTTTTCAATCCCCACTTGTGATGCCGTCATTCCCCGAATTAAAAATTCGATATTAAGTTCTTCTGGACTTAAGCTCTTTAGGATTAAGTTTAGATAATCCATTTTGACCAGATAAATACTCAAATTAAGGCAGGATATGCTAATGCCAGATAACAAACAAAAAAAAATAATTGGTGGGACTATCTTTAAGTTGAGAAATTGAAATATTGGTTTATTCGTTGTAATAAATTAATAATAAATTTATTCGAATGATTTGATTTTGATTTGAATCAAGCGAAATATACAACCGATTTAACAAGAGGAAAAAAATATATGATCCGCAATCGATCAGTGTGAAAAAGATGTAATTGGTGATGATATTGTTACTATTTTTAGTTTGTCTTAAGAGTAGACAACGAAAAAAAAAATTACCTATTAATAATTGTAAATAATTAATTGTAAATAAAAATATATATATATATATATATATATAAATAAATAAATATATGATAAATAATTAAATTAAATAAAAAAAAATATTATTGATTAAATTTTAAATAATATTTTTTTAATTCTATAATAAATATATCTCAGATCAATTCATAAATAGTGGGGTATATGATCACAGTATGACGTGTTTCTGTAGCATAAGTTGATACTATACGCGTTTTCAAAGTATGTATACTGTATATAGTAGACATCAACTTGCTGATAAATCATGCTCTTCCATATAAAAAATATAATAATAAAATGACTGATATTGTTGCTAATAAAACTATCTTGATAAATACGGGAACTTGTTGAATGATCGGAATAGGGCTATGTATTTTGTAAAATAAATTATTAATGAGGAAAGAAATAAAAGTTGGACGAGGAATTCGGTTTCACCGAACCATCAATCGACTCAGCATTAAACTCTTTATCAATCATTAATTATTTATTGCAGTTTGGTATAAAAATTATTATTATTTTTTTTTTTTTTTTTTTTTAATTATTGAAGAATATAAAATAGTAAAATAAAGTTTCTATTACTGATATCCACGAGGAATTTTCATACTGCGTCACAAGGAATCCAAATCATGGAAAATCGATTGTGCAGCACGTATAAAAACCATCAATCACAAATAAAAGAATAGATTAGTTAGCTGTTTAATTTTTTTTTGTTTCCGTTATTTAAATTCAAGAATAGAGGAAAATTATAAAAAGATGGCGGACAAGTCACGAAAATGTGCTTGCTAAAAACCTGAAGGGCATAATGACAAAAAGATAGATCAACCGCAAGCTAATTAAGCGGTAATAATAATCTATCTGTTCCGTTAAGTAGTGAAGCCACCTGGATACCTTATTAGGGCAACCTGCTTTCGTAAAACTAATTATTTAACTTTTACATTTTAAATTAAACCCAAAAAAAATGTAATAAGACCCTCAGGTCCCTGTTTCGGCGCCATTTGTAACCGATGTGCTTGGGTCATGCCCGTATACATGTGGTCGCACACTATATAATATGGATAGCTCTAGCCGACTGGGGGGTCCCGTTATATCCACATGCACCGGCAGCCACATCTTACAAAAACCAGTTAGTGTGCTCAAATGTTAAACTAAATATATATGTAAAAGCTAAACTGAATCAATAAGGAAAAGATTATGAAAAGCATGATTCACACTTCATCACTTATGCACCATAACCCCACAAAAAAAAATTAATTAATCCATGATCATAAACTATTTACCCTAATACGAAAAAAGCTCTAAGTTCGTCATACGCAAGACAAGAACTTAGGAAAGATCAATTACCTTGCGATTATTATTTCAAAAAAAAATGTTAAAACATAAAAAGAAAAGCTCAACAAAGATAACCAAAAAAAGTGAAATAAGTAATTTAAATTAAGAACTAAATACTTAAATTTAACCTAGAAAGTTAATATAAAAAAAAATGATTCATGCACAATACTTAAATGCTTAAAGTCACCGGTGTAACTCGACCAACCGCTATGTCTGCCTCATTTACCGCCATCCATCTGCATTCGCCGCATGTACCGAGATGAAGTCAAAATGGAAGAATTTTACTAAACATGTAGGATGTACCATTTATCGATGTCCCGTTCACCGCTAATTCTCCTTCAGTTAGCGGAGTACCAAATGTGCCTGCATTTGTATTTATATACGCTTGGCACTGTAGAACTCGCCCGTTCTTTTCTTTTTCTACCCGCCGCGCAATCACACAATTCTTGGGGGTCAGGGTAATGGGTTTATCACAACAACAACAAAAATTTCTTCACACAAACAGAAAAAAACAAAACATGATGGTTTCTACTTGTTTTTTCTTATTAGTATTTTTTTATTAATTTTATTATAATTTTCTTGAGTTCTTGTTTTTTTTTTATTAATTTTTATTTGTGTTTTATTTATTTAACAATATATTACACTTTATTTAAATAAACAGTGTTTCGTTCAAAAAAAAAAACTATTTCTAACAATTTTTCACAATTTTGATATTTACACAAAGAAAAAAAATTCATTTATATTTTATAAAAATTGTTCACAATTTTTTAACAATTTATTTTATTGTTTTATTTAAAATTATTATCCTTATTTTTCTTTTTTTTTTCAAGCTTTTAGTCTTATGCCTTCATCCCGACTGACTCTATTTTTTCTTTCCAATTTTCTTCTTGCCTCGTATGACTTCATTTTATTCGCGCCTTTTTCGTTACCGCGTTCAGGTTCCAATCTCTCCGGTAATTTTCTTTTCAACGCTTCCTCCTCAAACGACAACATCTATATCACCACCAATACCGTCTAATTAGCTATACCAGTCATCCAACAGCTGATCAATTGCGGACGGTTTATTTTACTCTATACGTGTATAGGTACGTATAGAGATGAGCTTGGATTTATTTTATTTACAATAAATTTGTCATTTTCAAATTGGTCAGTAGGAAAAAAAATAAACAAATAAACAAATTTAGTGAAATCGTTACAGGACTCCCATTACTCATGCTTACTTTTAATAATAAAGAAAAAGTAGAAAATTTCTTTACCATTAAATCTATTCACAATATGAGGGTGAGAATTGAAGCATTAATAAAGACTACTGGTTTAATTCCTCAATGTAGAAAATGCCAAGGCTTAACCATACCCAGAAATATTGTAACAAGAGCCTAGATGTAAATTGCAAAAGAGATCATCCCGAAAACTACAGAGGGTGCGAGATAGCTAAAGAACTGCAAAAACTGAGTAATAGAAAAAGTCAGTTTAAGCAAAAACGTAAAATATCATTCGACAAAATACCACCGAAAAACTCAGCGTATATAAGCTAACTAACAATCCTTTGCAGCAGCGGGCCCAAAGCCATACTCGCAGATTGTCCAGCAACAACAGGAGCCATTCAATATTAAGGAAAATCAAGAAACTCCAGTTCTTGAAAAAATACTTAAGAGTATAGAAGCTTTAAACATGCGCTTTGCGAAAACTGAAAGGAGCATAGTAGCCGTACATAAACGGCTAATTAAGCATGAAGCAATGAATGAATTCACTTCTATGATGTACTAATGATGGCCTTAGTTCCACAAGAAAGCGTTTTGGGACCAATATTACATTTACTTTATACAAGAGATGTACCAAATACAAAAGGAAATTGCAACATTTGCATAGAAAAGTCAAGTATGGTAAATTACAAAAGGCCACTAATGCAATCTGTATAGCTGGAGAAAGAAATGGCACATTCAGCTCAACGAAACGAAATCCATACACGTCAACTTCAATAACAAAAAAGTTAACTTCATACCAATCCATCTGAACTCACAGCAAATCCTGCATGCAAATACGGCCAAATACTTAGGCATGACACTTAATGCTAAACTCAAGTGGAAAAAGCACATGAAAAAGGAAAAAGACGAGCTAAACATCAAATACAGGACAATGGACTGGCTCTTAGGTAGAAAATCCGAGGTAACAGTACATAATAAACTGATATTATATCGGCAGATACTTAAACCTACATGGACATAAGGTATACAACTGTGGGGTTGAATACCAAGAAGAGCAACGGTAATATAATTCAAACCTTTCAAAACAAAGTTTTACGTGTCATTATGAACGCACCATGATACATAAGAAACGACAACCTTCATAAGGATCTAAAGATGCAATACGTTACTGAAGAAATCAAGAACTATGCAAAGAAACATGTACAGCGACTCGGTCAACATCAAAATGCAGATATGAGGTATGCTGACCAACACAGGCCCAGTCAGACGGCTTCGAAGGAGGAAGCCTTTAGATTTAGGGCAGTTAATGTAATCGTATATATATAATCAGTTTGGAGCTAACCACTGGGTGAAACTCCACTAAAGTTAACACATGTGAAGGATGGTTAACTTTTAAGGGCCAATGTTGAATGTGAACCACACCTAAACGTCAAGTTTTTTTCTGCATTTCATTTGACATTTCTCAATTTCAGACTAACTCAATTTGAACCATGGAAAGATACACAATCGAGCAACGCGTTAAAGTTATTCAGGCTTATTATGAAAATGGGTGTTCAAATCAAAATGCATATCATCAATTTTCGAAGAAAATCATCTTCAGTGGTGAGGCACATTTTCACCTCAGTGGATTCGTCAATAAGCAGAATTGCCGGATTTGGGCGAATCATAATCCAAGAGTGATTGTCGAAAAACCAATGCACCCACAAAGAGTGACTGTTTGGTGCAGTTTATGGGCTGGCGGCATCATCGGGCCGTATTTTTTCCAAAATGAGGCCGGTCAGGCAGTTACTGTGAATGGTGTTCGCTATCGTCAGATGATAACGAACTTTTTATGGTCCGAATTGGAAGATATGGATGTGGACGATATGTGGTTTCAACAGGACGGTGCCACTTGCCACACAGCTAACGAAACAATGGCTCTTTTGCGCGACAAATTCAATGGCCGTGTTATCTCACGTGGTGGTGATGTCAATTGGCCGCCAAGATCATGTGATTTGACACCGTAGGACTTCTTTCTTTGGGGTTATTTGAAAGAAAAGGTGTACGTCGATAAGCCAGCAACAATTCAAGAGCTAAAGGATGAGATAATTCGGCACATTATCGGCATAGAACCTCAATTATGCCTAACCGTCATCGAAAATTTGGACCATCGGATGGAGGTATGCCGCCGAGGTCGCGGCGGCCATTTGGCCGATATTTTGTTCCATACATAATTGAACCATACCATATTATCATAATAAAAAGAATTGACAATAATTTCCTAAATAATTTGTGTTTTATTCAAAATCAACATCGGCCCTTAAAATTTACACACCCTTTACTATAGACAAGTTACTAAATGAATTATAATTCAGTTGTAATAGATAATAATAAAAAACAAATACATTTAAAATGATATATAAGCTTTTGGTATATTCAGTACGCATTCTGATTTTTAAAAATATTTAAAGCTTTGCTTGGAGTTTTTGTTCCCAACTAAGAAAGAAGCTACTCTCTGTCTGCCTAGACTGGTACAGTAGTTCAAGAACTTTGAAATATATATTGAAATCACGCAAATTGAGTCACCAGCATTCAGAATATTTTTTTGGAAGTAATTTTTGATATTATTTTGAAATAAATTAAAATCATAGGACAACGTAATAAAGCAAAGGCCGCGCGAATAAATGAGAATTTTGTGTTGTCACCACTGGTTTACGATCAAAAAATGTACACAAACAAATATTTAAGATATTTATCATTCATCTCTTACAAAACCAACAACAACAAATATTACAAAAACTACAGTCATGAAATTATAAAATAAAATTTCGTTTGGTTTTTAAATTGATCGATTATTGATTATAAAACAAACAGCTGATATGCATTTTTTGTTTCATTGTAGTCGTCGTCGTTCGTGGCACACCTTAAATAAGCTGTTCAATTTCATTTATCTCGAACTGAGAATCAAGTCATTTAGAATATTTTTTTTTTTACCATATACAAAAGTATATATAAATATTTATATGAATGAGATCAACCTTGAATGGTATTTCAATTCATTTTGTGTGTGGAGCTGGAATTTTATGGAATCTGTATTAAATCCCTCGATATTGACCACAGGTGATTCTTATCACATGTTTATATCCTTACATATACATAATACCATGAAATAAGCAAAATTTATATTCCATCAATCATCGAATAAACTTACTATAAAAATCGATCATATGCTTTATAATATACGAGTATAAGATGAAATTTAATCTTTTTTGTTGTTATAATTTTTATGTATGTATGTATATTCTAATAGGCGTGATCAAGATTTTATGACACAAAACGATTGATGATAAGACAGAAAAAAGTTGACAGAAGTCTTGAAAAATATATAAAGAAAGACCTTTGTTATAATTTAATGTATACATATTCACGTTACACATTAAGTACTTGTTTTTCGTTTTTGATAATCTTCGTGGGAATTATAATATGTATAAGACGACGACGACAATAACGAAAAAATATTAAAAAATCCTTTAAAATTTTATATTTTCATGTCAAGAAATAAAACGGAATGATCATCATTGAGCACCAAGAGTACGAATGTATGTATAAAAAGAAAAAACAATCAGCAAACGATAAAAAAACAACCAAGTATATACGAAAGCTATATAATATATTTTATGTACATATCTCTACGAATATATGACTTGCAAGATCAAGAAATGATGGCGCCAGCAACTTTACAACAATAGTAATAAAAAAATTTAACAAAACAAAAACTACAAATCGATCTTCTTTCCATCATCATCATGTATATACATATATACAAAGTACATACTACATATATGATGATGATGACGATCATCATTTAAAAAAAAAAAAAAACGATAAAACGATCGAAGAATGATCGCAAAATTTTTAAATACAAGTCATATTGTTTTGATGAAACCATACTGACTTCTTTATTTAATTTTTTTAAATACATTTCATGATCAAGATGTACATATATACATACATAGATGTAAGAGATGCTGTGTTATTTCAAAATATATAAAATATAAAATAAAAATGATATTACAAGGCATCCATCAAAAAAATAAATACAAAATAATAAGAAAACATAAAAATAAGATCATTGACGACAGTCCTAAAATAAAAGACGTATTAAATAAAATATGACAATGACTTGAATTGACTTTAAGAGAAAATATATATCGTTTTTTCATATATATTGACAACTCATATAGAAAATTGAAGATCAATTGATCGATCGATTAATGAAAAACAACTGAAACTTGTATTTATTTTTTTTCTCAATTGACATTTTATTAAAATTATTATTATTTTGTTTTTTACGTTTATTTCTGAACAAAATATTGATCATGTAATCTCATTGATTGGTCACAAAGATAATTGTATACTGTCGATCGGATTTTAAAATGTATACACACACACACACAGACAGACACGAACAGTGTATATAATAAGTATAAGCCGTAAATCCTTTCTCTATACCATATGTCATTATGGTATATACTATATTATCCTTCGAAAATTGGATCAAACACACAACAGCATAATAAAAATAATAAATAGGTGAGACAATTCAATATTTTTCTAATCTCTATCGTCTAATCTATATAATACACAATACAATAAAAAATTATATTTCCTAAACATGACCCATCTGTTTTTGACCGATGGTCACTAAAAATGACATGAAAAATTTATACGTTCGTACAAAATATATAAAAAGTCGAGATTGGTCATCCGGTTTCAAAAAATAAAAATTTAATAAATTGTGACAAAGCGCCTCCACAACATAATATAACAACAACAATAACAACAACAACAATTGTAATAATAATAACATAATCTATTCTATTTCTCTATTGTTAAACACACAAAACACATAAAAATGTTGTTGAACAATTGAAACAATACAACAATTGATAGCAACGTGCTGACAATCATACAATTATGATTTTGGATTTTGTACCCAAGTATATAGTTGGTTTTGGGAAATGAATTTTGTTTGTAGTTTTTTGATCAATGAAATCTCAAATGTCCATTCTTAAATATGAGGAATTATAAATGGTTTTGAATACAGATGTATATATACAGTATACACCTATACTTACGGTTTTTCACCACCGCCGGGGTACCCAAGGATGGGCGTTTACGCGTCATCTATATTATTATCGCGTCATCTAATACTATCGATAATGTAGACCATTCCTGAATGGTTTTGTCAATTAGATTAAACTATAGTGGGACCAAATTTATTTAGGACCAATGCGTTACTGGTGACAGTTTTATAGAATTTCCGTTAATGCATTTAAATCTCTTTTCAAAAAGAGCGGAATTGAAAACTAATTGTGATCAAATACCATGAATCTACTGTAATAAATCGATTACGGGACTTCTTGATTCTGGAGCTTCAATAAGTATATTGGGCAAAAATTGTTTAAGCTTTTTCCGAGAAAATGAAGAACCTTTTAAGAAAGTTAACTCATCTGTAAAAACTAATTAACTAAAAATAAATTAACTAAATGGGCTCTATACCGAAATATAGTCGAACAAAATTGCCATTTGGATATCCAAACCCCGGAAGATATTGATGTGGCGGCGGATATATATATATTGGAAATAGCAGCAAAAGAGGCTACCCCTGATATTCACACCTCTAACAATGTTAATAAGTCTGCACCTAATATACTGCAGTTAATCCAAGAGAAACGGACAATACGCCGGCAATGGCAGCAGCAAAAATTTCCATTACTAAAAGGGAAAGAAAATACCAGGTTAAACACAATTCAGCCATTACTGAACTAAATGATATAAACGCAGGAGTTTCACAAGGCAGCGTACTGGGGCCAGTATTGTATTTGCTGTATACTGCCGATCTACCAACAACTGATAAGGTTGTCACATCAACATTTGCATATGACACTGCTATAATGTTTTCACACAAAAATCCTCAAACTGTATCAAGAGAATTGCAAGATCACTTATACAAAATTGAGAATTGGCAAAGAAAGTGGCGGATAGCAGCGAATGAAAACAAATCAACACACATAACATTTACGTTGAATAAGCGTACATGTCCAGGGGTGAAATTAAACAATGTCAACATCCCTCAACAAACAAATGTCAAATACTTGGGTCTTCATCTTGATAGAAGAATGATATGGAGAAAACATATCGAATCAAAGCGCAACCAAATAAAAATAAAATTTTCAAAAATGTACTGGCTGATTGGAAGAAATTCAAAGCTTTCCATAGAATGCAAGATTCTACTATACAAAATGATCCTCATTCCTATATGGACATATGGAATTCAACTATGGGGCTGTACAAGCGCATCAAATATAGATCTTTTACAACGAACGCAATCAAAAATACTTCGCTGTATTACAAATGCTCCGTGGTATATCCGAGATTGCAACATCTATCGAGACCTTGGGATTAAAACGGTCAAAGATATGATCCAAGCACACAGTTTGAAGTATACCTTTCGAAACTGGAAATTCATCCCAATGATTAGCAAGACAACTATTAAGGCAACCGAAATATAGACGGCTTCGCAGAGTAGATCCAATAGATCTATAATATATTGATAAATTTAATTTAAGTACACATTTAAGCTAACACTAAACGGTTGGATCGCTGGGCTGACGACCCGCATCCGTAAAAAAATATAGTGTTTATAAAGTCAACAAAAAGAAAAATTTATACCGCCAAAACAACACCGGACCCCCGCTCAAGTACCCGGACACGAGATTTAAGATCGGCACGTGGAACGTGCAATCACTAAGGAAACCAGGAGCGTTAGAGGGCCTAATCACGTGCATGAAGGAGTATCGGCTGGAACTCGTTGCTCTTCAAGAAACTCGCTGGCCTAAAAGTGGAGACCATGTGTCCCAGGGCTATACGTTGTTCTACAGTGGAGATGACCTCGGAAATCTTGGAGCTGGATTTCTTCTTGGGCCGCAGGTAAAGAACGCTGTTTTGGATTTCCAAGCAGTTAATAACCGATTGTGTAAGCTTCGCTTGCGCATGAAGTTAGCTAACCTGTCGATAATTTGTGTACATGCGCCCACAGAGGTCAGCCAGCCCCAAGATAAAGACTCATTTTACAATGACTTGGACGATCTGATGGGATCTATACCCGAACACGATGTTAGAATGGTAATTGGGGACTTTAATGCTAGAGCTGGCAGAAATCAGACCGACTTGTGTGAAAACATAGGTCCGTACTCCCGACACGAAACTGCGACCGATAATGGTGAGAGAATGATGTACTTTGCGGTTACTCATGATCTTAGAGTAGCAAGCACATTCTTCCCTCACAAACACATACATCTTGAGACATGGACACATCCTCGCGGAACTTCCCGCAGCCAAATTGACCATGTGTTAGTTTCTAAAGGACGGGCTCAGGTTGTGCAGGATGTGAGAACTTATCGGTCAGCAACCAAATACGTAGGCAGCGATCATCATTTGGTCGCTGCAAAGCTACGATGGAAGTTTTCGTACAAGTCTGGGAACACAGCGAAACGCATGGTACGTTTCGACTGTGAAGGTCTGATAAATGAAGATCAAAAGAAACGATATCAGGATCTTGTCAGTGACAACATTAATGAAGCTAATTACCAGTCTGACTGCGTGAACTCTGTCTGGGGGGTACTGAAAACTTCGGTTGTCAGTGCTGCTCAACAGACTTTAGGTATAGTGAAAGTCAGACCCAAGAATGATTGGTTTGATGACGAGTGTCGTCTTGCAGTTGAGCAACAAAATATAGCCCATAATGAAGTGCAACAACGTCTCACAATCGCGAGGAAAAACAAGGCTGCTCTTGCAAGAAGGGCAGCTAAGCGGATTTGTAGACGGAAGAAGCGAGAATGGTGGAAGGCCGAGGTTCTGAAAGTACAACAACTCAGTAATGAGCGCAGTTCGCGTAATCTCTTTAAAGGAATTACTGGACTGAACCATACTTTCAGGCCTACGTCAACCGCCATTCGGGACCGGGATGGAAACCTCTGTGTCAACATCGACGCAGTACTTGACGCATGGAGTGGACACTTTACTGACCTGCTTGATGTCCATCATGCGTCACAGACTGTTGTTGAGCCACCTCTAATACAGACTGCGGAGATTTGCACTGAGGAGCCATCCCATGAGGAATTCACTAAAGCCATGCAGAGATTGAAACGAAACCGTGCACCTGGAGTGGACTGCATTAATTCGGAGCTCTTGATATTCGGAGGGGATACTTTGTTGAACTGTCTTTTCGACCTTATTCGATTAGTATGGCGAACCGAAGGTATGCCTGACGAATGGAAAGTGGCCGCGATATGCCCCATCTTCAAGAAGGGAGACCGCTTGAAGTGTGAGAATTATCGCGGTATAGCTCTCCTTTGCACAGCTTACAAGTTACTGTCTTACATTGTATTGGATAGAATCACTCCTCTGGCGGAGGGCTTGGTTGGTGACTATCAAGGAGGATTTCGTCCGAATTGATCAGTCACCGATCAGGTCTTTTCGCTGCGGATGATTCTATCTAAATATTATGAGACATCCATCCCCGTACATCAGGTGTTCCTGGATTTCCGGCAGGCCTATGACTCGATCAATCGAGAGAGTCTATGGTCTGCCCTGGAATACCTAGGAATGCCAACAAAACTGGTACGACTATGTAGGATGACAGTGACGCAGTCTCAATGCTGTGTTAAAGTTGAGAACAGGCTATCGACAAGTTTTGTAGTTAACTCGGGTGTTCGGCAGGGAGATGCTCTGTCCCCGATACTCTTTAATCTCATGTTGGAGTACATCTTTCGTAAAACTGAAACACCGCAGCGTAACATCTTATATCGCCAGTCCAATCAGGTGCTTGCATATGCAGATGACATATGCGTGATTGGACTGAATAGCAACGGAGTGAAAGAAATACTTGATCCGCTTGTAGAGTTTTCAGCTTCTGTTGGACTTCAGATCAATGAGTCCAAAACGAAATACCTGATCTCAGGTTTTAGGGACAGTGGCACACCAGATTTTAGTAGTGGCCACCACACGTTTGAGGGAGTGAGGAGGTTCAAATATTTGGGTTCTCTTATCACTCACGATAATAGTGTGGGTGAGGATATTAAAGTGCGGCTGGCAGCTGGCAGTCGTTCTCTGTATCCTCTAAGGCCACTGCTAAAATCTAAACACTTATCAAGTGCCGTGAAGCTGAAGCTTTACAAAGCGTTGATCAGGCCCGTTGTTATGTTTGGATGTGAAAGTTGGGCGCTGACGGATGAATACGAGAGATGGCTCCTAACATTTGAGAGAAGAGTCATGCGTGTGATCTACGGCCCAAAACGCGAAATAGATGGTACCTACCGAGCTCTGTACAATATCGAGATCAGAGATCTGATGAAGATCCCCGATATTGTACATGAAATAAGATCTCAGCGAGTACGCTGGCTCGGTCACGTTCTGCGTGCTGATCCGGAACGAATTGTGCAGCGATCTCTGAAAGGAGAGCCACCATATGGTAGGCGCAGAGGTCGTTGCCGGCGACGATGGCTCCACGATGTAGAGAACGACTTGGCCTCTTCAGATTGTCTTAGACAGTATGAAGACCATGCTCAGGATCGAAACCGTTGGAGCCGGGTTGTTGACTCAGTAAGGGGCCAGTAATGGCCTTTAATACTGTTTATTATTAAGCTAACACACATTATTAATTATTATTTATGCCTACTGATAACAAGTATTTAACATAGGTTAAGGACTTAGATAATAAATTTTTGTTTAGATTGTAAGCTTTGGACACTTCTTCTTAGTTTCGTATAAAGAAAGATTCAAGAATAAAGCCATTGGCAGTTTAAAAAAAAAAAAAAAAAAAAAATCTGTAAAAACTGCCGATGGAACTTCTAACCATATAGTTCGTTATATAAATTTACTTGTTAAATTTTTTTTATTTCCATCTCTTCAAGAAAATTTTTATTTGGGAATTAACTTTTGGGAAACTTTCAACATATAATCCCAATGCCAGAATATCACCACCCTAACAGCTGAATCTGATCCAAATAAACATCTTCTGAATTTGGTAATAGATGTTGGTGAAACTACCCCAATCAAGCAACGTCACTATCCAATATCACCAGCTATTCAAAAATTATTATATGACAAACTGGATAGAATGCTTGAGCGAGGTGTAATCGAGGAAAGCCACAGCGCCTGGGGTTCTCCAGTTGTCCTCGTTCGAAAAGCCAAGGGCAAAGCCCGTTTATGTCTAGACTCACGCAAAATAAATGCGCGGGTTACCAAAAATAACTACAAGCTACAAAATTTATTAGCAGTATCGATCTAAAAGATGCATTCTGGCAAATACATCTGAGAGATAACTGCATTACTGTTGCTGGAAGACCTTTATACCACTTTAAAGTCATGATTTTTGTACTATGCAATGCGGCTCAGCGATTTTGTAGACTCATGCACAAAGTGATTCCTCATATAGATTTCATGATTGTATATTTGTATACCTTGCCGAACTACTTATTGTCTCTGAAACTATTGAAGAACATTTCAGTTTGTTGCAATTGGTAGCTATACGACTATCCGAAGCTGGGCGCACCATTAATCTGGATAAAAGTCACTTATTAATGAGGGAAATCAAATATTTAGGTTTCCTAGTGAGTGAAAAAGGTTTACGAGTCGATCCTGTCAAAGTTGAAGCATCAAAGAATGGCATCAAGCTTATTGAAGAAAAACTGGAGATATACGCATGCAACTTGCATGAAGACATCATATGCATCACAACAGACTGTGTCGCTGTGATGTAAAAGGTCTGAAAATAGTGTCCTGTTACCAACAACTCTGTTTCGCTCACGGAATTCATTTAGCAGTGTTAGATGTCCTCTATCAAAAACTTAAATCTCCTTAGCAAGCACCTTATAATGGCGACGGAGCCTCTGATTCAGAGGGCGATTGTTGATGATCAAGGCGAAGGGTTTCAACTCGAATTGAAGGAGGATGAACCAGAACTGGCAGATAATCTGGATGTCCTTATCCGGAAAGTAAGAACTGTAGTCAAGCTGTTTCGGAAATCGCCAGCTAAGAACGACAATATTCTTCAAAAATACACCAATGAAGAATTTGGAAAACAAATGCAATTGCTGATTGATGAAAATGACAAAATGGAATAATTTTTATATTATGCTCGAACGATTTCGAAAATTAAAACACAGCATTCTAAAATCATTAATTGATTTCAATTCACTTATTTATTTCGAACAGTGACAACACTTCAGCCTATAAAGTTAGCTGGATGCCGCCGAGATAAATAAATTAGGTTAAATAAAAAAAGCTCGTTTCAAAATATCGTTCAACATGGAGGCTTTATATATTAAGGTGGCTTTGCTAATATATACGAGTAGGTACACTAATGAAAATAAATTGGTTACTAGATCGAACAACTTATCATAAGAATTTGATAATTTTCCAATTGATAAGTTATAAACATTCTGATGTGCAACGCTTATCACTTATCATTATTAAAATTTGATAAGTTTTCAAATTGATGAATGAGTGAAATTTTGTTACTTATGGTGAAATACTGATCACTTATTATTATCAAAAAAAGTAACTTGTGATAAGTAATAAATGATAAGTAGTTGGTGCAATATGGCTCAGTTCAGGGCCTATTTTAGACGCGTCATCGGAAAAAAATTTTACGGGGAGGACCAAAATATCAGCACCAGTATCTACGAGAAACATAGAATTTATTGGTTGCTGTCTGTAAGAAATAAGCGTTACTCATCATCTGTGACGAGATATATAATTCATCTTTCGTTGTTGCATTTTACATGTACAATAAAATTAAACCAAGTACAGGGCAACTAATACACCATGTTTTTCTGTGGTGTACTAGGCGAAAACACGGCGCTAAACCACTGGGCCGGGTCAAGGTGTTAACCGTACCGTGCTGATAACCGGCCAGGCTGGGGGCCCAGTATAAAAACTAGCCCAGCCTCTAACGGTGTATCCGGATAATTGGCGCCCTCCGGATCATGTATCCTTACCTGTGTATTTCGGATCTCTGCACAGGTGGACCTCCTTTCTCCGCTACTCGTGGGACCTATTATGGCAGATCCAACAAGTAAAAAAGAGACCGGCGCTCTTAAAAGACCGGAAACCAGTGCTGTGGAGACATCGGCCTTTAGGCCCGGTCTCCAAAGTGCAAAAAGGGGCATAAGGCCAAATGAGGCTGGCCCTCCAGCGTCAGTGAACTACCAGACCAGGAAGAGAGCCTGGCGCATGATCTCCAAGAGCAACAACATTCCGTTGGAGAAGAGAACGGATAGGGACAGGGATACGCTTGCGTGGGCAAGGCGCCTTCACCAGGCCCTTCAACGAGGTGCTAAAGGAGCACCTGCTCATGGCAGTCGTTGACAGGGTTCAAGAAGATGGGAGCATTACGGCCCTTAATTGGAGGAAGGTGGTGAAGGCCTTAGCCGCCATCTTCCTAAACATAATGAGGGAAAACCGAGGACCTGCTCCGTCCTGCCGAGACGGTGGGTGGCGGATCATGTATCCTTACCTGTGTATTTCGGATCTCTGCACAGGTGGACCTCCTTTCTCCGCTACTCGTGGGACCTATTATGGCAGATCCAACAAGTAAAAAAGAGACCGGCGCTCTTAAAAGACCGGAAACCAGTGCTGTGGAGACATCGGCCTTTAGGCCCGGTCTCCAAAGTGCAAAAAGGGGCATAAGGCCAAATGAGGCTGGCCCTCCAGCGTCAGTGAACTACCAGACCAGGAAGAGAGCCTGGCGCATGATCTCCAAGAGCAACAACATTCCGTTGGAGAAGAGAACGGATAGGGACAGGGATACGCCTGCGTGGGCAAGGCGCCTTCACCAGGCCCTTCAACGAGGTGCTAAAGGAGCACCTGCTCATGGCAGTCGTTGACAGGGTTCAAGAAGATGGGAGCATTACGGCCCTTAATTGGAGGAAGGTGGTGAAGGCCTTAGCCGCCATCTTCCTAAACATAATGAGGGAAAACCGAGGACCTGCTCCGTCCTGCCGAGACGGTGGGTGGCACCGGGGTCACGTCAAACTGACTGCCTGTGCCGATGAAAGGTCGGTGACCCTCTATAAAAAGGCGATCGGCAGCCTGGGCGAAGTCTGGCCGGGGGCCAAATTAGCAGTGGTGACGAGGGAAGAAATTCCCTGCAGGCCAAGGGCGCGAGCCTGGATACCTGCGGAGCCTAGTGATCCAAGGGAGATCTTAGAAATGTTTAAAATCAGCAATCCAGATCTGCCAACGGCCACCTGGAAGATTGCCAAGTCAGAAGAGGTAAAGGCGGAAGCAGATCACAGATCGGCCATCATTATCATCGACAGAGAATCCGTGGGTGCTTTGGCAAAATCTGGAGGCCTGATCAGCTATGGATTTGGAGCGATTGGCGATGAGGCTGACAGAGCTGAGGCACCTGCAGCATGGGGGGAAACTATTTGTGGTGTCCCGCCTGGTGTTGGTGACCCAGAAGTCCGCAGCATCCCGGAGGACACTCAGGAGACACTCTCCCTGGACTCGGAGATTTCGAGATCATTGGGACAAAGCTGTGCGCTCCTAACGGACGAATCAACGTCAGAAGAGTCTGACTGAACAGTGGTGGAGGGAAGCAATATCTAATGCTTAAGATCCTTCAGATCAACCTCCATCACTGTAAAGCCGCCTCGGCGGCCCTTCTAATAATGGAATCTGAGTCCATTGATGTGGTTCTGGTCCAGGAACCTTGGGTCAATAGTGACCGGGTGCTGGGCCTCAGAACTCCCAAATATAAAATACTACATGCGAAAAATGAAGGAAAGATACGTTCCTGCATTCTCGATAGAAATAATTTAAATACTTTGGTTGGGCAGTGCAATAATGGAGGCTCGAAAACGAAAGGTAGGAGTCATAATGGGTAGCGATGCTAATGCGCATCACTCAATCTGGGGTAGTACAGATATAAATAGGCGAGGTGAGTTATTCCTTGATTTTATTTTAAGTACTAACCTAAATATATGTAATATCGGGTGTAAGTCAACCTTTATTACTAAAAATAGACAGGAAGTGTTGGACATCACACGTGTCTCGGATTTTATTAAGGAGAAGGTATTGAACTGGAAAGTGTCCGACCATTCCTTTTCTGACCATTGTTATCTCCAGTACGAAGTGGATACAAAACCCACTAGCAAACCACCCTTCAGAAATAGGAGGAAAACTGATTGGGGTTGTTTCAGGACCATTCTGGGTAACTTATTACCGGTATCGGTTCCAAACCCTCCTGCATCTACACAGGAGCTTGATGCTCTAGTAACCAAGCTGTCCTATCAGTAGGTCCTTGGGTAAATCTCGGCCACCCTGGTGGTCGAGAGAACTCCAAGGTACTCGTATGAAATGCAGGAGACTGTTCAAGAAAGCGAGGAACACAAATGCTGCTGCAGATTGGGCCTGTTATAAGGAAGTCCTCAAAACCTACAAGTACGAGCTGAGAGCAGCCAAAACGAGGGCCTGGAAGCTCTACTGTGGCAATATACAGGAATCCTCGGAGACGGCCAGGCTACGCAAAGTACTATGTTCTAGTCCTTCCAGCCCGAGTTATTTACAACGACCGGATGGTTCATGGACTAGTGTGGAATCCCTGGAGCTATTACTAGAAACGCATTTCCCGGAGTGCTCGGTACTAGCTCCGGAGAGACCCATGATAAATAGGGGTATAGACTCCGTAAGTCATATAGTAAAAAGGCGAAATGTCCTATGGGCATTAAACAGCTTTAAGCCATACAAGTCGACAGGACCTGACGGCATTATCCCTGCGAATATCCAGCGAACTATTGACTTAACCCTACCCTGGCTGGAAGTTATCTTCAAAGGCAGCCTAGAACTCTGTTACATTCCTAGAAAATAGGCTGAAGTAAAAGTAATATTTATATCTAAGGCGGGAAAAAGCTCTCATTGCTATCCCAAAGGCTTTAGGCCTATAAGCTTATCTTCTTTTCTGTTGAAAATACTAGAAAGACTAATAGAGGCTAACATTAGAGGCTCAATCAAGCCGGGCGAGCTGTCGGGATCTCAACACGCATTCTGTAAGGGACGATCGGTGGAAACAGCTCTCCACTCCCTTATAGGCCCAATTGAGAAATCACTTGAATATAAGAAATATTCCATGGTAACTTTCTTGAAAATAGAGGGGGCCTTTAGCAACGTCAAACCGGGGGCAATCACTCGGGCCCTTGCGTGTCTGGAATTAGACGGGTCAATCAGAAGTTGGATAGATCATATGCTTAGAGGCAGGATCGTGACAGTTTATCGGGGTGGGACGTCTGCCGGCAGATACGTGAGCTGAGGGATACCTGAAGGTGGGGTTCTATCCCGCCTTCTTTGGACCTGCTACTAAACCTGGAAGCGCAAGGCTTACGCTGAGTGAGCGCATGCAGTGCGCGCTTGGCTACCTTTCTTAGTGGGCACGTGGCTGTGGACTGAACGAAAAACCCACAGAAAACAGAGCTGGTCCTCTTTACCAGGAAGCACAAACTTCCTCAGTGTGACCCGCCAACATTAAATGGTACTCGCTTGATCTTTACGGATAGAGCAAAATACCTCGATCTGCTTTTGGACAGCAAGTTAAGCTGGAAACCAAACATCGTAGAGAGAGTAAAGAAAGCTATTATAGCGCTCTACTCCTGCAAAAATGCCATTGGAAAGAGATGGGGTATGGAGCCCCACATGGTACACTGGCTCTACGGCTCAGTGGTCAAACCTATACTGCTGTATGGGGTTGTCGTCTGGTGGCCAGCGTTAAAAATTATGGCCAATCGTAAACTATTGATGAAAGTACAAAGAACGGCCTGCTTGTGTATAAGTGGGGCTCTCAGGAGCACACCTACTCAAGTTCTGGAGATTCTCTTTCATCTTACTCCTTTGGATATTGCGGCCGAGCAGATTGCATCTTGCACAGCCATTCGGCTCAAATCCGTATCTATGTGGACCTGTAACAATGCAGGGCACTCATCTATCATATGCAATAGGGGTATCCCGGAAGCTTCCGACTACGCTATTCCTTTGCCATCTGTGGAGATGAAATTCCAACTGAGTTTCCCACCAGAGAGGACTGGGCGAACGAAACGATAATGGAAAATGAGGCGCTAAGCCTCTTCACGGATGGCTCAAAAAGGGATAGAGGGGTTGACTGCGGGGTTTTCTGTGAGGCACTAGGGGTTAACCTCTCTTTTCATAAAAGCAACGAACGTCAGATGGTCTAACGCCAGTTCGTGTGAAATAACCAGGCAGTTTTGGCCTGGACTTGACCGGTCTAGATCAGGCCAACTGATATCGCTTCGACGGCACCATATTGGCATGGTCGTGGGAGCTATAACGGGACATTGTCTCATTGGGAAACATGCGAGCAGACTGGGTGTCCCAGCCCACGATATCTGCCGCAGCTGTGGTGATGAGGAGGAGGAAGAAAATGTACTCCATCTGCTCTGCACCTGTCCTAGTCTAGCGTACAGCAGAACAAAATTTATGGGAAACTTCCCCTTTGAACGACCTCACGGATCTTAGTAAATTCGAGATCTGGGACTTTAAACGCTTCTTGGTAAGCTCAGGATGGTTTAGCGAGTGAAGAGTAGGAAACTCGAATGTGGTACAGCTATGAACCAATTTTGTGTCTATGCTAGTCCTTTAGGACGGCCAGCCTTACCTAACCTAACCTAACCTTACAGATTGTTGCAACCGCTACAAGCTGTCAATTCGATAATCATATATCGTGAGAAAGGCCCTAAATACTATTAATTTTATAATATCGTACCATAGATAGTGGTCCTTTGTTGCTTATCTTCCATTGTCTTTTTTGAGGCTTGGGGCTTTAGCCTTACTGTACAAGATGTATCATACTTAAAAGAGATTTCAGTCAAGGTCAAGTTCTAAAAAATGCTTCTAGGCATTTTTATCTATTATAAATAGTTTTATGAACAAAATATTATGCGGTTTAAGTTTCACTCTTTTGTTCATATAAAAATCAGATTGAACTATCCATAGGACCTAATTTTAAAAAATTTTCAAATGGCGCAGTAATAGTGTCTCGTGTACTATTATTAACTCAACCGTCTCAGAAGCCATTTTTCTCTTTACAAAAAAAAAAAGTTAAATTAGGTTTTAGATTTGCTGAATAAACCAGAATAAGCACTACTAAATACATAATTAATGTGAGTGGAATTTTATCAATGGCAAGAAATATATTTATCGTGCAATGTACGACAAAAAACTTATTAAATTCCCAACGATTGTTAAATAAAAAACGGTAACTATAAATAAGCACACAAGCGAAAGGTCACTTTAACAATGTAACCTAAACCTATATATCTGGGCATTCTATAACAGCTCTAGATTTTGAACAGACCCCATTGAAGTAAAGGTTTTGAAAGTGGTGGATTTTTTTCAAATAACCTATGCGGTAAATGACAACAACCTGGTTATAGTGATATTTAAATTTTTTCTAATTGCCGTGCAAAAATTATCTTGAACTTTGTAATATTTTAATAATTTTGTACTGAAAATTTTTTTGTATTTTAATAAAGAAGTAAAAAAAAAAACATTAAAACCTAAATAATAATAATAAAATGAAAACGAAGAAGTAAATGTATAAAAATTGCATAATAATCATATAATGCAATTTTCATGATCGCGTGATTTTCATCGCGATATTTTTTTTTTTCAGCTTTTGTATTTTAATTTCACCTGATGCGCATTGATGCTTCAACTGCACAAAAATAAAAAAAACAGAATTATTTTATCTTTTCGGTGTATTTAATGCAAGATTCATGTCATTTTGGGCTTTTGAAGAAATAAAAACCCATAAGAAATTTTTTGTGTTCATGTTCTGGTTGTTCTGCATTTAAATTTTATTTTATTGTTGAATTGAATGCAATTTTTTTTTTGTTTTGTAGAACTTCTGGTTTTGTATTAAGTTTTATTTTCCCGTGGCAAATATAAAAAGCGGAGTTTGAGACGACGACAAAATTATTGGTTTTTATCACGATAATTTTATGAATGAAATTAAAAACTGTAACAATAACCTTCTTGTTTCGTGTGTGTGTGTGTGTGTGTGTGTGTGTGTGTGTGTGTGTTTGTGATTGTAAGAGTATGTTAAGTAGTTTGGGTTGGGTGCTTGTGTGTAGGTTACGATTTGCAAGAACGGTGCGGCACAACAACAAAATATATACGGCTGACATTGAAATTCGCAGAATTTTTAATTTTATTTTATTATTTTATTAAATTTTGTTGCTTTCAAAGTGTCGTAAATAAAACTAGACAAGAGTAAATCAGAAACCAACCGCGATTTTTATTTTTATTTTGTTATGATATTTTTAGTTAAATAAAATATATATATATTTCTTCAGTTATAAAGTGATAAATCTTTTCTGTTTTGTATATATAGCTAGTGTTGTGCGCGCCGTGTTTATTTATTTTTCATAAAAAAAAATTAAAGCAAAAAAAAAAATCTTTAATTTTGAGGATAATTTATAACGTCCGGCTTCTTACTTTTGTCTCATTTTATTAACTGAATGCAGAATTTGTAATTTTTTGGAGTTGCATAGTCGGGAAATGCTCAGTAATTAGTGGTATTACGTATTTTAAATAGGCGTCCTAAATTCAATTAACTAAAAAAGTATTCAGAATTCTGTGCTAATTCTTTACACTAAACCGCTGTGAATTGTCAAATCTCACAATAATATTACTGTGCAACCGGTTCCAGAGTAAAACAAGCCAGGTCTTTAAAGAATTTAGATAATCTAAACTTAACTAACTTCTATCTTAAGCTTGCCGTCATAGTATCTCTCGACAAACATTAACAAATTCATCTGAAAAAAAGTGTGGAAAGTATTTTGAAAATAAATTGAAAAAGTACTGGAACCTATTAAAAATTATCACAATTTGAGATCTCCTTAGAAATGCAATCTTAATATTGCTGCTGTTTCTACGGGTTTGCATAATGTTACTTTAAATTCATTTTGTTGGAATTTGATTTAATGGACGGTGAAAATCTACGACAAAGATGCGACGGAATTGAAGGCTGAGCATCGTTTGAATTCTCTGAAATAATTCCGCCTATTTGAGTTTAAATAAATAACAATTCTTTATGTAAAAATTTTGGAAGCCTCATACTCCCAAACATGGGAGTTAGAATGGTGCAGCAATCACCAAAACCCCCACCAGTGATTGTAAGCAAAATTGAAAACTACCGTGAGATAAGAGTTATACAACAAATATAAAAAAATACATGAAATAAGATATATCTTTAACATGAGGGTTGAGATAGAAGCTTCAAGAAAATCAAGGTTGTAATGTTATTCCATAAAGTGTCAGTTATGTTGCGTGCCTGATAACAGTTTACAAAAGAATATCAAACATTACAAGAAACTGCAGCAAAGTGTGTGTGTGTAAAGTGTAGCGAACCTAATGCCGCAATAGGCTACGAGGTTGCCAATAAATAAAGGAAATAACGCTAAGGCAGCCAAGAAGGCAGGACGAAATAGAAAATAAGATTTTATATCAGAGAAGTCAGGGTATAAGCATCACATATGCTGAAGTTACTAGAAACAACAAAATCACAAAAACAAGAGAATGCTATTGGATTAATTATTCAAAGACTCACGAAAAGAGCAACAATATGAAACAAAAGAAATACTGAATTAAAGTTAGTTAACTGAATTAAAATTTGAAGCGTATAAGAACAACCCAAAGTTGCGATCTGAGCAACGAATGCTTAAGTCACATTTCATTCAAAGAAATATGACTTCAAGAAATATAATTACGCAACTAACGATTGAACACTCAACCACACAAAATGATCTGGAGAATATTAAAAGCAGTTTTCACCACCAGGAGTTTCAATGAAGAAGTAAACAATTCAAAGTATCATGATGATGATGGAAAGACAATGAGCATGATGATGCAAAATATAAACACACTAATGTAAATTATTGTGAAAAGTCAAAAACGACGCTCCGAAAGAGGGCTGTATGGAATGCAAACGGCGTTTTACAGCACAAAACTGATGTTCAAACCTTTCTCGCGGGTCAAAATATAGACATAAAATGGTCTGCACATGATGGAAAAGCAGAATGCGCTCTTGATCAAACGAAAAATAAAACATTATGAACTCAACAAATATGATAGAGATCACATTCAAGCAACTTATATCTTCCCAGAGGAATCGTCTGGAACTCGGCTGTTTATGGTCCATCGCGAAACACGCAATTAAAAGCAGCAATTTATCAATTATTTTAATCATTTAGGCTCGAGATTTTTCGCAGGGAGCGATTATAATGATAACACCTTTACTATGAGGTTCGAGATTGATCATATACTTAAACTTAAACAACTATATGAACCAATTATCGAGAAAAATCTATCTAGATTATTTATATTCTGGGCACCCAACTTATTGACATCAGATAGAACGAAAATACCTGACTTAATAGATTTCTGCTTTAAAAGCAGAACCACCTCAACGTGTAACAAATAAATAAACTAAAAGGGCTTTATATAAAAATATATAATGCGGCGACCATTGAATTACCATAACGACCATTCCAAATTAAATTAAACTTTTTCAAAATTGAATGCAATTTTTTTTCATACGGAATTAGTATGACAAAAGTTGCATTCAATTTGGAAAAAGTTTGATTTAATTTTGACATCAATTTAGAAATAATTTGGAAAAGGTTACGTTCAATTTGAAAATAGTTTCGTTTACTTTGGAATTTGTTGCGTTTAACGTGGAAAAGGTTCAATTTAACCTGGAAAAGCTATATATCATTATTTATTAAAAATAAACTAGACAATTTAATATCTCAATCGATAAACCTTGGCAAATTTAAAATATGTAATTTTATGAAAGTTTAATTTCATTTTTAAAAACGTTAATTTGAAATGGAAAATTGTTAATTTGAATTCTAAAAAGTTTAATTCATATTCATCAATGGTTTAATTCTGTTTGCAAAAAAATTAACTTTAAATGGAAAAAGTTTCGGTGAATTTGGAAAAAAGTGCAATCAGTTTGGAACTAGTATTGTTTATGTTGGAAAAAGTTGCGTTTAACTTGGACCAAGTTCAATTTAACCTGGAAAAGCTACAAAACATATAATGAAAAAGAGCTCTGAAAAAGTAAATAACCGTTCACCTAATATACTATAGTTAATCTAGGAAAAACGGACAAAATATCGACTGTGGCAGCCGTAAAAATTCTCACTAGTTAAATGGAAATTAAATATGGCTATTAAAGCTCTGAAAAAAGCTTTAAAACCAATTCTTTTTAAATTTAAGTGGAAAAAAGTTAAAAATACCATTAAAAATTATATAAACCCAAAGTAAGCTCCAGGACACAACTTTAACTTACATCTTCAATGCGATTATGAGATGGGGGTATTTCCATAAAGTAAGGCAGGTGCACCGAGTTGGTATTACACTTAAACTCGCGCAAACTTTCGACAAAGTTTGGCATGAGGGCCTTAAATATAATATTAAAACTCGTCTGCCAAAAAAATTGCATGGAGTCCTTGAAAGCTGTTTGTTTCAAAGAAAATACCAGCTTAAACATAATTCAGCCATTACTGAACTAAATTACATAAACGCAGGAGTTTCACAAGGCAGTTTACTGGGACCAGTATTGTTTTTGCGATATACTGCCAACCTACCAACAACTATAATAAAGTTATCACATCAACATTTGCAGAAGACATAGCTGTTATGTTTTCACACAATAATCATTCAACTACATCAAGAGAATTGCAAGATCACTTAAAAAAAAATTGAGAATCGGGAAAGATTGAGGAAGGTAAAAGTGAATGAAAACAAATCAACCCACATAACATTTACGTTGAATAAACATATATGTCCAGCGGTGAAAGTAAACAATGTCACCATCCCTCAAAAAACAAATGTACTTGGGTCTTCATCTTGATAGAACCAAATAAAAATATAATTTTCAGAACTGTACTGACTGATTGGAAGAAAATCAAAACTTTCCCTAGAAAACAAGGTTCTACTATATGGACATTCAGCTATTGGGCTGCACGAGCGCGTCAACTGCAGATCTTGGGCATAGAACGCAATCAAAAATACTTCGCTGTATTGCAAATGCTCCGTGGTACATCCGAAATCGCAACATCCATATAGACCTTGGGATTAAAACGGTCTAAGATTTTCAAGCGAAGAAATTGAAAAAAATGTATCTTTAACAAAGTCAATTAACACAGTAAGAACTGAAAAGTATGTACTGCAGCAATTTGAAGAATTTTGTAAGGAAAAGAAGTATTGTTTAGATAGAAAAGTCTGATAACTGAATCTGAATTTAGAAGAAAAGTCTGAAAACCAATGTGTAATACTAGAAGATTAAGCTTATAATAAACATTATGGAACCTTATTGCTAAGCACATTCAGCAAACTTACTATAAGCAGTTGAATAAAATTATTGGCCCTTTTATTAAAGGGGTTGCATTTCAAAAGGCAAGAGGTACGTGAAATTGCAAACGAAAAGTTTTACCAGGTTTACATGGTACACGTTCACAAAGTTCTTTAGCATTTACATTAACTAACAAATTGTGCAAACGTTTAAAGAAGCAACTTCTGACGGCCCACAGAAGAAATTTTTTCATATTGTGTCAGTGGAATTGGTTGAAAAGATAAGGAAGGAGGTAAATGTTTAATGCAACATTTCAAGGAAGAACTAGACAACTATGGTTCTGCGACAGAATGCGTTGAATATAATTGAAATTTTGGGAAAACTGGGGGTGACAAAAATACCACTGACAGCAAATGGTTAGTTTACAATAAAGAAAATCAAAATATCTGCCCAGTCAGCTTATTTAAGAAAATGTTATTGGTACAAAAATGTACCTTTTGGAGAAAACTGCAGCAGAAGGCATTTAAATCGACACTAACAAAGTGAAAATTACAAACCATTCAAATAGGTCAACCGCAGTTAGTCAATTATCGCACGAAGGTATTAGTCCTCAAAAAATCACTAAAATTAAAAAAGATGTACTCCAACATGAGATTAAAGAGTATCGGGGACAGAGCATCTTCCTGCCGAACACCCGAGTTAACTACAAAAATTCTCGAGAGCCTGTTCTCAACATTAACACACCATTGAGACTGCGTCACTGTCATTCTACACAATCGTACCAATTTTGTTGGCATTTCTAGGTATTCCAGGGCAACTATACAAGCTCTCTCGATTGATCGATTCATAGGAATGCCGGAAATCCAGGAACACCTGATGTTTTATAATATTTAGATAGAATCATCCGCAGCGAAAATACCTGATCAGTGACTGATCGATTCGGATAAAATCCTCCTTAATACTCACCACTAGAGGAACGGTTGACGCTGGGCATGAAAGTATGGTGCAATCCGGTAATTTCTTTAAAGAAATTACGCGAGGTGTTGTACTTTCAGAATTCCCATTGCCGCTTCTTCCGCCTACAAATCCGCTTAGCTGCCCGCCTAGTAAGAGCAGTCTTGTTTTTCATCGCGATTATGAGACGTTGTTGCACTTCATGGGCTATATTTTATTTCTCGACTGAACACTCGTCATCAAACCAATCATTCTTGGGTCTGACTTTCACTATACCCAAAACAAACAAAGTTTCTACTACCTCCCAGATAGAGTTCACACAGTCAGATTGATCATTAGATTCCTCAATGTTGTCGCTGACAAGGTCCTGATATATTTTCTTTTCATCTTCATTTATAAGACCTTCACAATCGAAACGTTCCATCGTAGCTCTTGCGGTGACCAGATGATGATGGCTCACTACGTATTTGGTTGCTGAACGATAAATTCCCGCATCCAACACAACCCGACCCCGTCCTTTAGAAACTAATATGTGGTCAATTTGGCTGTAGGAAGTTCCGCGAGGATGGATCCATATCTTTAGATGTACCTGTTTGTGAGGGAAGAATATGCTTGCTACTCTAAGGCAGTGACGTTGTGAGCAATTGCAAAGTACATCATTCTCTCACCAATATCGGTCACAGTTTTGTGTCGGAAGTACCGCCCTAGCATTAAAGTTTCCAATTACCATTCAAATATCGTGTTGGGGTATAGTGCCCGTCAGATCGTCCAAGTCATTGAAAATGAGTATTTGAAAATGAGTCACAGGGCTCCTAATACCAAGATAAAGACTATCGACAGGTTGGCTTTTATCGACAGGTTGGCTAACTTCATGCCCAAACGAAGCTTACACCAATCGCTTATTGACTGCTTGGAAATCCAAAACATCCATCTTTACCTACGCCCCAAGAAGAAATCCAGTTCCAATGTTTCCGAGATCATTTCCACTATAGAGCAACGTATAGCCCTATAGGACACATGGTCTCCACTTTTAGGCCAACGAGTTTCTTGAAGAGCAAGGTGTTCCATCCGATACTCTTTCATGCACGTGATTAAACCTTCCAACGCTCCTTATTTCTTAAGTGACTGCACCAATTCTGAATCTCTTGTCCGAGTATACTTGAGCCCGGTATGTATTTGGCGGTATCCATTTTTTATGTTGTCTATTTTATAAACAGACGGTTTTCTTACGGATGCGGATCATCAGCCCAGCGATCCAACCGTTAAGTCGCCTTCTACGACAAGCAATGGATACTGCGGTGATATTCTTGGAAACATGTTCGTGCTATTTAGGTTTACGAGACATATAAGTACTCCCCGACCACAGGGGCCGATTCATTGTATAGTCTTAACATATACAACTCGATCTTTGAAAATCTGTTGTGTTTCATAGACAACACATGCCATCCCCTCAACTGCATATTCGATTATTTCCGAACCTCTTGTTGTATATACTTACTTACTGATTATAAGTTTTGCACACTTCTTGTTATTTTCGTGTAACGAAAGATTCCAGAATAAAGCCGTTGGCTGTTAAAGATTCTAATCGATTAATCCTATTTCTCAATTGAAATAAATGTTTAATTTAATCTTCTAATTAATAAACGAACCAGCCAGCCCACCAGTTTCTGCTGGTTAGGTACCATAACAATCTATTATTTCTTTCATATACACCATTTAATCCAAAACCACCACCACACCGCAAAGATAACACAAAAAAGTATGTTATGTACACTACACTACCTACTATATAAATTAAAGTATCCCTCTAATCTTATCAGATCATCTTCATCAACAAATTGTTTTTTTTTCCTAACTATATGGTTTTGTTTATTTAAATCTCAAAGTCTAAACCTCAGAGACGAACAAACATATTTGGAATAATCTCACGTTCGAATTAAATAAAAAAAAAAATGTGTACGATAAATTCAAATTTCTACCTTTCTAATAGACGTATGCATGTATGTGTGTAGTTGGAAAACCTTTATAATCGGATATTTTTTATTCGTCGTTGATGAAAATGGTTTCAACAATGAGGAGTGTGCGTATATTCTTTTATTAGTTTTTTTTTTGGTAATAAAAGAGGTCACGTGAGCATTATGAGGATTTGTTTAATTTGTTTTTTTTTGATTTGTTTGTTAATAAAAAAGTAGGATATTTAACTTTAATAATAAAGGATATGTTTTTTATTTAAATTTTTTTTTTTTTTTCGGGATATGGGAAAAAATAATAATAAGGATAATGATCGTATGCGGTATGGGTAATTGAGTGGTGTTTGAATATTACACCACCAAAATTATGATGTACATTATGTTCATACGTAAGCGTAAATAATTTTTCAACTGGTTATGGAGTTGGGTATAGTTGATGGACATCAATTTTTCGGTTAGTATAAGGTATAGTGGTGGAAGAGTGTCGAATAGTATTTTAAATTTTTATATTGCATTTTAAATTTTTATATATTTTTATATATTAATAGTCTCTATTATGCTCTAAGTATATCCTATTTACTGTCATAACATTCATTTGATGAGAAAAAAATAACATTTTAAATTTATTATCGTTTATGTCCAATTTCAGCACAATTTGAATTGAATGAAAACTATACTAGTTGTTCCCAGTATTATAAAAACGTTAAAAAAATTACTGATCGAGAGAATCGGTTCATTGCTGACCGACATTTTCGGGTAAAATAAGAAGAATTAAAGAAAAGATTAGCATGCACGATTATATTACACGGAAGCGTCGCAGAGTCATTTCTATTCATTCTGTATACAAGAGACCTCCAATTATAGAAAAACAAATTTAGCTACATTTGCAATCCTAGCAGTTGGTAACAACATAAAAGTAACGACAACCATACTATAGAAGCACACTAGCACAGTGGCTAACCGGAAGAAAAGATGGCGAGTTATGATAACCTTTGTAACGGACGGCTATTTAATTTATAATAAATAAACAAGTTTGTATTTAATGTCAAAAAAAAGGTATCCATTCCCGTCATCCAAAATTCCATCTCCTTTGTTTCTGTCTGGTCAGTCATTAAATTCCTGTGTTGTTGTTGTATATCATAAAATTTACTGTTCTGAAGCAAGCTTGGAAAAATATATGTTTTTGTATAAAAAGACGAGACTCTAAAACACAGTCATACTAGTACCATCGGTCGAGAAGATGGATGAGCTAATGTACCAAACCCCGAACTGAATGTTTGGAATTTTTGCGTGGTTACTCTGATGGATTATACCAGCACAACAAAAACGAACGGGAGGGAAGGAAACGGGACACCAACTACCTGTTTGGTAGTATGGCTGAAAGCCGGTTATATACCTGAAGGATGGTCGGTGCATCAGAAGCGGATGGGGTGTATAGTGCGGAATTGAAAAGATGATCAGTATAGCGGAGCCTGAATTGGCGGTGAGGACCATATAAATGGAGAAGAAGCTTCGGAAGGAGATACAGGAAATAGAGAGCTGAACGGATGGTGAAGCGAACACAACTAAAACACACACAAGAAGCACAAGAGAAGATCGCGCATAATATACAGGTGTATGACCAATATTGTGAATGTCCTTTTGTAACGCGTGTTCGTTCGGTTGTATCGTTTCTAAATCTTTATCTTCTCCTTAGGTGCCACTCATCGGTTCTTTATTTGAAACGTTAGATTGGTCCATGACATTTACTTTTTGAAGATAATTTCATTTAAATGTTGACCACGGCTGCGTCTTAGGTGGTCCATTCGGAAAGTCCAATTTTGGGCAACTTTTTCGAGCATTTCGGCCGGAATAGCCCGAATTTCTTCGGAAACGTTGTCTTCCAAAACTGGAATAGTTGCTGGCTTATTTCTGTAGACTTTAGACTTGACGTAGCCCCACAAAAAATAGTCTAAAGGCGTCAAATCGCATGATCTTGGTGGCCAACTTACCGGGCCATTTCTTGAGATGAATTGTTCTCCGAAGTTTTCCCTCAAAATGGCCATAGAATCGCGAGCTGTGTGGCATGTAGCGCCATCTTGTTGAAACCACATGTCAACTAAGTTCAGTTCTTCCATTTTATTGAAATGGCCGAAATGCTCGAAAAAGTTGCCCAAAATTGGACTTTCCGAATGGACCACCTAAGACGCAGCCGTGGTCAACATTTAAATGAAATTATCTTCAAAAAGTAAATGTCATGGACCAATCTAACGTTTCAAATAAAGAACCGATGAGATTTTGCAAATTTTATGCGTTTTTTTTTTAAAAAAAGTTCTCAAGCTCTTAAAAAATCACCCGTTATAAATGAAGAAAGAAGAATTTAACTAAAGTTTACTTATTGTTTAATAAAAAAAAATTGTATATTCATCAGAAGTGTTTTTTCCCTTTAATTATTGATGGCTGCAATTTATTTTCTCCAAATTTGGTTGAACGTTCATGTGTTCGCATCAAAGTCTGCACGCCAAAAAAAACTTTGTCTTCGATCATCCAACAACCATCAACATTCCCCCTCTCTTCTCGCATATCTTTCCAGTCACAAAATGCTTTACAATTGCATAATCCATATACCATGATGAAAATCCGCTCTCGGTATTAACAAAAAATGTTAGCACAGGAGGGGAAAATGGAATATGTATATAATATATTGTAGATGAAGAAAAAAAATGTAAAGCAAAAAAATAAATATAAAACAAGATCGCGATCGATCTATTTAATCAAAAAAAATATCTCCACACATTGCAATTCATCACCCACCACCAAATCAGTGTTTTCTAAAATTCTCGAAAGCAAGAAATTTATACGAAAAGTATATTAAAAGGAAAAAATGGTTGCCAATAAGAAAATAAAGAAACCTAAGAAAAGATTCAGGATCAAACTGTCAAACTTAATCGTTTAATACAAAAACTACAGATTAATACAAAACAAACCCAAGGCAATTCAGAATTGAACCACTAAATTAGTATAGGTTTAGCTAATACATAATTTCTCATTAACATCATAATTCATAACCAAAATTTATGATCAAGACCAACAGTGCCAACTAAAAATATAGCATCGCGAAAATCCAAATTGTTACACGTTCATTTTATGATACGTCCGTCAAGCCATGTGTTGAAAGATAAATGGCCTTGTGCTGCCCATAGACTGGACAGCCCACTGAGCAAAACGAGTAAGGACATGGCGGGCGCAGACAGTCCCCACCAAATCCATGGATCATTCCTAACATCTTTCTATCTAATATTTAAATTAGTTATTCCATGAGCCGTCATGGAATCTTGTTGGAATCTTTTGTTTCTTTGTCGCGCAACTAGCGCTTTGTTAGACGAGCGTTACACCATCCTATAGATAGTATAAGTCTATGAAAAAATAAAGCGAGAGAAAAGACGTACATTAGGTAAATCAGTACCAAAAGGCTGAGATCCGTTAAATGTTTTATAATAAACCTAGTAATATTCAGAATTTGATAAGCTGTATACATAAAATCATGTTTAAATTTCAAAATTACTTCAGAAATTTTAAAATCAGTTGAAAACTCTTTCAATTTTGAAGAAATTACAATTTTTTTAAATGGAATATTACCAGATGTTGAATAATATACCTAGCTACTGATCCGTTTTTTTACTGACTATTTGTATACTGAAATGGATAAACGGGTAGGTCCATAAGTTCTGCACTTCAACAAAGAGTCATAAAGATATGGTTGAGTTATAATTGGTGGAATATAAAAATGAATGAATCAAACGATGTGCTTTGTATAATTGAGAGGATATGGAACTCCAATCCAGAATCGCCTATCTAGGCAAAACGATTGATTCTGGATCGAAGTCATTTAAAAAAAAAATCTACAGTCTAGGGGAGATCAAACTGATATCTTTCGGATACTATATAATGTTCGATGCGGTTGAGCTCCAGTTCTACGATATTGTTGCAAAGAAATTACAAACATAACATAATAATTTTGGTTTACAATACATCTCACTCTCTCGTTATTCACTGTGTTTTACAAATTTAATTTCAAATATCACCATAAAAAAACAAAGCGATCGAGAGAATGTGTAACCATGCAGAATCAAGAACCTTCTTCGCTACGGCTGCCAGATATTCCTCCGAGTCGAAAGAGACGTTTCGGGATTTTATTTATTTAAAGAAAGACAGGCAAGAACAATTTACTAAACTTTTAAAAACAATAAATTGTTTACGGTTGTACAGCGCCTTGCTGAGCTATGATGCGAATCCGATACTGAAGATTTTGGAAAATGCCCTCAAATAATTGCAATTTCAGCTAAATCCAAAAAAATTATCATTTTCTGAGTTTTTAGAAACCATTATTCAAAAATTAAAATTTCTTTGAATTTCGAAACCGCCAAGAGGTACGAAAGATTTACTTTTAGCGTAACCAAATTCCAAAAATTAAATAACCATGTCAAATTAAGAAACCTTGGTTTCCACTCATTTTTCTCTATACCGTGTCTAAGGTGCACAGGGCCAGAAAATGAAAATTGATTCGTAAAACAAAGTTTCTCTAAATTTCTCGGCTCTCCAAATGCACTAATCTAATTAAAAGTTCAACCGAATCAAACAAATTTCAATTTCTTGACTGTCAACTTGTATTTCTCTGTATAGCGACTGGATCTTTCTGAACCAGAAATTGGAGAAATTTCTATGCATTTCTAGGCTCTCCAGATATCAGAAAGATTTAATTAAAAGTTCAACAAAATCTAAGATATTTCAAATTTGTACATATGTTTTTTTTGTATTTTTCTCTGGCCTGCCAACTCTCTTCTGGCCCAAAAAATTCCAGTTTCCAATTCTTATTTCTCTCTAGAATTCCAACATTGGTTTTGAAATATTTAGAAAATGAAAATTGCTTCAAATTAGAAAAATTTCCGGAAGTTTTGGGCTTTTCTGCAAATGAATTAATTCAACCGAATCAAGCATATTTAAATTTTAGTGTTGCCCATAACTCGTATTTCACAGCAGATTAGAAGCTGTTTTCGGAACTGGAAAATGGGATAGCCTCTCCAGTTCAAACTGTAAATTTTCAATTTTCTTCTTACCGTATTGGAACAGTCATTGCCTTCAAAAAGAAAAAAAAATCTAGATTTTGAGGGCCCCACAGTTGCGTGGTGATTTGCAAAAAATGTCCATATAGTAGTTTTCCAATACGATCATCTGTTCAAAACAGAAATTTATTGCATTCGATTGTGCTTCCGGGAACAATAAACTTTGTTTGATTTAGAAATTTTGTTTTTGGTTTAGGCATATTTTTAAAATGTGATACGTATTTATGTAATTATTTTAAAAAAGACCAGAGGAAAGTGCAAATTGCCCCACAGACGGAAAGTTCTTTCAAAAACCGAACGACTAGCCTTACCTTCGCATATCCACAGGTATACTTCATATTGTTTATTCTTGATATTATTTTAATATGTAATCTGAATTGCGCTGGTTATACTTTGGTCACGCACCAGTTGACAATTGATAAATGTTTGCATTTTATGTACAACTATGGATTAGTTTAAGCTTTCGGTTCACAGATTGATTTTATATGGGTGTCGATTAGTTTTTAAAATTCTTCAATAAGTAACGATCAGCATACTGGTTTAAAGTGATCTAAACAAAACCTCTTTTTATAGGTTATGCTTACTGTTATTCAGATCCGTTCAGATGCGGGTTCAAGTAAATATATTTATTCGTTTTTATTGTATCTGTTAATTAAATTGTTGTGTTTTAGTCTTAGTACTAGGTGGTCGGATAGGCAAACGAAGTATTTATTAACATTGCATTGATGATATTTTAGCAAATTTAATTGCAGCATTCGAATATTGCATGTCGTCGGATATTTTGCTGCCACCGAGAGCTGCAGAAGAAAAATATTTTTCACGAAAACCATATCACCGCCCAGACCACTAATATATATAGCTGCAGATGGTATAATATTCAAATATTAAATAAGTGGGACACCTCCCTATAGAACTGTTTATTACGTCGTCGACGTATAATGTTGGGTGCTAAAAATGATGATGATGGTAAATTAACTCCATAATAATTGATTCATCAATTATTTCATCCATAATTTGAACACAATAAACACAAAAACAAACCTCTCAAAAAACACGCAATTTATAAAAAAAACACAAAATATAAATTTATTTTTGCGAAAACACACTGCAACACCCCAAAATGAAAGGGATGAAAAGATAATGAGAATTACTTTATTCGAAAATATTTTGTTCGGAGATATTTTTTTCAAATCGTCGTATTTATTAAACCACCGAATAAAGTCCATTACTTTAGATTACATCATTTAAAAATTACGGCGATTTAGATAAACAAAAAAAAAATATAACAAAAAACATTCCCGCATACAAGAGTCAAGATAGAAAACACCTTTGAATTGCTGGAACTTCTTGTGGCCGCTGCGCGTTGATTTTCACAACATTGTTTGTTCCATCAGGATTTTTTTTGGTTTTAATAGTCGCTTTGAACCACATAAAGGTAAGATATAGACATTCCAATCAATTACCTGCAGCCACTTCTGGCACTTTTGATGAAAAGTTAATTAGAAAAGTCTGACTTCGTAGATTGTCCTCAGTTATCAATGTTGCCTTAATTGATTTAATTAAAAATGGCGAAACTATTTCACAACTCACTGACATAGCCGATAAAATATTCAAAGCTTCTCCTGGATTTTCAGTATTTATGACAAACACTCCTTCCACCGTAAATTCAGTACCAGTTCAAAACCACAAATACCATCAAATAGCAAACGAAATGAGTGATCTTAAAACTGTCGTGTTTAGTCTACTGAATCAAACTAATTGTTCGAATAACCAAAGAAGTCGCAGCCAATCGGTTAGAGTTTTTCGGTCAAGAACTGGAAATGGCAAACGTAAACGAATAAAAATCCAATATGCTGGTACCGTCATAAATTTGGGAAAACCGCAGGGTACGAAACTCGCCGTTTATTTGTTGGTTGTCGTTATTGTTCCAAATTCCATATTCCAAATTTGGTCTATTAGACAAAGAAACTAATATTAGTGTTAATACCTTTTGCATAGTTATAGTGTGACATACATATACCACTTTATTCATAAGTATATCACTACCAGATGATATACTTATGAATAAACTTTACTCACTTTTTTGGAAAGTGATTATAGCCCAACTTTGTCCGAGTTTCCATCTTTGGTTGAAAAACTAAATTACAGTCTCCTGTGAAATATTATGTGGTACACTGTATCGTAACCAACGGTTCTCTAGATCCACCCAAACACAACGTTGCAAAATTTGAATTTGAGCACATAGTACAACTTGGAATTTGTCGAACATCTTCGTCCTGCGCATCTTGACCTCACCAACTAGTCACGAAGAAAGATAATAATGATTGGCGTTAATAACAATACCAACCATATACCTATTTGACCGTCTTCACAATTTCCCTTTATGTCTGAATGGCTGCACGGTATTCTCGAAGATTGACTTAGTGAGGGCTTACCATCACATTCCAGTGGCTCCGCGGACGATGTTCATAAGACAAACCTTCCAAAGGTTTATGACCAATGTGGTTCGTGAACTAGAATTTTGAATTCGAAACACAAATCCCATTTAAGACAATTATTCGATCGTTTAGTTGGAATCTTTAGAATTTTTGGAACATACTACATATTTCTAAGGATAGGATTACTCCATCGTCGAGTAGAGTAAAAGTGATCTCTAATTGTACATCTCCAACTACAACAATTCACCGGAATGATAAATTATTAAGGTGGATTCATACGCAATATGGCTCATCTGCTATAGCACCTTTGTATTTGCACTTGGCCGTAATGAACAAAGTTAAAAAATCTCAATTCACTCGGCCAGAAGTGTGTGATAATTGGTTCCGGAAATGTAAGGAGGGATTAGCTACATACATACACTCTACTAGCGCATTTAAAGTCGAACGCAGTTTGTAGCATCCAGTTGGGCTATTGGAGCAGTACAGGAGCAATTCAATAATGGCAATAGGGCACCTTTAACATTTTTTTCAAAAAAATTATCTCCATCTGAATTGAAATATTTAGCGTTCGAGCGCGAACTATTATAGGCATTTATCTCTCACTCAAGCAAATCAGGCATTTCGTTGAGGAAATACAGTTTTCTATATACATCGATTATAAGCCGTTTACGACGGCAATAATGACAAAAACGGAGCACCGTCCACGCCAAGATTTACTGGCGATATACGGTATATTAGTGGAAAAGATAACGTTGTTGTAGATTGCCAGATTCACTGACACAGCTAGTGTGAGAAATATATCGCTAGACCTTAAAGTTCTTGTCGACCTATATACAAAAGGACGATGAAGAGCTACAATCCATATTGTCAGACAAAAATCGAAAACCAAGTTCTAATTTCAAACACAAACACACTCAATCGTCCGAGTCAGATTAGAATGTTTGATGCGAAACCTCTATACTTGCAAGTGTCGTCCGTTTGTGCCTAAACCTATAGAAAACATGTACTTGACAAGCTACAAATGAATTGTCTCCCTTTGGAATACGTTCAACTCGTAAAATAATATCATCTAAATATTTCGGGTCCAATATTAATAAAAATTGCAATGAATGGTCAAAAGCGTGCTTACAATGGCAAAACGTAAGGTAAGTCGTTACATGCGATCTGAAACTATAGTACCTTCGACCATCATGGATTTGGTAGGTCCATTACCACAATCTAATGGACTTTCATACATGTACTAACCATTGTGCAGGTTTACTAGAAGCCTATCCGATCGTGGTATGACTGCCTACACCGTAGCAAAAACATTTAATTCGTTTACTGAATATTTTCTATAATATCGTTTCCAAGACTGGTAAGTTGTGGGATTATTAGTTCAAATTGATTCTTGAAAATTGACTTGAAGTTTCATTTCAGAGTTGTATAAACTAACTCAGCCAAATACTTCCACATAATATGTTTTTTAATTTTCATTTTTTATAAGTGGTCCAACCAATACAGTCAAAATTATCACTATAAATTTGTAACAAAAAATTTATTTGGATGTCTGTCCATTTAAACGAATTATAAAATTTAATTATTCTGTGAAATCGACAATTTTCTAGAGTGTACATACATTCTTCTAAGTATTCCGAAGGATGACGGACAGCGGTAATCTAAATTGCCTTACTTTAATTAACTGCAATTGATTCAAATATTTAATTACCTTAACTATTGTGAATACTGTTACGGAGAGAGTAGAAGAAAATTCTGTAAAAAGGTATATTTCCAAGAGTATACTTTAAAATATTTTTATATACAGCACCGTTTTCAATGTCAGACAGAGTTCCCACAACACGAAGTGCTTCGGGATAAAATTATCGATAGACTGGCAAGTTTGTTATGGGTGTCCGTCCCGTTAATGAACCAAAAGAAACTTAAAGGAAGCAAGTGATGCAGCAAATTAAATATTTTCCAACAGTGGAATCACATCATTTCCAAGCTCACACAACAAAAATGTATATTGAAAGGTTTTTGTTATGAAAATATGTCTGTATCTGATAAAAAGAAGCTTCAAGTTACTATCAATATATAACTAGCAAAAATGAATTTAGAAAACTAAAGAGCATTGATATAGGCAGCGGCCATATTTCATCAAAATACAGTGGCTTTGATTTTCAAATTACATTTGATTTACAGGTCTGTTTTGCTGAAACCAGTTTTTTTTTTCAATAAAAGAAAACTAAATTTACACAATTTCACTGTGTAGTTTGGCCAGAGCTCTGTTACTTGTGGGATGAAACGATCGATAGCCAAGATGCATCGGAACTGCAAAAAATATGAAAAACGAAGCCTTTCAAATTAGTAAAAATGAGCCAAATGAGCCAAAATTTTAAAGAAATTATTTTATATTCCGAAGAAAAATCAACTTCAAAACGGCCAGGGAGAAAACGAAAGCCAGCAAATTGTGACATATCGATTTGTTGTACACTGAAAAGAATCCGATTTTTGATAGCAAATATATCTAATGTATTTAAGCAAGAACAGTACAATATTACTATAGTTGGGCGAGTATTTAAAATGCGGCAGGGCATAAATTCCTGCAATATCATTGAAAAGTGGGTGCTCAGTGGAATGTCGATTGAAATGCCACGACAGAGTAGACCAAGTCAGAACCAGCATATCATATTTTTATTACAAGAAAACAGTTGTATCATCTTAACCTACCGGCAAGTGACAAAACAGCACGTTATGCGGCATATTTCACATTGTAGAATCACATTATTTAGGCACCCAAACCACAAAATTATACCTGGATATAGCGACTTAATGTAGCAAAAATCCAAAGCACGTTGCACAGTACATTACAGACCATCAGAGATATTATTAATTTAAATTTAAACTTCAGCTTTCAAGGTCAAACAAGGTTGATGTTCAATTAATGGTTTGAGTGGATATAATCATTCGAAATGGCAACTAATCACGATACAACTCTGTTGACTACATTCCACGTTGAGGAATCGCTTAATCCAAATAGATTACTCATTGTCTATATAGCCATTATTTGTCACATTTTGAAACTCCCCACTGTAATTTTCTATCGCGATTCCATAAAATTATATATTTTTTCATCTCTCATATGTATTAAGATAGGCATCTGAATCGGATGAATCTTATGTTGTGTAATTGGAAAAATTTCGTTTGCATCCAATATGTTTTCGACGACAGACTAAAATCAACAATATGATTAAAATGATAAACCATAAACAAAACCAATTACACTGTATTGAATAGTGAAATATATATTTACCTTAATATATATTTAGTGGAATTGCTGTTGTCAAAATAACTCCAAACAGTTGAATTTAATAATTCTCAACAAAATCAAATATGACTCAAATTATGACAAATAATTGAAAATATATGTATTGCCCGATAGAAAAAAGCAATCTGATATTTATATCGAATCGAGAGTGCTTTTTCAAATAGAGGAAAAAACAATCGAAATCCACATTAAAATTGTTTTTTTTACACAGTCGCAAGGCCTACGTAGATTTTTGGACAAGTAAATAATTTTCGAATATAATACACGCAGCTAAGTACTAATTTGTCGCCAGTCCAACGAAACAAGCGTTTTACACAAAAACACATTGGCAATCCACAACACAAATATGAATGCAACCTTTTTTTGTCAGATAATATAGATCCCGAAATCAACATGCTACACGCAATACCTAAATTATTTACTAAAATATGAAAAATAATTTATAACCATTGTAGTGAAGTGCAAACATGCAAGTCATTTTACGTTTTCGCCAAATATACAAATAAACACCGATAACAATGAGTATCTATAAAACATATACATACATTCAACCGGATTTTATAGCTCAAGTATATGACTTTGCAGAATCGAATGTCATATTACATATGTTAATAATTTCAGTTTCAAAGCGCCATCCGTGAAATATAACTGGTTTTGAGAATATGTATATTTGCCTCAGGTCGTTGAAATATATAATATAATGGGATTTTAAACGGTGGCATTTGATACCCGAGGTCTTGTCACTCTCAATTATATAAATATATTTTAAATTATATTTGCACGCTCTAGACGCATAAAATGGCTATAAACACTTAAAATTGTCAATAATAATCGAGTAGATTTTTTTTTTTTTTAAATTATGAGAAAAATTGAACTAAATTGCAATTTTGAATTAATTGAATGCCATCCTTACTGAAACCATACCCAAAATCGTACTTCTAATCACATATCGAAAGTAACCCTTCTTATCGTTTAGAACGATATTACTAAACTTCTTAAAAACGTTGAGGTTGTCTGGCATCAAAGCAAGTTTACTGGCTGGCCACTCGACTATTGTGTCAACACGTCGTTGATCTCTTGCTTCTTGAGTTTGCTCAAAATCATAAAAAATATGATCTATATTGTATCCTCGATCTGTCCACATTCACAGGTAGTAAAATCTGCGATACTCAGTCGGTGCATATAGGATACCATTCTTCCATGCCCTGATAAGATTTGCATGAACCAGGTACTTAACGGTATCTTTCTCTCTACTCTTTCTTCAACGTTTGATAGACAACCGTAGGTTATGTTACAGATTTGCCTCAGGCCTACCCAGAACCTATGCACGTTCCCATAGCTCATAGTTGGCAATACTTTCATTCAGGAGTATATCAATTTGAATCATGCCGGTCAAAACGGGAACAGCGCATCAATGGACTCTGTTCTGTACGCCTTGGTGATTCCGAACAAAACACTTCGTTATGCACTGGCTAGAGTTCGCCGATGGTGGCAGATCATTCTGTCAGACCATCCACCACATGCGTCTTTAGGAGACTACAAGTTCATAGATGTCTCTCGGCTCAATGTCTATTCTTTGCGACCATTTTGACATGCGAGGTGGCCTGAGCCATCTTAATTCTTGCTCATAAACAAGTATTCATCAAACTCGTGATACTGGGTCCTATAATATTCCAAGCACGTTGCATCACTTCAACGCTGATGTTGTCTAGCGTGGCGCTTTGTTAATTTTCATTGACATGATCGCCAAAGTGGCCTCTTCTTTACTGAAGTGGCTCACATTGGTCGTATCTGGTACAATATTACCATGTGCGTGGATTTCTCTTTGTAAAACCGGGTTTTTTTCCTCACTTTCGACGAGTAGTAAGGTGTTGTAAGTAAATATTTTGTGGAGTCTTCCCTTCAGATTGTTAATTCGTTTTCATGTGACCTCATTCGTTTTCATTTCACCCGTCCTAAACTTATAGACAAAGCTTAGCGGTTCAGCATTACCGTGCTCACAGTTATCTGATTGAGCTATTTTGGCTTTTGTCACATATACTTTTGAAATACGCATTTCGCTTTGCTACATAAATTAATTTCTTGCTCTTCCCCGCTTCAGGACTAGTGTCTCTTCGATATACTAGTGTTTATTGGTTAAGTCCGGAGACCACCAAGACAATTTGCTTTTGTGAGTACGTTTACGTACTACCTTGATATTACTTGCTCAATTCTATCGACGTCGTTTTCGTCTGATATATTCAGGCCTTTCACCAGGCTTTACCAGGTGCTCTTTAACAGGCGGGGAACTTTTCTTGGCTATTGATTTTCATTTACAGTGTTTTCCGAATCCAAGAAGAAGACAAATCTGTGGTCGCTTATCGTCCAGCTATATATTTGACCGACCAATTTATAACATTTCTTTCCAGCTCTTCTCTCATTGGTGTCTTTATTGTGTCAAAGTTGGGGCTTACCATTGAAGTTGCCAGTTATTATAATGGAATGGTTTTTTAGACCATCAGCTTATTAAAATATTCCTTTGGCTCGTTTGAACACTGGAAGTAAATACTGACCAGATAGATACTAGCTAGGTATCTAACTTTTACACATGCTAATGTACGTCAAAGCAGCAATTGACATCTTCTAATTGATATTGAAGATGTCAATTGCTGCGTTGACGTTATCATCATTTCCAACTATAACTCTTGTAGATATTGCCAAACCACCTATTTTACCTATAACCGCGTATGTTTCCTGCATGCATAGTATATATCGATTGCTTCTATATCAATACATTGTCTGATTCTATGTCCCTGTCCCACTGCTTTTTCATTTTGCATATTCATTTGGACAATCTTCCAACGACAGGTATTTTTCTCTTTAACTGTCATAAACAGTTTTATTTATTATTAAGGCCATTTTGTACGATGAACATATTTTGCTTTTGCGTGGTCAGATGTCCTGTTTGCTTTCTTGCACCAAGCGCATTTAGGATTTCGGTTTTTTTATTCAAATCGTTTGTTCGTGACCACTCTGAATTCTCACGACAATAACAAGGTATTTCTAGCCGTGGGCAACATCTCTGTGACCAAATTAACAATCTTGCAATCTTTTGACCCCGTCATTAAACAACATTTCATGTCCTAAATCTTTTCAGTTCGGTCATCGTCATAAATGATCACTCTGGGCAGACGACCAGTTTCCAGATACTTATTTTCTAGTAAGAATTCAAGGTATTCCGGGTTATCGGCTTCAATTAGAGGACCATCTTTGATGTTGCGGACCTCTTTGACCTAACCATTAGGTACAGCGGGGTTTAAAAATTTCCTGTAGGTTTTTTCTTACTTACTACTACTTTTAGTCTCATCAGTTGGCCTGAGTCTACTACTACGTTTAGGCAGTCTTGAAGTTTTGCTCTTTCAGAAATGTTTAATTTAGAGATCCTAATGCAACCGATTTAGCCTACTTTTTCCGATTGCGGAGTTCATTGTGAGGCTACACTCTCATCAACAACCCCGTCATCTGCAGTACTTGGTCGACTACGCATCATAACTGCAGATTGATTTGGTGATCTATCGACGATTTGGTGACCCCATCTTCCTTTCCTACCACCCTCTATATACACTAAATCCACTGTGTTACGCCGTTTAGTGGAATTTTATTGCACCCTTAAGATATGATTCGTTGCCTCCCCTAAACCTCTGTAGAGGTACACAGATTAGGATTACAGAACTAAATTAGTCATTCTTGATTACTTAAGGCTTAACCCTGTTTAAAATGACTGCAATACGTTAATACCGTTAAAACTTATACGTAACTTATACGTTGATACCGTTAAAACTTTTCATAAAAGGAACCGGATCTACCTTCCACTTATAACGGTATTGCCGGCCATACTGCCCTCAGTTCCATTTGTAATTGGGCGCTAGTTTCATCGGCTAGGGCAGAGTCAGATAGCTCGTGGTCTCTTGTCTCCTCAATGTTCACATGTGCTGTTTTTTAACATATTCATTCTATGAAAGTAAAAAGTTATTTTTCATGCCCCGTTATCATCTGTGTTCTGTAGCCCATTGTAATCCCAGAGAAAGTACACCTTTGGGCGCAGACTAATGTCCTTCGATGGCAACAATTCATCTGCTCTGCCCATTTGGCAGACGCATATGCGCCATGGACATCACTACTAGAGCATCGTATATTCTAGCTGCTGTACCTTGCTTTAAGCCCCACGTTCGTTTCTCTATACCCGTTCTATACTTTGGACGTGTTATATGATTCCAAGCGTCAAAATTTACTCTCAGCCACTTTACGGTTTTCGCCATCTGTGTTCTCTGACCATTAACAGACACCAGATGTAGTCTCCTAATGTTGAGTGTTTCTTGAAATTCGATTATGACCGCCTTGGCGGAGGATAACTCCATTTTATACTCCCTGCACCAGTCAACCATCATGTCTAAGGCGCGCTGCGTTTTCCCCTGAATGTTTTGTCGTGAATTTCTAGCAAGTAGCTATACCTTACAGTGTTAACAGTGTTAATTGTATCAGAGAAACTGTGGTTTAAAAGATATGCTGGGCAATTAATATAATTTATTAACCTTCTACTACCTCTCTTATCTCATGTTTTTCAGATTTAAAGTTTTTCATGTTTAATTGGGCAATCTTTGTTTGACGTAAGTATATTGACATTTTTACTTATCGCATAGCCTGTTTTTCTCATCATTAGGTACAAGAACGTTTTGTATGCTGTGCGTCTGTTTACTTTCTTACAGCAAACACATTTCGCATCTTCGATGAATTTCGAACTGCTCGAGCAGCAATGTCGGCATAATTGGTTGTTTCTCTGTGTAGAACTTGGCAACATGCCCAAATGCGTACCGTTTGCAGCCACTAGACACCCTAACGAAATCAGTCAACCTGCACGAAGAAACCTGTACATCCTACGATTGTTAAGGAGTACTCTTTACCTGCAATGGGTTTGACAGTGACTTTTGTCGGTTGCCACATAGGCCTTTCTGATTGTACTTTTAACTTTGGCATTTGCAACGTGAAATGATACCCCGGATGTCGGTGACCTAGCTGACCCATTCATTTTTCCCCCTGCCCTTTCGGTTCACGAAACACGAAAAGTGCAGCAGCCATTTCATGCGAACAATGTCTTCAGATTTGGTAATCGTGTCGTTTGGTGGGTCACCATGAAACGCGATCGACGTGATTGTCTATCGCTGGATGAAAGAAAAATTTGATAGATAGAGGATTAATGTCTGTGGAAGAAAGCCAATACAACTTTTTCTCAGCTCCAATAGGCAATACCTCTTCGTTCGTTAGTTGACAAAGCTTGATATATTTCAGTTTCATTCGTTGAGGTACATCATATTCATAATATGTCAGAACATATTTACATTGTGCACATCAAAACGGGATGAAAAATCAAAATCCGCATTAAGAATTATTTCAAAAAAATGTTGATCTTAACAAGTCACGTGACGTATTATTTTTCAAAATCCGCTTAATTGAGAGGGTGGAAATATTTTCCTTATGTGCGCGCACATATGGAATTTAAAATCGTGAGATTTATTACAAGAGTGTGTTTACAGAATTTTTTTTTTTAGTTAGATATATAGATCTGTACACATATACTTTTGAAAGGGGTGAAAAATTTTAAAATTTTCAATAAAAGAAATGAAAAAAAAAATTGAATTCTGTAAGGTACACACAGCTTATATAAATAACTCCCCACAGCGGGAGGCTTGTTTGTATACGCATATATATTTATACAAAATTAAAAAAATGGAACGTGTTACGCCCAAAAATAACAAATTTTTCGATGTTGGATATTTTGTTGTGTGTCTGCAAATCTCAAAGACCGCATTTATAAAGGTTACGTTTTGTTTATTATTTTGATACGGTTCTGTTAAGAGGAGCTACATACATGTATAAATACACATGAATATTATTTATTGTTGTTGTGCCACCGCACGAACATCCAACCGGTGTGAATTTCATCAATCAAACATTCGACCTATAATTATGATATTTTTTTTTTATTTCATATATAAATGTGTCACGTTGTATTTATACTTCGCAATGTAAGTACATATTCCGCATTTCCTTATCGATATTCTCAAACAACAAGCATGAGAACTTGAATTCTTCTATATATACATATAATAACGCTACACGTACTCGTACATCCCATAAACATATCAATTTCTTTAATCTCAATAAAAAATAAAATTCAAGTCGTATAATAAATCTTCTAAATCTTTCATTCAGATTTTTATTTATATAAATAAAAATTACGAAGAAGAATATTAAAAAAAAAAAAAAAAAAAACCTATAAAATATTTATTTTATTATCTAATTTTGCTATAAAAACAAAAACTATTTTTGTTTATCTTAAGAATAAGATTATTTTAGTTAACCAACGTATGTATAATGTACGAAGCCTGGAACACAGATATGTTGAAGTGAAATAAAAAATTAGCAAACATTTTTACGATCACTTAAGAATAAAATTATAATGGATTGATAAGCTTCTTGAGCTTTTACACACCAGTAATAGTAATATCAAATGTATGTATGTATGTATATATGTAAGAGAAGTATATTGTAGTATAAACCTACTGATTTTTAACTTTATGTAAAACATAATTTTTACTTTATGTTTTTTATAGATTAATTCTAAGAATATAAGTAGTTAAAAAACTAATAAATACAAATTGGTCGAATAACAAGTGTTTTGGAGACGGCAACATGAGGCACACAAGTTTATTATTTGTTGACTAAATAATTGAAATGTCACAGCGCGTAAGTTAGTAAAGTTTTATGATCTTTAGTTTAGTTGTTTTGTTTCACTAAAATACGTACGTCAGATATACATGAATTCTAAACGTATTTAAACTTAAATTTCTCATTTCAAAAGTTTTTTTCAACAAAATTCAAATTTTTCATCTAGTACTCGTGTTAAATTTATCGATATTACTTTTTGTTTTTTCTTTTCGAATTCAGTTGCAACCATGGCGTTGACAAATGAGCAAGATTATGTCATTTTTAAACTTTTGAAACATAATAGAGCAATTTTTTATTTACAGTTTTTGTCGCAAAATGCGATACCGTAAGGGATAAATATAGAAATGTCCCTTTTTTGTATGGGAAAACACGTTTATCTTATAACGTCAAAACACAACAATTATAAATAGATTTGTGGAAATTAAACTAAGTAATCAGGTAAGTTTTTTTCGTAGAAATAGTTTTTATTAATATATTTAAATAAATGTTGTTGTTTAGGTTGCATTTTAACAGCAAACTTAACCATTTTATAGTGTATACCAACTATATAACTGTCAAAAACTTTAAGAATAAAGCATATCATTCATATAAACAAAACACTTTGATACATTTATGGGAGTGATTTCAAAATGCCTTCCTATTGTTTTAAAATCATAATTCGTCCTATACTTAACAAGTAATAGAAGAAAATGATCTTCAGCCACCAGTGCATCTAATAAATTTACTTTATTATAGCGTACTAGTAACCTGTACAAACATTGAAAACTCTTTCTATCTAGCCCGCTATATTGCAAAAGTTCACCATCTGTTATTGTCAAAAACGAAAGCTTGGATCTTTCAGTTTGTGTTGATATGTTACATTTAATGGTGTTCAACGTTGGTTTAATCTAAAATGAATTTACTATAAAATAAAAACTAAAACGAAGCAATTTAGCTCTATAGAATCTAACTACACGAAAGATAACTTTGACAAAGCAAAATTCACGGGCAATCCTGAATGCATATTTGAATATTCTTCTGGTGTTGGTTCAGCAATAATTGTACATCTTATATTTTCCCGACGACGTTTTTGTTCACTTTGGCATGCAGCAGTAGTTCACCATCTTGATTGATAATTTTAAAAATGATTTTAAGTTGTATCAAACAATTAAACAATGTCTATTTTAATTGTTTTTGGTCTATTTAATATAGCACTTTAGAGAATCACACGGTTTTATAAAAATTAAAAGATTTTAAACACACAAATGATTCATTAAAATGTATTTTGTAAATGTCCCATACGAATATCACTTTTCTCGTATTGTTTATCCCTAGCATACAACTGGTGTTAATCGGCAGAACTAATTGAAAAATTGCCCTAATGTATAGTTATTCTGTAAATGAAAGATTTATGAAGAAAAATCAATAAAAGTAGATTTATCCGGATGGAGCAAAGCGTTGCTTCAACCTTTGTTTGAAAATTTTTTTACTAATGGTAAAATCAAATATGTGATTACTATTGTTAAAAGTTTTAGACATTCTATTAGTGGGGTCATTGTCACCATAGCATCCTGTGTACTTCTAGAATGAGGAACTAAGGACCACGTAAACGTCTGCTTGGTAATTTATTGCTGCGGGTGTCGTTAATAATTTCAACTGATATGTGGCAAAATCACCACCACCATTATCGAACGCCTTGGAAAGGGATAACGCACAACTGCGCAATAAGATTTACGAAATAGAAAACTTAATGTAAAATCTAAACAAAAAAACTTACAGCGAGAAAACAAGGAGTTAAAAGATGCTCTAAAAGTAGTAATATCTGAGAGAGAAATCACTAAGATACAGCAAGAAAATGATACAAATGATCATATAGAGAATTTGTATGAAATAAACGTGGGCGCTGACGGATGAGTACGAGAGATGGCTCCTTACATTTGAGAGAAGAATCATGCGTGTGATTTACGGCCCTAAACGCGAAATAGATGGTACATACCGAGCTCTGTACAATTTCGAGATCAGAGATCTGATGAAGATCCCCGATATTGTACATGAAGTTAGATCTCAGCGAGTACGCTGGCTCGGTCACGTTCTGCGTGCTGATCCGGAACGAATTGTGCAGCGATCTCTGAAAGGAGAGCCACCATATGGTAGGCGCAGAGGTCGTTGCAGGCGACGATGGCTCCACGATGTAGAGAACGACTTGGCCTCTTCAGATTGTCTAAGACAGTATGAAGACCAAGCTCAGGATCGAAACCGTTGGAGCCAGATTGTTGATTCAGTAAGGGGCCAGTAATGGCCTTTAACACTGTTATTATTATGAAATAAACGAGGAAGAAATCAACAGAGAAACGGAATGGATTCTGAACCGTAACAAAAAAATTAGAAACAGACGGTAATAGCTATATAGAAAGTTAACAGGAGCTCTTAATAAAGAAAAGACAACATTTTTATTTATTAACGCTGGCGCTACATCCCATGGAGGAATTTGGCAGCCTCAACAATGATACTCCAATTAGTTCGATCCACTGCAAGAGAACGCCAGGCACGATGACCGAGTATTATCAGGTCACCCCCGACGTCGTCCATCCACCGGGTAAGTGGTCTCCCGCGAGGTACTACTTTCGTTGGTTGCGACTCTAAGGCTTGGGGCCCTGCTATCACTTTCGACTAGTATTTTCGACAGCGGCCGTTTTCCTATAGTAGACAATGGAAGAAAAAGGTAAACAATAGTAAATTTATAATATTGTTTTCCTTTTTCTTGCTTTGCCTACTATATAGGAAAACGACCGTCGTCGAAAATCGTAGTTGAAAGTCATAGTAGAGCCCCTGTTTGGTGGTCCAATTTTGCGAACGAAGAACGTGTCCGAGCCATCTAAGCCTTGCTGATTTTATGAATCCGATCATGTCAACTGATTTCTGATCTCGTGATTCATACGCATCCTGTAGGTGGCCCCCATTTGGATGGAACCGAGAATTATACGAATTATTTTACGCTCAGTAACAGCAAGTTTTTAGATCTTTTGCGCTGTTAGTGTCAAAGACTCGCAACCAAAGGTGATAACTGGCCTTATCAGCGCTTTGTAGATGTCCATGTTAATTTGTCTTCGAATATTATAAGATTTTGAGTGGTATCCTTACTATATATACGTATAAGACGGATTGATACGGATTGAGAATCGTCTATGTTTTTAAGGTTCTTAGAATATTTCTGGCAAACATTTCCTGGAAATCTGCTGTTTTCAGTTGCCTAAATCGTGGCTCTTATAGTATATCCCTGGCCAATTCATTGGGATGTGTCTCTAGTTTTGAGTAATATTTCGAACTGAATTCTCTAATGGTTTCTTTAATAGTTGTATTTCCAAGATCATCGTTTATATTACTATTTCGAATGTACCGAATGTGGGTTCGTTGCAGGAGTTCTCTGTTTGACGCGCTAGTGGATCCCCATAACTGAATATCATATATCCATATGGATTTGATTATCACTTTGTACAATAAAACTTTATTGGCTAATGACAGCTGAAATTTTCTTCCCATCAACCAATATACATTTTGGAAAAATTTATTTTTATTTGTTAGCGCTTTGCATGCCTAAGTATTTGATCTTGGTTTGTTTAGTAATATTTATATCGTTTGATTCCACTGGTTGGCAAGTGAGTTGATATGATTTCGTTCGCTTTTATGCGCTATGACTTCAGCCAGTTCTCGATTTTGTTTAGATGATTCCGTAATTCCCTTGACGCAGTTTCGGGATTATTGAGTGACACCAGGACGGCCTTATCATCGGTAAAGGTTGATATGACTACCTTGTTGGGTACAAGTAAGTCACCTGTGTACAGCAGGTATAATATTGGTCCTAGAACGCTGGTGGAACACCTGCGATGATAGCATTTAAACAAGTATAGTTGCATTATTTTTATTAACCATGTACTGCCTTTGAAGGAGATAGTTTCCCAGAACTGAGTGAAATTTCTTCGGCAGAAGTCCTTTATTTTGTATATTAGCCCATCATGCCAAATACTTGTGCAATGTCCAAAAAGAGGGAGCAGAACAATATTTATTTTCTTCGATGGTGGTTTTGATTGCATTTACAATTCTGTGTACTTGTTCTGTGGTACCATATTGATTTCGGAACCCAATTTGATGGTCTGGGATAAATATGCCGTTCTTCTAATACTGGTTTTAATTTAGTTAGTAGCATTTTTTCAAATACCTTAGAGATTGTCGGCAGCATGCTTATTAGACGATATGATGAAATCTGCGTGTTTCATTTTTTCCAGCTTTATGTATCATTGTGATCAAAGTAATCTTCCATTTTTGAGGAATATAACCAGTCCGCATGATTGAGTTGAATATGAATGTTATTAGTTTTATGTATTTGTCTGGCAATTCCCTTATCATTTTTCTAGTAATAAGATCATGCCCGGCTGCCTTTTTGGACTTATACAATTTTTAATTGTATTCTTAACATTTTTCCAATTATATTTTATGGGTTTGAAGGACAAACCATCATCCATTTGGTCGGTTAGCACAAAGTTATTAGTTTAATCGAATGATTCGAGTTTGTTGGCCTTTTTAACTTTTTTGTTGATAAGAGGGATATTCAGTACACAATTTTGTTCGACTAGCCTCTTATATTGATCCCATAATTAGTTTGCTTGTTTATAATACGTTTTGGCGTTTCTATTCTTAAGACGGAGGCCTTAGCATATGTACGTGGAATGCCGTTAGTTACACAAAAGTCAATTAAATCAGGAACTTTCTTTTTATCTGTAGGCCAGTACGTTCGGTGACCGGCAGATAAGTAAACCAGGGACTGTTCTTCTATAGCTTCATAAGGTTGTTTGCCTTTCGGCGTTGTTAATATGAAACCTCATTGAGTGTGTTTGGCATTGACATCACCCCCCGCAAGAAATTTATTACCTATAGCTGGCTGAAATAATCCCTGAACTGCAGTTTTTTATAGCCTGTATTGGAGGACAGTACACTGCTGATATGACACAGTTTCCAGACCACTTATGCAGACAGATGCTCGTTAATTGGATATGTTCTTTGTCATATTTCATAAACTCATAGTGTTTTAATCTGGTTTTTATCAGCACAGCTGTGCCTCCATGTGCTTTCCCATCTGGGTGCTTCGTGTCATAAACAGAGTACCCATTAATTTTGAAATAGTTATTTTTGGTGGAGTGTGTTTCAGATATTAACATTATGTCAGTATTGTGCTCGGTGAGGAATAATTGAACCTCCGCTTTATTTGCTAGATCGTTATTGCATTCCATATGGCTATTTTGAGGAACATCATTTTTAATTTCTAACGAATATCTGCATCAATGTGTTCATATTCTGCATCATTAGATTCATGGTGCTCTCCATCATCGCCATGAAGCTTTGCAGCATGCAAGTTTCTTTCTTCGCTTGCTTGCACTTTAAGAGTGGTACCCTTAAGTATATTTGCATATGAAACCTCTTGATGCACATTACTGTTAACAGTTGCTTTGAAACTTCTGGTCGTATTTTTGGTTTAGTGGAAGATTGAAGATTAAGCATTCCTTGCACTGCTCGCTGCCTTGGATTGATTCTTCTTTTCAGTTCTATGGTAAATTGAACGCCCTCTGCAATATACTTTAATGTGTTCATACTCTTGGCACTTAACACACTGTACCGGTCCAGTTTTTTTTCTGGGGTCCTCAATGATAATTTTTCTATGCAGTAGATATTTTAAGTCAAATATTGCATGTTTTTCTTTGATTTTTTTATTATCTGGTTCTAATTCCAGACGGTACAATGGCTGAGGCAACTTCTCACGGTTAATAATATTGGTAATTGATTTGCATTGAAATCCTTTCTCAGCGATGGCGGCTGGTATCTCGTTTGCATCCACGTAGGCCTCTATACTTTTTAACATGACGACCAATCCTGTTTGGCTTTTTAGGTGGTAAATGTAGTAATGTTTACCAACTTCGTCGAAATGTTTAACTAACGCTCTGTAAGCGTCAATATTGAGCGGTTGAATTTTTGTTTCTTTTATATCTCCTCTTTTTATAAAATTCTCCATTAGTAATGCACTCGATTGTTTTTGCGAGCTCTCTATTTGATTCTTCCCTCAAATAGATTGGTGGTGGTTTACTCTGTTTTCGAAGCTTATTCGGCCGGCAGGTCACATTTTCACCAGCCACTGATCTAGTGCTTCTCCTTCGCTTTGAGCTGACAGTTATATTGCCCTGTTTGCACCAAACACTGACCGACATCACTGTTTGTGATGTCGGTCAGTGTTTGGTGCAAACAGGGCAATATATCTCACCCTACATAAGTAACTCTGATTGGTTGCACCTTGTGGTATCACAATTTACCGTCACCGGTTCGAGTGTGTCGTTGCAGCTTTTTTTATATTCTTTAGATTAATTTGACCACAAGCAAGTCATAATGGTGATTTATAAAAAAAAACGCAAATTATATTTAAAAGCATTTTTGTATCTCTTTCGATATAAATGTTTAAAATAAAACTATCATTAATTTACAAAAATAATCGATAAATTATTGTTTAAATGTATTCTAAGGAAGTCCCTTGTCATCAAATCATTATTTATTTCTTCAGTTTTGATGAATTTTCTAATGTCATAAATTTCGATGTTCTTCTTCTATGTTCTTTTTTTATTATATATACGACAACAGATAATTTTGTTCATTCATTTGACAGCATCTAATCATGTATGTATAATTTCGTTAAGATGTTTACCTTAACAATATATTTATATAAAAATCAATCGACTGGAAGAGTATATGAATTAGTTTTTATCCTTAAAATGACGCACACCGGTGCGATGCTATTCTATGTATGTATAGTCTGTATATAAGGTTAGAAAACTCATATCTTATTTAAGATAAAAATTCACCTTGCCTGAAGGTCGTCGTCGTTTTGTGTTGTACGCACACATACATACATAATACAACTCTTACGACTCATGAGTTGTACATACGAAAAGAAAAATTTAAAATTAAAACATTAAAACAGAATTTATTTAGTTTTTGTGTTTATTAGATAAGAACATATATCTAAACATACAGCATATACTACCATCGTATCTCGCCCTCTTCAAGCAAACAAATAAAAATACCTGTAGCGATGGGACCATCCATCCACCTGATCATGATTCTCTGAAACAATCTAATAATAATATTATCATTATAAATAATGTCCATAATAAAAAAAAGTTTTGTTGAATTCTCTAATATTATCGTAGATGTTGATGATAATAAAGATAATAAAAATAAGAACTACATAAGAGAAGAAACCACAAAAAGAATATTATGACATATTTAAGTGTTTTTTTATTAATGTTGATATTTTTTTTTTGGTTTTTATTTCGATTGAATATGTAATACGATCCAACCTGATTTTCTGTTTCCATTCGACTTTAAGAGATTACCACGCACACATCTTATGTAGAGAAATGATACTATTCTTGTGTCACTCCACATGTTATGAGAAAATGATATCATGGATGATACTTACGAGTATATATGTATGTATGAATGTATACATAAATCAAAAGTGAAATGGGGCGACTTTAAGTCGGAATCGACCCAAACGAAACAGCATAACGAAAAAAAAAAAACTCTCACGATTACTTCCTAATAGTTCTAAAGAAATCGTCTAAATTTTTGGTTTACTTGTTGATGTCCGAATTAGTTGTGTGCGCAGGTAGCTTCTGGATTTATATCAAAAGAAAGGAACATTATATATACATAAGTGTACAACAACACCAACAACAAAAATCTATAAATTTAATATATTTACGTTTAAGTGTCAATAAAACATGCGATTGAAGATTTAGGTTTTGTGTTTTTTTGTGTGTATTTTGGATAATCGTGAGAATTAAAAAGTCTTAATGATTTCCTATTAATCGTAAATTAACTCTTAAAAGAGTTTACATGTTAGTTTTTATTTTATTATGTTATTCTCGTTTTTTTTTTTTTTTTTTGGTAAGTTTTGAATTTGCCGAAAACTTAAAACTCATGTATTAAGAATATGTATGTATGTATTTAGTCTAGGTTTGATATAAATGCGTACAACTAAAGAAACTTGTAAAACACATTAATCCAAATTCATGACAAACAGAAAGTTTGTTGAAGAAAAGAATGCCATTTCTTTAAAAGGCGATCACCCACAGCTTCGTGGAGAACTAAATTAGATGTATTAATTGAGAAACAAACAAATAGTGAATGCAACCAATGTGTGGTAAACAAATACCTGAGAAAATAAAGCAAACCAGCGCAAGATCTCAAATTCTCAAAGTCCTAGATAGTGTTAAAAACTAAAATTAATTAAACAGGTTGGGGGAGGGGAACATTTGATTTAACTGCTAGGTCAGTATCAGTAAACATTATACTGCCTTTTGAGGCGATTTGAAGTTTTATTTAATTTTACTATTTATTTATTTATTAAAACTTCATAATTATTTTATACATATTATTATTTTGTAATTGTTTTCCCCACGACCAGGGAAACGAGTTAAAAACGAATTAGGTTGCGTATTGACAACGAGAACAATAAAACAGGAATAAATAAAATTGTTTAATAAAACCACTTAAGCCTCTCTCTATTCCATTGTCCAAATTTACTGTCAGCAAAACCAAAATGGGATAAAAATATAGATTTGCTGGTGGTGCGAAAGAAACAACTACCATCATCAGCAAAATTTTACTGGAAAGAAAAATGTGTTTGGGTTAGTGTGTTGCCATAATTTTTTATAAAAAAGTATCAAGTTGAGTATTTTTTTTGGCAACATTTATACACATCGACATAAAAATTGTGTGTGGATACGAAATTTTGAAAAGATTAAGGTAAAGATTACGGTAAGTTGGTTTAAAATTATTATTGACGATTGGAAATACAAAAAATCCATACAATTTGAATAAAATTTCTATACATCAAATTTTGGTACTTAGATCCAAAAATATATTAAATAATTTGTATCAACCAATCATCAATTGTTAATGAATATCAGTTAACATAGTAATATATATTTTTTTTATTCAGAAGGAAAAAAAATACACGTTCTGGAAAACGTAAGGATTAACCCAGGTAATGATTCCCTGAAAAGCGATTTATCTAGCTGGGATGAAGAGTTGTCTGTAGATACAATTACTGGTGCCACAGTTGAAGAAGAAACAACATCAAAGTTGTTTTCAGTAACGGCTTCAGCAACATCCACACCATCGCAGGACGATCTGAAGAATCGTATCGGTATACCAAATGATAAATTATGAAATAATCTATTGAAGGCATAATAAAATAATTTTAACTTTTCAGAACAGGTTGATGAGAAGCCGGCTATGGGAAGAAGTAGCAAGTGAATCAAGTAAGTTACTATTTTTATTAGAACCATTGGATTTTTTAATTTGTAAATTAAAACTTTGTAAATTATATAGATCTGGAAAGCAACGCACATAATGTGTTAATGGTACGAAAAATGTGGGACAGCTCAAAGGCCTCGTATATAAGAACCAAAAAACGAACACCTAGTGGTTCAGCAGGGGGTCAAAAAGAGTACAAATATAGTAGCTTGATGTCATTTTTAGATGATTCAAGCATATATATATATATATATATATATATATATATATATATATATATATATATATATATATATATATATATATATATATATATATATATATATATATATATATATATATATATATATATATATATATATATATATATATATATATATATATATAAGTTAAATTTATTTAATGAGTTTAATATAAAAAATTATTTTCTTTGGACTAAAGTCCACTTTATTAGATCTAAACTTAAACTAAAGAATTTTGTTACAATATTTTCTATTTATAATAATGTGGGAAAAGAATAAGTGTAAAATGAGTACACACGCGCTGTATGTACACGCGAAGTATATTTTGCTGTATTGCGAATTTATCCCAAGCTGAAAAATATGTTGATATGCACTTGATGTCACGTTTAGCTGATTGTGCGCTTTTGATATGCACTTAATGTCACGTTTAGCTGATTGTGCGCTTTTGTCGTCTTAACTCTTCCCCTCTTAAAAATCCTCGTCTCGCGGATATTCCTCAAAGATTCAGATGTATGGGTTGAAGTCCGCTTGGTGCTGATTCGACTGCTTTTTCTGATGGAAACATAAGCATCTGGTTGCTTCTACTCCGTAGTTTTAGAATGACTGTCATAATTAGGAAAATGCTGATAGTTGTTATAATTCCAGCGTCAATGATGTTACTAGTGATATAACTAGTTTGATGACTTCTAGCTATTTTTTGCAGGTGTCCAATGTTTTGAGTGTGTAGATTATGCAGGTATTCCAGATTTAATTTAATTCCTTGCTCGGTGATGTTGGTTTGAAGTATTGGTGGTAATATTTGGTATGTTTTTATTACTTTGTTAGAGAATTTCCAGTTCTTGACTTCCACTGTTTCGTTTTGATATTGAATCAGATAACTTCCTTTTAAATCTTTATCTGAATTGTTGTGTGTCACAATCCCGTCGAAATTGCTTAGAAAAATGGTATTTTCATTTATCGGTTCAATAATTTCATTCTCATTGAAAGAAAATTCGCAGCCAGCATTCGATCCTTTCATTAATTGACTAATGCAGTGGTTTTCTTTTATTTCTTGTAGATGGTTCAGTTTGCATATGGTAACTTCCCTTCTGTCGTGACATTTTTTTATTATACCAAAAATTTTATTTTGGTTTATTAGGATCTCATCAAAATCTAAATAAACTTGTTTGTTATCCTTTATTGTTGATCTTATCTGGATATGGTGAAACTCTTCTTTGCTGGTCTTCGGCATAGAAATGATGTATAGGATTGTTGAGTTATTTCTCAGCATGGCTGGTTCGGCATACTCTATGGCCTCTATAGCGTTTGTGTAAGGCAATGTTTCTATTTCGGTTACTAAACGGTTGATCTCATCTTTATCTAGTAGGTTTGAATTTACTATCCCCCCCTTGGCAAGTTGTACTGCTCTCACGATTTCCTTTATCTCATCTTTGACTAAAAGGAGACGGTTAAACATTGTTTGTTGGATAACCTCGTTAGTGCCATTCTCTAATTGTAATAGAATTTCGTTATGTTGGCTTAAAATTTGTTGTATTTTTTGTGTAACTGCTGTATTGATTTTATATTGTTCATTATTGTTTTCGATTATTCTGTTTTGGCTTCTGAGGATTTCGTCCCAATCCGTGGCGTCTGGTGAACCAGCAATCCACTTCCAGGCTGAACCTATCCAGTCAATTGAACGTTTAGCTTTCGATGGTTGTCCCTTGAGTTCCTCTATAAGATTTCTTATTTCTTTCACTTGGTACTTAAGTTGAGGTTTTAAGATGCTTGAGGAATCGATGTGTTGACTTTCTGTTTCTATTGTGTTCACGATATTTTCATAGCCGGTGAGATCGATTTTGTGTATTATTTTAAATGTTCCACTTATAATATTGCCGTTTCCTTGTTTAACCGAAACAAATGGGGTGTTGTACTCATAAATACTTATGGAAGTTGTTATTGTCCAAAGACATGAGCTAAAAATAGAAAAAATGTTTTTTTCATTTAGCTGTGTTTTTAATGTTTGTCTTATGTATTCTTTTTCCGGATGTTGTTGTTACTGTGACTTTATTGTCTTTAGCCACAGTTTCTTGCCGGAACCTAGGTTTATCTTTCCCTTTGATTTGTTTTATTGCAGTGTAAATTCTTTCTCCGACTTCGTAAGATTTTGGTTCATTCCTCTTAAGATTCTCTCGTTGATTCTTACTTTTCTGGGTATTTCTAATACGCTCTATAAGGTCCTCATTGACTTTATCTCTGAAGTTTAGCAAATTCTGGTAGTTAATGCGATTTGTTCGTGCAAAAAATATATCGCATGGCTTTCTCCCAGTGACCGAATGGATTGTGTTGTTGTATCTATCGGTCGCAATGTTGATTACTTCTTTTGTAGTGAGGTCTTTCTATTCAGTTTGTAGGCATCTCGTTATTTCGATTATGGTTGAATGGACCCTCTCTATAGCTCCATTTACTTCACTTTTGTGGGACGGTGTTAGATAGATTTGTATTCCAAGTGTTTTTAAATAGTCTGTTACAATTGGACTGATGAAGCTGGATTCGTTGTCCATAACTATCATTCGTGGTGCAGAAAAGTAATGTAGTATTTTTATTATTTTGTCCCGTATGTGTAATACGGATCGATCCTTGATTCTAAAGAACTTTGTGAATTTAGAGAACTTGTCTACACAAGTGATAAACTTTTCCTTGTTTATCTCCATTAAATCTATATGGAGAATTTCTGATGGGAAAGTTGGAATAGGTGTTTCTTGGAGCTTCGGTTTATTTGGATGCCGATCGTATTTGTTGGCATTGCATATTTCACAGGTTTCAGTGTATTTTTTTATTAACCTGGCCATTTGTGGAAAATAATAGTTCTCAAGGATTTGTTCTTTGTTTTCTCTCCAATTCCTATGTGCTCTTCGATGTTCCTTCTCGATAATTCTAAACTTATTGTCTTCATTCTTGATGTCATCAACTACTCTTTGTGTTATCCTTATTTTATAATTGTACAGATGTGTCTGATAAATCTCCTGAAGGTTCTGAATATAACTTTCGGGAATTTTTATTCCATTGATTAATGTTGGATGTAGTCTCTCTTTCAAATGATGTAATAGTTTTTCCTTATTTATCTCTGTTAATGGAATATAGTGGCGAAAATAGTTGTTGTGTGGTTCCTCAAAACAATAAGCTCCTTTTCCTTCGGTAAATATCAATTGATTTTTGAACACATTTAGAGGTGCTTCGCAGTGTCGGATCAGATGTGTGCTATCTTCTTCTGCACTGTGTACCGTTCCACTACTAGAAGATGAGAGATTATTAACTTCTAGTTTCAGCCTTGATAAGGCATCAGCCACCCTATTAGTGATCCCAGGTCTATATATTAGATCATAATTATACTCTTCCATTCTGGCCTTCCATCTCTTTAGCTTGCTGTTATGGTTTCTATTACTAAGAGCAAACGTTAGGGGTTGGTGATCCGTAACGATTTTTATTTTTTTTGCTCCATAAAGGTAATTTCGGAGGTTGTCTAAAGCCCACACAATTGCTAGCATCTCCTTCTCATTAGTGGCATAGTTCTCTTCGGTTTTGTTTAACGAACGTGAAATGTACGTTATAGGCCGATCTTTGCCTATCTCCCCCTGTGAGAGCACTGCGCCAATGCTATGATTTGATGCATCCGTAGTCAATATGTAAGGTTTTTCAAAATCAGGAAATACTAGTAGCTCCGCAGATGATAGTAGATCCTTTAATTGTTGGTAAGCTTTTAGTTCTGGTTCGTTCAATTTTATTGGAATTTTACGTGATTTGTTCGCTTTGACCTGTGCATTTTCTCCCCGTGTCAAATTTGTCAGTGGCTTTGCGATTTTTGCAAAATCTTTAATAAATCTCCTGTAGTAGGAAGTTAGACCAAGAAATCCTTTAAGCTCTTTGAGGTTTTCTGGTGGTTTCATTTTTTGGATGGCAGCTACTTTTCTGGGATCTGCTTTTATTCCAGCATTTGTTATTTTATATCCAAGAAACTCGGTTTCCTCCTTCAAGAATTCAGTTTTGTCAAGATTTACGCGTAGATTTGCTTTGACTAATTTGTCGAATATTTTCCCGACATTATATAGATGTTCTTTTTTCGTGGTGCCACCAAAAACGATGATATCGTCGATATACACATAGCATATTTTCCCTATGTATGGTTTAGCTGATTGTGCGCTTTTGTCGTCTTAACTCTTCCCCTCTTAAAAATCCTCGTCTCGCGGATATTCCTCAAAGATTCAGATGTATGGGTTGAAGTCCGCTTGGTGCTGATTCGACTGCTTTTTCTGATGGAAACATAAGCATCTGGTTGCTTCTACTCCGTAGTTTTAGAATGACTGTCATAATTAGGAAAATGCTGATAGTTGTTATAATTCCAGCGTCAATGATGTTACTAGTGATATAACTAGTTTGATGACTTCTAGCTATTTTTTGCAGGTGTCCAATGTTTTGAGTGTGTAGATTATGCAGGTATTCCAGATTTAATTTAATTCCTTGCTCGGTGATGTTGGTTTGAAGTATTGGTGGTAATATTTGGTATGTTTTTATTACTTTGTTAGAGAATTTCCAGTTCTTGACTTCCACTGTTTCGTTTTGATATTGAATCAGATAACTTCCTTTTAAATCTTTATCTGAATTGTTGTGTGTCACAATCCCGTCGAAATTGCTTAGAAAAATGGTATTTTCATTTATCGGTTCAATAATTTCATTCTCATTGAAAGAAAATTCGCAGCCAGCATTCGATCCTTTCATTAATTGACTAATGCAGTGGTTTTCTTTTATTTCTTGTAGATGGTTCAGTTTGCATATGGTAACTTCCCTTCTGTCGTGACATTTTTTTATTATACCAAAAATTTTATTTTGGTTTATTAGGATCTCATCAAAATCTAAATAAACTTGTTTGTTATCCTTTATTGTTGATCTTATCTGGATATGGTGAAACTCTTCTTTGCTGGTCTTCGGCATAGAAATGATGTATAGGATTGTTGAGTTATTTCTCAGCATGGCTGGTTCGGCATACTCTATGGCCTCTATAGCGTTTGTGTAAGGCAATGTTTCTATTTCGGTTACTAAACGGTTGATCTCATCTTTATCTAGTAGGTTTGAATTTACTATCCCCCCCTTGGCAAGTTGTACTGCTCTCACGATTTCCTTTATCTCATCTTTGACTAAAAGGAGACGGTTAAACATTGTTTGTTGGATAACCTCGTTAGTGCCATTCTCTAATTGTAATAGAATTTCGTTATGTTGGCTTAAAATTTGTTGTATTTTTTGTGTAACTGCTGTATTGATTTTATATTGTTCATTATTGTTTTCGATTATTCTGTTTTGGCTTCTGAGGATTTCGTCCCAATCCGTGGCGTCTGGTGAACCAGCAATCCACTTCCAGGCTGAACCTATCCAGTCAATTGAACGTTTAGCTTTCGATGGTTGTCCCTTGAGTTCCTCTATAAGATTTCTTATTTCTTTCACTTGGTACTTAAGTTGAGGTTTTAAGATGCTTGAGGAATCGATGTGTTGACTTTCTGTTTCTATTGTGTTCACGATATTTTCATAGCCGGTGAGATCGATTTTGTGTATTATTTTAAATGTTCCACTTATAATATTGCCGTTTCCTTGTTTAACCGAAACAAATGGGGTGTTGTACTCATAAATACTTATGGAAGTTGTTATTGTCCAAAGACATGAGCTAAAAATAGAAAAAATGTTTTTTCATTTAGCTGTGTTTTTAATGTTTGTCTTATGTATTCTTTTTCCGGATGTTGTTGTTACTGTGACTTTATTGTCTTTAGCCACAGTTTCTTGCCGGAACCTAGGTTTATCTTTCCCTTTGATTTGTTTTATTGCAGTGTAAATTCTTTCTCCGACTTCGTAAGATTTTGGTTCATTCCTCTTAAGATTCTCTCGTTGATTCTTACTTTTCTGGGTATTTCTAATACGCTCTATAAGGTCCTCATTGACTTTATCTCTGAAGTTTAGCAAATTCTGGTAGTTAATGCGATTTGTTCGTGCAAAAAATATATCGCATGGCTTTCTCCCAGTGACCGAATGGATTGTGTTGTTGTATCTATCGGTCGCAATGTTGATTACTTCTTTTGTAGTGAGGTCTTTGTATTCACTTTGTAGGCATCTCGTTATTTCGATTATGGTTGAATGGACCCTCTCTATAGCTCCATTTACTTCACTTTTGTGGGACGGTGTTAGATAGATTTGTATTCCAAGTGTTTTTAAATAGTCTGTTACAATTGGACTGATGAAGCTGGATTCGTTGTCCATAACTATCATTCGTGGTGCAGAAAAGTAATGTAGTATTTTTATTATTTTGTCCCGTATGTGTAATACGGATCGATCCTTGATTCTAAAGAACTTTGTGAATTTAGAGAACTTGTCTACACAAGTGATAAACTTTTCCTTGTTTATCTCCATTAAATCTATATGGAGAATTTCTGATGGGAAAGTTGGAATAGGTGTTTCTTGGAGCTTCGGTTTATTTGGATGCCGATCGTATTTGTTGGCATTGCATATTTCACAGGTTTCAGTGTATTTTTTTATTAACCTGGCCATTTGTGGAAAATAATAGTTCTCAAGGATTTGTTCTTTGTTTTCTCTCCAATTCCTATGTGCTCTTCGATGTTCCTTCTCGATAATTCTAAACTTATTGTCTTCATTCTTGATGTCATCAACTACTCTTTGTGTTATCCTTATTTTATAATTGTACAGATGTGTCTGATAAATCTCCTGAAGGTTCTGAATATAACTTTCGGGAATTTTTATTCCATTGATTAATGTTGGATGTAGTCTCTCTTTCAAATGATGTAATAGTTTTTCCTTATTTATCTCTGTTAATGGAATATAGTGGCGAAAATAGTTGTTGTGTGGTTCCTCAAAACAATAAGCTCCTTTTCCTTCGGTAAATATCAATTGATTTTTGAACACATTTAGAGGTGCTTCGCAGTGTCGGATCAGATGTGTGCTATCTTCTTCTGCACTGTGTACCGTTCCACTACTAGAAGATGAGAGATTATTAACTTCTAGTTTCAGCCTTGATAAGGCATCAGCCACCCTATTAGTGATCCCAGGTCTATATATTAGATCATAATTATACTCTTCCATTCTGGCCTTCCATCTCTTTAGCTTGCTGTTATGGTTTCTATTACTAAGAGCAAACGTTAGGGGTTGGTGATCCGTAACGATTTTTATTTTTTTTGCTCCATAAAGGTAATTTTGGAGGTTGTCTAAAGCCCACACAATTGCTAGCATCTCCTTCTCATTAGTGGCATAGTTCTCTTCGGTTTTGTTTAACGAACGTGAAATGTACGTTATAGGCCGATCTTTGCCTATCTCCCCCTGTGAGAGCACTGCGCCAATGCTATGATTTGATGCATCCGTAGTCAATATGTAAGGTTTTCCAAAATCAGGAAATACTAGTAGCTCCGCAGATGATAGTAGATCCTTTAATTGTTGGTAAGCTTTTAGTTCTGGTTCGTTCAATTTTATTGGAATTTTACGTGATTTGTTCGCTTTGACCTGTGCATTTTCTCCCCGTGTCAAATTTGTCAGTGGCTTTGCGATTTTTGCAAAATCTTTAATAAATCTCCTGTAGTAGGAAGTTAGACCAAGAAATCCTTTAAGCTCTTTGAGGTTGAAGAGTTCGAAATAAATTTTACGAGAGAAGCCTCTCAAGCATACCATACTTAGAATATGTTTGCCAAAATAACAAAACCTTAAAATTCCTCATCGACACGGGTGCCAATAAAAATTTCATTAGAAAAGAACTGGCTAAAGACGCACAAACTGTAAAAAAACCATTCCTTATAAAATCAGCCGGAGGCGATATACTAATTCGGCAAAAAATTATCGCGCCAGTTTTTAAGAAATTCGGTAATAACATCATGACCGATTTTTTCGTTTTACCTGGTTTAACCACATTTGATGGTATAATTGGCGACGATACATTAAAAAAGGTAGAGGCTGTAATCGATCGGAAGAGGAATATGATCACAATATCACCAGGAATAAACATCCCCTTAAAAAATAAAATATCGAAACAAGTAAACAACATCGAAATACGAGACCAACATTTGGACGAAGCAAGTAAAGCTAACCTGCGAACGCTCATCAACGACTTTATACCGTTATTCGGCCCACTTGATGATACACAAGCAATCGAAACCAGCGTAAGAGCGGAGATCAAAACAACAACAGATGAACCCATATATACAAAAACTTACCCTTACCCCATCAATATGAGGAAGGAAGTAGAGACACAGGTAGAAAAACTTCTGAACGATGGTATAATAAGACCATCTAAAAGTCCCTACAATTCTCCAATTTGGGTTGTTGAGAAAAAAATAGATGCTTCAGGTATAAAGAAATACCGTATGGTGATAGATTTCAAAAAATTAAATGCAATAACAGTCTCTGATACGTATCCGATCCCGGACATTACAAATACAATTGCAAGCCTTGGTAATTCAAGATACTTCACAACTATAGATCTGACTTCGGGCTTCCACAACATCAGTATGAAGGAAAGCGATATCCCGAAAACGGCATTCTCTACCATGAATGGGAAATTTGAGTTCACCAGACTACCGTTCGGCTTGAAGAACGCACCTGCAATTTTCCAAAGAATGATTGATGACGTCCTAAAACCATACATAGGGAAAATATGCTATGTGTATATCGACGATATCATCGTTTTTGGTGGCACCACGAAAAAAGAACATCTATATAATGTCGGGAAAATATTCGACAAATTAGTCAAAGCAAATCTACGCGTAAATCTTGACAAAACTGAATTCTTGAAGGAGGAAACCGAGTTTCTTGGATATAAAATAACAAATGCTGGAATAAAAGCAGATCCCAGAAAAGTAGCTGCCATCCAAAAAATGAAACCACCAGAAAACCTCAAAGAGCTTAAAGGATTTCTTGGTCTAACTTCCTACTACAGGAGATTTATTAAAGATTTTGCAAAAATCGCAAAGCCACTGACAAATTTGACACGGGGAGAAAATGCACAGGTCAAAGCGAACAAATCACGTAAAATTCCAATAAAATTGAACGAACCAGAACTAAAAGCTTACCAACAATTAAAGGATCTACTATCATCTGCGGAGCTACTAGTATTTCCTGATTTTGAAAAACCTTACATATTGACTACGGATGCATCAAATCATAGCATTGGCGCAGTGCTCTCACAGGGGGAGATAGGCAAAGATCGGCCTATAACGTACATTTCACGTTCGTTAAACAAAACCGAAGAGAACTATGCCACTAATGAGAAGGAGATGCTAGCAATTGTGTGGGCTTTAGACAACCTCCGAAATTACCTTTATGGAGCAAAAAAAATAAAAATCGTTACGGATCACCAACCCCTAACGTTTGCTCTTAGTAATAGAAACCATAACAGCAAGCTAAAGAGATGGAAGGCCAGAATGGAAGAGTATAATTATGATCTAATATATAGACCTGGGATCACTAATAGGGTGGCTGATGCCTTATCAAGGCTGAAACTAGAAGTTAATAATCTCTCATCTTCTAGTAGTGGAACGGTACACAGTGCAGAAGAAGATAGCACACATCTGATCCGACACTGCGAAGCACCTCTAAATGTGTTCAAAAATCAATTGATATTTACCGAAGGAAAAGGAGCTTATTGTTTTGAGGAACCACACAACAACTATTTTCACCACTATATTCCATTAACAGAGATAAATAAGGAAAAACTATTACATCATTTGAAAGAGAGACTACATCCAACATTAATTAATGGAATAAAAATTCCCGAAAGTTATATTCAGAACCTTCAGGAGATTTATCAGACACATCTTAAACTAAAAAATTATCGCGCCAGTTTTTAAGAAATTCGGTAATAACATCATGACCGATTTTTTCGTTTTACCTGGTTTAACCACATTTGATGGTATAATTGGCGACGATACATTAAAAAAGGTAGAGGCTGTAATCGATCGGAAGAGGAATATGATCACAATATCACCAGGAATAAACATCCCCTTAAAAAATAAAATATCGAAACAAGTAAACAACATCGAAATACGAGACCAACATTTGGACGAAGCAAGTAAAGCTAACCTGCGAACGCTCATCAACGACTTTATACCGTTATTCGGCCCACTTGATGATACACAAGCAATCGAAACCAGCGTAAGAGCGGAGATCAAAACAACAACAGATGAACCCATATATACAAAAACTTACCCTTACCCCATCAATATGAGGAAGGAAGTAGAGACACAGGTAGAAAAACTTCTGAACGATGGTATAATAAGACCATCTAAAAGTCCCTACAATTCTCCAATTTGGGTTGTTGAGAAAAAAATAGATGCTTCAGGTATAAAGAAATACCGTATGGTGATAGATTTCAAAAAATTAAATGCAATAACAGTCTCTGATACGTATCCGATCCCGGACATTACAAATACAATTGCAAGCCTTGGTAATTCAAGATACTTCACAACTATAGATCTGACTTCGGGCTTCCACAACATCAGTATGAAGGAAAGCGATATCCCGAAAACGGCATTCTCTACCATGAATGGGAAATTTGAGTTCACCAGACTACCGTTCGGCTTGAAGAACGCACCTGCAATTTTCCAAAGAATGATTGATGATTTACTGTGGCATAAAACTCGTCTATTGTCATTTGTCTCTGCGATATATTGCTAAGTTGGTGTTCTAATGTACGAAGGTCCCTCTTGTCAGCGTAGTGTAATGAGAGGCATTTTTTTATTGCCGCCCATTCTTCATCGAAGATATTGTATGAGATTAGTGCAGAGTCAGCATTGCCCCTAATCTTTTGTCGTATATGTCGCAATATAGCTCGGTATATTGGTTTATTTCGTAAGATGTTGTAGTCGCTTAAAATACTCTCGACGTTGTGGATCCAGGATATGTATTGGGTTGGATTTCCATCAAAAATTTGCAATTCTTTTACAGAATCTGGCAACTTACTTATCTCCTTTAAATCCTGTTCGTTCTTTGGTGGAACCAATGCATTTGCTGTTTCTCTTGGTATCATAGGTTTTTCCAGATTGTCGAGACGCTTTTCTATTTTTCTTATTGCTTCAATCTGTGCGTTCATAGCTCCGGTCAGCTGTCTCAACGATTCTTGAATTTGTTCGGGAGTTGCCATTTTAGTCAATTGAATTATTTTTCACTTTTGGTTGTATATATTGTTTACTAATTAATTATGATAGGTTTCGATGTTAACTTTAATGTTCACTTATTATTTTAAATTATAAATTTTAGTATTATTGGGAATGATTATTTAACACAATTTATTATTACAGTATTCACTGTTTCTTTAATTCTGAGTTTAACGTATCGCTTTAGATATAAATACAACAACGGTACTTACATCAAAATAAATAAGGTTTTCGTTTAAATTCCGTACTCCGGGTATTGTACGGTTGAGACCAATCGGGCGTGTGCTTGGGTGGATCGTATTGTTCCTTTTTGGCTGTAGTGTTAATTGTTACTAGCGGCTTACTGCGGTACGGTTCCTGTCACTGCACTTTCACTGAATACCCCTGCAGTATAATATTTGCTACTTCGGGTATGAGTTGTAGTATATAATTTGCTACAACTTTCACGGTTTTTTAACTAGTTTTATCGTAGTATATAATTTGCTACGATTTTATCTTAAAACCCTTTTTCTTTTACTATTAAAAGATTATTGTTGATTATCTATAGTATAATATTTGCTATAGAAAATGATTACAAGTTTTCTTAATTGTCGTAGTATATAATTTGCTACGATTTATTTTTTCACAATTATCTCACAAAAACTTTTTCACAATAATCCTTTTTTTAAATTTCCCGACTGGTCCCTGTTTCGGCGCCAGTTAAATTTATTTAATGAGTTTAATATAAAAAATTATTTTCTTTGGACTAAAGTCCACTTTATTAGATCTAAACTTAAACTAAAGAATTTTGTTACAATATTTTCTATTTATAATAATGTGGGAAAAGAATAAGTGTAAAATGAGTACACACGCGCTGTATGTACACGCGAAGTATATTTTGCTGTATTGCGAATTTATCCCAAGCTGAAAAATATGTTGATATGCACTTGATGTCACGTTTAGCTGATTGTGCGCTTTTGATATGCACTTAATGTCACGTTTAGCTGATTGTGCGCTTTTGTCGTCTTAACTTATATATATATATATATATATATATATATATATATATATATATATATATATATATATATATATATATATATATATATATATATATATATATATATATATAATATATATATATGTATATATATATATATATATATATATATATATATATATATATATATATATTCCTGAATTAATATTATTATTTATTAAATATGTATATATTATATTATTATTTTAATTTTTAACATTAAGGCCTAATGGAGTTCTTATTATAATTATTTGTGCGTTGAATCTTCATATTCCTTTTCCATAATAAATAATAAACAATACAAAAAAAAAATAAATGTTTTTAAAATTAAAAAAGTCATTTATTTGTTTGGTGAAAAAAATGTTAAAAAATCGATCCCCGAGTACTAAAGATCTACGTGAAATGATCTCGATAATTTTAAAATTTGGCCATCGTACATTATTCTTAATTTCACTTTTTTATATAGCGAACGTTGAAATCAAAGGCAGTAAGTTTAAGAGGGAAAAAGATTATTCACAAAGCAATATTCGAATCACTACAAAAATGAAACCTGTTATGTACATGCAGGATGATTACCATAATATGATCTATAGTCGTCAATTTTCTCCTATCTCCTTAGTAATTTACGCAGTTTTTTTTTAAATTTTTTGATACAACAAAATTCTGATTTTAAGATTACGATATACCTAACTCTTGATGTAACGATTCTTCCTTATAACGAACAAAATTGTTGGTCCCTTGAAGTTCGTTATAGACAAGTTCGACTATATTATATGATTATATTGAAATATTAAAGGGAAGACAATTCGAAAAATAATTAATCCACACACAGTTTCAAAAAACATTAAAAAATTAATTAAATACATTAATAACTTGTTGATTAATTTGAAAACCGTATCATATTAGATTTGGTATCTAATATTCCACAAACCTAATTATTTCCTGCATCTTCATGTTTAGGATGGCGCTATGTAATGCTCTCAAAAAAGAAAAGACTAGAAAACGCTTGGGTTCATTGATGGTCGCTTAGAAAAAGATGGTTTGAAAGTAATAACTACATATTTATTTTTATATTTTATTATTTATTTATTTACTTTTACTGTAAGGAAAAGCATATATGGAGATACAACAGAACACAATTAAATTTTAAAAATTAATTCTCCATTAGGCATAAAAACCTTACCAACCACAAAATAAAAATATTTTACAAAATTTTAATAATAATATACATACATGTTATATATATGCCACTGCTAAAATCTAAACACTTATCAAGTGCCGTGAAGCTGAAGCTTTACAAAGCGTTGATCAGGCCCGTTGTTATGTTTGGATGTGAAAGTTGGGCGCTGACGGATGAGTACGAGAGATGGCTCCTTACATTTGAGAGAAGAATCATGCGGGTGATTTACGGCCCTAAACGCGAAATAGATGGTACATACCGAGCTCTGTACAATTTCGAGATCAGAGATCTGATGAAGATCCCCGATGTTGTACATGAAGTTAGATCTCAGCGAGTACGCTGGCTCGGTCACGTTCTGCGTGCTGATCCGGAACGAATTGTACAGCGATCTCTGAAAGGAGAGCCACCATATGGTAGGCGCAGAGGTCGTTGCAGGCGACGATGGCTCCACGATGTAGAGAACGACTTGGCCTCTTCAGATTGTCTAAGACAGTATGAAGACCAAGCTCAGGATCGAAACCGTTGGAGCCAGATTGTTGATTCAGTAAGGGGCCAGTAATGGCCTTTAACACTGTTATTATTATACATACATGTTTACATAATATGTAATAATAATAATAATAATGTAATTATATTAATATAATTCAGGTTGCCCTAAGAAAAAAAACAACAATAAAATATAAGGATATTTTTATTAAAAATATGAAACAATACTTATCTTTTCAATTCCTTGAATCCTGCATACGTAGCCGCTTCTGAATCCGCCATCTTAAATGTTTGTATACTGCCGCTCTATCCGCCCTTCGCCAGAAAAATAGTCAGCAAATTTGTCGCGGTTTATTTTTGCTGCATTTGTTGAATTCCTATTCATTGATTCAAGGGGCAATATATTATTGTTAAGGTTATTCCAAGAACCTTAAATTATTAAATAATGATATTTTTAAATATATTTTAAGATTACAGTATTTATGAATTAAAATATTTACCTGGTAAGATAACACCTCTTACTTCACGATTTATTAGATCGGTAGTAATATAATTACTATTTTTCTGCTTTAACTAGTTGTGTAAACAGACACAACACTGGACTATATCCTCCACCAACGACAGATCGGCAATAATTGGTGCTCGAAATATTCCCACTTAGAGCAAAGGATGCCAAAAACAATTTTCTATCATACGGCGAGCACGGCTAAGGCGGTAATTAAAAATCTTTTATTTTGTGCTTTGCATTGTCGTATATGGCTTCAACATGTTCTCGTGTAAGGCAAAGGCATCATCGGCCACAAAAACATATGGAGCAGCTGTAAAATTATCGGTTATGTCTCTCGGTTCAGGAATACTAGAAATATTATATAAAATATAAATTATAATCTTTACTACTTTTTTAACTAACACGATACTTACGGAAGTGTTTTTTCGAAAAACCGTTTTCCAAACTTGCTCTCCCTGAAAACTTCTCCATCGCTCTGACGACCAGCAGCACCAATATCACACATCATGAAATTATAATCATGATCGCTAATCGCCATTAATACAATGGAGTAAGTTTTCTTATATGTAATTATAAAATTCGGAGCCGGAATTATTTGGTGCATGAAATAAAATATAAAATATTATATGAATTTAGAAAATTTAAAAACTTTAACTTACTTGAATTGTTACGTGTTTTCTATCGATAGCTCCTATGCAATTTGGAAAATTTCATCTATCGTTAAATCCAGATGCCACTGTCTTAAAATATTCAGCCGTTAGTTCAGGAAATACTCGTCTTTTCAATACTGATGTAATGGCCTTTGTAGTTTCACTTACGATTCGGTGAACACTAGTTTGTGACCACTTATAAGCAATCGCCAAGCTAGTCTGCGATTCACCCGTAGCAAGATATCTACAAATTCATTTTTTAAATTGATTAACATATTAGATACATATTTTATAAATTAAATATGTATTTAAATGTAACCACCAATCTTAAGTTAGGGCTCAAAGGCTCCCTCACTATACTTTCTTTTTTAATTATTGGTCCAACCATTTCCAATTATTCTTCGAATTCATTCAAATGCATTCGGTTGTAATTATAAAACAGTTCTGCATCTTGGCGTAGCTCACTAAATACACAATTAAATCCACCAGTCTGCTCTCGTTCCAAATAATAAGGACGTACCCGAACTTTCCTATTTTTTAAATTTTTTTTTTGTTTCCCGTCGTTGAATTCCGGACGCATTTTCATTATATTCAGCAATGGATCTAAAAAATCCATATCATTTGAATCGTCCAAATTATTATTCATTATTGGTTTATTATTATCTTAATAATTAAATGAATAAAATTATATTTATCGAAACGCACTTTAAACAAGAAAAAATTTATGAAATTTTTTGGTTATGTTACATAAGCTGTCAAAACGTAACCATAAACGTTTTACTATAAAACAAAAAATATAAAAAAAATACGATAGAATTTTTATTTTTCTTTCTCCTTTCTTTCTTTATGGCAGCAAAAAATTGCTGTCAGTAAATTTTTCTCAATGGAATATAGGCTTTATACGTTAATAATTTTCTATATTTAATTTATTTTGCCAACACGCAACTTAACCGTAGTAATGGTACGACACAACTGGACAGGTACTAATTTTTATACAATAAAACATTATAGCGGGTGGCGATGACAATTCAATCCTATATAAATTTAGATATTAGTATGCTCCAAATTATGTTCCTTTCCGTATGCAGCCAGATATAAAATGCAACGTACCGCCGCAACATACTGCCCCCCGTTGAAAGCACGAACCGTAATTTCACACTGAATCATCTTCGTCATTTAGTGGTAGCGGCGCGAGGCGAAAAATGGCGCTCTTCTATAAGCCTTGATCCGTCTTGACTGTTACAACTCGAACAGCACCATCTCTCCACAATTCGCCCAATATACCATTTTTGTGGTGGAATATTGTCTTCGGCCATCAACACTAATGTGCCTAGATTTATATTGGATATTGTTATCCATTTCGTGTGATATTGTAGTTGTGCAATATATTCCTTTGACCATGTTTCCAAAAACCTTTGTTTTGCTCGAATAATTTGCAGGCGATTGAGCCGGCCCTCTTTCAATTCGGTCAAATCAGGTTCAACGTATACTGCGTTGAGTGGCTTACCGATCAAAAAATGACCCGGTGTCAACGCAGAATAATCTGATGGGTCCGATGACATTGGGGTAAGCGGCCGTGATTTCAAAACTGCTTCAATTTGGGCGATTACAGTGCACATTTCTTCATAAGTCCATGTACAATTTCCGAGAACTCGGTTAAGATGGTGCATAGCAGATTTTACCGCTGCTTCCCACAACCCACCGAAATGTGGCGATCGAGGTGGTATGTGGCGAAATTGAATGTTGTCCTTCAGACAGGCTGCAACAATGTGGAATCACGAATAATGCCCTCTTTATCAATAAACGGGCTGAGTTTCTTCAAGCGACTACTGTTGGCAACTGGTTTGTCCTTTTGAATTTGGCTATATTCTTCGGAAAAAGCGTCTCGCTGTATTGCACGAACAATGAACTTTTGCGCCCTCGATAATTCACTTGGAGTGAAACAGCCATCTATCCTCTCCGATTTTCGCTTCAATATACGAAAATCGACGAAACGTAGTATGTATGCAAAAACTCTAACTACTCTTCCGTACGAGTTAACAAATTGGCAGGACGAAACGATGTTCCATTCTTCTTTGACGCAACCAGGACAATCTCCATCTTTCTTCTTTCTGGTGCATTTCCGAGGTCTAATGATTTGCGTTGAGCAGGCCAATGATTGAACTCGAGAGAGAGAGGAAAGGAGGCCCATCAAACCACATGGTGTTTTGGCTTAATTTTTCTGGCGTAACACCCCTCGAGACCAGATCGGCTGTATTATTTCTTGTGTCTACATGGTTCCAAGCATAGTTTTCGGTTAAACGCTGAATGGTTGATACTCTATTTGACACGAAAATAGCCCAATTTGCTGGATGGCCCGCTAACCAATTTAAAACAATCTCCGAGTCTATCCAACAAAAAACTCTGCCGAAGTTACACTCTAGCTCCGAAACAACACGATGAAGTAGATTTGCTAAGAGTTCATCTGCACATAGCTCAAGGCGTGGTAATGAGACTGTCTTAATTGGTGCGATACGAGACTTTGCACACAGTAGGCGACAACTTATCTCATGTCGAGATATGCATCGAACGTAAATGCAGCATCCATAAGCCACTGTTGATACATCAGAAAACCCATGCAACTCTACACTATTATATACTGGATTGTTCCCGAAATTTTCTCCATTGTGAATTGTATGGTTTTGGTAAAGTTGCGTCCCAATCCAATTTCATCCGCCACAAATGCTGCAGAAAAATCTTTGCCGATACGATCACTGGATTAAGCAGCCCTAGAGGGTCAAACAAGGTTGTAATATCTGCCAATACTTGACGTTTGCAGATTTCAGGATTGATGGTTTTTGACGAATATTCGTATCGAAATGCATCCATTGTTGGGTGCCACGAGAGGCCCAATGTCTTTACGCAATCATTCGAGTCGATGCGAATTCCTTGTCCACGAAATGCATCTGGAGTTCCCTTTAATATTCGATGATCATTGGATGCCCACTTCATCAGCTCAAAACCGCCAATTTTTAATAATTCATCTACTTCGTATCGAATTTGCATTGCTTGATCTAAATTGTCTGCTCCGGAAAGCATATCATCCACATAAAAAAAAAACAATATCACCTTTGCACCCATCGGAAGGGTGTTGGGGTTTTCTTGAGCAAGATAATATAAACACCGAATAACGAGAAATGAAGCGGCTGCGGTACCGTAAGTAACCGTTTTCAACTTGAACACTTGGATTGGATCGGATGGGTTTGATCGCCATAGGATGCATTGTAAATAGGTATGTTCATAATCTAGTTTAACCTGGCGATACATTTTTGAAATGTCAGCGAGTAATGCGAAGCGACGAGAACGGAATCGTAAAATTATCGAGAACAGATCTTTTTGAATCGTAGGACCAATCTTCATAATGGAATTAAGAGATTCTTCGGATGTCGTTTTGCAGGATATCAACCCGCCGCGGTCGATGAAAATCAGGATCAGCCAATGGTATGCCTGCTGGAATTTGACAATTCGTGATGTTAATGTGACAGCTTGGTTGATCTGATGTTATCCGTGGCACCACCATCATCTCCAAACCCGTTGTAAAACTGGTCACTCGAGATTAAATGCTTACATAAACCTTATGGTTACCGCGCGTTTTTATTTCATTTAGACCGTTGATTAAGACTTCCGCCTTCATTTTTTGTAAATTTAACACTTGGGCTAAACCATCGGCTATAAAATTCAATTGCGACGCGGAATCTAGTAGTGCGCGACACTGCGTACTGATCCCGATCGTTTACGGCGGCTGTGACTAAAATAACTGTACCGGGCTGACTAGCAGAAACATGCCTATCTAAACTGAATGACGAATGAAGAGTGGTTGTTACTTTGCTCTTTTCCAGTTCAGTATACCATTATTCAAAGTGTCGGCAACTGTGGTAGGTAGCGTTTGAAATGATGCTTGTTCCTCATCGCGATGCAAAAGAGTATGTTGCCGTTGCTTACATTTAAAGCATACATCTAGTTTCTTCGCCTCATTGAATCGTTCGAAGGTAGTCATTAGGTTGAACTTCTGACAACGCCCAATATCATGCTCCTTACTATCACATATAACACACTGCCATTGTCGTGCGCCATTGACCGTTGCATTCAAAGTCGTATGACGATTCGCGAATCGATTATAAGATGGCTTGGTTGTAGGTAGAGGTGCTCTAGTTGATAATGTTCCCGCATAGTATTCCTTGTTCTCCAAGGCATGGCATCGCTTTATGAGGCAACCTTCCAAGTCTTTCCAGATAGTCAATTTATCATTTGCCGCTTCTTCCTCCCATTTCGCCAATGATGCGTCATCGTGTTTACCGGCGACTACGAACAACAAAAACGCATGACATAGCTCTTCATGATTCCCGAGGGATGTTAATGCATGCAAGTTACAATTTACGATATCAATGAGGTTACGAAACTATTCTGCAGATTTCGTAATAGGTTTAATTTCGTTGAGTGCGCGAATGTGTGCCTGGAAAATGATGCGTTTGTTCTCATATCATTCACAAAGCAGCTTTAGGGCCTCTACGTAGTTGGCATCGGTCATCTCCAGCACTTTGATTGTGTTAATTGCAGGTCCTCTCAGACAATTTCGTAAGTGCGTAAATTTCTCGATTGGCGCGAGATGCTCATCCTCATGAACTAGAGTGGTAAAAGATTTATAAAAATCATGCCATTCAGTAAATTTACCTGAAAAATGGGACAATTCCAACTTCGGTAGACGACGAGACGGAACATGTGATTGGCTGACATTCACGAACGGTTGCTGAGCATCAGCACTGTGCATCGACAATTGACCAGTTTTTCCTTGTACCGACAATAATGTAGCCTTGACTCTGCAATAAGTGTCTTCGAATTTTTCACGATCATCTTTAGACAATTCCGATGGATGCTCAATATTTGCTTGAACTGATTCAAATTGCTTGAAAAAGTTCTCCAACAATCGTAGTCGCGTGGTAGCTTCAAATTCAGTCATACCATCGCTATTTGCTTCGACGTAATTTTTAAGTTTAGTTTGGGAACCCTTTATGGATGAACGGCTGGTCTTGAACTCGGCCAACATTGCAGTTGCATCACCAGGCGGCATTTTACAATCACTTATCACTATTTTTTTTTATCACAAATTCACTTTTCTTTATTTTTCACTATCGAATGTCTTTTAATATCTGCCGAGCGAAACGAAATAAGCAGATGGTTATCTAGATGATTGCCGATGACACTGATTTAACGAGATTTTATTTAACACGTGGAGACAGTTGAATGAAAGACAAACGAGACGAAATTACCGGTTGCGCATTGCTGTGGCCGAGCTGGACTTCCCTTTCCATTTCGGTTAAAGTTACCAAAGGTTGCCCCCAGGGAGGTATCCTGTCACCTCTCCTGTGGCTCTTAGTTATTGACGAATTACTTGTAAAACTACAGCAATCCGGCTTCACTGCCCAGAGTTATGCCGATGACAAAGTCATTCTGTTTCCGGGTAAATATCTTAATGTACTATCAGACTTAACGCAACGTGCTCTCCAAGTTGTAGAAATGTGGTGTCTAGAGAAGGGATTGTACGTTAATGCATCGAAAACTAGTCTGATTATAGTTTTCACCAGACGTAGGAATATTGGAAAGCTATCCGTTCCTTCTCTTTTTGGAGAAACGATCGCTAGATCGATCACAGTAAACCATCTAGGTGTCATTCTGGACAGTAAACTCTCCTGGAAATCTCATATTGAAATTAAACTACAAAAGGTCATTTTCATTTTCTGGCAGTGTAGAAGAGCATTTGGGAAGTCGTGGGGTCTGATCCCCAAAATGCTGATGTTTATTTACAAATCTCTAGCTTTACCTATAATGCTATCTTACGCGTCTTTTGTTCGGTGGCCTGTGGTTCAGTCAGTTCCTGTCATTGCAAAGCTTAAAAATTGGTTTGAAGATAGTCTGGTAAATTAGTTTTTTGCAATACAGGTTCATTTTAGACTGTTGCGCAATTAACCAGTGCCTTTGACGTTGTTTTATTCGTATCTGTTCAGCTTTTTGTCTCACGTGATGTTTCCAGTTTAGCCTTGAGTATAAATGCAGACCAAGGTATTTGGCCGATTCAGCCTGCGGCACTATTAAGCGCGATTTTAAAATCAATCGCCCATTTAGTAACGCTGTTCATTGCTCGTTGAAGATTTTCCACTGCCATTTGTTGAGATTCGTCTATTGCCGCATAATAACAGTGTCATCAGCAAACGTACCGATGAATGTTTTGTTCGTTGTAGGTAGGTCTGCAGTGTAGAGAAGGCAGAGGAGGAGTCCTAATACGATTCCCTGCGAAAATCCCGCTAGCGTAGGATAAAAGTCAGAACATGTTTCTTCATGGATGACTCTGAATTTGCGCTCAAAGAGGAATGATTCAAGCAGCTGGCAATAATTCTGTGGTAGCATTACATACATCGGGGCAATATTTATTTTCTTCTAACGCTTGCTCTATCACCGTAGTGATTCGATGGGTTTGATCTATTGTGGAGTGGTTACCCCTGAATCTAAATAGAAAATCAGCAACGTTTACCATTGGCTTGAGACGTTTCACAAGTAGGTTTTCAAACAGCTTTGAGCAGGTAGATTGGTCTTCTGGTTTGCCTGGTTTCTTCAGGATAATTATTTGGGCCGTTTTGAAGCATTTGGGTACATACTTCAATCTCATAATAATAATAAACAGTATTAAAGGCCATTACTGGCCCCTTACTGAGTCAACAACCCGGCTCCAACGGTTTCGATCCTGAGCATGGTCTTCATACTGTCTAAGACAATCTGAAGAGGCCAAGTCGTTCTCTACATCGTGGAGCCATCGTCGCCGGCAACGACCTCTGCGCCTACCATATGGTGGCTCTCCTTTCAGAGATCGCTGCACAATTCGTTCCGGATCAGCACGCAGAACGTGACCGAGCCAGCGTACTCGCTGAGATCTTATTTCATGTACAATATCGGGGATCTTCATCAGATCTCTGATCTCGATATTGTACAGAGCTCGGTAGGTACCATCTATTTCGCGTTTTGGGCCGTAGATCACACGCATGACTCTTCTCTCAAATGTTAGGAGCCATCTCTCGTATTCATCCGTCAGCGCCCAACTTTCACATCCAAACATAACAACTTCAATCTCATACAGGTATTAAATAAGTATGTGATCATGGTGACTGCTTTACGTGGTAGTTCCTTGAATAGACCCGGTGACATTTCATTTCAATTCCTGGTGTCTTTTTTTGGCGTGACCCTCTTAAAACCCTGACTTGATTGATAAACAGGTGTTACATCGATGTTGGATTGAATGTCATGGGGTTGAAATACTGTTGCTCGGCATTGAGCAAAGAGTTTCACTTTTTCTGTGTCTTGTCGAACCCAACTACCTTGAGCATTTGTGGCTTTCCATAACGAGTAATTCTTATCCATTTCTGGACCTACGACCCGTTTAAGTAGTTGTCGAAGCAATCTTGTTTAAAGCGTTTGTAGCGGTTCAAAATTATTGTGAATTAAGTGTATATCAATTAATCATTATTGTGAATTAAGTGTATATCAATTAATCCAATTAATAATAAAATAATTGTTGAAATTATACAAGTGAAATAATAAATTATCATTGTATTGTGTGTGTGTTTCATTATTGGAGAAGTCCGGACCGGACAGTATATTTTAAGGTTGAACAAAACCTAAACGTTTGATTAGCCTGTTGACTTTGTTACTTATCCGATTGGAGGCTGTTTTGTCAATGGAACTTCTGGTGAGATGCCATATTCTTACCTTTCTTCTTTCCTTGATTTGTTCAGGGTATATGACTACCATGTTCGCGGCTTTTTCGTTTAATTCTGGAGTAGTGAGGCTGGCGGACTTTCGAGTGTATATTCAATGAAATTCTTTGTTTGATGTTCCAACTTCTCATTACTACTTTTAATTCAATTAACTCTTCTAACTTTTCTCTGAAGGGATTCCAATCCGTAAATTTATTAGTACGGTTTCGCTTACTAATTATTCGCTTTGTTTGTTTTAAATTGATGTAAAACAATGGAAAGTATTTCCTGACTTTTACACCATTACTTGTGATCATTTTGAATATGTTGGTAACACCTTCATATCCCATTTTTTCTAAGTCTGCTTTAATTTCATCATGACTGATGGATGATGGTAGGCCTCTGATAACCACTACATAAGGCTTTTCACTCTTCAGCTGATGAAAATATTAGATATTTTCAAGTTTTGAACATTGCCGCAGCAACCAGTTGGAATTATTTGAATGATCATGTTGAATGGTTGATGACTGAATATAGTTAGAAGACAGACTTGTAACTGGTGCTAGTGAAGAGATTTCTCTCTTAAGCTCAGCAACTTCTTTCCTCAGCTGCGCGATTAGATTCTCCATTTTTTGAAATTTATTCAACAGCTCCTCGCTGTTTGTAATATTTGCTGATGTACTCGGAATTTGTTCTGACCCTGAGGTTTTTTTGCAGTGCAGACTGCGTCTTTTGCAGATGTGAATTTGTTATTCTTCATTGGAGATCTGAGCGCCATAGAGCTTCTTTAGAATGAAAATTGTTCCTCGTTACTCATTTGAGCGTTGATATCTTTTAGCTTATTTTGGATATCATTAGAATGTTTTAGCAATATTTGGACCCCCCATAAAATCCATGGGAACGACTTCCGAAGAGGGTGGATTTTCCTGAACATCAGGTCTGCCAGCTAGGGTATTACTTTCCTTGTTTGTTTTATCCATTGTGTTTTGTTGTTTGTAGTGTGGAATATCCTATTGAAACATTTAGTTTAAAGTTTAAAAATTAGTTAACTTTAACGATAACTCTGTTTACAAAATTATTTTATGAAAGTAGCTTATAAGCATTTACCATTTTCACTAGTTTGATTTTAAAATTTTAAAAAAGTGACTTTGGAACTCATAAACTAAATTACAAAATGGATTATTCATCATGGTTCGTTATTTTATGTAATATAAGCCAGTATAACGAATGTAATATAAGATAAATAACAGTTAAGCCGTTTCGTTACTTATACGCAAGAGAAAAAAAATTGAAAAGAGAGAAATACTCGTTAGAAAGAGAATATATCGGTGTTATGTTTAACTCATTTTTGGCTTAAATGTACAAAAGCCACTATGGTTTGTTGCTACAAAGATGTCAGAAATACAGGAAAACCCCGCTTAACGCTGCCCCCTTTAGCGCTGTTTCGCTATTACGCTCTCTCTCAATTTTATTATTTTATTTTCGTATTTTCTTTGTTTTGCTTATGAAATTATGGCCAGAAATTTGCACGGAACAAATAGTGGAAGAATCTATTGTTCAAAACATCGTTGAGTTGGCACTGGAAGCAGGAATGGCTGATTTGGATCAACAAGATATAGAAGAAGTTCTTCAATCTCATGGCGAGTGTTTAAGCAATGATGACCTAAAATTGTTGTTAAACCAAACCTTATAAGATCGAGCCACTAGTCCCACTCTAGAAGAGGAAACACCAGCAAAGGTTTTAACAACTGAATTCCTCAGTAGCAGCATTGGTACAATAACACAAATTATGGACCGATTTATGGAACTTGATCCATATTTTGAAAACAGTTCTAAAGCGAGGCGAGGTGTTTTGGATAAAATGTCTGTCTATACGTTAAGTTGTGAAAAGAATGGAATTTAAAAAAAAACAACTTACGCTAGACAGTTTCTTCTCAGAAATAAGGAGAACTAACAAGTGGACCATCCTCGAAGTGAAACTTGTGCGTAAACGTGAAATTTGTTGTAAAAATAAATAAATTTGTTTTCTTGGCCATACCTATCTCATATGTTTCTATATAAAAATGACCCCGATTAACGCTGATTCGCTTAGCGCTCCATATATCAAGAACGTATCTCAAGCGTTAAGCGGGGTTTTGCTGTATAAAATTGCAACACTAAATAACCGAAGAAAATAACTGGGTGTTTCAATGATAAGAAACGTGCTACTGGGACACATTGACTCACCATATATCCTGAAAAACATCCCAGGCCTTACAAGCTTTCTGTTTTTATAATTTAGTACAAATTGAAAATAAAATGTTCAATAAAATCTAAACACCTATCAAATGCCGTGCAGCTGAAACTTTACAAAGCGTTGATCAGGCCCGTTGTTATGTTTGGATGTGAAAGTTGGGCGCTGACGGATGAGTATGAGAGATGGCTCCTAACATTTGAGAGAAGAGTCATGCGTGTGATTTACGGCCCAAAACGCGAAATAGATGGCACATACCGAGCTCTGTACAATTTCGAGATCAGAGATCTGATGAGGATGTCCGATATTGTGCATGAAATAAGATCTGAGAGAGTACGCTGGCTCGGTCATGTTCTGCGTGCTGATCCGGAACGAATTGTTCAGCGATCTCTGAAAGGAGAGCCACCATATGGTAGGCGCAGAGGTCGTTGCAGGCGAGAATGACTTGGCTACTTCAGGTTGTCTATGACAGTATGAAGACCAAGCCCAGGATCGAAACCGTTGGAGCCAGATTATTGACGCAGTAAGGGGCCAGTAATGGCCTTTAAATACTGAATTATTATTATTATTATTATTAATACAAATTGAGTAAAAACATCATCCGACAGATTTGATGATTTAATGTGCTTCTTTCGAATTCCTTCCTCAATTTCTAGGCCTTTAATTATAGTGGACAACACTCAATAATTGTGATGCACTCGCCGTATAATAATGATGACTGAGCCAAAACTCGACGAAAATTCTATGAATAATTTTGTCTTCGAGCGCATTCAAATCTATATATTTAAACAGTGCATTCAGCTGCCACCACCCCTGCTTTCCCTAACACAATAATATATACTCGCGGTTATATACAATTCATTTTCGAAAACAAGACTAAAATTATTCTAATTATATGTGTCTCTCTGGGCATTTTTATAGACAGAATCGCAAGACACAGAACAACAACAAAATTATCCAAAATTACTATCCAAATAACAAAAATTATGATTGAAGGTGGATGAATTTCTTATATATCATTCTCGATCAAATGATATATTTCTTATTTATATTTAATCGTACGTGATATTCGACTACCTAGGCCAGCGCGCACAAGATTAGACGAGAGTTGATTTCTATATATATATATATATACATATATATGCGTGTGTGTGTAAATGTTACAAAACTATATATTATTTACAATGATTATAAGTTATGAACCACTAAATTAACTGGTGGTAGCAGAATATTAAAATTGATTCCTCGAATCAAATGAATTAATTAGATATTATAAGAATATAACAATTGGTTAAGGTCACCCAACAACATGAAACTATAATAAAAAAAACGACTTACGAGTATTATTAATGGTGTGAATATCGAAAGATTAAAATCACGATTTATAGACTAAATGATCCCAAAATATTGACAAGTCTAAAGTATGTACAATATTTCAGACAAACCCACGCACTTTTACATTTATTTTTTCGATCAATATTCTGTATAATCAATCAAATTGAATAGACGTAAGAAATTACTTCTCCTTTTCGACAATTGGACCAAAGAACACCCGAGTTCTATAGAAGAATAACGAAAGTAAAACAACTTTAATTAAAGGAAGAAATATTTTTTCTTGTACAAAACTTTAAATAAAAAAATGTAAACCCTCTTGTCGATCTGTTCGACTTCTTTCTTTATATAAATTATTTTGAGGGTTCAAAGAAAGTTATGAAATACGTATTCTACATTTCTTAGCAAAATGAAATCTCCTTATTTAATTTTTTTTTTTTTGTTCGAGACACGATTCAAAATCGAAGGAAAACTTTCTTTGAGTTTGATTTTCTTTTTTATAAATTAGGGATGATTTTTTATTTTTTTTTACATTTTTTTACTTTCTTGTATATATAGTCAAAAAATACAACTCGTCTATCTTTAATGTGAAAAGAAAGTCTTATATATTTATTATGGCACAATGACGTGAATAAAGTTTGTAATGCAAACATTTGAATACTACGTTGAAAAGTTGATTGCTGCAAACGAGATACGAGCCGCTCTCGCTGAGAAAGAATTTCAATGCAAACCAATTACCAATATTATTATTCGTGAGAAGTTGCCTCAGCCATTGTTACGTTTGAAATTAGAACCAGATAATAATAAAGTCAAAGAGAAACATGCAGTATTTGACTTAAAATATTTACTGCATAGAAGAATTACCATTGAGGAACTGTGGTGTGTCAGCGATAGCTCAACATAAACACAAATGAAACAATTGAAACTCTCTCTTGTGCGAGTAATATCAGACTGACAATATTTATTTTTTTTTTTTAGAAAAGAAAGAAAAAACTCTTCCACGTGAAAAGTAAACTTAATGAAAAGTAAAATCATTTGAACAAATGTCAAATGATTTTCATGCAGTAATGTGTGTGAAGTGAAGTAATTAAATTACATTTGTGTTTCTGTGACTTAGATTAAGAGGTTATTTCAGATTGCGACATGCTGAATCCATATACAACTCGAACATCGCGGCCGCGTGTACTTAGGATAGGGGTCTGGGACGACAAATTATCATGATTTATATTGCACGGATTCGGATTGACAGTAACTAAACAATTGGCTATTTTTGGTGGATTATGGTCACCTTGCTTTTCATTCGGTTGCTGATTATTGTTAACATCGACGGCAAGATGTAACAATGAATTGTGTCTTCGGTTACAGTAGTGGTATTTTCCCTTTGATCTGCAATCGTATGCTGTGTGCGATTGGCTAAAACAGTTGAAATAGCGGTGTTCAGTGTTCATGAGTTCTCTACGTTTTTCCACTGGCCATTCTTTAAATTTCGAGCACTTGAACAATGGATGGCATTCGCTGTTACCCACTGTACATATCGAGTTGGCAAACGTCTTTGGAATATATTTCGTTTGGACCACCGGTCTTCGTGGATAACCCTTTACCGCATCAGTAGTATTGAATATACTCAATTAAATATTTATTGGCTGCCTCTCTTTGGTTATCTCCAGAATCAATTACACCAGCTCCACACCTTAGCTTCGTACTTACGGTATGTACCTAAGTTAAACAAAATTATAACAAAATTTATACAACAAAATGGCCGTATCCGGCTCGAAGGACCATGTCAGCGATAGCTCAACATAAACACAAATGAAACAATTGAAACTCTCTCTTGTGCGAGTAATATCAGACTGACAATCTTTATTATTATTTTTTAGAAAAGAAGGAAAAGCTCTTCCACATGAAAAGTAAACTTAATGAAAAGTAATATCATTTGAACAAATGTCAAATGATTTTCATGCAAAAAAACAAACAAACAGTAATGTGTGTGAAGTGAAGTGATTAAATTACATTTGTGTTTCTGTGACTCAGATTAAGAGGTTATTTCAGATTGCGACATGCTGAATCCATATACAACTCGAACAGTGGTGAGTCAGTCTTGTGGAATTGACTGTCACAAAATTATTTTAATTTAATTGAAACACACTATTTTAATATTTTAGTTTTATAATTATTGAATTTAAACTTTAGTTTTATTCTTACATATTTTAATTGTTTAATGTTTATTATTTTTATTAATAGTTTATATTCAATTTAATTTCAATATATAAAATCAAAATATATAATATTTTACAGTCAGAATTTGTTAATGGTTTTTATTTGTAACTTTACTGATCGATGGATACAACTGATCTGTTTTTTGAAGCTCGTTATATATCTATTTGTTAACGTTACCTAAAGATGTATTTTTCCGTTAACTATAAAGCAACATATACAACTTTAATGTTTTGGGTTAAAGCATATAGTGAGCCAAGTAGCATTGCATCTGTACAGCATAAGAGATAGTAACTATACGTCGCTCACAACAGAACTCAGAAAAAGAACTGGACCGGTACAGTATGTTAAGTCAAGAGTTAAGTCCAAGAGTATGGACGCGCACTAAAGCATATTGCATTTTATGCGATGTTTGTGTTATCTGTGGTGAACTCCATAACTCAAATGCAACTGTGGCGGAAACCACACTGTAAACTATAGATGGTGTCCAATTTACCTAAAATTGAAAAGAAGAATCAATCCAAGGCAGTGAGCAGAGCAACGAATGCTTAATCTTCATTCTTCCACTAAACCAAAAGTACAACCAGAAGTTTCATATCATAAAGCACAAAATAACCAACCAAATAACCTTACTTACATGATGCAAAGCTTCATGGCGATGATGGAGAGAACCATGAATCTAATGATGCATAATATGAACACATTGATGCAGATATACGTTATAGAAATCAAAAATGACTGTCCTCAAAAGAGCCATATGGAATGCAAACGGCCTAGCACAACGGAATGCGGAGGTTCAAGCATTCCTGACCGAGCACAATATTGACATAATGTTCATATATCTGAAACACACTTCACCAAAAATAACTATATTTCAAAACTAAGTGGTACTCTGTTTATGACACGAAGCACCCAGATGGGAAAGCACATGGAGGCACACCTGTACTGCTAAAAACACTATGAATTTATGTAATATGGGAATGAACATATCCAATCAACGAGCATCTGTCTGCAGGCGTGGTCTGGAAACTGCAGTCATATCAGCAGTGTACTGTCACCCAAAACATGCTATAAAAAACTGCAGTTCTTGCGGGGGGTGATTTCACTCAATGCGGTCCCAGATTAAAATCGCCGAAAGGCAAACAACTTTATGAAGCTATAGAAGAACAGTCCTTGGATTACTTATCTGCCGGTCACCCAACGTGCTGGCCCATAGATAAAAAGCAAATTCCCGATTTAATTATCTTTTGTGTAACTAAAGACATTCCACGTATATGTATATGCTAACGCCATCGATTGCTATGATCTGTTTTCTGATCACTCACCTGTAATTGTAAGAGTGAGCACCGGTGTCCTAAGAATAGAAACGCCAAAACGTATTACAAACAAGCAAACTAATTGAGATCAATATAAGAGGCTAGTTGAACAAAATTGTGTACTGAATATCCCTCTTATCACACCAACAGATATTGATGCGGCGGCAGAAAACCTATCTTTTAGGTATTATCAGCTGAAAAGGCTACACCTGATTTAAATAGTACTAAAAAATTGATAAACTGTCACATAATATACAGGAACTAATCCAGGAAAAGCGGATGACTAGAAACAAAATCACCGTTGTTGAAATGGAAATTAAATCGAGCTATTAAGACTCTAAGATTTTCATTGCGGATAGAAGAAAACCAGAGCGTCCAGAATTATTTAAATGAACTCTCGGCAACCGAGAGGACAGATTATTCTTTGTGGAAAGCAACAAAAAAGTTAAAACGGCCAACAAACTCGAATCACCCGATTAAACTAATAACTTCGTGCTAACCGACCAAATGGATGATGGGACAAACCATCAAACCCATAAAATATAATTGGAAGAAAATTAAGAAAACAATTAGAAATTATATAAGTCCAAAAGAGGCACCAGGGCATGATCGTATTACCGGAAAAATGATAATGAAATTGCCAGAAAAATGCATAAAACTAATAACATTCATATTCAACGCAATCACGCGGACTGGTTATATTCCTCAAAAATGGAAGATTATTTTGATCACAATGATACATAAAGCTGGAAAAAAAGAAACACAGATGTCGTCATATCGTCCAATAAGCATGCTGCCTACAATCTCAAAGTTATTTGAAAAAATGCTACTAACGTAATTGAAACCAGTATTAGAAGAACGGCATATTTATCCCAGACCATCAAATTGGGTTCCGAAACCAACATGGTACTACAGAACAAGTACACAGAATTGTAAATCCAATCAAAACAACCTTCGAAGAAAAGAAATATTATTCTGCTCCCTTTTTGGACATTGCACAAGCCTTTGATAAAGTTTGGCATGATTGGCTAATATACAAAATAAAGGACTTCTGCCGAAGAAATTTCACTCAGTTCTGGGAAACTATCTCCTTCAAAGGCAGTACATGGTTAAACAAAATAATGCAACTACTTGTTTAAATGCTATCATCGCAGGTGTTCCACAAGGCAGCGTTCTAGGACCAATATTATACCTGCTGTACACAGCTGACTTACCTGTACCCAACAAGGTAGTCATATCAACCGTTACGGATGATAAGGCCGTTCTGGTGTCACACAATAATTCTGAAACTGCCTCAAAGGAATTACAGAATCATCTAAACAAAATCGAGAACTGGCTGAAGACATGGCGTGTAAAAGTGAACAAAATCATATCAACTCACTTGCCCACCAGTGGAATCAAAAGATAAAAATATTCCTCAACAAACCAAGATCAAATACTTATAGGCATGCACCTGGACGTGGAAGAATCATATTGAAGCAAAACGCTAACAAATAAAAGTAAAATTCTCCAAAATGTATTGGTTGATGGGAAGAAAATCTCAGCTGTCATTACCAATAAAGTTTTATTGTACAAAGTGATAATCAAACGCACATATGGATATATGGTATTCAGTTATGGGGATCCACCAGCGCCAATAAATGCAGGATCCAATAAATTGGCCAGGGATATATTAAAACAACCGCGATTTAGGCGACTTAGAAGAGCAGATCCACTTGGACTGATGAACCTGTAAATATATTAAATGTTTAGGTTTTACATATAAATGTAATCTAAATTAATTAAATAGTGAACACTAATAACAAGTAGTAACATTGGTTAAAACTTAAAATATGTAATAATTTTACCTTAAGATTTGAATACTTCTTGTTACTTTCTTTTGTAGAGAGATTCAAGAATATAGCCATTGGCAGCATATAAAAAAAATATAATTTGCAAACTAATCTAAACAATATAAAGAAGGCTGCTATGGCACACTTAGACCGGTGACGGTAAATTGTGATACCACCATGGTCTTACTTCCCTTTCACCCCTAGTGCAACCAATCAGAGTTACTTATGTATAGGGTGAGTTATCTCACACTTTACATTTTTCGTCATCCGAGAAGCTGTCTATTATGACCTATCCATATGGGCAGGGATGGGCGAGGTAGATTACACCATGTAATTTACGTGGTTGTCGACACCTAAAATATTATTTGATAACATTTTGTGTCAACGTCGACAATTCAGGCAACGTCAACAATCTACGATATTTTAGCGTTTATCATAAATATATTAACAGTTGTTGGGATATAGCCCAACGGCTAGTCCCAGTAATTAAAATTATTTAATTTCCTAGTAATTTTATGTTCCATTCACTATAGATCAATTGGTTTGGTCGTTTGGGGACGTGTTACAGCCCACGATGTGTCGCGCATATGGCGTATCTCGATGTTTTCATGTTTGAAAGCATGATACGTAATAACTTCATCGATGCATTCCATCTTTAAATCTCGGTGGAGGTTTTCATTTCTAATGTACCATGTAGCATTTACAATATTCCGAAGTACTTTGTTTTGGAACGTCTGTATCGTCTTGATGTTCGTTTTCTTGGTACAACCACAAAGCTGTATATCGTAAGTCCATACCGGTTTCAGTATTTGCCTGTATAAAACCAATTTATTTTGTATGGATAGTTCAGAATATCTACCTAAGAGCCAATATACATCTTCCTATACTTCATGATCAGCTCTTCCTTTTTCTTTTTGACATAATCTTTCCACCTCAACTTGGCATCCAGCGTTATACCTAGATATTTCACCGTATCTGCATAGGCAACTTGTTTAGAGTTGATTATGATTGGGATTCTATTAGAAATATTTTTATTAGTAAAGTTCACATGCACAGATTTAGTTTCGTTCAGTTTTATCCTCAATTTTTTCATCCAATTGTTGACTGAATTTGTTGACTTTTGCAATTTGTTAGTAGCTTCTTCTATAGTTGCTTCTTCCATTGGTGGTATATCCTGAGTATGCAGGAGGTACAAAACAGGGCCCAATACGCTACCTTGTTGTACTCCAGCTGAAATTTTTTTAGGTCCGTGTATTCGTCTTTATATTTTACATGGAAGTGTCTATCGGTTATGTAGGATTTCAGAGTTTCATATAGTATTGTTTGGGAAGGTTTTGCTTGAGCTTGAACTCCAATCCTCTGTGTCAAACTCGGTGAAATGCTTGCGCTACATCCAGGAAAACGTTTGATCATATTTTTTTAGATTCTAGTGGTCGCTCTTGCAAGAAGGGCAGCTAAGCGGATTTGTAGACGGAATAAGCGAGAATGGTGGAAGGCTGAAGTTCTGAAAGTACAACAACTCAGCAATGAGCGCAGTTCGCGTAATTTCTTTAAAGAAATTACTGTACTGCACCATATACTTTCAGGCCTACGTCAACCGCCATTCGGGACCGAGATGAAAACCTCTGTGTCAACATCGACGCAGTACTTGACGCATGGAGTGGACACTTTACTGACCTGCTTGATGTCCATCATGCGTCACAGACTGTTGTTGAGCCACCTCTAATACAGACTGCGGAGATTTGCACTGAGGAGACATCCCATGAGGAATTCACTAAAGCCATGCAGAGATTGAAACGAACCCGTTCACCTGGAGTGGGCTGCATTAATTCGGAGCTTTTGATATTCAGAGGGGATACTGTCTTTTCGACCTTATTCGATTAGTATGGCGAACCGAAGTTATGCTTAATTCTATCTAAATATTATGAGACATCCATCCCCGTACATCAGGTGTTCCTGGATTTCCGGCAGGCCTATGACTCGATCAATCGAGAGAGTTTGTGGTCTGCCCTGGAATACCTAGGAATGCCAACAAAACTGGTACGACTATGTAGGATAACAGTGACGCAGTCTCAATGCTGTGTTAAAGTTGAGAACAGGCTATCGACAATTTTTGTAGTTAACTCGGGTGTTCGGCAGGGAGATGCTCTGTCCCCGATACTCTTTAACCTCATGTTGGAGTACATCTTTCGTAAAACTGAAACACCGCAGCGTAACATCTTATATCGCCAGTCCAATCAGGTGCTTGCATATGCAGATGACATATGTTTGATTGGACTGAATAGCAACGGAGTGAAAGAAATACTTGATCCGCTTGTAGAGTTTTCAGCTTCAGTTGGACTTCAGATCAATGAGTCCAAAACGAAATACCTGATCTCTGGTTTTAGGGACAATGGCACACCAGATTTTAGTAGTGGCCACCACACGTTTGAGGGTGTGTCACTCACGATAACAGTGTGGGTAAGGATATTAAAGTGCGGCTGGCAGCTGGCAGTCGATCTTTGTATCCTCTAAGGCTACTGCTAAAATCTAAACACTTATCAAGTGTTATCAAAGCGTTGATCAGGCCCGTTATTATGTTTGGATGTGAAAGTTGGGCGCTGACGGATGAGTTCGAGAGATGGCTCCTAACATTTGAGAGAAGAGTCATGCGTGTAATTTATGGCCCAAAACGCGAAATAGATGGTACCTACCTAGCTCTATACAACATCGAGATCAGAGATCTGATGAAGATCCCCGATATTGTACATGAAGTAAGATCTCAGCGAGTACGCTGGCTCGGTGACGTTCTGCGTACTGATCCGGAACGAATTGTGCGATCTCTGAAAGGAGAGCCACCATATGGTAGGCGCAGAGGTCGTTGCAGTAGGTTAACATTTTCATACGTAGTTTGCCTGGGTAATGGTTGAAACGTTTCTTCTCGCAAACAAGTCAGCTTTTTGTTTACCGATTCGAGCTCAGCTTCGATCCTCATTTCTAGTTGGTGCCGTCGAATTTGCTGGTCTCTTAAGTATTTTCGTTGCTTTCCATAAGGAATATCTGGTATCTTTTTGGCTAGTAAGTGACGACAAATATGTACTTATTGATTCATTCTTAACTGTTCTGATCAAAGATTTCAACTTGTTACATAGGTTATTAAGGACGGTTGTATTTTCCTTGGTTCGATTTATTTGCCAAGACTTTCGAGCTTTACATTTCTTTGCCACAAGCTCTCTTACTCCAAGTGGTTATTTTTTACAGTTGTTATTCCTCTTTGACTTGTATATTGTTCCTCATTGGTGCTTGAAGATTGATGTTTTGTTCTAATAATTCTCGAAAATGTTTCCAAATGGTATTCTTATTGGACAGTCTCGCTGTGATTTATTTTTCAATTATTGTTTCACTGACCGTCATTATAACAGGAGAGTGGTCCGACGTAAGCTCTTCATTATTTTTGAAACGAATATAGTTATCTGATATACCTTTTGTTACATACAAGTCTATAAGGTCCGGTGTTTTGTTTAAATATGTTGGCCAGTAAGTTGATGAGCCACCAGATTGAAAGTCACATTTTAGTTTTATTTCCTGCTTCAAACAACTCTCTTCCTTTTGGTATTTAGTTACTCTGGAGCCCCAGTACGTGTTTTTCGCATTGAAGTCGTCACCAATGATAAAACAACCTCCTATGGTGTTAAAAAGATTTTCATAATCATCTCTTTTCAAATGATGTCGTGGTGGACATTATATATTGCATATATTAACTTTCAATTTCTAATTCTTCGTTGTGTTTATGGCTGATCCGCCTCTTGCTCTCTCTGATGGATGGAGCATATGGTAAAATCTGTACCCAGGTATTCTGGCATATGACGAGTTAGTGAAATGGGTTTCAGAGATTAGACAAATATCGATTTTTTGTTTAAGGCTCTACTTTACCTAGAACAAAAACCAAAATTGATGTCGATATTTAAATGCCAAAACATGCGTCTAAAATAAAATTTGAAATAGTGTAAATCTCCGCTATGGAAAATTATAAAATATTCCATGAAAAATTTTTTTTTTTTGCCACTTATGACATCTAATTAAAAAGGGATGAACTAAAAAATACACGATATTTAGTTGATTCCTAAACCATTTTTACATCGAAGATACATTTTTGTCAATAAATTGATTTGTCACCTTATCGATATAAAATAGTTTTCAATTAAATTTTCAATTTTCTCGCTTATTAGTACGAATTTTTATAAAAACGTGTGTTAATCGCTAGATAATATCTTCCTGAACGTACTCATATGTAAAACTTTTACAGATTAGTGGAAAAATATTGATAAATTTGGTTTGTCAGTGAATGGTTTTTGTCAAAAATTCATCAACTTTGAAACGCAATTACGAGAAAACTATAGCGAATTTAAAAAAAAGCGTGTGTTACTCGCTTGCAAATATATTTAGCTTTGCTATAAAAAACAAATTAAGTCAATGCCTAAGTTTATGTGGCCATAAAACGATTTGTAAGATACACATGTTTTCGCAAATTGAGTAAAGTAGAGCCTTTCCAGATCGGGGATGTATTGGATCAGCCCATTCGCATTTCAAATTACTATTCTGAGCGTTTGTAAATTTATTTTTATTTTTATTTTCTAGTCGTGTTGGGTAATAATGATGACAAGTTTCTCAACTGTCAAATATGAGTTTATTGGTCTCAGCCTGTTCATCAAGTTTTTTATTTAGAGCATCTTTGCATTTCACAACATCTCTCAAAATTAGGCCGTCTTTGCTACCTTTTGCTTTTGCCTCTTGACCTTTGGTCACCTGTGCATATGATTCTTTTCCTCGTAATTTATGTAATTCCCGATTTGTCTGTCGATTGGTCGAGGCTTCACTAGCAGGGTTTCTACGGTTTAGATCAGACTTTCTAGCGCGGTTTCTTATATTTTGTAATTCTTTACATGTTGGCCCTTGTTATTAATGCATTTTGCAGCTGAGTTCCTATCTAATGTATACACTGGCTCATAAGGTTACCAGCACATTTAACGCATCCTGCCATACGTCCACAGTATCTCTGAGCATGATTAAAGCCCTGACATTTTTTGCATTGGACTATCTGCAGTGATTTTTTCTTCACCGGAAGAGGTCGTTGTAGGTGAAGATGGATTCACGGTGTGAGAACGAAATGGCTACTTCAGATATTCTAGGACGCAGTATGAATACCAAGCTCAGGATCGAAACCGGTGGAACCAAATTCTTGACACAAATCAAGGCTAGTTATGGCGTTTTTAAACTGTAATAATGAATATATCGAAAATTTCATACCCAGAATCGGAAATGAATAGTCCAGAAAGTCAGAATCAGGATTTATCAGAACCCAGAATTAACCAACTGCCTAGAACTTAACTCGTCTTGCGTAGCTGATTCAACAGGCAGCAAGCGCTAGCACTATTGGAGTTTCTAAAACCAACACATCCGGAATCTACAGAACCGAAAGAATCTTCATAATTGCCAGACAGCAGTTGTAGAACTGCAATAAAATGGACTGATGGTACATCCAATACAATAGAAGGTTTCGTGTGGTTACCCTTAGAATTCGGGAATAAAATCGAATATAAAGAAAAAGACCGCATTTACCGTTGCTGGACGGCCCTTCTATCATTTCAGAGTCATTTCGGCTGATGCATCGAGCTATATACTCCACTAAAAACTTGGCAAAATCTTCGTCTACCAGCGGCATATTGGAGAAGCATTTTAAGATATTAGAGTAGGTCACTGGTTTAATGGAAGAATTTAGTGGGAGAAGAAAGTCTCAGAACAGATCCGGATAAAATAGCTGCCATAACAAACTTACAACCTCTTATAAGTATGAAGCCAACGCGTTACCTGTTTGCCGCCACTACCGCACCTAAATCAGTGATTGCCAAAAGACATTAAAAAGTACCGACCTTATATAGAAGGATATGATGTTACTCTGATAACGGATAACGTACTGCTTAAATAGTTAAGGAACCGCAGCGTGATCTAAGTGGTCGACTAGTACGTTGGAGCCTGAAACTCTAAGCCCATAAGTTTCAAATACAGCATGTTAAAGGAATGGATAAAATCCTGCCCGATATACTGTCTCGGATTCACTGCGATGAGATAACTGAATTTAAAAATGACCTGTTCAAAGTATTTCAGCATCATATCTTCGGTAAAGTTTGAAGAGGCGGAATCCGTTCAATTTAAAAAGAAAATCATTCGGAAGGCGTATCAAACAGTAGATAATGCTATAACAATACAATTCTCAAATTTCATATTCTGCAAAATTCTAAACTACTCGAATTCAATCCCCCACTTACTTAAACCACTGTATACCAAACATAATAAAACCGCAGCAACAACAACAACAACAACAGCAAAAATTTTAACGATTCAATTTAGTTGACATTTTACGACTTTTTTTGTTGAAACCAAAAATGATTAATGATCGCAACATTTTATTGTTTCTACTGTCGATTTATAAAATTAAAAAAAAAATAAAATATCTGCATGAAATGTTCAAATGAAACTGAAATAAAATATAAAAGAAAGAATATTATTCCTCCTCATCGTTAAACTTCAGCATACAAGAAGCGCAAACGATTCGAAAAAGGTTAAGGTTACACAAAAAGTTTAATTATGTATGTAGTATAGTGTGTTTTACCTAGATGTCACTGTAATGTAATTTTGTTGGTTTAAATATTGACTTAACTTTTGTGTAGATGGGATTGTGTGTGTACTAAAAAAGCTGTCAATATCTAAAAAGTTAGAAAATCGCTGGATTTGATTGCCAAAAACAAAAAAAATTTGTACGAAGAAAAAACAAAATCATGAAAAACGTCAAAAAATCGCGTTTTAAATTTTAGTATCAATTCGACTATCAATCCGATTAGAATAAAAAATAAAAGTTGTTTCAAATTATAAATAATATTAATTCGTTTTGACAGTGTTCTCGCCGTTCGGTCGCGCTTGCTTATTACAACAAAACATAAAATTATTAAAATAAAAAAAATTCACCAACTGGACACAATAAATAAATGCTGTCAAATAAGAATTGTATACGACAAAAAATTCAAACAGCTGATAGAAAATTTTGTGTTTTGGTTTATTAGTGTGTGTGTGTGTGTATGTGATAACTGAAAACAGAAACACAATCTTATTAGTGTCTCGCTGGTATTGTTTTTATTAATTAGAAATAGTATAAAACAAAAGATATGTATTTACCGTTGCGAGCCATGTGTTTAGTTAAAAAAATTTTTTTGTTGTCCAAACAAATCAAAACCAGTTGGAATTAAATTAAAATCAAAGAAATGTTACAGAGTTGTACAACGATAAATCGTACAGCACCAAACAACAACACCCAATACAACAACAGAAACGAAAATTTTCTACTATTTTCTTCCGTCTGTACAGTGGCTGGTATATAGTATAGTGTACTGTACACACAAACACACATTTTCCTCTATTTGTTTTTTTTTTCTGTGTCAAATTCAATAAAACAAAAACAAACATCAAATAAATAAATTATATAATTTTTAATTATTTATAATTAATTAAAAAGTACAAGTAAATTGTTTGCTTCGTAAATTTTATTTATTGTCTATATTTAGTTAGTTAGTTAGTTAGCTAATCTTAGTATAGAGTATATAGATAAGGAAACAAAAAAAAAATTCTTAGCTCCAAAAAAAAAGTTATAACCAAAAAAGTTTTATGATTTCAATTGTGATTTAGTGAATAAAATATTAATTAAAGATAATTACAGTAAAGTATATAAGAAAGTAAAGTGTTTAGTAAATAAAGTGATTGAATATTGTATAGTACAGATATTTAACGAACATGTCTGGCGAATATATCGATAGTAATGCCAAAGACGATGATCATTTCTCATTACAGTTAACTGATGAACTAAATGCGCCACTATTACTTAATGTAAGTACTGCCCTGGATTTTACATAATAAATAGTTTTAAATTATACAATGGAATAAATAATTTCATTTACCTTATCATCATGGGCTACATAACTATTTTGGTTGGTTTGTCCGGATTTGGTGTTGTCCCATCATTTTATGTATGATAGCGTTCGCTTCGCGCCACCATTCACAGACGCTCCAAATTGATCAAAAAGTTAGAAATATTTTTAAAAAATCAGTTTGGCGTTTCGAAGCACATACTTTGTAAAAGTCGATTTAAAATTTAAGATTTGCAGAAAAATATAAAACTCCCAACGAATTTTAAAAATTTTAATTTTAAATACTAAACTGTATAAAATTCAGTCTCTAAATTGAACTTAGGGTGGCCAGAATGTCTCTTTAAAAGAAAACATGTTCTCTTTTTTCGCCCCGAACTTTTCTACTCTTTCTTTATTTCTCAATGTTATCTTTTGTTCTTTTTTTAAATTTTCCATATATTTTAACTTGGGAAACCAGAAGCCCTACTCTAGTTTATTATCTAGTGATAAATAGGTGAAATATTTATTACAATAAAAAATTATGATCTTTTCAGTGAACTTCGTGAAACTTTAAATTTATTTTCAATACCTAGCCAAAATTATCAAGGCAAGATGCTCCATTTGAAGAAGAACTGTTCTTCTTTGGAACAACTTTAAAAATTTAAATTTCTTGAAAACTAAACTACTCTCATTAAAAAGAACCATGTATTAATTTTGAGAAATATGATCCCAAAAACCATAAAACAAAAACTAACTTCTACAACAAACCAATATTGGGTTTTCTATCTGAAAAATTACAGAAATATTAAATACAAAGTACAGATAGAAAATGAATCACAATATTTGGATATATTAATTAAATTAATTAAAACTGTTTTAAAGGCTCTTACTGGCCCCTTACTGAGTCAACAATTTGACTCCAGCGGTTTCGATCCCGAGCATGGTCTTCATACTGCCTAAGAAAATCTGAAGAGACCAAGTCGTTCTCTACACCGTGGAGCCATCGTCGCCTGCAACGACCTCTGCGCCTACCATATGATGGCTCTCCTTTCAAAGATCGGTACACAATTCGTTCCGGATCAGCACGGGATCAACGCTTTGTAAAGCTTCAGCCTCACGGCACTTGATAAGTGGTTAGATTTTAGCAGTGACCTTAGAGGATACAAAGAACGACTGCCAGCTGCCAGCCGCACTTTAATATGCTCATCCACACTGTTATCGTGAGTGATAAGAGAACCCAAATATTGTGAGTGATAAATTGATAGTCACCAACCAAGCCCTCCGCTAGAGGAGTGATTCTATCCAATACAATGTATGACAGTAACTTGTATGCTGTGCAAAGGAGAGCTATACCGCGATAATTCTCACACTTCAAGCGGTCTCCCTTCTTGAAGATGGGGCATATCGCGGCCACTTTCTATTCGTCAGGCATAACTTCGGTTCGCCATACTAATCGGATAAGGTGGAAAAGACAGTTCCACAAAGTATCCCCTCCGAATATCATGAGCTCCGAATTAATGCAATCCACTCCAGGTGCACGGTTTTGTTTCAATCTCTGCACGGCTTTAGTGAATTCCTCATGGGATGGCTCCTCAGTGCAAATCTTCGCAGTCTGTATTAGAGCTGGCTCAACAACAGCCTGTGACGCATGATGGACATAAGCAGGTCAGTAAAGTGTCCACTACATGCGTCAAGTACTGCGTCGATGTTGACACCGAGGTTTCCATCCCGGTCCCGAATGGCCATTGACGTAGGCCTGAAAGTATGGTGCAGTCCAGTAATTCCTTTAAAGAAATTACGCGAACTGCGCTCATTGCTGTGTTGTTGTACTTTCAGAACCTCGGCCTTCCACCATTCTCGCTTCTTCCGTCTACAAATCCGCTTAGCTGCCCATTATGGGCTATATTTTGTTGCTCAACTGCAAGACGACACTCGTCATCAAACCAATCATTCTTGGGTCTGACTTTCACTATACCTAAAGTCTGTTGAGCAGCACTGACAACCGAAGTTTTCAGTACCTCCCAGACAGAGTTCACGCAGTCAGACTGGTAATTAGCTTCATTAATTTTGTCGCTGGCAAGATCCTGATATCGTTTCTTTTGATCTTCATTTATCATACCTTCACAGTCGAAACGTACCATGGTTTCGCTGTGTTCACAGACTTGTACGAAAACTTCCATCTAGCTTTGCAGCGACAAAATGATGATCGCTGCTTACGTATTTGGTTGCTGACCGATAAGTTCTCACATCCTGCACAACCTGAGCCCGTCCTTTAGAAATTAACACATGGTCAATTTGGCTGCGGGAAGTTCCACGAGGATGTGTCCATGTCTCTAGATGTATGTGTTTGTGAGGGAAGAATGTGCTTGCTACTCTAAGATCATGAGCAACCGCAAAGTACATCATTCTCTCACCATTATCGGTCGCAGTTTCGTGTCGGGAGTACGGACCTATGTTTTCACACAAGTCGGTCTGATTTCTGCCAGCTCTAGCATTAAAGTCCCCAATTACCATTCTAACATCGTGTTCGGGTATAGATCCCATCAGATCGTCCAAGTCATTGTAAAATGAGTCTTTATCTTGGGGCTGGCTGACTTCTGTGGGCGCATGTACACAAATTATCGACAGGTTATCTAACTTCATGCGCAAGCGAAGCTTACACAATCGGTTCTTGACTGCTTGGAAATCCAAAACAGCGTTCTTTACCTGCGGCCCAAGGAGAAATCCAACTCCAAGATTTCCGAGGTCATCTCCACTGTAGAACAACGTATAGCCTGGGATACATGGTCTCCACTTTTAGGCCAGCGAGTTTCTTGAAGAGCAACGAGTTCCAGCCGATACTCCTTCATGCACATGATTAGGCCCTCTAACGCTCCTGGTTTTCTTAGTGATTGCACGTTTCACGTGCCGATCCTAAATCTCATGTCCGGGTACTTGAGCGGGGGTCCGGTGTTGTTTTGGCGGTATCCATTTTTCTTTTTGTTGACTTTATAAACAGTTTATTTTTTTACGAATGCGGGTCGTCAGCCCAGCGATCCAACCATTTAGTCGCCTCCTACGACAAGCAAAAGATACTGTGGTGGTATTCTTGGGAAACATGTTCGTGCAATTTTGATTTACGAGACATGTGAGTGCCCCCGACCACAGGGGCCAATTTGGATATATAAAAATGAAAAAACATCAAATGAGAACATTTAGGATTATAATACCCGGATGAAATCATAAACCAATACAAAACTTATTTTTTGAGCAGATCTCCTCGCAATTACAGGACCTTGAACTCTAGAGAACTTTCCCTTTTTGAGGCAGTCTTCATATTGAGAAAGTTTCATATTTTATTAAAGTTTCCGCATATTCGAAGAGCTTATAATTTCGTTATTTGAAATAATTATTTCCACTGTTAAATCCTGAATAGAGTTGGGGATACGAGATAAGAACAAAACATTGAAATATAGTAGTTTCATTTGAACTTTTGATTAATTACTTCGCATATTTTCCATTTTCCTATGAAGCAAAAAGTTGGCAGCCCAGAGTGGAATACAACTTGCGAGAATCAAACAAATTGAAATTTTTTGGATACAGTCGAACATTTTAATAACTCCTTGGTATTTTTTTGGGGCCTTGAATATTTGTTTTGTTTAAAATACGTATATTGGAGATGCGGAAAACCAGTTTTTCTGGATTGCGTTCGATTTAAAGTAATTCCTAGCAGCCTTTATTAATTTTTAATACCCCCGTTTTATCCGTCTGCAAGGCCTTGTATGTATGTACTCTTAATAATTTAGTTCTTGTAAACTATCCTTCCTTATAACCTTTTCGTGAATATCCGACAGCATTGCCAAAATGCCAATATGAAAAGGGTGTTTTCGTTGATAGAGCACAATGGATCGACGAGCGAAATAGACTCAAAGAATGTACAATGCGGGCTATGCTGAGTATTACATACAATTTTAGAACGCTGTGAATTTCTTAGAGCAACAAAAATCTGTCAATGAAATCTTATTGACCATTCTTTGGGATACCCTGATGAACCTAACTGAAATTACAGTTCTCTCAACTTATATGATTTTGTAATGTGTGTGAAATGTATCCTAAATCTATCCCAAAAAACAACAAAAACAATTTCGGTTTATATGAGTTTTGTCACTAAGATTACAAAATTTGGTGCGACGAATACATGATTTTCTGATTTTTCTTGGGAAATCCCTGTAGGAAACTACTTAACAACATAACGAAGTAAGTAACACCAAGATGATTTTGAGTCTGAGCTATCCGAAAAATATTATTTCAATTTTGCAAAAAGTACCACATATATGGTATGACTTCATGTATGTCGATTATATGATTTCTCCGAATTTTCTTGGGAGGATCCTAGGAAGCTATAACATCATAATGACATATATTTCAAAATATCATTGGGCCTAAACTATCCGAAAATTTTTTCTATTTTGGGTTTAGTGGGGCTTAGGACAACCAGGTTTGGTATTACATCCAGTATGCCGATTATTCCGAGTTTTCTTGGGAAAACCCTAGGAAGCGAACACCATAATGACAGTTATTTATTTTCCAGTGGACGATCACGCCAAAGTAACCATCCCACGCCCATAAGTCTTTCTTTGGAACAACTTGTTTCTTCCGCAAATAATGTCCTTTTCTGTTCTTTTTTAAATCTTTTCATAGCCAAACTACTACTACTTAAAATAATGATAATACCATGTGTTACTTTTGAAAAATATAATCCCAAAAGCCATAAAACAGAAATTAATTTCTACAGCAAACTAATCTTTAATTTCCTAACTAAAAAATGGGAGAAATATTAAAAAGTACATTTAGGACGTCCTAAATCCTCTTTATTTCCTACTTTATCCGAAATAAAAATAATAATTTCGGATAGCTTAGAGCCAATGACATCTTGAAATATACATCATTATGATGTTAGCTAAAAGCTAGGGCTTTTTTCAAGATAATTTGGAAATTTATTAATTCGGCTTATACGAGTTATAAAAAAGTCACTTAATCGGTTAAATTATAAGACTTATCGGTTGGGAATAAAATATGATATATAACTTTTTTTAAATTTAGGACAAACTTCACCCGTCTATATAGAATTGTGAATTTTGTCCTAAAAATATCGTAATTTTTAGGCCAAATTTAGGACAAAATTCACGTGAATATTTTGTGCAATATTGATAGTTTATTTATTTTTCAAATTTCAAAATTTTTATGTGAAATAAATTCTTTTAATTTTTGAAAGATGTCATTTTTTTAAATGAATGATCTCTTTTCTCTTTTCCCATTATGGACACGAATCGGCAATTTTTGTCGAGTATACTTAGGTATAAACAGAACCAAAGATACATCGACAAGCGAGGACGCCTGTCAAATTAAAATACACATGCGATGCTCAATGCGGATTCATGGTTCCGTTCATTCGTTCGTTCATTCATTGTCGTCTGCGCTGTAGTGGTACCAACTATTTTCTGATTCGCTATGTCGGTGCTATATTTGCTGTTATTTTTAATGCACACAAATTAAAGAATGTCTTTTCTCGGTTTAGCGGTGACACTCTTTATTCTGTTTACTCAAGGCGACTTTATCACCTCAATTACGTTAGTCGTATCACTTCACACGACGTGAATCTAGTCACGTCACGTCGCAATAAAAATGGTATTCTTGAAGTCGATTCAAACTCATCAACAGTTGCCACACATTTACCTAAACAACGAGCCCTCTCTCACTCTCATAATTATCCGACAACTAGTTTTACCAAACTATAATTTTTCATTCAACTTTATTCAACAAAATTTGATCAAAAAAATATTTGGCTCTACTCATATTTATCTGTAGTTGCTATCGAGAGCTGATTTATACGTGTGACCTCTGGATACCGAGCTCCAGATTGCACAGATAAAAACGAGGTTATTGGCTTCCTTAAAAACACGAGTTCAACTTTTTATTTAGCAAGTCGTTTTAAATTTGATACACATTTTTTGATACGATATTGAAGTAAAACCATAATTTGAAATGACCCGTGTAAAATTTTTGACATTAACAGAAAAGTGTAGCTACACAAATTAATAAAATTTACTTTACACAAAAAAGATTGAACCGACATGGAATTATTATTTTAGAAATTGATATTTCTGTTAATGAAATTTTAATTTCATAACGAAATTTGTTAATTTACATTCTAAATAAACGGAGACAAAAAGTACCCAGAAGATTATAAGCAATCACTTTACCAAATAGCACGAATATCAGAGATTTGGTCGTTTATATTATTCAGAAAGGGATAAACCATGCTTTCCAAATATGTCCATGTTATTCTATAAAACAGTTTTGGGTAACAAATTATTATTTCGGGAAATGGTTTATAAATGTTTGTATACATACATTTATAAACCATTTCCCGAATGAATAATTTGTTACCCAAAACAAATACATATATGTATTTGCAAATCAAGCGGATTAAAACTTCGATAAAATTTACAATTTAATGCCTTCACCGAATTTTCCAAATTAATTAAATCACCGAATTTTCCAAATTCAAGATAAGTTATGCTATTAATCACTAGGTGGCTACCAATTGTCTAATTAATTTAGCCTCCTCGTGAGGATGATAAAATAATTAGTATATCATACTCCAAAATAAAATTAAAGAGTATCTAAGATATAGCATGTCCTTGCCGAATACTCGAACTATCTGCAAATTTCTCAATTGGCTTCAATTTTAACACATCATTCAAACTGCGTCACTGTCATTCTACACAATCGTACCAATTTTATTTAATCCTAAGTATTTCAGGGTCAGACCACAAACTCTCTCGATTTATCGAGTTATAGGCATTCCTGAAATTCAGGAACACCTGATGAACTATCGGGACGGACGTCCCGGGGGAATTTTTTACATTTTTTTTCTATATTATGTATTTAGATCATACGCATTGAAACGACTTGATCAGTGACCGAACGATTCGAACGAAATCCTCCTTGATAGTTACCTAGCAAGCCCTACAGAGGAGTGATACTATCCAATATATATTTAGGATAGTAGCTTTTGTGCTGTACAAATGAACTATACCGCGATAATTATCATATTTCAAGCGGACTCTCTTTTCGAAGTTGGAAAGATCGCGGCCACTTTTCATTAGTTAGGCATAAATTCGGTTCGCCATCCCTACCGAATATCAAAATATTCTATATTTTGTTGCTCGATTTCAAGACGACAATGTGGTGTGACTTTCACAATCTTAAAATTTGCTGAGCAGCATTGACAATCGAAGTTTTCAGTACCTCCCATACACAGTTATCAGAGTTCAGCCTGGTAATTTGCTTGCTAAATGTTGTCGCTGATATTATCCTGATACCGGTTATTTTAATATTCATTTATCAGATCGACGCATGCGTTTCGCTGTGTTTCCAAACCTGGAAACTTCCATCCTAGTTTTGCGAAGAGGGGTTCGTGTTACTCTAAAGTCGTGAGCAATTGCGAAGTAAATCATTCTCTCACTATTATCGGTCGCAGTTTTATGTCGGGGAAAACGGATCTATGTTTTCCCCTATGTCTTTCTGTCAGCTCTAGTACTAAAGTTTTCAATTACCAGTCTGTTATCGTGGTCGTTTATAGATCCCATCAGATCATCCAAGTCATTGTAAAATTACAAACCCTTGGGGCTGGCTAAGTTCTGTGAGCGCATGTACACAAAATATACACAATCGGTTTTTGACTGCTTGGAAATTCAAAAGGACGTTCGTTATCTGCGGCCCCAAAACAAATCCAGTTCCAGTCAGATTCTTGAAGAGCAACGAGTTTCACTCGATACTCCTTCATGCATGTGATAAGGCCTTCCAACGCTTCTGGTTTCCTAAGTGCCTATCCTCTAAATCTCGTGTCCGAGTACTTGAGCGCGTGTCCAGTATTGGTTTGGCGGTATCAATTTTTTCTTTGGTTGATATTTTTTAACGGGTGCGGGTTGTCAAAATATATTAACCTAAGTTTGAATTATTAATCCCAGCCCAAGTTATTAATAGCTTCATGATGATTGTATGAAATTGAATCAGTGTCTGCGACTTCTTGATTTTTGTTCTTCCCATGGAAGTAATAATAGCCCTGTTTCTTGACGTATGATCTGATCCGGATCAGATCATATCTGCTTCCCCTTCGTTTGTATAGACGCGTTTCAGGAAATTAACACAAAAATTGTATTATTTTTTGTGTTTAGGTTATTATATTGATCCTAGTAGCATTTTGGATCAAAATTTTGATACAAAAACAAAAAATAGTACAATTTTTATGTTTGTTTCATGAAACGCGGCTATACAAATGAAAGGGAAGCAGATATGATCTGATCCGGATCAGATCATATTTCAAGAAACACGGCTAGTGTTAAATGTATCCTCATCGTTATTTTGGTTTTCGCTTTCTTTGGGTTGTTTTAAAACTATCGGTATGATGTCATGATCAGTTACGTTATTAAAGCAGTTTCACTCTTCTTCAATTAAGCTACTCGAAATTCAAAACGATTGTTTGCAAAAGCCAAAAAACAACATCCAATACCATCAACAATAAATCCAACTTTTCGCCACAACTGTTGAATACATATTTTCGAAATCTTATCGCAAGAGGCTCTTTTAACTGGGTTTGTGGTTCGGCTGAAATTTTTTTTGAAAAGAACGGTCTGTCAAATAATTAGAAAGTGGCAAAATTGTTATAAAAAATTATTGTTCAGACTATGGACAATGCCATCTTTACCATTGGGTTATTTAAGCTGCAACCCAAGGGCGCCTCAAATTTTTGGGCGCTACAAAATTTGTGTTGGTGTATTAATAAATTTTGAAAAATTGATTACAAGCAGAAACCTGTAAATTTGTACAATAACTTCCAACAAGATAATTAACAGAACATTATTAATTCACGCACATACATATTAACCGATGACAAAACTACATTAGCTTGAAGACATTAATTATTTGAAATATGGAAAGTACATACTGAAACATAGCCATTGAATTTAAAATATTTATAAGTATTGCTTGTACTAAGTAATTGCTCAGGCAATTTGGAAATTTCGAGATTGTAAATATATCATAATGCTAAATTAGAAGCTTGTAACAATTTATGAATTAAATCAAATTTACTCATTCAATGAAACCTGTATGAGTTGTAAAACCTTCTCAAAACTGAAAGCACTCAGATTATTAAAAATCTTAACTTATATAAGTAAAACTCTCTGAAAGTTTAATTCAATTGAAAATTTTATTTTTAAAAATAATTTTACAGACATTAAAGCATTAAAAGATTGAAAATAAAAAGCTTCCAGCGATTATATTTTACAGCATTAAGGCTTTATAAAGCTTCTTTAAGTTTGAACATTTTAGGAATATAACATCTTAAAGTTTAAGATAAATGTTATTAATATGTTCTGTTTCCATTAGATTGTAAATTGTTTTACCAACACATACATAAATTATGTTAGAGACTGTTCAGATAGTGGATTTATTGTCCTTTGAAAGCTGAACAGCCTTTTTTTTGTACACAGCTATAGGTTAGTTTTTTAAGTGGCCATCTGGACTCTGCACATAGCTCCATATTAGCCTGTATACTAACATGGAAGATTTCCGAAATTAAATCTGAAAGCTCCTAATCATTGAATATAGTTTATTAAAAGCACTTTTCTGTTACTAAAAGCTTTCTGGTTTAAGCACAAAAAATACAACAACCCAACTAATAAAACGATTTTTCGTAGCATCGGAAAATATTATTATTAGGATGCTTTTACAGAAGTTTAAGAAAGTAGTTGGCATATATAGTTTGTGAATAAAAACATTCCAGTTATTACAAAAATTAGATTATTCTTCGTTTCAAATTTTGTTGTACGAGTATCACTATGAAGGTAATATAGCTTAGCGAAAATAAAATTAGGTTTAAAAGCTCTCAGATAAATTTTATTTTGTGTTAGAATCTGGTTGAATGTTCCATAAGTTTACGGATTAAATTTTATTTACTATCGGTTATTATCGGTTACTATCGGTTATAACTTAAGATTAATTCTTAACATTTGTAATCTTTGAATACAGTTTAATTAATCAATTAAAATAGAATTAAACCACCAATATTTTATTTTTCGTTTCTGAAATTGTATTCCTCTCTTTTAAAATGCTACTTGAACTTGACGTCTTGTATACTCTCGAGAATTTCATTGTGTCGAATATACTATGTTTTTCAGTGGAAGATCATAATGTTCTAATTCTGTGTACGAAAAATTGTTATTTTTTGTACAAGGGCGCCTAAAATGTTTAGCCCAGGGCAGATATTTATTTAAGAACGTCCCTGACTATGGATGCATCCTGTAATTGTGTAGACGATGAATATTTTTAGAATTTTAACGTTTGTTATGGTTTTATCGGTAGGTGACGATGAGAACAATAAATTCTCTTTGATCGGTGCCTGCAAAATTGACGAAACCATTTCTAGAATTTGAAATACGAATTTTATATTCTTGAGATCTCACAATTTTAACTCCCATCAATTTGTTTCGCGAATCGTCTGACCTTTTAGATAAATTTCATAAAATACGGTTCAAGAAGGTTGTTCGGTTTAAATATTTAAAAGGCATTTCAGCCTTTCCAGCCCAAACAATCCATTTTTTTGGACTGAAAATCCTTTTTACAAGAAATTTTAATTTTATTCATAAAATTCGTTTACAACAGACTTTTGAACTTGAGTTCAGATTATTTCAATATTTGAATAGTTCTAATTCAAACTGGCCATTGAGATGAAGCTATATATTGAATTTCACTTCGTTCTAATATGTAAAAGTTAGTTTCAAAAAAGAACGTTACAATTGGTAAGTGAATCCTTTGAACACTAAGCCTGATCATTTTACAATTTTAATACATCGCAGCAAATTTACTTGGGTTAACTCTTCATAGTGGGTTAGCTTCTTGAATACAAAATCTCGCATAATCATTTTGCGTAACGTTTATAAAATCGCGATGCTTAGCATACTTAATTCAATCAAACACCAAGGAAGTTTGCTAGTTCCTGTTATATTTGAATATGGTATAATAAATTGGAATTTTCTGGTTCATTAGTTTATGCACCTTAGTTTATAACATTGGGGTTGATTCTGAGTTCAAACATGTTATTTAATATATGTAGTTTTATTTTGCCAATACATATTCATATAGGAAGCGAGCAAATACAAAATCCTGAATCGGCCCCATTATATATCAAACTCTTACATATGATTCTGAACAAATCTGAGACATGTTGCAACGTTATTGCTTTGGTCAATTGCATGAGCTAGACATTAATGATATGTGGTTTCAACAAAGACGGTGCGACATGCCACATCTAACAATCGACTTATTGAAATCTAAATTCGATGAACGTCCTGTCGAATGACCGCCTAGATCGTGTGATTTAACACCTCTAGACATTTTTTATGTGGCTACTTTAAATCAATGGTCTATGACAATAAGCCGGCATCGTTAGAGGAGCTCAGAGCCAATATTGAACGAGAAATAGAGGCCGTTTTCGTCGAAATGTGTGGTCGAGTCATCGAAAATTGGGTTCAACGAATCGACACCTGCAGACGTGCCAGTGGTGGACATACATATGAGCGATGTCGAATTCCATACATAATTGTTTTGATTGTAATTCAAGTTAATCATAGAATTTTTGGGTTATCTCAAATTTTTTGCGTTTTATTTAAAAAATAGCTGTCTAGTCCTTATTGGACATGTTGATTCTCTTGGAATTTCTTTGGCAAACTGTAATTGTCTTTCGAAAATTTTACCACAATGCGTATGTGACATAAAATTAAAAATTCAACAATGGTAGTGTAATTAGAAAGATGGTTAGACAAACAATTGAGTAAAATATATTTGTACCAATTTAATAAAATCGAAATTCCTTCTATAACAGCTAACTTCATTGTATTCTGCACCAATTACGACTTTAATTTTTCAAAAGTTTGCTGCAAAACGAAAAACATCAACAAATACGATTATTTGGGATACAATTTACCTAATAATGACACTTTATGAATATTGTATAAACGGAGTTGATGATGTATTCGTTTATATAATTAAATAAACCGGATTTATCATCAAAAAGATTAAACAATATAAAAGGCGAATTAAATCTTAAATTTTTTGGTGGTACTCATAAACCTCATAAACAATCAATTCCTGTGTACACGTACATGTGTATGATAAAGTCATGGGATGCCCACACCTGAAATTTTAGGCATCTCAAATATCCAAATCTAAAAAAGCTAAATATATTATCCACGCTTGTCCGTCTTTCTGCTGACCTTTTATGAACTACTTTCCAAGGTCATAAAAGGTAAGGAGACACGTTTTTCATGACAGATTTTCATGTAACAAAAGTAAACGACGTTGGTGGACCTTGAAATGCATGCTATCTATATATAGATGGTCGGATTCCAAAGATAACGACCCACAAAGTTTGAATGATTCTGTTAGAATACTGTTGATTCTGTTTTATTGATTCTTTAACAATTGCGAATTTTATTATGTACAATACCTATATTTTAACAGTATAGTGTACATACATTACATAGAGGCGAAATAATCGATTATAGTTTGTTCGAAATCAACGCTAATGTCTAATTAAACATTAGTGTTGGTTTTGGTTTTGTTACAAGCACAACAAATTGGATTTACTTAAGTATATAATAAAATGTTTGTTGGAAATTTGTTGTTTATATGCAATACTATCTGCATAAGTTATTCCATTGCCATCTAGATGTACACATGTCACATGTATAGTCAAAACCAACATTAATGTCTATATACAAACCGTATTTCTATTGAATTTTACCACCGCATCACTAACAAATATGCGGCTAGTTTCTAGTATTTATATTTCAATGTGTTTTCTAAAATTTTAAAATTGTTCCTGGAATTGTCTCGTCTCTGGTTTTGATAAGTTTCTTTCGGTGAGTAGGATGCATCACGTGAATGAGTCACCCCTTTCAAGAACTACTCGAATTTCACGCACATGGTGGTACGCACATAAAGGTTAGATTAATTACTAAACTTGAATTCGATGAAATAATTTTACTAATCAGGGAAACTAAACTAAAAAAATGTATATCACTGGGTGTGAGTTGAGACAATTGTAAAAATACCGAGTGTTTTTAACAGTGTTATTGCCATAAAAAAATTATAGCGCCATAACAAACTGTAAATCTATCTCAATAAGCACAAATATAGCAAAATGTCATCCATTTCAATTGTAGACGACTAAAGCGCGGTACGCAGTTGGTGTGAAATATAAAAGTGACACAAGTGAAATCGGAAAAGAAAACTACGCAGCTAATAGTGCGGTTCTGATGTTTCACAGAGGTAAGAACTCAAATTAAGACTAAAAAATTTTTCTTAGTTCAGAAACTTCTCTTACGTAAGACTATTTTGCGATCCTGCACGTACTCTTAGTTGTGAGATTCTCTTTAAAAAATCTCTTACCGTTACCTGATACCTATATTAAATAAGTCCAAATTTTATTTTAAATACATTTTCAATTTTTATTTTCAATAATTAAAATATGACGCATACATACATAAATATATGTAAAAATTCTAATTGACAGGTGTCCAAACATTATCCAAAATATTTAGAATATTCTTAAGAGCAACTACCAACAGAATACCCAATTAAGAGATTCTCTTTAAAAATCTCTTTAAAAAAATCTCTTAGCATTAAGAGTCTTAATATAGTTCTCACCTCAGAATCGCATAATAAGTTTCATTCTGTAGTACATAGTTTACCTGATGAAATGGATGTTTTTCGTATTGGATTATAGATATCACTATATTACATCTCCATATACACATTTTTCACAGCATGTTTACCTGTGTGTACGATAAATTTGAAGCGTAATTTTGACATTTGATGATTTTAGTGGCGCTGTGTTTTGAATCAATGGTGTCATCAAAATGTCTATAAAATAATTTTTCACTCCATATTTTACTTATTTATCTTGCAAAATTTGAAGACGTAAGTACTCATAGGTTCCAAGCGAATTTAAAATTGAAACTTTTTGTCTAAATATAATACATACATAAAATACCAAACTTAAAAATCGAACAGACATACAATGATTTGTATAGGTGATTTGTTACAGCTTTTTTTTTTGACTTACCTTTTAGTTTTACTTAAAAAATTGCATTATCAATGGTGAAGGAAAATTAAAACTGTAGCAAACTTCATAGTACATACATCGACTTTTGTTTACTTGTCAAAATATATATGTAAAAATTGTATTTTTTCGTAAGTAAATAAAAATTATATTCTATTAATATTTATTGTATCGTAAAAAATATTCATGTCTTTTAAAATAAAGACGTCTTTTAAATGACGCATACTGTAATACTTGACACTTGTCAAAAAACAACCAAACTAATAGGTCGATTCTGACGTTAAAACTATTAAAGCCGTGTCCTCGAGATCGGATTTACATCCTAGGAAATCAAAGCCGATCTCTCTCCCAATCAAATCAACTAAAATGACGAAAAACACGCCCCTTTTTCTCTTCTTTGAGTTGAAATATATTCAACTTTGAGCAAAAAACTCGCAGACGACCAACTTAATCACACAAAAAATCTCTTAAACATACAAAAACTCTCAGAGAGAGAGATCGGTTTTGATTTCCTAGGATGTAAATCCGATCTCGAGGACCTGGCTTAAGAGTATCACAGCTAAGAGACTTTTTGGTAAAGATTTTTTTTAAGAGAACCTCTTAATTGGTATTCTGTTGGTAGTACTTTTAAAATTTCTCTTAAAAACTCTCCAAATATAATTCAAAAAAATTGGAGACGTGTCAGTTTGGTGTTTTTGATTTTAAAAGTTTAGTGTGAATTGGATATCACTTTAATAAAGTAAGTAATTTGATAACTAGATAAGTAATTTGATAATTCGATGGAAAATACACGTCAAATACGAACAACTACGGATCAGATTGAGACGTATTTATGTTTTTCCGGAAAATGTTTTCCGGAGTATTCTTTTAAACAACTAAATGTTTTATTTTATATCCACAAAATATAAATACATAATTAATTTTTTCAATTTTATTATTAATATACATATAAAAGTGAAGCTAACCAGATTGTTTATTTATTCAGATAAAACTACTATTTATTAAATTATTTATTTATTTGAAAATACATTTCACTATAAACGTAAACACAAACACACTTCACAACAAACGTCAAAGTTATGATGCTTATTACCACCTATTTGAGTACCTCTTAGCTAAGAGATGTTTTAAAGGGGAATGTCACAACTATGAGTACATGCAGAATCGCAAAATTGTCTTACCTAAGAGAAATCTCTTAACTAAGAGATGTTTTATAGTTAAGACCTCTGTGACTATACGTCAGAATCGCACAATAAAATTATAATACTCTATTATTGACAATTTTAAAATGTAGCTAACTTCATTCTATCCATTCTTGAGGAAAAGTTAAAGGTTTGTTATCTTTTTCCTTTAGGCAGTCGTTTCGTTTTCCTCAAATTTTTTTTCATACCTTTCTGTAAGTTAAAAGTAAAAGTATTTTCATTGGGGTTTCTCTGAAACGGTGTTAAAATTTTAACCATAGTATTATTTGCTATAAAAAAATAAAACCTAATGAATTCTTTGTCTTTCTCACTCTAATGGAAATTGTATTCCATCACCCTTCCTTAGTAAACTTAATAAAAATATTTCATGGGGTTCTCGATTTTTAGAAAAGTTAATCGCTCTTAACTTAATCGTAAAAGTTATGGATCTATTAGTTACATTTAAGACGGCTTTATGTGCCAGCCTGTAAGTAATATACAAATTTAAAATCAAATTTTTTAACAAACTTTTTGTTTATTTTGCTATACTTCAATCAATATAGAGATCATGCGGAATTGAAATATGTGCGTCATTGATTGTGCAAGTTAAAATATAAATAATGATTATACGTTTATTCAATTAAAACTCGCCATTATCAATCAGTTCGTGACCAAAATTTAATACACATAATGTACATTTTTTATAATCTAATCAATTTGAGTTCCGATCGAACAATTTAAAATAATTGTGTAATGGGTTGTGTATTATTATTAAATGTCGATCGGTAGTTTTTGTGTATAGATTAAATATTTGTTATTTGTAGCTCTTATCGTTGAATGAACTATGTATGATATAGTAAACTGCGACCTTCATTTTTGCATTTTTGTATAACACATAACTATATAGTGTTTACAATTTGCTTTATTACATTTACAATGTGTTTGTGCTTGTACAATCAATTTTAATTTCTAATGATTTGTAAAACCGAACGAAAATAGAAATAAATTCGTGTCAGTTCATTTAAATAAGTACCGAACAAACTATATGGATCGCGAGTCACATATAATACAAAAGCAAAACTGAAATTTTTGCGGCTCAACCCAAATTTAAACAATTTTTGTTAAAATAACATCGACATTAACTTCAATATTACGATTTGTCTAATGTCATGTCCGATATTGATTGAAACATAAGAATGTTAAACTTTGTTAATATTATCGAATTTTAGATAAAATGAAGCTTTAGGCCGACATAAAATTGTTTCTAAGCATTTTGGTAATTTACTAGCGTTTATTAACTATTTCCAATTATAAAATGTTATCAGGCAAGATATAAATCTGTATATGTTCATGACGAATATCATATAATGCTTTTAATTTTAAAATATTATTCTATTACTGAATAGAAAATATTCGCACAAGAAGTTAACAAATTAACGATGGATTGAATTGAAATATTTGCCGAATTTCTTGCCCAAAAAAATGACATATTTGCTTGTATTTACTACAGATAAGTTAAAAAACACAACGAATTAAAACAAATTTCACAAAAATTGGCATTTGCGCCCATTTTATCATTGTTTTCGACATTATACAGTGATACAAACAATTATTCGTAACAAAATTGAAATCTATTTATCAACAAATTTAATTTATGGTCGTTTTAATGATTGCCCCGGTTATCAAGCATCGCCTGTAGTCGTCGTGGCATGTGGTTTTGTTAAGTCAGTGTTATTATTGAATTGAGGATCTTGTTTCTTCGGTAGTTGCGCTTCAGAGTCCCAAAATGTTCGATAGGGTTAAGATGGAGTGGTTGTTGGTGAAACCATTCCGACAGTTATATATATGAGGTATTCCCTACCTACACATGATTCTTTTGGAAATAAAATTCACTTGCAAAACCCAACTTCTCAGCACTCGGTACTAAATTTATCCATTTTTTTTAGTTAATAAACTCAATATTTTCCAAACCAAAAGCTGCCATTCGGCACTAAACCATATAACATTCCCTCTCTCGTGTTTTCCTGTATCGAAATCAAAATTTAAGGGATTCCATTAGATCCAAAAATACTAAACTTAATTTCGCTTGCGTGAAAATTATTTTCAAATTGATTTTTAGAAGTGTGTACCAGAAATTAATTAGAATGTTACAGAATATCAGCTGTACGAATAATTGTTTGTATAACCGTACATCTGCGTATGAACAGTTTCTTTCTTTATCGAAGAGTGCAAATACAAAATATACAGATTCTTAACTCAAAAATTATGTGCGATTGGCGGGTACTGTAAATACTGCAAAAATATATTTAACGAATTATAGTAGACAACCAGAAATTGCCGAGTCATTCTTTTGGCAGATTGTTGCACTGAGCTTTCTTCTACAATTTCACATGCACTATCACAAAGTGTCAAATGTTAGAAGTATACTTTTTGTTTTTCGATTAAAGGAAGTTTTTATCTGCTATTTTATCTTGTTTTCCAATGAGAACTATTTGTTTATCAAAAATTGTGTTCTAAAATTATTAATTGTTCAATACAAATTTGTAAAATATATTAATATTATAATTAACATCACATTTTACTATACAGGGTGTTCCAACGAAAGCTAGTCACGTCAAACCTCATTTACAAAAATGTCGAGTGATACCTCATTTGATAGGTACGAGTATTTCAATTATCTTTACAACGGTATACAAGTTTCAATTTTTATCAATTTTAAAAACAAAATTTCAAATAATGAAAATTTTAAATAAACGAGAATAATTTAAATGATTAAAAATATATTTTTACAAAAGTATACAAACTGTGCCCTCAACACACTCCACTTACAACAGCATAATTTACCTTCAAAATTCTCACGTACTTTTAGGAATATTTCGTTGTTTATGCATTCCTGAATTATTCTAATTATGTATTAATTGTGCTGACCTTCATAAATCACACACTTCAAATCGCCCACAGATAAAATCTAATGGATTTAAATCAGGTGATCGAATGACCAACCCATCTTCTGGAAAACGTTCATTTTGAAATTCCCGAACAGGCGGAATGGGAATATGCTCTGTCCTATTAAAATCGTAATTAATCTTGAACAAGTATATGGTCAACTTCTAAAAATTCAGTAATTCTTGGATTATCGTTTAGAACGTGTGTTCCTCGTTTTCTTTAAAAGGAAACCCGACTACGAAATAATTGTATACTAAATTTGGGTCTATTAATGGCAGCATATCGATCAGATCAAACTTTTTTCTTTGCTTATACCGACAGTAATTGAATAGGCATTTTTCAAGTCGGATAATTTGAAAGTATTTATTCCTCTACGACAGAAATTTAATTTTTTGAACAGTTTTAGAGTGACTTTATATTCAAGACTTTGAGTACCTTAATCATTTAACTTCTCGCCAAATAAATTTTTGTCCGTCTTGATTCGTCAGATTCTGATTGAAAATAATTTGAATCTATCACTTGTATCGAAAGCGGATCCATTTTGAACTGTTGTAAATATGGTTTCATTTTGAATTATAGGTGAAGAAGTATATGTATGTTCATCACCAGCAACCGGGTTTTCAATTTTTGGTTGCACTTTTTGAATTGGTTGTGGGTCTGTGTCGGGTGGATCTTTAAACAAAAATATTGGAATCCATAGTTACATTGGAATTTAAATACAACAGTTTAAAAAAATAAACTCTAATACTCACCGACATTGACATATTGGTCCTTTATCCTTTTCTGACATTTTTAACACAATTTGAAACATTGTCTTTGCACGGGAACTCATTTTAGTTTTTTAAATTAAAAAATTACACACAAAAAATTAACGTTATACACCTTAAATACAACTCTTAAACTAATCTTTGACTTGATGGCGCTTTAACATCAAAAATAATTTCAGTCAACAATGTACATATATCGTAATTGTTCGCGATATAAGTAATAATTTATATCTACTTAAGATATGTATAATTGAAAAACCTCAAAAGCCATAAAACATATCCATTATTAAAATATTATATGAACGCTTTTGCGTAACAGCTATTCGCCATATGACTATGTTACTGCCATTATTAAAACCTTTCGATGTAGCCTGATCGCATTTAAGTATGACCACCTTAAAGTTGTCCCAGACCCTCATCCCAGAAACATTAAAAATTATCTCAAACAACACAAGCGCAAGAAATCCATTCCATATTATTTTTTTTAAATAAGTTATAAAGTTATTTGATTTTTTACATTTCTACTTTTTCGTCACCTACTCGTACATTCTACAAGGTATGCAGTTGGTACAAAAACGCTCATGTTAGACATTTCGAAATTTCAAATTAATACATGAAACAGTTGTTTTTTTGCCTTCTATGACATCTAATAAAAAAATTCTGTTGTGTGCATCACACAAACGTGTCTACAAGGAGGTTCATTTTTTGTTGCTCAGCAAACCTCTCAAGATTCTTAGCAGATAATTACTCTCTGCCAAATGCGAATTTATTAGAGCCGTCAAAACTAGCAATTGAGAATAATTTTAATTTCTAAAAATCCGTCTGGTGGTTATTTAGAAGAGCCCTCTCGCTAAATCATAGTTATCTCGCTAAATTGTTAATCATAATTAATTTTTTAAATATAAAAACGCTATGCATATAAAATTTATTTAATAATCTTCATAATTGATCTCACCATTAGTTTGCTTATAAAAATTCGCTTCATTTGATATATCGCACATGAGATAATCCAAAATAAAAATGTTGATCCATCATCCAGCATCTGTGTTCCAGATGATTTTTACAAAACTTTCTCTCCTCTAATCCGTAAATTTCTAGGAATACTTGTGCAAAAAAATATCAAAATTAAATTTTTTTTAACTAACACTACAATGTTGCCGAAGTTAGTTTGAAAAGCTAAATCAACTCATAGCAACATTCTTTTAACATAAACAGTGTTAATTTTAACCAATTTGTAGTTATGAATTGACACAATTTCATATATAGTATAATTTGGTCTTAGAAGTTTTGTTTTGTGTATCTCAAAATATATTTAAGAATCAAACCAAAAAAAAACTCATATTATAACTCATATTATCACAATGTCTCATATTATTATATAACAATTACAATAATAGCAAAGTTACTCAAGAAAGAATTTCAATCAAAATAAAAAACTATCAAGGGAAAATTGGTGATTAAACCAATTTTACTTTTAGAATTTCGATACCCATGTCCTGTCTTTTTAACAACAATCTAACGTTAATATTCGCATATCCTATAAAATCGCGAAGTTCTGATTTGAGTTTTATCCGATTTCGCACTTCAATTGAATATTACTCAAATCATGCATTGTTGACACCAACACAACATCATTTGCTGTTAGTATAATCATTTATACCGGTATTCTATTAGAACTTTGCAAAGGTTACTATATACTGGAAGTTTGTCTCAAGTCGCTCAATAACAATGAGATTGCTTATAAATAGACATTGAAAATCTTAAGATACGCACTTTTTTAAGCAAACCCTAAAATGTAAATTTGCTGAAATCGCTATTTGACCATGTGAAATCCATTAGCTTTTCAAACGGTTCGGCATGATTGTAATGTTAGTTCTGGTCGAGTAGATACGTACTTTCTTAATAAAATCATAAAATGTAAGTTTACTTAAACGGCAATTTAACCATGTGAAAACCATTAGTTTGATAAATGGTTGATCACTAATTTTTACATACTTTAATAAATAGAAATATAAAAATAATTTAATATTCGCCTCAATGTCATGTGTGTTCGTTACTCACTAATATAATAAAGTGTTTTCCAATAAGAGGTTTCATTTTGATATTCAAAAAAACGAGTATGTTTTAAGAGAATCAATGAATGTTTATTTCATTGTATAAAGAAGAAAGTATGCCATTAACATTTGAAAACGATATCAGCCAAATGGCCGCCACGGCTATGCATGCAGCACCATATCCTTTCCATGAAATTTTCCATGACCAATTCGCACATTTGCGCTTGTATGTCCTCGATAACTTCACGAATTCCATCTTTAAGGTCTTGAATCGATTGTGGAGCATTGGCATAGACCTTATCTTTCACGTGGCCCCAAAGAAAACAGTCTAAAGGTGTTAAATCACAAGATCTCAGTGGCCAATTGTGATCACCTCTTCGAGAAATAACACGGTCAGGAAACATTTCTTGCAAAATTGCGATTATTCGTTGCTTGTGTGGCACGTAGCGCCATCTGGCTAAAAATAAACGTCGTTCACATCAATATCTTCCAATTCCAGCCATAAAAAATCATTAATCATAGCTCGGTAGCGCAATTCATTCACCGTAACAGTTGCACCAGCCTCATTTTCGGAAATGTAAGGTCCAAACCAGGCCAGCCCAAAACCGCACCAAACAGTGACACGTTGAGGATGGAGAGGTTTTTCAACAATCATTCTTGGAATTTCTGAGCCGCAAATGCGACAATTCTGCTTATTAAAGTAGCCACCGAGGTGAAAATGGGCCTCATGACTGAAGTTGATTTTTCGATGAAAATCCGGGTCATTTTGATGCATTTGAAGGACCCAATCAGCGAAGATACGGCATTTATGGTGATCGACCGGCTTGACTTCTTGTGTTAACTGAACTTAAAAAGCCTTTATGCAAAATACGGTGTAATGTCATTTGTGAAAGGTCTAATTCCAAAGATAGACGAGGAATCGACAAACCTGAGTTTTCTTCAACACTGCAGGCTACAGCAGCAATATTCTGAGTTGTTCTTGAGCGACGCACACGGTTTCGATTCTTCACATCACTAACTTGTCCCAACAGCTCAAATTTTTCCACCAGTTTCACTATTGCCGGCCGAGAAGGTGCTTCACGACAACCAAAAGGTGCTTTAGTTTTCGAACTGTAACTGGAAAATTTTCATCATTTTTGTAATAAATTTTAAATTTCAATTTCAATGCGTTGTTGAAGCGTGTACCGTACCATTTTTAGTAATGACGTAGTTTTTACTTGTCAAATGTTAAAAGATGACAGCTTCAAAATTGACAGCTGCCAAAATAGCTATTCAAAATGAAACCTCTTATTGGAAAACCCTATACATATTTCGTTTTATTTGTTAGTTTAATTCTTATTTAGGATAAACTTCACAAGCGTCAGATTTGGGAAATTGAGTAAAGAAGTAGAGCATTAAGCTAAAATAAATTTATATTCTTAAACTAATATTTATAATAGTATTACTCGTACTTAGATGGATTTTTGAAACTTAGGCGGTTCTGCCAAAATCATTGAATCATAAAAGTGGTTTAGGCGAATACGTTTTTTTTATAATGTTATCAAAAATTTACCCAGAGAAAAAACGTTTTTTGAATGATTTTGAATACAGCTGTAGCCATAGCTTATTTTGCGTTTAAGATGACTTTAACGGGTTTGACTTATGATCACAGATATCAATATATAGTTTGTTATGCTCATGTTAATTTTCGGCCGCTAAAAACAAATTCCATAAATTAAAATATTCTATAACAATTGGTATTCAATTTGAAACTGATAATTTATAATCCAGAAACACATGTAATTTATTTGTATATGTATATGTATTTATTTATATACGTTCATGTGGGTGGTTTTTGTAGCGCATCTATAGTATATTCCAGTATATTCAACCATCGCACCAACAAACAAAATACCCAACACTATAGTGTATAAAATATTTGGCAAATAAAATATTTATAATGTGATAAATAACGTAAAACATATTAGACCCATGGGACCAACCTATTATTTGTTTATACACATATACATATGTAGATGTTCGTGCTTGTTCGTGTGTGTAAAGAGGCTATAATTATGCCCCTTTCTATTCTATATTACTTTATCAATTAAAAAGGGTCTTAGTAAACTTAGTATATAATAGCAAAATGATTCATTATAAGATTACAGCGGGTTTACGTTAGCTACATATATTATCACCAGGCGCTCCAATTTAATGTTATCGCAACCAAAAACCAAAATATGTACCAGTATTAAAATACTTAACAGTACCTTTATAGTTTATTCGATTAATTCAACACAGAATTAATGTACTCAATTTATGGTTTCGACAGAAATAATAAAAATTTAATCCGTAAAATATAGTACATCTTTCTGAATATCAATATAAATACATATACGTATAGTACGTACCGCTAAAATATAGGGGATTTGAGTATGCGGTGTTTATCTAGTTGTTTACCTCCAATAATAATAATAATTAAAATTTTGTTTTGTTGTAAGTCTTGCAAAACAAAAAGTTTATCGTTTGTTTCAAGTTATTTTCGAAAGAATTATAAATTAAAATACTTACCCTAATTAAATAACTATATATTTATATAAGTAATAAGAAAATTTTTCTAAATTTTCCGTTTTTCAAATTAATAGAAAATAAATGTTCAGAAGTACTTACTTTAAAGAAAACGAAAAAAATAAATAATTTGAAATCAATTTTGAAATTAAAATAAATTTGGGATGTGGGAACTGTGGTGTTGGAATGGAATTTACGAAGTAAAAATAAATCTCGGTTTTTATTCCTCCTCCTAAGGATGGATAATTAATTAAATTTGTTTGAAAAGGTATTAATTTCGTAGAAAACAAACACTTCTCCACGAAGTTTTTACATAGCAATTGTTGTGAAGTGCAGCGAGGCTTGCAATTATTTATGTTGTAAACTTATAATTCGCAAAAGTTTTTTGTAGATTTCGGACAATTTTGGTCGTTTTATAAAATATTAACAATTAATCGTTGGAACTAAATTTATTATTAAGGAAATGTGTATAGGTCACAAAAATACAATATATTTCAACTATATTATGTATGTATATAGTTTTAATGATTAGTATCAAACCGCATTGTATATGTTAATATTAACATAAGTAATTAAAAACTATTTCCCTTTAGGTGTGATGCTGCTTCTGTGAAAAAATATACAAACTTTCTTTCACCTCGGTATTAATCCTCATATTTTAACCCTTTCACCCCGGTGTTATAGATAATATGAAGCCCTAAACTATGTGATTTATTGTTATATACAAGTTCACAGAAAATCCTGAATCATTATCATTAGACGTTCTGGAAGTAATGTAAGTACAATTTACTGTCTCTATACACATACAACATACCTATGTATGTATGTATATGATGAAATGCGGATGAAATTCCGAAAATGGGTGCCTATTATACGGTACAAAAGATTTTTTGTCAAAAGAGTTTTAAAGTTTTCTTTTTATGTTACATCGCGATAAAATTTTATCATCTTTCTTCAACAACGTTAAAATTAAAAACTGTATTGCTCACGTAAATGCGCCCTGTAGAATTTTAAATAAATATAAATGTTAATTTTGAAAAGTTTCATATTTTATTTGTTTAATATTTGCGAATGCAAAATGTACATGATTTTATTTAATATTGATTTCTTTTGGTAGTGTATAAGAATCCTCAGAAATTTATTAAAATATAAATATTTTTAGAAAATTTGTATTTGATTCATAATTTATACATTTGTATCAGGCGTGCGTTTACAAGTCCAGAGAGTCAATTTAATAAACAATGTTTATATTCCCTATCGTACTCTGGGCAAAAATGTTAAGGGAATTGAAATACTAAAATTTTAACTCTATATAGACCAATATGTAAACATAACATATTTAAACTTAAAGATTTCTCCAAAAATTAATCGTGAGGTTAAAGTAATATTTTTTTCTATCAACTTCAAACTTTTATTTAAAGAATTTACATAGAAATATTTTGTACTCAGAAATTTTATCGATTTAAGATTTCTTAATATTATTAAATTTAAAAAACTTTTGTGAGCATTTCGCAGAATACTTTATAAAAAATTCTGATAAAAAATTGAATTAAAAATATATAAAATTATAATTACTTATAAATAATATGTTGAAAAATTTCTTCGAATTCATGTTTTTTCGATATATTGACTATAATGAGCGATCCGACAAAATTTGCATATCCTTCACTCGTCTCATGCTCTATATACCGAGTTAGCCAGACAAACCCACACAGTTCTCTTGTTTTATTTTTTTCTGGTATAGTCGATAGACAGGAGATGCACACATTGTGTTCTAATCAAATTTTACAAAATATTCAATTTTGCTAAATTTTAATATTTTTTCTTTCATTTTCGATTTAGGATGCAGGGCAAGTTAATAATAGGCATTACCATCGAATTCTATTAAGGCTTTTAGACATTCTCGTTAAGTTAAATTTTTAACTGTTTTTAGGAGTGGAAAAACTAAATTGAATTAAATTTCGGATGTGAAATGGAAAACAGTTTTAGGATTTAACTGCTTGTCAGCTAATCTCTAGTTAAATATTTTCATGCAACCTGGGCATTGGTGTTTCATCAGTAATGTGCGTTCAATCCATCTACACTTGGGTTTTCTAAATTCTAAATCATTGCCAATTGGTATCGTCACGCACAGAAGTTGCTCTCAAACACCTATTGTTTTCTCATCATTTTCTGGGTGTGTTTCGCGTCGTAGCTTTGTATTCCAAATCTTAAATCTAAGTTTTTATTACAGTACAATCAAGGTATGTGAAATTCCCAACATCTTCTATGATTCATATTGGCTGATATGTATTGGTCTATTATGCTCGTGTTCAGTCTCATTGCCTTTATTTTCTGCCAGATTATTTGCCGCTGTTGCCTTGGCAGTTTGAGTTTTGGATTCAGTGTATTTTAGTATTTACTTGTCGAGCAGTATCTTCACATTTTCTTAGGGATTGCCGTATTTTCACAGTTGAAGCTTGAGTTTTGGTGGAATTAAAACTCAATACCGCGATCATTCCGAACAACATAAATAATATTGAAGAAAGCAAATACTTATTGTTCTCTTAATTTGTAATTTTGTATACAACCTGGAATTTAAAAGAATCGCGAAAAATAAACAGAGTGTTTTATATTACACCAGATCTCCTAAACTCGCAAACTAGTCGAAATGAGTTATCCAATTAAGCATAAGTTTTAAGCAAAAGACATTAGCTCCGTTCGCTAAATGTACGGTGTTCGCGCTCCGGTTATAGTTTCAATTTTAAAATAAAAAATTAAAATCCACTCTGCAGTTTAGTATCGGTTAGACCTCGGAATTGAAAAAAATCGAGATTTTGTTGTATGAACATATTCTCTTCTCTTTCTCTGTTCCCTAATTAAAGAAAATGCTTCTAAAGTTGACTCGCATACTAACTTATGGAGTTTGGTAACGCAAATATTAAGAAAATCTTAGTAGATAGACTTTGGCAGATAAGGTCTCAAGTGCGAGTCGTGTTAAAATATGCGAAAAACACCAACAAATATACATATATAAATTGGAAGGCAAGATGCAAAACATCATAAGCGGCTACGATCGGCGAAGCGGCAATATAATTGAACACATCGATGACCCCATGCTTAGTGTACAGATTAAATTTAAAAATTATAAAAAAATGGGTATTTCTATTAAAGTAGACACGTCTATTATATATGCTGCTATCTATTGAGGAACAGATTAAGTAAAAATTCTTAATATTTAATTCTCAAAATTCCTGCACCTAGAATTACTATAGTAACAATCTTATACTACCTTAGACAATCGCGTTTCTAAGCTGTGAACCAATACATAGACAAAATTGTTTTTTACTTTAATTTACAAATTTATTTATTAAAATTAGGAAAAAGCGAATACATAAAAATGAATGTGTGATCTTAACGTTATTCACTTCGACCGGTGCCACACAAGCGCACAAAATGTGTCCGTCGTAATACAATTCGTACCGTCCAACGTAGCATGGACCACATGGGCACTTAGTGAACAAAAATAGATAAAAGCACGTATTTACAATAAAACAAAAATTCCACTTTTACGGTATAGCCAATGTTTTAACCGAGTGTTGGGTTCACAGCATTATTATCGCTATAATTCTTAGTATTTTTTAGTGGTCCACCTATCCACAATTGTATGAGTTATTTCTTTCAATCTAGCAATGGCACATTTATTTGATTTAGTTTTTCTTAGAAAATATAGAATATTTGACTTTTTACTAAAATTGAACACTAGAACGAACAACCCAATATTAAACATATGTCCCACAAATTATATTATTCTTTAAAATTTACAAATGTTTTTCTAGTAAAGTGTGTAATTCAAGATAAAAAAATTCACTAATTTTAAGGGATGTAATTAGGTTCCACAATTCAATACATTCGATAAATAAGTTAGAAATTACATAGCTCTATCAGGCCTATTCTATGGCGATCTAGTTCAAACCTATGATCCACGGTTTTATAAGATATTTACTCCAATTTAGCAAGAAACAAATATTTGACTTATTTCTCCCAAAAAATGCAACATTGGAATGGAAATCCAATACTGAACATAATATGTTCCACACATTTTTTTATTCAATTTTTACAAGTAAAGTATGTAATTTAGAAATCACACATTTCATTACTTACTGAAAATTAAAATTGAGAGGTGTTCTGTTATTTTCACCCATTCGACAAGAAACAAAACTCTAAGTTTGTAGATATGATATGATAGGACCAGCACAAATTTTCTCCACAAAAGTAGTTTTCATACTCAAAGTTCCAATCGTGTTCCACACATTTACTTACTTCTCTAAAATATATAAGTTTTATTCGCCAAGCTCACTTACTAAATGTGAATATGTATACAAAACCAACAATTTGATTGACTTCTGTTCTTCCAAAACTGGAACAGATTGCGAACTTTCGATCTTTTACGAATCTACTTAATGATTTTAAATTAGTTTTATGTATCAACCAGCAGCCAGCAGTCATAATGGGATTTTAATTTTTACTTATGACAATGATCGATTATTCTAATAAATTTATTTAGATTCCAAAATAACTTTAAAATAAAATTCTAATATGTGAGAAATCATTTTGGAATGGGCTAAAATAGCCAACGATTCCGATAGTTTTAGATATCTGTGATGGCGAGTTTATGCGTTTCTATCTTGCTGCAAAATGTTCACCGACCATATATAAGCCAATCAAAACAAGCCATTTCGTAAACAAATGTCCCCTTCCAAATTAAAATAATTTCAAATCGATGCAAAATGTGCAGCAGGCTGGCAACTGCTACAAATTAAAAATATGCTCAAATTTTCACTCATTATGTCAATTTTAGCCCTTTTTCGATTAATTTTTTTTTGTTGATATATCTTGGCGAAACCGAAATGTCATTGTCGTCTTGACGTTGTCAAGACTAAAAGCGAGGAAGTTAAACAAAATTTGGACAATCACCGTGTTTTATAAATCTCCGAATATATTAAATTAAATAAATTAATAGGCCAGTACACATAAATGTAATGCATTAAAATGACAGCGATAAAAAATGATAATCGAATCGATGAATTAATCCAATACATCACATTGCATATACCAAATCCCATCATATTGATGAACAGGAACATATTTTTGTATTATGGCCTTTTGTTTAGCCTGTGGATTTTTGTTTTCGGTGTCGAAGAATATTATGAAGCCGGAATTGTCACAATTGTGGTGGTAGCATTTTTACAAATAATTATATCGCTATGCTGTTACTGTAGTGTTCACGTTCATACGTTTTTAAATTGTCGCTCAGTAAGTAAATATCTCTTAACGTAATTAATTGATTAATTATTCATGCTCGTATCGATTATATAGGCGAAAACTCCACAAACAGCGGTGGTGGCAAAGGTAGTACCAACGTCTAATAATTGATCATCCGAAATGGTCAAACTGAATTCTACGCGGTAGAAAAACGATAAGAACGATGTAATCTACTGGTTTGTGTTCCAGAAAACCAAATACATCTGGGATGAAGATACAACGCAATTCAGAGGGCTTGAATTTCCAGTTCATAAAACGTATCGCGAATACATATATTGAATCGAAAGGACATGAAGATGAGAATGAAATTAGCCTAGCCGAGAAAACATATGGCAAGAATCAGATGACAATGGTTGTGCCAGAATTTTATCAACTGTTTATTGAACGTGCCACAGCTCCATTTTTTGTTTTCTAAATATTTTTTGTCGGTCTATGGTGCTTAGATGACTATTGGTACTATTCTTTATTCACATTGTGCATGTTAATTGTATTCGAGTGCACGTTGGTTCAACAGCAGCTAAGAAATATGGTCGAAATCCGTAAGATGGGCAATAAACCATACATGATCAATAAAATAAAATTTATTAAATTAATTAAAATTTTATTTATATGTACTTTTATACTTTTATTTCGGTATGTTCTAAGGTCGTTTGGTTTTCTAATATAGTCTTAATTCTTAATTAGTATAACCTTCTTCTGGTGCATCCTTACAAGGTACGCACATACATACAATGATTCAGTATTTAGAGTGGGTTTGGTTGTGAAATTACAGTGTGTACAATTCCCTCTCGAAAGATTTCAAGAATCAAAGTTTTATGCAAAGAAATTACCAACAGTAGTATTTTATGTGATATATTATCATCATACTTGCTTTGCAAATAACATCAATTTATTTACATTATGTCAATATTATGTCAAAATTACGTCAAACTGACATAATTTTTGACAACCGCAAATTGAGCAAAAAGCCATGTACCAACATACTAGAATAAAAAGTGGCTAACTTCACCCCGCTTTGCAGACAATTTTGCAGCAATATACAAATGCATAAACTCGTCTTGAATCTTCTTGCTGAATGAATGATATTTGATTTTTTAAATTTATAAAGGTTGCTTGTTTAATAAAACAAAAAATTTATGTATTCAAACAACTTACAACAAATTATCTACCTCACAAAAATATGCGTATATCTCCCAATTAATGTTCTAATTTGTTTAAATCACAATTACATTGTTTCGTATCAAATCTATCACCAATTTTCTGTAATCTCGAGATATCAATATAGAATGTTCGATATTTTAAAATTAGTAACTGTAGAGTACGGAACCCTTATGGGTCCACCCAATTAAAAAAAAAATATAAAAATACAAAGAGTCCAAACTCTAACCATAGAGTTATCAAATTCTCAACTGTACTCTTCAAGTTCTAGTTTGTTGTAAGAACACAAATTTTAATCTCTAGCAAATTCTTCCAAATTCTGGTCCATATTCAATATGATTTTGGAAAGATTGAATATATATTAATATTTTGAGTCGGAGAATATACGAATATGGAATTCGAAAATTATGATAAAGTTATAGATGTTCAAAATAGTGATCTGCGGAGATAAGAATTTAAAATTATATTGTAAACGGTTTGGAAATAATTAGTTAGTCGGTAGAATTTGAAGTCTAGCTTAGTGACTTTAGTTTAAAGTTTGGATTCTAAATTAAAGCCACACATTATACTTTCATTTTACAGAATTCATAATCGATCGACATTTCATTGTTGTGACCCGGAACCTGATAAAGGCTAAAATAAATTTTCCAAAATAAAAGTATGTTAAACATAATGAACGACCTAACTATAATAATTTATAGTTGGCCTTAATTAGAAATTGCTATGTTCAAGTATTACTAAGCCAATAAAATACGGGAAGCAATAAATAAATAAGGTAAATTTATTACATTATACATTCACCGACCTACCATGAGCTCTTATGCCCATTTTATATGTTTTTACGGATCAGGCTATAACTTAATCAATAATTATTCCAAAAAAAAAAAAAAAGTTCATTTTTATTTATTTAGTTTTATTTTATTGAATAAATAAACAATTCAAATCAGAAAAATTATTTTTCATCATTTTTCTAATTTTATTTTTGGCAAGGAAAACCATTTGGTTTTGTATAGAACTATATATGATGAATTAATTCGACATAATCAAATATTTCCAATTGATTACAGATGAATAAATAAGACAAGGAGCAGCGAAAAATGTGAATTGAAGAATTGCTCTCTGTGTTTTATTGACCATCACCTGGAGAATGTTCTATCGTATGTATACATACATATGCTCATCATTCGATTAATATACATATATAAAAATTTCCTTAACCGCCCGATTTTGTTTGTTCGATTTTTATCGACATAAATGGCATACAATTTTTTGTTTTGCTGGTTTCGTCTTATGTACGTATATCTACCTATATAAGTATATAATGAGAAAGGATTTACGTATTGAAAACAAAGAAATTCACTTTATCATTAAACTATAATAACACTACTTTTTTGCCGTTTGTAAAATGTTACATATATGTATGTACGTACTACACTACTACCGTGTCGAACTAACATGAAAAAGCTTTCAAAAATTATATTATTTTAAAATTTAAATTTAATGACATTGCTAAATTTGTTTTTTTTTTTGGTATCAGGGGAATGAAGCACAGAATGTTCGTCCAACTGAAGTTGGTATTGGTTATGTTTATTAATATTTTGAAAATAACTATACAGTAAAACCTGGGGAAGCTAGCGATCGATATCCGCGTTTAACGATAAATAAAAATTATAATTCAATTTATTAAAAGTTGTTCAATTAATTATTGACGTAATTAATAGAATTAGGTCTTTATTGTAATTTAAAGCAGATATCCTGGGATACCTTACCAAATATCGCCTTACTGTAAACTTAAACAAAGTTATATTTGATATATGCATTTCTATAGATTTTACTTTTAAATTGGGATTTTGACTGACTATTTAGACCTTGTCCTTTAGTTTTCATAAAATTGAAATCTAATTAAGATTTGAGGTTGATATTGGTCTATCACTAAAATTTAAACGTGATTCGAAGGTTAAATTTAAAATAAGACAATTACACAAATCAGTACAATACTATAACAAAGCTTTAATTTTGTTTTACATGTCATGTAAAATTTGGCTTAGGGATAACCAAAAACAGTTATCAAATTCTGCGATTAAACAATCCAACCCGAATATATATTATAATAAAAAATAACTTTAACCAATTCCATCCAATCGGTACAAATTTAACGTTAAGATAAGGTCTTAGGTCTATCGTGTCAATTAGTTAAAAAAAATAGTTCAAATTTAAAATTTTGTCAGAAGACTCAAATTTTATTTTGTTTCTTCACCAAAAAGTGCAGAAATAAACAAAATTTTAATTTTTAACAAATTTTTTAACTAATTGACACACAACCTAAATCGACTTTATGTACTAAATTGATCTTAAATTTGTATGTGAATTACGAACTCACCCTTCCAATTTTCACGTTAATTGTCATATCACGTTCTAATTGTCATATGTTACTTATGATAATTCGTATTTGACACGTCTACAAATAACAAAATATCTATAGACGCCTGAGATTTGACAGGATAAAAGTGTTAAAATATTTGAACTATTTAGTCAAGAGATGGTAAAATAACTACATATTCTAATAATTAACTAATTCAAATAAAATGAGCACCATTGAATTTTATTATGACAATGAAAGTGATAACGCGAAAAGTCATAGGATCTGACTGGTCTTTGTATTGTGATCAATCTTAATCAATTGCTTGCAGCGAATATTTATACTCCAACCAACGTTTTGTAATGTTTAAACTATTACGTTTATAAACAAATAAAATAATAATATTTATTTTAAGTCGCTTTAAAATACTCGGTATCACTTAAAAAAACGTTTTGACAAGGAAGTTATTTGACTTTAGTACGTGACTTTATAGTATAGGTACGTGATTATGATCACGTTGTTTTGGTTTTTCCTATTTTATAAGAAAATGGTTACGTTTAAAGTCATTGTCAAACCATATTAAAGTGATAAGAATATTTTCAAGTGATTTAAAATAACTATATTATTTTTTTATTTGTTGAATGGCATCAAAAGACTGCTTCCAAGACTATAATAAAAAGTTGGGTTCGAACTTATTCCACTCCGATGTCTGTTTTCAGTGTTCTCCATACTTCCTTTTCCATAATGCACGCAAATTATTTTATTGAAGACTTTTCGTTATAATGGCCAAGGAGTGCAACAATTTTAGATGTCGATTTTCTTTTGTAGTCTGAAGGTAAACAAAAGTTAATATAGGTTTTAAGTAAACTCGATTACTAATCCCTAAATGCCTTAGTTTGAACATGGCTTTAGGTAACTTTTCTCATCCGCCTTAGATCATGGCAGGCTCTTAAATAATTTTAATTATTTTTTGTTAAGTACAGCTTCATTTTCCTGAAGCTACTACTAGTGCCGGTATTACCAGTTAAGTGTGGAAATTGGGACTAAAGACCAAAGCTATTTTCAAATACAAAACCCGAATATTTCAGTTGGCAGAAAGGTTAAACTTGAGTTGCCGAACAAATATCGTTACTTGATTTGATAGGTGTTTTGTCAAATTTATTCGAAAATGCCTAAATGTAAATTAGTAGTATGTATTTGATAAATACATAATCTTACAAATTTCGTTGTGTTCAAATGTATGACCAAACTAACTTTATCTACTTAAATATAATGTTTAAATAAAATTCCATTATAAATGTTTAACCCTCTCGATTTAAAATATAGCTACATTATATACAAAGTTCTTCATTTTAGGTAGCCTACAATCTCAAAGTTATTTGGAAAAATGCTACTAACGAAATCCAAACCAGTATTGGAAGAACGGCAAATTATTCCAGACCATCAATTTGGGTTCCGAAACCAACATGGTACCGCAGAACAAGTACACAGAATTGTAAACTGCCCTGTCTGAAGACATTTCCACTGAGATATGGCTGATAGTCGGGTGGCCATAATCGCCGCCATCTGCTTACCATAAATATCGACGGGGAGAAGGTGAAACATAACCTCCAAGGCACGTGTTGGTGTTGTCCTCAGCGCCCCGCTTATAAGCATACAGGCCGTTCTTTGCCCCTTCTCGATCCCTTTTTTTGTAAGTTACTTTATCAAAGAGCTATCACCACACGCTCACCCCATACATAACCACAGGTCTTACTGCGGTAGTGAATAGCCAGTGTACCAGCGCCGGCTTCAGGCCCCATCTCTTTCCGATGGCGTTTCTGCACGAGTACATGGCTATATTAGCCTTGTTTACTCTTTCCAACTAAGCTTACTGTCCAAATTACGCCTAGAAATCTTTCCTTGTCAGTAAAATCTAATCTCCTGCCATTTAAAAGAGATGGATCTACTTCCGGGATTTTATATTTCCTAGTAAATAGTACCAGTTTAGTTTTGGACGAGTTGATTGGCAGTCTGATGGCCCACCTCGTAAAGGTTAGGAGGGCATTTTGGATTACCTCCTTCACCGTGTCTAAATATTTACCAGAGACAGCTATCGCTACGTCATCTGCATTAGCAATCACCCTGAGCCCCTCTCTCTCCAGGTCTAACAGCAACCCATTGATTGCTATGTTCCAGAGAAGAGGAGACAGTTTCCCTCCAGAATTGCCTCCGTCTTTTTTTTTATTGTTAAAGGCGCCCTCAATATCAAGGAACGCCACCATACAAACCCATACTGAGAATATTGATTTCTCAATTGTACTTACCAGGGCCCCTATTTGTGAATTCGAATTCGACCAAACGAACGACGTTTTCGAACGATTGGTATTTGTGAATTCGAAAACGTACAATAAATCAACGAAAACGTGTTACTATGAAACGAAATGAAAAAACCTAAAACGAACACAAATTTCCCTTATCGCGCAATTCGTTTTCGACTAAAAATTGTACGATCATGAACGAATTTCTATTCGTTATACATTTTGTTGACGAACCCATATAAAAGGATTTTATATTTTAAAATTTAACTAAATAAAAATGGCAACCGGTGCTATATTATATGTATAAATATATTATAATACATATGTACATAATGTACTTATGTATATATACTTATATAGTATTTACATTATATATAAAATATAATTTTTATACATATATTTGCCATATAATCCAATATTTCTATACATACATACATAAAATATACTATAATTGTTAATATTTTTTTTTGTGAGGATAATAATAGTTTCATAACAAAAATAAACAGAAATAATGTAACAAAAACATAGTTTTAATAAATTTTGTACATATTTATAAATTTGGGACATGAAAAATTACAACATTTTAACATATAACAGTGATGCGTATTGTTGTTGAACTCCAAAACAATAAACTAAACGTCAACATTTAATCAAAGTTTATATTTTTCATGTAGGTGTAACCATTAAAAAAAAATTTCCTTTTTCATTTTGTGACAGTGTATAGTTCTATTTACGATCGAATTCACAAATACCAATTCAAATTCGAAACGAATCTATCATTCGAAACGAATTGCAATTCGAAACGGATTCACAAATAGGGGTGCAGGACGTGCAGAGCTGTGTCCACAGATCTCCCTTTACAGTAAGCATGCTGAGACTGGGCCCAGTCACTAGGCTTTATTTTTGAACGTATATAGATATCCATCAGCCTTTCCAAGGATTTCAATAGAAAGGATGATAGTTATGGATGGAGCATTTACCCGCTTTCGGAATAAACATCACTCTGACCTCTGCCCACCCCCGCGGAATACTGACCAGTTTTAAACACCCTTTGAAGATTACTTCCAGCCAGGGGAGAATAATCACCGAGTTGTTCTGAATCTCCGCTGGAATAATTCGGTCAGGACCAGCCGATTTATAAGGTTTGAAACCTTCTTCATTCTAAGGCCACAGATCCTGTTGCTGTTTATCAAAGGTTCTTGAATACGGACCACGTTCTCTCCTGATCTAGTCAGTCTGAGGAGTAAAGCATCCGACGCTGCTTTCGTATGGTGCAGGTTTGTGTGATATTTAGCATAACACCAAGTTGAGCCTACTTACCTATTTTCACTCCCCGCTTTTCTCTCTCGATTTAAAATAGCTACATTATATGCAAAAATAGTTCTTCATTATAGATTGCATAGATAAAACCTTAAGTTCAGAGTTATTCCTGCCAGGCACTTGACTGAATTCATATAGAGATTGGTAGATACAGTAAATTACACTTTGCCAAGAACGCTACCAACAGTCCTTTATTCACTAGATGATCCTAGAATGTACAATCCCAAAGCTTTTCTCTTTAGCAACCGATTTGAATCTTGAAATTGAGTGTTTACTTGTTTCTGTAAATTTTGTAAAGATACCATTAAAAACTCTTGCTTAAATCTGGTCTGAACACCATTTCTTCTTCCCAAAATATACACTTACATTTTTAATGATTGTTAATAAACATATTTGTTTAACCGGATGAAATTATAAAAATTACGTATTGTTGCGTTCGGCTTACGACGGACTGAATTGTTACTATTAAATAATTAATATTGTTGGATTTTTTTGGCTCTCTTGAATGTATTAATTGTTTTTTTTTTGTTAATCCAAATTGTTTGCTTTATTAGAGCAATTTGACCACAATAATTTTTTCAAACAACCATGGTATGCTATCTTTTATTATGATATAATAAAATATGTATATAAGTACACTGTCATACAAAACTAAGAGAACTAATTTTGAAAATATGAATTTCATGAAAATTCCTTGTAAAATTATAATTTTGAATTTATTTTTTTTATAAATTGAATACCATCAGAAGAAGATTAGACATGGCAAAGTTATTTTCAAGAAGACCTGCAAAAAAAAACGTTTATTTAAAAAAAAATAGAGCACCCAAGATTGCTTTTGCTACCCGTCATTGCTCCTGGGATGTTAGTAAGTGGAAGACTGTTCTATGGTCCGATGAATCTAAATTTAATTTAAGGGGTTTGGGCACACAGAAGCAAGTGCGCAGACCAGTAAGTACGAGGATGAACAGATAGTATACAATAGGAACAGTAAAGCATGGTCGTGGAAAAGGAGTCATGGGTTGGGGGTGTATTTCGGGTCTTGGAATTGGACCTCTGATTAGAATAAATGGTATTATGGATAGGTTTGTGTATAAAAACATATTATCAGAAGAGATGTTACTATTTGCGAAAGTTAATATGACTCTTCGGTAGAGATTCCTCCAAGATAATAACCCGAGGCACACTTCGAAGCTTGTTAAGCAATGGTTTAAAGATAAAAAAATTGAAGTTTTGAATGGGCAGCGCAAAGCCTCGATTTGATTCCAATTGAGAACTCCTGGAAAATTGTGGATAACAAAGTTAGAACTCTAGGTGAGTTCAAAAACGCAGACCAGTTGTAGAGCAATCTTCAAAAGGCTTGGAATGAAATCCATCAAAAAACCATTGATAAACTTATTTGTTCTATGCCCAACAGATGTGCTAAAATTATATATTATGTATATTATCTTCTAATGTCAACCAACTGACAAACAATACAGTAAATGAAATTCGACTCATTTCCATAACTTCAGGAAATGAGTCGAATTTCAATTTACTAGTTAATTTAGATTATTATCATTAGTCTGAACATATAGAAATTAGAATTAATATCAATTATAGATACTTCCAAATAATTTGAATGATATTTTTAGACATATATGAATTTGGTTTAGCCATATATGGACTCGACTCTAAGAGTCTATCTATTAAACCCGGATATAATTAGTAGCGGTTATGTAAAGCTGGCTTTAAATATTGCCACCATTAATAGGTTTCACTGTACTCACACACAAACAAGGTAAATTAGATTCTCATTTGTTAGTACAATTCATGATTGGCATATAGAAACATATGCCCTCCCCATATTCATACATACATACATGTTGTATATAAACTAATTAAATATTTGTAAAGTTATATAATCAAGCTGCAATGCATGAATTCAAATAAAATTGGAAAATAATTTAATTTTTCCAATTGGAATTTTTGTATATTTTCAACATTTTATGATAATTGAATGAATAATACTTAAATTGTATTATAAATCAAAATCTATTAGCTCTGCAGTATAATATGTTTATAATGTTATAAATCATACAGTGATAAGTGTAATCTTTCATGCAAATATCTAATTACATTGGTTTGTGAATTACAACCAAAAATATAATAGTTTGTATAGTTTGTAAAGTTGTAATTAGCGCCAATGTCATTATATTTTAATTTTCTATATCAACAACAACGATGTTAAACGTCGTCGAGTCGATTATGAATATAAATCACGATTTTTTTTTTTTACAACGACGTGCGCGTATATATCGCTACATAATTGACGCGACATAAATATTGCACGGGTGGTATGGTGCGATGATGAATTATTAAGAAAAACAAAAAAATGAATAAATTAAAATAGCGTAACCTTGTATTAACCCTTGACAACAAAAAAATATTCAAAATGACATAAAAAAATTCATCTCAACTTTAATTACTGTTAATTTCATTTTAATTAAGCAAAAAGCGCTTCAAATATAATTTTTCACTTTCATTTAAAGCAATTTGCGCGTTTCGTGATTCAAGCACATGTTTTTTATCTCCCGCGCGAGTTTTTGTTGTTGTAAATCTTATTATTCATATACCTTCTTCTCGTTTTATGTTTTATCCTAAACATTTGGTTATTGAACTTTATTTGTTCGTACGTACGAATACCCCCAACCAAACCGCATGATTTTATAGAATAAATTGAAAAACCAACAGAAAAAATTACTGTCGCGGTTAAATGCGCTAAAGAACAACCGCAGTTTTACTATATATGTATGTACGTACATACATATGTATATATGTATTGTATATTCATAATTTAAATATGATAGTTTCATTATTTTTAATGCATAATGCACACACGCCGTATTATGGCCGCACGTTTTTTCTATTTTTATGTTTTTGTTATCGTACAAAACTTATAAAAAAAATTGTGTCGAATTGTGAACCCATTATATGAACAATAACTAACATCACTAATTGTAATTAATGAAAAAAAAATGTATTAAATGAATTTCAGCGTTTTATACAATATGATAAGATGTTTTTGTTGGATTCGTCGTTTTTTTTTTCACTAGAATTGTGATAAGAAATCGTATAAATAATAAGTTCGTGAAATAAAATTAACAGTGATGAATTTAGTAGGGCATGTCAGGTCATTAATCAGTTTAGGATAATTTACAAAGATGTGCTTTTGCATAAACGCTAGGATACATTTATAATGAAAGAAATGAACCCACAGAAATAGGTGTTATATGAAATTATAAAAATGTTACTTGTAAATATAGTCGGAGAGTAATGATGGTCCCCGCCCATAACGAATCGATCGCTAGTGACCACGTCAAGATTTTTATTCTCAGTTAATATAAGAAACTTTTAACAATTCCCTCTGTTCCCTGTCATTTAGATATTTGTACACCGAGTTGCTTGGCTATATCTTTATTCTAAAATATCCAATGTTGTAACTTATTTTTAAACCTTTAGTTGATTTCAAGCAACTTGAAACTGTCTTAACTGCGATTAAATGAATTTCCCGGAGGGATGAATAAGCCACAGGATCAAAACGTCTATAAGCACCCCTAAGCGTTTTCATACCATAGCTGGCACCACTCCGGAAATGGCGGCGAAAATACTGCGTTGCTTCGCCGAATTTTCAACCAAAAAATTTGTGTTCGGGAAAACAACCAGTAAATAGCTCTTGCCGAGGAGAAATTAAAAATTGTCTGGCTTGTTTTTAGTCGTGGACTAGTTTATCCAACGAAATCATCAGGTTTTAAACCTCTTCTTAAACCGCTTTTGCTGACGTGAATTCCTGAAAGATGGAAGGTTGTCTGTTGCAAGCGTGAGGCAAATCGCCAATCGATTGGTTTCCGGGTTGACCAGAAATCCTTCGAGAAACGGGTTTCGTTTTGACGTTTTAGAGAGGCACTCTTTCAACAACATCTCTGGTTCGTAGATGTTTATTTTTTTTTTTTTGCTTTACTTCAAAATCATGGCTATGCTTAGAGTAAAACAGGCCAACTTGCAATATAGTAAGTCAGCTTGATCTGAGTCATGGGACTTGCTTTCTGTAATGTATACAGATATTTGTGTATACTGAACAGAAGGGTCTTTGCTTATCCCACCAAGGGAAATTTGGTGGAGTAACGACATTGAGGTACATGCGTCTACACATGAAATGGCAATTTCGATTGCTTTCAAAAATTCTTGTCTCTTATTATTAACCAAGACATTCGGAACAATTCCTGTTAAAACTTTGAATTAAGGTTAAAAAAATTGCGAAATTAAAAAACAAAGCAGAAAACTCCAATCAGCAGATTAATTTGGATAATTTTTTAGTGGCACAAAAGGAATTAAAGAGTGGTGACCAAAAATCACGGTTGAAAACTTAATTTTATTATTTTTGAAGATTGAAAGGTCCCTCAATTATAAGAAGTTTTTTGTAGGTACGGTCCTCAATGTAGCGGTAGCATTTGATAGTATTACTTCGTTTCGACTCTCTTTTAGAAGATGATGGTTGCCTTCACTTTCCATATCCCAGCATCTAATACTGTTTTGTAGAAGGTTCTGCTAGCTCATCAATCTGGTTTTGTCTAACAATAACAAGCTAACTCTCGCGAATCGTTTTTTGGTGTACTTCAGTTTAATGCCCTTCTGCTTGAAATGTATACTTCCATTTTTATATTTAATGATTTATGATCTGTTTTAACTTATGTCACATTTTATTACTTTATTTTTATAAATAATTTATTAAATTTTTTTTGGTAAGCTTGATCTTGAAGTTCTAAGAGTTTTACCTTTTAAGAGTTCTACGAAATATCAGATCAAACAAACATAAGTAGTAATGTTTACAGAGGTTGAAAACATGTTTCTTTTATAATACCTAAACTGACAATTTAATTTTAAACATGCTATGTAATGTAATCCTGGTATAAGTTCTGTGTTTAAAATTCTCTTACCATTTCATTAGCCATCCACATATTTTATTTGCCGGGGTAATTAGTTTTGCACAAGTTTATATTTTTTGAGTGGCATGTATTGCAGTTTAGACCTTTTCTTTATTCTGTATATTGATGTTGATACTTATATTGCACTTCAAAAATGTAACCCTCTTGAAGTTGTTCCATTATCACAGGACATTTTAGAATACCTCTGATATAACACAAGCGTAAAAAATTTCATCACAAACTTTTTTTAAATATATGATTTATACAGTTGGTTCTATCCCAGACTTACGCTATTTAAAGTAATATACAGTTAGTACAACACAACTCATCTCCGACTATTTTAATTTGTAAAATTTATTAGGTTCTGTAGAAAAAATATCTTCAGGCCTAGCCGTTGAAAAAGTTTGCTATTTTCTCATAGCGATAGAGTTAAAGATCCTATTGACCTGATAATTTGTTGGCCCTTGGAATTGCCGTTATATAAATAAATGTGTTTTTCCCATGCTAACATTACAAACAAAATTAAATGCACGTTAAAGCGTTTGCAGACGATTTAGAATAGGACACTAAATGCATATCGAACGGTTACAAAATTCACGGCGCTATAGCGTAATGGTGGATAATAGGGTCAACAAAATTAATCGTAATTGTAAATAGCCGTAACTACAAAAGCTAGACCATACGATTTTGTTTTCAATTTTCTTTAAAAAATAAGCAAAGGCCACAAATTTATTTATATAGCGCCAACTCTAACGGTCCACAAATTACCAGCGCTGGCATAATGATGGCCAACGGTGTCCTTAATTTAATCGCTATGATGAAAAACTATCCATCCTTTCAACCGAAGTTTTTTTTCTATAGAACCAAATTAATTTTACAATTAAAAAAGTCTGGGATGTGCATTTTAGTACCAACTGTATATTTTTAAAAAGTCTGGGATGGATTTTTTACGCTTGTGTTGTCAGAAGTATTTTTAAAAAATTCTGGGATAACTTCAATGCATCGGTGAACTGGAATGTTAAAAGTCCAAATATAGTTTTCTTGTAAAACAATAATTTTACATTCAAATAAATAATTTCTATTTTCGCGTGACTCAAATAAATTAAAATTTGATAAAATTTAATAATATGAAAATTGATTTTAATCTCAAAAATTTAAATTTTATAATATAGTTTCAACTTAATATTTAAACAAACCATTTCAATTTGATAATTCCAGATTTATGGAAGCATTCTATGGTTACATTTCAAAAGTAGCAAGCACTTTTGAAATTGAATCGTTTTTCCAAACAAAAGTCTCCATTCAAACTCAATTTAATTTCAAATGCTTTCAAATTCAAACCAAAGACATTGTTCTGAGATTCCAGCTTAGGTTACAAGTTATGTTTAAGTTGAAATTAACTAGAAGCTTCGAATATATAATAGTTAACTATTCATTATAGATTTATAGCACATATTTGAATGAAATTCCTAGCGAATTCTGTTCATAAATTTATAATTTTAATATTGACACGTGTTATGACTTCGAATATAATACATAGTTAGTTATTCATATTTAAAGAGCATATATTTAAATACAATTCCTAGCAAATTCCGTTCATATCCGCAATTTTTATATTTATCTCAATTCACAAGCATGCAAATTTGAATAAAATGCGTAAACTACAAAAGTTATACAAAACAATAATCATAACAGTGACTAATTACATTGATATGCAGGCGAATTTATTATTTTCATTATGAAATGAGGCATTTATACAGGTTACTTGTAATAGGTGACGGCGATTACATATGACTATCATCGACGCATTTGTCCTATATATAATTTACATACAAGTATGCGTCAAATAATTAAGCCAACCAAAAATCTATTTCGTTTATTTACAAACATTTTTTTTTTACATTTTTCAGATGTTCTCTATCTCTAAATTATTATGATAAGTGAATAATTGAATTTTAGATTTTAATTTCAAAACAATTTAGAATTGGTACTTGTATCATTTGTGTCTAAAGAAACATTGATAAATTAAAAATCGTAATTGAAAATTTACATTTTCCAAATTATAATTGCATAATTATATAAACATAATTATTTTTCTTATTGAATTTTTTGCTTCTTAGTTTATATAACATTAAATTATAAATTAATTTTAGAATTAAACATAAACATTAAATCTGGAACATCTCTATCTCTTTCTTTCTTTGATGTACGAATAAATAGAACACAGATAGATACAGCAAAAAATTGGGAAAAAAACATTTTTTTGTTTTTCACAGTTGAGTTGGCTTGAGTGAAATTTATATTTTGTTTGGTTCCCATATTGAATGTGTAGTTATATCAACCATTTCATTATACTTACTGTGCGACGAGAAATGTTATGGCTGATAAATTATGATTTTTGGATGATTTTTGGGTTATGCTAAAAAACTAAATATGTAATTGAGTTGGCTTGATCAACCATTAATTTACTAATTTAGTGAGAAAAATTTATTATCCGAAGGAAATGGGGAAAGTAATGGAAGTTAAAGGGTTGTAGTGTATTTTAAAATACATACATACACACATAGTTACAATTTCTAAAACTCTATTATACAAAGTGAATGGATTTCAAATAAATTGAGCGAGAAATATTTGCAAGCGGTAATAATTGTATATGTATAGACCACCGTAACTGATAGGCCTGATGACTATTACAAAACATTCAAATTTTCTAAACACGTGCATACATCGAAATGAGTTGAATTGAGGAAATGGGCTAGTAGACATTTTTGTATTTAAGATTATCTAAATTTGGAAGCAATTTTTGTAATAATCTGAGTTTTTGTATTAAACTGAGAATTTATAAGATAACATCTCGTTGTACAAATTGTGGAATATGTTTTTGAAGTTATCCCTGGATTTTATTCCAGGAAATGGATCAGGTAATTTTATACCTGATGTAATGTTGTGTGAAGCTAGCCCAGCCCAGGAATTTATTACAATTCCTTTAAATAAAATTATAAACTACAATAAATTAAAATTTAATGTACAAAATTCTCTTACGCGCTCTTATACGGGTTTTCCAATAAAAGGTTTCATTTTGATATTTAAAAAAACGAGTATTTTTTAAGAGAAATCAATGAATTATTATTTCATTGTAAAGAGGAAGGTATGCCATTAACATTTGAAAACGATATCAGCCAAATGGCCGCCACGGCTACGATTGCAGCACCATATCCTTTTCATGAAATTTACGATGACCAATTCGCACATTTGCGGCTGTATGTCCTCGATAACTTCACGAATTCCATGGAGCATTGGCATAGACCTTACCTTTCACGTGGCCCCAAAGAACACAGTCTAAAGATGATAAATCACACATCTCGGTGGCCAATTGTGATCACCTCTTCGAAAAATAACACGGTCAGGAAACTTTTCTTGCAAAATTGCGATTGTTTCGTTGCTTGTGTGGCACGTATGGCCGTTTTGCTGAAAATAAACGTCGTCTACATCAATATCTTCCAAATCTGGCCATAAAAAATCATGAACCATAGCTCGGTAGCGCAATCCATTCACCGTAACAGTTGCAACAGCCTCATTTTCGAAAAAGTAAGGTCCAATCACACCGCTAGCCCAAAAACCGCACCAAACAATGACACGTTGAGGATGGAGAGGCTTATCAACAAACATTCTTTGATTTTCTGAGCCCCAAATGTAACAATTCTGCTTATTAACGTAGCCTCCGAGGTGAAAATGAGCCTCATCACTCAAGATGATTTTTCGAGGAAAATCCGGATCATTTTGATGCATTTGCAGGATCCAATCAGCGAAGATATGATGGTGATCGACCGGCTTGAGTTCTTGTGTTAACTGAACTTTAAAAGCCTTAAGACCTAAGCCTTTATGCAAAATACGGTGTAATGTCGTTTGTGGAATGTCTAAGTCCAAAGATCGACGAGGAATGGGCAAACCTGGGTTTTCTTCAACACTACGGGCTACAGCAGCAATATTCTCAGTTCTTCTTGAGCGACGCACTCGGTTTCGATTCTTCACATCACTAACTTGTCCCAACAGTTCAAATTTTTCCACCAGTTTTACTATTGCCGGCCGAGAAGTTGCTTCACGACGACCAAAAAGTGCTTTAGTTTTGCGAACTGTGACTGCAAAATTTTCATCATTTTTGTAGTGAATTTTAACAATTTCAATGCGTTGTTGAAGCGTGTGTCATACCATTTTTAGTAATGGCGTAGTTTTTACTTGTCAAATGTCAAAAAATTACAGCTTCAAAATTGACAGCTGCCCAAATAGCAGGCTATTCAAAAGGAAACCTCTTATTGGAAAACCCTATATATGCACGAATTATAAAGAATTAATATAACACTTTAAAAGTGTTTTTGTTCAAAATGTTATTTCTTCGTAAGGTAAATGGCTATAATATACTGCTTATTTATTAAATTTTAATATTATATTAAAAAAACTAAATTATAGTTGGGCGGGTTATTCCAACACTCAAATGCCACTAACGGGCCCACGGTGCACTACCCGGACAAACACATATACTAATACAAATTAAAAACACATAATCGCGATTTTTGCTCACCACCGGCCATCGAACCCGAGACCCTCGAATAACAAAGCACGAACGGTACTTAGTGTGCTAACGAGGGCGGTTGGGAGAACAAAACAAAATGCATTTAAGTATGTTTTAAATAGAAACGCATTTTATCTAGTTGTCTCCTTCAAGGACTTGGACAGATTGACTTATAAATTAGTCTATAAACTAGTTGAAACTTAACACCTACCGAGTTAATACGTGTGGAAACAATACTTCTTAAAATTTTATCTTAAATTTTCGATTTTTGTTTTTTAATGATATTTAATTCGTAACTACCATCGGTATCATGTTTAATTGTTTTTAATTATTTAAGTGTGTTTAACTAAAAAAATTAATATAATTACACATTTTTATTCTTCAACATAACAATGCTCGATCTCATGTTGCCAGACCAGTTAAAAATTACTTGGACACTCTGAAATGGGAAATACTACCACACTCGCCGTACATTCCAGACATTGCTCTATTTGATTATCACTTGTTCCAGGGAATGACTCATGGGCCGTAGTATTTACACTTCACTTTCTATGAGGACTCAAAAACTGGGTCGATTTGTGGATTTTGCCGCTGCATCCGTATGCTGCGTGAAAAATTGGAAAAATTCGTATCTATAGTGATGGCAATTACTTTGAGTAATTTATCTGTAAACCATTATTTCGTAATAAAGCTTCAAACTTTAAAAGAAACGACTTATTAGTATAGTCCCAAAACTGTATATTGAATAATTCTGCTAGTTACTCAGTAGCTTTAATTAAACAAAACTTTATTATTACAGCTAGAGAAGTAGGTGGAATAATTACTGTTATTTTTAAGATGATTAAGGAATCCGGATCTTGTTAAAATCTTGTAAAAAATAACTTACAGTGTACATTGTCAGTTACATTTAAATAAACTATTTCCTTTTTGCACCGTGGGCCCGTTTGTGCCAATGTGTTTGTTTAGTAGCCCAATTTTAATTTAAAAATACCCTGCGGTATTAGAACTCTACCGATCATAATGAATTTATTGTAATTGATTTAAGTAAGTATTTTCTGTCAAAGAAAATTAAAGTTTGCGTTCAGCGAGCTACAAGTATAATCCGATTGTTTTTTAAGCGTTTGGTTTATAATTTAAAAAAACCACGCGTCAAATCACACGATCTACGGGGCCAATTAACCAGACCTAAACGTGAGATAAATAGCTCACCGAACTCATTTTTCAATAAGCCCATGGTTTCGCGTACTGTGTTGCATGTGGCGCCGTCTTGCTGAAACTACATCGAGCAGATTCAGTTCATGCATTTTGCGCAAAAAAAAAGTCCGAAATTATCGAACGATAGCGAGCGCCATTGAAGGTAACGTTGAATCCATCTTCCAAAAAATACGAGCCGATGATATCACTGGCCCATAAACTGCACCAAACAGTGTTTTTTCAGGGTGCATTGGCTGTTCTTGCAATTCATGTGGCTGCTCATCATATCAAATACGGCAATTTTACTTATTAACGTACCCATTTAACCAAAAATTAGCATCGTCGCTGAACACGATTTTTCAGTAAAAAACGGATTTTCAAATTGTTCTAAGGTCCACTCATCAAAACTTTGAGTCTTTTCATGATTAAAAGGCAATGATAACTGCGTACAATTGACTTTGAAAGATGTCGCTAATCACGCGTGATGTGTCAAAAATATATACACGAAAATCCAAGAAGCATAAAAATCACCCTTTAGTTTACGAATTTTGATTCGAATATGCATTCAATTAAAAATTTGATTTTAATGAAAAATAGTACAATTCTATCGTATATACAATCAAAGAGGTCTTAAGACTTAACTAATAAATTTTTCTTAGCTAATCATATATTTAGCAGGTTATGATATACAGATTTTGGTAGAACTATTTAATTTAAATTTTATTATTTTTCATTTACCATCGTGAGATTATTCTCGTTTTCTGTGCCTGATTTTTCACAAATTTATTAGCTTTGCCCTTGTGTCTGCCAAAGCAAACGAGAGAATCGAAGATTTTTAGTAGTAAGTTCGAAAAAGAGGCAGAATTGTTTAAATTTTTAATTCCTTCCAACCAAGTTCAATACAACAACGGAACGAATAAATTGTATGTACTGGTTCTAGACTACAGTTTATCGCAAGCAATTTATCGATATGGATTTGAAGTTAAGCCAGCAGCCGACAAAATTGTCGTTGCTCGAGGTATAGTATAGCAAACAGTTAAAAAACAATTCTACTTGTCGTTGTCAAATCTCTTTAAATTAAACAGTAAATTTGTGTACCGCAGTGAAGTTTCTAACAAATAATAAAACTTAAATAAAAAAGAGTGATTATTTTGTATATTGGAAATTTAAAATTATAGACATGATGTTTTATAAATTTTAATCAATTGTAATAAGCAAAGCAATAATAATAATTTAAAAAAATTATAGGTAAAAGAAAACCAAATAATTTGTAACAATAATTATTCTAATGGAAATCACACACAAAAACGACATAATTCTTTGTTAGAATGATTATGGATTTAAATAAACCAAACAGCAAGGAACACTCTGAGATTTGGGCAGGATTCCGCCTTATAGGTCTAATATAGGCCTATAGTTAGGAATCATTTCATAAAAGAAGATTTTTCAAACGGCGGATTTGAAATGAGTTATCCCAGCATTTTTTTACTTATAGTTTGAGTTATTTCTTGAGATTTTGTTTCATTTACACTAACCACCAAGGCACTATCGGAAATTTGGGCAAGATTCCGCTAAATAGGTATAATAAACCTATCCTTAGGAAACATTTTATAGAAGAAGATTTTTCCAAACGGAGGATTTGAAATGAGTTTTCCAGTATTTTTTTACTTATAGTTGTTTGACTTATTTCTTAAGATTTTTTTCATTTACACTAAATAAAAAGGAACTTTCAGAGTTTTGGAAAAATTTTCATCTATGAAATGTTCCCTAACGATAGGCCTATTGGACCTATATAGCGGAATCTTGCCCAAATCTCCGAGTGTGGATTAATTTGGCATCTATAAAGTTTCTTTCAAAAAATTATAAATTTTCGTATGCGATTCCTAACTGGAATCGCATACGAAAATTTATAATTTTTTGAAAGAAACTTTATAGTTAATGGAAAATAACATTTTGTTAATGGAAAATAACCTGATTTCAAATCTTTCGCTTGGAAATTTGTTTCTACCAAATGTTCCCTTAAAACAGGCTTATTTAAACTTTTATATGTTTATTAAACATTTTGTAAATGACTACATATAATTGAATCTCTTAAAATATTTTATAGCATTTGTGAATATCGTTTTTTATATAATATTTTATACAATTTTCGTTTTTTGATCATTATGATATTGCAATAATTATGGAAAAAATCACTTTATGAAAAAATTCACTTTCCTGAAATTTTTAAGTTTTGCACTGTTCCGATTTGCGATGTTTCCGTTTGCGTTCAATATATTATTGATGGGAAAAATTTTCTCTTTGCGTATTTTCTGATTCGATTTTCGTTAATTTTACAAAAAAAATCACAGGTTTTTTTTCACTCGATTTTTACATAAACTCTGATTTGGTTCTAAAACATTAACTCGGATCATTGTTAATGAAAATGATTGAAATTCAAACTCATAGAAGTCATTTAAGCCAATCCATTTTACAAGAAAAAGCTAAAAGTTTATATCAAGATTTGGCTAAAAATTTAACGTGATATGAAAACGCTCCCACTAGTGCTGTGTCCAAATTCGAAAAATTCGAGAATTTCGTATACGAAAAATCGACTACCATCTAGGACTTTTATTGCAAAGATTAAAAATTGTTCAAGCCTCGTTAATATATCATTCGGAAAATTCAACGGGCTTGAAAAATATGTAGAAATCGATCTTCCGATTTATTGGCGAGCGAAGAAAACAGCATGGATGGCAGCTACTTTATTCGACAATTAGGCTAAAAACTTCCAAAGATAAAAAGGTATTGTATGAACGAAAATCAAAATTTTAATGCCTTAGTATTGGCTCGATAATGCTCCCGGTTACCCGATTTATACCAATGAAATATCAAAAAAAGTGATCATCGTATTTATGCCACTGAATACAACCTATTTAATACAACCAATGGATTAAGGCGTAATTTCCACGTTCAAAAGTTATTATTTAAGGCGGACTCAAACAACTTCTTGATATCACCGATTCTGATGACAGACAATATGACAATGAAGGCGATTTGGAAAAGCTATAATTTCGCGAACGCTGTTCAAAATATATCCTCTTCTTAGGATGAAATAAAGTTTTAATGTATAAATGGCGTCGTTGGAAATCGTTATAGCTAGAGTGTCGAGATAAAAGTGCACCAAAAATGAATATTGATGAAAGTTAAGAATTTTTTTAAGATGTGGCAGAACTGGCTTCTGCTGCGAATTTCGCAGGCATCAAAATTACCGACATCGAAGAAATAATTTAAAGGCCCGAAGAAATTTCTAACGAGGATGTGATTGAACTGCCAGAAATGAGTTAGGTAGTAGCAGCGGAACTGTTGCCAATTTTTAAAAAATGGGTCTGAAGCTTACCAATAGAGCTATTTTCGCTGAGGTTGACGATAACGAATTTTCTAAGTCTCGCAGAAATATTTCTGTTAATCTCCAAAAGTATGAAGAACTGCAACTTCGAAATAAGCCAGTTCCAGTTAAAGCTACATTAGAAAAATATTTTTCCCCTAGTACGAATTAATTTATTTTCAGCAGTTTATACACGTTTTAAAAAAAAATCAGAACCGATCTTTTACATTTGTATGGACAAATTTGTTTTGATTTGCGTCGATTCACATTGAGTGCAATTTTCCCAGAACTAAACACCGACGCAAACTGAGGTATTCATTCCAATTGGATTTCAATGGGATTTTCGTTCTATAAATTATTTCTAATTGGAACCGTCTACGTATACATGTTAGTTTTTGTTTGAAACAGAATGGGCTCTATTTGTAACCACAAAAACGTTCGATTCGCTTAGATTTGGGCACTAATATAATATTGAATATTTTAAGATAAAGAGTCCCATATAATCCAAATCATGTACCATCCATCAATATAAGAACAAACAAAATATAAAGCAGACATTTTTAAATCTCTTATATTGATCAATCATCATAATGCCAATTGATTAATCAACTTATTGGTTCAACTACTTCTAGATGTACATATATGTATACACATTGTTTACATAAAAATCATTCTCTATATAAACGTATATGTATTTACTCGTATATATACAAAATACAAATAGAATATATGAAAAAGTTAAAACCATAATTATTTTTATTATTTTTCCATCAACAGAAATTTAATTAAATTTTCTTTCTTTTTCAATTTTTTGTGTGTTGTGTGCTTTTTAAAATTTATATATTTTCTTAGAATGGAAAAAGAAAATTGTTGACTGTATATCTTTTAACCTCGCGCGTATGTATCCATATTATCCGTTCTCATGTCGTTTTCATTTCCATTTTTGGCTTTTGTTCCCTCTTTTATGGCAAAAAACTGTGTAGTCTGTTTATGTATGTACATACATATATAGACACAGAGCACAGAAAAGTAAAAAGTTTCAACAAGCTTTTTCAAAGTTCTTAAAAAACAAAACAAGGAAAAATTGATTTTAAAATGTAAAAAACAAAAAAAACATATCTTAACGTTTTTTGTTTCTTCAAGTGGTAAGCATACATATATACAAGTACATATACACACACATCTTATGTACACTCCAGTACTGTGTGGAAACCCCGTTCAAAATATGATTGATGAAATTATATGAGCATATAAATAGAATATGTGTTACATATTTACACTTTCATACAACATACTGTGTATATATACGATTATTTATCGACTTTAATTAAAAAATGCATTTAGCTTGCGATTCACACAGCTACACCTGTTTTGATATTATACCACTAATGATATATATATATATATATATATATATATATATATATATATATATATATATATATGCATATATACGTATGCACATAATTTATAATTCTTATAAATTGTGATCTTGTCGCAGGTTACATGTGTAACAAAATATAACGAGATGAAATTGAATTTGTCGTGAATGTATATCCAAACACGCGGATAGAAGTAAATAAATTTAAAAAAATAAATCAAAATTTATTTCTGTAAGCCATATAAATTTATTTTGCTCAATAAATTAAACTTATATTTAACATCATCAAGATTATAAAAATCAATATTGAGTTATAAGTTATAACCGACCGAGTATAGAAATTTGCGTTTTTTTTTTGTGCGAGCTTTGAAATATTAAAAACTTTTATTATTTTTGAAATGTGAATGTAAAACAACAAAAGAGGAAGGAAAAGCTTTTTCGTATTATTTTAGAGATATGCTTTTTGCTCCGTATGTGTGTATCTTGTTATCTTTTATATAAATATATGAAATAGTTAAACGGTTAGATAGATATAGCTAGATATCATAATATAGTTTTTATTTTGTTTGGGAAAAGGTTTCGAGGCGAAAAAAACGGAGAATATGTATTTTCATAGACACAAAAATAAAAATAAAATAAATAATCAGAGTTGTGTGATATGGCTTTTATTGTTTTCTTCCCGTAAGATTTTTCTGGTTCTTTTTAACCCTTTTTTTTTGTAAAGTGGTTGAATGTACGTTCTTATTTGGTACCTAGTTGGTTTATAGGGTACATAACAATAAATTGTTTGGGTTTGTTTGATGTGTTAAATCATAAAAAAGAAGTTTTTTAAGCGATAAAATGTTAGAATATATTATGAAACAAATGATGAGCTTAATGGCAATTGATGGCATTTTTAGTTTTTTTTTAAATTGGATTAAAATTATACGCTTGATTTATTTAAGAATCACTTAAAAATCGTTAAGCTTAAATTTATTTCTTATCTTTTGCATTTTGATCACAACAGGTTTTGTGGTGCTGGTGAAAATATTAATTTAGTGGTCAACTTAAAACATTCTAAAATTAAAATGTTAAAGATTATCAAAATATTACATACGCCATCTATGATTATCGATGACGAATACTTGAAAACTTATTTTAGTTTTACTTGATTTAGGGGACTGAAACGAAGTAAATAGTTGGAGTTTTGGGTGTACGTTTTGGCTATGTAACTAAAAGTGTGTGTAATTGTTTTGTTTATAGTATGCCTCGCCGAATAAAAATTCAAATATTTGATTAGCTGGTGACCTTTTTTAAAATTACGGATTCTGATGAAGAGTCGGCTACGGAATTCATAAACTATTATATTGCAACTTTATATTAAATATTTTAAATACATTGTCGATGGGTCAAGATCATCATAGATTCTTGATATGAAAATGATGCGTCAATAATCGTTGTTGATGTTGATCAATGTTGACGTATCCTATCAGTGATCAAAACAATAAATCACTCTTATCTTATATGCGAATAAACATTCAATAGTTGATAACTACTACGAGTATATATGCAACATATCAAAATCTTTTAAATGATTTTTTTAATATGTATTGAAGAGCCCACTGTTTATAGTTAATCGGTAAATCGGTTAATATTTGAATTTAGGTGACCGAAGCTTGTATATGATGTGTTTATAACATGAGTTATGGTATATTTTATGATATAATGTGTTTCTGCCCAGTTCTTTTAATGTGGTTTAAATAATTCTCTAAAATTAATCAAATGCCATATCTAATAAATGAAGTGCGTAAACCAAAACCAAACGAACAGATAGTTTTTCACATTCTCATTCAAAATATTTAACATATCTGTTGTTAAATAATAAAAAATTAAACAAATAATAAAATTTTAGTGATTAGTGTGAAATTTAATAAACATGAAATAACAGATTCTTCACCGGTATTTTGAATATCGATATTGTAATTCATATAATGACAAAAATTATAACATCTGCAACGAAAAAGTTAAAAGCACTCCACCAATTCCAACTATGCCGCCCTCGTTACAGTAAGTAAGTAGCGTCCTTGCTTTGTTATTCGAGGGTCTCTGGTTCGATTCCCGGTGGTGACCAAAAATCACGGTTGGGTGTTTATAATGTGTAAGTATGTGTGTTTGTCCGGGTATTGCACCGTGGGCCCATGTGGCATTGAGTGCTGGAATAAATCCGCCCAACTTTAATTTTTTTTTTTTTTTAATTCCAACGATTGGCGAATCATCTATAGTATGAATGATTTAATAATTTCCCATCATGCAGTTTTTGCAGTAGTTTTGATATACTATAAGATTTATAGGGATGTAATGTCAAATAAAGAGGAAGTGAACGAGTGGTTACATACAATAAAATTCTTCCCGAACCAATAAAATTTGTTCAATTCATATTTTGATGGAAATTGCTAATTGGGCGGTTCGATAAAAGAGTGCGATTTTAATCAGAGTTGAATGACAAACCCCTGCCGCAACTGTCAATCATCAAGTATCTATTCTTAAATTATAAAAAAATTGAATTGCAAACTCTAATATTCCCTGTAAAAAATTTAAATCAGTCTTAATAGTGTTCCTTAAGCTGAAGTATTTTGATTGACTTTTCATCTATAGCCTCATTATAGGCTTCTGTGGTTTAAGCAAAACTATTCTGTTTTATTATTCTGTTTTAGGTCAGACATTTTAAACAAAATACAGAATACAATATTTCAATCCTGCTATTTTGGGTAAATCAAATAATAAATTGTGTATAAATTAAGTTATATCTCATTTAGGTTCAGCTGTATTGGATATACAATTATTCAAACTGTTACATCAAATTCTAATCTAACTGTTATGTACTCACAGTTTATTCAAATTCGGTATAAATCGAATTCTAGCCATACTTTAAAATAACCATTCCTCTTGTGCTTATACAATAGCCACAAATTGTTTTCAGTTTTATGCAGTATGTCAATTAGTTTAAAAAATAGTTAAAAATTAGAATTTTGACAGCAATTTAAGTTTTAACAATTAATATTAATTAAATTCTGTTCAAATTTAAACTTATTTTGTCAGATCTATAGAAGGCAGTTTATATTAAATTACGGTACTCTAGTATAATTATGGAATTATGTACAAAAAATTTTGAGCCACACAAAATTATACAATTTATAAACAAAACCATTTTAATAATAAATGGCTTTGCTTATGGTTTATTGTGATAGGCTATTTGAATTTTGCCTGTAGAATTGATTTAATAATTAGAATTTGTTCTAGATCCTCCAATTTAATTTTCGAATTGAACCTAAATTTTTATTTCAAATTTAAGTTTTGACAATTTGTTAGATTTTTATTAGGGGTTTATTATAAATTTAGTCGAGAACTTGACATCAAATTGTATTTACAATTTATCTTCTTCATATATAGCGACATAGAATTTGATAAAATATTAGCCAAAAAAGCATAGACGAGCTTTTGAATCCGGATTTGCCTTTCATTTTTTATTTCGGTTATAATTTATAATTGCGTGGTTTGATTAATTCATTAAAATTAAAATTTTAATGAGAGAATAATTAGAAATTGCATTTAAATTAGAATATATGTGAAGTGAATACTAAAAAAAATAACAATAAGTTAAAATGTTAAATTCTGTTATTTTTCGCAATTGAAACTTTATTTATACGATGGGAGGTGCATGTCGCGAAAAAATGCGAAGAGCTTAGACTCGAATACAGTAAATTGTATTGGCTCTTGGGAAGAAACTTCCAATTGTCAATTAATAATAAACTGATGCCTACATAAGTTATCATTCAACGAATTCAAAGCAACTGAGGCGTTCTGTGAAGACCGTGGAGGTCTCTAGAATCGGCGACACAAAATCTGTTAAAATCATGTAACTTCTAAATTCTGTTAAAAACATAGTAAAGTCCAGTTCAATTGGGAAAAATATCTAAATGTGTAATTTTTTGGTATTTTCTTAGTATTAACTTTACTGCCATTAAATTTAAACAATACATTTTATTTAGATTTTGGTAGAACTAACTTGAATTTGACTGATAATTTTATTAAAAAGACTACATTAACAATTATTTAGAATTTGACATCGAAAGACTTAAATACAAAAATATTGCGTTGTCGATAACAATTGTGTGTAAAAGATAGTATCAAATTTATGATGACATCCTGCATAATTGCTCCTCTTAAAGGTGTCAAATCGCATGATCTTAATGGCCAATTGACCTCATTGTTTCGCGAGATAATGCCTGGGAACTTCTCCTCTAATAAAACCATTGTTGCTTTGGCTGCGTGGCATGTGGTATAATTTGTGCACGACATTCAAAATTGTATGCTCGGTTGGTCGAATATTAACACCTAAAAAAATCATGTAATACACGATATGAATTTCTTTTTGAACACCCATTTTCATAATAGGCTTCGATAATTTTAACGTGTTGGGCCACCGTATATCTATATACATGACTAAAATGGTTAATGACTATAGATGATACATGTCACAATGAAACATTTTTGCTCATGGTGAAATACCCATTGGCCCACCCTTTATATTTAGATAACCGCGGATGTTAAAACGTTGCTATTACTAATCGTTATATTTTTCAATTGATAATCATCATTTGTCCAAACACATTTAAAAACTTGAGTATCAAAATTTATATCATTGGTTCCAAATTTAATAACATTTATACACTTTTTTTTAGGAGCAGCATCTTTCCAAAATGTTTGTCGTTTTTGTTTCAATCAAATTGTCTTTTTGTGTACATACATAAAATATATTTCAGTATCACCGCGAGCTACATTCTTATTTCTATATTTTATCAAATTTCTAACAAAAACCTGCTTTTCATTAGCATCGTTAACATATGAAACCTAATACTATAACAACTGTTTCCCCAAAAAAACATTTTCTATGAAAAGCATTGCTAAAATATTCTTGTAATAATGATTAAAAGTTACATGAATTTTCTGTGGAAATTATTCTTGTAAAAATTTGATATTAGTAATCAGCAATATTGTAGCCAATTTTTCCAACCATCATATCCAGTACAGTAACATAATATAAACAGGAATATGTACATACATATGGTATACCTATACGTATTAAAATCTTTTCAACCGTACAAATTATTTATACATATACACACACATCAAACATCAACATCAACATCAGTATAGTCTATAAAACATAATAAAAACATAAATTTAGCGTACTAATTAGCACGAATAAAAAAAAAATTATAATTAAATTTTCCACATAAAAAAAAAATCCAACTTAAGTTTCCTATCAGAGGCAAAAAACGTGACGAAAATAATTTTTTTTTTTGATTAAACGAAATTAAATTATTTTTGATCCAGATTTATCTAAGTTGTAATCAGAGTAATTTAAATTTTTCTTTTTTTTCGGTTTTCCCTCATCTGAAAATGATGAAAATTATTTTATATGAGTAATTTCGTTGGGTGTACATAAAATAATGTTTAGCTCAACTTCAGCACATTTATAGGGTTTAGTTTATCACGTGATTGGGATATGATAATTGTATGTGTGTGCTTGATTTTATGGTTGACAGTATTTTTATATGGATAAATGTATCTTAATGGTGTGCTAATATTATCTGAAGGTTAATTAATACTTGACGACAGTAGCAACCAAATCAGTTCATCAACCGCATAGCGTATTATTTATTTACTAATTGAATAAATTAATAATAATTTAATAATTACGATTCAATCGGGTTGCAGACAGACAGCACGGCTATAATATATTATGTATGTATAATGAATTTTTAAATTGTTTAACTTGCCATGTACATATATGAAAAATCTTTAAGGTGGATTTATCGGGTTTCTTTCATCAACGGTTGGGGGAGAATATTAATCAGAATCTCTTCTCAACTCGCTAACAATTTTATATTAAATGTCGGATTTGAAAATGGATATGAGCTGATTGTAATTCGAACTTTCTGTAAGATACATTTGTTATACACCAAATCCATTCTCAATACCGAAATATATAGGAAAGCAAGAATTAAGCATACACAAGAATGGATTTAAATCCTAGGGTGATTTTTTGTCATTTTAGTTGATGTTATGGATCAATAGACCTTCATTCTTATATCTAAACTATTAATTATAAATAAAAGCTTATTAGTGAAGTTTATATTTTTCAAATATAGTTTAGTTTAAGTAACACAAAAATAAAGTGTTCACACCCAGAAAATATTTGAGCACTAACTCGATAAGCCTCCGCTAGATCAATTATAAAAAACTATCGACCATCCTGTAAGCAAAGAAGATGAACTATTGGTCGGTTTTTATCTTAAAGCTATTGTGATGAATTCGTCTTTTAGTGCGGTTGGGGTCTTCTTTCAGGATTAATGGGCTCCAAATGTTGTACAGATACCAAGTATTATACTGCGATTTAAATATTAAGGATATAGGAACGACATTCCCTTCTGATTTCATCCCAGTTTAGTGTTATAGTCGTCTCCCATTTGTTGTACCGTCATGAGTTACAACCTTTTTTGGAATCCGTACTAAAAAGCGCGATCCAAAGATATTTACGTCCATTTCATCATTTGATTTTCAAGAATTCGCATGTCTTATAATTTACGCTAAAATCAAAAGTTTGCCCACGGTACGATATTCAAAAAAAAAATTATCGATTTAATCTGTTGGTATTGTCATTACCAAACCATATAACTTTGATCCGTCACATTTTTAATTTCGGTAAACCAGATACGGTTGTAACCACAAAGTTTTGTGTTGCTATTGAAAATAAAGGGTTTTGCAATAAGGTGTTTCATTTTAAATAGCCTGCTATTTGGGCAGCTGTCAATTTTGAACCTGTCATCTTTTGACACCTACGCTAGTACTACAAATGGTACGATACCCGCTTCAACAACGCATTGAACTTGTTAAAATTCACTACAAAAATGGTGAAGATTTTTCAGTCACAGTTCGCTGAACTAAAGCAATTTTTGGTCGTCTTGAAGCACCTTCTCGACCGGCAATAGTGCAAATGGTCGAAAAATTTGAGCTGTTGGTACAAGTTAGTGATATGAAGAATCGAACACGCCTTGCGAGATTGCAAGTGCAATGAAATACCGCTTCCATCTTACAGTCCAGATTCAACCCCAAGTGATTATTTCCTTTTTACAAATTTGAAGAGAAAATTAAGGGGGCTAAGATTTTCAAATTTCAGTGAGGTAGTGTCCGCTGTAGAAGAATATTTTGAAGAACACAAGAAATCCTTTTATTTTGATAGTTTGCAGTGGAACGTGCAGTTATTTAGAAACCAGGAGCGTTGGAGGGCGTAATCACAAATGAAGATCAACTATATCAGGATCTTGTCAGCGATAACATTGAGGAAGCTAATTACCAGTCTGACTGCGTGAACTCTGTCTGGGAGGTACTGAAAACTTCGGTTGTCAGTGCTCCTTCTTCAAACTTTAGGTATAGTGCAAGTCAGATCCAAGAACGATTTGTTCGATGACGAGTGTCGTCTTGCAGTAGAGCAACAAAATATAGCCCATAGTGAAGTGCAACAACCTCCCACAATCGCGAGGAAAAACAAGGCTTCTCTTGCAAGGAGAGCAGCTAAGCGGATTTGTAGAAGAAGTGAGAATGGTGGAAGGCCGAGGTTCTGAAAGTACAACCACTCAGCAATGAGTGTACTGGACTACACCATACTTTCAGGCCTGCGTCAACCGCCATTCGGGACCAGGATGGAAACCTTTGTATCAACATCGACGCAGTACTTGACGCATGAAGTGGACACTTTACCGACCTGCTTGATGTTCATCATGCGTCACAGACTGTTGTTGAGCCAGCTCAAATGCAGACTGCTGGGATTTGCACTGAGGAGCCATCCCATGTAGAATTTACTAGGGCCCTGCATAGATTGAAACGAAACCACTCACCTGGTGTGGACTGCATTAATTCGGAGCTCTTGATATTTGAAGGGGATACTTTCTGAAACTGTCTTTTCGGCCTTATTCGATTAGTATGGCGAATCAAGGTTATGCCTGACGAATGGAAAGAGGCCGCGATATGACCCATCTTCAAGAAGGGAGACCGCTTGAAGTGTGAGAATTATCGCGATATAGCTCTCCTTTGCACAGCATACAAGTTACTGTCATACATTATATTGGATAGAATCACTCCTCTAGCGGATGGCTTGGTTGGTGACTATCAAGGAGGATTTCGTCCGAATCGATCAGTCATTGATCAGGTCTTTTCACTGCGGATGATTCTATCTAAATATTTTAGGAGACATCCATCCCCGTACATCAGGGGTTCCTGGATTTGCGGCAGGGCTATGACTCAATCAATCGAGAGAGTTTGTGGTCTGCCTTGGAATACTTAGGAATGCCTACAAAATTGATACGACTATGTAGGATGACAGTGACGCAGTCTCAATGCTGTGTTAAAGTTGAGAACAGGCTATCGACAATATTTGCAGTTAACTCGGGTGTTCGGTAGGAAGATGCTCTGTCCCCGATATTCTTTAATCTCGTGTTGGTGTACATCTTTCGTAAACCTGAAACACCTCAGCACAACATCTTATATCGCCAGTCCAATCAGGTGATTGGACTGAATAGCAACGGAGTGAAAGAAATACTTGATTCGCTGATAGTTTTCAGCTTCTGTTGGACTACAGATCATTGAGTTCAAAACAAAATACATGATCTCTGGTTATAGGGACAATGGCACATCAGATTTTAGTAGTGGCCACTACACGTTTGAGGGAGTGAGGAGGTTCAAATATGTGGGTTCTCTTATCACTCAGGATAACAGTGTGGGTGAGGATATTAAAGTGCGGCTGGCAGCTGGCAGTCGTGCTTTGTATCCTCTAAGGCCACTGCTAAAATCTAAACAATTATCAAGTGCCGTGAAGCTGAAGCTTTACAACGTTGATCAGGCCCGTTGTTATGTTTGGATGTGAAAGTTGGGCGCTGGCGGATGAGTACGAGATATGGCTCTTTACATTTGAGAGAAGAATCATGCGTATGATTTACGGCCCAAAACGCAAAACAGATGGTACACACCGAGCTCTGTACAATGTCGAGATCAGAGATCTGATGAAGATTCCCGATATTGTACATGAAATACGATCGCAGCGAGTACCCTGGCTCATTAATGTTCTGCGTGCTGATCCGGAACGAATTGTGCAACGATCTCTGAAAGTAGAGCCAACATACGGTAGGCGCTGAGGTTATTACAGGCGACGATGGCTCCACGATGTAGAGAACGACTTGGCCTCTTCAGATTGTCTTCGACAGTATGAAGACCATGCTCAGGATCGAAACCGTTGGAGCCAAATAGTTGACTCAGTAAGGGGCCAGTGTAATGGCCTTTTGAAAACTGATTATTATTTATTATTATGAATACGTGCATTAGTGTGGGTGGAGGTTATATTAAAAAATAAAAATATTTTGGAATACCGTTACCGTTATTTCATATAGATTTACCGAACTTATTGAACTCATCTCGTAAACCAATTAATTATTTCGAAAAAGTGTTTTGACCACGTTATTTCCTTATACGAGTATGTGCAACTACTGGCTGAATGAAATTTGCTTATGAAAGAAGTTACTGAGATGAATGATCTTCGAACAATATGCGGATGGCCGGAGTGAAGGCATTTCTTTCGTTAAAAAACAATGCATATTTTAATTTACTCTCACAAATACTGCTGTTTCTACCCTCCATGTAAAAATAAATAATTTTATTGCATGCGTTATTCCTGGCGTGTGTGAATGAATATTGATTAGTTTTTTAAACAAATTCATTGGATCTATATGTATGCAATCTGCAAAACATAAAAATGTAACTGGAGTTCTGCTTGAAACATTTTATTTTATTGCAAGAAATGATTTTAATCCTTATGTCGAAAGTTTAAACTCAACACCAAGAGATTTTCATTGGTTTCAAATGTTAGCTCAAATTATATATATGATAGGATGGCCTAAAGAAAATTTTAATTAAAACATAAAATAAATGAACTACACAAGACGACCTACACAGTATATTAACTTCGTGTCTGATAACAAACCCATTTCAAATATATTTTATATCCTCACCACGCCATATTTAACATACACACAGGAAAAATATTCGGCACATATGTATGTATGTATGTATGTGGGTGAATCATCATCATAATAATAATACGTATATACAACATAATTGTCTTCCTGTTAAAACTAAGTAAATATTACATAGCATTAAATTATATTTTTATTATCTTTGGCCATACGAGCTTTTAAGTGTTTCATATTTTATATTATTATTATTACATAGCTATATGTACATATGTATATATATACATAAATATGTTGTGAATGTTTTTGTGTTGTATATGTTGAATAAGCAAAAAATAAAAATAAAAATCATATCTATGTATTTTGTATACTATATAGTGCTTTGTCTTTAAATATTATATACCTACATATAGGGAGCTTTTATATATCGTTGTCATCACAATAGAGAAACATTTTAAAAAATTGGGGTAAAAAAAACAATGTTTGTAATTAGTAGTACACAGAGGTAAACCATAATTATGTTTTTATGAACACAAAGAGACATATATTTTATTTTGTTGTAGGGTCGTAGTAATGACAACCATGATCATGACAGTGATGGCAATTTTGATGAACTTGGTCTTAATAATGAAATTAGTAATAGTCGTACCAGATTATGTAGCGATGGTGTTGATATGGTAAGCATAACACCAATAACAAATATAAAATATTTTCAAAACATTTAATTATCTTATCTGGATAAGTCGTTGCACGGTAATTGATTTGTTTTAATAAGGTTTCGATTAGATAAAATTGTATACATAATATTCTTGGATTTGCCCGCATAATCAATATTATCAAAATAAAAATATTCGCCATATCTTTAATGTCGACTATATAGATATATTATAAATAGTGTTGTATACTCAATTTATATTATCTATTATTGGCTATTGAGATAATTTTATTTGTGTAAAAATTAAATATGTTAATTATTTAAATTAAAAATTAGCAACTTAAGTAAACTGAAATATTTAAAAAAAAATTATTTTATTTATTTGAATACCTATAATGTGTTATCGACGCTTGGAAAGTTTATTATACGCGCTGTCTGATTTTTTTCACGTTTTGGTTGAATGGCTCGTGTATGTATTAGTCGTCATCCTGGTAAATATGTATAGGTATGAATATAACGTCACAGGAAAAAGTTAATCTTAGATTAATAAAAATAGAAGGGCTTTATTTTTTTTTGGATGCTCACAATACGCATATAATTAATTACGAGAAATTCAAAAATAAGTTAAATTATTTAAGCGATTTTTTTACCATTGAAACCTATTGGCTGTACATCAAAATACTGCACACAACTGAAACATACGAAATTTCAATATCAATTTAGCAATACTGCGGTTACCGACAGGTTTCTTTCGATTTGATATCGTAGTATCATATGGTAGTTTATTGTAAATAGTGCGACGAGAGATTGATTTTGTGGAATGTGTTTTAGAAGTATAAACATCAAACAAACTAATATTAGGTTAGGTTAGGTAAGGGTGGCTGTCCTAAAGGACTGGCATAGACACAAAATTGGCCCGTAGCTGTACCACATTCGAGTTTCTTCCTCTTCACTCGCTAAACCATCCTGACCTTACCAAGAAGCGTTTAATGTCCCGGATCCCGATCTTCCTAAGATCCGTGAGGTCGTTCAAAGGGAAAGTTCCCATAAATTTTGTTCTGCTGTACGCTAGACTAGGACAGGTGCAGAGCAGATGGAGCACATTTTCCTCCTCCTCCTCATCACCACAGCTGCGGCAGAAATCGTGGGCTGGGACACCCAGTCTGCACGCATGTATCCCAATGAGACAATGTCCCGTTATAGCTCCCACGACCATACCAATATGGTGCCGTCGAAGCGATATCAGTTGGGCTGATCTGGACCGGTCAAGTACAGGCCAGATCTGCCTGGTTATTGCACACAAACTGGCGTTAGACCATCTGTCGTTCGTTTCTTTTGTCGCTGCTTCCTGAAGCAGCAGTTTACATGAAGCAAGCGGTGTCTTTATATCCCGCCTGCCTTTGGTTATTAGGCGTGCTGTACCCTTGCGGGCCAACTCATCTGCCTTTACATTCCCTGCGATATTGAAATGCCTTGGCACCCACGTCAAGCGGATGTTGAACTGATCAGCCATCTCATTTAAAGATGTCAGACAGTTCTGGGCTACCTTCGACGTCAGGGAGTATGATTGTAGCGTTTTAATAGCAGCCAGGCTGTCCGTAAAAATGCGAATATCCCATGTAGATATTACATTGTACTTCAACCAGTCCATGACTTCCATTATCGCGATCAGTTCAGCTTGAAAAACGCTGCAAAAGTCAGGAAGACGAAAAGAGAGGTTAACCCCTAGTGCCTCACAGAATACCCCGCAACCAACCCCTCTATTACTTTTTGAGCCATCCGTGAAGAAGCTTAGCGCCTCATTGTCCATAACCGTTTCGTTCACCCAGTCCTCTCTGGTGGGAAACTCAGTTTGGAATCTCATCTCAACAGATGGCAAAGGAATAGCGTTGTCGGTAGCTTCCGGAATACCCCTGTTGCATAGGATAGATGAGTGCCCTGCATTGTTACAGGTTCACATAGATATGGATTTGAACCGAATGACTGTACAAGATGCAAGCTGCTCGGCCGCAATATCCAAGGGAGTAAGATGAAAGAGAATCTCCAGAGCTTGAGTAGGTGTGCTCCTGAGAGCCCCACTTATACACAAGCAGGCCGTTCTTTGGACTTTCATCAATAGTTTACGGTTGGCCATAATTTTTAAAGCTGGCCACCAAACGACAACCCCATACAGCAGTATAGGCTTGACCACTGAGACGTAGAGCCAGTGTACTATGCGGGGCTCCATACCCCATCTCTTTCCAATGGCATTTTTGCAGGAGTAGAGCGCTATAGTAGCTTTCTTTACTCTCTCTACAATATTTGGTTTCCAGCTTAGGTTGCTGTCCAAAAGTAGTCCGAGGTATTTTGCTCTATCCGTAAAGATCAAGCGAGTACCATTTAATGTTGGCGGGTCACACTGAGGAAGTTTGTGCTTCCTGGTAAAGAGGACCAGCGGATCTGTTGTCTGTGGGTTTGCGTTCAGTCCGCAGCCGCGTGCCCACTGAGAGAGGTAGCCAAGCGCGTACTGCATGTGCTCACTCAGCGTACTAGGATATTTACCGAAGACCTCAATAGCAACGTCATCCGCGTAAGCAACCACCTTGAAGCCTTGCCCTTCCAGGTTTAGTAACAGGTCATTTATGACTAAGTTCCAAAGAAGGGGGGATAGGATCCCACCTTGAGGTGTCTCTCTGCTCACGTATCTGCCGGCAGACGTCCCACCCAGATAAGCTGTCACGATCCTGCTTCTAAGCATATGATCTATCCAGCCTCTGAGTGACCCGTCTACCCCCAGGCACGCAAGGGCTCGAGTGATTGCGCCCGGTCTGACGTTGCTAAAGGCCCCCTCTATATCCAAGAAGGTTACCATTCAATATTCCTTATATTCAAGGGATTTCTCAATAAGACCTATAAGGGAGTGGGGAGCTGTTTCCACCGATCGTCCCTTACAATATGCGTGTTGGGATCCCGACAGCTCGCCCGGCTTGATTGAGCCCCTAATGTAAGCCTATTTATCATGGGTTTCTCCGGAGCTAGTACCGAGCACTCCGGGAAGTGCGTTTCTAGTAATAGCTCCAGGGATTCCTCATTACATGTAGTCCATGAACCATCCGGTCTTTGTAGATAACCCGGGATGGAAGGACTGCACTTTGCGTAGCCTGGCCGCCTCCGAGGACTCCTGTATATTGTCACAGTAGAACTTCCAGGCCCTCGTTTTGGCTGCTTTGAGCTCGTACTTATAGGTTTTGAGGACTTCCTTATAACAGTCCCAATTTTCAGCAGCATTTGTGTTCCTCGAACAGTCTCCTGCATTTCATATGAGTACCTTGGAGTTCTCTCGACCACCAGGGTGGCCGAGATTTACTCAAGGGCCTACTGATAGGACATGCACCTAACATGGCCTTGTTAAAAGCGTCAGATCAAGCTATCTGAGTTACTAGAGCATCAGGCTCCTGTATAGATGCAGGAGGGTTTGGAACCGATACCGGTAATAAGTTACCCAGAATGGTTCTGAAACAATCCCAATCAGTTTTCCTCCTATTTCTGAAGTGTGGTTTGCTAGTGGGTTTTGTATCCACTTCGTACTGGAGATAACAATGGTCAGAAAAGGAATGGTCTTCGGACACTTTCCAGTTCAATACCTTCTCCTTAATAAAATCCAAGACAAGTGTGATGTCCAACACTTCCTGTCTATTTTTAGTAATAAAGGTTGGCTTACACCCGATATTACATATATTTAGGTTAGTACTTAAAATAAAATCAAGGAGTAACTCATCTCGCCTGTTTATATCTGTACTTCCCAGATTGAGTGATGCGCATTAGAATCACTGCCCATGATGACTCCTACCTTTCGTTTTCGAGCCTCCATGATTGCACTGCCCAACCTACCTGATGGTATATTTTCCTCCTCGTATGGTAGGTAGGCCGATATTAGCCAGAGATTTTGCCCTTCCATCTCAATGCTAGCCACCACTACATCAGCGTTGCTGTAATTTAGTAGTAAGAAAATATTCAAATTATTTCTAGCGAGAATGCAGGAACGTATCTTACCTTCATTTTTCGCATGTAGTATTTTATATTTAGGAGTTCTGAGGCCCAGCACTTGGTCTCTATTGACCCAAGGTTCCTGGACCAGAACCACATCAATGGACTCAGATTCCATTTTTAGCAGAAGGGCCGCTGAGGCGGCTTTACAGTGATGGAGGTTGATCTGAAGGATCTTAAGCATTAGATATTGCTTCCCTCCACCACTATTGAGTCAGACTCCCCTGACGTCGATTCATCCGTTAGGAGCACACAACTTAGTCCCAATGATCTCGAAATCTCCGAGTCCAGGGATCGTGTCTCCTGAGCGTCCTCCGGGGTGCTTCTGGGTCACCACCACCAGGCGGGGCAACACAAGTGGTGTCCCCCCCTGCTGTAGGTGCCACAGATCTGACAGCATCATCGCGCTTATAAATTTTGAGCGTAATCGCTCCAAATCCATAGCTGATCAGGCCTCCAGATTTTGCCAAAGCACCCACGGATTCTCTGTTGATGATAAAGACGACCGATCTGTGATCTGCTTCCGCCTTTACCTCTTCTAACGTGACCCCGGTGTCATCCTCCGTCTCGCCAGGACGGAGCAGGTCCTGGGTTCTCCCTCATGATGTTCAGGAAGATGGCGGCTAAGGCCTTCTCCACCTTCCTCCAGTTATGGGTCGTAATGCTCCCATCTTCTTGAGCCCTGTCAACGACTGCCATGATCAGGTGATCCTTTAGCACCTCGTTGAAGGGCCTGACAACATTTTCTGGAACCCGCTTTGGTCTTATTCCTCTTTTTGTACTTTGGAGACCAGGCCTAAAGGCCGATGTCTCCATAGCACTGGTTTCCGGTTTTTTAAGAGCCCTGGTCTCTATTGATTTTAGTTTATCACCCATAAAGGTCCCACGAGTAGCGGAGAAAGTAGGTCCACCTGTGCAGAGATCCGCAATACACAGGTAAGGCTACATGATCCGGAGGGCGCCAAATATCCGGATACACCGTTAGAGGCTGGGCTAGTTTTTATACTGTTGACACCTTAACCCGGCCCAGTTGTTTAGCGCCGTGTTTTCGCCTAGTACATCCCATAAACATGGTGTACTAGTTGCCCGGTGGTCACCACGGGGAGGTAACACGCACACTTGTGGAAGCTGCACGATACGGAGCTGGCAACAAGTACCAACTTAATTCCCCAAAGACAGCTTCACACCTAGACCACCAAACTAATATTAAACGTTACCGCTGTGCTGTAATGATCCAGTGCGCTTTTATCTTTTACTGAAAAATTACGTCAATAATAATTTCAATTTTATCGATTTATTCCTGTAATTTGGCAAGTAATGCAATTGATAATGCAAACCTGATAAAATTAGAAGAATTCATTGGCCGAGCCATCGTTCAAATCAATGCAGGCTGATCAATTAAAAATTGAACCTATGTAGTCGTTAAAAAGATATTATATCACAACGAACCGTCATCATTCTATAAGTGTGCCGAAGCAGCCACTCTAAACTAAACTAACCATATATGTGTAACGTAATTAATTTTTTTTAAACATTATGCTTATGCTATAACTCAATTTTAGTTCATATTTTAATTTAAAATTATCAATACGACTCTAATTTAATAATAATTAAAGTTTATACAACTGTTTCTTATTCTTGCAGCACCACTCGATTAAAACACAATGACACGAGCAGCACTCAATTAAAACACAATGAAAATGTGTTTTAATCGAGTGCTGCTCGTAATGTAATTACGAAAAGTCATCATAATCTTGTAATAATTGAACAAGTTGCAAACAATATGCAGATAATATATGCGTTAGGCAATGCTATAAACTTAATCAATTTCTTATATGAATTAATAGAAACTGCTAACACGTGTATCTCGCCCGAAGTCCCAGTTTATAAAACTAAATTATGTTTATATTTCCCATACTGGGTTTGACTGCGCCATTTTGTGCCTTTAGCTAAAAAATGTGCGTATAGCGTATTTTAAGAAATACGAATGGTTTTCTGACGTGATTAACACACCAGAATATATTATTTAAGTAATAGACTACGTTTTTCAATAAATTTTGTTTCCGCCACATTGTGCATAACTAAATTATTTGCCCACACACTCTACTATGGCTCGTATAGATAGAATCGAACAACTTTAAACGCTATATACCTCAAAAAGAATATTCTATGAACACGTCATACAAAAGATTTACGGAAAGTTTAACTTTCACAAAAACAAATCATAATTCACATATTAGGCCGGTAGCGCACGTTTGTGCATACTCTACAATGGCTATAAGAATCGATCATAGAGTATCCAGAATAATAGGGAGGTGATTGACATTAGTTTATGCTACATTTCCATCATTGATTTAATTTTAGACTGGAGGGTGATGGATAATAACCTCATCTCTGATTACCTGTGTATCTCGTTTAATATTAACCTTAAACGACCGCCTCTAAAACCAAACCGCAATCGGAAATTAACTCATTGGGGACTTTTCTCTCGAGCTAGGTTCTTTACTTACGCCACCGTGGTTTTTTCGGTCGAGTAAGGACATTGAAGATTAAGCACTTGCAATGGCAATTTCGATAGCCTTCGAGAAGTCGTGTCCTCTTATTCAAAAGATTCGGAACAAACCTTTCTAGAATTTTGACTTCAAAAAATTAAGAAAATCTGCTACGAAATTGAAGAATAGAGCAAAAAATTCTAAGCTACAGGTTGATTTGGTTAACTTCTTGATAACACAAAAGGAATATAAAAGAAGTTTAAGATCCGCTCAAAGAGCCTCATGGTTGACCTTCTGCGAGGAAATCAACAGCCTATTTGCTGTCGCTGGGCTCAATAAAGTTGTGGCTAAGAACAGTGTGTGTAAACTTGATTCTCTTCGTCTAACGGACGGATTGCTACCTCTTCAAACAAGGAAATTGGTTAGCTGCGCCTTTCTGTTCATTTTCCTGATTGTGATATCGTCAACTCGGATGATGTTGCTGCCGAGCTCACTAGGACTTCTGTTGCAAGTCCCGATTGGAATTTGGTTCACAAGCTGATCAATCGTGATGTCTTGCGCTGGAGCCTATTTTGCTTTGCATCTTATAAGGCTGGCGGCCCTAATGGGTTTTTTCCCGCTGAATTTCAGCAGGGCTTGCCTGCAATTCAGGATCATTTGCTCCACCTTTTTCAAGCGTGCATTGCTTTTAACACTAGTCCAAGCTTGGAGCAGGGGTAGAATTGTTTTTAACCCGCAATCTGGTAAGTCCGATTATATGGGCCCTAAGACATTTCGGCCTATTAACCTGTTACCAACTGTCCTTAAAGCTCTGGAAAGAATTGTCGATAGATCATTAGAGACTATTCAACTCCCCACTCAGTTAAAAGCAACATGCTTACAGAATCGGTAAGTCCTGTGAAACCGCCCTACATGATCTTGTAATCAGGATTGAAAAATCTCTTAATATAATAAGGAGTTCCTTGTGAATACTTTCCTGGATATTGGGGAAGCTTTCGGTATCACTTCGTTTGCTACGTTCACTTCCGCCTGTACCAATTTTGGTATTGATCGCACCATTATCTTATGGATTGGATGTTGGTTTCTGTTTAGGTTACCAAAGGCTGTCCCCAGGGAGGTGTGCTCTCACCTCTGCTGTGGCTTTTGCTCATTTATGATTTACTTGCACCATGAACCTTCTTTGTTCTAACAGTAAAGCTACGGGCATGTGCGTACCGGGCATCGTAGGCAATGAGATCGCAGATTGTTTAGCCAAACCTGGTTCCCAATTAACTTTAGTTGGTCTTGAACCGTCGGTTCTTTTATCTTTCAATTATGGGAAGAAAGCTATAAAGAACTACGCTTTGAAAGACCTAAGGTTTTAGTGGCTTGAGACTTTTATCTATCGAAAGGCGAAGTACTTCATTAAAGAGCCCAAATTTGGGCAAACGAAGTATGCTGTGTCTTTAAAAAAGGACCAGTTAATTATCTTGGTAGCAATTCTTACGGGACATGGCCATTTTAAACATCATCTCCATCGTATGGGCTTAGCTCATTATGTTGTTTGCGAGAACTGTCTTGAGGAAGATGATGACTGCTTTCACTTCGTGACCAGTTGTCCAAATTTCAATTCTATTCGGCTTCAGGTATTCAACTTTGGATCTTTAAATTTAGGTCTGTTATCCTCTTTATCTTGGTCTAAACTTATTCAGTTTCCAAAGGAAGCAGTGCGCGTTTGCGAATTGAGATAGAATCCTGGTTGTGCACCACGGGTTTTTGTGGTATTGACTGCGGAATCCTCGTGGGTTCCAACCAATTTTAATAATAATCCAAAATATGTCCAATTTACGGTTCGTGTTATAGATATTCTATGGCCGATTCTTGCCAATGTAGAATATGCACAAACGAGAGGCCAGGCCAAAATGTGAATTATGGGTTGTTTTAGTAATTGTTTTCGTAAGCGTTGGATTTTATTAAAAAATAAAATAAAATCTTGCATTGCAATTTGGAATACCCTTTACTTCATGATCATTAGAAATCTCATGACATTGTCCTTAAACCAATATAATCAAAAACATCTTAGACCTTGCCATTGTTACGAGTTTTTTTGCAATTTGACAGTTAATACTTTTGTACTTGTTCATGAGTATATGACGTGACAATATAATGTTTTCTTTTAAAACAATGCCAAGAATTTGTATTCAATCAATGCGGTAATTGTTGTGTAATAAGCGCACACTGCTATATTTAATATATAAATCATACAAACATACATCTGATTAAATAAACAAACTAAAATTGGTTGACTTATATTTTTCCAAAAATAAAATGTCAATAACAATGCCTTTAAGAAATATATAATAATTATCAAAATAAAGAAGACAGTCTTGTGATTTAAAATTTGTACTACATTCATGTGTCGATGGCGCGTTAATTATTATTTCAAGTACATTACGTGTATGATATTGAGTATGTTGTGTATGATCGTTGCATAATTATTAATTGAAAAACATAAATATTTTCATATATATACTAAACGATCATATTATGTAGAGCGCGCACATAACTTTCTAATTTTGCCTGTATCATTAACAATCACGATTTATATTGGGGTTCGATAATTTTGGCTATAGTGCTTGGCGTCACGCGTCACGCTAAACAACATATGGCTTTGGCACTAAGCTTAAGATGATATACGGATCAATAATAATATATGTATATATATATATACGCAATGTTTACGATTTTTAAAATATATTTTAAGATGAAAAATAATTTCACTTAAATATTGATTTTTATAATTATTTTTGTTTTTTACCTTTTTTTATTTTGGTGGAAATCGTGATTTGCTAATTTCTTTGGTTTTGGATTTGATTAAGTCTTTTATTGATTTTAGTTTCGTTTTTATAAAGTTTTTTATTTTACTTTGCAAAAAAACACGTAAATCAATTGTAAACTCGTGATGATGATTATTTATCCGACGTGTGTATCCTTTTACATATTTTTTGGTACGATGTTACAGATAAAATTTAAATGTTTAACTCATCAATTATTATACCTCACTACATACACTTTGCGAATACTTTTCCAAGTCTTCAAGTTCAATGAGCAAAATATTTTAAAATTCAATATATAGAATCGATTAAATCCCTGTAAGAATAGATTGTGATCGCACTTTTTTGGAGAATATATAAGAGTTATGTGGGGTGATAGGTGTTGTAAATCTTCGATAATATAGAAGGGAAAAAATTATTCGCGCAACCGTTTTGGAATCGTGTTAATATACATAAAAATAAATAACATTAACTTATATAAAAGGGGTATCATATACACATCTAATCATTTCTAGCTTTGTAGAACTACTAAGCGTTCAATATGTTGACATTATTTAGGAAAACTTTAAAAAATCAATTTTTAAACGATTTTCAAGAACTACTTTTCTTGTTCGACCAATTAGATTATATATTAATAACCATGCTCGATGCATTCCAGCAAACTGAAACGTTTCCAAGGCTTGACTTACTTATATTTAAATAAATAATTAATAAATCTATTTTCCGGTTGTCAATGTCAATAAACGACAGCAGCAAAACCAATTCAACACGTGAAGTTGAAATAATTTTCATTTTTCGAATCGATAATTTTTGTTTTAAAAATTCTTTGTTTTATCGGAAAAATATTGTTGCTATAATTAGAACATGAATTTTTTCTTATAGGTTAAATAAATGGTTGAATTTTTAGTTTTTGGTAATTTTCTAAAGTTTGATTGTAATTTGTTGGTTTCAATTCTATTAAAAGATATGATTTATCTGTTAATTCTCTAATCATTTTACCGTTACTAAGATCGTGTAATAGAGCCTTCTTTCGACTTATGCAGTTTGTGATTGTATTCTTAACTCTCTTCCACTTAAATTTTATAGGTTTTATGACCGAGTCATTCACCAATGGTCCCGGTAGTAAGCAGCTGTTTTTTCCTCATGTGGTGAAAATACTTTATTAAGGTGAATCGCAATTTTCTCTTGGCTTTTCACAATGACTACTCTGTTGCCGAGAGTTCACTAAAAAATCTATATACATATCTTGATTTTCTTCTTCCCTCAGGGCTACTCTCAGGCTTTTAATTGCACGGTTCAGTTTTTAGCAACCAAAGTAACTTTTACTGTTGCCGCCGAATTCTTGGATTAACTCCTGGATATTATTTGGAAGTTTAGCTCTTAACTTTTTCTGAAATACTGATAATGGACGTAGTCTTTTTCGCTGCTATCTTCAAGAATATCTTTTAGGATTTTTACTGTCGCATCAATATTTACCGATGTTCATCCAGTTTGAGTTACTAGACTTTTAAATGTATCCCATTTAGTTTGTTTATTTGTTTCGCGTTTAGGTTTTTCTATATTTAGGGCATTAGTGCTTACTGTTACTAGTAATCCTACGACTGTTCGTAACTTCATAGAGTTGTTAACTCTTCGGCAATCTTGAACTTCATTGACTATGTTTTGCGTTTTAATCATCCCTACGAGAAACTTTTGTCCCAAGTGGTTAAAGTAATGCGTGAACTGCTACTTATTTATTGCGTGTTCTGTCCTTCAACAGTATACTGCTGATATTACAAAGTGTCCAGAGTATTCTTCCAGGCAAATATTCGTTGCTTGGATATGGTCTTTGTGATATTTCGTAAGTTTAAATTGTTTTAATCTTCTTTTAATTAATACAGCAGTGCCACCATGTGGTTTGCCGCATCCGGATGCTTAGTATCATAAGTTGAGTACCCATTCATTTTAAAATAGTGATATGGAACATGACTACATAAATGGCGAATAGATGAAAATACAATCAATCACACAAAAAATATCTAGTTTGAATTTGAAAGCTAGATGTATCTTATGTTGTGATGTCATCCTAAGTTCGCTCAAAAAAGTTTGAGGATTTGAAATTTTCCACAGTAATCACACCCAATCTATTGGAAAATTTGTCTTTGAAAACTGTGGTACGATTATTGTTGCCTTATAAAGGTTTATAAAACTGCAGTTCATGGTTACTCGATTCGTATGAATATCTTCTATATGCCGGTGTCAAGTAAATGGCGGAAAAAATTATCTGCTCAATTTCAGAGTGTTTCCAATGTTCCGAACTACGTCGGGCTTTAAATGGAAAACACATAAATATAAAATGAACATTCGGGTTATTTTTATTTTTATTATGAAAATGCTTTCTGCATTGTGTCTTGCAATAATGAATGTCAGTCAACCGCGAATTCTTTTCTTATATGCGGACGTTGATACTACTGGTAAAATTGATGGTGGAGCCAAAGTAGCAGCTCAAATCTAAATAGAAAAGACAGTTGGTACATTTTGGCAATACGTTTTTGTGTTCTAACGACAATAGTCCGAAAAAAACAACGGTAACAATCGCATGCGGTTCTTTTACATAGTCGATCGAGTCAAAAGCATTGCTGAAATTTGTATATATAGTATCGACTTGCAGGTGTTGTTCGATAGTTTTAATTGTTTTGCTAGTAAACTCCGTCAGATTTGTCGTCTTAGATCTTTCAGGGAAAGAGCCGTGTTGACCTGTTGATAAATGACGTGGAATAACCGGTTTAAATGAGTTACAAATAACCCATTCAAATAGTTTGGGAATGGACGACAATGATGAAATTCCCCTGTAGCACGAAATGTCAGCTCTCTTTCCAACTTTAAAGATCGGTGTAATTTTGGTGATTTTCCAATGAGTAGGAAACTTGCCAGTCTGAAGAGATCGATTAAAGAGCCTACACATCGGTTTTAATTAGTTCAGGACCGAAAGTTTTCAGAATCGTTGATGGTATCTAATCGGGACCACAACCATATCCAATTAAATTAGGAGCTTGTGAATATTCTCCTTTACAATATACAATATCTGTATATCTAAACTAGATTGGATACCAAATTCGTTGGTACACTGATGGAAAAATCTCGGCAAACATATTAACGATACAGAGTTGGTCACATGATTGTTTATTTGTAGTACATGGAGCCAGGATAGCCTTTGATCTGGCATTTAGTGTTAAAAAAGTTCCAGAAGTACTTAGGGTCCTATGTTATCTTGTAATGTCACGATATAGTTTTTGTACTTTAGTTCATAATACTCGTCATACAAGGCGTTGATCTGGAATGCTCTTCTGCTATCTCCTGTATCGTTGTTTTTCGTATGCTTTTTTCTTCCTATTTTTCAAGTTGATAAGAGTATAGTCATACCGTGAAGTATATGATTCACTTTCGATATTCCTAACAATGGAACATGGTTTTGAAACGATCGAAAAATCAGGATGATTTTATTGAAGCAGTTCTTCAACTCAGTTACTTTAGCTTTCTTGAAGTTAAAGCGAGTTTCCACATTGTTTGGTAAGCAAAGAAAGATTTCAGCTATGTTCAAAGATATTTCCATTGCTTTGTGGTGGTTTTCATTTGTTACGAATGGAATCATTGAATCAACTACATCAAAAATACCCGGATCATTCGAAAGGATAAGGTCGGGATCGAAACAACAGGAAATATTAGGAAATCGCCTGGGATAAGAAATATTGTCTGACGGATTAGTTAAATCCTTTAATTCGTTTAAAGTGCTGAAAACAACGGCTATTTATATTTTTGTATTGTTGGATAATATTAAGATTTCTAAAATTTTTAGATAATCTTTTCCAACTTATAGTTGGGTCTATGTTGGTCTTAATTTACATCAAACCATACGTACATAAAGTTTACTATAGTTTTTAAATAATAAATAGTTAAACGTCAAAATTATCTATCTGGACGTGTTATTTATTATCTTAATCGGTTTACTAATTATATGAGCTTTTCAATTTGAATTATTAATTTTATTTTATTATTTCTCCATGTAATCTTAAACGATTCCAGTCTGCAAAAAGGTCATAATTAATCGCTTCTGAAAAAAAAGGATGCAAAAAAGAAATTCGAAAATGAAATATTAACCTTGATTGCTTATTATGGTGGCTTCATAAACATGTCTGTACATATAAATTTATGTATTGTATACGAGATGATGAGAAAAGATTCAAATGTTATCCAACCTTCAGTCAATGATTTTTTTTAGAAAATCATCCCACGAACAAACTAATTCGATAATTGTGGTATAAAAATGTAAACACAATATTTCTGTCTAGTCATACTGTACTGTAATCCAGCGGCATCAAATTTATAGGTACAAGAGAAATTTGATTTTAAAAAAATCCCCGTATATAATGTCTATAATACAGGCATACCATGTATAACACTGCCACGTACAACTTTGTTTCGTTATCTTTCCCAAATTCAAACTAAAACGCGATATTATGTAAGCGTTATAAGATTTCAATTTCAGTTTATCGCAAGACAGTTCATCGGAAATAAAATATGTACATGTATATTTTTGTATGAAAGCAAATTGTGGAACATAATTTGGATAATAAATAAAAAATTGTACAATGAAAAGCTTTAGTAAAACTATAACCAATAATAAAAAAATATTAAAAACGAAGCATTGATTTTAGTTTGCTGTGGAACGCTCGTGTAATGATGTTGAACGAGGTATTCCTGTACACATTTTTGTTTTATAGCAATTTACAACACCTGTGCTCTAAACGAACATCTATACATTTACTCATCCTCAATATTTTGCGATTTTTGCTACAGCAACTTAAACATTAACGATGTTTTTATAAATCAACACAAATTAATCTACCCTTGACCTTAATGTTCATGGTATCTTCATCATTCTTCATGTTCAATGTCAATAATTGTTCGCATTAAAAATGAAACATTATTTTTGGAATTGTTATGTAACAAAATAAATTTTAATTTGGATAGTTAAGTTTGGATATATATGTATCGAGCTTTTATTTTATTTTTGTTGTACATCTTATTAGTTTTTCTTCTCTATATACATACGTATATAAAACTTTGATTTTGTATTTATCTTAAAACTTAAGATGATTTTATTTATACTTCTCCAGCTACATAGAGAAATAAAGAGAGAGAGAGAGAGGTAGAGAGAAGGATGTTGTATATAAGAAACTATGCTACTGTAATTTTAATTATCCAATATCAAGTGGTTTGATAAATGGAGTGGCTGTTCATAGAAAAAAATATGCTGTTTTTCGTTTCGTTGCTTTTGTTGTATGTTATCCCTATGAAAATATATTTTGAATAAAATTGAAATGGGTATAAAACACTTGCTTCTTGTATATTATGTTCTCGTATAAATATAAAACTTTTATTTACGAGATTCGCTATTATTGTTGTTATGGTTTTAATATCAAAAGAGGATTATAATGGTTTTATTTATGCACATAATTTTTTTTGTTCTGTTATTATTTAAAAGATTAAATGTTTTCAGGTGAATATGTTTTAATTATAATATTTAAAAAAAACGCCTATGAGTGTGTGGCGTTTACCAAAAACAGGCACATAATTATTTTTTAAGGCGTTTAGCTGATATACATGTATGTAAATGTATGTATAATATATGCTATACAAATTTGGTTCATAATGGGAATTTGAGATTTATTTCAAATAAAAGCATCTCCGGCACAAAAGGAAATGAAATTTTGAAGCTTTTACATACGTTTACATACATTTACAACATGAGCAATTGCAATTATTTTTTTTATTTTTTTATCCGGGTTTAATAATAGCTTTCCGCCTACATACTATACTTAGTAAAATATAAGTTAGAATCCGGAATTCAGATTAATCTGTTTGAAAGCAGAGGAAGAATTTTAATTATAAAAATGTTCAGTTAAGATTTTTTAGTAGGTAAATAAAATACTTAAACCCAGCTTAATCGAATTTATTAAACAAATTATAAAAGAATAAACTAGAATAGATTTCTCGTCGTTTAAATAAAGGTTAGATGCATGTTTTTGAAGAAGGTTCGATGTTTTGAAGCATCACTTTTTTCTTTTAAATTTTTTGAAAATGCATAGACAAATTTTAGTATTTCCATACAAAATGTAAAGGGTTTTCCAATAAGAGGTTTCATTTTGATATTTAAAAAAAACAGTATTTTAAGGGAAATCATTGAATATTTATTTCATTGTAAGGTATGGCATTAACATTTTAAAACGAAATCAGCCAAATGGTCGCCATGGCTGCGCTTGCAGCACCATATCCTTTTCATGAAATTGTCCATGACCAATTCGCACATTTGCGGCTGTATGTTCTCGATAACTTCACGAATTCCATCTTTAAGGTTTTGAATCGATTGTGGAGCATTGGCATAGACCTTATCTTTCACGTGGCCCCAAAGAAAACGTCCAAAGTCTGAAAATAAACGTCGTCCACATCAATATCTTCCGATTCCGGCCATAAAAAATCATTAATCATAGCTCGGTAGCGCACTCCATTCATCGTAACAGTTGCACCAGCCTCATTTTCGAAAAAGTAAGGTCCAATCACACCGCCAACCCAAAAACCACACCAAACGGTGAGACGTTGAGGGTGGAGAGGCTTTTCAACTATCATTCTTGGATTTTCTGAGCCCCAAATGCGAAGATACGACGTTTATGGTGATCGACCGGCTTAAGTTCTTGTGTTAACTGAACTTTTACCTAAGTCTTTATGCAAATACGGTGTAATGTCGTTTGTGGAATGTCTCTTTCCAAAGATCAACGAGGAATCGAAAAACCTGGATTTTCTTCAACACTACAGGCTACAGCAGCAATATTCTCAGTTGTTCTTGAGCGATGCAAATGGTTTAGATTCTTCACATCACTAACTTGTCCCAACAGCTCCAATTTTTCCACCAGTTTCACTATTGCCGGCCGAGAAGGTGCTTCACGACGACCAAAAGGTGCTTTAGTTTTGCGAACTGAGAACTGTGCTAAATTTTCACCATTTTTGTAATTAATTTTAACAATTTCAATGCGTTGTTGAATCGTGTATCGTACCATTTTAACTAATGGCGTAGTTCTTCCTTGTGAAATGTCAAAAGATGACAGCTGCCCAAATAGTAGGCTATTCAAAATGAAACCTCTGATTGGAAAACTCTTTATATGGTAATAAAGATTTTCATTCCTTTACGTAATTTTACAAACAACTTTAGTTTTTTTACTACGTCAATGGTGACTACGCAGAAAAATCAAATAAAAAAGTTCATGGCATAAATTTAACTATAAATATTTTAGAATTTTAGAATAGAATATGTTAGATTATTCAAATTTGGGGAAAGCCCATATAAACATATTGAATTTAAAATTAATTTTTTTTTTATTACATTACAACTGATTTAAAAATCATCTAGTAATTTATCTATCTTATTTTAATCCATTGGCTAGTCCCAGTAAAATTTAAATAAAAGTATCTTTAACCCAGTTTTAGTGGCTTCTTCCTTTGAAGCCATCTTACTGAGTTTGAACTTAGACGATGACTATTCTTTATTTCTTCACTGACGACATATTCCATCTTTCGGTCCCTATGAAGGATGTCATTTCTTATATGCCATGGAGCATTTACTATGCCACGTATAGGACTTTATTTTGGAATGCTTGTATTTAGGGTTACCATATTCCCCTAAACAAAAAAGAGTACAAGACAAAAAAACCGAAATTTAATTTATGAATTTGATTATGATTCTTCTTTAAAGCCTTGCAAGAGGTGCCACGATCGCCACTCATTTATAAATTACTTTGTCCTTGATAAATAATATTGTATCTTTATATTTTCAATAAAAGATTCTTAAAGTGCCATACCCACAGGAAAACGAAAACGAAAACTGATTTTATATTTTTTGCTATAACTCCAATATAATTAGTATGTACAGATCTTAATTCTATAAAAATTATTCGTAAACACAATACAAAGCTATTTTTATTTAAAAAATCAATAAAAAGTAATTAATTTTGTCGGAAAATCGAATTTTAATATTTTCGGTCAGAAAATTAAATTTTCAAAAATTTGATTGTGAAAGATATACATTATCGAATGCAAAAACCATAAATAACATTCATTGAGTGAATTCTCAAAAAAATATTTTTAAAATAACTGGTACACTGGACTGCGAAAGAAAATACGTTTGAAGCGCTTGGTATATTTCTAGCACTCGATTTATCCAGGGAAATAACGATAGCCCTGCCACCTTGTATTGGAGTGAAAAGGCAGCTTTTTATAGTCAAGCTGTACAAAATCACAGAATTCTTTTAGTTTTTCAGTACGGACAGTATAAATTGAAAAGTAATTATAGACTTTTAAAATAATTGATTCAATGTCCAAAGCCCATGAAAGGTCAATTCCATAATTAATACTGTTATTCAGTATATGCGCTGCGGGCATCCGATTCGTGAAGTATTGTATTAAAACCGGAAACATTTTTATTGCTCCGTGATTCTAACCATCTGTTGGCACACCAATATTTTACACATAATTAATAATCCTCTAATATTATGTGTATATTTTACGGGCTATGGTGTGGAAAGCAAGAGTAGCTTCTGCAGCCAAAAATTTTTCTTTAATTTTTGAATTTATTTTATTAAAATAATTAGTGAGATTCCTATATCCACTTCCACTTGGTATATTGCGTTTGTGTTGCAAACAATCTAAATGTTGTTGTAAATCGCATTTTCCTTTATTAGCGATCGAAACTATGGTATTACAAAAGTTTCACATATAGTATTTTGTATTCATGTTTTCTTAAACGTTGGAAATACTGTTTCCAGCTCAATGTTGAATTTGTTTTTTGGGTGAGACATTTGGGAACAATCCGTTCACAATCTTTCCTCTTTACCTATAAAGTATAGTTTATTTTATTGGTAAACTAAAGTGTAAACACAAAGAGGAAACAATTTAATATAAACACAATTCTCGTGTGAACAGACAGAATTACTGCTCGTCCGACAAATTATTCAAAAATTTGAAGTGTGGAAAAAGAGCGGATGCGCAAAAAGAGTACTTATTATATGTAAGAGAATTTATTATATGCTGGGTTAACTCAGTGTTCCTGTCTATGAGCCAATCATATATGTTCATTTTTTTTCACATGCTCTTTCCACTTGAGCTTAGCGTCCAGTGTCATACCTAATATCTAGGCTGACCATTCTGATTTTCCGAAATATATAGTGTTTCAGGTACTTAGGACTGCATATTTTTGATTTCACAGTACTCAACTACATAATATCGAATTGCCCGAATTTTTAAATGTGTTTCCAAAACGTGCGAATAGGTGAGGAGTGTAGACCTAGTCTATGATTTACTGAAGTATGTGTACGGAGTTCCCTACTTGTTTAAGCTCCAAAGAATGTTGCTTACTGTGTTAACACATTAGTAGCAGATCTCTAATTAAGATTAAAATAAATTTAAATGTGAAACGGTATAGATGTAAAGGACTATAATTTCACTTAATTTAACAATTCACAATAAAAATTTAAAAATTCGTTATAATAAGATATACATATGAATATTTAATTGTTGTTGCTTTTAGGACAGTTTTAGGACCAATTTCACGTGATTTGTTTTTGATTGATACAATTGTGTCCAATTTTAAGTTATCAATTAAAAAAAGTATATACATACGTATGTTTATATCAAAAGACACTTATAAATTAAATTTTGATGTATCCCACATATCGGGAACATCTCTAAAGTTGCAACAATAGGTATACATACAATTTTTTTGTTATTCATTGAAAATACGCAATTTTTTAAAAATGTCAGAATTAGTGAAGAAATTTTACAGATGAAAACAAAATTCAGTTCAGAATTTTAAAATATTTTTATTTTTTAAATGTTTTCTTAATTAATTGGAATTTGTAAAATCAGATAATTAACTAAATGGACCCACTTATTCGTGATAATTAGGTGTAAGGATTAATAAAATTTCAAAGATTTATAAATTATACAAGTTTGCAAATTTTTCAGTATTAGAGACCCAAATACTTTATTCAGAGTTCAAGGATTACAAATTTAGTAAATGTTTAGAATTTAATAAAGTTAAAACTTTGGAATTTGTAAAACTTCCACTTCGAATAAAATTCGTAAAAACGATCTCTATGATTTCTAACCATTTGTCCATTATCAAGCTTGTTGTCCCGAATATTACATATTTATGGTCTCATGCGTGATGCGGTGCATTTAGTGTGAAATTTCAATAAAATTATACAGCAATAATAAAGTTGTTAAATTGTAAATTTGTTCATGACCGCTGGGTTTTTCTTTATATTATACAATGTACGCAAGGTTAGTTCCTTTCTTTGTCCCATATTTTATGTGAATTAACAATTCGATAAAAATCTTTTCGATATACATATACGAATATGTATGTATGTATGTGTACACATATAAAGATTTCATTATGTTATCAACATCTGTTCTTCTCAGTATAATATTTATGTATAATATATAATATCTTACATAGCTTTTTGATGTACTTAACTGTTACTTGTCGGTTCGGTGCCATATATACGTGTATGGATATATGTGTACCTATACCTAATTCCTCGGCAGAATAAAAGCAATAACTAATTCATGCAATGATTCTTCAAAAATATAAAAATAAAATTGTTAGATATTTTATCGTACGAAAAGTAGAATTATTATGATTGTAATTTTATTTTCTTCTAAATCATTTGGGAAAAAATATTTTTCTTCTTTTCGCCTCGTGCACTTGCTCATCATCATCATCAACGTCGTCAATTTTTTATTGATTGTGTATATACAACCGTGATGATTACAATGTTACAGTAGATTTTTTTTTATTGAGCGAGAATATTATTAAAAAATAAAACTTAAAATTACTTTGAATATGCACGAAAACTTAAATCTCGAGCTTAAAATTTGATTTTCATTTTATTGTGTACGCTACGATTACCCAGTATTTAAATATTAAAAACACTTCCAAAAACATATTTTTCAATTAAAAATGTCAAAAAATTCTACAATATTAAATAGTTTTGAACAAATTCATCTTTCTGCTAGAAAGCGCGTTGAAAAGTATTGCTTACTTTTTGTCTTTGAACTAAACTATGTGTGTCTATTCTGTAACTCGAATGGAAAATGTCCACTGGAATAAAATAATAAAATAAAATTTATCGAAATGTAATTGACTATTGTATATATGTATCTCGTTGGAGTGGAAATTTTTATTGGAAGTTTTTTTTGATGTGTTATCAGATTGATGTTTTTTCAGAGTTAAAAAATACCAAAACACCACTGATTGAAAATAATGACATTTGGTAATTTTTATTTAAAAAACAGGAATTTCCAAAAATCTAACACAACTATTTTTGGTTATTAATGTTGTTTTCTAACAATAAAATATTTATTGTTATGTATTATGTTAAAAAATTATCTACATGTATCTTTGGAGAAGGTCATGATTGCACTCGCGCAGCAACTCCAACAGTTTTAGTTGCCGTAATTAATTTGTTGTTGTAAACAAATTATAACTAAAACAACCGAATTGATATTTTCCAAACATGTATATAATTATTTTTGAGTTTATTATACCTTATTCAGCCGTGAATAGTTAGTACTTATCCAAAAATACTGTTGAATATTTCATTTTCTACGAACAACTCCAAAATTTAAAAATAGTACACCTTTACAAGTTTTCCAATTTTTTTAAAACAATTTTTACGTATGTTTCCAAAAAATTTGATTAAAATATCCGCTGGACCATTTGTAACTGTCTTGTGAGCACTGACGATGGATCTTTATTGTACCTGATGTCCGATTTTAATGCGCCAAAGCAAACAATGTGATATATTATTAAAGCAAATTTTTTAACAAAAATTCCAATGTATCTCGTACAGGATTCAAACCAGAACCAGATACAAATTGTCCAACGGAATTTTTTCCAGTGGAATCGAGTTACAGAATAGGCATGATTTTCGTAACAGTTGAAAATAACCCCTCCAATACACGAATATATTGAAACTAGCTTCATACAAAATGTAAGTTGATGTTAACACATATTGAAAAATTGAGTTTTATTTCGATTTTTAAATATGAATTATTTATAGTAAAAGTGAAAAGTGATACTTTTTCAGATTTTAATTTGTTAATCCAATAATAATATTCTGTAAAAGTGGTATCCCGAACTAATTTATTAAATAAAAAGCATTAAATTTAATTTTACATTATAGGTTTGTTTAATTTTTTAATATTATCACAGTGCTGGTTTCTAAAATAGTTTTATTTAGAAAACGCATTTTAAAATACATTTTGCAATTAAAAAATAGAATTTTTTTGTCCTTACTTAAATTTGCGATGTCAGAATTGGTAATTAAATTAGTTATATAATTTTTCCCTGCTCTAATTCCATCCCCGTTTAAATCATTAAACATTTTATTTAGTTTTTTAATTTGAATTAGAAATGGTTCTGTCGGCTTGTAAAGTTCCTCTTCCGATACATGATCTATCCGCATGTATAGACATATATGTTGTGTCACTCACTTCTCCTGTCGGAACGCCCAAGTTTTCGTATTTGAACATAAAAACGCGATAAAGCCGGTCAAATGTTCCAAACCATCGTATTCTAACCCTGATAATTCTTGATCTTCTTCCAGTATTAATTCTAATGTTGATGAAGAAAACTTCGCATCTGATATGTAAATTCCAGAATTGTTGGATCATAATTGATCTCATAATCTAATCATATAATTCCAGAATAACAACCCCAAACCATACTAGTTTAATCGATACGTTAACAGGTAACTAATACCGTATTCGGCTTGGAGTTCACCAATTAATAAAAGTAGAGCAGTAGTACTAACGAGGACACTCTCTTGAAATAGAAGGATTTTTTTTGGCTATTTCCCCACACACATTTCAATAAAAACATTGGAAATTATTTATATTTCATCCTATATACATTCTTTGCGCAAACGGAACAATACAATAAATAAAATACTTCATTATTTTATTTAAATCACTTTAAGGACACTTTTTTTAGGACACAATACCAATACATACATACATATATAATTAGAGGCTATTCAGCTAGTCGATTTATTGTCCTTTGAAAGCTGAACAGTATAAATTCCCTTTTTCAATCCCGCCTCTGTTGGAATTCGAACCCGGAACCTCCCGATCCAACCCTCGCAGCTTTAGCCACTGCCTTATTTGCTCGGTTGCATTTGGTTGTTTAATATGAATTAACGGTTAGAAAAAAAATATTGGGCACCGTTATCACGTAATTTGTTATCAAAAGCGATAATGATAAATGCGCTTCAGCATACCTATATATATAGTTTATCGTCCTCGTTTCAATGCTACAATCAGCGTACATATCATCAGGAGTACTTTCCATAGTATTTATTCCTGATCTCTCGATAAATCAAATGACGTAAAATGATATAAGCCCCTCCTACTTGTGTCATACTCGAGTTAAAAAAATTCTATCTTTGAGCAAAATGTTTCGGAGGGTTACCAACTAAAGGATTTGTTTTTTAAATTATAACTGTAATACGCAGTGTACTATAGATGCACTGCACATTATAGTTTGCTCTTTTTTAAATTTTGACGTTTCATTTGAATTTATTTGTCAAGCAAGTTCGTAAAACTGGATTGTTATTGGTTAAAACAACACGTGCATATACAGCGCGTACAGCCGATGTCCAGCTGTTGCTCAGAATGTGAGCATCGATCAACAACAACTCGCCATCATGCTCAAGAATTGAACGTTTCACGCAGTTCTGTGATAAGAATTTTGCATAAAGACCTCAGTATGAAGGCGTAGAAAGTTCAATTAGTGCAGGTGTTGAAACAAAATGACCATCCGCAACGTTTTCGGTTCATTAATTGGGCTGTGGAACGCTTGGAAGAAAATGAACATTTGTACCGAAAAACCATCTTTTCCGACGACGCTCATTTTCACCTCAGAGGCTATGTCAACAAGCAAAATTGTCGTATTTAAAGTTCAAAAAATCCACACGTAACTTTGGAGAAGCCAATGCATCAGCAATGAGTGACTGTTTGGTGTGAATTTTAGACCGGCGGCATCATTGGTCCATATTTCTTACATAGCGCTAAGCATTCGTTATTGCGCACGTAGAAATTTGTTTTGACATCGTTGAATATTTAAACGATTTGATTGTTTAGTACATCTCCAGAGGTGAACACCATACGTCCAAATTTCTTTAATAATCGATTCATCGATAAGGCGTTTACAGTACAGGCTTAGCTTAGAATGTTTTCCTATCAGCCAATACATTTCACGTTGTTTTATTTTAATTTGTTCAGCTTTTTGTCTAGCGTGGTGCTTCCAGCTCGCAATCTTGAATAGAGCAATCAGAGATGTATGTTGCTAGTTTTGTACCGCAACGCACCTGCTATGCATGAACTGATTTCAGATCGTCCAGCTTTAATTTCCAATCCCTGGTCCATTGGCTGATTTTATCGAGTGCCTGTTGTAGCTATTCAACCGTTTAGTTCTGCGATTCGCTTGATGCCAATACTACAATATCATCCGGACAAGTTCCGATGAAGGTTGTTTCCGTGTTCGGTATATCGGAAGTGTAAAGAAGGTATCGAAACGGCCCTAGTACGCTACCCTGAGGCTCTCCTGCTACAGCTGGGTAACAGCTAGAGTATATGTATCTTTTATTTACTAATTTACTTATCTTGTAGATAAGACCCTCATGCCACACTCTATAAAGAATTTTACCAACAAAATGTATTTGAAGTTTACAATTTAGAACAATGGAAGAGTAAGTGAAACAAATTGCAGAAAAATCACAGCAACAAAATTACTTTGGTCACCATATTATAAAAATGTAATTTAACGGTCCTTTCAAACAGAGCGCTCTCCATTCTATTAAAACTTTCATCTTAATTGCTCCTATCCTGATTCTTTTCTTCATGATTATGATATTCGCGCGAAATCAAATGTTGATGGACGGTAAAATACCTTCATAAAATTATTATCACAAATAGCATAACATATTACAATGCAGCAGTTACGTGAAGAAAGCTTCCACTTACATTTAAATTTAGATTTTTTCCGATATGTATCACTAAATTCTGTTTTTGTTCTGTCACTTGAAGACAAATTCGTTATTTGGGGCACAACTTTTACTATATTAAGTGAAGGATATTGAAATTCTAGTAATTTAAAATATTAATTTACAATCTTTCAAGCAACAGGTAGCCTAGTTCTATTCTAGGTGGCCATATTCCAGGAATTTATCGTAAAATAATTTTACAATCCTATTTTCATTCAGCATGTAGAATTTTATCATGATTGCCCAAAGATAATGACCTACTTCCTAGGCCTAGTTCCTAGGCAAACTTTCATTCCAAATCGTTTTAGAATCCCATTTCTACACAACATACTGAGTTTTATAATAATCGGTCAAAAACGGCCCAGTTTCGTTCCTTTTAGCCATATTCTAGGACTGCATCTAAAAAATATTTTATATTCCTATTTCCATCCAACATGTCGAATTACATCATAATCGGTCAAGAAATGGCCTAGTTCCGTTTATGATGGCCATATTCCAGAACTTCTGTCAAAAGCTATTTTAGAATGCCCTTTAATTCACCGCATACCGAGTTCAATCACGATCGGCCAAGAAATAGCCTAATAATTGATTCCATTGCCATACGTGAAATATTCTTCTGATATTCGCCGTTAGAGTGCATCTTCCCGTACATCTAGAAACACGGCAAGGCAATATTTCTTCTCTTCAAATGCTCGATCACGCGATGAACTTGATCAAAGGTCGAATGTTTATCCCTGAATCCAAAGTGGAAATCAGGTATAATAATCATTGGTTTTAGTCATTTCAAAAACAACTTTGAGATAGTTGGTAACAAAGAGATCCACCGTGTTTGTTTGTTTTTTTAACGTTAAATGAACCACCCCTCAGTTAGATTTTTTTGTTCAAATGTTAAATGAAATACCTTTTAGTTAGATTGTTTGATTAAAATCAATTAGAATCTTGTATTACAAATAAATAAAAATATAGCATCGCTTGAATTATACCAAAAGCATATTTAAATATGACCGCGACCAGTTGATTTGTGTATCTCTTTATCTAATGATAAACCAAATTTGTATTTCAAATATCAATATTTTCCTCGAATGTGTATGTATGTGCGGTGTATGCGGATTTTAGCCGGAAAATCAACTTTGGAATTGAGTATAAATTGATCGAAATTCTTGTAAATTTGCATATATATATTTTTTAATGAAGTCAATTAGTCTTCTTCTGTATAATATTATATCCTTGCGTTGCTAAATACAAACACAATGTTGTTAACAAAAAAATATGTAACGATGTTTTTTATTCCAAAGTTATAAAAAAAATGTTAATATCTTATAAATTAAACAGAAAAAAGGAATAAAAAAGTTTTAAGATTTTTAATAAAATTAATAACAACATCAAATAAGAGATAATTTGTCAACGCAGGGCCATTAATTTTCATTTTAAATTATTTCCTTGTGCGATATTATATCAGAAGCATTCATATACATATACATATCTATGTGTATACGAGTATAAGATAACGACGATAAGAAGAAATGGTATATAATTTATTTTAATTATTACAAGTTTTTTTTTCTTTTTACTTTTCATTTTCAGGATGGAATGGAGACACCACAATTTTTACAGCCATGTTTATACGGACAAAAAGGATTCCGTCGGCCATCGATCGATGCACAAAGTCATAAAGCGAAACGAAAATTAATAATCGTTACGATAATTTGTTTTATATTTATGATAGCCGAATTAATTGGTGGCTATTTAGCCGGTAGTCTGGCTATAGTTGCAGACGCAGCACATTTATTGACTGATTGTATTACATTTATTGTTGCAATATTGGCAATGTGGTTCTCAAAGAAACCGGCCGATAATAAAATGTCGTTTGGATATCGACGTGCCGAAGTATTGGGGGCCGTTCTATCAGTTATCGGTATCTGGCTGTTAACGGGGGTCCTGTTCTATTTAGCATTATTACGTCTTATCAAAGGTGATTTTGATATTGACGCGAATACAATGATTATTGTATCAATAATTGGTGTATTTATTAATATAGTGTAAGTATATTATTATATTATAAGATATATTGTTTTCTAAGATGCTCACAACATTCTATTTGTATTTGATAAGTGATTGGCTGTCTGAACATTTTATTTCATATAAATTATAATTTATACACGTGAAATCACAAATTCACTATATGGAGCCATAAGTCATATTTGAATTTTATGATTTTTTATGTTTTGAATGCTTAGCATTGATTAAATAAAAAATTTTGAAATATTTAATATTTTATTGTTGTTGTTAAAGATACAGGGTGTCAAATTTTGAGAGAAATGGTAATCATGATATTATATTTATGGCAATGAAAAGAAAAATAATTGTCCGATAATTATGATTTTGGACTCATTTTAAAGGTAAGTTAATAGCGATTACTAAAAAAATATAAAAATAGTATGTTGTTTAATTTCTTCTTCTTTAAATTTCCCGCCAAAAAACATAAAAAAACTAGACCAGCGTTATTTTTTGTATTCTTGCAAAATACGTTTTAGTAAGAGCATTATCTTATTTTTATATGGAAAAACTATATTTGAATAGATATTTCTCAGTGTTTTGGAATTTTTTACAAAAAGGACAGTTCAGTTAAATTATTAGTATTTATTAATTCATATTTAAGTAATTACATATATTTAAAATTTCAAACCCAAAGATAATTTTACGTTATTATTTAAAATTGTATCTTATTCTAAATAAAAATCACAATTGAAATTTAAAATATTCGTCAGAATTAAAATATTTTTTACAATTCAAATAGCCATCCTCTGTTGGAATGACTGAGTTCCTTTTACTGTTTTTAAATTTTCAAACCTAGTTGCAAGTTTGATTGCTTGGATTTATGTTCTGCGACTGAACAAAATCCAAAATTGATATCTGTCTTCAACGTTAGCTCATTTAAATAATTTATCTGCATTGGTTATTGTACAGCCCTATTCCATTGTGAGACTAGCTCGGGATGCCATTCTTTTGATGGTACTCCCTACTCCATCACATGGACCTTTTCCATGAGCTGTTGCATGAAAATGCTATCCACAGTCAACTCCAAAATCCTCTTTGTGTTTTAGAATGTTTTCTTATTTTTATGATACGTGACTGCGTCCTCCTCGCAGCTATGTTTCAGAAGTGCATTTTTCAAATATTGTTTAAATTTATCCAGTCCTGGGCAGCTTTCACATTCTAGAATGTAACATGTTGGTGTATGCTCAGCACATAATATAGATGAAATAGAATCCCGGTAGTGTGTTTGTTATCTTTTCGTTGGTAATAGTTTCCATTTTAATGCCATAAATAATTAATTTTACATTTTGATGTATCGTACACATGCAGACTGTATGCGTTTCACTACTAGCTACATACCAGCTTTAGCATACACATGATTTAGGACAAAGTAGTGAAAATTTAGAAAATTCAATTTTTTTTACTCGTTGCTCTGGTGCAACAATGATATCCCTCGTAGTACTCTTTCAGTGTACACATCATTAGCGGCTTTTGAAGTTTAGCTTTATCGATAGTTAAACAATCGTTTTTGCCTGGCATTATCCGACAACATCATCATCAGTATAATAGCATAGTACTGCTTGCTTCAGCTCATCACTTATTCGCTTTCCTACTTTAGTTGCTGGACGACTTAGTGGACTGTTCTTGTCCCGTAGATCTTTAGCTGTTCGCACCATATGTTGCGTTGCGTTGAACTAACCCGAAATTTTTTAAATGGTTCATGATTTTGGCAATATAGTAAGTAACTGAATCTTATTACTGGGTTTTTCCAGTTGTTTGAATTTGGTTTTTAGATTCATATATCACGTTGAACAGAGATACAATTTATTTTGATTCTCAACCGATTGTGGCATAAATTGCTTAACATAATCCGTAACTGGTTTTAGTTTCCTCGAACACTTTGAGTTGTGATATGGTTACAACACTTTCGAAATGTATCCATTATCAAATTTAATGCACTAATACTTATTTATCACTCACTTTAACAAATTGTTTTTTTTTTAAATTTTAAAAAATGTTGCCCCTTATTTAAATGTTGTTTACAAATCACAATGTCAACTAATCAAAAAGTTAAATTTTAACTGTTATTTATATCAACAATATTCTTTCTTTCTTTTTTCAAAAGAATTACTCATCGTTTAACAGGTACGCCTGTCAAGTAAAAACAATCAACTCCCCAATAAAAAAGGGGAAATAACATTTTATTTTGTCCTTTCAGCCATTCCACCCGAAATCCTACACCCATCTGGAGGCAAGGTGTCCAATTATTTTGAAATTTGGTGAGATGGATGGTCTCGATAAAAAAAAAATATAATTTGAGTAAAAACTCGGTGAGGTCAAAATATGTGGAGTTCCGTTATAATTTGTTTTTGGCGGAAACTCAAATGTTCACATCTTTAAATTCATATATCTTAAGTATTCCTTGTCCGATTTTCACGTGTAATAGCTCGTTGGAAAGACAGTTACATACTTTCAAGTAAGCGGATTAAACTTTAGTGTTAATGTACAATATATCCACAAGTCTCTTGGTGAGCAGCGCTAAATGCATTGTGGTATTGAACTCATTGACAATTGTTCGCGCTGACCATGATCGTGGAAGAACTGACAAAATTTTCAGCAAATTTAACTTTTAACTGGTTTATCATCTCATTTTCACTACTAGTTGTTTCAGTCTGAGATGCAGTGAAGTCCAAGGATATTTCAAAAATATTGCTTGCCAGTTTCTTTGCTATTTGGTCAATTACACTGCGGCAGTACAACTGTGACTTCTTAATTAATTAAATTAATTAACTTACTTTCTTCTATTCCCCCTATGCTAATTATTATTTTATTTTGAAAAGGTGAATCATCTGTTTATTACCTTATGTAGTTAGTTTATGAAAAGTTTGACTAAACTTTCTGCATTTAGTTTTGTTATTGCTTTTATTAGTTTATAAAGGATATTTTTAAGCAATCTGTTGTGGGTTTTAGTCAACCTTCTGCCGATTTTATGTTGTTACATGGTAAACACCATATTGACCGAAGCCATAAAAACTCAAGGACTAAAGGAAAATTTTACTGAAATGTAACTATACTGAAATGTTGAATTCCACCCTAACTTGTTATGACGTTTTGTTCTATAAAACTCGAACGCGTTGAGTCTCCATCGTGAAAGATGGCTTGTTGGAAAGGTATTTTCAAGTGCTTTACGATTAAAAAAAGGTGAGCAGTTCGATTTTTCAGCAAAAGACTATTTAAAACTGAAATTTAAAGGATATATTGTACATTAACACTAAAGTTTAATTCGCTTACTTGAAAGTATGTAAAATTGTCTTTCTAACGTGAATATGCTATTACACGTGAATATCGGACAAGGAATTTGAGTTTCCGCCAAAAACAAATTATAACGGAACTCCGCGTATTTTGACCCCACCGAGTTTTTACTCAAATTATATTTTTTTTTTATCGAGACCATCCATTTCACCGAATTTCAAAATAATTGGACACCTTGCCTCCGTAAATATCTTTTTTTTGTCTGATTTCGCATGGAATGGCTGCTTTATAAAATAACCTAAGAAAGTAAAGGGGTTTATGGTACTAAAGGGTGTCCCAAAATTAACGCAAGATTTGAATTAAATAGAAAACACAGTTTTTAGTCTTCTGATTGTGTTTTTTTTTTATTGAATCATAAAATACATAGGATAGGGTTATTTAGGGAATATCACATCAGCCAAAGGGCCTCCACAGCTTTGCTGGCACATACGCACTCTTTTATCGAAATTCTCCTTGACCGTTTTGTATAAATGTGGCTGAATTTCATTGATAATCCATTCAATGAACTCTCTTCGCTGTGCATGGTCATTAGGCTTCCGTTGTTGTGTTAATTGAATTTTATAAGCATGAAGACACAGATCTTTAGTGAGTATACGCTGCAGAGAGCTTCTTGAAATTTGCAATTCTTGTCCACGATGCCGAATTGATGTTCCTCGATTTTCACTAACACTCACGTACTGCTTCGATATTGGCATTTGAACGGCTCGTTTTTGGACGACGAGTGTTTTAGCGTCTTCAACTGATCCAGTCTTCTTGAATTTTTCAAATAATCTCACAGTTGACGAAGTTAAAACACTATTCCGACCATATTTTGTATGCAATTTTCGAACTGCGGCTGCCAAACTTTCATTATTTTTAAGATATTCTTAAATAATGAAAATACGTTGTTCTATCGTGTAACGCCACATTTTTACTAACCCTAACCTCTCAGCTGTCAAATTATTTCGTTTTGGGGTTGCCAACACTTTACTGCGCAAATGGCGGCAATTTCAAATCTTGCGTTAATTTTGGGTCACCCTTTATGATTAACCAATTTTTAAACGATATAAACCAGGAGGTGGCACCTTCCTATTCGGTGACTCATATTTAAATGTGACGCAAAATTGTATATTAATTAATAAACAAAACAAAAAAATTAACTAAACTATCTGTGTTTTTTGTAAATAGTTTCAAAACACTGAGAAATATCTATTCAAATATAGTTTTTCCATATAAAAATGAAATAATGCTCTTACTAAAATGTATTTTACAAGAATACAAAAAATAACGGAGGTCCAGTATCTTTATATGTTGTAAAATATTAATTGTCAAATTCTTAAAAAAAAAAAATAATAAAAAAAAAATCAGTTTTTGAGGCAGTTGAAAAGGAACATTTTGGCGGGAAATTTAAAGAAGAAGACATTCAACTACATACTATTTTTATAGTTTTTTATAAATCGCTATTAACTTATATTTAAAATGAGTTCAAAATCATAATTATCGGACAATTATTTTTCTTTTTATTGCCATAAATATAACATCATGATTATCATTTTTCTCAAAATATGACACCCTGTATCTTTAACAACAACAACTACAAAAAAAAACAAAGCATTTCAAAAATTCAAATTATTTTAATCAAGGCATTAAAACATAAAAATCATAAAATTCAAATATGAGTTATGGCTCCATATAGTGAATTTGTGTTTTCACGTATTTTTCACCATATATACAAATGTAACCAAAATATTGAAATATATACGAGTAATTTGGTTGACAAATTAAAGGTTCCGATATTTTAATTAGTAATGCATATTTTAATATAAAACAATTATATTGAACAGGAATAAACGATAAAAGTACGTAATATGTGATTGCAATAAGTTATTTTTGCCTAAAAAAACAAAAGCCGTGTACATACATTTCATTTTAAATCTTTAAACCATTTTTTCGGATTGCAGATAGATACCCATTCCTTTAACAAAGTACAAAATGTATTTTTTTCTCAAGTCAAGAAAAAAGAAATTACATCAATCTTAAACGGGAAAACATTATTGAATATTTGAATTAATAACAATAGACTTTGCAGCAGTATGTATAGCTATTAATCTAAAATAACAACAATAACATTAATATAACTAAGGATCAACAAAAAACCATTATAGAAAAAATATAAAGTAATTGACGATCAAGAAAATATATGTACATATGTACATACAGTGCCACATTATTGTTTCTCCGGGCACTGGGGCCAATTCCGATTTAATTCGAATCCCATTTGCTTCCTGCCTCTATTGAAATTTGAACCGAGACCACTCCATCAAAACGTCTATTTCTATAAATTCAATTAAAAAGCAATCCTATTTACAAATCGCCAAGACATCAACATCTGGATCACAAGTATACGTATACGGTATAGGATTGATTGAATCAATAAAATTAAATAATCAATTCGAAACCGAATTTTGACAATTGGATTTTGTTTAATGTCATGGGTTGAATTCTCAATACATCCTTACTTTTGAAGCAATATTCGCTATTTTTGATTCGTCTCTTACTGAGTCAACAATTTGGCTCCAACGGTTTCGGTCCTAAGCTTGTCTTCATACTGTCTTAGACAATTTGACGAAGCTAAGTCGTTCTCTACACCGTGGAGTCATCGCTGCCTGCAACGACCTCTGCGCTTTCCATATCATTCTTGGGTATCTGCATTCTTACTGCATGTGTAATATAAGCATTCGTCATTAGATTTCTGATCTTGACATTGTGCAGAGCTCGGTTTATACCATCTACTTCGCGTATTGGGTCGTAAATCACACGAATGATTCTTCTCTCAAATGCAAGGAGCCATCTCTCGTACTCATCCATCAACGCCTAACTTCCACATCCATACATTAAAACGGGCCTGATCAACGCTCTGTAAAGCTTCAGCTTCACGGCATTTGATAAGTGTTTAGATTTTAGCAGATGCCTTAGAGGATACAAAACACGACTGCCAGCTGCCAGCCGCACTTTAATTTCCTCACCCACAGTGTTATCGTAAGTGATAATCGAGCTCAAAAGTTAAACCTCCTCACTTCCTCAAACGTGTAGTGATTAACTTCTGAACTGATGTGCCATTATCCCTATAACCAGAGATCATGTATTTTGTTTTGGACTCATTGATCTGGAGTCCAACAGAACTGAAAACTCTACAAGCGAATCAAGTTTTTATTTCACACCGTTGCTATTCAGCCTAATCACGCATACGTCACCTGCTCTCAACTTTAACACAGCATTGAGACTGCGTCACTGTCATTCTACGCAGTCGTACGAATTATCTTGGAATCCTAGATATCCCAGGGCAAACTACAAACTTTCTCAATTGATAGAGTCATACACCTGCCGGAAATCCAGGGATGTAACGAGATGGACATCTCATAATATTTAGATAGAAACATCCGCAGCAAAACGACCTGATCAGTGACTGATTGATTCAGTCGGAATCCTCTTTGATAGTCACCAACCAGGCCCTCCGCTAGAGGAGTGATTCTACTCAATATAATGTAGGACAGTAACTTGTGTATGCAAAGGAGAGCTATACTGAATACGGCCTGAAAGTATGATACAATCCAGTAATTCTTTTAAAGAAACTACGCTAAGTGGGCTCATTATTGAGTTGTTGTACTTTCAGAACCTGCGCCTTCCACCATTCTCGCTTCTTCCGTCTTCAAGTCCGCTTAGCTGCCCTCCTGGCAAGAGCAGCCTTGTTTTTCCTCGCGATAGTGAAACATTGTTGCAGATCACTATGCGCTAAATTTATTTGCTCGACTGCAAGACGACTCTCGTCATCAAACCAATCATTATTGGGTCCGACTTTCACTATACATAAAGTCTGCTGAGCAGCACTGACATCCGAAGTTTTCAGTTCACACAGTCAGACTGGCAATTAGCTTCCTCAATGTTATCGCTGATCCTGATATAATTTTTTTTATCTTCAATTATCAGACCTTCACAGTCGGAACGTTCCATGTGTTTCGGTTTGTTCCCGGAGCTATACAAAAACTTCCATCGTAGCTTTGCAGCGACCAAATGATGATCCTTGCCTACGTATTTGGTTGCTGACTGATAAGTTCTCACAACCCGAGTTCGTCTTTTTGAAATTAACACCCTGGTCAATTTGGCTGCGGGAAGTTTTGCGAGGATGGATCCATGTTTCTAAATGTATTTATATTTGTGTGAGAAGAATGTGCTTGCTACTCTAAGGTCGTGAGCAAAGTATATCATTCTCTCGCCATTATCGATCGCAGTTTCGTTTTAACAGTACGGTTTTCACAAAAGTCGGCCTGATTTCTGTCAGCTCTAGCGTTAAAGTTTCCAATTACTCCGGTGTTTTCTGGCGATATCTATTTTTCCTTTTGTTGACATTATAAACACATTGTTTTACTACGAGTGCGAGGCGACAACCCAGTGATTCAACCGTTTAGTCGCTTCCCACGAAGGATTATTCTTGGAAAATATGTTCGTGCAATTTAGGTTTACGAGACATAAGCGCTCCTTGACCACAGGGAACATTTTTTATTTTATGCACCACAATCGCTCGAAGAAAATATAATTCGACAATTCCATGAAATAGGTCATGTGGATGTCAGTAGGACACACCAACAAAAAAATTGACAGAATTATTTCCGTTAATGAAAGAAAAAATTATTTCTGTATTAGCAAAATATTTAAAATGTCTTATAATCTGTATAATCAGAAAGGTGGTAAAAATATAAATACGTGGTTGAACCATTTTCCAAAACTACCATTACACAGGAAGTTGTTAATAGTTTAAGAAAGTATTTCAGAGATTATCGTGTTCCTATTCGCATTATGTTCGACCGAAGTACTTGTTATTCGTCTCATCAATTCAAAAAGTTTTTGACTGAGCTGGGTATTATTCGTGTGCTTAATGCCACAAACTTTCCACAGTGAAACGGTCAGGCTGAAAGAGTGAATAGAAGTTTGCTTCCAATGCTCGCTAAACTTCATTATGTCGATAAACATAAAAATAGAGACGCCGTTCGTAGTAATGCCGAATTTAGTTTTAACAATACTGTTAATCGTCCCATAAATAATACGCCATCTATACTAACTCTTTTCGGGGCTCATCAAAAAAGTGAAAATGATAAAATTCAGCAATTGATTGAGGAATTAGGAGATGAAGAAAAAGATTTAGGCTGCGGACCAATACTCGGCTAAAAATCGTATTTAACTCTAATTTGCGTTAAATGTATTTACCCTATCAAAAAATAGGGTAGGGCGCTTACACAAAAGTAAATGTTTGATGTGTTAACAATTCCTTGAGATAATTTGCCGCAATTTGCGCCAACTCCCATTTTACAAAGCATATATCACCATAAGGAAAAGTTCAAGGATTTAAGTTTGGTGAAAATGGTGGCCATTCATCCCATGTGATGAAACAGGTAAATTAATCCAACACCCTTAAATAGGTATTGCTTTATGAGAGAGAGTGCTGTCTTGCTGGAAATAAAAATAATCATTACCATAGAAGTGTATGGAGAAATTGTCCTGCAAAACGTGCTTAATGTAATAATCTTGGTTGATTTTACTTCTTCAATCGATCAATGGAAATAAAAGTTTACATCAAACAGAAATAGGTATGTGGTTCGTAGCTGTACCACATTTAGGTCATATTCTCTTCACTCATCGAACCACCCTTAGCATACCAAGAAGCATTGTAAAGCCTTTGACATCGATCTTACTAAGATCCGTCAGGTCGTCCAAATGGGAAGTTCTTATAAATTTCATTCTGCTGTATGCTAAACTAGGGCAGGTGCAAAGCAGTTGAATATATAATATAAGTCTAGGCCGAACTAGCGTTAACCCATCTGTTGTTCGTTTCTTTTATCGCTTCCTCTTGAAGCAGCAGTTTACAGGAAGCAAGCGGTATCTTTATATCCAGCCTGCTTTGTGATATAAGGCATGATGTGCCCTTACGGGCCAGCTCATTTTCCGGTACAAACCCTACGATTTTGAAGTGCCTTGGTACCCACATTCAATGGATGTTGAACTGATCAGCCATCTCAGTCTGGCTGAACGTTAAAATGCGAACCTTCGTAGAATTTACATTATACTTCAACCAGTCCATGACTTCCATTATCGCGTTAAGTTCTGCTTGGGAAAACACAGCAAAACTCGGAAAGACGAAAAGAGAAGTTGTTTCCTAATGCCTCCAGCCAACCCCTCTCTCCCTTTTTGAGGCATCCGTGAAGAAGCTTAGTGCCGTATTATCCATAACCATCCCATTCACCCAGTCCTCTCTGGTTGGAAACTCCATTTAGAATCTCACTTCAACAAATGACGAAGGGATAGCGTAGTCGGTAGTTTCAGAAATACCCCTGTTGCACAGGATAGATGAGTGCCCTATGTTGTTGCAGGTTCGCATAGATATGGATTTGAGCCGAATGGCTGTGCAAGATGCAAGCTGATTGGGCGCAAGATCCAAGCGAGTGAGGTGAAAGAGAATCTCCAAAGTGTGGGGAGAATATGTTCCTGAAGGTCCCACTTCAAGCGGTTCTTTGGAATTTCATGATGAGTTTCAGGTTAGCGGTAATTTTTAATACTTCCCACCAAACGACTCCACCATACATCAGTAAGTATAGGTTTGACCACTGAGACATAGAGCCAATGTACTATGTGGGGCTCCATACCCCATCTCTTTCCAATGGCATTTTTGTAGGAGTAGAGCGGTACAGTAGCTTTTTTACTTTTTCTAAGATATTTGGTCTCCAGGTCAAAGTAACTCGAGGTATTTCGCTCTATCCGTAAAGATCAAGCGAGTACTATTTAATATAGGCCGGTCACACTGCGTTGCTAAAAACCTATTCTATAAACAAGAACTTATCGGTCAGCAACCAAATACGTAGGCAGCGATCATTATTTGGTCGCTGCAAAGCTACGGTGGAAGTTGTCGTACAGGTCGGGGAACACAGCGAAACGGATGGAACGTTTCGACTGTGAAGGTCTGATAAATGAAGATCAAAAGAAACGATATCAGGATCTTGTCAGCGACAACATTGAGGGAGCTAATTACCAGTCTGACTGCGTGAACTTTGTCTGGGAGGTACTGAAAACTTCGGTTGTCAGTGCTGCTCAACAGACTTTAGGTATAGTGAAAGTCAGACCCAAGAATGATTGGTTTGATGACGAGTGTCGTCTTGCAGTTGAGCAACAAAATATAGCCCATAATGAAGTGCAACAACGTCTCACAATCGCAAGGAAAAACAAGGCAGCTCTTGCAAGAAGGGCAGCTAAGCGGATTTGTAGACGGAAGAAGCGAGAATGGTGGAAGGCCGAGGTTCTGAAAGTACAACAACTCAGCAATGAGCGTAGTTCACGTAATTTCTTTAAAGGAATTACTGGATTGCACCATACTTTCAGGCCTTCGTCAACCGCCATTCGGGACCGGGATGGAAACCTCAGTGTCAACATCGACGCAGTACTTGACGCATGGAGTGGACACTTTACTGAGCTGCTTGATGTTCATCATGCGTCACAGACTGTTGTTGAGCCACCTCTAAAACAGTCTGCGGAGATTTGCACTGAGGAGCCATCCCATGAGGAATTCACTAAGGCCATGCAGAGAATGAAACGAAACCGCTCACCTGGAGTGGACTGCATTAATTCGGAGCTCTTGATATTCGGAGGGGATACTTTGTGGAACTGTCTTTTCGACCTTATTCGATTAGTATGGCGGACCGAAGTTATGCCTGATGAATGGAAAGTGGCCGCGATATGCCCCATCTTCAAGAAGGGAGACCGCTTGAAGTGTGAGAATTATCGCGGTATAGCTCTCCTTTGCACAGCATACAAGTTACTGTCATACATTTTATTGGATAGAATCACTCCTCTGGCGGAGGGCTTGGTTGGTGACTATCAGGGAGGATTTCGTCCGAATCGATCAGTCACTGATCAGGTCTTTTCGCTGCGGATGATTCTATCTAAATATTATGAGACATCCATCTCCGTACATCAGGTTTTCCTGGATTTCCGGCAGGCCTACGACTCGATCAATCGAGAGAGTTTGTGGTCTGCCTTGGAATACCTAGGAATGCCAACAAAATTGGTACGACTGTGTAGGATGACAGTGACGCAGTCTCAATGCTGTGTTAAAGTTGAGAACAGGCTATCGACAATTTTTGCAGTTAGCTCGGGTGTTCGGCAGGGAGATGCTCTGTCCCCGATACTCTTTAATCTCATGTTGGAGTACATCTTTCGTAAAACTGAAACACCTCAGCGCAACATCTTATATCGCCAGTCCAATCAAGTGCTTGCATATGCAGATGACATATGCGTGATTGGACTGAATAGCAACGGAGTGAAAGAAATACTTGATCCGCTTGTAGAGTTTTCAGCTTCTGTTGGACTCCAGATCAATGAGTCCAAAACGAAATACCTGATCTCTGGTTTAAGAGACAATGGCACACCAGATTTTAGTAGTGGCCACCACACGTTTGAGGGAGTGAGGAGGTTCAAATATTTGGGCTCTCTTATCACTCACGATAACAGTGTGGGTGAGGATATTAAAGTGCGGCTGGCAGCTGGCAGTCGTTCTTTATATCCTCTAAGGCCACTGCTAAAATCTAAACACTTGAAGCCGTGAAGCTGAAGCTTTACAAAGCGTTGATCAGGCCCGTTGTTATGTTTGGATGTGAAAGTTGGGCGCTGACGGATGAGTACGAGAGATGGCTCCTTACATTTGAGAGAAGAATCATGCGTGTGATTTACGGCCCTAAACGCGAAATAGATGGTACATACCGAGCTCTGTACAATTTCGAGATCAGAGATCTGATGAAGATCCCCGATATTGCGATACAGCGAGTACGCTGGCTCGGTCACGTTCTGCGTGCTGATCCGGAACGAATTGTGCAGCGATCTCTGAAAGGAGAGCCACCATATGGTAGGCGCAGAGGTCGTTGCAGGCGACGATGGCTCCACGATGTAGAGAACGACTTGGCCTCTTCAGATTGTCTAAGACAGTATGAAGACCAAGCTCAGGATCGAAACCGTTGGAGCCAGATTGTTGATTCAGTAAGGGGCCAGTAATGGCCTTTAACACTGTTATTATTATATCCAAGAAAGTTACCATAGCATATTCCTTATATTCAAGAGATTTCTCAGTCGGGCCAATAAGGGATAGGAGCGCTGTTTCCACCGATCGTCCCCTACAGTACGTATGTAAAGATTCCGACAGTTCGTCGGCTTGACCTCTGATGTAAGCCTCTATTTGCCTTTCTAGTGATTTTTATAGAAAAGAGGATAAGCTTTTCTCAAACCATACCTGCGGACGAATTTTGTGACTGATTACTCTTTTGTAACTGAAACATCTTTTCATCAGAAACAATAAAGTCGTTACCCTGCGTGCTAAGCCAATCAATAAGCTGCTGCATTTCACCAATCTACTCTTTTTGAATAATTATCAGATCATAATTTTTTGTTGTAGGCTTTGTGATGAATATCATTGTGGCAACACTGGGTTTCGGCGAATGTGCTCGCGAGCCTATTTGAAAACTTTTTTAACGCGAACCGATCTTTTTCGGACTGATTTTGGTTGAATTCTAAAAGATATAGTTTGATGAGCAAATTGACACGATCTAAATTATTTTTGTAAAAATTTACGACAAGATCGAGATTTGCGTCAATTGTTGTCCATTGTTGGCAAAATTAGATAATTAACAGAATCAAAGTGGCCTATGGTAATTTAACTTACCAATACCGACGCAACTTAAAAAGTGGATTTTGGTTACGTGGAAAACCTATTCTGAAAATTTTTTTCAAGTTAACTTAAAGTAAAACTTTGTTATAAAAATACTAAAATTTAATTCGTTTAATAAAAAGAAATGAGAATAACTGAAAAAAAGCTTAAAATTGAGTAGAATTAAGTAGACTGAATGAATTAAACGTGAATTTGAATTATTGGATTGAATAAATTGTTTGTCCATAGCAAATCCTAATTTATATAGCGATTTCTCCTTATTATCTACATTTATTCTATACATTAGTATCAATCTTTCTACGAAAAGACCGAGAAAATGGTAGCGAATGAGAAAATCAAACAGCATCATAGGATAATAAATGAATGTACAAACCAACGTATATTATAATCGTCCACGAAATGTATAAAACATTAAAAAATGTTTTCATTTCAAACCAATCCTATTTGGCAACAAAATTATAATTTATTCAAACAAATTCTCCTTATCCTAAGATAATTTTTGCTTGTGGGTGCAAATTAACTTGCAAAAGGAAATCTTAAGAATGCTTCTGCTTGACTCGCTAAATTATATACATAGTATATAAGACGGTGCCGAGGATTGAAATAATTTTCAATGAATTTCAGAAGGTAGCTTTATGCTTTAAATTAATATTCCTCGAACGTTCCATATATATATAGACTGATTCAAAGTAAAATATATCTAAGTACTAAATTTTTATTTATCTCGACCTAGTTTGATTTTGTCTCCACGTTTGCATTACCAAATTTTTCACCTTCGGGGATGATTTTATTATTAGACGATTAAACGCGTATGTCATGCAAATAAGATACCTCACAATTTTTCTGTAATCTATATAGATATGTATAGCCAAAATCCAGGGCAGAACAGTTCGAAATAGGAATTTATTGGTATAAACGTATATGTTTACATAATATTGAATTAAAATAAATTTAAGTGAATTTTTCGCTGATGTCTTAAATGACATAATGAATCGCACATTTTTTTAGAGCCATCTATAAACAGTGTCACCAACAAGTTTGCATTACCATACTGGTTAACCTTCAATTAGCCCTATACATGAAGTGCTTAGCCTAGCCATTCAGACTAAACTACATTACACCGTTTAGAAGTTTTAAAAATTGCTGGAGCCCTGACAAGTATAAATATAAATATGTATGAAAATTCGTTGAAATGATGATGTACTTAGGATTGAACCACCCTTACGTACTATATTAGATGCGATAAATTGCCATGTATGTGGCCACTCGTGTTTGCGGATTATAGGACGACAATTATAGCATTACATGCCACACAACTCATGAGACAAGATAATCATTTTATTACGCTCAAATGTTACTGGACTTGAAATTCAAACTTCAATTGGCTGGCTATAGTACACAATAGGCAGAGAGGAGTTTTTATAGTTTGTACATTGAATTAACATAAAAATTAAAACGGATAATCAAATTGTCAATCAGGTCTTGCGAAAGAGGTGTATCCTTAATCGATCAGATCCATTTCTCTTTGATATTATAGAATGGTTGGACTTGAAAAATCACTTTTACATTTTATAACCTGCTTTTCTAAATCTGACACAATATTCTAAACGAAATCTCGGATCTTGATTGACAATATTTACATAAAGCAGAATAAACTGGTCTATCGGAAGTTAATACTATTTTCATTTTGCGTTTAAATTTCGCTCGTAAATCTCAAAGCCATATTTCGATTCACCACAAAATGGCCACAATATTGCTTCTACATACCTTCGAGTGCAGTCATAGGCCTACCGGAAATCCAGGAACACCTGATGGTCAGGGATGGACTTCTCATAACATTTAGATAGGCTCATTAACAGCAAAAAGACCTGATCAGTGACTGGTCGATTCAGATGAAATCCTCCTTGATATAGTCACCAGGTCCTCCGCTAGAGGAGTGATCATACCCAATATAATGTAGGACAGTAACTTGCATGCTGTGCAAAGGAAAGCTATACCGCCATAATTTTCACACTTCAAGCGGTCTCTTCTTTGAAGGTGGGGCATATCGCGGCCACTTTTCATTCATCAGGCATAACTTAGGTGTGCCATACTAATTGAATAAGGTCGAAAAGACAGTTCCACAAAGTATCCGGTCGAAAAGACAGTTCCAGCAAAGCTTACACAATCGGTTATTGACTGCTTGAAAATCCAAAACAGCCTTCTTTACCAGTGGCCAATCCAGCTCCAAAATTAGCGAGGTCATCTCCTCTGTATAACAACGTATAGCCCTGGAACACATGGTCTCCAATTTTAGTCCAGCGAGTTTCTTGAAGAGCAACGAGTTCCAGCCGAACTCCTTCATGCACTTGATTAGACCATCCAACGATCCTGTACTTTAGCGGGGTCCGGTTTTTTTTTTACGGTATAAGGAACGACCAGGATACTCATTTCCATTGAACATACCGAGTTTGAACATAAGCCGCTAAGAAAAAAACCTAATATTGTTCTAGTTGGCCGTATCTCAGAACCTCCATACCTAGTTCAGTTCCATTTGATCATAGTCCAGAAATTCACTCAAAAAATATATGAGATTCTCATTTTCATCCGCATGACGAATTTCATTAGAATCGGCGCAGGAATGGTCCAAGTCCGTTCTAGTTGTCTCATATTCCAGAACTTTGCCAAAAAAATCATTTTAGAATCCATTTGTTTTGTGCATAGTGTGGACATTAAATAGAGCCTTGTGGACAACAATTATTTACACTCTTTTGGAGTATGCAAAGGGTTGTTACTACAGTTACAGTTCTTAGAGTAAATCATCATTTATGATGAGTTAATGATTTGATGAGTATGTTTATGTTTTTAACTCCATCATATTGTTGGGCTACCACAAATTGGCGATTCTGCCAGATTGTTCATTTGATCTGACTTTCATTATTCTGATCATTTTGAATATTCAGAGAAGTATTCAAAAAGTTTGTGATACTAGGTTCTGTAATAGGCCAAGCACGTTGGATCACTTAGCCTCGATGTTATCTAGACCTAACGCTTTATTTGATACCCAAGCTCCATGATTAATAAACATACACTATCGCGTGACATATAATATATTACTCCCTTGCTTTCCCAAATTTCGGGTTTAGTTGCTTTTTGATATAAGTAGTTTGCACAACTTTTGTACCATTTTTCTATAATCGACTAGGTCGGGGGACCACCAAGGCAATTTACTTTTGCGATAGTACGTTTACGCGCTATAGACTTTGATGATTCAACTTGATATGATTGCAACGTGATGAAGTTGGCACGTTTGTCGTGCGATACACTCAGATTACCTAGCCCCAGGTGATATTTAATAAGCTGTAGAACTTCGGATGTACCAGGTGATATTTAATAAGCTGTCCCAATTGTCATACTTTATAGCCGATATTTTCATGATTATTAGCTATCACCGTGTGGTTTCTGAATCCAAGGTGAGGACAATTCCTCTTTCATCGAACAATTGGTAACTCTTCTCAATAAACCGCCCATCATGAAAATAATATCCATATTCGACTCTCTATTTTGAGCTGCTCTCGCGTCCGTGTTGTGCCACAGTTTGGACTTAGCATTGAATTGGCCAGTTATGGTTGGATGGTTTTTTAAACCGTCCATGATCTTATTAAGCTTATTTACATAATCCTTCAGGTCGTTTGAATATTGGAAGTATACATACTGACTAAATAGAAGCTGCGTGGATCAAATCCCACTTCTACAGACACGCAGTGTGAGTTGCACAATCGTGAGACTGTGAGTAGGCTTCGAGCTTTTTTACATAACTTGGCAGTATACTCAAACGCATGGCATTTTTATCATCTTGGATTTTAGTGTTTCCACTATCTTCAATCGTCCTGATAGTACTTAAAGGCCAATTACCTCTAGGCTCATGAAATATGACCAACATCTACATTTTGCTTTCTCAGTAATATTTAAATTAAGTTCGCTTTAATCTCTCGCTCCAGCGCCTTCATTGCCTCTCTTATATCGATGCATGCGGCACAATCAACATTCTCAGACTAAGTAGTGGCTTTGCCGTGTTAAGCAGGTGCTTTTCTAACTGATTGGACCAAAGATCTTTCCAAACCCATTCTTTCAACCCCACCGTCCGGTACCTCTACACTGGTTCCTGTTCTGCATGTTCACTATACCGTTGTCGTCCCTCAATTTGATAGAAGTACATAGTTTAGATATTCAACATTGGTACAAAAACCAGGAGTATTAGACCAACATGGATCTTTTGAATTTATGAATATTTTTTCCATTCTACCGTATGATTGCAATCATTTCAACTTCATGTCATAACTTTGATAAATTACAAACAGATAACAGTGAAATCGTGCCGAGCCACTGCAATGATTTTGTTAAAATTTATTTGTAACTAATCGAAAAATGTGTTGTTTTTTTGTATCTTTTCAGAATGGGCATTGTACTACACGGTTCATGTAGCCTATTATCACACGGTCATTCCCATGGCCTCAAAACATCGGGACACAATCATAGCCATAATCATTCGCATAATCATGCGGCCAATATCAATAGCAATACTTTAGTTAATAATCATAGTAATAATAACAATAGTATTAGTAATAGTTTAAACAATAACTCTTCATCCCAAATATTTTTATCACCACCGGATATTATGAACAACGGTGGCAGTGGTCGTAACTTTAATCTCAATCGCCACAGTAGTTTTAGTTCGTTAAATCACAATTCGAGCCGAAATCATAGCCGTCACAATTCGTTTACCAAAAATAATAACAAAATAAATGATGAACTAACCAATGGGAATCATCGGGCCAGTATTGATTTATTGCGAACACGAATGGATGAGCCGCTAATTCATCGGATGAGTATTGACGGTGGATTCACAAGGTATGCATATATGCTGCGTGTAAATTTTATATTTAATTCATAATTTTTCCTGATTTGTTTACTTACCAGAGTATCGATTGATAATCGGTCATATTCGCATAACCGTCTATGCGATGATGTTACCAATTTACAATTTGCTCCTACTCAACAGCAACATCGCAGTAGTGTTGATAGTTCGCACAGCAGCTCCGGCGATAGTGGCCGGCCCACCGATGATCCGAAACAGAATATAAATCTTCGAGCGGCCGTCATTCATGTGATTGGAGATTTTATTCAAAGCATAGGAGTGCTGATAGCCGCTGTCGTTATCAAAATGAATGTAAGCCAAATTAATTAAAATTGTTGTTGATTTAAATCGTAATAAAAAAAATTTGTTTTTGTTTCCAGCCAAACGCTAAACTCGCAGACCCAATTTGTACATTTTTATTCTCGATAATCGTAATTTTTACGACGATCCGTATAATGAGAGATTCACTGGTTGTGCTGCTAGATGCGGTGCCACCAAATGTTGTCCTGAATAAACTCGATACAGAGCTCGGTTGCATTCAAGGTGTACGGTCTGTTCATCATTTAAATGTGTGGAGTGTTTCGGTTGATTGGAATATTATGTCGGTCCATTTGATAGTCGATCCGAATGCCGATACCGAGGAAATATTACAAGCAGCGACCACAATAGCACGAAAGGGATTCGATATTAAGCATACAACTATTCAAATAGAACGGTCAGCATATTTGGCCGATATAAATACGATAACAACACTGGCTGATACAGAAAATGGTAACATAATTCTCTAGTAGAATATGGTTTTGAGCCAAAACAAAAAACTGTATTTTTTTGAATCCTGATAAATCCTATAATTTTTAAGTAGTCAATTTAAAAATTTTATTTTATTTTCGTGTATATTATTGGTATTACTATAATAAATTAAAATTAATTTTAAATAATTCGATGGAAATCCCTAAGCCGCGTTTGAATAATTTTCACCAACCGTAAAAACAACCAAAAATAAAAACAACAAAATGTATCAAGGGAATTTGTATGTTGAACCGTCCTCATACTTTTTAACAGAATAAAAATGTTTTTAAATATTTTAGGTTTAATTTTAGATTATAATAAATAAAATTTAAAAAAAATAAATTAAATTATACAAAAAATAAAAGAATTTTATTAAAATTGTGTCATATGTTTGCTCTAAGGTAGGTTGCCGTTGATGTACCCTAGCTGAAGGACCATACCAAAAATTGCCTCCATCGGATAATCGAAAGATAGTAAGTAACTGTTTACACAGAAAATATAATACACACACAGGCCATGCAGAGGCTAAACAATATGGGTTAGCCAATTGATTACATTAATTCGGAGCCCGCGTAGGGTGGATCGATAATATATATCTGCTATTTGACGAACTTTATATACTGTGGCACAAGTTGGACATGAAATATATCATTAAAATGGTTGTTCTCACCATGCCTTCGATACGTGCAATGAACAATATAACCTTGCTCCATAATCCATCCCTGTCAAAATATAACATTACTAAAATCTATTATGTGCTTGATATATCACTTTAGAGATTAAAGTATACTACAGTATACGGAGATTTCCGGCTCGGTTGTAAAAGGCATCTTGACTAGCAAGCATGATGAACTTTGTTAAATTTTTTATATTTGAAAATCACGCGATTTGTTCTAAAAGACTTGATTATGTGCTGCACAAATATGTTTGCACTTTAACAGCGAGATAAGCACTAATTATCAAACCACTCATATGGATGGCACTTATAACCAAGGGTTTTATACTTTCCAACCAAAATTTTACAACCACTTCACAATTCGATCCGAATTCGTACGCAGAACGTAATCGAACGAGATCTCTGATTTTAAAATTATACTGAGCTCGACCATATTTTTCGCGATGTGGGCCGTAAATCACAGACATGATTCTTCTCTCAAATGTCAGGAGCAATCTCTCGTACTCGTCTGTTAGCTTCCACTTTTCACATCACATCGGGATAGAGCTTCTACTTTTCACATCTTCACGGCACTTGATAACAAAATATTTGAACCTCCTCACTCTCAAACCTGTAGTGACCACTACTAAAATCTGGTGTGCCATTGTCCTTATAACCAGAGATCACGTATTTTGTTTTCGACTCATTGATCTGGAGTCTAACAGAACCTAAAAATTCTGCAAGCGGATCTAGTATTGCTTCACTCCGTTGTTATTCAGTCCAATCACGAATATGGCATCCTGGTGGACTGGCGATATAAGATGATTCGATTTTATGAAAAATGTACTCCAACATGAGATTAAAGTGTAACGGCGACAAGTATCTTCTTGCTGAACACTTGAGTTAACTGCAAAAATTCTTGATAGCCTGATCTAAACTTTAACCCAGAATTGGGACTGCGTCAAATTCTACACATTTGTACCAATTTTGTTGGCATTCCTAGATATTCCAGGGCAGACCACAAACTCTTTTGATTGATCGTGCCATTAGCCTGCTGGAAATTCAGGAACACCTGATGTACGGAGACGTATATATCATAATTTTTAGATCCGTAGCAAAGAGTGACTGATCGATTCGACCGAAATTATCCATGATAGTCAACAGCCGCTAGAGGGGTAATTTTATCCAATATAATGTAGTACACTAGCTTGACTGCTGTGCAAAGCAAAACTATAATGCGATAATTCTCACACTTCAAGTATTCCATTCGTCTTTTTGTCGAGACCACTATGTGGAATACCATCGAAAAGTTTAAATCCCAGGTTATAGTATTGAACGTTACGTGACTAAATAGACGGTTTGGTGTGGTTTATGGGCATGTGAAATCATTCGTCCATATTTCTTCAAAAAAGAAGACGGCCGGGACGAACCTGTGAATAATGCTATTATTGCGCCATGATAACGGAAAATTTGCTGCCTGAAATTGAAGCCCGACCTCGGCGACATTTGGTTCCAAGAAGTTGGCGATATTTGCCATATAGCCCGCGAAGCCATTTACTTACTGAAAAATTATGTTGGCGAGCAATTAATTTTACGGTTCAGATTGGATTTTTAGTTCTTGTGATATACCTCTAGACTCTTTTCTTTGAGGCTACGCAAAGTCCAAAGTCTATGTGAATAGACCAGCTAGATTTGAGGCAATGGAAGCCAACATTACGCGTGTCATTCGCCAAATACCATTCGATATTTTCGCACGAGTTATCAAAAATTGGAGTTTGAGAAAGGACCATCGCAGTTGCGGCCATCATTTGAAAGAAGTAATCAAATAAATGACAAGAAATGTTCTTCAGAATGATACTAAAGTTTCCATACGATTAAATTGAATTTTTGAGCACATCAGTCTGGCATATTTTTTATCGAACAAGTGTTGGTTATCTCAACGGTTTAGCTTTTTAATAACTCGGTAGCACTCATAGTCTTCTTGAACTCAAATTCGTTTTACCATGGAGTGGGGTGTGTTAAATTTTATGGCACGGTTATACTTAAATTTTCCAGGGTTATTTTTAATAAAGGTTATAATCGTTTTCAGTTGTGCCATGTAAAGATTTCTATCGTTGTTCAGCACCAATTTGAAATACGCTGATGGTCGAGTAAGCAGAGTCAATGTTCTTGTATTCGTGGACTCGAGTTCAAGACTCGTCAGCGCCAATACTTTTTTAATTTAATTTCTGCTGTAAAATTCGTTCAACACAGCTTCTGTTGTAATCTACATTCAATTTCTGCAAGTAGTATAAGAGCCATATACGGTAATGGTCAAATAAGCATAGTCCATTCCTGTTGCTAAAATTTTCAATTTTCTCTATTGAATTGGCAAACATAAAAGATTTTAAATACGCCGATGGTCGAGTAAGCGGAGTGAATGCTGTGATAATTGTGGACTCGAGTTCAAGACTCGTCAGCGCCAAAACTTTTTCAATTTAGTTTCTTCTGTAAAATTGGTTCAACACAGCTTCTGTTGAAATCTGCATTCAACTTCTGCAAGTATAAGAGCCGTCTCTTGTGTAGGCCAATTTTCTTTAATAATGGCAATTAGTAATTCTTTTCCTGTAGTTGTAGTTAATCTAGAACCCCAGTGAGTATTCTGACGCACATAATTTTTATGACACACGTCCATCTGAGAAAGCCATCCGTCGAACTGTGGATCGATTTCGTACCACATGCTCTCTAGAGGATGCAATAACATCAACACGTCGAAGGAATGTGCGCAATGAAGAGAATATCGACGTGTAAACGAAAGTGTGAAAGAACACCCAAATTTATCGATTCGTCGTCGTTCGCAGGAATTGGGGCTGAATCAATGATTTTTTGTTTGAAAATATGGATGACATATTAATAAGGGGCTACGTGCCATACGAACTTATTAAAATCAAAATTTGGCGAAAAGCTGATTTCGTGAAATGGACCTGTCGATTGGCCTCCAAGGTCGTGCGATTTGACACCTTTCGATTATTTCCTGTGGAGCTAACGTGAGTTTACTGGTTTATGCTGATAAATCAGCAACAATTGACGCCTTGGAAGGCAGCATTGTTCGTGTTATTCGTGACATACGGCAAGCAGTGCTCGAAAATATGGCCCAATATAGAACGTCCAAAATGCGTTTCGCCAGGAACAGCCGCGATGCCCATATGCCCGAAATCATTGTCAAATATTAATACCATGTATTGATCTTTCGGATAAATATAAAAATTTTGATTACAATTTAACTTTTTGTGTTATTTTTTAAAATTTCAAGTTCTATCCAGCTTAACATGAACAAGTGTTGGTTATCTGAACGATTTGGCTTTTTAATAATTCGGTAGAACTTATAGCCATCCTTAACGCGATTCGTTTTACCATGGAGTGGGGTGTGTTAAATTTTATGGCACGGTCATAGTTAAAGTTCCCCGGATTATTTTTAATGAAAGTTATGACCTTTTTGTCTGATTTTTTGTGAGCCGTTTTTCCGATTTTTCTGCGAGCTGTTCTATACCGTTCCACCGTTATAAAGAGGGCCCCACTCTATATAACGCTATACCGGGTGTTTCTTTTAAACTGAGACGATCAAATATCTCGAAAAATAGCCACTCTACGGAAAAAATGTCCATAATCAAAATTTAATCATACCGCGGGGGAAATACATTAGTGCAAAAAAAATAGTCCCCCACCCCCGCTTTGTAGGTGGGGCGGGGGTAACTTTTAAACTAAGATAGGAAGCCATATTTTTTATTGCAGATACGGATTCTACGACTAAAAGTACGTATGATTTGAATGAAATACTTTGTTCGGTTCATGATAGATGGCGTTGTAATCGACGAAATTCAATTTTTTCAATTTCTTCTTCTTAGAACACACGCATTCGATTCTGCAATACGTTTGAAATAAAAAACATCACGTTTTCATTGGAAATACTCGAAATTCGTCATCAAAACAATTTAATCAGTTTTGTAAATCTAAAATAAGTGTTCAAAATGATGGCCTGCGACTTCAATGCACTTATTAATCCGCATTTCAAATGATTGTACACAACTGAGAAGTGTGTCTGGTTGAATTTCAGCACACGCATTTCTGATTCGCTCAATCATGTTCTCACGTGTTGTTGGTTTTTGTGTGTAAACTTTGTTTTTGAGGTATAGTCCCACAAAGAAAAATCTGACGCAGTAAGATCTGGTGATCTGATGGCCATCATGTTGAAACCACATGTTCCGTCTCTCTTCTAAGCTCAAATTTTCAAGTAATATTGGCAGTTCATTTTTCAAAATGTTTCGGTACATTTGCCCATTGACAATCCAAGGACGCTGATGTTCAACTTGACGAAGCCAGTGCGGATTTCTAACACTCCAATAATGCATGTTGTGTCGATTAACCGTTCCATGGTTTGTAAAAGACGATTCGTCGGAGAACATTACGCAACGAAAAAAATTGGGGTTTTGTTGTATTTTTTCACGTGCCCATTGACAAAAAGTTACCCGATTTTGGAAATCAACGCCATGAAGATCATGGTGTAAAGACACATGATATGGATGATACTTGTGCCGTTTTAAAATTCTCCAAACACTGGTGAGGGGGAATCCGGAATCGCGAACAGTTACTCGTATACTAAAATGATGATTATGAGCCACTACTGCCAATACAGCAATTTCATTATTTTCTCCAGTGACTGTTGCTCTACGGGTCCTCTTTTTCGATTGAACATTTCCATCAATAATAAATTGTTTGATAGTACGGCCAAATGAAGCACGTGAACGAATCCTATCCGGAAAACGTTGAGGGGAAATAGCAACAGCATTTCCAAGACTTCTGCCAGCTTCTCCATAAACCAGAAACATTTCAATTTTCTCTGGCACAGTTAAACGCTCCATTCTAAAGTATTTTGTCGTTTATTTTGCAATTACGAAAAACATGAAGATAAGAAATAACACAAACGTTAAATGTGATTTACAAAACTGAATAAATTGTTTCGATGACGAATTTCGAGTATTTCCAATGAAAACGTGATGTTTTTTGTTTCAAACGTATTGCAGAATCGAATGCGTGTGTTCTAAGAAGGAGAAATTGAAAAAATTGAATTTCGTCGATTACAACGCCATCTATCATGAACCGAACAAAATATTTCATTCAAATCATACGTACTTTTAGTCGTACAATCCGTATCTGCAATAAAAAATATGGCTTCCTATCTTAGTTTAAAAGTTACCCCCGCCCCACCTACAAAGCGGTGGTGGGGGACTATTTTTTTTGCACTAATGTATTTCCCCCGCGGTATGATTAAATTTTGATTATGGACATTTTTTCCGTAGAGTGGCTATTTTTCGAGATATTTGATCGTCTTTGTTTAAAAGAAACACCCGGTATATCGTTGTTTTGGGTCAATTTAAGAATTTTGTAAAAACATGACGCTGAAGTAGATTCATGGCATTTGAGCACGATTAGTTTTAAATTCCGCTCTTTTTGAAAAGAGATATAAATGCATTGACGGACATTCTATAAAACTATCACCAATAACGCATTGTTCCTAAAGAGATTTGGTCACCCTTTAGTTTAGAACTAATTGACAAAACCACTCTAGGAATTGTCTACATTATCGACGTTGTCTACGATGACGCGTAAACGACTATCCCTGCCCAGACAGAGTTTACACAATCAGACTGGTAAAGCTTCTTAAATGTTGTCACTGACAAGATCCCGTAGATCGGTATCGTTTCTGTTGATCTTCATTTATCAGATCTTTATATTCGAACCGTTCTATGGGTTTCGCTGTGTTCTCAGACCTGGACGAATACTTCCATCGTAGCTTTGCAGCGACCAAATAATGATCGCTGCCTACGTATTTGGTCGCCGACCGATAAGTTCTTACATCCTGCACAACTCGAGCCCGCTCTTTAGAAACTATAGTCAATTTGGCTGCGGGAAGTTCCGGGAGGATGTATCTGTTTGTGAAGGAAAAACGTGCTTGCTACCCTCAGATCGTGAGCAATTGCAAAGTACATCATTTTCTCAAAATTATCGATCACAGTTTCGTGTCACGACTAAAGGCCTATATTTTCACCCACAAGCCGATCCTAAATCTCGTGTCCTGGTGAGCGGGGATACGGTGTTTTTTTTGGCAATATTCAGTTTTCCTTTTGTTGATATCAAATTAATTTGTACGGATGGGAGTCGTCAGCCCAACGATCCAACCGTTTAGTCGGCTCATACGACATGCAAAGGATACTGTGGTGGTATTCTTGGAAAACATGTTCGTACAAATTAGGTTTACGAAATACGGGAGAGCCCGAATAAAGTTCCTGGAAATGTTCATATCAATATCGAACTTAGCAGATCATCGAGAGTACCAAAACTGATAAATTTAAATGATTATGTTTCATACAGTGCAATATCCTTTAAGATAAATGATCCGTTAACGACTGAAAAAGCATTCAGTAGAGCAGTTTGTAATTTTTGGAAAAACGCTATGAAAAGTGAGTATAGCTCATTAATCGAAAATCAGACGTTGTTGATCTACCACCAAATAAAAAACTAATTGACTGTAAGTGTAAAAACCCACATGCAAAGCAAGATATTAGTGGTAAAATTGTGTAACTAAAAGCTAGATTGATCATTAAAGGTTGCGGTCAGAAACAGGGAATAGACTACGAAGAAACATATACACTTGTCGTGAGATATAGTTCAATAAGTTTTTTATTGGCGATGGCAGCAAATTACAATTCACATATTGATCAAATGGATGCGGTCACAGCGTTCCTCCAAGATGATAGGAAGAGGGAATACCGGGTGTTTTTTTTAAACTGAGACGATCAAATATCTCTTTCTCATTGGAATAGTCTATAAGATTCAGGTTGGTGCCCCATATAGGTGGTTTCAATTTATAATTCACTGGTTTATTCATCTTACACTTATCACACTTACGAATAAATTCCTTAACACACAATGGGCCAATAAAACTGACTGAACTAAATTTTTCCAAAGTTTCTTGTACACTTATGTGTGCAGAAGAAGGGGCGCTATGTGCTTGTCTAATTAAATCAGTTACTAATTCTTCAGGGGTTAGTAATTTCCATTCAGATATGCCTGTATCCAGATACCTAGATCCATAAGAGGGCTGTACCGCTTAATGGTTGTTTTGTGACGCTAAATTATCAATTTTCTAAATTTGGCGTTAATATCCATTTGACGAAAAGCCATTGGAATTGAGGTCAATATGTAAAGGTGGATCCGACAAATGATCCACGTTACAAATATATGACAAAGAATCTGTTGCAATATCCAACTCGGCAGGTTTCAACCAATCCAATATAACGTCTGAGTTAAGCGAATCACAGAAAGCTCTGGACAAAGAAGTATTTTCTGAACCCTTTCGGTAGTTGATTTCAAAATTATATGGTTGAAGCTTCAAACTCCATCGTGCCAATCTACCCGATAAATCCTTCTGAGCCATTAACCAACGTAATGCAGCATGATCAGTAAAAATTGTAAATGCATAACCTTCGATATAACATCTAAATTTTTTACGCTGATATACGATCCTCCAAGTATGAGGTTCTCTTACCTGTTTTCGTCGGACATAATAAATTTGTTTATATTTCTTTCTTCAACATTTGAAGAACTATTGGTTCAAATAAATAACGATATTTTTGCATGTTGAAATTACAAATAGATGACTGCTCGGCGGTCGTTGATAATGGAATAAAAGTAATCGTTAAAAATTGTTCGAAATTGGTTTTCGTTTACATAAGGCGATGAATTAAGTAATCAAATCACAGGTATTGGCCGAAAACACTTGCCAAGCTTTAGTGTTGCTCTGCGTGAATTCAGCGATTCTGATTGTTCAAATGTTAGGTGCTATACTTTAACATATTTCTCGGTCGCCAAATGCGATAAAATATCGGATGCTGGCTTAAAAATTATTACTAGAAGATGCTATATGTTATGTTATTTTAATTAGAGAGATGGTGACACTGTTAGTTACTAGTGATTCAGTGAAGCCGTAGGACAAATAATGATTTGACACGTATGTGAAATTTGTCTTAAATCTGTCTTCTAAAGCCATAAAAACAATTTCCAAACTAACACCATAATGCTTTGTGGCATTGAGTGCGGAATCCTCCCTTTAATAATAACACCATAATGACATACATACCACGATGCCATTGGTTCTAATTATTCGAAAATTAATTTAGTTTTTTAAAAAGTAGGGGATTAGAATTAGAAGGGCAACAATTCGAAAAAGTCATAGAAATACATGATCATATCTAATTTGGTGTCCTAAACCTCCCAATCTCGTGTTTTTCAAAATTGAAATAGTTTTTGGTTAGCTTAGACCCATAATGACATATTGGAATATTCGGCATAATGATGTTAGCTTCCTAGGATTTTCCCAAGAAAATCCGTAAAAATAATTTAATCGACATACCAAACTTGGTTGTCCTAAACCCCCTAATCTCCAATTTGGAGTCTCGAGACTTACAAAAATTTTATTATTTAGATAATCGTAACTAAAAATCCAGAAAATGCTAATATATGGTTTTAGCGAAAATTCCAGCTAAATTTTGAAGGGGCTTGGTTTCAAAAAATTTCACTATCCGGTCCTTATCGTAGCTCTGTAAGGCTTTGTATATCAAATTGTAAATTTTCAAATTTAGTTTTCGTAAATTGTCCTTCTCAGTCCTTCTCTAAATAAATAAAAATCCCTCAACGTCCTTTTTGCGTAAATATCTGGCATTTAATCCTTGAATATTTCCTATTGAGTGCAACAAAACATTTGCTTTCGCCTACTTTGATTATCTGTTTTTCTATATCTACTGAGAAATTTTTACGATCCTACCAAGTATGAGGATCCTTTAAGTTTTCGTCACACAGTATAAATTCGTCCACATATGGCTTTCTTTATATCTCGCTTTCTTTAAAAATAGCCACTCTACGGAAAAAATGTCCATAATCAAAATTTAATCATACCGCGGGGGAAATACATTAGTGCAAAAAAAAAGTCCCCCCACCCCCGCTTTGTAGGTGGGGCGGGGGTAACTTTTAAACTAAGATAGGAAGCCATATTTTTTATTGCAGATAAGGAATCTACGACTAAAAGTACGTATGATTTGAATGAAATATTTTGTTCGGTTCATGATAGATGGCGTTGTAATCGACGAAATTCAATTTTTCAATTTCTCCTTCTTAGAACACACGCATTCGATTCTGCAATACGTTTGAAATAAAAAAACATCACGTTTTCATTGGAAATACTCGATATTCGTCATCAAAACAATTTATTCAGTTTTGTAAATCTAAAATAAGTGTTCAAAATGATGGCCTGAATTTTGTATTTTTGAAATTTAATAATAAAACTTGAAATTAATTTTGAACACTTATTTAGATTTACAAAACTGAATAAATTGTTTTGATGACGAATTTCGAGTATTTCCAATGAAAACTTGATGTTTTTTATTTCAAACGTATTGCAGAATCGAATGCGTGTGTTCTAAGAAGGAGAAATTGAAAAATTGAATTTCGTCGATTACAACGCCATCTATCATGAACCGAACAAAATATTTCATTCAAATCATACGTACTTTTAGTCGTAGAATCCGTATCTGCAATAAAAAATATAGCTTCCTATCTTAGTTTAAAAGTTACCCCCGCCCCACCTACAAAGCGGGGGTGGTGGGACTTTTTTTTTTGCACTAATGTATTTCCCTCGCGGTATGATTAAATTTTGATTATGGACATTTTTTCCGTAGAGTGGCTATTTTTCGAGATATTTGATCGTCTCAGTTTAAAAAAAACACCCGGTATATAAGATCCAACCTGACTGTTTCGCAGAGAACAAAAAAATTTGTCTTCTTCGAAAATCAATATACGGTCAATGATCTTTTAAGAAATTTTGGACTACAAAAATCGAAAGTCGGTCCATTTATTTATTTCAAAATTTAGGGTAACGGAATTATTATATTTGCCGTATATGTTGAGGATTTTTTGATATTCTCTAATGACGAAAAATTAAAAAATGATTTAAAAAAGGGATTGATGATATCATTTAAAATGATAGAGATTGGTCCTGCTCGTTATGTATTAGGGATACAAATTACACGCGATAGGAAAGAGGGAAAGATTTGAATCGAAAACACTTCAGAATGTGTTCCGATCTATGGCGATAATAACAGTGCCATTCAATTTAGTTGAAATGGTGTTTATCACTCTAGGTCGAAACACATAGGCGTTAAGCATCCTTTCATTCAAGAAAATATAAACGATAAGAAGATTCAACCGAGTCGATACTTACTTAAAGGTGATATGATTGCATTTGCAGGGGCCCTATTTCTGTATACGATACGAATCTTCATTCGATACGAAAATGATATACGATACGAATATGAATTGGTATTTCTGAATACGAATGTACCAAGCATTTTAATTTTTGAAGTGTAGGCATAGGGAAATTTTTTTTACGTAAAGCAGCCTTGAAAAGTGACAGTGTAAACCAAATAGTTGTCAAATTTTTGACATTTAAAAAATATAAACATTGAAAATAGAAAAAATAATTTAGTTTTCATTTATTGTCTGTGTCATAATACAAACATTTTTTTCGTTTCCAACAAAAATAAATCGCCTCAATAACGAATTGCGATACAGTAAATTCAATAAGATAAGTATTTTGGACAACATTTTTTGTACATCTAATTTTAGATGAAAGATTTTATTAAGATTCTCTTCATGTCTTCCTAAATAGCTCAATTGGAATCAAATTTCGTGACTGATTTAACCAATATATTTAACCAATTACAATTAATTACAATCGATACGGCACTATTGCAAATTCAATGGGATTCAATGGCAGCTTCACAGTTGTATAAATAAGAGAATTATTTTGTATTCGTAACAATATGTATGACAAAGTTTTATTCAATAAAAAAATTTAAAATATTTAATTAAATTTATAGTTATTTCCTTAACACAATTAATTAAATTAACTAAATTATGTAATTATTAAAAAAAATTACTAAAAATTCTTTCCAAAATTTTTTTATATGGAGTCGTCAACTAATTCATCAACGCACAAAAATCCGTTCATAATCGAACAAAATTGGTTCGAATTCGTATTGCGGAATAAGGGAAATTTTACAACGTATCAAGTAGACACGAATTCGTATTTGAATTATTCGAATTATATTGCATGTGCCACTATGAATGCTTTCATTACCGTCTAGTAAGAAAATTTGGCCGAATTTATCTGTTGAATAATATTATCGTTGATTTCGTAACGCCAACTTCATCTGTCTCAGTCCATCAACTATACTCTAAAGTCTACTTCTACTATACGTATGTGTGCTGTATGTACATACATGCATTGATTGTATAGAACGAGGGAATATATAGTATACATATAATTTTATTATAATAAATATTGCCGCTATTATCAAATGAAAATCAAATTGTAAGTCAAACAAAAAATAAAAATCTTCAACTCAATCCAGAATCCTCAAGAGAAATATTAAAGAAAACAACTAATATTTGTTAATGTTATATCTGTATTTAATTAATAGTATTTGATTTTTTATTAATTTTTTTGTTATAATATTGTATGCCGAAAATGGCTGCCAAATTACTCATTATTAGTACTATTGAGTTTGAAAAAATATTGTGAAAGTAAAAATAAGAAGAAAACAAAAAAAGGAATATGTTTCAAAATTAATAAATTAATTAATTTTAGTAAAAAACTAAAATATAAAAAAATAATAATAATAATTACCTAGCACATAATAAATGTCTTTCTTTTCAAATTTATTTTACTTTAGTTTAAATTAAAAACTAATCAATGGTAAAATAATTATGTATATATTATGTAAAAAAAATTAAAACAAAACTATTTATCAGTCAATTAAACAATTAATTTTGTTCTTTTCATGTATTATTTAATATAATTGTTTGTATATTATGTATATTGAATATAGGCCAATGATATTTATAAATAATAAATATATTTAATTATTTATATTATGAATGACTGAAGAATTTAACACTATTCAGAACAAATAGAAGAGAGCTTTAAATATTTAATTATTAATATTTTTATTTAATTTTTAAGGCATTTTATAATTATATATTTTATTTTATTCATTTTCGAATTTATAAACTTAATAAAATTTGTAAATTTATATAACTGGTAACCCGCGATCACTAATTTAAATAAATAAAAAAAAAATTGTGTTTAAAATTTATTTATGAAAGAATTTTAATTTTTTTTTTTCTTAAATACCAAAATTACTTTAATCATCAGGCAGCCGAGAACAAATTAGGAGGATTGAGCGGTATTGGTGGTCATTTTATCGAAATTGGAATGTTTTTTCATAACGATTAGTATAATAATACACAAGGGATGTACAATAGTTAATTAATTAATTTCTTTTCGTTTATTAGTTGTTATGTATATAAAGTAAATTCGCGAGGATAGTACGGTCATAAATTTTTTTAAATTTGTATTTACCATTAAATTAAATTCTTTCAATCATATTTCAAACACACGTGTGCACACTCAAAATATATAATGTAACCGAAATTAATTAAATTAACATGCCAAATACGAAATTAATTTTAGTTTTTGTAAAATTAATCTATTAATATATAAAATGATAATATTTGAGATTATATAATTTTATTTCTATGTCTTAATATATTATTTTAATAATTTTTATTATATATAAATTAAAATAGAAAATACTTATGACAATTTAAATTAAGAATTTTAATATAATTAATCAATCAATCAAGTAATAATAAAAACGGTATCTTATAATTAATAAATTAATTTGTTTATACATATTAAAATAAAATTAAAAAAACTATGCAAATAAAATGATAATCAATAAAAATTATAAATAAAACATTAACGTGTGAATAATCTAAAAATAATTAATAATTATAATTCTTAGTTTTTTTTATATATATATTTAAAAATAATTATTCTATAGTTTTTTCCTCTTTCAAATTTTTTTTTTTTTTCTAAATAATAATTTTAGCAAATCGCATTTAATTTAATTATGTAATAATGACGAATTATTGTACATTTATTAAATATTAATTTTAATTATTTTATTGTTTGTTCCTTTAATTTATATTATATTTTTTAATTTTTGTTATGCATGCAACTCTTGCAAGTTATAAAATGGGAATCAAAAAAAAAAAAAAATCTTTTATAAAATTTGGAATCTAAAAAAAATTAATTTAATCAACTTGCACTACCACCAGCGATATAGATTTCAACACCATTTTCTTGTTGCTGTTGCCTTTCAAGTTGCTGCTGTTGCTCTAATTTTGTTTTATTCTGACGTCTTATCTCGGCTAATTGCTTTCTTTGTGCTTCACGCTTTTGTGCTGCTAGTGCTGCGGCTTCTGATTTACTGCTACCATTTTGCTTTGACGTCTTTAATGGTATCGGTCTTTTAGGTAATTTTGTTCCTTGGGGTGGTGCTATTTCTGCTATCACAGGTTTCTGGAAATATATTAATTATATATTATATTAAAGAAGACGCTTTTGTATGGTTTACGAATACATCTGGAGAAATGGACCCATCCTCGCGAAACTTCCTGCAGCCAAATTGATTATGTGTTAACTTCAAAAGAGCGGGCTCGGGTTTTGCGGGATGGGAGAACTTATCGGTCAGCAATCCAAAACGTAGGCAGCGATCAGCATTTCGTCGCTGCAAAGCTACGATGGAAGTTTTCGTACAGGTCTGGGAATACAGCGAAACGCATAGAACGTTTCAACTGAGAAAGTCTGATGAATGAAGATCAAAAGAAACCATATCAAGATCTTATCAGCGACAACAATGGAGGAATCTAATTACCAGTCTGACTGAGCGAACTTTGTCTGAGAGCGGTATAGTGAAAGCCAGACCCAAGAATGATTGGTTTGATGACTAGTGTCATCTTGCAGTCGAGCAACAAAATATAGTCCATAGTGAAGTGCAACAACGTCTCACAATCGCGAGAAAAAACCAGTTAAACGGATTTGTAGACGAAAAGCGAGAATGGTAGTAGGCCGAGGTTCTGAAGGGAATTACCAGATTGTACCATACTTTCAGGCCTTCGTCAACCTCCATTCGTGAATGAGATGGACACATATGTGTCACCATTGACTCAACTCGACACATGAAGTGGACAATTCACCGACCTGCTTGGTGTTCATCATGCGTTACCTCAGATACAGACTGCGGAGATTTGAGTAGAGGATCCATCCCAAGAGGAATGGGGCCATGCAGAGATTAAAACGAAACCGCTCACCTAGGGTGGACTGCATTAATTCGGAGCTCTTGATATTTTGAGAGGATACTTTGTGGAACTGTATTTTCGCCTTATTTGATTAGTATGGCGAACGCAAGTTATGCCTGACGAATGGAAAGTGGCAGTGATGTGTTCTATCTTTAAGAAGGGAGGCCGCTTGAAGTGTGAGAATTTTCGCGGCATAGATCTCCTTTGCCCAGCATACAAGTTAATTTCCTATATTATATTGGATAGAATATATACTCTAGCGGACGGCCTGGTTGGTGACTATATCAAGGAGGATTCCGTCCGAATATATCAGCCACTGATCAGGTGTTTTCGCAGTCTCCATGCTGTGTTAAAATTGAGAACAGGCTATAGCATTTTTACAGTTATCTTGGGTGTTCGGCAAGGAGATGCTCTGTCCCCGATACTCTTTAATCTCTGTTGGAGTACATCTTTCGTGAAACAGAAACATCTCAGCGGGAGATCTTATATTGTCAGTCCAATCAGGTGTATGCATATGCAGATGACATATGCGTGATTGGACTGAATAGCAACGGAATGAAGTACTTGATCCACTTGTAGAGTTTTTAGCTTCTGTTAAACTCCAGATCAATGAGTCTAAAACGAAATACATGATCTTTGGTTATAGGGACAATTACACGTTTAAGGGAGGCGGTTCAAATATTTGGGCTCTCTTGTCACTCACGATAACAGTGTGGGTGAGGATATTAAAGTGCGGCTGTCACCTGACAGTTGTGCTTTGTATCCTCTAATGCCACTGCTAAAATCTAAACACTTATGAAGATTTACAAAGCGTTGATCAGGCCCGTTGTTATGTTTGGATGTGAAAGTTGGGCGCTGACGGATGAGTACGAGAGATGGCTCCTTACATTTGAGAGAAGAATCATGCGTGTGATTTACAGTCCAAAACGCGAAATAGATGGTACATACCGAGCTCTGTACAATGTCGAGATCAGAGATCTGATGAAGATCCCCGATTTTGTACATGAAATAAGATCGCAGCGAGTACACTGGCTCGGTGACGTTCTGCGTGCTGATCCGGAACGAGTTGTGCAACGATCTCTGAAAGGAGAGCCACCATATGGTGGTCGCAGAGGTCGTTGTAGGCGACGATGGCTCCACGGTGCAGAAAACGACTTGGCTTTTTCAGATTGTAAAAGACAAAATGAAGACCATATTCAGGGTCGAAACCGTTGGAGCCAAATTGTTGACCTAGTAAGGAGCCAGTATTGAGCTTTAAAAACTGTTATTATTATTATTACTTGTCCGTTAACGGAAAAATTCGGACTATTATGAAACTAAAACAAAAAAATCGAATCCGATTTTTTCGTTCGCATATGATAAAATCCGACTGCTATTTAGTTGTCGGATTTTGTAAAATCATATTGTTTTGACATTTCTATTTGAATCGAAACTTAATTACATATTGATCATATTGAACATTCTTCGGAGTGATTCTAATTAATCATAATTTTGTACTTATAGCAATGAATACTAAGAAAACTAAGAAAGATTTAATTTAACATTAAAATTAGGATTTAACTTAAACAAAACGTATATATACCAATTTATTTTTGTAGAAAATATAATGTTCTTAAGAAAGCATTCGAGTCATATTTGAATTGTCTTGATCCAAAACGAAATAATTAATAAGTCAATGCCTTTACATCAATAATTTTGCAAACTTTAACAAAACAAAAACTAGTATAGGCGTACGACAAATTGTATTTCTGTTGTTCATGTTAGCTAATATAAAATTGATGACTTTTGTAGTCGATATTAAAATTATTTTCTTGTTTGGCAAAGCTCTTAAAATAATTCTGATTCAAGAAAACCTAAGATTTGTAAAAATTGGTAAATTAATAATGTGTAAACTCACATTGTATTCTATTCTAAAGATCGACGGGCAAGTAAATTTCGAGTTTAGCATTTTATATGGATGGTTTTGATCAATTCAATTAACACACAAAGCAGATGAATAGCATATTTCTCGATTGAGTAAAATTCAATAACTAGCAATGATTTCGGTTTTGACAATGTTTTCTAAACAATAGATTTAAAATAAATTTATTTATATATTATAAAACAAATCGCACACTTTAATTCAAGCTTTGTATTTATTTTCTTCATATTTCATAATTGATCAATTTTCAATTCTTCAAAACACTTCTTATATTTTATCCAATTTATGTGGAAATTAAATTTAAATTGCGATTTTATAAATTGAAACATACCTAAATAAAAAAATGTAAATGTTTAGCTTTGGTCATAAAGTTTACAAAATTAAGATATACATACAGTGAGTGGATTTGAAATTCGGACTACGACTGATTTGTATTTGATATGAAAATAAGATAGAGATAAATAAATTTTTATTTCAATTTTTATTTATAGAATAATTCATTGATGTGACAGGTACAAAAACCATTACTTAATTAAATAAAATCATACTTAAAATTATTTTAAATTCAATAATTATTTATTTCAGTCCTGATTTTACGCCGATTAAATATTCGGACAAGGCCAGACCTATTTAAAATTAGTCTGATATTTAAAATTTAATATTTAGTTGGATTGCCTTTTTGCTTCAGTACAGCTTGGTTTCGTCTCGGCATTGAGTTAACTAAATTTTGGGTAAAATTTGGTTCCATTTTCCTCCATTCTTCTTTTAGAACACGGTTGAGCTGGATTTTACTACGAGTATTATTTCCACCCCTTTCTATCAAGCTCTCCATAAATTTTCGATCAGATTAATATCCAGTGATTGAGGTGGTTTTTCCAAAACTTTTGAGCAGTTGTATAATAAATAGCACTTTACTACGTGGGCTTTATGTTTGGGATCGTTGTCCTGGTAAAAACTAAAACAATCAGATTGTATTTCTAATTTTTCACTGCTGTTCTTCACATTATCACGTGAAATTCTTAAATAAACATTTTTATCCATTATGCCGTCAATAAAAACAAAATTTCCGACCCCACTTGCAGCCATACCAACCCCAAACTAAAACAGAGGCGCCCTCGTGTTTTATTGTCGATGTTAAACTTTTTATGTTTAGTTCGTCAATCACCTTTCTCCACACTATCTGGCGTTGTCCGAATATTGAATCGGCGTAAATTCAGGACCGAATAAATAATTATGGAATTTAAAAGAATTTTAAGTATGATTTTATTTAATTAATTAATGAATTTTGTATCTGTCACATCAATGAATTATACTATAAATAAAAATTGAAATAAAAATCGATCTATCTTATTTTCATATTATCTTATTTTCATATTAAAAACAAACCGGTCTTTGTTCGAATTTCAAATCCACTAAGATGTCACCCGATGTAAACATAAACCGCATAATCGTGTTAACTACCAAAATCAAGATTATCACATTGATTTATTCAATAAATTGTTTAAAAATAAATCATAAGAAATCATTTAATTTAAAATGTTAATAATCGAATTTGGAATATAAGAAATATGATCTGCGGTCCTATTCTTGAAATCGGTAGGAATTTCCCTATATGGGGGAAGAATAGCAGGTTATAGTAAATGAAAAACAAGTTTTTGATAATTTTACATCGCGCGTGTTCTTTCCACCCGGAGAAATTTTTATATTCAAACTAAGAGAAATTTCCAATTGAATATGAATATGCGGAAAAGAAATCTTATTAGCAAATAAATGAACAGTTCAAGGATTATCCTAGAATTGGCTTAAATAAACATAGCTTAGATACAAGCATTTAAATAATTTACGATCGGTGTTTTTGAGATTGAAATTCTACAGGTTTTAATCAAATATATGTTATGTTTGACAATGGTACAAACAGTAATTACATTATTTTAAAATGAATGAACAGCTACGAATTACAATCGAAAAATTTATGGAAACCTATGAAGATGTTCTCATACCGAATAGTAACCACAGAAATTTAGATAGAAATATAATCTATAAAAAATCTTAATCCACCGTATAAGTATTATACAAACAATCCTGCCCAACTATCGTAAATTAAATCTTACACAGTATAGTTTACACATTCCATTCAACTTTGCAAGCTGTAAAAGCACCTCTAAAACACCCAGCTTCTATACTCACGTTTTTCACAATAAGTAGTTTGTTATTAGTAGCCGGTCTTTATTCGCGTTCTATTTACACAAAACTACTTATTTGTACTTGCAACATTAAATGGAAATGTGTTATTGAATAATTCGAAAATATTGCTTTCCAGTTTTCCAACCACTACCTAGTAATAATGTTTTTGCTCTTGCTAACTTAATCACTCATACCGATTATTGATATTCATATTAAAATACATTTCGCCGCTAGATAGATAAGTGTAAGTAGAACCGCTTGATTTTTATGTGAAAAATAAAAGTTTATTTCATTTTGTGTAGCAAGTGTTCAACATATATTTGAAATTGTATGCCCAAAACCATTTCGTTAAAAAACAAAAATATTCCAGTTGAAATTTAATGAATTTTTTGTTGATAAAATCCCAAAAGCAACGACACCTTATTACTAGCGACTTGGTAAGCTGGAAAATCCACTATTTAACATTTTATATTAAAATGTCATCGTATAAAATCTTTATTTTTTACTAACATAGGAAGGTTTTGATTTATCATTTATTTATTTATTAAAAAACATAATCGCTAGCATAACCGCAAAAAAGAATTGATTCAATTTTCCGTCCGTTTCGTCTATATCATATTGGGTTATTAGATATTTTCTTGTAGATAATTTAGTTCGTTTTCGTCTATTCGCGTTTTGACGATTGACGCAAAGTGTTTGACATCTGGTGGAATATTAAATAACTAGAGAGAAGGGTTATTATGATTCATAGCATATAAAAGATAATTTTCACATATAAACCCATTTTGACCACCTTTGGATCACAAGCGCCACTGGTGGCATTTTAAAGACGAATATAAGGTCTGTTATTTTATTTTAACTCGAGCTAGTAACCTAGTGTGTATCGAATAAATGCTATGCGTTGTCAAATTATCCGGTTTCAAATCTTTTTAACTTTTTATGTTTCAACTGGTTAACATATTTTACATTTCTGTTTGTACTTACTTTAATATTATTAAACTGATAAAATTGATTAAACATAATCGATTCAATAATCGGCATGATTAACCAATATTTGTTTTTAAGGAAATGGATTTGCATTTCAAATTTTCACAAACAATTTTTATTAGCTCATGAACCAGATAATAAAAAAGATAAATATTTTTATTCATTTCAATTTTTAAATTTTATGTATTTTAATTAGTTTAAAACTTTAAACACGACATTATTTACACGAGTAAAATTACCAGTAAATGTTTGAGAGCGCTCGGATAGAAATAAAACAAAACCAGATCCATACTAGACTATCATCATAATTTTTTGGAAAACCCAAATAAAAACAAACTTACTATACAACAGATATATATTAATTTTCCCAATTACCTTTGAACAAAATTACCGTGACCGGAAGAATATTTCTAAACTAATGGAGATCTTAATAATTTTTGTATGCGTACATCTGTTACAGTGCAACTTATAACGTCATTTTAACAATTAATTTTTTTCTGATCCGTTACTGACTAAATCATAGAAGGGAAAATATGTTGACGTACAGCATAATAAATCATGTCAGTCATTAGTTTATAGAATTTCCCCATAACTAATTTAATCACATTGGGTGCAGAAAACATTTTTAGTCTATAAATTTGATCGAATTTGTCATGATTGTGGTGCCAAATTAGCGATTAACTATAAATCTGAAATATTTTAATACTTATATCATTTCTGCAACAAAAAATCCGTTTCACACAATTGGTTTTTCATACACATACTAAAATTCGGATCTGCTGAATGTTTTCTTTATCAAAAAATAATAATGTTTTGTATATTTTTAACTATCTGTAACAACAATAAAATACATTCGTTGATAACAAAAACAATTCTTTTATGATAATTTTTTTTAAATATAAAAAATGCTTTGCTTACGTAACAACATAAAATATTATCGCGGTGCTTAATCTAATCACAAGAACGGTACGGAATACGATAAATTTCTTTAATCCTTGTACCAAATAAATGTTATCACGAAGGTTCCTACTCATAATACTGCCATCCATCCCCACTTATACCAATGTAAATCGAAGTAAAGCAAAATCAAAATAATAACATAACGTTAACCCAAATATTATAGAAAACGATAAAAAATTTACTAAACACGATATATATCTAAACTACATAATTAATTTGCATATTATTCTAGTTTCGTCGTCTATTTATATAAACGAGTATTGAAAAGGATTGTACAATACGTACAGGGCGAATTAAGGACACAATATTTGAATAAAGATATTATAAAATTAATCTAAATCTTACGACAAAAACCTTCGATACAGTCAATTACACATTCTGATCGCGACCTTCAATCAAAACAATTCAATGCGCAATATACCTATATACAATTATTTTGCTTTACAATCAAATAACTAAATTAATAACAAAATTAAATTTTCGTCTAAACAACAACGAGATATATTAATGTGCTACACACCTACAATTAATAAAATTTGATATATCGCCAAAATTATATTTAAAAAAAAAAGTGTAAGTAGTATGGGGACATATAAATAAGATAAATATCTTAATTCCTACATACCTTCCAATTATTAGCCTTCCACGATTCAATTTCTTTAAACAATGAATCAACATGATTTACTTGTAACATAACCATATCCCAAAAACCTTGTAAATCTCCTGATGTTGTTGGAAATTCGCCTTCAGGTGTTAATTTTAAATTACTGTGACATAAACCTAAAATAAAAACCGGAAAATGATTATTATATAAGAATGAATAACTGTATAATAATTCACATATAGAACACCAAGTGTCTAGACCAAAAATACTAAAATTTCATATATTCTTTTGATTATTGATTAATTTCACGTAACACCAATATATAAAAAAAACTACATTTAACACATACAAGCTATATTACTAATCTATATTTTAATTTTTATTGCACAGTTATAAAATCACATGTCGATGATTACCTTCAAATTGTTTCATTTTTTGTGTTGCAAGTAGTCGAGCTTTACCTGAAGCCGATCTCAAATATCCTAATATTTCATCAGACACATCGTTCGATTCCTTTAAAACAAAATTATTAATTAAATAAAATATAAAAAGAAAATTTTATGATTCTGGTTTATATAATAATATAATATAGTTTTGGTAATTACCGCTAAAGCTTCGATATCCTTTTCAGTTTTATTAGCTAGCTCCAACAAACGGCTTTGTTCCACTTTTAAAATTATTAGAAAATGATTACCATCCTTGTCACAACTATCACCATTATTTATTATAACATTATTATCACCATTTAATTTTAAATTATTATTATTGTTAATATTATTATTATTATTATTTAATAAAATTGTATCATTTACATCCATAATTAAAACTTTTTTCTCTGTTAAATTATTATCATTGCTGTTATTCGTGTGATTGATATGGTTTTTGTGGGCAATAACAACATCACCACCGTTTGCCTGATTACAACTGAATATATTTTTATTTATTTCAATATTTTTTTGCATTTTAATTTTATTATTTAAATCGTGGTTATTGTCGTGTTTGTCGCCGTCGTTATCGTCGTGTTTCAATAAAATTCCGTTTTTCGCTTTTTCCACTACTATTGCAGAATTACTGATTTCTTTCGTCGTCATTATAGTCGGATTCGTATTATTTATAGCAATATTTGGTGATGACGTAATTATTGTGGATGATTGTGATGTTGTTGATGTCATTAATTTATTATTATTATGATTATTATTTAGCGATGGTATTTCTGTATTACTACTCAATACGCGTATCATTGATTTTTTTGGCGAAATTGGTAATTGAGCACGAAATTCTGGTCGCAAATGGCGTAACACTGGTAATGATTCTGGTACTACAACACCTGATGCTGGTGGTGATATTCCAACTGCTACTGCTGGTGTCACCGAAATACTTGTAGTTATTTCACGAGAAGTTTTTATATTCTCATTATTCTCATAATGATGTTGGAAAAATGTTGAATGGCCATTTAATTTTGTCGCAGTGTAATTATTGTAAATATTATTTTCATAGTGTTGGCTGCTATTTATGTTATTCAAATATTTTTCAGCCAATATATTGCTACCATTTAAATTACCATTACCATCAGTTAAATGGCCGTTATTACTATGATTAATATTATTATTGTTATTATTTAAATTACCACGTTTATGAGTATATAGCGTGGCTAATGCTCCAGGGCCGTATAACCGCTCAACACTCTGCTGAATGAAACTTTTTGTTGGTGTATCCGTTTCTGAAAGGGAAAAATTCACAAAAGTTAATTAATTTATCAACAACATTTTATAAATTTGTTCTATTGCCAAATTATGTTTTAGTGTCAAATGCTGTTTTAAGAGAGAAATAATATCGATTGACAATCAAACAAATTAAATTGGTGTTGCAGTCGGTTAAATAAATACAAAGCTGTTGCCAAATTGTACTCAAGGACGAACATGGCAACCCATATCAAGGGAAATAAACATTGTTTCCATGTTTTTGAAATTAACATAAATATTTATTTTCAAGAATTTTAATTATTTTGTTTATAGTCTAATTGTATAAAGCGCTACTTGCCAACTAAATAACTATGCGCCTTATCCACAAGGACAGTAACAGGAATGTGATGCGCAGGAAAATAAATGCTTGATCCTAGAATAAATACGACGACAAAAGGAGGAAACATACTTTGGAATTATTTATGACTGAACATTATTTTTTTTAAATATAAAGAAAGATCTGCAGGACCTAACCAAATACAACCAAACAAAACATTTGCCTATGTGGCATTTAATTATGCCTGAAATTCAATTCATTTTGCTTGACCTGGAATATAATTTCGATTAGCACTAGAATATGCCTTCTGTGAATCGTTAAAAAATTGGTTAAAAATTTTATAGGAAAATCAAATTTTTCGATTAATTTGTTCACTTTACTTTATGTGGGGAACAAACAAAACTAAGTTTTTTGTCAAAATTTTAATTTTTAACTATTTAAGTTTAATACAAATTTTGTCATTTGTCAATATGACAATACCAATAACCTTTTAGTTTAGTGAATTTTAGCTTATACATCAAAAATCGTGCGGTATTTTCGCAAAAAGATTTATAGTTTTAAATTCACTGATGAACTCATTTAAATCAACTGATTTTTGATTACCAGCGTACGGGTCTTAATGCAAATCCGAAAAAGTATTAACGACCGTGGGTTTTTTTTCCTTTAAAAGATGGACTTTAATGTCATTTCAGAAAAGAAATAAGGCCCGCGTACCATAATTATTATAGAAGAGAGAAATAAGGCCCATTGGCATTAATACACTCCACCGAAAAAAATAATTCATCTTTTTGGTTATAAAATAATATTTACTTCAATTTTATAAATGAAAAACGTATAAATGCTTTTGGAATAAAGATGAAGAAAATGTAAATCCTGTGTAGGGATCTTCTACCATCATATTTTCGATATTCGATAGACGTTTGTTTCTCGTTTTTTACGAATAAAATTTCGTTCTTTAATTCTATTGCGTTTTTTTCAATTATGGGTTTTCTATTGCGGTCTATTTTTTCCAATCTAATCTCTATTTTTTTTTTCATTCATTCAATTTATTAAAACAATGTGGTCATAGGTATATACAACATTGCAAATCTTAACAATAAAATACAATAAAACAACAATCGAAAATTAACAAAAATCAAATAAATAAATACAGTGCCATAAATTAGTTAATATAATTGAATGCTTCATACTTAAATTTGGAAAATCTCAGCATTATTTTTCCTCATTTTCCTAGCTTTCGAAAATAAACATTTTAACGAATGAATGTTAGAAATAGAATGGAAAAGGGTTTTTATAATCGTGGTTGGTTGGTTTTGTGTATTGGTAATATCTGACGTTCATTATACCAAAATTTTATGACGTTTCTTATACAAAAATTTACCGGTAAAATGTTACAATTGCTACATTAATTAAATATTTAAATTGAAAATGTGAATAATAATTTTATTTGAAATACATCTATCTATACGGCTGCTATTGCCATCCTGATCTACAGTATTGCTTCATGGTATCTACAGTATTGCTTCATAACGGGTGGGTCGATGCCATGGCTATAGGGATTTAACTATCATTCAATTTTAAAATGTTTACATTTATTTTTATTTTCATTTACTATATATTTCAACATAAATGCAACTGAACGACAGAAAAATGAGAAGTTTTATGTTTTATGCGGGCCTCAGATGGAAAATTTTCATTACTAATATTACAGTATTGACAATACTATTGTGCGTAACGTACTGAAGTATTATCAATATTCAAAATATTGTGGCGATGATTAGATGAAAACCAAATTTGTCCTAATATTGGCAACATATTGATAATACTATTGATCGTCTAGCTTGTTTATTGACAAAATGACAATTGAGCGAACGGTCAACAAGCAATACATAACATTGAAAATATAAATTATTACGTACGTAATTTAAATGGATAAATATTAATAGCAACTTGCTAGCCCTAGATCATATTATTTTTTCTCCTATAGTTTTTATTATGTAGAAAGCCAAAATAATAGAAACAAAAGCTTTACTTTTATCTGTCATTTAATATTTCTTGAAATTAACACTTTGAATATTATCTATAGTGTTGGTGACAACACGGACAATATTATATTGGCAATATATATTGTATATCTGATATACGCATTAGTACTAATGTAAAAATTGAAAAAGTTGTAGGCAATAGGCATTAGTATATTTTGCTCAGTGGTAGTACTCCGATGGTAGTAGAAGTCGTCTTAAAAAACTCTCCAAAGACTATGAAGACCTATCAAATTGTATTTAAATATAATAATTTTACATGTTATTGTAGATAATTATTTATGTTATACAAATGTGATATTTTTAGATATGTATGTATATGACAGAGTTCCTTAATTTATACATATTAATTGATACGTATATATATATGTAAATATTCTATAATTATGTAAATATTCTATTTCATTAACAGATTAAAAATTCACGACAAAAATTTGCCCGTACCAGATAGAGATTAACAGCTAGGCTTTTACCAGAAAAATTCCACAATTAGCAATTATTAATTTTTAACTAAATTTTAAATTTAGCAGATTATATCAAAAATTCCAAATTATTATGACAAACTTAATGAGAAATGGTAAATGATCAAATTTGCCGTCTTACTTAAGACTATTATTTAATGAGATGTATGACAACATGTAGAATATGAAATATGTCTTAACTAAAACAAAATCGTAATTAAACTAAAAGCCTAATAATAAACAATTAAGACTAGTTTTTGGTCAGTAACTATGCTTTAGAATTGGGTGAATATTTGAACATAAAATGCATAAAACATTATTTAAAATTTAAATTCGGGCTCGAATAATTTAATTTAATTTCGGATTTAACCTAGAATATTTCTAGGTTAAATTATAATTAAATGTTCTAGTAAATTTAAAAATTTAATACAGAATTCAATTTGATTTAATTATGAAGTTATCAATTTGCTGAAAAATTTATTATAAGACATAATGATCCTGAATTTTATTCTAGAAATATTATTTATATATTTTTCATTTATATAGAAACATCTTTGTATAGTCTCACCAAATTTTGTAAAGTTTTCCAATTTGATTAGATCTGAGATCTGAAATTTAAAAATGCGCACTATGTAAAAAATTAGTTTAAGACAAAATGAGTCAATAGATAGATATCCCTAGCATTACTATACAAAATATAGGCCTAGCCAAAGAGATTTGGCGGACTAATGTTTTTTATTTTTGCGACTGAATGTTGGCTACTAAAAGATAAAATAGAAGTGATTTTGATAATTTTCTCACACATTTCGTTTTACGACTGGTGATGAGTAACAGAAACCAATTTATCTAGAAAAGAGTGTACATACTTGGTCAATTATATAAAATTTCTTGTTCATACAAAACAAAGCTATGTAAATATTTAAAATGTAGATATTTTAAATATCAGTAAGGACGTTGGCTGATAATTATTTAAATTAATGTAATTATTTCAGGAATTGTTTACATTATCGACGTTGTCTACGTTTGTCGACGTTGTCTACAGGTTGTCGACACGTCAACTGTGGTTGTAATGTTGTATTATCTTACGCCAATATTTTTGACTAAGTCGCTGACATTTCTCAATGTTTTGTATCAATTTTTAGAAATGCACATAATTTCATAAATTATATTACGGCTACTGTATTCTGTTCTGCCAACCGGTTCATAAATTCGTGAAAGATGCCATTTATTACACATTTTTTAAATTGGGTGTATGCAGCAATTTAAAATAAAATCATTAGATTGATTGATGAACCATAATGTGACAATTGTAGATTTTGCTATGCGATCGTAAATATTAAAACATTATATCCCCTCAAATAAGATATGTATTTATGTTTTATAAGAATGAGAATTTATTAATCATTTAGATGGTTTTTTAATTTTTTTTGTTATGAAGATCAAATTTTGAATATATGTTTCTTTTGAATTAATGAATCTTGGAGTTCTTCAATTTGCATCGATGTAAAATAAAATTTGAGTTAAACGTATTTTACGTAACGAAATGCCGGCAAATTTCTTATTTTCGAAATTATTCCATTACACTTTTCAGGGAGTTAGATTATAATAAAAAAAATAACAATAAAAAATTACTCACCGTTTGAAATTTTAATCGTTGAATTACTGGTGGTCACATATTTTGATGTTGTTTTAAATGTACTCTTGTATCTTGTTGTAGATGATGCATCATCCACAACATCGTTACCACCGGCCCCACAACCACTTCCATTATTATCGTTCAACATTTGTGATGTAAATAATCGTTTTTCAGTCGACATATAACTTCGATGCGGTTCAGATGAATCCATTGTCGGTGGATCGATACGTATTGGTACGGGTACAGGTACAACTAAATAATTATTTCCACTTTCACGATTATATTGCAAACTATGCGTTATCGGACGTATTGGACTAACTTCACGCGATTTATTTATATTTTGGCGCAGCTTTGAATCGTATGTTGTTAAATTTGAATAGCCATTAACGCAGCACGCAAGATTTAAATAACTTGGTTTTTTGATTGTGGTCGGTGTATCGGTTACCGGTGATGAAAGTACAGTTGTCACTTTACCAGAACACGGATCCAATATAGTGGTTGTTGTTTGTGGTACGAAATGACAACGCTCTTGAAAACGTGCTATAAATTCTTTATTTATATCTTTACCAGATGATGGTGTTACTAAATTTAAGCTACCTGACGTATCTAAAATACAAAAATTATTATACATTTTTTATAAAATTTTACTATTTTTTTTTTTTTTTTAAATTTATTGTTAATTAATTAAGGCTAACTAATAATTTTATATATTTTCTGTCTATTTTTTTTAGGGAGCAGTTAAAAATAAATAAATTTATATGTTCATAAAAATAAAAAATATTAAATTTATGTATGTATATTTTTTTAATGTGGCATAATAATTAAAATAATAATAATAAACCAAATTAAAAAAAAAAAACAAAAAAAATTTGTTGCAGTTTTTTATGTAATGTTTTGTTTTCGTTTGCTATGATTTGTTCAATTTTATAATAAATAATTTTTACAAGTACAAAATTTCAAAAATGGTTTTATATTCTCTTTTGTTGGGTGGATGATTCATATTCCTACTTATTTTAAATAACTTATGTGCAACTTATGATATAAAATATGTAAGCGATAAATTATATAAATATATAAAACTAGTGCTAAACGGAAAGTATTTTTTTATAGTTATAGTTTTTAATTCGAATTCACCTGAAAAATCAGTTGAATCCGCATCAACATCTAATGAACAGCTACCAATTGAATCAACACTTCGATCCATGATTACACTACTATTATAACTATTTTTTGAATTAAGTAATAGTTTATTATTAGTTGGAGTTTTGCTTAATTCTAAATTATTATTTGTCTCTTCGCTACTCAATGATTCGGGTTCGGTTGAATCATTGCGTCTTGTACATTTTGGTATAAAATTATAAATTTTACAATTTGACGATTTTTTATTATTACGATTTGTTGTTGGTGTTGATTTTATATTATTATAATCATCTATAATTATATTTTCGATAATTTTATCAGACGATTTTTTGATACGAGTTATCAATACTTTTGGTTTTAATACTGTGTGCGCTCCACCTGACGCTGTTGTTGAATCAGTATGCTTATCATTGTTATTATCAATTTTTGTCAAATTTTTATTTTTACTATATTCCAATGATGATGATTTTTGTGTTGTCTGATACTCTTGACTATCGCTTTGATTACCATTAGAATTTCTATCAAGCTTCTGCGTTAGCGGCAATGCTATACTTGACGATGATGATGATGCTGTTTGACCTATTTTGCCGTTATTATTTAAAATTAATCTTGAATTTATTATTATTTTCTTATTTTCTAATATTTCCGGAATTTTGTCTATATAACTATCACAGCGCTTTTTTATATCATACAACTGCGATTTATTTGGTGGCAAGTTATTATCATTCGCATCAAATGTATCTGGTACGATTGGTGTTCGATCAAAAAATATTGTATGAGGCCTTTGCAATGATAATGTTGCCGTTGGTGGTGTTGTTGTTGTTGATGTATTTAATTTGGTTACACTTAATAGTAGCACTGGATTTGGATCACAATCCGGAAGATCACTAGATTAGATTGAAGACAAAATAATAGTTTCGATATCTTTACCATCCGTATATTTTTTAAGTTTTGTATTTTTTTGTAAGTGCACAATCAAAATTGCAAACCATAAAATAGCATAACTTAAATTTATTATGAATTATATTTATATATGTAGATAGTTTATTATATATTGATCATGCGAATTTTCAATAATTTACGTGCAATTTATGAAACAAACAAGCAAATTGATTTTGTGCATTTATTGTTTTGGTGCCAAAATTAAAAAATTATAAAAACACTATTAAAAACTAAATAAAAATCAAATCACCAAAAAAAATCCAGATTTACTGAAATCTTTATTAACAAATTTTTGTATCATAAGATTTATGTATGTATACTTAGTTTTCTCCTCATTTTGTTTGAGAGATGTACACGATTATGTGTAACGCTTATACTCAAAATATGTACAATGTATAAAACTAATAAAAGAACAATTTTATATATTTAGCATGAAAGCGAAAAAATTTACAAGATTTGAGACATAATGTATTCCATCTGTTTTTTGGTTTGGTATTGATTTATATTTTTGGCATGAGTAAATCATTTTAATATGATAACAAGTTTGTTGCTATGAAATTTGTGATAGATTAGTGGTTCTCGACGTAAGCCGTACGGTCACCATTAAGCCTTTCCATATATTTTAGAGACCACAGGTAAAAGACGTTACATTGGGGAACCATGGACCACTTTTAATTTTAAAAGAGCCACGAAATTCAATTAATCAATTATACGCGATGTTAATTTATTCTGATAGATATACACAGATATAAAATATCAAAATAATGTTTCTAATTAATTTTACAGTACAAACTCAACTCTTGGAAAAACAAAAATGCAATTTTCGCTATCAAAACTAATATTTTTAAAACGAAAATTGCAATAATTATTTCTGTTGACCTGTATGTGAGTTCCAACCAATTATCTGTTACAAAATAATGGCACCTGACTGCCTAAATCGCTACACAAAATACTGTTAAAATATTGGAAAGGATTCAACCATATTTGAACTCAGATTTCTGTTATGGATTAATTATAATCTGAAATTTAAAACTAACTCTTATACAGATTTAACAAATTGTATCTCCAGTTTTATCGAATTCTGATATTTTCTAAATTTCATTATCTACCTAAACTTTTTAATGAAATACATAGTCTTAAAATAAGATAACAATGTAATGCCAAATCGACCAATATATATTAAATACGCAATTGTTATCTATATACAAATCAATGGATTCAAATAATCTTCTGGATATTTCAAACAATATCGTTGCATATTATTATAAATTTTTCTTCTCATTCGTCACCTTCAAACTGAAGAGTATATTAAAGAGCTGTCTGAATAAAATTTAGATCTTACTAATAAATATGTAGAGTCTACGAGTTTTACGTAGACTAAACATTCTAGTCTAAATTTGAGTAGACTTTTCTGGTTTGAATCGTAGCTTTTTTTCCTCAGAAATTGAAAACATACTCGTAAAATGACAATGGATCGTAAACGACAATTTTTTTAAATTTATATTACGAACTGCGCCTACCATATGGTGCTTCTCCTTTCAGAGATCGCTGCACAGTTCAGGATTCGCACGCAGAACGTGACTGAGCCTGCGTGAGATCTACAATATCGGGGATCATCATCAGATCTCCGATTTCGATATCGTCCAGGGCTGTAAATCACACGCATTAGTCTTCTCTCAAAAATACGGAGCCATCTCTCGTATTCGTCCGTCAGCGCCCAACTTTCACATAGTTTTATTAGTGACCCTCAAACGTGTAGTGACCACTACTACAATCTGGTGTGTCATTGACCCTATACCCAGGGAGGATGTATTTTGTTTTGGACTCATGGAAAAAACTCTACAAACGGATCAAGTATTTCCTTCGCTCCGTTGTTATTCAGTCCGATCACGCATATGTCATCTGCATATGAAAGTTACCTGATTGGACTTGCAATATAGGATGTTGCGCTGAGGTGTTTCAGTTGTTACGAAAGATGTACTCCAACATGAGATTAAAAATAATTGGAAACAAAGCATCTCCCTGCCGAACACCCTAACTAACTACTGAAGTTCGCGATAGCCTGTTCTCATCTTTAATTATGATAAACATTGTAAAAATTAAGAAAAGTTTCGTTGGGTTCGAATTCAGATTACATAGGTAGCTGTTTAGATATATGTATGTACATTAGAAATCAAATTGAAAACAAAATATGTTGGCTCTGTATTATCCATTTCAATACGATAATATAAAAATTTTCATTACACCCTTTTAATGAACCATAGTCTGAAACTGTAAAAAATTGTAGCAGATGATATTTTACTTCATGTTTAGAAGCACTTAACAGGCCATCTATTAGACTTCGTGCCACGCATTACACCGATTTCGGTTTGGCTTAATGCTGTTTTTGACAGTTTTTTCATATAAGATGTTATGAACATGACTAATTATGCCTTTACATGACCGAATTGTGATTATAATCATAAAATAAACATACATCGTTTTTGCTAATATCTTATGCAATATTTCAACGAACGAAAATCAAATTATCTTTGAAAATGTTTAGTGAGAAAATAATGTTGGCATGATTTCAAGGTGAACAGAATTTTCTAAGATTATATTAAAATGATAATAGTCTGCAAAAAGGACAAAATATAGTAGCAAATGTCTTGAAATAAAAAATTCTTTATAAAATTTAAATCGCATTTAAAGAATTAAAAATTTAATATGATCACTCCAAAAATATATCGAACCCCTTTCTAACACACGACTAAAACGAATTAGTTCCATCATCAACATTTCATAAATTGAGGTATGTATACACATTTAATAGATTAGAATGTAACCATCAAAAAAACATGACATGCACATTAATTACATAAATTTAGAACCGGAAATTTTAGGTCATTAAAATATATAAGTCACTAAATTTTTTGTGAAATTTAGGCAACATGAAATATATTCTCCGTTATAAACACATGATTTTACCGAAAATTTTTGGAATATGTGTATAAAAAACTTGCTTAAACTTCAAAGAAAATTCCAAAAATTGTCTATCTTTAAATGAAACCATTACGAGTTACGACAAGACGTATTGCATCTGTTCCCCATCCATCCATATACTTATGTATAGATATATACAATAAACATGTTCATTGTTGTCTAGTGCACAAGATAAAATTACATTACTTCTGGAATTTTACCAATTATAGCTAAATAATTTAAAATTCAGAAAACGTGTATCAAATATAAAATTTTCTCTGCATTCTGCTTATCATCACATGACTCACTGGGAAAACAATCGAAGCTTTTCTATTTTCTATGTTGCGTCAAAACCAAAATATTTCATTGATATAAGTAAAACATTCAACTTTAACACAAATCTTCTAATCCAACTAAATATACCAATGTAGATTTAAGTATAATTATTAATTATAAACAAAGTAGCAGGCACACAAAGTTAGCTTTATATCTTGTTGGCAATCGCACAAAATTTTCACACATTTTTTGTTACCTTTTTATCCAACGAAAAAACCGAATGCCAGTTTTCTTTCCCATATTTCCTTTACACTTTTTATATATTTTCAGATCATCGACCTAAGTGTTTTCATTTTTTATTTAGTTTCATTGTCACAAATTAGAAAAAAAAAAAAAATTAGAAAATCATACTTTCATTTTCCAAATACATAGCATGAAAATGGTAAATTTTCCAATTTTAAATTTAGACACGAGACATATAAAAAAATTTAGTATTTGTTTATTTAAATTGAATTAAACACGATAAACTAAACTATTTTTCAACTGTAATAACAACATTAGCCTCAACTCAACTATACACAGAGAGTAATCGACTTATCAAAATACTCGCCTACATAGAACATTCATCTTAATTGATCTTATTAATTTTATAATCTTTAATTAATGTTACATTACATTAACAAAAAATATTTGCCACGCACAATTAACCTCTTCAGTCTAACTTTTTATTGTACAAAATAAAAAATAAAACTAAAATAATAATTTTTTTATGTGTCTTCGTTCTGTAAATATCTTACGAAAATTCACTATATTTACTATCCACACAATTTGGAAGTTAAAAACAAACTAGAACACGAATTAAAATTTTCTACTAGCCGAAAATTATATAAAAATATCTCAATCTGTGTAGTATGAGTTGCATTTCATTGCTCTTCTTCACTTTATAATAATAATTATTTTCTTTATTTTTCACACATACGAAAATTCTTTTAAGTAGAGATGAAAAATGGGGTGTTTCATATTTAACATTTATAAATATTCTAATTTTAGTCTATTTTTCCCAATAAAAATAAAAATATTAAATCGTACTTTACGAATATGTACTGAAATCCCCTATACACAATAATATTTTTATATAACTTTAGTAAATACAGAAAGACCCACAAATGTATGAGCAATAAATATGTTTGGTGAATTTGGGAAAATTGTCTATTATAAAAAGTAATATAGATTTTTAATCCCCCCGAATTGGTTAACTAAGTAGAATTATTCTGTGACAGGCTAATTACTTTATCTATTACAAATATAAATATCTACCAAACTCGTTTTGGTTTGGTTGCAAATTTAAAAATATTCAATTTCAAATTCATAGTTGAATTGTACAGTTGTAATTAACATATGTATATAAAAACTTAGTAGAAGACGAATTTTCGTAAAATTAATATGATTTCTAACATGATGATGAGATCTAGAAATTCAATTAATTCGGATGTACGAATAGCAGATGACAGTTGTCATTACATAAGACGACGTTTCGCCATAAAACGGTAATCAAGCTAACACTTATTATAAAAATGGGAAACATATGTACTGTAGAAACGGAAATTAATGCACCAGTTCGTTCCACACTCGTTCGACTTGAAACTCAAACAATAATTCAAGGTAGAGTTTTATATGCAAAAAGAGTTATTTGACGAAATTATGATAAGCCCGCACTCAGGAAATGACGATGGGATTACTCTAACAATGAATAGTCGACGCCATCCTAACCTAAATTAAATTATGTGTTCTTATTTCCAAGGCCACAATTATGATTAAAACTAAGTATACATACTAAATTTTTCATTTGTTTAAATATTCAAATCACCACTCGAATATTGTTCAGTTAATTCAACGCGTATTGAAGTTTAAGCTTTGTTTAAAGTATGCCCAAATAATTTTAATTTAAATGTTGTTTTTATAATCGAATTCGATTAAAATGTACTATTACTAATCCAGAACAAATCAATGCATAGAATTGAAACTATACTAGCTTCCAATCAACCTGTTGCAATTGATGTCTTATCTATTCAAATTTACAATTCATTGAAATTTGATTAAAGGTTAAAATTTTTTTGAGTAATTGCCATCTACAATATTTACATAAACTATATTCATTTTATCTTCAAATTATTTGCAAATTAAATGACTGATGATATCAAATATAAGGTTTTGTCACATACGAGTCTGAAATATTACTATTTCAAACATATGTATATGATCTGAAATTTGCATACTAAACGTTAATTTTAACTAAATTCAACTATTCGATAATCTATCTGCGCTAAGCAATTTGCCTACCCACTTTTCGATCATACTGTATACTAAAAATATATGTATGAAGATATAAAATAAACATTCTAACATTCGTATAAAATTTATAAAAACGAAAAATATTATTAATAGAAATATTTAAATTTTATTTCAAAATGTAATAAAATTAACAAAAAAAACACGCGTTCATAAATCGTTTGCAGTCTGCGACCGCAGCATCGGTCAATACAGCACATCACAGATTCATAATTATATAAATTTTATATTTCAATTAAATATGGTTATAATAAAATTCAATTTTAATTAAAGTGTATCCATAAACAACAAATTCTTATCCTCTTCTTAAAATCATAATCATATTTATCCAAAAATAGAAAGAAATTAAATCACTCTTAATTCGTAATTGATGAGGTCGTTGATGTTCAATTGAACTACTCAATAAAATTTAATAGCTACCTAACTACTATATTATCAATATTATCTCAACCATATATCATGTTGTACTGTATTTTAAAATAAAAATAGTATAAAGAAATTACAAGAAAACTGAAAATGATTTGGGAAAAATCGCCTAGATGTGTACTACATAAATATATATTAACTTGTGAGTATTCTTTTCAGAGAATTTAATTGTCTTATATTTTTAAATGCCAACGTGAAAAACTATAAATATGTACATTAAAATTCCGGTAAAACCTCACAACTTCTATAGTCATATCACTGTCTCTATATTATACATAGTATGTATATGAATCATGATAAATTTTAAATAATTTAATTCCATATAAAAATAATCAAATGATAAATAAAATGACGATCATTGAGCTTTATTAACCAAAAACAAAAATATCACAGTGACAATGATGCAACCTGTGTACATTCACATTTTGAATTTAAATAAATTTTCTAATGTGGCGAAAAAAGATTAAAATGTATTTTACTTAACTTAATGATCGTAAAATTTATGTTACAATTTAATTGTGGCCAAACCCATAATGTGCCACATATATTATCAAATTTATCTGCTGCCTTAGAAATGCGGCAGTAGCACTTCATCATCTTTCTATCTTTCTCTTCATTCGAGAGGTAAAAAATTATCTGTCAATTATATATTTAGATGAATTGATCACAAAAAGGTTATCAAGAAATGTTCAAACAATTTTACAGTGCATACATATAATTTTAGAGAATGAGTAATGCCTATGAAAACAAATCTTTTCATCAAGTCTTCAGACAATGTATTAGTACGAGTAAGATAATCGTCTCCAAGGTTGAGAATTAATTTATACTAATACATTACTTACATTTATTGACGCCGATGATTATTGTATATCAATATTCATCGAAATTAATAGAAATCGACACATTTCTAATTTAGATTTCGTATTATTTGTTATTATGGTAAAGTGTCATCCGAGGAATTATTAGGGAGGAACGTGTAATAAGATTTCATGAAATGCTTTCAAATGTTTATATATATATATATATATATATATATATATATATATATATATATATATATATATATATATATATATATATATATATTACCGTATATGTCAATTTTAAATAGAAACAACGTGCCATCAGAAGATTTTATACATCCTAGCTTATTTAAAAAATCCACTCAGCATACATTTAATCTTTGAAAAGACTCCCGATCGAATTAAAAGGAGCCACTCTACAATAGTATTCCAATTATCAGACTTATTCTTTTAAACGTTTTGGTTTATTTCCCAATATTATGCAGTACGTAGATATTATTTCCCAATCTTAAATAAATCATAAAGAAATGTAGAAAGTTTCGTTATAAACAATCCCAATATAACTTTCTCTGATTTTCATATAAAAATTTAAAGTGTCAAAATTGTGTGAAATCCTAAAATAAAATTTTAATACATTATTAAATTTCGGGAACTGGATATTAGTGTTAATAATAATACTTAATTAATTAATTTATTATTATTATATTTATGCTCTAAGGCCCACGGGCCGCTACTAAGTAATTCACGATGTTACGTGCGGATTAATTTATGCGGGAATGGATAGACATCGTCGCTACCATACCGAGGTCACCTCGACCTCATATACATAATATCTCTCCGCATCACACTTTAGATGCAGTTGTACAGTTGTAAACTGGTGTAACACATAGGGTTATTGAGAACAAATTTGTTTATCTATGGAAAGAAATTTTTCTCTAGTAATTGGTATTTGCAAATAAATTTATTTAACATGATTTCAAGAGTTAAAATAGACGGTTTGTTAGAAATAAAAGCTGTAGTATATTATCTTTAAAAGCAAAATTTCGAAAATCGTAAAATAAAATGCAATGTGGCAACAATATACCTAAACTGTAACTACAACTTGGAATGAGATTTTCAATTCCATTATAAAGAAGGAGAAATCTGGGTTTGAGGTGTTGTCTCACTACTTGAGCATATAGTGATTTATCGTGGTGCATTCGCATGTTTCAGCGGGTTTCTTGTGACACATCAACATATGTATTATATCCAAGTTGTTTTGCCCGCAATACTTTCCGCCCACATGTTTATCCCAATTTGATGTTAAAAATAGTCATTGCCCACAACTTTATATATTTGGGCTTACTCCTTTAATGTTGGACTCGTCGATTTACGATATTTTATTTATAAACTCCTCCTTGTTCGCCACATTTTTCGACAAATAATTTCGATTCATCTACAGGTGATTTTTTCAGTTATTTCTTTTTGACAGATGACGCATGACTATAGTGTCAAACTGTTATGTCAAACTTTTTTTCATGGAAAGACTGAGCTCGGCACAGCGTCTACAAATTGTTCAGCTTTATTACGAAAATCAGCGTTCTGTGAGGCATGTGTTTCATGCGCTAGGACCAGTTATGGTAAATATAATCGGCTTTGCAAGACCTGTATTCGAAATAGCATCGAATAGTTTGAATATCGAATAGTTTAGCTGAGTGTACAAAATGACCCTGATTAGTGTTATCGCGGTATAGTGATAACGGACTATTTGCCGCCTGAAATTTAAGCTGGTGATCTCATCAATATTTGGTTCCAACAAAGCGGCGCACTTGCCATATAGCACATGAAACAATGCACTTATTGAAAAATCATTTTGGCGAGCAGTTTAATTCACGCTTCGGACCGGTAAATCGACCACCTAGATCGTGTGATATTACATCTCTATAGACTATTTTTTTTCGGGCTATGTAAAGTCCAAACACTACATGGATAAACTAGCTACACTTTAGCCATATGAAGCTAACATGACGCGCGTCATTCTTCAGATACCACTCGAAATGGTTGAACGCATAATCCAAAATAATTGGACCGTCAGAATGGATCCATCTTAATAGCAGTTGCGGTCAACATTTGAAAAAAATTATCTTTAAAAAATAGATGGCAAGAAATGTTTTTTTCGAATAAAAATAAAAATTACACGATCAAATTGATTTATTTTAATTTTTGCAAAAATCACCGGTAAATGAATCATCCATTAGTTGGACTCGTTGTATTCGTTGCACATGATAATTGTTCGGTTTTTAATACGCGATGTTGGACTTCTAAACGTTTTGAAATATAACTAATACTTCTAAATACCTGGATATCGTGAACGATTTTTTGAAGCAGCAGTTCATAGATTTCCATCGCAAAAACCTTTAAACCCTTGTCGTTCTGTGTATACCGTGCAGCCATCGTCGATTGAAACGACTACTGGCCCTACCATATGGCGACTCTCCTTTTAGAGATCGCCGCATAATTCGTTCCAGATCAGATCTATATTGTACAGAGCTCGGTATGTACCTGGCTGAAAACGTATACGATATCTGCATATGCGCAAGCAGCCAATCATGAACATACATATATGTTATCTGATGCGCATCTAATTAGACTGGCGATATAAGACGTTGTGCTGAAGTTTTACAAAAGATGTACTCAAAAGATGAACATGAGATTAAAGATTAATAGGAACAAAGTATTTCTCGGCCGAACACCCGAGTCAACTGCAAAAATTCTCGATAGCCTGTTCTCAACTTAAACACCGCTTTGAGACTGCGTCACTGTCATTCTACAGAATCGTATACCAATTTTGTTAGCATTCCTAGGTATTCCAGGGCAGACCACAAACTCTCTCGATTGATCGAGTCACACACTTGAAATTTTTGCCTATACTCTAACTGATGGAGTAACACCAACATAGAACTAGCACCTCGATGTCAGCTGATAATACAGTACCCGTCAAAGACTAACCGTGAAGTCGTCATAATGCTTGTTTTTTACGTACAGCATGATGAGATATAGGTACACATGATGATTATGTAATCCGATGGATGGGATAAATCTCTGATATTCTTCTCCGAGCATTTTGTTCTTCTCTTAAATTTCCCAAACAGTTGAGTTCACAATTTTTATAAATTAAAAAGTTATAGTACATATTTATATTAGTAAAATTTAGCTAAACACTAATCGAATCAATGAATTCCGATAAAATAATAAATTAAAATCAGAAAACCTTAAAATAAAATCGACAATATTCCAGAAATATGAACAAATTAATTCCATCAACTTAAATCCATGCATGATTGTAAAAGGTTCGACCCGATGTGATTTTATAATTGCTCATCTTAATAATCATTTTAAAAATTTACCAATCAAAATTTAATATATTTTCTATCCCGATAAAAAGTACTAGAGCAGTTCTAGGTTTGATAGTTTATAAAAACTGGTATTTTTTGTTTTTCATTTAATTTTTTCAGATAATTATGGAGAATTTAACTTTTGTATTGTATGTACATATGTATATACAAGAAACGATCACAGAAGTGGTCGAATACTTTTATGAATCCGTTTCAACAAGATTCACCAGCGCTCGCATATGTAATATTTCATAATTAGTTTGAAAATTGATATTTTTAATAAATTAAAATAAGTCGACTTTTTGGTTTTTTAATTAATCGCGCTCGATTGTCGTAAAATCGTTACCTATCCAATTGCTCGATAAAATAGATACGTACATGTGTACATACTTTCCATGGTGATACCATATTTCTATTTAAAAATGTCTTTTAGCTAAGAATAAAATTTCAGAAATGTTCTGCTGAAGAAACGATTGGTAAAAAAATGAATAGAGTTTGCACTGCGATACCACAGGCCAACAAGTTAGATTTAATTTTTGTCTATCTATAATGAATGTACTGCAATAACGTACCAGCAAAACATAACTTTTTGGTTGTTTTTACCCTATCTAATGATGCCCCCGCAGTACAAATTCTGAAGTATCAGGTTCACGAGAAGAATTGTATTCTAGACGTTCTCGTATTCTTGCCAGAAATTATAATCCATAATAATTTGAAATAATATAGTAAAACGAGTGTTTGTCAAAACACATATAAAGATTCAAAAGATTCATGCTCCAAACATTTGGTTTCAGATCAACTCAGAAGGTTATTCCGTATTTAAATTACTTTACAATTAAGATATTTGATAATTAATTTACAAACGCAGCATAAGGAGGCCACCTTTTATGCTTTAGTACCTTTATTATGCTTTTATAAAAGATTTAGAGGGGGGGAAATATTGGTTGTAGGCACGCACATAATATACAACTCTCCAATGTAGTTACGTAAATGGATTAAATTCATGAACTTAAAAATTACACATTCAAATTAGGTAATATACACTTTTAAATTATAGTGCTTAGCAAAAAACTAAATGATGACATATTATTGTTTCTAAGTTTATTTTTAATACATGATTCAATCGAAAATATTTGACTAAAACCGCATATTAAATTCTTTTATATAGCCGCGCGTACACTTAAACCTTTAGCACATCTCAAATTACTTACGTTATACTACAAAACATGAATTAAATTACCTAGATTTTTTTTGAGTTCAACATATTCCAAAATTCTATTTATAAATATTGTGTAGTTTTTTTTTATTTACTATAATTCAAAAAATAAGAAACAAAACTTAATTTTTTATGTCTTTTGAATGCACTTCATATATTATGTATATAAATCATCGTGACGTGAAAATGATGAGTTATAGCATTTGGTGTTTTAAATATAAAATAATATATATACGAGTACATATGATAGTGTATATTAAAATAGCCGAACTATAATAAATAAATTATATCCGGATAGTATTTAGCATTACTTTTTGTAAAAGACAGTAAAATAGTTTCAGGTGAAACTTATTAACAAAAATAGCTTTCTATTTTATTCGAATGGTTCAAAAAACCTAATGATAAACTTTCTATGTTAAATATAGATTAGGCAAATTGAGAAAATTAAGTTTGGGTAACATAAACTATAATTATTGATAAGCATGCTCATTTTATTGGGGGCCAATGTACTGTACTGTACACTATACATATATATTATGTATTTAAATTATTTAATTAAAACTAATTTCCGGAAATTAATAAAAATCTTCTACAAGTTTTTTAAAAAATAACTATAGTTTAAAAACTATAAATATAATTTTATTTTAATGTCAATTTTTTTTAGGTTTTCCCTTAATTTTCCTTTAATTTTTATGTTTATTTTTATAAACTAACTCGTATAGGCTATCTATTTATAATTTATATATATATATATATATATATATATATATATATATATATATATATTTATATATATATATATATATATATATATATATATATATATATATATATATATATATATATATATATATATATATATACATAATATATATACATAACTTTTAGTGTATGTTGACAAAAATGTATATATATACATTTTTGTCAACATACACTAAAAGTTATGTATATGCGCTGCTTAATGTAAAATGTAGTCACAAACACAACTGTATACATGTGATATTATAAAATAAGAAAACAAAAACAAACTCGCAAGGCAAGTATTAATAAATAAGAATATTTAAAATGTTAAATCCATTTCAAGACGCGAGCACACAGCGGAATATCTAAGATAAATTCTTTATCACATCATTTTTCTTTTTACGCCTATATATTGGATTAATGGTGGAAAAATTATTGTTTTTCTTATTTTAATCGAAATATAGTTATATTTTCGGTTTGGGATTATTGATTTTCTTGTGGCTTTCGTGTGGAGGTTAATTTTAGACGATGCACACACAAAAAATAATTACTTGGTAATTAACACATACATATGTATGTAAAAACATATACATAAATACCATTTATTTCAGAATATAATAGTTTCTAGTTTTATGAATATAGTTATAGTGTACACAATCAATTTACCACGCATCGTGGAATCGTATAGATTGTTCTTATATATATATATATATATATATATATATATATATATATATATATATATATATATATATATATATATATATATATTATATATATATATTATATATATATATATATATATATATATATATATATATATATATATATATATATATATATATATATATGTATATATATATATATATATATATATATATACATATATATATATATATATATATATATATATATATATAAATATATATATATATATATATATATATATATATATATATATATATATATATACGTATATATATACATATATATATATATATATATATATATTTATTTATATATATATATATATATATATATATATGTATATATATATATATATATATATATATATATACGTACATATATATATATATATATATATATATATATATATATATATATATATATAACATACGTACATATGTCTACATATACCAGATAATCAAACAATTCCATAAAAGAATAAGCCAACCTCGTAAGAAACTTTCTTTTTTTAAGTTTAAATTTTTGAGCTCCATTCAATTTCTCAAAAAGAACCTGCTATAACACAGTTATACGATAAACAACAACAACAGCAAAACAACACTCGAAAAAATGCTTTCATTCATCGAAAAGATGAAAAGCAAAAAAAAAACAATTCATTCAATTAGGAAATTTGAATGCTCCCTCTTGACCTAACAGATCTTATAATTTTTTCTAGTTTAAACTTGATGAGAATTTTTATCGAAATAATTTTATTGCTTTTAATGATTGTTTACGATTATCTAAAATCTTAAAAGAATTTATAGTAAACATAATTTAAATTTTAACTGTTTTGTGCATGAATGTGCGTTATGATTTTAATAAGACGCGAAGTTATTATTGTTTGAGGTTTGTGTTCCAAATGCATGTGCAATATGGTAAAATTTGATACATGGGAGTCGAAATACATAAATAAGTAATCCAATAAGAACGCACTCGTGAATTGATACTATCTACTTGTTAGAATATTTAATTATAAAAAAAGTGTTTTCATTGGTAAAGAAAGTGTTCAAAAATTTACCACGGCTTTTATCTGTTTTATTGGCCAAAAGTATATATGAGGAATAAATATTTTACACGATCTTAAAAGACACCATCCATCCAGAGTTTGCATGTAGAACGTGGGCGAACCAGCGTGCGCTAATAATCTAATCATTTCGTATATATACTAAATGAAGAAGCTTCAACTAGATTCTTTATTTCGGTATTGTATAGAACTAGGTTTGTGTCATCATAGTTGCGTTTTCTTCTTCTCTCGAATTAAATTACATTCACAGAAAATTACTATTTGGTGCGCTTTATGGGCTGGCGGAGTCATTGGTCCATACTTATGTCTTAAAAAACGATGATGGTCAGAATGTTACTGTCAATGGTAAGCGGTATAGGGACATGATTAGAAATTTTTTCGTACCTCGATTAGCTGGCATTAATCTTGCTGACATGTGGTTCCAACAGGACGGAGCCACATGCCACACAGCGCGCGCTAGAAACGATTCACTCAAACAAACTTTTGATGAAAGAATAATTTCGCGTAATGATCCAATTAATTGGCCACCAAGATCGAATGATTTAACCTCATTGGATTATTTTGTTTGGGGGTCTACGTCAGAGACAATTGAACACCTGGAAATCAACATTCGAAGAGTTATTGACGAAATACGGCCGCAGATGCTGCGAAAAGTTTGTGAAAATTGGTGTTCCAGATTACGCCTTGTACGCGCCAGCCATGGCGGCCTCATGGCCGAAATTATATTTAAACATTAATGTCATACAATTTTCTATCCAATAAAGCCCGTTTCATTGATATTAAAAATATATTTCTTTGTTTTATTATGATTTAAACTTGTGCAACTCTATAAAAAACACCCTTTATTATATTCATTTGACGGCTTTTACAATTATCTTTTAAACAAACCATAACTATTAACGCAATCTAAAAAAATAATTCATGATAATTAATAAACACAAAAATTTTGCTTTGAATGCTTCCATTCGTTAAAATCTTCCTATGGCTATATAAACATTTTTAGAAATTAAGATAACCCTATGCTAATTTCTAAAATTTGTCGTAGTTGTTCTAATTAATTTATCTAACATATGTAAAAATTTCAATGTAAAATTCCATAATTGCTTCCATTACAATTCCTTGTGGTTGTACATACAATTTTGATATTTTACTTGAGTTTATTGAGTGAGAAAAATTAATATTTTAAAATTTACTTTTTTTTAGGTAAAATAATTTTTACAATTTGATAAATTATAGCTTTTCGACAAGCTCTAAAGTAGGACTACCGTAATATCTAATAATATATATAGCCATATACAAATTCACGAAATTAAAGCTCCGAAAGCAACATAAACGCTTATAACTTGAAAGACAGGCATGCCTTGGCGAAGTGGAAGAACTAAATACACCTTCATTTTGATCAAAGAATCCAACCGTACCATCCGTGTCATTGAATATTGGGACACCATGTATATGTTAGTAGAAAATTTAGAGACTATACCTAAAGCACGACTGACAGGTTGATCGTGTTTAGTATGTTCTTCAAGTCTATATTCATAGGAGTAAAGAACCTACAAATCTAAACCTCCACAATCTCCATTCCAATGTTACTTGATACACACTCGTACATACTATTAGTATCTGTTATAGTGTTATTTCTAAATTGAGACATCAAACATTTTGGTTTGAACTGAATAATGTAGGACAAAAGATTAAAATGGTCTAGAATAAAATAATTGTCACTTTATTATTCTAATAAGAGCGTCTCATACCATATAACCACCGGCAGTTTAGGTAAAGTATGGTGTCTGGGTGATTCCACTTTTACGAAAGATGTATTCTAAAATATTATTCAAGAGAACCGGAGACAGAGTCTCTCGTTGTCTACCATCAAGTTAATCAGTGCTACACTGCCCGATAGCTTATTGTACGAAATAATATTGAAATTATATTCCTGTTTCTGCTGATATTTGGTGTATCGGCTAGCTGCGATTTTTTGGATAATTTTATTTTGAATCTTATAGCTGGCCAATAATTCATTTAATTAATCTACATATTATTTAAAGTAGGATTCGAGGTTGTTATCTGTTTTTTTTTAACTTTTTAAAACTGATATAATTTGTGTTTCGAAGTTCGTAAAAAATTAGGGAATACTGGAAAAGATAATTGTAATTAGAGCTTTGGTGAATATCAATCACTAAAAAACTTTAAATATTATATATACTTATTATATTCCAATAACTATTGATGCTATTTAGTTCTTAGAGCAGTAATGTTCAACTTTTTAGAAGCTGCGAGGAACTGCAACTACCAATGCATTTGGCGGATTCCTACCACGTAAAAATTTAAAAATTTATCAAAGGTGGCACATTTACATATTTATGTAACGGCAATTCTAACGATTAAAAAAATATCAGGGCTGGCATAGTGCTGGCCAACCGGGTACCAAACTAAATTATTTTCAGAATTAGCAATCCCTGCTAAAGGTTGGGCATTTTTTCTTCCAGTTAATTAGATTGAAGAATTCGCGGTGTCAAGCTCAAGAGCAAATAGGCCGCTCCTTCAACGGCTTGGCTAGAAGAACTTTTTTCTGTAAAACTAAATTAATTTTACATATCAAAAAAGTCTAGAATGAATGTTTTCATATAAAGTTTTAATAATGGATGTGTTTTATGGCTTTTGAAGTAATTTTACAAATAGATGTGCTCATTACTATATATAATTATGAAAAAGCATATAGTATGAGCAATTGATACGAATAAATTCGCGGGCACCTTCCATTAGGTTGGATTTCACTTTCTTATAGTATCATAAGTTTTATTGTTGCCAAACTTTGAAGATGGAATCGCAAAATAAGCTAATACAATTGAAATCTTTTGAATATTTTCTGTAAATTCAATTATGTTTATTGATATTTATCAATTGTTAATATTTAGAATATTGTCAAAATTGATGTTTGATGTTTCGAATATAGGCATCTATACATATTTTGAATACTTATTCATAAATCTATATTTAGATATTTTGATGATACATTTTTTACATATTGCGGCATAAGTATTGTCCACATTTCGAATAGCCGGAAGAAATCTGAAAATACGTATTTCCATTAACAAAACCCATTAGTTTTTAATAATGTAATTATGTTATACTGAAAAACAAGGACAATTTTTTATGTGAAGTAATTTCCGGAAAAATTAATTTGTATTGTCGATGGACATTATATTCATAAACTGAAATATTTAATATTTTCGCTATATTATAAAGAGTTTTCCAATAAGCGGTTTCATTTTGATATTTAAAAAAACGAGTAAGTTTAAGAGAAATCAATGAATGTTTATTTCATTGTAAAGAGGAAGGTATACCATTAACATTTGAAAACGATATCAGCCAAATGGCCGCCACGGCTACGCTTGCAGCACCATATCCTTTTCATGCAATTTTCCATGACCAATTCGCACATTTGCCGCTGTATGTCCTCGATAACTTCACGAATTCCATCAAGGTCTTGAATCGATTGTGGAGCATTGACATAGAACTTATCTTTCACGTGGCCCCAAAGAAAAAAGTCTAAAGGTGTTATAAATCACAAGACCTCGGTAGCCAATTGTGATCACCTCTTCGAGAAATAACACGGCCAGTTTCGTTGCTTGTGTGGCACGTAGTGCCGTCTTGCTGAAAATAAACGTCGTCCACATCAATATCTTCCAATTCCGGCCATAAAAAATCATGAATCATAGCTCGGTAGCGCAATCCATTCACCGTAACAGTTGCTCCAGCCTCATTTTCGAAAAAGTAAGGTCCAATCACACCGCCAGCCCAAAAAACGCACCAAACAGTGACACGTTGAGGATGGAGAGGCTTTTCAACAATCATTCTTGGATTTTCTGAGCCCCAAATGTGACAATTCTGCTTATCAACGTAGCCTCCGAGGTGAAAATGGGCCTCATCACTGAAGATGATTCTTCAATGAAAGTCCGGATCATTTTGATGCATTTGAAGGACCCAATTATAGCGAAGATACGACGTTTATGGTGATCGACCGACTTGAGTTCTTGTGTTAACTGAACTTTAAAAGCCTTAAGACCTAAGTCTTTATGCAAAATACGGTGTAATGTCACACTATGCCTACAGCAGCATTATTTTCAGTTGTTCTTGAGCGACGCACACAGTTTCGATTCTTCACATCACTAACTTGTCCCAACAGCTCAAATTTTTCCACCAGTTTCACTATTGCCGAACGAGAAGGTGTTTCACGACGACCCAAAAGGGTTTTAGTTTTGCGAACTGTGACTGCAACATTTTCATCATTTTTGTAGTGAATTTTAACAATTTCAATGCGTTGTTGAAGCGTGTATCGTACCATTTTTAGTAATGGCGTAGTTTTTACTTGTCAAATGTCAAAAGATGACAGCTTCAAAATTGACAGCTGCCCAAATAGCAGGCTATTCAAAATAAAACCTCTTATTGGAAAACCCTCTACAAATAACTTTTTTATTAAACTATGCATTGCACAAATTTATAGTTTCGGTCTAGTTGATATATTTTATTCTTTCGAATTAATTCAAGTACATAAATAATACCCAAAGTAAATACCATAATATCTAACTACACCAACAGTAAAATTTATATTGTTAAGTGAGCTTAACAAATTTTTAGATATGTGCAAATTTGTAAATATGTATACATTCATAAATAAACAAATATATAGAAGTATAAATTTACCATACTTGGTTACATTTAATATTGATGGTTGGGTGTTAAAAAATGACGGCGGTGGGCGCGAATTTATATATATACAAAACAGAAAGTGAAATTTGTGTATACCAGCATACACGTAATAAAAATGTTGTCATCTAATATTAAGTTGATTTCAACTGCTGTTGTAAATTTTTGTATTCCAAATAGAGCATTACACTTAGAGAAATAAGCAGCGCACAATTACAATTGTCTTGATCCTAGATACTGCGAACATAAAAATATCACTTTCCTTAATATAAAAAAAATAAAATTTTATTTTTAATTTGGTTAAACCATCTACGCGTGCATGTACTTAAGTATATTAAACATAAAAGCAACAAAGCATGGCAATAGAACATTAAAAAAGTAATTACACTGATTTTTCCCAAACATATTTTGTAACATATTTTTATAGCATTTTCTTTCGGTTTTCAGTTTTAGGTATATATAGTGCACACATATACAATACATGCAAATATTATATCATATATCATCAAAATTGTTAGGGCATATTGTACAATATTGTCACATGCTAACTATACTGATTTGTTACTTAAATGTTGTTGTAGTTGGTAAAATACATTCTAGGAATTCTTATAATATAATAATATTTAGATTTACTTTAGTTAATTAATTTGTAGCCTGATAGAAAATTTGAAGACTAGATTATAGAATAGGTGAAAAACTTGTATGTAAACAAATTCTCAGCTACGTACTGTTGTACTGTTGCTGTGGATCAATTATCGAGTAAAACATTTACAACGCTAAAATTCGATTTAAAGTATTTGCGTTATTTATATTGCAATATGTAATATGTGTTTGTGTCTATTTTAAACTAACACAATTATAACCTAAACATCAAACATTTACTTTTGTATTTACATAATTTTTGAATGCTTTATCCTAATTTTTGATAGGGTAAATAAATTTACCTTATATTAAAGTAAAAGCTATCTTTTCCGCGAATAATGGGGGGTATCCGCAGCTTATATCCATATGTAGTCAAATTGATTTATTATATTTGATGGTTGTCACATTTTCTATTATCTGATAAAGTCGACTCGTCCTTAATTATATGTCTATTTGTTTATTTTTTTAAAATTGTTCACCATTTGTAAACATTTTCATATTTCAGTGGCCAAAAAAAATGATCATAGCGGTTAAGACACATACGAGTACTTACTGGATATTTTGAAATGGAAATATAAAATGCCAGACCATCTATTTTTAATAAACTGATATTATTGCTAATTTCTCGAAAGTTGTTTCATACCTATATAATAAATTATATTAATTTCTCGAGGCTGAAATTAATCCAAATTTCATGATTTCGTCAATATTTGAGAACGTACAAATATCTACAATAAACATTTTCAATTATTATTAGTGTACTCGAATTAATGTCTAATTTAAATAAATATTCCTTCTCAAATTTGTCTGAAACATTATAAAAAATTACATAATATTGCTTGACTCGTTGCAAATTAATACCGGAATAAAATGACTGGTATTCCGACTGGATGTCACGATACTGGTCCAATTCACATATTTAGTAGATTATTGATGAAATCCGATGCGTAATAAGGTCATTTAAATTCATTTAAGTTACATGTTGTTATGCTCGATTTAACCAATATTGTAAAGTCATCCAGTCTACTTTGACCAACCTTTTATAATCTTTAATCATTTTTTATTTGCTAAATGATCATTTGGCAAAGGCAATTACCACGGGTAGAATAAAGAAAATCAATTTTTTCGGGCCAATCCTACTTGAAACGAGCTTTATTACATAATTGTGTCATTAAATCGATTTGACCGATATTGAAGTTCGGCCTAAAAAACTGAAGTCTAATTTTTTTAAAGAAGAATTTCCTTTTACGTTCGAAACTTTTATTTTAGGTGACTTGACCTAATATTGGGTGGCATTACCGTTTTTAATTTGTATTGAAATTACTAAATAAAAATTTAATCGAATTACCTATTATTTTAGGTCAAGTAAAAAATAGAGGCGTATAGGTGAGCCGGTATCAATAAACATGTCGGCGCTATATGAGCCAAGCCACCCACTCACTAAATCTCTAATTTACTCCGAAATCTCTATATTTGGCCTAGCCCTAATTTCCTTTTTAAATTAAAATACGACCTTGAATAACGTTAGGCCTAAATTCCCGTTTCTCTTAGACTTGAAACTATTTGCTTTGTGGAATTTTGTAGAAAAAAGACAGGAAATTCAAGGTAATATTTTCCATACAAATAAATTGTTTTTGGGAATTAGGCCGAAGTTGCTGATAATGACGTACTCCATTTTTTCGTATGTTTGGATATTATTGTGATAAAATTATTCAGCGTGTAGCGTGTTGAAAATAAAAAAACATCGCTTACTCTATCCACAGGAATGCTACGCTACTATAGATTAATGCTGGAAAGAGATGTGCGGAATTCTGCATGCAGAGAAATTAGAAATACTTGTTTATATGCATAATTCTGCAAATTTTCTCTATTTCTAATTTCGTTGCACAGCGATAGGCTACACTACATAAAAAAAAATGATTCATTTTTATTTAAATAAATCATTTGTGATTCTATGTCTCTATGTCATTCAGTAGACTCTATGTCTGCTGAATCCAAATTGACCATAATTGAAAAATGTCTGTTTGTGTGTCTGTGATTCATCTTTCTGTGAACGAAAACTTTAAATCTACTTCAGATGCTCAAAATAATTTTTATTTAAATAACATCTTTGTTTTCAAATGCATGCCTGATAGATTTTTGGTAAGTTGAGATATTCACATATCAACATAAATCTGTATACATACAAAATAAAGTAAACAATTTTAAATTGACATTGTATTTCACAAGTATTCGTGGAGTTTCGTAGAAATGAAGTTTTATAAAAAATCGACTGGACTACAGATGCTGGATCTACATTTTAATTTGGATTATCTCATGTAATATATCAAATGAAACATAATTTTATAAGCAATCTAGTGGTACACATTTTTTCAGCAATTATTAAAATTATTAATTAAATATTTAATTTAAGCCGTCCATTTAAATTATTCTCAATTGCTAGTTTTGACGGCTCAAATAAATTTGCATTTGACAGAGAATAAATTAGAAATATTTGATACAGTTATGTGATGCACACACCAGAATTTTTATATTAAAAATCTAAAATTTAGTGATTTTTTGATAAATAATTGTTCTATTTTTGTTATGGTTTCGCATAAGCAGATTAATGTATATATAACTTCGATGCCCGCCGTCTAATGGGTCTAATCATTTAAGCCATCTCGACATCCACGGATTCGCTATTACACAATTTCTACGCCGTAGAATATAGGCTGCAAAACTTTGATCCGATATTTAAACACATTAGTTTAAAATATATAGGATAAACAGAAAAAATAGCAAAATTGTATTAATTAAGCTGAGCTGATTTACGTTCAATGTATGTATATGTTTGTGTCTTATTATTATTTTTATATAGTTTTTTAATTCTGCTTTGCTTTTTAGTTTGAAGAATGGGCCGCATTTTCTTGTTACGCCTCTGCTTGGCAAGATCTTCAAAATGGGATCATGAGAAAATTTTGGAAGAAATAATAATTTATTTAATCTTGGCAGTAGAAAAATTTCAGCAATATTAGAAATTTACAATTTTGATGATCTTAAACTATTCCCTAAAAATAGCTAACATACCTTAAAAATTTCTTTTTTACAGATACAAATGTAATTAAAATTTACATTTGATGAATTTTAATACAAATAAAACACAAAAAATTTAGAAATTTATATTTAAAATCATGCAAATTACTTATTATTATTATAATCTATACGGTTATATAAAAGTTTCAATTTTTAATACGATTTAAAAAAATATACAAAAGAAATAATTAATTATTCTTTGATAAAAATTTATAACAATAAAAATAAAAACTTTCTTTAGAAAATAAAATTAAAATAAAGAGAGAATATAACACAAAAAAAGTAAATATAATTCTATGCACATCATTAAAATAATAATTTTATTAAAAAACCCAACAATAATATAGTTTTTAAAGATATAAAATTGAACAGCAATTATATAAAACAATATTAAAAAATATATTTACAACAATAAAGTAAATTTTTTATCTGATAAATAAACTATAACACTTAAAAGCCACAAACCAATTATTTTATAAATAATAATAATTATATTAATTTTTAATATTTTATATAAAATTAAAATATCCACTTGTATAGTAAATAGTGTTCGAGCAGGAGTCGTGCCATAAAAAAAGTTATTATGTTATACTAGAACGTCTGAGCATTGACTCGATATACAACTCTTCACAGCCGATTAAACAAGTATGTACATATAGCTATAGTAAAAATAATTAATTTGGATTTATTTCCTCAGTAAAAAAACATGTTTATGCGACGGTCTATACACAAATACAAAGTGGTCATTGACTGTGATATAAATATTATATGGGCGGCGTCAAAATAAAATAAATCAACCATTTTGTTTATAATTTGCCTAAAATAAGTAACGATACACGCACTTGCACATTAGCTATATTATATTCGACCGGTAATTGTGATAATATTTAAATAAATAAACCTAAGAAAAAATATGTTACTTGAATAAGTAATTAAATTGAGTATTGACATAAATATATGGTAAAAATGAAAATTACATTTACAGTAAAATTATTACTTTAATTATATTATTTATGTACATAGTTGGTTACAATCAGATCGACTTGGTCACCATATTTGTGTATAATGAAAATAAAGAAAAATTTATTAAATATTTCAATTAAAAGATTTCATAATTTATGGTCTGGTTAATTAAACCGATTAGTTTATTCTAAAAAAAAAAGAGTACAAATTTCCAGACATATAGCATTAGCATGCATTAATTGTTTGTCATTTTATTTCAATGATGTTAAATTTTAGATTTCCAATTAATGTTTAACGCTTTCTATAATTTCCGATCTGTATATTAGTTTTCAAGTGCTTATCGATACACATAAAACCATAAAATTATTTAATGTTTACATTGCCGTTCATTTACAGGAAATAATTAATTGTCATTTTGCTTATATTATAGCCTTACCAAATAAATAAAAATAATAACTATCTGTGAGTATGTATAACATATTCAATAATTATACAATTAATTTAGTTATAATGCGTGTTATATACGACCAACAAGTAGGTTGATTACAAAACTTCGATACTTGATCGTATATGTTACACGTTACATCAGAGTAAATATATGCTATATGTGAACTTTAATATGTATAGCAAAAATGATCAATTTTTAATGGAATTGTGATCATTTAAGATTTGGTTCCTTCCATTAGGGAAGATCGTATTAATACAATTGCAAAAATTTAAATTCAATTCAACTAATAGTTCATTTGAAATGGCAAAATAACCAAGTATTGAATAACGATTATGCATACCACCCATTGGAATATGGAATAAATTTTTAAACATGTTTAATGTTTACTTTGAAATAGACGCTTCTTATTATAAAAAGGGTGCGGCTACTTTTAGTTCGTTTTTCAACTAGGGGTTGTATTGCCGCTCATAGCTCTAATGTCACCTGACAAGTGACAGAAATTCAGTATCACATTCCCGATGAACGAAATCAGTCGATATATACGCTTGATCAACGTTGATGAATATTGACAACTACCAAAAAATCATATATTTTCCGACTAAGCTCATTCTCACCTCGACGGTTATGTGAACAAGCAAAACTGCCGTATTTCGGTCACAGAAAATTCACACATTACAATTGGGAAACCAATATACCCAAAACCAATAACGGTTCGATGTGAAACTATGGAATATGGTCCAGATAGGGCCATATTTCTTCAAAATGAGGAAGGAGCGGCACTAACAGTAAATGCGGCGACCGTTATCGTGCCATGTTACTTTTTACTCCCTACGATTGAAGAGGAAGAATCGGCCGATATTTGGTTTTGACATGACGGCCCTACTGCCCACACAGCAAACGATACAATCACATTATCAGCCGAAAGGCGATATCAACTGGCTGCCTAGGAGCTATGATTTGACATCGTTGGACTATTATGTCAAGGACAAATGTTCTGCTAATAATTTAGAGACGATAGAGGCTTTGAAAGACCCAATTCAAGTGACCATTGTTGAATAGAGGCTCAAACGATTTAGAATTCCATTAATTATCTGAAGATATACTCTCGAAAATAAAGTACTAATCTTCCATGTCACTGTACAGGGTGACATGGAGCTATGCAATGCGCAGATGGTATACTGTACTTGTGTGAATGGGATGAATGGGTTGAATGAATGTTAGTGTGAATGTGGGTATTGCACCGTGGACCCATTAGTGGCATTGAGTGCTGGAGTAAAATCAGCCCAATTTAAAAAAAAAAAAAAAAAAAGTACTAATTATTTGAAAAGATTTGTTGCATTTTTATATAATATGTATACATTTTTAAAGCGAACTAAAATGTGTTGCACCCTTTATATACTACATACATATATATACACATAACAATATTTTCATTGGATTTTAAACGAAATAAAATAACAATTATTAACTGAATTATGCAATAAAAACACACTTGCAATTAAATTTTGAGCACTTTGATTAAATTCGAGGAATCGCACATTTTGTGTCAAAGTAAAACTTCCATAAACAATAATTTAGCTTAGTACATATTTCGTAACCATTTAAAGTGAATAAATTAAGTGTCTAAATTTTTGACATTGTTAAGCATTTATGATCAGATTTTCTTTAGTTGAATGTTTTTCCACAGCAAACAATCATTTATGATTAGAAAACCGAGTTACGTAAACATTGCACATTGGAGAAAAAATAATAATACTTATAAACAATCTGTGCATCGAAGAAAAATCTTTTTGAGAAATAGTATAAATAATGAACACCAGAATTCATATAAAATTAGGTCACCATAGGAGGTACATTTTCCTAGGTTGGCCTTATTCTTGCTGAATTCTTGTATTAAAATAGATTTATTCCAACGTGTAATGTTTACCGTGGTTCTAGTTTCTTAAATGCAACTGTTGTAGTAAAACTGTTAAGATAATAACAGTAGTAGTATTTGTCAACATTTAATACAGCTTATGGAACATAATTTGCTTGACAGAATTTCTAGGAAAATAAAATAATAATTTTAAGAACGAAAGAGAAATGATGAAATGTCTTATGAAGATAGATATTTGTTTGAAAGACGATAGTAGAATAAGAATGCAGCACCACCATTAACAGAATTCAGTCAGCTGTGAAATATAAGGTATACATACGGTGCAAAACGATACTGGGGGCTTATTATGGTATTTTCGATAGCGTTTTTTTCTCGATATTATCGAAAATGGCCTATTGTGAAATTTTTATAAAATAATTTCATAATAGGCCATTTTCGATAATATCGAGAAAAAAACGCTATCGAAAATACCATAATAGGCCCCCTGAAAATTTTTCAATATCGTTTTGCACCCTTTTTGAGAAAGACTCAATAGTTTAAATCGAAACCAAATCGCAAATACAAATTTTCTATTAATTCTACCAGAAATTCAAAAAAATTTTTTTGTGAAATGCAAAACTAATTGTTACTTAAATCCATTTCTTGAATGCAATTCAAAAACAAGTTCTAATAATATTACAGTTTTATCTTAATTGTAGTTTAACGTCGAATTTTAGGTAAACTTTGAAATCGGATCTAATATCAAGTGCAAAGTCAATTAAATTTTATTTTTGTTATGGTATAATCCCAAATTTATTTGAACTACAAACCTCAAAAACATTTGCCTAGTCACAATCAATAATTAAAAGCTGTTTTCTACTTACATATGTTTATGATTTGAAACCTTAACATGTTATTTTTACGGAGCAAACAAAAACCATTGAATCTTACTTAATCGAAATTCAAAGATTGAAAATTGATATTCAAGATAAATTCCAGCAAAAACCAAAATTAACAATACATAATTGTAAAATTTATAGTTTTGAAACCAAATAAAATAATTACCAACAGTAACATTACATGTTTTGTTCAGTTGGATCGAATTTTAAAATAAGTTTAAACATGTATTCAATCTCTCATACGATTGCAATATGACATAGTGCAATAGTTAATACGGTGGTTTATAATTTTTATTAAACTAGATAATAAAAATTAAAACTTAAAGTCGGTGAAATCTAGCACGTGATATAAAATAAAAATAATCTCTGGCATGATATTCGCATTTTATCATCTACATACATATGTACATTTTACATATTATAAATTCACCGTTTCATTCATTCATTATAATTTATTTAACATTGATTGCATTATTCAGCGTTATACACGTATCTTCACCACTATACTAAATATTAACGTAATTGTAGTATGTTTATAAAATTACTTGAAATATTTTTTATACATTACTTGAAAAGTATTTGTTTAGTTTTAACACTTTCATTAATGAAATTTTTAATGAATATCTAATTGAGTCATTAAATTGTTAGCATGATGTTTAAATGACATATTTGCAATTTTAAAACCTACTGCCTTTTAAACGCACTAAAAACAAATGGAATATTCACTTTGACCGTGACAAGCTCTCATACAAATTTGTTAAGATTTATTCCAAGTTCATTTGCATAAAATCTAATTTTAATAACTAAAAAATTTGTGAATCACTTTTGATCAAGCGTTTGTCTTGTATTATGTAACAGTACTATATATCTCCTATTGCGTTGTATAACAAGTCATGTATTTTAATGTTTTGTGACTCTTATGACCAAACTGTTTGCAATAATAAAAGTGTTAATGAAAATTATAATCGTTCGTAATTCGGCTCCACGACCAAATATGTATAATACCGCGAAAAATTTAAATTGAGTATATATTTAGAGAAAATTTAATTTATATTCGACAAACGTTTAATGATTTTTAATTTATTTCGTTAATTATACCCTCCGTTTGCAAAAATACGAGAGATACTAATCAAACGTTTAAATAATTTAACGCCACAATTTAACAAACTAATCTGTTAGATTCATTGAATTTCCAAAATCTTATTATTATTTTTACAATACTGTCACCAACTTTATCGCATTAAATATTTATTAACTTTTGCAATTATAAAATATATGTTTTAAAATGCAATCAGTAGATTTCAAATTGTTTGACACAAATATTTTTATTTACTATGTTTTACCCGTAATTAGACAGTAATTATTATTGTATAATAAAATTAAATAAAATGTGGAAGAAGTCTGATGTACATAAATTAAGATGTAAAGAAATGTAGATTTCTTACGATTTAAAAATTATTTGCAATCGTTTATTTCAGATGATTCATTCGATGATTTTTAAACTTTTCGAAATATTAACATTTTTTATATACAGTAATCCCCTCCTTTACGGACAGGATGCGTTCCTCATAAACTGTCCGTAAATCGAAAATCCGTTAAACGATATCGCTATTACTATGAGATCCTATTGGAAAGTGATAGATGCGTTCCAGCTAGTAAAAATACCCATAAAAGAACCCAATTTTACTATAGATTCACACTAATAATGGGAAGATACAGGGTTTTCAAACTGCGTTATACGAAACTTAATTTTATAAAGTAAGGAAACCGTAAAAACACAAAAGTAATGAATAAATTTTAATAAAACACAAACCATTTATTCATTTTCAATAAATAAAATAAATTCATACAAATCATTAATTCAGTTTTAATTTTATAACTCTTAAATTATTAAATATAATTCAGAGGTCTTCTGAGCTGGTCGATAGTTTACCGGAGCTGTCGCTATAATTTCCATCAGGACATTCTTGAACAGTAGATGTTTCAGTTATTTTGGAAAAATAACAGTCTAGAGAGGTTTGTTTTGCTGGTCTCTTAGACTCTCGGTATACAATTCCTTATAGCACAGACAGAAGGGAATTTTCAATTTGTCTCGATACTTTGAGGCTTCTTTCTATAGACGGATCATTCTCAGAAAAAATTTCCATGACAAAACAGAAAAAAAAATATTTTGTCCGTAAATGCGAATATTTTATCCGTATACCGAAATTTTGATACTTAATTAACCATGTCCGTAATATCGAATTTCCGTTAAGCGAGCGTTCGTAAAGTGGGGGATTACTGTACAATTTTATTGTTATATAATATATTACATAAAAATGTATATATATACATACATATATATATATATATATATATATATATATATATATATATATATATATATATATATATATATATATATATATATATATACATATATACATATATACATATATACATATATACATATATACATATATATACAATATATATACAATATATATACATATATAAATGAATACGGATCAGACTCAGTGTCGGAATTTAATGTAGAATATTACTTAATCGTTATAACAGTTAAAAATGTATACATAATTCCGGAACTAAAATGTAAATATAATAGTAAAATTGTGCACAGACTAACGCTGCGTAACACCAATTTTTTAGACTAAATTGCTGACTAAACTTAATTGTTGACTAGATGGTAACAATATCAATAGCTAAAGCTGTACATACTTGACTATTCATAATTAAATTGTAGACTTTTTAAATTTCAAATGTTGATAAAATAATTTCGCTAACATATTTAACAAATTTACAAATTGAAATGCGAATTGAAAATGAGGCTGATATGATAATTGCTTTATTTAAAATTAATGTAGTAATAAATTATGAAAACTATTAAAGAAAAAAATACGTTTAAACTGTCGGGTAGTTAAATATCATCAATAAACAATCTAACACAATAATATTAAAGAAATGAAAGATTTGAAAGGCAGGTACACAGCATAAGTACATAATATTTGTAAGCGAGCTATTTTAAAGTTCATTTACATATTTGAATGGCTAGGCCTCAAATAAAAGTGAACCGTACATATTTACTAATAATAATCAGTATTTTCCCATCATCTACTTAGTAATGCTAGCGAACTAAAAATTCGACATTTTACCCAAATAATTTTATTAACAAGCAAGTTATGATATACATAATTATAGTTAAAATTTTAAGGCATGAGCGGAAAAATAAAAAGAGATCATTTAAAATAAAATCTTAGAAATTGCCGTGCTAGTTGCGATACAAAATAAAGATGAACGATTTGTAATGAGGTAAAAAATAAAATATGTTGGACGTATACAATCTCAAATCTCAAAATTAAGGCTGAAAATTTCTGATTATGTTCATATGGGCTCTGTTACTTATCTAGGGAATGATTATGGCCCGTGCCAGTTAAACCGAGGTACCTACATAAGTTAAATTTAACTGTTAACTAATTTTAAAACATACCCTTAAATCGTAAACTACATTCCGGTTAAGTTTTATGTGTAAAATAAAAAAAAGAATTTAGTAATATGAACAAACTTGACAATGCATATGAGTTAGTTACACTTATATGCATTATCAACTTTGTTCATATTATTGATTCTATACTATATGTATTTCCAATTAATTGAGGTAAAAATCCTTTGGAAAAGTATTATACAGGGTGTTCCAATATTAGCTGACACGGGTCAAAACGAAGATGATTTTAGTTCTACAACTTCGCACTGACAGGCCAGCCTTTCAAATTATAATCATATAAACAGAAGCCTTACGACATAATACCTTGCATTGAACAAACTGCTATAACAGATAAACTGGTAACCAGAATTTTAAAATAGTAAACTTTTAGTTGCACAAGTTGGAGAAGCACCACTAACGGAAAAATAAAACAAATACATAACTACAAAAAAATGATATTTTGTAAACGATATGCCTTGCGAAACACAACTATTTATAATTTTTTTTAAATTATAAATTAATTTAAAAAAGGATTTTCACTTGTCACTTTATATATTGGTTGTTTACTTTTTAGTAGCATCATCCATAAACGTCAAAAATACGTACTTATCATGTTTAAGAAATTTCCGCTTCGTGGGATCCGTGATGATTACTATTTTTACTATCGTCATTGTCGATAGTAAAAGTACGAAACGCGCCTCTAGCGGAAAAAATGTAATTAGGCCGACACAGAAATATGACGTTTGGTATGTAAACATTAAATTATAACTAGTTTGTTTGTCAAAATCCTGCGTAAATCCAGTTAAAAGTAACTCGCTAAAATGATTCGTTGGCGCTCCAATCGTCTATAGAATTCTTATATTTTGTGGATTGGGGCATAAGACTGCATATCGTAATTTTTTTTTAGAATTCGAAAATACATAGTTTAAAGCTACGAAAAACAAATAAAAACGAGGTTCTAGTCTCATTGTGAAGTACTACTTCTATAATTAGAAGGCTTCAATAAAATTGTTCCCAACTTTCCTAAAATAAACTATTTATGCTAAGTTAGTTGCAAAACGAAATTTATTAAACATGTCTCATTCGTTCCCAGATTAAATATATAACAAATTAAGGACAAATTTCACCAGTTTGGTGATCTAATCACGATATTTAACCACAAAACACACACACACACACATCCATGTCAGTGTTTGTACTTAAATAGGTAACATCTAATTTAATCAAAATTTATAATCTAAATATTAGTTACAAACAACTGAAAGTGAAAATAAAAGACAAAGCACATTTCAAAATGTAAAAATTGAAATATTTTCACATGTATGAGGAAAGTAAGTATCTTAATGAAAAACATTTATAAATAAGGTGTGGCAGAAAGTTAAATTATATTTACCACCATTCGTGTTAAAATTTTATTTTATTTGATTTTGAAATATATTTACTACTGTAGGGACGGCAATATAGCCGTTAGCACTACTAATAACCGCATCCCAAAAGAATTATCAACTTTATGAATAAAATATAATTAGAATTATTCTCACATTTTATGTACTTATGTATATACATACGAGTACATAAATGTAAATTGGTGTTGATCTGCGCCACTGTGGTTGGATAGACAGAAATAAAACTCTAAAAAACTAAAAATTATACGATTTTTTATCTTTCAGCATTTTTAATATTTTTTTGATATACACTATCCATCCAATAACTTTAGCTTTTTATTCATATACTTTAATATATAAGATGTATAATACACGAGTATATACTATACATGTACATAGCGAAAACAGTAAAATATAATTTAACAATTAATTGATGGCTGGTTTCGTTCTTATACAGAAAAGGCGTTTAACAACAGTATTTAGTATACATTCCACTTACATATGTATATCTCTTGTTACGAATTTAATTGATTTCGAACAGATTGTAAAAATTTACCTAGAAATTTATTATTTACAGACGGAGCAGCGCTATTCAAATTTAGTTAAAAAGTTGTACTTGGTCATGCCTAATTTGAATACTGAGATTGTTAACCCTAATTACCAAAGTTATTATAACCCTATACAAACAAATAAGTTTCTTACATTAAAAAACTTTAAAAAAATTTTAATTTCATAATACATACAACATATTAGATCGGTAATGCCCTAACTAACGAATATTTAACCACCGATTCTCCAGTTAAAGTTACGCGAAAAATTTTTACAGTTAAATATTTAACTGACAATTAATATTTGGATTTGGACATTTTATTGTATCGATAGAAAATATTTCCATATAAGCGGCAAAAAAAAATTGAATTAAATTGAATTTTGGTTGTGAAATGAAAAACAAAAGCATTTAACCGCTTGTTAGAGCTTATCTCTAGTTACATATTTTTGTTCAACCGGGCATCAATATATTTGGAAGCACATATAATTTGACCTTAAAGAGATAGATATCATCTATTAAAAAACAGCTTAACCTTACAAAATTGCATTTGCCATATTCCAAAAATAATGATGTCTTAATACATGAAATGAGGAAGTAATAGTTGATAAGCAAAATAAAATCATATTTTATCATTAGTCAAATCAAACATCTGGCCAAATATCAAACCTAGCAATTTTAATAATAACTATAGCTTTCGTTCTTGTGATATTCAAACTCAGAAAATTGTCTGGTAAACCGACAACAATTAGTTATACATATATTTTAATTTATTACTATAATGAAATCACAACAAATTTTCAATTTAATTTTCCAAATATATAGTGTAGCCGAAAAAAGTTTGTCTATGTTGCATACCATTGTCATTTTTAAGCTTGGTTTACTCGTAAATGTTAATTTAAACCTTAGCTTCGAAGCAAAACTATTTGCACGGGAGGGATTAAACAAATTTAAACAAATTGTAATTCAGGGTTTTAATTAGCAACAGCCACCATGGATTTCATTTTAATTTTATGTCAAAAGATAAAACAATAATTAATTTGTTTCATTGTGAAAAAATAATGTAAAATAAATCCTATCCATTTTATTGACGTGTTATGAATTATGTATTATTATTGGGAAATTTCCAACTTTTTCCAAAAAAGTCTAAATACAATTTACATGAATTCTATTTAACAAAAAAAAATGATTGATAGAAGGCCTTTTGTCTAAAAAATATATTTAGCAAAAAAATTTCATTTAAAAAACGTTATTCTTACGATTAATAACTACTAACTAAGGAACTGGCTTACATATGGGTTGCCATTCCAAATCTCCGGATTTCGCTATTGTTATCACGGGCCTAAAGGGCGAATAAATAAGTAATTAGAGGAAACCGACAGTAGCATAACATAGGAGCGAAAAAAATAAAATATAATATTCTGCGACAGCTCCATTTCGAGAATGGGAAATATCCTATTGGTATATCTAGATATACTTTTAATAGGCAAAGTAATGTTTACCAACTTTCACATTTTGATAAATGTCATATGGTCAAATAATAGTTTCATAATTATTTTTTTGCGAAATGGCGCGCTCCTTTATCTTCGGTGTCAATTTCAAACAAAACTACTTCATGGCATAAGTTCAATATGTTCATAAGTTGTATCTTACGTTAAATCAAATATGACTTTAAACTTAGTTTTTGAATTAAGTTTCTAGCGTTCAGTGTCCTCCATAATGATATACATATCCTCTAAAAAAAATCGGGAACTATAATATATCTATATTTATTACACAATACACGGGTAAGACTCGATTTTTACTCTAATTTGCGGTAAAATAATTTACCCTATCTAAAGGGTAAGTAGGGTAAACGAATACCCAAAACAAATGTGTAATGTTTTAGTTATTAATTTTTTATTGATTGAGTAAGTTTAAATTTAAAATAAAAAAATTAAAAAAAACATAAAAATTTAAAACACAAAATTTAAAACACAAAATTCAATAAAACAAAATTACTAAAAATCGACTTTTACCGTAGTAAATGGTTTACCCGAATTGGCCCACGGCAATCTAAATCTTTATCACAAGTGATGAAGAATGAAGAAAAACATTCAAATATTGGCCATTTTTGAACTACACTCTTACGAATTTTGCTGAGCCGATATTAAAAATAAAAAGAACACAATTAATGATAATAATTTCTAATTTTAATATTTTTTTTCTATTCAACCGCATATTTTTGCTATTATTATTTATTATAAATATATAACTGGAATATGTATTGTATATAATTTATTCAATTTTTAAATAAAAATAAAATCTGATTTAATTCTTTTCTTATACTGTTGTTATTCTTGGGCATTAGAATGCTTTCAATGTTTTTGTTTTTAATCAGATTAAATCAAAAAATCTTATGACATGGATAATGTAATTGAATCTTTATTTTATTATTTCGAGCAAAACAAACTACATGAACTCTGTTTTTTAATTGCTAAGGTATTATAATTAAATATAACACATAATATAAACTTTATTGTATATAATTTTAACACACACAATTTAGATTTAAGTCTCTAACTTAATAAAATTCTTATAAAAAATGAAATTAAATAATCAAAAGTAAGCGAATAAACTTGCGTATGTACAGTATTTTTATCAAACCAGGTAACCCATATATACTAGATTTAATTGAAACAACAACAAAAATTTCTTGCACTAATAATTTCTTGTTAAAGACTGAATTAAATAAATTAAAAATTATTCTGCCATTATGCTTGGTGTGTTGATATTATGAAGACCAAAAAAAATAAATTGATTGCAATTTCAAGTCTGATATGGACGTTGGTATAGTAACTCCTTAGTAATTTAAGTGAAATTATTTGTAGTGTCGTTAAATAAAACCTCTTCGATTATCGCGCTTTTATTGTATCAAAATGTACAACTTATATATTTTAAAAAATGTCGCGCAACATGTACATATATACTCGTATGTAGGTAAAACAGAAACAAGTTTCCATACTATATTAATTGAAGTATTCGTATACCTATATAATAATAAAAAACTAAAGGATAAATAAAAAATAATGATGAAGTTTATTAAAATAAGAGCGACCACAATTTGGGCACATAATTTATGAAGTAAAATGTAATAAAAAAAAGTAGCCTATAAGAATAATTGATTTCTCAAATGCTCTATTTTCCCTTTATTTTAAATAATTTGACACAATCGTACCTACCAATTAATTATTTAAAAATCATTCAATTCATCAACTTTCGGCAAAATATTAGTTCTACAAATCGAATATTTATGTCAATGATAAATCAAATTTCAAATGTCATTTGACTATGAGTAAATTTCAATTAGGCAAAAAAAAACTAAACGATGACTATTTTAAATGTAGATATGTACTAGATAAAATATTTTACAGAAAAACGAAATCAATGCGAAATATTAGAAAAATTCTTCCAAAAAATACAAAATGCTAAGGTTAAATAGTAATGCTTTGTCACAATCACAGATGACCCAGTTAGATCATTTATTGCTTTCTCGAAGGAACTACCACCTAATTTAAAAATCGGTTAAAGTCAATAAATTTGGTTAAAAAAACAGTTACACCAAAGATGCTTTATATTATCGAGAATGTTTAACTTTTATACTATGCTAAATGAAAATAAGTAGAATATTGATATTAATAAATTATATATTTTGTCAATCCTGAAGCTGAATAAATATTGAAAGCATTATGGTTGGTTCACAAGGTCGGATATATACCCTAGCTATGTACAATCGAGCTCTAAGCCAATAAAATCATCAAAATAATTCATATACATATAACCAAAAAAATTCATCCATTTTCCTTCTTTCATGTTAAAATATTTTTATCTTATGGTCGGATGTAAATAGGTGCGGTAAATATCCGATATCGTGAACCAATCTTTAATTCAATTAAAAACATAATTAAAATGGCCGACTACTGTTTAAGTAGATCTATTTACGCGAACCTAGAAAATATGAAATTTTAACCGATAAAGTATCTTATTGTAGATACGTATATATGCACATGAAATCTTTAAATGCACCAGGGACCCGTTTGTGACATTGAGTGCTGGAGAATTTAATAATTTACTTTTTAATTTGTTATTTTATGTTATCAAATAAAGAACAAGGAATTATATTTATACTCCCACTTCTATTATAAAACCCATCGAACAGAACTATGATGGGATCAAAGACGTTAGCCTCTACAAATCCTTCTCGAAAACACAATCCAATAGTATAACCAATATCAAATCTATTTTTAATATTAAAATAATAATTTAATTGTATGATAATGACGAAAATAAATTGTATTTTCGATGATAAAAATATTACATCAACAATAATGGATTGATAAAATAGGTTTTTTTTACGAGATTTAGCGTCTGCTTTCCTACATACATAGATCGTCAATTGAAAAATCGTTTTTATTCGACGATAATATTATCAATTCTCATTATCGTCGTATTGGACAAACTGTGACAAAAATGTAATATGTACATATATAATATATTTTTGGAGGTATGAAACCTTACTTCAGTATTTAAGTTAAGAAAAAGAGTGACGGTTCAATTTGAAATTATAATATTGAACGAAGTTCATTAAGTATGTAAGTACATACAGATTGAACTCTTGGAGGATGCTTTTTAGAATTAATGCTAATAAAACAACATAGATATGTTCTTACAATCACAATCTCTCTTAATTATTCAACTTATCATATTAACAATGTACATTCATTAATGTTATAATCATGTTTTGGTGGGTAAAATAATATAACATTGTGAAATAATTTTTTAGATCTAAAAAAACGATTCAAATTTCATTATGCATGATTAAAGGTTAATGCTTTAGAAACGAATGCTGTGCCGCATACCAAAATGTTCATCTAAATCATCGACATTTCGACAGTCATTCATAGATAACAGTAGTATTAATCAAATAAAATGATCCTTATTTTCAAAATTTGTTGTGAATAATTCAATTTTTATTGTCTAACCCAAACAAAATTATAACTAAAACAAAAAGTAACCCCACGAGGATAAATTATACTACGGTTACACTAGTAGTGTAAAAGTTTGTAGCAAAAAAGTATTATGGTGTATCTAAAAAGTATTGATATAATGTGTCATCGTGTAAATCAAACTTTATAATACAAAATGTTATTTTAGTTATGCAAAAAAAAACAATTTGTTTGTATTACCGCCCACTTGTTACGCCGTTAAACATCGCCTTCCATTAATAATTTGGAAAATTCTTCCCAAAAATTCTAAAGCAAAACGCTTCCAGAACACTATCTATCAAAACAATAAAGTAATACAATTTTATATTATGGGATTACACAGCAAACAATAACATAATTAGATGGTGTAACCCAAAGAAGAAAATACTCTATGAAAAATATACAGTTAAAGTGTGTATGCATGTAAACGTGGTATTAATTAGCCAATTGATAGTCCGCCTAGTAAATTGATAGTCCCAATTGATAGTCCGCCTAACATAACTAATCAATAATCATGAATTTTGAAAAGTTGTCGATTTACCCGGCAATATTAACGTGAAGCATACAGAATAAGCCCATTGTTGCTTCATGCCAATATTTTCGACTAAATCGCTGATTATTCTAAATTTATGATTGGTTCTGCTATTAACCACTAGGTGGCTACTAATTGTTTAATTAATTTAGCCTCATCATGAGGTTTATTTTCGTTGTAGTTATCATTTTGTTTGGATTGAGTGCCAAAAATTTAACATTTACATTTTCTGAAAATAAGAATCATCATTTATTTGATTAAACTATATTGGTATCTATGAATGACTGAATCAATTATTTAGAAAAGTCGACCATTTAAACGAAAATTTTGGTATGACGCACGCAGCATAAATATTCATTGCTCCATTTTGCAGCTATATTTCATATTGTTATAGATACTAAATTGAACATTATATGATAAATTATGGCTGATTTACATTCATCGGAATTTTGCAGATGAAGTCGTCTTGTAAAAAAATGAGAAAAACCATTAAAAAATCATTCAAGAAAAAACGAGACAGAACTTCATCTTTTTGAAAGTCAACAGACGAAACCGAGAAACAAATCGAAAATTATGACGTCTTTTAAGGTGCCTTCACGAAATTGTTCGGGACATTTGGGCTTTGGCCCGCGGGCCAACATAACAATGTTAAATTTTTTTCAACTTTTGAAATTGTACTACAGTGTCATACCAACGAAACAAAAAAAAATATATATTTTTTAGCTCTATTTGTGGCTTATTTTTTGAAGTTAATAAATATAATTAAAAATAAAATATATATTTTTAACTCTTACATGAACATTTACAACATACAAAGATAATAGATAATAAATATAATGATGACAGCTACAAACAAAAATATTTATAGCTACTTTATGTTTCCATAAAGATCTAAAACTTCAATTGAGCCACAAAAAGAGCTAAAAAATAAAATAAAAAATTTTTGTTTTGTTGGTATGACTTTCAAAATTTAAAAAAAATTAGTTTTGTTAAGTTGGTCCGCGGGCCAAATGTACAACAGAACAATTTCGTACCGGCACCTTTATAGAACAAGACAAACGCAGTCATCTTTTTACTAAAAAAAAAAATATGACGAAAATACGTCATTATCATGCTATAAAAATATAAATACGGACATTCAAAAGTAGTAGCCTACGTTCAAAGTTATTTAATATTATAGTTCTTTTTGACATATAATATTTTATTGTGTATTTATGTTTTGTTGTGCTGTGTATTTATGTTACAGTAAATGAAATAAATAAATAAATCAAAAAAATGGAAGCAAAAATGCCGGTAAGAATAGTTAATATGTATATATAATATCTACTATAAAACAGCCGAGACACATTTTGTGTCTCATTCTGGTTCATAATGATTTTATGTTTTTTATGTTGACCTAATATTCAAAATTACGTTGAATGTAAATCGGCCATTAGATGACGGCTTTATTAATTATTTTAACAGGCTGGGGCGAGCGACATGTTAAACTACTTTATTGAGCGATTAATACAGAAATAAGTAAATAGCCTTTTCAAGGTACATTTCAGAATTTCAGATTGTAAATTGTAATATTGATGTTTGGTTCGAACCTTAAAACGAACTGACCGAGAAACTTCGTATAAAAAATAAGACAGCATACGAATCAGACGGTATAAAAATATATAATTTATTTTATTTGCTTTTATAACACCTACCATTGTATTCAGAATTTCAGATACACTAAGCCACCTGACAACAAAATATTTTCATGCACATAAAATTATTTATATGAACTATTATTGCATAATACGCTTGTTAGTATGAGTTGAGTTGACTGGAATCTGGTCGCTTCATGTTTATAATTTATAGATTAATGTAATATTTTAATCGGAATGAAATTATGGAAATAGTGAAACAATTATAAAACACAGAAAAAAACGACATTGACGATGAATATGATAAATACGAATTATTTACATATCATTAAGGCTGCTTGCCAATTAGCGTGTTATTTTTTGTTTTATAATTCCAATGTGTGTGTACATAAATATAGACTTTAATTACTAAACTATATTGCTTATAATCACATTGTGTCATCGCTAATTTTACTATATACTCTACTTACCTAACTTGTGTACCAAAAAAAAAACGTATTAAGAAACTAAATATTGTGATACTCGATCTACCTACAGTAGTATAAATGACAATTATCGGTACGTGAACATCATCTGCAGGATTACTTTATATGTATATAAGTATGCTTGACGAAAATGAAACAATATGTATATGTACTTACATATTTACAATAGAAAAGTGCAAAAAAAAAATAGGCGTAGGCATTTCTTTATTACGACGAACGGGTAGCCCAGAATAGGATAGGTTTAAATTTTCAAATAAAACTGCAACAAGTTCATACCGACACATATTATGTAGAATCAAATTTTTCTTGAAAACTAAATCAAACTAAACTTTAGATTAAAAATTCTCAAAATATCAATTGCAAAACATCCAACCCAAAACCGGTTGTATATTTGTTTACATCCGTAAAATTTGCGATATTTTCTGATTAATATCTTCTCAGGCTCTTCGTTGTCGGCCTTAATGGTAAATAAACAATATTACTATAACATGTGAATGTCGAAAAAACCAGTGCTTAAAATTTCAGCATAGATATAACACATAATATGTGAATGTCCCTGAATTAAAAACTAAAGTAGGAGACAACAGAAGAAATAAAATAGCGGTGTACAATACAAATGAATATTTGATTCCAAACATACGATACACAAAAAATACCAAATAGCAATAAGATTATGTCACTTTACAATAATAAAATTAAAAAATACGAAAGCGAAAAATGTTGTTTTATTAATTAAATTGAAATCTAAAATCGATAATATATTCCATGAATTTCACCCTTGAATAATTCAAATAGCTTTGAATAGTGTATAAACTTTTCTGTGAATGATCTTTTATCTCATAGAAATTTAATGGTACTGTCAATTATGACATTACTCCCTTCAGGGAGAAAAATGAAAAAAATTAAATTCGATTGGAAATTCAATGGAGACATGGGGCAATGCACAATACATATGTATAGTGTAATTTCATTAATCAATTAAGTCGATTTCAAAAAAAGGGTTATAAAAAAATTCAAGGCACGCACAGGACCATCCTTGATAAAATGAAAACGTTAAACAGGACGCAACCAAAATAGCTGTACACTACATACATGATACATCGGATTCCACTATAAAATCATTATGTTCGAGTTTACTATGCATTTCAAATGGATATTTTAATTTAATTAATATAATCTATATACAAATATTTTGAAGGTGGGGTGTGTTTATTGTTTGCTTAAGTCTAGAATGCACATAATGCAATATGCAACTTACCTTTGTAATTTTATTTTGTTTCGGATTCCAATTAAAAACCCTAGAATAAGTATTCGGCTCCTTTGCAATAAATTTTCTCTGTATGTGTATGATTTGTATAATACTATTTTATATATAACATTACAATTTCCGGTTAACAAATAAACAGCAATAAAATAAATACTTCGCTTTTAAACAATATATTATAATAAATAGAAATTCACGTTTCACAAATTAACCATTTCTTTTATTTAATTTTCATATACAATTTGTTTTTTATTTCGATTCACAGCAGTCACTTTGTTTCAAACATATATCATATAAAAAAAAAACAATCATAAAAACAAACAATATTGAAATCAATTTTTATGAGAATGATGGAAAAAACAGATAAATTATAACAAAACTACACTAAACAAAATCTACAGAAACTAAATTTTTGTGTTGTATAAATAATTTTATTTTAGAAAAAGAAAATTCACTTCTTTTCACAACCTACACGTCAAAATTACTACGATAGTGCGAGAGCGATTTGTGTTAAAAATTGTGTGTAGAAAGAAATAGAAATAAATGAAAATAAAAAATGGCCATTTTGGATATACAGAAATGTAATAAAACGGTGTTACCCGATTTGTTGCTCAACATAATGAAGTTATTAACTGTTTGATGAAATCAATTCATGTTCTACCGCGTATCAAAATTAATTAGTTGCGCACAAATTTTATAAACGACATTATTTTGATTTTAGAATGAAATGTAACGTATGTTCATTATGAAGTTACTTACATATTTGTATTTATTGATATCGTGGTATCGTCTTTATTATAAATATTCACAGAAGATATCTAGTGGAAAAAACTTATTACCGACATGACCGATGAAACGTTTACAAATATAACTTTGATTTAATCCAAAGTTAACTACATATATCAGATAACTCTTTACTCTTTAATTGATTGAAATTATTGAATAATAATAATAATTTTTTGTAATTTTTATATACATAACTTGAATTATCTACAAAATGTTTTTCGAAATCAAATATTAATTTTACGAATGGCACATTTTTTTTATTTGCAATCGTCAATAAACATAAACTTACCGTGATTGTTTTCCATTTTTTTGATGCGTACAAACAAATATTTATACTAAATTATTTTAAAATATTTTTATAAAAAAAATCGTATCCGCTCACAATGTTGTGTCGATGGGTAAGAATGTTGCCATAAAAAATACTCGACACTTTTTTATAGCAACAACAATTTTTATGTAAGAACATCAACAGAAACATAACTTTTTACCAGTAAAAATACATAAATATATTACAATCGACACTGGATTTTAGTATCCACAGATTGTTCTGTAAAATAAATACATAAATCTATACTTTTATCTCATTTCGTTTTAGCTGTCAGTAAATTCTGTATTATGTTACAATGCAATCAATGCAATAAACGAAATTCATCAAGAATTGTATGTAAGGTCGTCACTAAAAGGACTTAATTATAAATGATTGATATTATATGACATCATGTGTGATGGAAACATTAGAATAAGAAACTGCCTGACATGTTTTTGTCACTACCATATATATAATTATCAACTTAAATATGTATGACTCTAACATATACATATGGTTTGTGATTATCCAATCATTGATAATGTACTGTTTTCTGCATTATTACATGTATATGAAGTTAGCCCGAAAACTATTCTAGAAAAATATCACTACATTTTTTAAGTTCATCCCGAAACAAATATCTCTGTCGTGAGATTTAACCATGTGATCGTATGTGGCTCCTGTGGTCGGGGGCACTCACATGTCTCGTAAATTTAAATTGCATGAACATATTTTCCAAGAATACCACCACCGTATCCTTTGCTTGTCGTATCCGAAAAAAATAACCTTTTTATAAAGTCAACAAAAAGAAAATCTGCGCTGGAATACCTAGGTATGCCAACAAAATTGGTACGATTGTGTAGAATGACAGTGAAGTAGTCTCAATGCTGTGGTAAGGCTAACAGGCTATCGAGAACTTGTACAGTTAACTTGGGTGTAGGGCAGGAAGATGCTCTGTCCCCGATACTATTTAATATCATGTTAGAGTACATCTTTCGTAAAACTGAAACACCTCAGCGCAACATCTTATATCGCCAGTCCAGCATGTACAGTTTTCAGCTTCTTATGGACAGATCAATGAGTCCAAAACAAAATACATGATCTCCGGATATAGGGACAATGGCACACCAGACTTTAGTAGTGGCCACTACACGTTGGGAGTGAGGAGGTTAAAATATTTGGGATCTCTTATCATTCGCGATAACAGTGTGGGTGAGAATATTAAAGTGCGCCTGGCAGCTGTCAGCTAGGGTATGTATCCTCTAAGGCCACTATTATAATTTAAACACCTGTCAAGTGCCTTGAGGCTGAAGCTTTACAGGCGTTGATCAGGTCCGATGTTATGTTTGGATGTGAAAGCTGGGCGCTGATGGATGAGAAGAGAGATGTTTCCTTACATTTAAGAGAAGAATCATGCGGGTGATTTACGGGCCAAAAAACGAAGTAGATGGAACATATTGAGCTATGTACAATGTCGAGATCAGAGGTATGATGAAGATCCCCGACATTGTACATGAAGTATACCTATAAGATCTCATCGAGTAAGCTAGCTCGGTCACGTTTTGCGTGCTGATCCGGAACGATTTGTGTAGCGATGTCTGAAAGGAGAGCCACTATATGGTAGGCGCAGAGGTCGTTGCAGGCAACGATGGCTCCACGGTGTAGAGAACGACTTGGCTTCTTCAGGTTGTCTAAGACAGTATGGAGACCAACCCCAGGATCGAAATCGTAGGATCCGTATGATTGACACAGTAAGGGGCCAGTAATGGTCTGTAGAAACTGATTATTATTTATTATTTATCGTATGTGATGTAACTGTAGCTATCACGACATGTTTTAGTGTCATCTTGAAAAACCTATCCCATGGAAATTGTATCACTAGCTGTAACTCTCATGTCACCAAGAATGATCATTACGAAAAGTTCCGTTATAGTCTCTATAACTCGCACTATATATCAATTAACGAGCACGAAGTGGTATACCTTTTGTAGGTAATGGCTACAGAATTCTACTTACCACGTATCACAAAAATTCTGTCAGCTAAATTTTCGTTATACTCTTCTGAAGTAGGACTATAGTTATCAAGTTGTTATTTATTGATATTTTTCTAATATTTTTTTTTATAATTAATATAATTTTAACAATAGACATTTACTATCATTATACTTTCCATAACACGCCAATTTTATTTATTATACAAATTATATACATATAGGAAATTTTAATATCAACAGAGGTTTAAATTGCCAACAACTATTATTTAATTCTATTCCATACTGACGTATTTTTTGGTATTGGTATTGATCTCCTTTAATTATTGAGGCTACTCTTTGTCATTGTCAAAAGTAATCTACATTACATATAGAGCTGTATTATCATCAATCATGCTAAATAAGTGTATATTGTGGCGTTTTCCCCTTTTATACGTTCCAAATATTCTTTCTCAATTAAAACGTCGATACATTTCTAAAAATAATAATAAATACATAAAGGAAATTAATAATGAAAACGTCTCAAGAATTATATATAATTTACCTTGATAACGGGAATTTTTGCTCTAAATTTAGCGGTAAGCTGTTGCAAAACTTCAATTATGAGTTGAGTATGATTCAACTTCTTTCGCATTTTCATAATTCGTACTATTGCCGCTCGAATTAAAAATATACGTTCCTGTTCAATATGCTCATGCGTGGCTCTCTGTTCCTGCTTTAAATCATGTTTCAACGGACAATTTATATTTATTCTTAATTTTTTATTATTGTAGGTCAAAAGAAGCTCTACCACAGATGATTCTGATAAATTCCCTTCGGCATTATCGCACTTTAGTAGGTTTTGTTGTATGAAAACTTGTAAAACTTGTAATAGCGTTTCTAATTTAATTCCTGTATTGTCGGCTAATTGTTGTACGGTCCAACTAAGATGATCGTTAAATTGCAATAATACTGCCATTTGAAATATGGATGATTGTAGAGTATAACGCATTGTAAAACAATTCGTTGTTAATTCACCTTTGCACATGTCATAGAGCCAATTTAGTTTTCGGCCCGAATGTAAACCATTATAGAAATTTGTAAATCGAAACACCGAACATTCGATCTCGGACGGTAAGGAAATATTGAAAGATAAATTATGTTTAAATGGCCATTTACAACTCGTCAGCACTTGAATACTGAAATCAATTTTGTTCGACATCGAATTGGTGTGCTTATGGAAACGTTCATTTAAATCTTTTGAGATACCGATGTCTTGGAACATTGTATGTAAATTACTTGTAAACTCAAAACCACACGTCTGTCTTAATTTTGATATCATTGATGCTTCGGCATCCTCGCTCGCAGACGTACGTTGTACTAACCGCCTTGCTAACAATTGTCTATAGAACGCCTGGAATACATCTTTATCTTCAATATATTTAAACACAAGGATGACCTGATTTAGCATTTCTTCTAGTTCGGACTCCTCGGGATTTTTACTTGATGTCTTCAATAGTAGATCACAGTATTTAGCTAATAATTCGGGACTTTTGTTATTGTTGTTACTGACTGTAGTGCCAACCCTTTGATTTATAAATTTATCACATGCTTTATCCAACGCGCATACAAAACCGTTATCATTATTAAATGCCTTCCTTATAAGCTTATCATATTTCTGATGCACCGCAAGTATAGTTTGAATATTCGTTTTAGGATCATTTGTGACGTCACCACATTTTTTGATCTCTTCCGAACCTTGACTGTGAATATGACACTCAAGTATACTTTTAAGATTTTCTATGCCGGATGGACTATTATTTCGAATTCGGTTAACTAGCGTATACATTCGACCGAGATCATCTTCTTTATCGTCGTTGAGAAGATTTGGAAATTCAGTTAAAAATATATCTAAATTCTTATCAATCAGTACGCTCTCACATTTATTAAACAATCGCTCCGATGTGCTCTCATGCAGATAAACTTTAACACGTTTCTCTTCTTCATTAAGCCTCTGCTCTACCCATTTCAAATACTCAGTCACTGGATTTTCTTCCAAAAATTCAGCACTCTCGCGGGTATAAAATCGTTCGGTATCCTCTAAAAATTGATTTTCAAAGCTGTCACGATAAATCGACGACGATTGTGATATGTGTGTGTCCTTATCTATTAGACTCAATTCCACATAGCTGTTGATCACACCGGATATCAGCCGTGAATTAATCATTTCACCATTACGCTCTTTTTCGATTAATTTTAGCACTGCATTTGTTACGGCTTTATTTAGTTGTTTGAATAAAGTACCTCGCCACGTTACTAGAGCCAACTGATAGATCTTATATATATCTTTACGTCCTACTTCTCGTTCCAGGTCTACCCAATGCCGATTAAAATATGCGCATACACCGTTCAAAACTTTACTTGACAATTGAAATTCTTCCCAGGTTTTTGTATAGTACGAAAGGACAGTTTCATCCATGAAATCGACACCATCCTAAATTAAATTTTTCGAGTTAGATTATTTCGTGTAAAATGATTATGAATTTTTGTATACTTACACGTTCAATGACAAGTTCTTTTAAATGTAACTCAAGAAATTCGGTTATCCATTTATATAGCTCAAGTCCCACTAATTTGGCCGCACCGGTCGATACAGTCTTCTTATTAGACGATGACAAATTTTTAGGAATACTTTGTAAAGTATATGATGACATCGGTCCATGGTGAATACTTGTACAGTAATAGTAAACATGGGTATAAAGTTCCATATGAGGCACGGCCACACAACTCGGTTCTCGGCGATAAATTTGTTTTATGCCTTCGACTAAACTTAACCATATCTGAGGGGAAAAATATTGTTTTTATTGATTATTTCTATTATAAAAACTGAACAATACCGATGTTAGAATAGCATTATTGGTTCGGCTTGAAATTATGAATTTCAAAATTGGAAAACTAGGATTAATAAAATACTAATAATTTACTGCTTTGATGAATAAAAATTAACTCATTTGATCAATAAAAATAAACGATTATACTTTCAAGTAATTGGCAGGATATTTTAAAATTATGTGGAAAATAATTTTATTTTCGAATTTAGAACAGTGATGATCAACTATAAATAAGTGGAAACTGCTATAGATAGTTGAAGGCCAAAAAGCTCGGTAGATACATGTGTAGCTGGTGAACAAACTTTTAAGCAAATGAAGGCATAGGTTAATTCTTCAATTCTTAGAAATAATTATAAAAACTTATTGCTATATTTGCCACAGATTACATAATGTAGAAGATTTGTACCGAACATATTTTGTGAACAGTGATAGCGAACTTCAAATTGAAGGCAATTGGCTCTTAGATTTAGGTAAATTATTAAAACCAATATTAGCAACTGAGCGAATATATTATGATATGTGCAGAAATATTCAGTAGAAATACTTTTAACTAATAATAATATAGCTCACATCAGTCAAATACATATTTTAAATTGATTATAAACACCAAAATTATATGATCATAAATATTTGACAAATATTGACAGTTAGTTTAAAGTTTCTTGCAAGAAAGAGACAGCAAATAAGTTACCTCGCAAGGATACTTATTTGAATAAGTAAGTATCCACAAATAAGTATTTCGTTTCGGAAACAGCCTAAGCACTAATCTTCTTAATTCACTTATTTAACTTAATTATTTAACTTCACAATTATTACTTTAATACACTTTGATAACACTGTATTTCACTAATAGCATTATCACAGTTCAAACCCAACTAGTTAACTCCTAAAATTATATCGTGTATTTATACCAAATATTCTAACCTTCTAGAATATTCCACAATATTCGAGAGTGTCTAGACTATTCTTGAATATTTGTGTCTAACTGTTTAAAATTACTACGATTAAAGACAATTGTGTATTATTATTTGAAACTGTTACGATTTGTATGGTTGTTTGAAATTACTACTATTAAAGACAATCCGTTATAAAAACGCAAGGTTTTTATACGGATCTTTGAGGGAGAAGATACGAAATTTGGTATTCAATTTTTTCTTTTTTTTGTGATTGGTTTGATCTTTATTTAATTTTTTCCTTTACTCCTTTTCATCTACTTTACATTATGTGGGCGTTATATTACCTATCTTATGTTTTATAATGGGAGGTAATAAATTTACCTATAATATAGATCTTTTTGTCATAAATTTGTTTTCAGTTTTTAGGTTCTATTTATTTTAATTAGTTATTTAATTAATTGTTCATGTTTTTGTTATATGATCATTTTGTGAGAAATTTAACTTTAACAATTTTTGGGATATGATCCGTTTTATAATTTTTAATGATTTTGGTTTTCGGACAATTTTATTTTAATTGATAATGATTTTTTAATTTACTTTACATTTAATGTTTTACGATTATTTTTGTTTTGGAGATCCTTTGTTTAATCACCCGTTTTCTAAAACACAACAGGTAGACCATGTCGTTTATTTTAGTGACGATGGTGTACGGCCCTTCCCATGAAGGTTGCAGCTTCGGTAATACCCTTGTTCCGTTGTGGGTTGTAAAGCCATACTTATTATTTGAGCCTTCATACGGTCACTTGAGACTCGTATATCTTCTATCGTACAAACTGGTGTATCTCGTCCAGTTCCCCTTTCATCTGGCCAACATAATTCGGCCCACATAGAGCTGATGAGGAACAGCTCCAAACTTTAGATCTCATCCCCGTTGAGTCTTGTACTGCAGATCGATATGACATCAGGAACATCGGAATATGTCGATCCCAGTTGCGTTGATAATTGTACACGACCTTCGCCAAATATTTTTCCAATGTCCCATTGAATCTCTCCACCATATCACCTGACTGTGGATGCAAAGGCGTAGTTCCTGTTTCATTTATACCAAGGAACTGACAGACTTTCTGAAATACAATTGACTCAAAATTTCGTCCTTGGTCCGTATGAATCTCCATTGGTACTCCAAAACGACTAATCCAATTATTAACCACATTTTACTTGGCATGGCCCACTTAACAATGCATCGGCATTTCCATGTGAACGCCCTTTCCGATGTTCGATCTGGTAATGATAACTCTGTAGTCGTTCGATCCAACGCGCTACTTCCCCTTCTGGATTCTTGAACTGCAGCAGCCAACGTAATGCTCCATAGTCCGTTCGTAAATGAAATTCTTGGCCAAGTGCACAATCCTAGGAAGCTTCGCAATTCCCGTACATTTTTAGGCCAGCCCTTTACCGCCGGTATATTGTCCTTATCGGTGTGGATTCCATTGGTCATTACAATCGCTTCCATACCTCTGTCAATTTTCTTAAGTGTTCTTCGAAACTCCTTCCCATAACTATGACGTCGTCCAAATACATCAGGCATGTCTTCCAATGTAGTCGCTTTTACACTCGCTCTATTAGTCGTTCAAAAGTTGCCGCGCCATTACATACTCCAAATGGCATCACGTTAAACTGCCATAGCCCATTACCCATACTGATCGCCGTTTTTTCATGATCTTTCTTTTGGACTTTCACCTACCAATACCCGCTTTGCAGGTCTCATGTTGAATACATTCTAGCACCTGACAAAGTGTCTAAAGTGTCATCGATCCTTGGTAATGGGTAGCTAAGCTTTTTCGTCACTGAATTAAGCTTTCGGTAATTATCCGGTGCACTGCAGAAGATCGATTTATACTGTTCGAACAGTTGTCGTGCTGAATTTTTCTGGTTCATTGTTAAATCTCCAGTCCATTTCTGCATGTGGTGTTCTAATATTGGTTTCTATCCTTGCGTATCGGTGTTTACCGATAACAGTTCCCTTCTTAATTGTTTTCGTTTTATCCGAGATATTTAGGGTCCTAACCGGTACCCTATATTTGCTATCCGATTTTACTAATGTCTTTCCTATCATAATTCATTTGGTTTTGCTTTCCTCTTTACTGGCTTCTGCAACCCACAATTGGGTGACCCAGAACCGCCCTCCAATTTCCCCCACACAACAGTTTCCGAGTTCGGTGGCAGCTTTTCCCGATCTATTCGCAGTGGTAGCTCGAAAATATCACAGTCAAATACTCCTCGTTATGTCTGCGCTCTCTCCTATAGCTGTGCGTAATATCAACCCATTGACTGGCTGTAGTGTTTCCTTGGCTAGATCCTCTCGGAAAAACGTGCGCACTGCCCCTGTATCCAGGGTAATAACACAGCTCTTCCCGTCAATACTTCCTTTAATTGTTAAGCTGTCACCGCTTCGTCCCAATCTCGAAATAGGAATGGAGGTTATGGGGTAATTGGTTGTGGGAGTCAGCTTCTGCCCCTTTAGGCTGACTCGTTGTAGTTTAACGACTCATTTCGTTCTTGGCCAAGGCTCGCTCTCTACTTGATCGTCGTTGCATAGGAGATCGTGATCTTGTACGTCTCCATTTTCGTTCTCTCCAGTCTCTCGACATATGACCCATTTTTTTACACGTCCAACATTTTATTTATTTTTATTTTGCTACCACCCTCTCTCAATCTTGGTGCCGACCGTTCGACGTTCGTACTGACGTCCATTTCCACTCGTGACGGTTTTATGATGGCCTGTGCAGTCTCGTTTATTAACGCAAAAGCGATGGTCTCGGCGAACGTAGCTTTGGGTGACAAGATTACTGCTTTACGTGTCTCCGGATCCCGTATCCCAGTAATGAACGCAGCCATCTTAATTCTCTCCAAATGATCCTGAGACGTATTTGTATGTGCCAAATGCACTAGCCGCGAGACCGCTGATGAATATTCTTGAAGAGTCTCTCCGATCTTTTGATATCGGTTCTTCAACTCCATACGATACATTTCTCGTTTATGATCACTTCCATATATTTTCGATCCAGTCCTTTCATTATTTCGCTGTAATTATTTCGCTCATTTTCCGAACTAGTCTGTAATGTTTAACCCGTTTCACCTTTTAGAGCCACTATTAACGCTGTTCCAAGATTTTCTTCATTCCAACCATTTTGATTGATCGTTGTCTCTTATTGAAATTTGAAAACCGAAAACGATGTTGTGCCATCAAATATTGGTGGCTTAAATTTCATCGGGGCTCCGGGCTGGCTTACTTGCGAAGATGTTCCGTTCACTTTAGGTATAGAAGTTCTTTCTCTTTAGGTATAGAAGTTCTTTCTCAAATCCTAGAACTTTTAAATTTTGCATTTGTTCACTCCCATTGAGAACTTTCTGTTCCAACCCTTGGATGTGCGTTTATATTTTCTGTTCAATTTGCTCTGCTTTCTCATGTAGATTAGCACACATCTCTTGAAATTACTCTTCGATTTTGCTATTTATTTCGCACACTGACTGCTCCATGAGCTGATTTGACCGATTAATCTGTTGATTTAATTCTCTAATTGACTTTTCAACTGACTTTTCAATAGATATTAAGTTGCACTTTCAAATTGGACTATTTCATTTCTAAATTGTACTGTTTCATTTCCCAATTGGACTATAATTAACTGCACCATATCGAAATTTCCCGATTGAACCGGTACTGCTACAACCACTGCGCCTTCATTCTCTCCATCCTCTTCGTTCCTTTCTGCGTGGTGGGAAAATGTTGATTCATTAAATTTGTAACAAACAGGATCAATACCATCCTTCTCTAAGGCTTGAATTAATCGCTGCTTCAATATATTTTTCTAACCGGCCGTTGACAAACCACACCGCCCCAACTACTCATTTTGCTACATTTTACTACTAAAATTTCGTTATAAAAAAGTAAAAATACAAAAACACGAAATGAGATTAGTTCGTCTTTTTTGTGCGGATGAATCTCGTAATCGCTTCAACAGAAGAAGTGTAGGGCAGTTGTCTTGTTGTTGTTCATACCACGACATTGCAGTTCCCAATGCTGTAAAGGCTTCATTATGACTAGGTCATCATATTTCTTCTAGGACACATGCAACAATTTCATCGTCATGCAAAATGTGAAAACCAGGATCGTTATTATCGTCTTCGAGCCAAACTTGTGCATCTTGCTCTTCTTGGTTTTCCTCATTTGTTCCAATATGCAACACTTGCACGTGTGCTTAACACATTTTTTTTATATTTGTAACAATATTGTTCGGTTAATTGACGTATCGGATAATTGACGTTCGCATAATCGACGCTCTACTGTATTGGTTTTGTTGTGTGCTGTCAAAATTTCTCCTTAAAATGTCGCTATAAAAAAATAAAAACTTGTCTTTGTCTATTACATAGCTTTTCTGACTTTTTTCTCTTTCCCTCATTTTTTACTATCAGTCAATTTTTATAGTGGAATAGCGCCTTAATTGTTTCATTCTAAAATAAATTTTTAAATAAATTTGTTTTATATATGACGTTTATAACTAGGTTTCGACTACGACTTGTCACTTGGCTCGATTAATAACTCGATTTAGACTGTGTCCGAAACCTGTAATAAATATTTTTTAGTAGTACATATATTGCTATGATAGTTTTTGACAGCCATCGAATAATTTGTACATAATTCGATGGGATTCCAAGTTGACAAATTGAATTCGATAGAAAAAATAATTACATACTTTATAACACATAATTATATATTTATATAGTAAATAAATACATATACATATAATAATATATATATATATATATATATATATATATATATATATATATCTATATATATATATATATATATATATATATATATATATATATATAACAAATTTCATGTATATCATGCGAAATATTAAATATTTATAAAACAAGCAGGGAAATATGTTAAATAATTATTCAGAATTCGGACAGCATAATAAGAAATTGTGAGTGTAGGGGAATAAAAATTACATACAAGATAAGCGAACTAAATGTAATGGCTTGTATGACAATAAAAAAAATGGTACCATTTGTTATGATGTGCTCAATGTAGTCTCCATTTACAGATCTTAGTGGTAAAAACAAAACTTGTAAGAAAACTACACTAAACAAAATCTATAGAAATTAAATTTTTGTTGTATAATGTTTTTAGAAAAATAAAAATGAAATTTACTTTTGTTGATACTACTAAATAAGATAATACATAATATACTTCGAACATAATGAAATAAAATTGTGTTTGATTTGTGTAGAGTGTAGACTATTTATCAGTTGAAAGTTGCTCAAAATGAGGACTATGTTTAATGGGAACCAAAACAAAATTTATTCTGCACACATTTTTTTAATGGACTGATTTTTATCCGGTGTCTCCACTATGCAATTTTGCCAGTGTATGTGTGAGTATACTATGTATACAATTTTTTTTAACTAGCAGCAAATTATCAGTCGGATATTTTCTTGAAAATTATAGGTTATGTTTTTATCATTTTTGAAAATTAATTTGAGGATGAAGACTTGAAGACATAAAATCATTAATTTATTAGAACTCTATAAAAGGACGATATGGTGCTAAGCACAGAAAGATAAAATTTCATACAAACGCTACAGCAAACAGAAAAAATCTTCCTGTTTCTATAGGAAAGAAATGCTTATTAAAATTAGCATACAAAATACTAGAAAATGTTGGGTTTAAATAATCATTAATAATTAATAAACCTGAAAATAATTCACAAATCTTGGAAAAACCTTACTTTGCTTCAATTAAACAAAAGCTTTGTGTAGATTCAGTTTCATACCAGCTAGCATCCTCTATTACTTTTCGTAACACTTTATACAAAGTAAACTATTATATATTCGATAAAGATAGAAATAAATTAATAAAAATTAACGACATATTTATTAAAAATAATGAGGCTTATTTGATTACACAATGTCGTTAATTTAATTTTTAAAATTTTAAGGGCACTTATAGCCGGAAACTTTTTTATTATAAATAATAAAACAGTTTTAAAGTACGTCGGTAAATAAATGTTTTATATATTAATTTGTGTTGTTGCTCAAGATTTGAATTTGTTCTTAAAAAATAATAAATTAAAATTAAAACAGTTTTAAAGGCCATTACTGGCCCCTTACTGAGCCAACTATTTGGCTCCAACGGTTTCGATCCTGAGCATGGTCTTCATACTGTCTAAGACAATCTGAAGAGGCCAAGTCGTTCTCTACATCGTGGAGCCATCGTCGCCTGCAACGACCTCTCCGCCTACCATATGGTGGCTCTCCTTTCAGAGATCGCTGCACAATTCGTTCCGTATCAGCACGCAGAACGTGACCGAGCCAGCGTGCTCGCTGAGATCTTACTTCATGTACAATATCGGGGATCTTCATCATATCTCTGATCTCGAAATTGTACAGAGCTCGGTATGTGCCATATATTTCGCGTTTTGGGCCGTAAATCACACGCATGATTCTTCTCTCAAATGTAAGGAGCCATCTTTCGTACTCATCCGTCAGCGCCCAACTTTCACATCCAAACATAACAATGAGCCTGATCAACGCTTTGTAAAGCTTCAGCTTCACGGCACTTGATAAGTGTTTAGATTTTAGCAGTGGCCTTAGAGGATACAAAGAACGACTGCCAGCTGCCAGTCGCACTTTAATATCCTCACCCACACTGTTATCGTGAGTGATAAGAGAGCCCAAATATTTGAACCTCCTCACTCCCTCAAACGTGTGGTGGCCACTATACTAAAATCTGGTGTGCCATTGTCCCTAAAACCAGAGATCAGGTGACTGAAGCTCCGTTGCTATTCAGTCCAATTACGCATATGTCATCTGCATATGCAAGCACCTGATTGGACTGGCGATATAAGATGTTACGCTGCGGTGTTTCAGTTTTACGAAAGATGTACTCCAACATGAGATTAAAGAGTATCGGGGACAGAGAATCTTTCTGCCGAACACCCGAGTTAACTGCAAAAATTGTCGATAGCCTGTTCTCAACTTTAACACAGAATTGAGACTGCGTCACTGTCCTCCTACATAGTCGTACCAATTTTGTTGGCATTCCTAGGTATTCTAGGGCAGACCACAAACTCTCTCGAGTCATAGGCCTGCCGGAAATGCAGGAACACCTGATGTACGGAAATGGATGTCTCATAATATTTAGATAGAAGCACTCGCAGCGAAAAGGCCTGGTCAGTGGCTGATCGATTCGGACGAAATCCTCCTTGATAGTCACCAACCAAACCCTCTAGCGGAGGTTATTCTATCCAATACAATGTATGACAGTAACTTGTATGCTGTGCAAAGGAGAGCTATACCGCAATAATTCTCACACTTCAAGCGGTTTCCCTTCTAGAAGATGGGGCATATGGCGGCCACGTTCCATTCGTTAGGCATGACTTCGGTTCGCCATACTAATCGAATTAGGTTGAAAAGACAGTTCCACAAAGTATCTCCTCCGAATATCAAGAGCTCCGAATTAATGCAGTCCACTTCAGGTCAGCGGTTACGTTTCAATTTCTGCATGGCCTTAGTGAATTCCTCATGGGATGGCTCCTCAGTGCAAATCTCCGCAGTCTGTCTTAGAGGTGGCTCAACAACAGTCTGTGACGAATGATGAACATCAAGCAGCTCAGTAAAGTGTCCACTCCATGCGTCAAGTACTGCGTCGATGTTGACACAGAGTGTTCCATCCCGGTCCCGAATGGCGGTTGACGTGGGCCTGAAATTATGGGGCAATCCAGTAATTCCTTTAAAGAAATTCCGCGAACTGCGCTCATTGCTGAGTTGTTGTACTTTCAGAACCTCGGCCTTCCACCATTCTCGCTTCTTCCGTCTACAAATCTGCTTAGCTGCCCTTCTTGCAAGAGCAGTCTTGCTTTCCCTCGCGATTGTGAGACGTTGTTGCACTTCATTATGGGCTATATTTTGTTGCTCAACTGCAAGACGACACTCGTCATCAAACCTATCATTCTTGGGTCTGACTTTCACTATACCTAAAGCCTGTTGAGCAGCACTGACAACCGAAGATTTCAGTACCTCCCAGACAGAGTTCACGCAGTCAGACTGGTAATTAGCTCCCTGAATGTTGTCGCTGACAAGAGCTTGATATCGTTTCTTTTGATCTTCATTTATCAAACTTTCACAAACAGACTTGTACGAAAACTTAAATCGTAGCTTTGCAGCGACCAAATGATTATCGACGCCTACGTATTTGGTTGCTGACCGATAAGTTCTCACATCCTGCACAACCCGAGCCCGTCCTTTAAGAACTAACACATGGTCAATTTGGCGAAGCTTACACAATCGGTTATTGACAAGAAGAACTCCAGCTCCAAGATTTCCGAGGTCATCTCCACTGTAGAGCAACGTATAGCTCTGGGACACATGGTCTCCACTTTTAGGCCAACGAGTTTCTTGAAGAGCAACGAGTTCCAGCCGATACTCTTTCATGCACGTGATTCAGCCCTCCAACGCTCTTGGTTTTCTAAGTGATTGTACGTTCTACCAAATATTAATGATTAATGTACTTGATAGGTGTTTAGATTTTTGCAGTGGCCTTAGAGGATACAAATCATGACTGCTAGCTGCCAGCCGCACTTGAATATCCTCATCCACACTGCTATTGTCAGTGATTTATCCTGCAGTTTGTTTTTATCTACATATACGATCGAATATTCTAATTTTCAGATTATCATCAAGAAACTAACAAATAGTATTATCAAAAAACTTTGTTACTTTTCTTTAAAATGGTATTTGTAAATTGGTGAACTTTTTTACCAGGGCCAGGGAGTGTTCTATAATACATTTGTGTTGGTTTTGGCATTGCTCTAATTCATACAGTTTCGCAAATACTGTTTACATGTTTATATATATGTACATAACAAAGCCTAAAATAATTAGCTTGATGAATATAATTTCAAAAATACAATAATTCTAAAATATTTTATTTTTCTCTCTTTCTATCTTTTCAATTAAAACCAAGTTTTTGGGCGTTTTCGGATCTGCAAAAATTTGATTTTTGTTAAACCCTGAAGAACTCGACATTATAAAACTGTAACGGTAATGAATGTAGATTTCCATAGTAAAATCGTGTTACCATAGAGACGGATATGAAGGATATAACGACTTAACAAAACAACGGATAAATTCTATTGGTCTTTATCCAAATGAGGTTGTAAATAAACATAATTGCAGTCCCTGTGCTGAATATAATCAAAAGGACAAAAAAGTCAGACAATCAAATGTTGTGTCAATTGGAAGATGAAAATTTTGTATTACAAATTGATAAAGCATTGGTTCCATCGAAAGTCATCAATGTACCAATTCTGAAAAGTATCAGTACTCAAACTGACAAAACCGAAGAGGAACTCGAATTTTTGCAATTTATAGACAAAATTAATTGTCATCACTGCCAAACCTCTCAAGAACTATCATGCCGAAAATGTAACAAGAATTCCAGACTAATTCACCTTTATAAGACTAAATTATAACAATGTTAACGAAAATGCAAATTAAAAATCAATTACAACAATTGTAACGGTTTTCTGACCGTGACACACCAACGCGTGGTGATGTTCTAAACACGCGGGCAGCATCTCCCGGACTGGAGGGTTCTTTTACCACCACGCCAGTTGGACACCGTTCAATAAAACTCACCCTCTAACTTAATGATCCATAAACAACAAAAAAAAATATAAACATGGCCATGTTCGTTGAGTCACTCACCCACCTATTTTTATACGGTTAGCCAGCCATCCCAATGACGAGAAAATTCATTCGTATTGTAAAAAAAAAATATACTTAAAAAAAATTCTTTTTTTTTTATCTAGTGGAGCTTTAACAAATTTAAAGTAAATGTATTTTGTACTTATCTACATTCAGTAATCCGATGCGGTTCCTATGTCAGCTAACGACCCTCCGTAGTCGATGAGGATATTCCAATTAACACAATAATGTCACCGATGCTCTGCCACAGAACCTCCTGATCTGGCCCGACCACACTCCGTTTCTGCAACCTTCTTCTTTACGTACTGTATAACAACCGGGGTTGCTTTCTTTCAAGTCTTTCCTTTTTTTTTTGTACTCCATACAAATATCTGAATTTAAAATTTTTTTGTTGTTGTAATTTATGATAAATTATTTAATGGTCAAATTCATTCACCACATTCAATTTGTTTATAAAATAATTAATTTATTAATTACGATCGAATTTCAATTTTTTTCATTTTTTTTTTATTTTAATTCACATATAATATTCATATACATATACATATATTAATGTATTTAATTAAGTCTTTATTTAGTTTTATTATGATTACATATAATATTTATTATCTTTATTAAAAACTTTATATGTATTTTACATAATTTTATTTTTAAATATTTTTAATTTTAACAATTATATAATAATTTTATTTTTTTATTTTTTTTAAAGATATGCACCACACAAAAAAAAGTTTTTTTTTTGTTACTTTTATGACTTTTATTTATCCACTTTTGGATAATTAATTTCTTTTTTATTAATTTTTTTTAATTTTTTTTTATTTGTCTTTCCTCGCCATTCAAAGCTCAACTGACCAACTAACATAAAAATGTGTTCTCCTCTCTCAACCAAAATTTAGGGAAATTTTAGCAAAAAAATTGACCACCTAAAATTTACTGAGTATACACCAGAGTGTTATCTATTTCGTTACACAATGTCAAACGTCGTTTAAATCGGAACCATTTGAAGTATAATAATTTAAAATTGATCGATAACCATATAAACATTCTAAATCTGAACGATATGACAAAAAATGTTTGCAAACTTTTTGTCAAAGAAGATCACTACAATGAAAACTACAAAATTTTTGCACAATCTTTATTTTATAAATTGCAGGCGACGATGGCTCCACGATGTAGAGAACGACTTGGCCTCTTCAGATTGTCTTATACAGTATGAAGACTATGCTCAGGATCGAAACCGTTGGAGCGAAATTGTTGACTCAGTAAGGGGCCAGTAATGTCCTTTAATACTGTTTATTATTATTATTTATTTTATAAATCGTCATCAACATATAGATATTTAAGAGACCAATTAAATTTAAAACTACCATCTACGACTTCGATATACAAATCATCTCCTATCAGATTCATTCCACCATGGAACTAATCAAATTTTAATTAAACAACTTGAAAAAGTATTACAAAATATGTCACGCCAATTCAAAATATGTGCATTAAGCTTTGATGAAATTTGCATTAAAAAGGATTTGACAGTAAAACATAAAAAAAAAATTAAAATTGGGCGGAATAACTCCAGCACTCAATGCCACAAATGGGCCCACGGTACAATACCCGGACAAACACACATACTTACACATTAAAAACACCCAGCTGTGATTTTAGGTCACCACCGGGAATCACACCTGAGACCCTCGATTACCAAAGCAAGGACGCTACTTACTGTGCCAATGAGGGTGGCAAATGTTAGAGTGGCAACAATTTGACAGTAAATTTACTGTCAAATAATTAAATAATTAAATAATTTAATATTTATATTTGTTTAGATCAAGTTGTGATAAAGGTCGTGAAAGAAGGAATGAACTGGCAACATCAGCATTATTTTGTATGCTTCACGGAATAGTCGATGATTGGAAAAATGTATTGAGCTATATTTTGATCAATAGTTCTACAAATACGACATATTTATCAGAACTGCTGAAAGATAATATAAGAACTTGTAACGACACCTAGAAGTTAAATGTTGTTATGGTTACGTAACTCCTGAAACCACCATATTTCTATGTCGACGAACATCAAATTCTAACACAATTTGACCCACCACACCTTATAAAATCAGCGAGAAACGCATTCTTAAAAAATCAAATTGAACATTCTGATTTTGGGGTTAGTGGCATAAGCGTTGTATGTAAAATTCTGAATTCGATTGTCATTTTGTTTCAAAAAATGAACGTTAAATTGGCAGCACAAATGTTAAGTAGTACGGTTGCCAGCGCTATCAGGACCACGTTAAAAGTGAAACCCGAAACGTTTGGCGAATATCTCGATAATGCCATACCAACTGCTCATTTTATACAAAGGTTTAATGATTTGTTCGACAGTTTGAACTGCAGAAACTTTTTTTCTTCATCACCGTATGAAACACCTTTAAAATTAAATAATAATATGCATAAGATGCTCGAAGATAGTCTACCATTTTTAGATAATTTAAAAATAATTTCTAAAAATGAAAACTATTTTAAATTTATTAAAGGCCTTAATGGCCTTTTTGTGTAAATGCACAAATTTTATTACTTAATTTGTTAAAAACAATATTTGACGTCGAATATTTCCTGGAGTGTGTTCATAAACTCAACATTGTAACAATATTGTTAACAATGACAATACTAAAGCGTTCTTAAACTGCGATTGTAACAACAGCCATGTGCTTTTTGTTGTTCATAAACGCTAACCAAAATTTCCCCTTATTGTTAGTAACGTCATTACCAACTCTATTCGTTATTGCCTTTCTATACGTCAAAAACATTTGTTATTAATTTGGTAAAATGAATAATTCCGGCCAACTATATAGGTCATCGTAGTAATTTACTTCGTACAATAATCTTGGGATAATTGTCATTTCTTCCTCTTCATCATCCAATTCATCTTCGTTTATTAAAATTACTAAATTCATCAGTCTTTTTTGTAAATATTTTGTAATTATGTATTAAACTATTGCAGTATGAATTTTTCTTTTGACGTTTACAACAATATCTTTGTTAACTATATACGTCATTTAACCAATGACAGTCGTAACAATATTAGCCGTGTTTCTTGACGTATGATCTGATCCGGATCAGATCATATCTGCTTCCCTTTCATTTGTATAGCCGCGTTTCATGAAACAAACATAAAAATTGTACTTGTATTTTTTCTTTTTGTATCAAAATTTTGAACCAAAATGCTACTAGGATCAATATAGTGACCTAAAAACAAAAAATAATACAATTTTTGTGTTGATTTCATTAAACGCGGTTATACAAATGAAAGGAAAGCATATATGATTTGATCCGGATCAGATCAATACTGTTAAAGTTAGCCGATAATTTCCAGCCGAAAGTTATTAAAATTGATAATGCAGATTATATATTAATATGACAGCCGATAAAAAATTCACATAGCCGAAAGTTTTCAGCCGATGTTTTCCAGCCGATAGTTTCCAGCCGATATATGACGATAAAGAAGATTTTTAATTTTTAGATAAAAATAATACAATAAATTGGATTTTGATACAATTGTACGACAATTTATAATAATACTCTAAGGAAAATCTTCATGTGGGGTTCCCGGGAAAATTAGATTTTCCAAAATCATATGCAAATAATTGAAAATTTATAAAAATTCTGCCTCTAGAGTGTTATGTCTGGAGATGTATTGATTTGAAGTGTTTTTCCAATATGTATGACTAGAAAATTGTTTTAGTCCAAGTTTCATGTGGGGATCCTGGGAAATTTAGATTTTCCAAAATCATATGCAAATAATTGAAAATTTATAAAAATTCTGCCTCTAGAGTGTTATGTCTGGAGATGTATTGATTTGAAGTGTTTTTCCAATAGGTATGACTTGAAAATTGTTTTAGTCCAAGTTTCATGTGGGGATCCTGGGAAATTTAGATTTTCCAAAATCATATGCAATCAATTGAAAATTTATAAAAATTCAGCCTCTAGAGTGTTATGTCTGGAGATGTATTGATTTGAAGTGTTTTTCCAATAGGTATGACTAGAAAATTGTTTTAGTCCAAGTTTCATGTGGGGATCCTGGGAAATTTAGATTTTCCAAAATCATATGCAATCAATTGAAAATTTATAAAAATTCAGCCTCTAGAGTGTTATGTCTGGAGATGTATTGATTTGAAGTGTTTTTCCAATAGGTATGACTAGAAAATTGTTTTAGTCCAAGTTTCATGTGGGGATCCTGGGAAATTTAGATTTTCCAAAATCATATGCAAATAATTGAAAATTTATAAAAATTCTGCCTCTAGAGTGTTATGTCTGGAGATGTATTGATTTGAAGTGTTTTTCCAATAGCTATGACTAGAAAATTGTTTTGGTCCAAGTTTCATGTGGGGATCCTGGGAAATTTAGATTTTCCAAAATCATATGCAAATAATTGAAAATTTATAAAAATTCACCCTCTAGAGTGTTATGTCTGGAGATGGCTTGATTTGAAGTGATTTTCCAATAGCTATGACTAGAAAATTGTTTTGTTTCAAGTTTCATGTGGGGATCCTGGGAAATTTAGATTTTCCAAAATCATATGCAAATAATTGAAAATTTATAAAAATTCTGCCTCTAGAGTGTTATGTCTGGAGATGTATTGATTTGAAGTGTTTTTCCAATAGCTATGACTAGAAAATTGTTTTGGTTCAAGTTTCATGTGGGGATCCTGGGAAATTTAGATTTTCCAAAATCATATGCAAATAATTGAAAATTTATAAAAATTCACCCTCTAGAGTGTTATGTCTGGAGATGGCTTGATTTGAAGTGATTTTCCGATAGCTATGACTAGAAAATTGTTTTGGTTCAAGTTTCATGTGGGGATCCTGGGAAATTTAGATTTTCCAAAATCATATGCAAATAATTGAAAATTTATAAAAATTGTCTGGAGATGGATTGTGTACAGATTTTTACTGACAAATTTTCATAAACAACACACAAAATTTTATCATTTATTTCTCTAAAGTATAACTTGCATTAAATAATTTTATTTGTAAAAAAGGAACTGCTGATGTATTCCTCCATATTTTCCATTCTTTGCCGAACCCGGAGCCACGACGAGGACGTGATGGATTGGCTCCATTTCTAGTTTCCTAGTTTCCTTATTATAAGTATATGATTTTTTTTACATTTTTTTTGTAAGTTTTTTTAATTTTTTTTTTTCATGTGCTCATTTCAATTATTTCATATGACATATTTAATTATATACATAGTGGGCAGTAGAATGATTGTGATAAATTGAATTCATTAATGTCAATCCCAACTTCTGTATCATGAGTATATCGATGACATTTCGAACATCTAATAGAGTTCCCACTTAAATTTGTATTTTCACCACACATTAGACATAGGTCTTGCATATTTTGGCTATTCTTCAGGATGTCTTTTTGAATTTGTTTTCTTTTGTAGGTTATATTAATGTTAATATTTTTTAGAATATGTTTATATTTCATATATTCTTCTGCGTGAATCATCATGTATACGCCACAATCGTTATTTCCCTTTTGTTTATATCAGACAGGAAAATAACTAGGTTTTAAATTATTAGGGAAGTATGTAGTTTTATTAATTTTGTTATAGTAGCTAACAAATTTTAAAAATATTTTGAAACATCGCTCATAATATATTCTGGCACTTTTTTTCAAACTGTTGTTTAATTCAGCGGAGTCGTACACTATGTATTGACCTTTAACACAGTTTATGACTACCAAATAAAAATGTCTTTTTGTCTCATCGAAAATCGGTAACAACAAATAGGACTTTTCCAAATTGAAATTTTTGGCTATATTTTCTAAGTCTTTACTATTAGTATCGGAAAAAAATAATATAGATGCAAAAGTATATGATTCTATTTGACAGTCCGGATAGTTGTTTGCGATTAATTGCAGCCAAACATCACTAACATCATTTTCGACCCAATTTTTTCCAGTTAATGAATTGAAGCTATCAAAATGGACTGATTTATTGTTTATTTTGCACACTACATAATTTACATAATTATCACCAATTATATATTGTTTGTAGTAGTGTTCTACGTCTTTCATTAAATTATTTCCAAATTTTTGATTGCTTGGATCTTCATCGTTTCCCATAACTGTGTCCCCAGATTCTTGACTTGAACCAGGTTTTTCAATTTTGCTTGAACTCGTAAATGCAAAATTAGAAAAATGCTTCATAGCGGAATTTTTTGTTGAGTGCCGCCAGTTTTCAATTGGATCTATTTCATTTTTATTATTTAGTATTGATCTCTTATGCATTTGCTTCTTTTTGTTTGTAAAACCCGATCTTGGAAATTCGTTAAGGATTTCATAAATTTTATGATTTACAGAAGATCTAGTGAAGTCTAAAAATCTTCCTGCTTTAAGAGGGCGCTTACCAATGTTGACTGCATTTTTGTCCATGTTATGTTTAATTTCTCCGAAATAACTTTCAACAGAAGCATTTGTAAAATGTGTAGTTGGTAAATCTTGTTTTTCGTAATGTGACAATATTGGAGTCCACAGAGGTAAAAACGGAATAAAATCTTTTAAAATATCTTTTAAAAATTTTGGACGGTAAAATATATTTGTCGGCCGAGTAACAACCAAAACTTCTGTTTCTGTAGTAAAATTTGAGATGTTTACAAAATCGAGGTAAAATCTACTGGTTTTATATAATACTCTCGTTTTACTATTTACATCGTTGTCTTGAACGGTGTAATCAATAAGGGAGACTTCATCAATTAGCGTTCCATGATTATTAGGTTCATGAAAATTTTTTTCAGAGAGAATTATTGATAAATCAATTATTAAATTTTCCGCAACTGATGCATCTCTTTCGTCACAAATTTTAAACAATAACTGCCATATTTTTTTAATTTTATTATAATGGGGTTCATTCATGATCGCATCCAAGCAGCTAAAATTTTTGATTTTATACTCAAAGTATCATTAGGTTGGTTAAAATGTTTATTAAGCACACGACAAAAATTTTTTTTTAAATGTGCATAGCATAAGTGAATATGTACATACGAATCATATTCTTCTATATTATTTCCTTGTAACCACTCAAAATTTAAATTGATATATTTAATAATATCCATATTATTCCAACCTATCGAAAGAGCATTAATTATAGCTCGACTAAAATCCGAAACAACATGGTTGAATATTGGCCAGTTTAAGTTTGAATTTTTCATATATTCATTTTTAAAAAATTCTAAAAATACCCTAATATTAAAGGACGATTGCAAGCTGGTTATCATCTCCATACATGGAAAGTTAGTCCCAGTTTTCCCATCTACATTTTTAATATTAATAACGGCTGCATAATATAAAATTTGCTTTTCCACTCCTTGAGGTTTACGTACAACCGATCCTGTTGCATCTATGTGTATTATGATTGGAACATTTTTGTTTTTTAACTTCAAAAGCACTTCGATTTGATTTTTTGATAAAGAATAAATAGTAAACGGATCGACTGATAAAAAATGCAAATTGGAATTTGTTTTACTCATTTTTTTTCTTAAATCTTGAATATCATCCCGATCATCATCAAGAGAAGAAAGCGCCTCAGATCGAACGACATTTAGCACAGCAAGCCCTTTATAATCTCCTAAATTACCTTCAGTTTTCAATTTTAAATCGCATTTATTGCGTAAATTTTTTTGAATTTCTGTCGCATAAGATACCGAAAGTTCTTTTCGCACAGCGTCTCTATTCTTTCCTTTTAGTTGCGTTGTTAATTGCTGGGTATGGTAGATTTCACTTCCGCAATACTCAATAGCAAACAATTTTTCATCATATTTGCGATCATGAATAAATTTATAAAAGCGTGGACATGAGTGTTGCAGGCATTTACGAGTGTAAATTGTAATAGTTTTACAAGTTATCTTCGCATCTCTTACGTTAATAAGGCATGGGAAAAACATCGAAAATTTTGATCGAAGAGCATCCATGTATGAATTGGTTTTTAATTTTCCTGTACTTTTATCAAAAATTAAGCTTTCCCACTCAATCTGAGAAAATTCTATGGAGTTCTTTGTTGTATAAAAAGTTTTTCTTGACTTTTCTTTGACATCTGAACCAATCAGATCATTTTTAACAAATGTTTTAGTAGGAAACATTACTTCTTCGAAATAACTTAAATCTAAATTATCTTTAGGATTATTTAGTGATCGTTTGTTTAAGTTAATAATCATGTCGTCAACATTATCAGTTAAATGTTGTTCAGGTAACATCATAGTATCTTGGTCGGTAAAGGAATTTTGTTGAATGGTTTGCGTTGTGTTACTAACCACTTTAATCGATTCGTCTGCAGTGAAATAGTAGGAGTAACTGTTTTCCTTATTTAAAACTTCAACATTAGCCGTGTTTCTTGACGTTTGATCTGATCCGGATCAGATCATATCTCCTTTCCTTTCATTTGTATAGCTGCGTTTCATGTAATAAACATAAAAAATTTTTGTTTTTTTGTTTATCATATCTGCTTTCCTTTCATTTGTATAGCTGCGTTTCATGAAATAAACATAAAAAAAATTTGTTTTTTTGTTTTTCTATCTACGTTTTGAACCAAAATGCTAATAGGATCAATATAATAACCTAAAAACAAAAAATAATACAATTTTTGTGTTGATTTCATGAAACGCAGCTATACAAATGAAAGGAAAGCATATATGATCTGATCCGGATCAGATCAAACGTCAAGAAACACGGCTATTAATAATGTTGATATTATTGTGTGTAATACAATCGACTTCAGGTTTTGAAGAAATGACCAATGGAGTTCCAGGCATTGTGAATTCTAAATGTTTGGCCTCATTAGATATTTCTTCAATATTATTAACAAGCTTGGACATCACAATATTGCGAAATTCATCATTGGTTTCAAACAATCTTTTTAATTTAAATTTATTAGCCTCCGTACATTTCAGGCCCTTAATGTTTTTACAAATTTTATAAAAGAGGGAGTTAACGCTTGAGGACCCAAACTTTATATCCTCAAATGAACTAACATTACTAATTATTGCATTCGCAAGAATCGATTGATTACTACAACCTATTACAAAAGATTTAAGCGGCATATTGCGATTTGTAATGGACAAATTGAGGCAAAATGCAAATGAAACCTTAATATATTATTAATAAATACTGATGATATACAAGAACAAATTACTCTTGTTTCAAAGTAATATAATTATAGCTAATATCAAATAATAATATTTAATGTATCAAGATAGTTTTAGCACAAACTGTTAATGTACGAGTATAAACCGAAACAATTTAATTAAATGAAAAGAATGTATTAAATATTTATGGATATAAACACATATGTACGTAGATAATGAAAAAATCGAAACACAAATGAAAAGAAACGATTTAAAAACTGTTTTAATTTTGTTCTTTTGTTCTAGGAATATTTTTTTTTTTCAGAAGTAAAATAACTGACAAAAATAAAAACTGACTATTAATAAAAAAAAACGAACAAATTTACAAAAGAAAATAGTGACATGTGGTATAACCAATTTACAGTAACGCAGCGATCCAATTTGGCGTGCATCACGCCAAAAATCCCATTTTGGAATACCCACATTTTTTATATTTTTTATACTTGGATTTGATTGTGCCAATTTGTACCTTTAGCTAAGAATTTGTACATAGCTTACTTCAGAAAATAGCCATAGCTATTGGAAAAACACTTTAAATCAATACATTTCCAGACATAACACTCTAGAGGCTGAATTTTTATAAATTTTCAATTATTTGCATATGATTTTGGAAAATCTAAATTTCTCAGGATCCCCACATGAAACTTGAACCAAAACAATTTTCTAGTCATAGATATTGGAAAATCACTTCAAATCAAGCCATCTCCAGACATAACACTCTAGAGGCAGAATTTTTATAAATTTTCAATTATTTGCATATGATTTTGGAAAATCTAAATTTCCCAGGATCCCCACATGAAACTTGGACCAAAACAATTTTCTAATCATAGCTATTGGAAAAACACTTCAAATCAAGCCATCTCCAGACATAACACTCTAGAGGGTGAATTTTTATAAATTTTCAATTATTTGCATATGATTTTGGAAAATCTAACTTTCCCAGGATCCCCACATGAAACATGGACCAAAACAGTTTTCTAGTCATCGCTATTGGAAAAACACTTCAAATCAATACATCTCCAGACATAACACTCTATAGACGCAGAATTTTTATAAATTTTCAATTATATGCATATGATTTTGGAAAATCTAAATTTCCCAGGATCCCCACATGAAACTTGAACCAAAACAATTTTCTAGTCATAGCTATCGGAAAATCACTTCAAATCAAGCCATCTCCAGACATAACACTCTAGAGGGTGAATTTTTATAAATTTTCAATTATTTGCATATGATTTTGGAAAATCTAAATTTCCCAGGATCCCCACATGAAACTTGAACCAAAACAATTTTCTAGTCATAGCTATTGGAAAAACACTTCAAATCAATACATCTCCAGACATAACACTCTAGAGGCAGAATTTTTATAAATTTTCAATTATTTGCATATGATTTTGGAAAATCTAAATTTCCCAGGATCCCCACATGAAACTTGAAACAAAACAATTTTCTAGTCATAGCTATTGGAAAATCACTTCAAATCAAGCCATCTCCAGACATAACACTCTAGAGGGTGAATTTTTATAAATTTTCAATTATTTGCATATGATTTTGGAAAATCTAAATTTCCCAGGATCCCCACATGAAACTTGAACCAAAACAATTTTCTAGTCATAGCTATTGGAAAATCACTTCAAATCAAGCCATCTCCAGACATAACACTCTAGAGGGTGAATTTTTATAAATTTTCAATTATTTGCATATGATTTTGGAAAATCTAAATTTCCCAGGATCCCCACATGAAACTTGAACCAAAACAATTTTCTAGTCATAGCTATCGGAAAAACACTTCAAATCAATACATCTCCAGACATAACACTCTAGAGGCAGAATTTTTATAAATTTTCAATTACATATTTGCATATGATTTTGGAAAATCTAAATTTCCCAGGATCCCCACATGAAATTTGGACCAAAACAATTTTCTAGTCATAGCTATTGGAAAAATACTTCAAATCAATACATCTCCAGACATAACACTCTAGAGGGTGAATTTTTATAAATTTTCAATTATTTGCATATGATTTTGGAAAATCTAAATTTCCCAGGATCCCCACATGAAACTTGAACCAAAACAATTTTCTAGTCATAGCTATTGGAAAATCACTTCAAATCAATACATCTCCAGATATAACACTCTAGAGGGTGAATTTTTATAAATTTTCAATTATATGCATATGATTTTGGAAAATCTAAATTTCCCAGGATCCCCACATGAAACTTGAATCAAAACAATTTTCTAGTCATAGCTATCGGAAAAACACTTTAAATCAATACATCTCCAGACATAACACTCTAGAGGCAGAATTTTTATAAATTTTCAATTATTTGCATATGATTTTGGAAAATCTAAATTTCTCAGGATCCCCACATGAAACTTGAACCAAAACAATTTTCTAGTCATAGATATTGGAAAATCACTTCAAATCAATACATCTCCAGACATAACACTCTAGAGGGTGAATTTTTATAAATTTTCAATTATTTGCATATGATTTTGGAAAATCTAAATTTCCCAGGATCCAAACATGAAACTTGAACCAAAACAATTTTCTAGTCATAGATATTGGAAAATCACTTCAAATCAATACATCTCCAGACATAACACTCTAGAGGGTGAATTTTTATTAATTTTCAATTATTTGCATATGATTTTGGAAAATCTAAATTTCCCAGGATCACCACAAGATACATTTCCTACCAGTATTGATAAAAAATATTTCACAAATGTATCGAAATAAATTGTATCTCTTTTATTCAATAATTAATAATCTTCTTTATCGACATTCGTATATCGGCTGGAATTTATCGATAATTTTAGTAGTATGATAGAAAGAGAAAATATACTTCAATTTTATTGTTCAATTCAAAACAAAGATTTAACTTCGTTATCGATTTTTTTCGGCTGGAAACTATCGGCTAACTTTAACAGGGTATCAGATCATTCGAGTTATAATAATATATTTATTTATTATATAATTTTTTATAAACTCATAGAAAATCTATGAGTTTTCTTTATTAAATATTTTATGGTTATATAATGGTTATACAATATATAATATAAGTAACACAAATTACAATTTGCACGTTGGTGCTTCTTCGAGTGTTTTATGAATAATCCAACGCATAAGGCGTTGCAACAAAATATATATAGAATTATTTATTTAGTTAAAATGCTTAACATGCTTAATTTTTAAAATTTTATTTTATGCTGATTTTATATTTTAGGTTTATGACATCGGATTGAATTTTATTTTACCGGATGGAAGTTTTATGTTGTCGATTGGTGTTTTGTTGCTACTAACTACGGCTAATGTCGAGTTTATGAACATACTCCAGACGGGTCGGACCAATCAGGATTGCTTGGAGAATTTTTTTCAATACATATTGCATGGCAATGGCTGTTGTAACTACATACCGTCAAGCCACGAAATAGGGGTGTTGTTAGGAGAATCACTTTAAATTCACCGTTTAAAAATTGCATTTCCGATGAGTCAAACAACATAGATTTGGATTGGAATAGTTTCAAAACGGAATATGAGGAAAGCCTTAAATTTAACGATTTAAATAAATAAGATAAATAAAATGATTTTTCATTCTCAGCTCAAAACACAAAACTTTCTATATGTACTTTCGTCTTTCTCTTTGGAATAGATAAAAGAAGATAGTGTAATTTTTTTTGTTTATATTGATAAAAGGTTTTGATGAAAAAATCAAAAAACAGACCAAAACCAGTTTTTAATAGCACCATCATGGCCTCTGCCTCAATAAATTTTTCTTTTATAAGATATTGATAAAACCCTACGCTTTACTACGTTAAATATACATACTGAAATTTTTGGTTCATTCATAATTTCATTTTGGTTTGCTTTTGTGTAAATAAATAGGAATACAAATTTTTGGTTTTGTTGATCTTTAAAGAAGTATGAATAAGGATAGATATACATATATACAAATAAATTGTATGGGCTCTTTTCGCTATAATAGGTAAATAAATATTATAAAACAAGCTGTTTGGTGAATCGAATTCCATTTTAATGTATGAAAGAAAGTACTCTTATATCCTTCTCTATTGTGTTACTACAAGATTTTGTATAGACAAAATTAGAATTTAGTTTAAAACTATGTCTTCAATTGAACAAAACATTTTCTAAATATTTACGAAAGCGCGAACTTACTGATTAGCGATAAACTCAACATTACTAAAACAAGCCTAAATTTAAAATTGTATCTTTTGCATTCTTAGATATAAATATAGAAATACAGTAAGTTTAGATCATTAGAAAAATATCGGAAATCCAGCTGAAAAATTAAACCCGATTTTCTTTTTTTATTTTTAATAACTAAAATGCTAAATAAACGTACGTGTCCTTTTGTTCTTCCATTCGTTCCAAATATTCTTTCTCAATTAAAATGTCGATGCATTTCTAAAAATAATAACCAATAGAAGAAATCAAGAATAAAAACATCATAAACAATTATATGTAATTTACCTTGATAACGGGAATTCTAGGCCTAAATCTAGTGGTAAGCTGTTGCAATACTTCATTCACCAGTTGAGTATGGTTTAACTTCTTTCGCATTTTCATAATCCGTACTATTGCCGCTTGAATAAGTATTTTACGACGCTCTTCAATCTGCTTGTGTATGGCTTCCTGCTCTTCTTTTAATCCATATTTCACCGGATAATTTATATTTATTCTCAATTTTTCATTTTTATAGGTCAATAGAAGCTCTACCACAGATGATTCTGTTATATTCCCTTCGGTATCATCGCACTTTAGTAACTTTTGTTTTATGAATATTTGTAAAATTTGTAACAGCGTTTCTAATTTAATTCCTGTATTGTAGGCTAATTGTTGTACGATCCAACTAAGTTGATCGTTAAATTGCAATAATACTGCCATTTGATATGTGGATACTTGTAGAGTGTACCGGATTGCAAAACAATTAGTTGTTAACTCACCTATGCACAGGTTATATAGCCAATTTAGTTTTCGGCCCGAATGTAAACCCGTATAGAAACTTGTAAAACGATGCACTGAAAGCTCGAGCTCGGACGGCAAGTATAAATCAAAATCTAAATGTTGACTAAATGGCCATGTACGACTGGACAGCACTTGAATACTGAAATCAATTTCGTTCGACTCTGATTTGGAATATTCACGAAAATCTTCATTTAAATCTTTTGAGATACCAATGTCTTGAAACATTTTTTGTAATTTACTCGTATACTCAAAACCACACGCCTGTCTTAATTTTGAAATCATTATTGCTTCGGCATCATCGCTTGCTGACATATGTTGGACTAAACGTTTTGCTAGCATTTGTCTGTAGAATTTCTGGAATACATCTTTATTTTCAATATATTTGAACACAACCATGATCTGATTTAGCGTCTCTTCTAGTTCAGCTTCCTCGGGATTTTTACTTGATTTTTTCAACAGTAGATCACAGTATTTGGCTAATAATTCGGGACTCTTGCTGTTGTTGTTACTCATTTTGGTGATAACATTTTGATTTATAAATTTGCCACATGCTCTATCTAATGCGGCTACAAACCTGTCATTATTGTTAAATGCCTTGCTTATAAGCTTATGATATTTCTTGTGCACCTCAAGTATAGTTTGGACATACGTTTTAGGATCATTTTCGATCGCTTCCGAACCTTGACTGTGAATATGACGCTCAAGTATAATTTTGAGATTGTCTATGCCGGATGGATTAATATTTCGAATTCGATTAACTAGCGTGTACATTCGGGCGAGATCATCTTCTTTATTGTCGTTGAGAAGATTTTGAAATTCAGTTGAAAATATATCTAAATTCTTATCAATCAATACACTTTCACATTTTTTCGACAATCTCTCCGACGTGCTCTCATGCAGATATACGTTAACGCGTCTCTCTTCTTCATTAAATCTCTGCTCTACCCATTTCAAATACTCAGTCCCTGGATTTTCTTGCAAAAATTCAGCACTCTCGCGGGAATAAAATCGTTCGGTATCCTCTAAAAATTGATTTTCAAAGCTGTCACGATAAATCGACGACGATTGTGATATGCGTTTGTCCTTATCTATTAGACTCAATTGCACATAGCTGTTGATCACACCGGATATCAGCCGTGTGTTAATCGTTTCACCATTACGCTCTTTTTCGATTAATTTTAGCATTGCATTTGTAAGTGTTTTTTTTAGTTGCAGGAATATAGTATCTCGCCACGTTACTAGAGCCAACTGATAGATTTCATATATATCTTTACGTCCTACTTCACATTCCAGTCGTACCCAATGCCGATTTAAAGATTCGCATACTTGATTTGCAATTTTACTCGAAAATAGAAATTCTTCCCAGATTTTTGTGTAGTACGACAGGGCAGTTTCGTCTATCAAATCGGCCGCAACCTAAATAAATTAATTCGAGTTAGGAAGTTTCGTGGAAAATGATTGTGAATTTTTGAATATACTTACACGTTCGATATGTTCTGTTAAATATGTCTTAAGAAATTCATTTAAATGTGTATATAGCTCATATCTAACGATTTGTGCGCTACGCCGTTGGGTTTTCTTAGATGTTAATTTTGTAGGATCTTGCAGAGTGAGAGACGGTGAATAAGTTGGTCTTTGGTAAAAATTTATACAGTAACTGTGAACATGAGTATAAAGCTGCAAATACGACTTCTTCGATAATTTAGGTTCATGACTATAAATATGTTTTAAACCTTCCAATAATTCCAACCATATCTATGGAAGAAAAGTTATTCTTATGGAGTAGATTCCTTAACTATAAATAATGACATGATAATCGCATGTCAAACTCTCTCTCTCGTATTTAGTTTTGCCTCAAATTAATTAAATGGTATATTAATTATAAATTTATATCTGCTGTATTATCTACATAATGATGTTTTTATTGGAACATGACACGGTTTATCAAAATACATATTGTTTCGTTAAAGATTTAGTTTTTAAATAAATGTTTTTCGTTAATTTGAAAAGACAACAGGAGTGAAGCTACGAGAGGTTAACTAAAGGCATTGTAATTGGGCGCCTTAGAAAGCCTGATTACCAAAAGCGTGGTGTTCAAAATCTTGGTGAACTGTAAAATGAAATGTCCAATATAGCACATATGAATAACAAATATGTTTAATCCAAACAGGATAATATCCTATATCGAGAAAGCCAGCTTATCACCAACTAAAATTTTTTCCGGATACTAAATATAATGTAATACATGTTTCTTTTTTCTAATTTGGATAAATTATCTTGGCATCAGATGGATGATATAAACAAAAGCATGTGCGGCTAAACATGGTGACGCAATGAACATTTACGGTGAGTTCGCGAGGTCCGATATTTACCCGATCTATTTACATCCGACCGTAAGATAAATATATTTTAACTTGAAAGTTAAGAAATGGATGAATTTTTTTGATTTTGGATGAGCTTTATTGATGATTTTATTGGTTTAGAGCTCGAATGTAAATAGCTAGAGTATATATCCGACCTCACCGGCTCACCTTTAAGGACATTAAATCAAAGGGCACAACCAAAACCTCAATATTCGCCACGTTCTTGGCACATAATCTTTTAAATAAACGATAAATTTAAATCCATCGACAGTAAGTTTTCTTTGAAAAAAAGTGTGTGCGGAGTTATGAAACATTCTCCGCCAGTTCTCGAAATTGTTTAAATCTTATAGAAAATTGTTTTATGGTTATTTGACGCATGCATGTCAATTTAACTGTAACGGACGATTTTACAATTGTTCGTAAATTTATTTGAAATGTAACTTAGCTTCGAATGGTGATAATATTAAACATAACAGTAATTATTTACCAGCACCTGGTAGTTTTTTATAAATTGATACAAAAAATTCAGCTAAATTGGTTAAAACCCATATTTACACACAAACATAAATGAATACCAAAACAAACCATGCCAACGATAGTGGCCGTTAAATCACGGCCTCATTCAAATGAGAAAAAATATCCCATTTCAATATTCAAAATCTATTCAGAACATTAATTATTATCTTGTGAATTGACCAAACCATTGTTACTTGGATTGGATCTTTGCTGCGGTCGCGCATTGCTGTGGCCGAGATGGACTCCCTTTCAATTTCGGTCAAAGTTACTAAAGGTTGCCCCCAGGGAGGTGTTCTGTCACCTCTCCTGTGGCTCATAGTTATTGACGAATTACTTGTTAAACTACAGCAATCCGGCTTCACTTCTCAGAGTTATGCTGATGACTTAGTCGTTCTGGTTCAGGGTAAATACCTTAATGTACTATAAGACTTAACGCAACGCGCTCTCCAAGTTGTAGAAATGTGGTGTCTGGAGAATGGGCTGTACGTTAATGCATCGAAAACTAGTTTGATAGTCTTCACCAGACGTAGGAATACCGGAGAGCTGTCTGCTCCTTCTCTTTTTGGAGAAACGATCGCTAGATCCGACACAGTAAAGCATCTGGGTGTCATTCTGGACAGTAAACTCTCCTGGAAATCTCATATTGAAATAAAACTGCAAAAGGTCACTTCCATTTTCTGGCAGTGTAGAAGAGCATTTGGGAAGTCCTGGTGTCTGACCCCCAAAATGCTGATGTTTATTTACAAATCTCTAGCTTTACCTATGCTATCTTACGCGTCTGTTGTTTGGTGGCCTGTGGTTCAGTCAGTTTCTGTCATTGCGAAGCTTAATAGCACACAAGGTATGGCTTGTCGAGCTATTACGGGTGCTATGTCATCTTCTTCTATACTTGCTTTGCAGGTAATTTTATTTTTGCCCCCACTGCAGTCGGTCATCCTAGGCTCGGCATGCTACGCTGCCTTTCGCCTGCGGTGTATTGGTGCGTGGAACGCTCTCGGCCTGATCACAGGGCATAGACTAATCTACAATTTATTCAGCTCAAATATACCAGAAATTAATATGGTTAATGACAAATTGTTGGCAGAATTCTGCTTTGATATCTCTTTCTCGGTGGTTTATCCAACGAGGAACTCGTGGTCGTCTCAAGAATTCAAGGACTGGGTGGCTCAGTCGCTAGTATTTTTTGCTGACGGGTCTCACTCTAATTTTGGTGCAGGTTTTGGAACCTATTGTCCTGAACTTGACCTACAATCATGTGGGAGTCTAGGCCGGAACTGCACTGTATTCCAAGCGGAGCTGATTGCACTCACACGTTGTGCGATTGACGCTTCTAACCTCGCTGTCTCCGGAAAAGACATTATTCTATGCAGTGATAGTAAACCTGTGCTCAATTCATTACGAAATCCTATGATCACTTCCAAACTGGTCAAGGACTGTAAACATTTTATTAACGTCCTTTCCTCTACTAATCGTGTCAGAGTTATGTGGGTTCCGGCTCATTGTGGCTTTGAAGGCAATCAGATAGCTGATGTTTTAGCTAAAACAGGCTCAAAGATGGAATTCATTGGACCTGAACCGGCAGTACCCCTGACCTTTAATTGTGGTAAGGAAGCTATTAAAAACTATATGTTTCTGCAGGCTAAGCGTAATTGGCTAGCTTCTACTACTTGCCGAGTGGCTAAGTACTTCATTTGTGAACCTAATCTGAGACTCACAAAGTTTGCTCTATCCTTAAAGAAAGACCAACTGAGAGTTCTGGTCGCTATTCTGACCGGCCATGGTCGTTTTAAACTCCATTTAAAAAGAATGTGACTTGTTCAAGATTCCTTGTGTGACAACTGTCTTGAAGATGACGATGACAGCATTCACTTTGTCTGTGGCTGTCCTGCTTTCGAGATAGTTAGGTCCCGATTTCTTAATTATAGATCTTTAAATGTAGGTCAATTGTCATCCCTGCCATGGTTTAAGCTGTTACAGTTTGCCAGAGCAGCCGAGCGCATTTGCGAATTATGATAGAATCCTCGGTTTGCACCATGGGCCCAGAGTGGCATTGAGTGCGGAACCTGCTTAGGTTCCAGCCAACTTTAATAATAATAATAATAATTATTATCTTGATATGCACTAAACATATATCAACACATAAATAAATAAATAATAAAATAAAAAATAATTCAATGTAAAGAATAATCTGATGTTTAGTGCATAAAAATAATAATAATAACTGTTTTTAAAGGCTATTACTGACCCCTTACTGTATCAACAATTTTATTCCAATGGTTTCGATCCTGAACATGGTCTTCATACTGTCTTAGACAATCTGAAGAAGCCAAGTCATTGTCTACACCGTGGAGCCATCGTCGCCATATGGTGGCTCTCCTTTCAGTAATCGCTGCATAATTCGTTCCGGATCAGCACGCAGAACGTGCCCGAGCCAGCGTACTCGCTGAGATCTTATTTCATGTACAATATCGGGAATCTTCATCATATCTCTGATCTCGATATTGTACAGAGCTCGGTATGTACCATCTATTTCGCGTTTTGGGCCATAAATCACTCGTATCTCAAATGTAAGAAGCCATCTCTCGTACTCATCCATTAGCGCCCGTCTTCCATATCCATACATAAAAACGGATCTGATCAAGGCTCTGTAAAGCTTCAGCTTCACGGCACTTGATAAGTGTTTAGATTTTGGCAGTGACCTTAAGCAGTAGCTCTTTAATTTCCTCACCTATACACTGTTATCGTGAGTGATAAGAGAACCCAAATATTTGAACCTCCTCACTGCCTTAAACGTGTAGTGGCCACTACTAAAATCTGGTGTGCCATTGTCCCTATGACCAGAGATCATGTAGTTTGCTTTGGACTGGCGATATAAGATGCTGTGCTGAGGTGTTTCAGTTTTACGAAGGATGTACTCCAACATGAGATTAAAGAGTATCGGGGACAGAGCATCTACCTGCCGAACACCCGAGTTAACTGCAAAAATTCTCGATAGCCTGTTCTCAAACTTTAACACAGCATTGAGACTGCATCACTGTCACTCTACACAATTGTACCAATTTTGTTGGCATTCCTAGATATTCCACAGCAGACCACAAACTCTCTCGATTCAAATCGAGTCATAGGCCTCCCGGAAATCCAAGAACACCTGATGTACAGTGATAGATGTCTCGTAATATTTTGATAGAATCATCCGCAGCGAAAAGAAATGCTCAGTGACTGATCGATTCGGACGAAATTGTTCTTGATAGTCACCAACTAGGCCCTCTGCTAGAGGAGGGATTCTATATCCAATATAATCTTGGACAGTAACTTGTATGCTGTGCAAAGGAGAGCTATACCGCGATAATTCTCACACTTCAAGCGTTCTCCCTTCTTGAATATGGGGCATATGGCGGCCACGTTCCATTCATTAGGCATAACTTCGGTTCGCCATACTAATCGAATAAAGTCGAGAAGACAGTTCCACAAAGTATTTCCTCCGAATATCAAGAGCTCCGAATTCATGCAGTCCACCCCAGGTAAGCGGTTATGTTGTAGTCTCTGCATGGCCCTAGTGAATTCCTCATGGGATGGATCCTCAATGCATATCTCCGCAGTCTGTATTTGAGGTGACTCAACTACAGTCTGTGACGCATGATGAACACCAAGCAGGTTTTGTAAAATGACCACTCCATGCGTCAAGTACTGCGTCGATGTTGACACAGAAGTTTCCATCCCGGTCCTGAATGGCGGTTGACGGAGGCCTGAAAGTATGGTACAATCCAACAATTCACTTGAAGAAATTACGCGAACTGCGCTCATTGCTGAGTTGTTGTACTTTCAGAACCTCGGCCTTCAACCATTCACGCTTCTTCCGTCTACACATCCGCTTAACTACCCTCCGAGCAATTGTTTTGTTTTTCCTCGCGATTGTTAGACGTTCACTATACCTAAAGTCTGTTGAGCAGCACTGACAACCGAAGTTTTCAGTACTTTCCAAACAGAGTTCAGACAGTCAGACTGCAATTAGCTTTCTAAATGCTGTCTCTGGCAAGATCCTGATATCGTTTCTTTTGATCTTCATTGGCCAGAAACGTTCTATGCGTTTTGCTGTGTAAGTAATATTTAATAGTAATAAGTAATATTTATACCTAAGGCGGGAAAAAGCTCTCACTGCTATCCCAAAGACTTTAGGCCTATAAGCTTATCTTCTTTTCTGTTGAAAACACTGGAAAGAATAATAGAGGCTTACATTAGGGGCTCAATCAAGCCGGGCGAGCTGTCGGGATCCCAACACGCATCCTGTAGGGGACGATCGGTGGAAACAGCTCTCCACTCCCTTATAGGTCCGATTGAGAAATCACTTGAATATAAGGAATATTCAATGGTAACCTTCTTGGATATAGAGGGGGCCTTTAGCAACGTCAGACCGGGGGCAATCACTCGGGCCCTTGCGTGTCTGGGGGTAGACGGGTCACTCAGAGGCTGGATAGATCATATGCTTAGAGGCAGGATTGTGACAGCTTATCTGGGTGGGACGTCTGCCGGCAGATACGTGAGCAGAGGGACACCTCAAGGTGGGGTCCTATCCCCCCTTCTTTGGAACTTGGTCATAAATGACCTGTTACTAAACCTGGAAGGGCAAGGCTTCAAGGTGGTTGCTTACGCGGATGACGTTGCTATTGCGGTCTTCGGTAAATATCCTAGTATGCTGAGTGAGCGCATGCAGTGCGCGCTTGGCTACCTCTTTCAGTGGGCACGCGGCTGCGGACTGAACGGAAACTCACAGAAAACAGAGCTGGTCCTCTTTACCAGGAAGCACAAACTTCCTCAGTGTGACCCGCCGACATTATATGGTACTCGATTGATCTTTACGGATAGAGCAAAATACCTCGGACTACTTTTGGACAGCAAGCTAAGCTGGAAACCAAATATTGTAGAGAGAGTAAAGAAAGCTACTATAGCGCTCTACTCCTGCAAAAATGCCATTGGAAAGAGATGGGGTATAAAGCCCCGCATAGTACACTGGCTCTACGTCTCAGTGGTCAAGCCTATACTGCTGTATGGGGTTGTCGTCGGGTGGCCAGCTTTAAAAATTATGGCCAAACGTAAAATGAAAGTCCAAAGAACGGCCTGCTTGTGTATAAGTGGGGCTCTCAGGAGCACACCTACTCAAGCTCTGGAGATTCTCTTTCATCTTACTCCCTTGGATATTGCGGCCGAGCAGCTTGCATCTTGCACAGCCATTCGGATTCCAAACTGAGTTTCCCACCAGAGAGGACTGGGTGAACGAAACGGTTATGGACAATGAGGCGCTAAGCTTCTTCGGGGATGGCTCAAAAAGTAATAGAGGGGTTGGTTGTGGGGTATTCTGTGAGGCACTAGGGGTTAACCTCTCTTTTCGTCTTTCCGACTTTTGCAGCGTTTTTCAAGCTGAACTGATCGCGATAATGGAAGTCATGGACTGGTTGAAGTATAATGTAATATCTACGAGGGATATTCGCATTTTTACGGACAGCCTATGGCTGCTATTAAAACGCTACAATCATACTCCCTGACGTCGAAGGTAGCCCAGAACTGTCTGACATCTTTAAATGAGATGGCTGATCAGTTCAACATCCGCTTGACGTGGGTGCCAGGGCATTTCAATATCGCAGGGAATGTAAAGGCAGATGATTTGGCCCGCAAGGGTACAGCACGCCTAATAACCAAAGGCAGGCGGGATATAAAGATGCCGCTTGCTTCATGTAAACTGCTGCTTCAGGAAGCAGCCACAAAAGAAACGAACGACAGACAGATGGTCTAACGCCAGTTCCTGTAACCAGGCAGATCTGGCCTGTACTTGACCGGTCCAGATCAGCCCAACTGATATCGCTTCGACGGCACCATATTGGTATGGTAGTAGGGAGCTATAACGGGACATTGTCTCATTGGGATACATGCGTGCAGACTGGGTGTCCCAGCCCACGATTTCTGCCGCAGCTGTGGTGATGAGGAGGAGGAGGAAAATGTGCTCCATGTCCTTCTTGGTAAGCTCAGGATGGTTTAGCGAGTGAAGAGGAAGAAACTCGAATGTGGTACAGCTACGGACCAATTTTGTGTCTATGCTAGTCCTTTAGAACAGCCACCCTTACCTAACCTAACCTATGGGTTTTGCTGTGTTCCCAGACGTACGAAAACTTCCATCGTAGCTTTGCAGCGATCAAATGACGGTTGTTGACCTATAAGCTCTCACATCCTGCATAACCCGAGCCCGCCCTTTTGAAATTAACAAGTGGTCAATTTGCTTGCGGGAAGTTTTGCGAGGATGGCATAATAATAAAAACTGCTATTAATATGCACTAAACATCAGATAATTCTTTACATTGAATTATTTTTTGGTCATCTATAAAAAAAACTCCAACTTGATCTAAACACAAATTCCCTGCGTGAATAACATTACGTAGTAGCTGATGACCTAATCCCAATGATACAAATTCCCGAGAGTACAAAACCCCGTAATCTCGAATAAAATTGACTTCCACGCGGAATTTAGTTTTATTCGGAATTTTTGTTTTCCCTTTTCTGACATACAAATGTTAACTATTTCTTTTAAATAATAATAATATATAATGTTATTACTTTAGCCGTGCTGATTTCGTAAAAAAAGATTTACAGATTTTTAAATCCTATAGCGATTTAAATGCGGCTTAAAGCAATAGTAAAAATTTAACCTGACGCCTTTAGGTGAAGGGCCAATCTAATAATAATAACAGTGTTAAAGGCCATTACTGGCCCCTTACTGAATCAACAATCTGGCTCCAACGGTTTCGATCCTGAGCTTGGTCTTCATACTGTCTTAGACAATCTGAAGAGGCCAAGTCGTTCTCTACATCGTGGAGCCATCGTCGCCTGCAACGACCTCTGCGCCTACCATATGGTGGCTCTCCTTTCAGAGATCGCTGCACAATTCGTTCCGGATCAGCACGCAGAACGTGACCGAGCCAGCGTACTCGCTGAGATCTAACTTCATGTACAATATCGGGGATCTTCATCAGATCTCTGATCTCGAAATTGTACAGAGCTCGGTATGTACCATCTATTTCGCGTTTAGGGCCGTAAATCACACGCATGATTCTTCTCTCAAATGTAAGGAGCCATCTCTCGTACTCATCCGTCAGCGCCCAACTTTCACATCCAAACATAACAACGGGCCTGATCAACGCTTTGTAAAGCTTCAGCTTCACGGCACTTGATAAGTGTTTAGATTTTAGCAGTGGCCTTAGAGGATATAAAGAACGACTGCCAGCTGCCAGCCGCACTTTAATATCCTCACCCACACTGTTATCGTGAGTGATAAGAGAGCCCAAATATTTGAACCTCCTCACTCCCTCAAACGTGTGGTGGCCACTACTAAAATCTGGTGTGCCATTGTCTCTAAAACCAGAGATCAGGTATTTCGTTTTGGACTCATTGATCTGGAGTCCAACAGAAGCTGAAAACTCTACAAGCGGATCAAGTATTTCTTTCACTCCGTTGCTATTCAGTCCAATCACGCATATGTCATCTGCATATGCAAGCACTTGATTGGACTGGCGATATAAGATGTTGCGCTGAGGTGTTTCAGTTTTACGAAAGATGTACTCCAACATGAGATTAAAGAGTATCGGGGACAGAGCATCTCCCTGCCGAACACCCGAATTAACTGCAAAAATTGTCGATAGCCTGTTCTCAACTTTAACACAGCATTGAGACTGCGTTACTGTCATCCTACACAGTCGTACCAATTTTGTTGGCATTCCTAGGTATTCCAGGGCAGACCACAAACTCTCTCGATTGATCGAGTCGTAGGCCTGCCGGAAATCCAGGAAAACCTGATGTACGGAGATGGATGTCTCATAATATTTAGATAGAATCATCCGCAGCGAAAAGACCTGATCAGTGACTGATCGATTCGGACGAAATCCTCCCTGATAGTCACCAACCAAGCCCTCCGCCAGAGGAGTGATTCTATCCAATAAAATGTATGACAGTAACTTGTATGCTGTGCAAAGGAGAGCTATACCGCGATAATTCTCACACTTCAAGCGGTCTCCCTTCTTGAAGATGGGGCATATCGCGGCCACTTTCCATTCATCAGGCATAACTTCGGTTCGCCATACTAATCGAATAAGGTCGAAAAGACAGTTCCACAAAGTATCCCCTCCGAATATCAAGAGCTCCGAATTAATGCAGTCCACTCCAGGTGAGCGGTTTCGTTTCATTCTCTGCATGGCTTTAGTGAATTCCTCATGGGATGGCTCCTCAGTGCAAATCTCCGCAGACTGTTTTAGAGGTGGCTCAACAACAGTCTGTGACGCATGATGAACATCAAGTAGGTCAGTAAAGTGTCCACTCCATGCGTCAAGTACTGCGTCGATGTTGACACAGAGGTTTCCATCCCGGTCCCGAATGGCGGTTGACGAAGGCCTGAAAGTATGGTGCAATCCAGTAATTCCTTTAAAGAAATTACGTGAACTACGCTCATTGCTGAGTTGTTGTACTTTCAGAACCTCGGCCTTCCACCATTCTCGCTTCTTCCGTCTACAAATCCGCTTAGCTGCCCTTCTTGCAAGAGCTGCCTTGTTTTTCCTTGCGATTGTGAGACGTTGTTGCACTTCATTATGGGCTATATTTTGTTGCTCAACTGCAAGACGACACTCGTCATCAAACCAATCATTCTTGGGTCTGACTTTCACTATACCTAAAGTCTGTTGAGCAGCACTGACAACCGAAGTTTTCAGTATCTCCCAGACAGAGTTCACGCAGTCAGACTGGTAATTAGCTCCCTCAATGTTGTCGCTGACAAGATCCTGATATCGTTTCTTTTGATCTTCATTTATCAGACCTTCACAGTCGAAACGTTCCATCCGTTTCGCTGTGTTCCCCGACCTGTACGAAAACTTCCACCGTAGCTTTGCAGCGACCAAATAATGATCGCTGCCTACGTATTTGGTTGCTGACCGATAAGTTCTCACATCCTGCACAACCCGAGCTCGCCCTTTTGAAATTAACACGTGGTCAATTTGGCTCCGGGATGTTTTGCGAGGATGTGTCCATGTCTCTAGGTGTATCTGTTTGTGAGGGAAGAATGTGCTTGCTACTCTCAGATCATGAGCAATTGCAAAGTACATCATTCTCTCACCATTATCGGTCGCAGTTTCGTGTCGGGAGTACGGACCTATGTTTTCACACAAGTCGGCCTGATTTCTGCCAGCTCTAGCATTAAAGTCCCCAATTACCATTCTAACATCGTGTTCGGGTATAGATCCCATCAGATCGTCCAAGTCATTGTAAAATGAGTCTTTATCTTGGGGCTGGCTGACTTCTGTGGGCGCATGTACACAAATTATCGACAGGTTGGCTAACTTCATGCGCAGGCGAAGCATACACAATCGGTTATTGACTGCTTGAAAATCCAAAACAGCCTTCTTTACCTGCGGCCCAAGAAGAAATCCAGCTCCAAGATTTCCGAGGTCATCTCCACTGTAGAACAACGTATAGCCCTGGGACACATGGTCTCCACTTTGAGGCCAGCGAGTTTCTTGAAGAGCAACGAGTTCCAGCCGATACTCTTTCATGCACGTGATTAGACCCTCCAACGCACCTGGTTTTCTAAGTGATTGCACGTTCCACGTGCCGATCCTAAATCTCGTATCCGGGTACTTGAGCGGGGGTCCGGTGTTGTTTTGGCGGTATCCATTTTTCTTTTTGTTGATTTTATAAACAGTTGATTTTTTTACGGATGCGGGTCGTCAGCCCAGCGATCCAACCGTTTAGTCGCCTCCTACGACAAGCAAAGGATACTGTGGTGGTATTCTTGGGAAACATGTTCGTGCAATTTAGATTTACGAGACATGTGAGTGCCCCCCGACCACAGGGGCCAATCTAAAGCAATAGTAAAAATTTAACCTGACGCCTTTAGGTGAAGGGCCAATCTCTATAGAATGTATAGAAATTTCCACCAAAATAAAGTGAAAAATAATAGAAGGTGTACTAAAGTTAAGCGAAATGAACATTTATGAATGAAGTTTTTTGTTTTAAAATTTGAGGATTTTGGCTCAGTCAAGTTTTGCGTGCGAATCCGGAACGAATTGTTCAGGTCTCTGAAAGGAGAGCTACCATATAGTAGGCGCAGAGGAGGCATCGATGATGGCCCCACGGCGTAGAGAACGACTTGTCTTCTTCCGATTGTTTAGGACAGTATGAAGGCCAGGCTCTGAATCGATGCCGTAGGAGCCGGATTGTTGACTCAGTGGGAGAACAGCAATGGCGTTTAAAAACTGTAATAATAATGAACCATAATAGTTTTGATAGTTTTTCGGGATTTTATACCCTTTGGATTTTGTACCATCGGAGTTCTGTTGAGATTTTACGGCAGAATTTGACCTCTCACATTACGTAGAAATTCATTTAAAGAAATATTTTTACTTTGTATTAGTTAGTTAGTTAGTTTAGAGTGGCTGCTTCAGCACATTTATAGAGCGGTGCTAGGATTATTTATGAATTATGTTAAAACTTGAAAATTTTGATCTGTTAGTATATTCATTCCATTTCGATAAGACAGCGATAATTGTTAGTGTGGTGATTTTGCGAATTTATTAATAACTTTTTGTTTAAAACACAAACAATTCTGTCTAACGCTATAATTTTGAAATTTCAATATAAATCAGCACAAAATATTTGTAAACAAAATAAAAACAACAACAAAATATGTTCGAAAATGAGGCAATCGAACAACACATTTTGTCGAAAAATACTTTTCTCATATTCGCAGCTTACATAATCAAATTATGTCGTAATTGCGACATTATGGATTACGCTTACGAGTTTGCAATAAGAGAAATACATAATCGACCCCCTAATTTCCATTACGAAAAATTTACTGATTCAATTTTTTTACTCCTTCCGTTTTTCAGTAAACAAATACTACCAGTAAATTTTTCGGATGGAAATCAGGCTTTAGGTGTTTTTATTTTATAAAGTTTTGTGGCTGCAAATTAATGGCTATGGTATATGACTAGTATGACAGGCACATGATATATAGAAGAACAACAAGAGACAAAGACATGTAGGAACATTATTTTATTGAAATTTCTTTATCATTATTATTTGTATTGTGTGATCGAGTTAAATAATTATGTATATGATTTTATTATATGCTGCTATGACTGAATGACTATAAAAACAAATATTATACCGTATCTTTGTTGGTTGAATATGATGCTCTCAATGTAGTCTCCATGCAAAAATCGTAATAGGAAAAACATAAATTGTAACAGAACTACACTAAGCAAAATCTATAGAAACTAAATTCATCTGCATGTATAAAATATGGTTATTTTAAAAAAGGAGAAGGATTCACTTCTATTCACAATCTAGACTTCATAATTTTTGTGAAACCACGTTATGTTTATGTTGTCATTTGTAGCCCCGGGCCCGTGGGTGAAACCGAATGTAAATTGACAACAATTTATATAATAATATTAAGATTAATACAAAAAAATGTAGTAAAATATTGTTACCCGATTTGTTGCTCAATAAAATGAAATTCTTATTTTATTGAGTACCAAAATAAAATTAATTGTGCACAAATTTTTTAATCGGCATTATCCAAGTATAAATTTACTTTTAAAACACGAACTATTTTTTGCTATACTTTTGTGCAGCTATCATTGACGTAGTAAATTGAAGGATGCAACTCAAATTATTTGTAAAATTACATAAAATACAATAAACTGTATTACATACATATTATTATATCATATATTATATACGAGTATTATAAAACAACAATTGTTTTGTTTAAAACTATAAAAATGTAGTAATATATATATATATATATATTTTTATTTGTTTATTTATATTACGACTGAGTCTGGTACCCATTTAGTAATTTACATTGCATAATAAAGTATATTGAATAGTCGGCGTAATCAAGTGATTATCCCCAGTTTCGTGTAACTCCTCCCTCAGATTTTTCACCACAGTAAGTCTACTGACCTCCTGGTCGTGATAAGTCCAGTGGTTTGGTTCTTTGCAGTCTTCTTGTTGGAGATGTAGTAAGCATACAGCGTATGTCCAGATTTTGATGCTGGTGCAGACGTTGTAGGTGTTTTGTTGCATGATGCTTAATTTCATCCGCGACCATCTCAATCTTGAGATCTCGATGGAGGTTATTGTCGTTTCGAATGTACCACGGTGCATTAACAATACATCGTAGGATTTTATTTTGCACTGTTTGTATGATTTTGATATTTGTCTTCTTGGCACATCCCCAGAGTTGGCTACCATATGTCCATACAGGCTTCAGATATTGTTTGTATAACAGCAGTTTGTTATGGATCGCTAGTTCAGATAGTCTCCCTAGGAGCCAATGCATTTTTCTAAATTTTATGTTTAGTTCTTCTCTCTTCTTTTTTATGTGTTCCTTCCATCTAAGCTTAGCATCTAAAGTCATACTAAGATATTTGGCAGTGTTTGAATGGGGTACTACTATTGAGTTTATCATTATTGGTATATGGTTAACTCTTTGATTTGTAAAGTTCACTTGGATTGATTTTCCTTCATTTAATTTAATTCGCCATTTCTTTGTCCAATTACATATCAGGTTAGTAGCCCTCTGTAGTTTACTAGTGGAGTCATTGATGTTCTTTGCTGTTGCAAGTATTGCCGTGTCATCGGCAAAAGTCGCCATTGTTTCTTCTGTAATTGGTATATCTCTAGTATATAGGAGATATAGGATTGGCCCAAGAACACTCCCTTGTGGTACTCCGGCTGTTATTCTTTTTAGTTGGGAGTATTCATTCTCATACTTTACTCGGAAGTGCCTCTCTGATATGTATGATTTTAAAATTTGAAAAAATTGCTCCGAGAGATCTCGGTGAAGTTTGAATTCTAGCCCCTGGTGCCATACTTGACAAATGATTGCGCTACATCAAGGAATATAGTTGAGCATATTTGTTTGCTTTCGATGTACTTGTTCTATCGTAGAATGTTTTTCCCTAAATCCAAACTGATGTGAAGGGATAAGATTCCTTTCTTCGATAATTGATTTTAGTCTTTTAAGAAGAACCTTTTCAAATAGTTTCGATAATGTTGGTAGCAGAGAAATTGGCCTATATGAAACTTTATCATGCGAAGGTTTGTTCGGTTTAAGTATCATAATTACTTCTGCAACTTTCCATTGCCTTGGTACGAAATGCTGCATTAATTATATGCACTAGTTTCCACAACGCTTTCTCCGGTAACAGTTTTATTATCTGACCCGTTATAAGATCATATCCTGGAGCCTTATACGCATTCAGATTATTCTAGATTTCCCATTTTAGTTCTTTCAATGTTATAGGTGTAATATTTACTTCATCCTGTTTATTTATTGGTGTAATATTCTGCTGAATACAAAATTCCAAATAACAAAACTATCAAACTACATGGAATTTTTCATAAATAACATGATAGGTACTATCTTTTCTTTGATTTTTACATAAGCGCATGTAACTAAGTTTTCGATTATTATTATTATTGTACTCAACCATTAAACATTGTAATTTTTATTAAGTTAAATAAATTTATAAAAAAATAAAACATCGCTCTGGATAAAATTCTAGAGCTTTAAAAAATTAAACAAATTATCCAGTGCATATTATAATTCCAGCCTGCAACAGATTGTTTATGACCAAATTCCATAGTAGGAGAGGCAGAACCCTAATCTGTGGTGTACCCTCACTTACAAATCTTATTGCAGAGGACGCCCCAGACTTGTTTATTTGTGACCGTGCCTTTTGAGTACTCCATCCACTCCCAGATCTGTTATTGACGCCAGGATCACTTTGCTAAAGTCTCCTCTATCCGAAAAGGTTACCTTTGCAAAGTGTTTTTGCTCGAAAGATTTTTTGATGAAGTATATAAGGGAATAAAGAGCTGTCTCCACAGATTTCTCTTTGCAATACTCGTGTTGAATTTCACCCATTTTTCCAACACAATCGTGCCAGTGATATAATCTTCATTTGTCCTTGCAGTGTTTTTAGGAGGAAAGATGATAAACTGATAGGTATAAGATCTTTTATGTATAGTTCGGTCACTTTTTTGAGAATATAACATAATTTTAGGCTGCTTTTAAGGTAATTTCTGGCCCTGGAATAGTTTGCTGGATCGTCGTTAAGTAATCGTCATCAAGGACGATACCATCAGGTCCAGCCGACTTAAATGGTTTGAAACTGTTTATCGCCCACAAAATTTTCCTTCTGAGCTTCCGAACAGCCAAGAAAATGGGTCACCAGTTCGAAGTCTCCTGCACTAGTAGTAGTCTATATTTCTGTCGCTGAAAATAGCTTGGGATGGAGGGACCAGTTGAAAGCACTTTGCCTAGCTTTAATATTTCTGAAGATTACTGGATTTTATCACAGTATATTTAACACAGAGACAAAAAAACATCAAATTGGTTACGGGTTCTTTCGGGACAACGAAAATTTGATTTCTTTTAAATCCGAAAGTAAAATAGAGCTTTAAGTAAAATAGAGATTTAACGCAAAGCAGTACTTGCCTTGCAAGTGACTTAGTATAGTATCACCTTAAAATTACTTTTTTACAATTTTTGGCGTATGTTGAAATAGTATCCATTGCAACTAAGTGTTTTGGAATAAGAAATGCAAATAAATCAGAAAACATATTTAAACCTTCAAATGTGGTCTAGTTGCATGGCTATGTCAATTACACGACACAATATTGACCAATATTCATGTTTTGCCTGATTATACGCAATTAATAAATTACTAATTTTGATTACTTACTGAGCCCCAAAAAAGTGAATTTCTTAATGGGCCCCAAAGCGATGCATTGGTTGTATTGGCTGATTTATGCCATTGGGGACATGTATCATATAATGTGATATCGCTTAGTGATGACAACATGTTGGCTGTTGGGAGACCTGAAAACGTCCAATGTGTAAGCGGACTTTTGTCTTATTAATTTTTTTTTGTTTTAATTATCAAAATATGCTACCATACAATTGAAATGTGATACATAACATTAATTTATATATTAACAAATAAATATTTTTGTAAACAATTTTTTATAAAACTAATGTAGTTTACGAAATCTACTAGGTACAGGAGGTGGGGTGTTATATTTTTAGTTATGTATTCATATCTATCACGCTAAATAAGTGTACATTGTGTCCTTTTGCTCTTTCATTCGTTCCAAATATTCTTTCTCAATTAAAACGTCGATACATTTCTAAAAATAATAATAAATACATAAAGCAAATTAATAATGAAAACGTTTCAAGAATTATATATAATTCACCTTGATAACGGGAATTTTCGCTTTGAATTTACTGGTAACGTGTTGCAATACCTCATTCACGAGTTGAGTATGATTCAACTTCTTTCGCATTTTCATAATTCGTACTATTGCCGCTTGAATTACAATTTTACGATCCTTTTCAATATGCTTATGTGTGGCTTCCTGCTCTTGTTTCAATTCATATTTCAACGGACAATTTATATTTATTCTCAATTTTTTATTTTTATAGGTCAATAGAAGCTCTACCACAGATGATTCTGTTATATTCCCTTCGGTATCATCGCACTTTAGTAACTTTTGTTGCATCAAAATTTGTAAAACTTGTAATAGCGTTTCTAATTTAATTCCTGTATTATGGGCTAATTGGTGTACGGTCCAATTAACTTGATCGTTAAATTGCAATAATACTGCCATTTGATATGTGGATACTTGTAGTGTGTATCGGGTTGCAAAACAATTCGTTGTTAATTCACCTTTGCACTGTCTATAAACCCAATTTAGTTTTCGATGCGAATGTAAACCCGTATAGAAACTTGTAAAACGATGCACCGAACGTTCGAGCTCGGACGGCAAGTATAAATCAAAATCTAAATTCTGATTAAATGGCCATGAACCACTCGACAGCACCTGAATACTGAAATCAATTTCATTCGAAGCCGATTTGGAATATTCACGAAAACGATCATTTAAATCTTTTGAGATACCAATGTCTTGAAACATTTTTTGTAATTTACTCGTATACTCAAAACCACACGCCTGTCTTAATTTTGAAATCATTATTGCTTCGGCATCATCGCTTGCTGACATATGTTGGACTAAACGTTTTGCTAGCATTTGTCTGTAGAATTTCTGGAATACATCTTTATTTTCAATATATTTGAACACAACCATGATCTGATTTAGCGTCTCTTCTAGTTCAGCTTCCTCGGGATTTTTACTTGATTTTTTCAACAGTAGATCACAGTATTTGGCTAATAATTCGGGACTCTTGCTGTTGTTGTTACTCATTTTGGTGACAACATTTTGATTTATAAATTTGCCACATGCTCTATCTAATGCGGCTACAAACCTGTCATTATTGTTAAATGCCTTGCTTATAAGCTTATGATATTTCTTGTGCACCTCAAGTATAGTTTGAACATACGTTTTAGGATCGTTTGTGATGTCACCACATTTTTCAATCGCTTCCGTACCTTGACTGTGAATATGACGCTCAAGTATTATTTTGATGTTTTCTATGCCGGATGGATTATTATTTCGAATTCGATTCACTAGCGTATACATTCGACTGAGATCATCTTCTTTATCGTCGTTGAGAAGATTTTGAAATTCAGTTAAAAACATGTCTAAATTCTGATCAATTAGTACGCTCTCACATTTTTTTAACAATCGCTCCGAGGTCCTCTCATGCAGATAAACTTTAACACGTTTCTCTTCTTCCTTAAGCCTCTGCTCTACACGTTTCAAATACTCAGTCACTGGATTTTCTTGCAAAAACTCCACACTCTCGCGTGTATAAAACCGTTCGGTATCCTCTAAAAGCGGGGTTTCAAAGCTATCATGATAAATCGATAAAGATTGTGATTTATTTGTGTCCCTATCTTTTAAACTTAACTCCACATAGCAATTGATCACACCGGATACTAGCCGTGAATTAATTGTTTCTCCATTACGCTCTTTTTCGATTAATTTTAGCACTCTATTTGTTACTGCCTTATTTAGTTGTTGGAATATAGTATCGTACCATCCCACTAGAGTCAATTGATAGATTTCGTATATATCCGTACGTCCTGCTTCCCATTCTCGTTGTACCCAATGCCGGTTTAAATATGTGCATACACTGTTAAAAACTTTACTGGAAAATTGGAATTCTTCCCAGTTTTTTGAGTAGAACGATAGGACAGCTTCATCCATCAAACCGATACCATTCTAAATTAAATATTACGTGTTAGGAAGTTTCGTAGATAATAATTATGAATTTGTGTACATATAAGATGTGTTTATAGGTGTATACTTACACTTTCGATAAGCAAATCTGTTAAATATTTTACAAGGAATTCTTTTAACCGGTTATATAGCTCGTGTCCAACTAGTTGAGTCCCACGCCTTTGAATTGATACAGTTTCCTTAGTTGATGATAATTTTGTAAATGGGTCTTGCGGTATGCAAGACAATGATGAAGTCGGTCCTTGGTAAACACTTGTACAGTAATTGTAAACATGGCTATACATTTCCATATATCGGATGGCCACTAAACTAGGTTCTCGGCGATAAATTTCTTGAATACCTTCTAGTAAATACATCCATATCTGAGAAAAAAATATTGTTTTTAATTATATAACGGTGGAACAATAGCATTCTACAATTTATTATACATAAAATGCTGAAATCGCAATAGAAAAAAAATATAGAAAAAGCATGTTCGTGAAAATAAATTATAACTTCTATCGAATATCAAAAATTGTGATGATGTAAACAAATTTATCTCAATACAATTAATTTGAGATTTCTTATTAATTTGAATTATGCAACTTTTAATTCAATTCGTTTTTAGTATGTAAAACTATTTTTTCTAAAAAAGTTGTTTTGTTTATAAAAATTCGTTCATCGAAGTGGTACGAACCAATTACTAGTATTCGATTTTTTTTAAATGAATCAAAAAAAAATCTTCAGTTTTTCTTAGTCAAAACATAAAAATTGAATTCTGAACAAATTGTGGGAAGTATCAACCAATTAATGTTAATAATAATTAATAAATTGTTTTTAGAAAAGTTTTTCTAGTTTTAATTTAAGGATATCTTTAAAATAGAACGCTTATTTTTACCATTTGTTTTATCTAATTAATTTGTTTTTTCATTTGGAATCAAATATAGTCTTTGCTTTTTAAATAAATGTAAATAAAACTGCCGAACGTTCGAAAGCCGCGAATTGTCAAGATTTATCATAGAACTTTTAAAGTAAAGATTTAGCATTCGAGTACCTACGTAACTTCAATGAATAAAATACTATAAAATGGGCCAAATGTTACATAAATACGTCTTTACAAATTTTAGCTCAGTGACATCCGACCAGACAGAAACTCAATAAATTACATCTGTGTACAGAAATTACATGTTGTTTTTCGGGTTACTTGAAAATTTCTTGAAAATGATCATAATACCTGTTACAAAATGTCATACTTTTAGGGTGTTTTTATATTTTTTAAAATTAATTTTAAGATGATGCCCGCCGCCCTTGTTGGTATAGTAAGTAGCGTCTTTGCGTTGTTATTCGAGGGTCTCGGGTTTGATTCCCGGTGGTGACTAAAAATCACAGTTGGGTGTTTTTAGTGAGTAAGTATATGTGTTTGTCCGGGTTATATCCTTTTGTAGTGTAGCAAGGCAAGTCTGGCCAAAGCTGGACTTGAAACTCTCAGAGACACTGATCTCCCTACGTAGACGTGAATTAAAAATGATCGGGGGTATACTCATAGAACACTGCCTACTTGGAGAACATGTGAGGAGGCTAGGTCTAGAAGCAAATGATTTTTGTAAAGCTGAATGAACGAGGAGGAGGAAGAGACGGTAGTCCACCTCCTTTGCTCATGTCCGGCTTTGGCACACAAAAGACATAAATATATGGGTAGATTCTTAATGGACTGCCTCTTTGATCTCGAAAACTGTAAGGTGCGAGATATATCACGCTACATAAGTAGCTCAAACTGGTTCACATAAGGGTAATAGGGAAGTAAGATCCTGGAGTATCACAACGGACCGTCATCGGTCTAAGCATGCCGTAGCAGCCACTCAACCTAACCTAACCTAACCTAATATCCTCAGACATGATATTCCATCGACAAATAATTCTCAATAATATATTGAAAAAAAAAACACATCCAAACATAAAATATCTTAAAAAAAAAAAACATTTATTTTTCATAAATTAATTGGTAATTACTGGAAAAATATTGGAATATCCAAATTATATTAAAAGTTATTTGCGACAACAGCGCCATATTAAGCGAAATAATATATTTGAAAAGTTTATGTATTAGAAAAATCCGCTGAAATAATAACATCACATATTGGTTATTCTGTAATTGGTCGATTTTTGCTTAATGTTATAGTTTGACTATCTGAGCAACATAAGAATTGTCTCGTCAGGTTCGTTAAACTTTTGCTGCTACTTAAGCCGTGTTCACGACACCGGTTTCAAATCCTAGGAATTTAAATCCGATCTCTCTATTACAAACAAATCAACTAAAATGACAAAAGCCACGCCTCTTTTTGTCTTCTTGAGTTGAAATATTTTCAACTTCATAGTAAGAATTTTGAATCCTAGGATTTGAATCCGATCTCGTGAACCGAACTTTAAAAAATTCAAAAATGAGCGAAATTGTATTTGTATTTTACGAAAAATTAGAAGAGAAAGATTTATGTAAAGTCGCTTTCGCTTTTCACACACATAATCCACTACCGAAGTGTAGTTCAAACTTCGAATTATTGTCGTGTGAAATGTACAAATGTAATTCCGCAGTGAATTATCATCCAAGATATATATACTACATCATAAATGCCCAAAACCCAACAACAATTTGTTAACATGGCGGCATTACTTTTCTATATTTTACTATTGAATTTTTATGTTTACATTAATGTACATATATGTAATTTTTAAATTAATTTCAATTAAATTTATTAAACTACAACTTTTAAATTCTATTTGAACGCATTCAAAAACTAATTTATATTTTTTTTAAGGCATATAAAAAATATAAAATTTTGTGAAGCCTTATCAAATGGTATACCGACCTACTGGCCAACTGATCCAAATGAAATCAGTTCATATGTGACATGCAGCAGTCAGCTTGGGAAAACAACCCTGAAGTTAAAAAGAAAATTAAGGGAAACAACTACCCTAGAGAAATTAGAGAGCTCTTGGCAGAAAAAGGAAGGGCAAGGAAAATATGGCAACGAACTATAGCTCCTCAAGATAAAACTAAGCTAAACAATCTGACTCAGCTACTTAAAATGGAAATCAAAGATCTGAAAAACGAATCTATCAGTAAAAAAATAATCTATCAGTAACTACCTCAGAAAATTATCTAATGATACTAGTATTGATTATTCTCTCTGGAGAGCAACCAGAAGAATTAAAACGCCAATAATTCAGATTCCTCCAATCAGAACAGAAGATAAAAAATCGGCCAGAAATAACGAAGATAAATTACAGAGTTTTGCTGAATACCTGGAAAAAATATTTGGCCCACATGATGACCAATCATTGGAAGACGAAATAATAACTGGAGTGGTTGTACAGGAAAGTGAATAAATCCTACGAACAACACCAAAAGTAGTCATGTATGAGATAAAAACAAATATGAATCCGAAAAAAGCTCCGGCCTATGACCTTATCACAGGAGAAATTTTAAAAGAACTACCAAGGAAAGCTTTATTAAAGCTCACCAATATTATAAATGCTGCCTTTCGATTGAAATATGTACCCAGCCTGTGGAAAATTGCAGAAGTAACTATGATTTCTAAATTTGGAAAACCACCACACCACTGGATCTTACCGGCCAATATAGTCATTACCAGTTATGTCTAAACTCTTTGAGAAGTTATTAGTAAAAAAGCTAAATCCGATAATTGAGAGGAAAAACCTGATTCCAAATCATCAGTTTGGTTTTTGCAACCAACACTCAACATTAGATCAAGTACACAGAATAACTAATATTATTGAAAGAGCATTAGAGGAGAAAAATAGTCTGGTCAACGATATTCTTAGATGTTGCACAGGCCTTTGATAAAGTTTGGTAGGAAGGACTTAACTATAAGTTAAGAACTGTTCTACCAATGCAATTCACTACAATATTAGAATCATACTTGAAAGATAGATTCTATAGAGTAAAATTAGATGATTCCTATTCTGAATTGAAAGAAATCAAGGCAGGAGTACCGCAGGGCAGTGCATTAGGTCCGGTCCTATACCTATTGTACACTAATGATCTCCCTGTATTAGAAAACAACACTGTGGCGACCTTTCCTGATGACACGGCCACTTAGCTGTTGGAGATAGCAACGAAGAATCAACTCAGAATTTACAGTTAGCTATTGCTCAAATACATAACTGGATCAAAAGATGGCGTAACTTAACGAAACTAAATCAGTTCACATCAATTTTAGAAACAAACGACTCGAACGTATTCCGGTTACAATTAATCAAGAAATAATACCGTATGCCAACACGGCTAAGTATCTTGGCATAACATTACATGCAAAACTACGATGGAACGCAAACGTCAAAAAGAAAAGCGAAGAACTAGGGCTTAAGTATAGAAAGATATATTGGCTGATAGGAAGGAGCTCCGCTCTATCAATGTACAACAAACTTCTATTATATAAACAAATATTAAAACCGGTTTGGACTTATGGTATCCAACTTTGGGATTGTACCAAACAGAGCAATGTAGAAATCATCCAAAGATTTCAAAATAAAGTATTAAGGAACATCGTTGATGCACCATGGTATGTTAGAAACAGAGACCTCCTTAGGGACTTTAAAGTGGACACTGTTTCAAAGGAAATTCAAAAAAATACTTGAGACATAGGCAAAGGCTCGAACAATATGTTAACACTGAGGCAACTAAGCTGTTAAACAACACAGATATTGTACGCAAGCTCAAACGAATTAAACCTTTTGAGCTGGTGGAATTGCTAGTGTAAACAGCGTAATGCTGATCTAAAATCCATAATAACGATGTGGCTTACTTCAATTTATCAGACACTATGAAACACCAGTGGGAAGAAGCCATAGATTTATACAACATAGTAAATTAAGTTAGAATAAAATTGCTCATTAGTCCAGATGACTATAGATTGTAATAATTGTTTATTTAAAATATTAAATAAAAACCAAAAAAAAAAAAAATATTCTTTATCAGATTTTAGTAGATGCGCAGAAAAGAACGAAAATGATACTAGTAAGTATATTAGTCCTCCTTCTAGTCTAATTATCTTGGTTATAAACTAATACCTGATTTCCTTTACGAAAAATTTACTGATAATAAAACCAAAATGGGACAAAAATACAGATTCGCTTGATGTGTGAGAGAGAAAGCAAAAACATTTCCAGTAAAAAATACTGGACAAATAATTGTATATGCCTTAGTAATATTGCCATAATTTATGGAAGAAAAAGGTAGTCAAGTATATTTATTGGCAAATTTCTATTTCATTCAAATAACAATAATGTTGCTACTGCCCTATAGATAATTCGATTGTCGTGAAAAAACATTTAAAGTGGTTTATGCCTATATTACACTATGGAACATTTGCGTTGCTCTAAAACCAAAACGGAATAAAAATATATATTCGATTGTTGAATGACCTTGATAGGAATCTCTTCAGCAACAGTTTGCTGGTTAAACATTTGTATATGTGTTAGTGTGCTACCATAAATTTGAAAACCATTATGAAGTGGAAAAATATTTTTCACTCTTTTATGGTTAGGAATATTTTTATAGTGAAGTGCCATTGATAATTCTATAAAAAAATTATGGGCATTTAAAATTAAAAATACAATAACTACAATTGATAAATTGATAATTCACATAACGACAAAAAAACGTTGTATTCACCAACCTTATCGAACAACTAACAAGTGATAATATATGATTTTATTGGTTATGTTTACAAAAACCTTCATTTGAATGTTTCGAATGAACGAATTTATTAACTCCCTTAACTAATGATAAAACAAACTTGAAAAAATTAGGTTCGTTCAATCTCTTTTTATTTTTATTTCAATACGGCTCGTTAAATTTTAGTTCTAAACATTTTTATTTAAATCGAACTGAAAAATATGCATTTAGGCTAAAAAGCCAACTATAGATAAGTTATAAACTTAAACAAAATATAAGAATTCTAACGAAAGCAATTTTTTTACGTTTTTTCCCCACGTCATATATATCAATTTTAGTTTTCATAACCTCAAATTTTTTGTGACAACTAATAAATTTCACAGAAAATTTAAAAAATTGAATATTAAAATAATGGATCCAATAATCCTTTTAATGTCACGTTATTATTATTATAACTGTCAACAATTATCATATTAATAGACTCGAATAATTTGGGTGTGTTCGGTATTTTCAAGTAAATGTCAAAAAATTAATTCACGATTTATTATCACAGGTTTCGGATACAGTCTTAATAAAAATTATTCATACAATTATTAAAAAAAATCTTATATTTGATAAATAAGTATGTAAATAGAAATATAATTAAATATATACATAATATGTATGAAAAAAATAATCATCAGAAATATCAAAATGGCTACCACCTCATGAAAATATTTTGTTTTTCTTTAAAAATAAAGGAAAATATTTGTTTTGTCATCTTTTTTTTTTTTTAAGTTTGGGCGAAAAATTTCGCATTCATAAGTTTTTTTAAGTGACAGATGAAATTTACCGAAGTTTCATTGGATTTTTTAAGTTATGTTAAGTTTTCCATAGGCGAATACACAGAAATGCCATTTATCGCATTCTTATTTTTTTTACATTATTTTCATATTTTTTTAAAAGTTATACATGGGGACATATAAAATCCTAACGTTGATAGAAAATTCAAAATAGTAAATAGCCTACACTGATGTATGAATTTCACTGAAGTAAGAATTTAGGCTAATTAATTATGGAAACATAAGATAGTTAATTATAGTACTAAAAAATGTCAAATTATGATCATGCTGCTACAATCAATTATAGCGTCAAGACATAGCAATTATGATATAGATTGATGACGCATGTCATGATACAATAATGGAACACGTATGGTAGGCTTGCCACTATAATTAATTGGAGTAATTATGATCATAATCATGGGCACATCCTTTGTGTATACCCATCATTTATTAGCCTAAATTTTTACTTCAATAAAATTCATGTCAATGTACATATATACCCCTATTTTATAAACCTAGAACCGTGGCACATAGTAATATATATTACTATGTGACCGTGGGTAGAAAATTAAATTTATGATCATAGTGTTTTTTAGTATGTAATACAATTATTTAAGGCATCAAGACTTCAAGACATAGCAATAGTAAACACAAGAAACACAAATCGTGTGTGCGAACAATTTGTTATTATCTTTTTAGTACTTCTAAAATAAAAAATGTTCGCGCACCGTAAAAATATACAATTACTTTTTTTTTTAAATTACATATAATAATGACGCGTTATGATGAGGTATGACTATAAAAAATAATTGTACCATTTCTTTGTTGTGTAATGCCTCCATGACTGTATAAATCTCAAAGGGAAAAACAAAAATTAAAACAAATTACAAAACTACACTAAACAAAATTTATAAATTAGAACTAAATGTTTGTAATTAGAAAAAACAAATAAGGAAATTCACTTCTTTTCACAACCCACACGTCAATTTTTTACGAGAGCGGGTTATGTTTATATACTTGTGGATCAAATGAAAATATAAAAATGGCTAATTTTGGATAATACAAAAACAAATCATCAAAACATTGACAACGTCGACGGGTGGGGTTAAAAGTTGCTCAATATAATAAATTCCATGTTTTATGGGAACCAAAATAAAATTAATTGCGCACACGTTTTTTAATGAACGATAGTTTAATTTTTTATGAAATATGTTTACATTTTTTGATATGGTATTTACAAAATATTTGCAGATGTTATTTCTTAACTTCTTAAGAACTTAATCCTGTTCCTCAATCCAAGTAGGTAAGGTATTCTCAACCAAATTTATTCAGAATTTCGAATTAGTGCTAGACAGGCCAAATTTTTGCAGTGACAATTTTTGTCATAGTTGCTGTCATGACAATAGCTATCATTAAAACTGTCACTGCCATTTAGAAACTTAATAGTCGCTATCGCACTGTCGCGACAACGATAATGATTTCATGACATCTCGTTTGATTACAAGATAGTTGAGAGTAGGATATTATGGATAGGATATTCACGTAAACACAAAGAGAAATTATATAAAGAGAAGTATTTTGTATGAACTAAAAATAAAAGGAGATTCAAACTGAAATTTTTTTAATATAAATAATTTATGCTTTGTTTATAAAATTAATGTCGAATTATTTCGGATCAAAAAAATTGATATACATCAACATTTTTAGAGTTTTTTGGAAATACCGGGTTTTTTCTTGAATTTTAACTAACACCAACACGTGTTCATCTATCAATTTATAAATATAAACAAAACCAACACAAATGTACTACAAGCCTGATTCAGACAGTGAGAACACAGATACCCTCTTACATTTAATAGCTTATACTTGAAAGTGCTAGTGCGAAAATAGAATAAAAATACTCTGATCACTGCAAATTAAATAATAAATTCATTGATAAATTACGTTTTTTTTTATATTCATTCTCTTGTTAAAATAAAGTTTGTTAGTACGTTTGCTTTCTTTCTTTTTGTAACTCTTTCTGAGATCATGAAATTAATTTTTTTAAATCATTTAACGATTTTCAAACCTTAATTACTTTATCTTAATTAATTTAAAACAAAAATTAAACAACAGGAGCAGTACACAAAATGTTTCTCTATAAATTTTATAATGTAATAAAGTTAAGGAATAACCAACAATGTACTAACGTATATAATCTATTATTTAAAAGAGAATATTATGTTTGTTTTCCATATTTCTATACCATATTTTCTCTGCACAATTCGTTGGTTTTGTTTTGACTAAAATTTTTACGTAAATTCTCACTCATTTGTATAGTGTATCGATCACCAATACTTTCAAGTATAAGCGCATAGTAAATTAAATAATATTGGTGACAATCAGGCTTGAAGTACATTTGTGTTGGTTTTGATATAAACATAAACAATCGACGGAAGACGTCATAATAATACATTTCCCTCTCGTTCTAACAATATTTACCACTCTTTCACTCTTTACTAACACAGAGACAAAAAAACTTCAATTTGGTCACGCGTTCTTTCGGGACAACGGAAATTTGATTTTTTTTTAAAACCCGAACGATCCATAACTCAAATAAAAAGTGTCCATAACAAATAAAAAGTGTCCATGTTTATCCATAACTCAAATAAAAAGTGTCGTTGAATCTTTTGAATTTTTTCGTTATATTTTTTGTGTGCAATTTGTCTTTGATAATGCGTGTAAATAATATATTTTTATAAAGTAGCATGACATCCGAAAAAAGGGTGTACACTTGTAAATTTAAATTTAATTTAAAAATTTAAATTTAAATTTAAATTTAAATTGTGACTTGACTAATTGGTTTTGGAATTGGTGGTGTGGTTGTCCTGACCTTTTGATGAAGGAAATCTGGGTCTGGAACTCTGGTGGGTTCCGGATCGGAAATGTGGGGACCCAGGATTCCTCATTTCCGTATTCAGGTTTCCCCGTAAAAAAGAGTTGCATGATAGACAATATGCTTGAAGCACTCCTGGAGCTCCACAGCCTAGGCAAAATATATTCAGAGGTACATCACAATGGGTGTATTGATGACCAATTCTGTGACAATTCCAACACAGGATCAATGTGTTGATAGAGTTGCCTGCTGGTGTGTGACTACCAGAGAATTGTTGAGTTGTCTGAGGCTTTTGAATGATTGCTTTAATGGAAGGTTCACTTAGTATATGCGATTGAGATTCGTTTGATTGCTTAGTAGAAAAAGGAAGATTTGCTGACAATTCATGAGTAGCTCTTTTTTTCTTTTTTTTTTGACAATCTTATTTATTCACATAAAATTTTACAATGTACCTAGTCTATAGACTAACAACATTTCTTTTTTGACCTAAATTGCTAAATTGTGTTTAATTAAGGTATTCCCATTGGTTCTCCTTATGTTCTATTTACTGGTGTTACTGCCTTACGCTGACTATAGTGCTAACTCAAAAGGTTTTACTCTTTTCAGTCTTCTCACTGCTTCCCTGTGGTCGAGTAGTTGGTTGGCCTCAACGTTCGGGTGATTCTGGAGCCACACTTCATGCTTCCGTGCAGCATTGTTTGCTTCTCTGGTGACAGTTTCCACTCTAAGGTCCCTGTGGAGGTCGCTATTACGTATGTACAAGGGGGCATTTACAATATCCCTTAGCACTCTGTTTTGGAATCTTTGAACGATGGATATGTTACTTGGTTTAGTACAACCCCACAGCTGAATTCCATACATCCAAATGGGCTTTAATATCTGCTTATATAGCATCAATTTATTGTTTATTGATAGATTGGAGTTCCTTCCCATCAGCGAATACATCTTTCTATATTTGAGTCTGAGTTCTTCACTTTTCTTCTTGATATGGACCTTCCATCTAAGTTTGGTATCTAGATTCATCCCTAGATATTTTGCTGAGTTAGCATGTGGTAATGGGACATTATTTAATACCACAGGCAAACGATTTATTTGTCTGTTGGTGTAGTAAACACGGATGGATTTTGTTTCATTTAACCTGACACGCCATTGCTTCGTCCATCGATAAATTTTGTTCATCACACTTTGAAGCTTATTGGTAGCTCCTTCTATGGTATCATCTACTACCAAAATAGCAGTGTCGTCTGCAAATGTGCCAATTGTTGTATTCTGAGATAATGGAATCTCGCTTGTGAATAATAAATATAGAATAGGTCCTAAGACACTTCCTTGTGGCACTCCAGCATTGATCTTTTTAATTTCTGAGTATGATTGTTCCTGTTTAACACGAAAGTGTCGCTCTGTAATGTAGGATTTTAATATTTGGCAGAATTGTGAATAACATATATAGTTTTGAAATAATCAGCAGTAACGAAATCGGTCTATGGGATGTTATTTTCATTTGTTTGGTTGTCTTCCACAAAGAATAGTCAGTATCATTTTCATATGTTAATGACTGTAGATATGAGTTTATTCTATCATTTTTAATGTACTAGATTTCCGTCCTGAGTCGCTTTGTCAGGTTATTCAGTTGGTTTTTATCTGCAGGGATCCTGGTGTATTGCCATTTCTTCCTGGCTCTCCTTTTTTCTTCGAGTTCCCTGATTTGTTTTGGGTAATTTGTACCTATTGTTCTTCTTTTGAACTCCGGCGTATTATTCCATGCTGACTGTTGTACGCCATTTATGAATTTTACGATTTCTTCATCTAGTTGTTCTTCTGATTTAACAGTACATTAAGTTTTATTCTACTATTCAGCTCTTCTTTGAATCCCTCCCAGTCTGTATATTTATTTGTCAGAGTCGGGTTGCATTCTTTTGAGATTATTTTTTCACTGAGAGTAAGTAGTATTGAAGAGTGATCGGAGCTCGAATCATATACCCCTCTTCGATTTTAACATAAGTTGCTGGACGTTTTCTAGTTATAAAGAAATCTAGTAGATCAGGTATTTTGTTATTATGTATGGCAGTAGAATGCCAATTACATCCAACTTCTGTCATTGCTCCAAGAAGTTCTTTACCTCTAGTAGTGATTATTCTTGATCCCCAATGAGTATGTTTCGCATTGAAGTCTCCGCCAATGATGTACTTATCGCCTAAGCTTTCCAGGAAGTGTACGTAGTATAATTTTTTTTAGATTATATCGCGGTGGGCAATAAATTGCCGTTACGGCTAATAACTGATTTTTAGTTTTAATGCTGACGGTAGTTGCTTGTATGTCTTTTGTTTCATATTTTTTCTCTTCGTAATGTTGTATATTACTTTTTATTATTATCGCACTTCCTCCTCTGGCTGTATTTTCTGGGTGTATTGTATGGTATACTTGATAACCTCTAAATTTTAAAAATGATTGTTTTGTAAAGTGTGTTTCAGATATGAGACAGATATCAATTTTTTGAATGTCCAATAATAGTTGCAACTCTTGCTGATGTTGCAATAACCCATTGGGATTCCATGCTAGTATGAGCAGTCCTGATGCTGTTTTCTAGTTTTGTTAGTCTTTGAATGATTGATCCAATAGCTTTTTCTTGCTCATCCATTCGGTTTAGAATTGTTTGCAACATTTCACTATAACGGTCAAAATCGTTTTTCAGCACTGTTTTTTATCCCCCTTTAGCAACTTCAGAATATGAGATACCTGGAGCTTGAATTATTTGATAAGCAGGTTTTCTTATCTTTTCTATTTGATTTCTTGGCTCCTTTAATTTGCCTCTGTAGTTCTCTGGCAACTATATACATCCTCTATAATTTGCGGGGTGTGACTCTACACAATTTACACACTTGGCCGGAGTTTCTCTGGTTTTTGTACATTCTTGGGAGGAATGCTTAGCTGCGCACTTAACGCATCTTGGGTCTCTATTGCAGTAGTTCTGAGTGTGCCCAAATGATTGGCACTTTTTGCATTGCGGACGCAATCTTGATTTTCGTAAAGCTTCAATCTCCACCTTCATGTTGAGGATATAACTTATTTGATAAATATTTTGTATGTCTTCATCTTTATCAAAAGTTAACATGAACAATGATAGCGGAGTTTTATCCTTTCTCTTCAATATTTGTGTAACCTCTTTTATTTTCAAATTTTTAGTAAGTAATTCTTCCTTTATTTCTTCTGGTTGGCAGGATGGGTGCAGCTTTTTTGCCACAACTTTAATCAGCCTGGATCTTTTGTCCTCATAAGAGTACCATGTATTTCCCTTTTCATTAAGTGAAAGGGTCAGTTTTCTATAATTCTCCTCGTCTGGGACATTGACTTTAAGATCTCCACTACTGAGCATCGTCGTTTGGTATTGTATTTGGTTTGATTCCATCGTTTTTCGTATATCATTGAAGTTTTCAGTCTTATTTACAATGACTGGTGGTGGTTTGGGTTGTTGCACCTTTTTACTCTGATTTTTTACTTCCTTTTTTTCTTGTATTTGTTCTGGAGATACAAAGGGTGATTTGCTCAGTCGTCGCTTTTTTCCTTGTTTCTTTTTTTTTGCACCAAATTCACTTCAGAATTAAGTTCTTCTGAGTCCGTGACATATTCATTCTGGCCGATGGCTACGTTTCCGCCAAATGCTACGTTTTTAGCTACGTTCTGCTCTTCTATTCTTGATTTCTCTTCTGTTACAGCAGGTGTTAGAGCTTTTCTGAGTTCCTCATTTTCTTTTTTAAGTATCATGAAATCATTACTTAGCTTAGTTGTGATCTTTTCAAATTCGCATAGCTTTCTGCGTAATTCAGAATTTTTCTTTTCATATTCGTTACCGTACCTTGTTGGTGATCTTGTCAATTTGGAACTCTTTTCAAAAGGGTTAGTAACGGGGTTTTCTTCGGTAAAGTTCTCCGATCGTGATCTTTCCTTAGGAAAATTTAAATTTGAAATTGAATTTGAATTTGAATTTGAATTTAAATTTAAATTTAAATTTAAATTTAAATTTAAATTTAAATTTAAATTTAAATTTGAATTTAAATACCGACGAAGTTTGGAGGAGGATGAATACCGAAGAAGTTTTGACGGGGATGAATTAATAACCTGAATTGCAGATGAATTTATCGTCAAGAGCTATTCATGAATTGTCAGCAAATCTTCCTATTTCTACTACGCAATCAAACCAATCTCATTCGCATATACTAAGTGAACATTCCATTGAAGCAATCATTCAAAAGCCTCAGACAACTCAACAATTCTCTGGTAGTCACACACCAGCAGGCAACTCTAACAACACATTGATCCGGTGTTGGAATTATCACAGAATTGGTCATCAATACACCCATTGTGATGTACCTCTGAATATATTTTGCCTAGGCTGTGGAGCTTCAGGAGTGCTTCAAGCACATTGTCTATCATTTAAATTTAAATATTTAAATTTAAATTTATTTTTAAAAATTTTAATTTAAATTTAAATTTAAATATTAAAATATTAAAATATTAAAATATTAAAATATTAAAATATTAAAATATTAAAATATTAAAATATTAAAATATTAAAATATTAAAATATTAAAATATTAAAATATTAAAATATTAAAATATTAAAATATTAAAATATTAAAATATTAAAATATTAAAATATTAAAATATTAAAATATTAAAATATTAAAATATTAAAATATTAAAATATTTAAATATTTAAATATTTAAATATTTAAATATTTAAATTTAAATTTAAATTTAAATTTAAATTTAAATTTAAATTTAAATTTGATTTTCACTCCTGTAAAACACAGAGATTAACCAATCTCACTGGTTTCAACCCCACGGTATTGATCAATAGCTGTGCCTCGGATAATATTAAAAAATGAATGAATCGAAATTCGTTTCCAGTATCCTTTCCGTTTCCTTTACACTGGTAACATTTACTTTTTTAAGTGGCAAAACTGGAAATTGAGGCCAATTACCTCAACAACAAATGTACTCAAACTTTTCCTTCCCGAATGATGAAAGCATTATTACTAACCTTGCTTGCCATGATGGTTGTGAGCAGGTCGTCAAAGAGAAGCCACGTTGGTGCGGTGACTGTTCGAAATTGTATGGAATATGCAGATTTGGGTCACGTTACGCGTCAAATCGTTATTTCCTATTATAAGCGTTATATAGACATAATAAGTATGTAGTGTGTACATACAAGAAACATTAACGACAACCATAGACACCGACGTATATACCAAATTCAACTCATATTGAACCACAAATTTTAATTTTTTCAAATTTTGATTAAATCACTTAAGATTGCGTAACAAAGGTACGAACGTACCTCTTTAAATTATGATTAAAATTTGATTCAAGCCCATACTAGAACTTAAGCTGGAATTTTTTTTAGAAAATCGACTCAACATCGTTCAACAGTTATTTAATCTCGATTAATTTAACTAAAGATTTTGTTTCATATCTAGTTAAATTTCACTCTAAAGTGAATTTTAAACTTAACTCAAATTCTTATATCTTAAGTTATAATTTAAAATCTATACGCAAACTCAAATAAGACAAAATTATTTATTTTGAACTCTATATTTCATTTTAAAATTTAAAAAGAACCCAAATTTTGTCATGTCAAAGTGAAATTTACTTTATTTTCACTCATACAATTCATCTAGAAAACCATTAAAGATTTTGGCTCAAACTCTAACTGGAATTTTACTTAATCAAATCCACTAAAAAAATATATACTTCAAAATTTAATGCAAACTCAAATATATGAGTAAATATTTATAATTTAAATTGCACTCAAATAATCTATAAATCGCGTTTAAAAATTTATTCAACTTCATAGTACAAATTGAACCCTGAATTTAACTTAAAACGTTCCACTCAAAATATATAATTCAAAGTCTACTCAATCACAATCAAATAGGTATTATAAAATATTATTTTCGAATCAATGTTTGAGCTCAAACGCAATTAATATTCAAAATGCGCTCAAGTATTGGTCAACTCTAGATGAAAATGTTACCTTATTTTCACTCGTAAATTTAATCTAAAACAACTACAGAGTTTGGCTCAGATTCATACTAGCATTCTACCTCGAAAGATGAGTAAAAATATTTGTAATTTAAATTGAATTCAAATTTATTGAAATCTATACGTTAAACAGATTCTAAAACGCGTTTAAATTTAACTCAACTGCATTTACAACATTTACTAAAATTCTAAATTAGTTTATTTCTAACTTCTAAGTTTTCTACGGATTGTGTACGTTGTCTACGATATCTACGTTGTATACGGGTTGTCGACACGTCAACGTAGAAAATAATAGATGACGCGTAAAACTCATCTCTACTTATGCCACTATTAAAATTGTAAAATTGAAACTTAACTTTTTCATCAATAAAACATAATTAAAAAGATAATGGTAATAGACTGGAAGACTTTTTGTAATCCACTGAAAGCAAGTACAAATATTGAAAGTGTGGTGTGCAACACATTTTTGAGCATAAACAACATATTAACGATATGCATAAAATCAACAACAGTAAAAAATATATATATTGTTACGTTTTTGCCTTGTCAAATTCAAGGTTCGATCACTGGATTGTGAATAAAACAAACGATGTAAATTCTAGATCACACTAAATTTATTCATTCCGATTATTTACACTAAACACTAATATAATTATTTCACTTATTTAACTTCACAAAAATTATTTTACTACACTTTAACAACACTATATTACACTTTAATAACACTTTATTTTATTTTATAAACACTTTCCTTTTAATTACTATTAGCACTCTCAATGTTAAAACACAACTGATTTTCTCCCAAATGTTTGTCGCGTATTTATACCAAATATTCTAACCATTCTAGACATTTCTACAATAATCTGTAATGTTTACATCTACATCTATTAGTACTTTTTTCAACCACGAGCTTTTGTATATGGACAAATTTTTTCTTAGCTTTTGTTTTACTGCCGTTTCAATTTACACATACATCAAAATTCAACATTATATTTTTAATTCAATTTTTTTGATTAAAATAGTATTTTTTTCAAATTCGTTACTTCTCCTTCATTACCACCCAACGATAATGTCAATACCGTTTCTTCTATATGGCACGTTTTTAATATTTTATGAAATAGAATTAGAATTTAATATCCTATAAGTGTAACCTATTATGCATATCGCGTTCAAACCATCCATTTTGGGAAAGTTATAGGGTACAGCATTCAGTGTACAATGTGCAATGTGCATGCCACAATTAATTTAATTTATAAGAATAAGCTCTCACTATTAATAGTTGAACAGTTCAAAATAAGTTTGTATGTTTTGCCATGGGATTGCATAGACTTCTTTGTAAATTACACATTTTTTGGTTAATTAAAAAAAGCTCGTTTGAAAATATCGCTCAACATGGAGGCTTTATATATTAAGATGGCTTTGATATAATGCACTTAACTTAAATTAATTTTAAGGCGAAACAGACGGATTATTTCAACAAAATCGTACAATGTAGATACATAAGTCAAAAATGACGTTATTATATAAGTTTCTATTTGAATTCGAATAAAATTTCAATAGAATTTTGATACTAAGAAAGATTTTCAAGAACGTGATGATAGTTTATTAGTTCAAAAATAATTTAAGCGCAGTTGGTGAATTTGGGGAGAAAAGTTTAAACTCTGGTAGTGTTTCAATAAGAATAGATGAATTTAAATTTTTGTCTATACAAGTAATTTTAGAAAAGTTCATTGAGTAGTAAGTAGATGACTAGAAAATAAAAATAATAAAATTCACGCTACCCTTAACAATTGTTGTGTCTGTCACAATCAAATGTATCTACTAGATATATTCAGGAGTCGTTTACATATTGTTTGTACGTTTACTTCTAACATTAATTAGATTTAATAAAACTCGAAAATTCTTTAAAGTCAAGTCAACAATCTCCTAGGTGCTCACCCGGCACCACCTTTATTTATCAAATAAATGTTATCAAAAAGCATTTGAAAACGAATAAAGACAAAAACTTTTTATTTGTACTTTTTTTTATGATCGATTCGAATTTATTATAATTTATGTACATACCTACATTTTCTTCTTTTTTTTATCTTAGAATACAACAACATCAACCAAAACCGTAATGGTGAAAAATGAAATGAACAAAAGACAAAACGAGAAGCTTTGTGAAATGATTTTTGAAAAGTTAGAAAACTTATTAATAATGAATTAAGAAGGTATATACGTATGTAGGTACATACGATGTTCAGAAGAAGGACGAAGTAGAATGAAATTTATCGAAATATATTTTTTTGTATTCGTTTTGTTCTAAGTATGTATATAAATGCCGGAGTATTACAAGATTATATTGCCTTCGTTTATTAAATTGTAAAATTAATGTACATAAGTACTAAGCACAGCATAATTGCTGGAGAAATGATAGAAATATTTTATTTATTTCTTATGTCTTATAGATCAGAAATTTAAATTAAATTTTTATCTTCTTGATATAAAATATATAAAAAATCATCTGGAAAATAATTATATCACATAATAAATGGTGTCATGGTAAGTGATTTATATAGATTTTAATTAATTTGTGATACAAATTAATCGATCAAATTATAAAAAATTTTCGTTACACTTAATTGATAGAGTAAATTCTATAGTAATTGAAATTCATGAACTTAATTCTATTAAATAATTAACATTTTCAATTGTTTATTGACGCAGAAAGTTAGTTCATGCAATATTAAAACAATTAAATCGACTGCGATTTGAGGGTAAGTAATAAAGATTTTAAATTTCTTCGAAAACGACATATACAAGTAATAGCGTTTCCAATTTTATTTTATTTTGAAAATAATTGGCTACCATATGCTCCTTCTATCTGAAGCCGATTGAGCAATATCCAAGACGGCCACTTCAAACAAGTCTTTTAAAAATTCGATGGAATTCCGTGCTGCTTGCGTAAATGCCAAATTTTCAAATACAATCTTATCTCCTGTTATTTTTGTTTTGTTAAAAAAATCAATTTTAGAAGCATGCAAATCTAAATAGCATCTAAATCCTTATTTTCAAAATCACGTTAGTCAAAATCCTGATTTTTGAAAATCCTGGTTTCTCAAAATTATGGGTTCAAAATGTAACCGAATTATATATAACATTCATTAAACAAATCGATGTGTGCAATTGTTTTATTTAAAATATCATAAAAAAAATTAAAATATTAAAATGTTCATTAAATTAAAGATCTCGTCAGCAAACAAGAGGACAACATATAATGTTGGATTATATTTGTGATGTCGTCACTAAGAGATTAGAAAAAGCAAACGCTCGATATGAGCTCCCTGACGAATGCCAAACATTGCCATGATAGGATCGGATTTATTCATTTCTGTTTTACTAATTAAATATCTCCGCAATAGGTATGGTTGTTTGAAACTATATCTAACATTATACATAGGTCAGTTTTTGTTGATTTATCGGGCATAATTCCATGTTGGTTGAAGGAATGGTTTTATTACTTGTTGCTGAAGAGCTCATGCATTCTATAAATATCATTTCTGAGGACTGGTGAAGATAATGGAGGAAATGCCAGAATGTTCGTTTTTAAACGTTAGCTGTGGTACAACAGAGAATCTCTGGATTGGTGGACCTTGTGGTTCGGCACTCTTATACTATCTTGGTTATATTTGACATGACTTAAATTACACTTGACAAAGGCACTTAGGTTTGTTCGATTCTTTATAGTAAATCTTACAAATTCCAATAGTTAATATTTAAATTTTAACTTTGAAATTTTAAAAATTCATAAAACGTATCTCTGGTTTCTGTAAGATTGTAAATTTCAAAATTAACATTGGTCAAATTTTTCCAATTTTATGTACATACCTATGGAAATCTAATACCTATACACCCAAAAAGAGAATCCAACAGAGAATTCAAAAAAAAAGTACTTGAATTATCTTAACTTTGGTTTCGGCATAATTACAATGTAATCAGAATATAGGTTCACATATATAGATGATTAATTAAGATACTTTATCGTGAAGTTATTATTGAATATATAACAAAACTTTAATTTGCGAATATCGAAAAGTGAATTTACAATTTAGTACTAAGACTGTGTCCAAAACCTGTGATAAAAAATCGTGAATTAATTTTTTGACATTTGTTTGATAATTATTCCCCTACATTCCGATTTTTTATTATGCTGTCCGAAATGTGTAATAAATCTCCCCACCTAATAAGTTTTCTCCCCACGTAATATATGTCAATTTTAGTTTTCTTAACCTCAAATTTTCTGTGACAACTAATAAATTGCACAGAAAATTTAAAATAAATTAATATTAAAATAATGGATGCGGTAATCCTTTTAATGTCGCGTTATTATTATTATGTGTATAAATACACATGCGTACACAAATTATTCGATAGCTGTCAAAAATTATCATAGTATTTGGCTTGGGAATATTGAAATACGATTTTTTTTTCTACATTACCCATTCGAACTAGAATTTATTCTCGAGAAAGAATTTTTCTGTTTTGATTTTGTGAGAATTCTTAACCAATTTAGTTTAGTTTTGATTCGCATTTTATGAAGATATTTCAAACATACTATTTTGGCATACGAAGAACATTTTGGAGTTCAGATAAAACTCATTTCAAAATCGAATTTAGTCGAATTGATGAATTGAAACTTAAGAAAACTTCAGCAACTTAGCTTCAAAATTTATGTGTCATGCTTTGTAAATCGATATGTGTCATGCTTTGTAAATTTACAAGAACAATCTCATGTTATAAAGGGAAATATAATTTAGCTAAAGCAAGCCATTTTTAGCTTTTTGAATTTTAAAAATACTTTTAGTTATGCTACCTACCGCTTAAGTCGAGTCTTTTTTTAAATTTTATTTCCGAACAATTGGCTACCAAAAAAATTAGCAAAATAAGCGTAAAATTTTGTTTTATGCTTTTATGTTTATTTGCAAATATCTTCATTTGTGTAAAATGTAGCGCGATTTGAGAATATCATTGTTCCCAACCATTGAATCATTTGTAATCAAAGCATCCTGATAGCCTCCGTGCCCCGTGGTCGGGGGACAATTACTAGTACATGTCTCGTATAAATCTAAATTACACGAACATTTTTTCCAAGAATATTGTTTGTAATGTCTACCAACGAAAAAATGGATACCGCCAAACCAATACCGGACTCTCGGTCAAGTATACCCAGATACGAGATTTAGCATCGGCAAGTGGAACGTGCAGTCACTTAGGAAACCAGGAGCAGCGTCTGGAACTCGTTGGTATTCAAGAAACTCGCTGGCCAAAACGTGAAGACCATGTGCCCCCAAGGCTATACGTTGCTCTATACTGGAAATGACCTCGGAAATCTTGGAGCTGTCTCACCTGGGGTGGACTGCATTAATTCAGAGCTGTTGATACAATTAGTATGGCAAACCGAAGTTATCCATGACGAATGGAAAGTGGCCGCGATATACCCTATCTTCAAGAATGGAGACCGCTTTAATTGTGAGAATTATCACGGAATTAAGTTACAGTCCTACATTATATTGGATAGAATAACCCGTCTAGCGAAGGGCTTGTGGAATACCTAGGTATGCCAACAAAATTGATACGATTGTGTAGAATGACAATGACGCAGTTTCAATGCTGTGTTAAGTTGAGAACAGGCTATCGACAATTTTTGCAGTTAACTCGGGTGTTCGGCAGGGAGAGGCTCGGGCGCCGATACTCTTTAATTTCATGTTGAAGTACATCTTTGGTAAAACTGAAACACCACAGCGCAGCACCTCAAATCGCCAGTGCAGATGACATATGCGTGATTGAACTGAATAGCACTGGAGTGAAGGAAATTATTGATCCGCAGTTTTCAGCTTCTATTGGACTCCAGATCAATGAGTCAAAAACAATATACATACAACTGGCATTCATGCTTTCTATTCTCTAAGACCACTGCTATAATCTAAACACCTATCAAGTGCCGTGAAACTGAAGCTTTACAAAACGTTGATCAGGCCCGTTGTTATGTATGGGTGTGAAAGTTTGGCACTGACGGATGAGTACGAGAGATGGCTGCTTACATTTGAGAGAAGAATCATACGTGAGAAGAATCATGTAGAGAACGGCTGCTTCAGATTGTCTAAGACGGTTTGAAGACTATGCTCAAAATCGAAACCGTTGGAGCCAGTGATCTGCAATAGTAGGGCCACCATATGGTAGGTGTAGAGGTCGTTGCAGACGACGATGGCTCCACGGTGGAGAGAACGGCATGGCTTCTTCAGATTGTTTAAGATACTATGAAGACCAAGCTCAGGATCGAAACCGTTAGAGCCAGATTATTGAAGGAGCCGGCAATGACATTTTAAAAACTGTATTATTATGATTATCAAAGCGTCCTGATAACTAAAATTTGTTTTCACCGATTATTGTCGTAAAAAATTGGTTTAAATTTGGTAAATATAAGTATTGCTTATTTCAATGTAGAATGTTTACATTAGGCACGGACCGTGATATGTGAGGCAAGGTAGCTGCTCCCACCATTAATTTAGTGTCCACTCCGTTGATTTAATTTCATCATCCAAGTATTTTCGCACTATGAGTGAGTCTAAGGGCTAGTTTATATAACTGAATTGTGCATAACTTTTAAAATAAACTCAAACTATGTTCAATAGAAAATTGGCTAAATAGAGTTTTTCAAAATTAAAATTTAGTTTATAAGGTCATACAATTTTGTGGCTAAAGTAAGGAATGGGTAAGTATATTGTGAGGATATGGCTATAAAATATACATATAGAATATAGATTTAATTTTTATTTCTAATAGTCAAATTATCCATCGTATATTAATCGACCGATTTAATTTATTTTGTAAAAATGTATTCCCAATACCGATAAAAACCTTATGTTTTTGCACATTTTATAATACATATATGCATGTAGCCTAAAACGAAGATCGCAAATATGTATACGACTGAATAAAATAAAATCGTCCAAGAGGGTTTTTAATTCCAGCCGATTACGTTCGTTTATGTATGTATGTATATAGTATATATACACATGTATCTATGCCAAACTAGCCGCACACAAAATGGCTATGAGAAAAAAAATGGAATATAATAATCTAAAATTTTGCCTCCCCGCATCTTCAATCGAATGCGAATTGAGCGAGAGATGTCCAAAAATAAGAAAATGTCCTCTTCATATATTTCGCCTCGTATACGTAATTTTGAAAACAAAAAAATTAATGAAATGATGAAGCAACAAGTAAAAAATGTATAAAATATTTTATTTTCCTCTTACATTCCTCCGTCTATATATGTATAAATAAATATATAGAAAGCTCTCAACTTTTCGGGAAAAATCATCAAGCACAAATAAAATAAAAAACTAACGATAGAATTTTTTTTTGTTCTCTATAGAAATAAAATAAAAGCCTGAACTTTTATGATGAATAAGACAAAAATATATAAATAAAATAAAAAAAATTAAATTAAAATGAAAACGGTTGAAAGAATTATATATTGGGGTAAAATCACATTTTATCACATCAAAATACGTGATCATTGTTACAATCACCTCATTAGAATATAAAACATTATCTTAACGATATATATATGTATATAGAGATTATATGACACATACGTATTGCTTAAATTCAATAATGTATAATCTAGAGTACATATAATATAAATTGTACAAGGTTCTTGTCATATAATCGGACTAGAAATTTTGTGTTGGTACCTTTGAGTATTGATAATGAAGTTTAATAGACTACGATTCAAATTATAATGAGCATACATTTCTCAACTATTCTATCATAATATATGTACATGATACACAATAATGGAAAATATGTTTTCCATATATTTTCTTTTAATGAAACGTTTATTTTACATACTTTTATATGTACATACTTTTACTTTCTATTAAATTTATGATACTTATTCAGTCTTTCACCGTAATATTATATGTATATATAAATGTATGTACAATACATAACTGTAAGGTTTAAACTTAGAACATGTTCTTGGAAAAAAAGATTTGTATAGATTTGTTTTTCATGACATAAATCAATGGTGGAAGCATAATTTATGTTTGCGTCGTGTGGCATTCATCGTCTGTACTATTTAGTAACCCTCCCTAATATTACAAAATTTATTGAATTCAAAACTAATTTAAATGGTACGAGTCTATTAAGCGTACCAGTATATGAACTTATTTCTTCACATACATCAAAACAAACAAACCATATTTTGAACATTAACATAAAAGTTATTATATAGCTTTTCCAGATTAAATTGAACTTTTTCCAAGTTAAACGCATCTTTTTCCAAACAAATCAAAACTATTTCCAAATTGAACGCAACTTTTCCAAACTAAACAAAACTATTTCCTAATTGAACGCAACTTTTTTCAAATTAAATTAAACTACATATTTCCAAACAGATTACACTTTTTTCCAAATTCACTGAAACTTTTTCCATTTGAAATTAAATTTTTTCCAAACGGAATTAAACCATTGATGAATTTAAATTAAAGTTTTTAAAATTAAAATTAACAATTTTCCATTTCAAATTAACGTTTCTCCCAACGAAATTAAACTTCTTAAGAAGCATTTATGAATTTGGAAAATTATGAATTTGGAAAAAAGTGAAATCTGTTTGGAAATAGTTTAACTTAATTTGGAGAAAGTGGCGTTCAATTTGGAAATAGTTTCGTTTATGTTGGAAAAAGTTGCGTTTAACTTGCAAAAAGTTCAATTTAATCTGGAAAAGCGATACCCATAAAACAACGCAGGTCAGGGAGCTGGTCGAAACATTTAATTTAAATTTAAGGTTTTTGCCTCCAAATTCTCCAATACTCAATCCCATAGAGTGTTTTTCTAAAATAAAATTCTATGCAAGGCAGGTGACGGCTGATGTGTCAGTTCAGCATAACCTTTAAACAACCGTTCAACCTAGTTGAGGTTATCGAACAATCGGCAAACCAAATTACAGATACCGACTGTTCTAATTATATTTTAGACATGCTAATGCAACTCCCTGCTGCTTCTTCTGGTGAACCACTTTATTAGTGGTTTGTCTATACTATGTATATGGTGAAAAATACGTCAGCTCACAAGTTCAATATATGGAGCCGGAAGTCATATAAAAATATTATATTTTTTCTTTATTTATTATTTAGTACATTAACTTTGGAAAGCTAAAATATATATATAGCTTTTCCAGGCTAAAAGTTAAAGTTAAACGAAACGTTTTCCAACATAAATGAAATTATTTCCAAATTGAACCGAACTTTTTCCAAATTAAATTAAATTATTTCCAAATTGATTGCACTTTTTTCCAAAATCACTGAAGCTTTCTTCCATTTGAAGTTAAATTTTATCCAAAAAGAATTAAACCATTGATGAATATAAATTAAACTTTTTAGAATTCAAATTAACAATCTTTCATTTCAAATTAACGTTTTTCCAAATGAACTTAAACTTTCATAAAATTGCATATTTTAAATCTGGCAAGGTTTTCGATTGTTATTTTAAATAATCCGGTTTATTTTTAATGATTTTAATAGAATCCGTTGGTTCATTGGTAAGATTGCGATAGAATTTTCTCGGTTTGCTCAATAGAACCGAGAAAAATTTATTTTCGTCGATGAATGTGTGTATAACCTACATTTACGACGCGAATCACGCAAGATGAAAGCGAGAAACGAAAGTTGTTGTAAAGGTTCCATTTATTAGAGGTCGAAATACAACAATTATATATATGCGTCATTAACACTACGACGTCGTACACAATAAAATAATTTCTAGCATCACTTGCAATTCCAGTAAGTTTTGTATATTTTTACAGGACTTAAATGGAAAATTAGTACATACGCCTACTAATTTAAATACGGCCTCATTATCGATAATGCAGCTATCCATAAAACAAAAATGTCATTAGTAGTTTGTCTACTATATTAACTACTATGTTTCCAGGTTAAATTGAACTTTTTCCAAGTTAAACGCAACTTTTTCCAACATAAACGAAACTATTTCCAAATTGAACGCAACCTTTTCCAAATTAAATTAAACTACTTCCAAATTAATGACAACTTGTTCCAAATTAAATTAAACTTTTACCAAATTGAATGCAACTTTTTTTCATACTGAATTAGTATGACAAAAGTTGCATTCAATTTGGAAAAAGTTTGATTTAATTTGGAAAAGGTTACCATCAATTTAGAAATATATAGTTTCAAATAATTTGGAAAAGGTTGTGTTCAAGTTGGAAATAGTTTCGTTTATGTTGGGGTCCAATCATGTTGGCAATGTTGATCACACGTAGTGTTCTAAATCTTTTTTTTATTTGTCAAAAAAGACTAAAATTTACTTTTGATTTTTAGAAATATTAATTTTATTTTTTGTGAAAAACCTATAGAAACAATTCATCATATTTATTTCTACAATCTGTAATATAATAAAAATATATTTATATCAATTCAAGGTGGACATAAATAATGGTGTGTTTTACCACGTGCCGGTTTCAAACAATCTGTTTTGAATCGTAGTATTTTGGACTTTTGCAGAACTGTTGGCGGGGATGTTGCTGTTCAATTTATTTCATTTCCGGATACTTCTCAAGTGCTTTGTAGTTATATTTCACTACGTTTAAATTGTAAATAAAAAACTAATGAGAATAATAATTTAATTTGTTGTTAATAACTCAAATAATTTATAACCGTACTTACTCTAACCAAACTTTGTGGATCACACATTTTTTATAAATACCTTCAGAGCCACCTATTTATACAGCGCCGTAAGGATCAGCCATGTTTTTGTCGAGCTTTTTCTAGAGGAACTACTTTTTGCATTATCCCATAAGAAGCAATGTGAAAATGACCATTTTCGAATTACTTTTCATCAATGAAAAGTTAAATCTTTCATTTCGATAATCACTTTATGTAATTCATTCTACAGGGTGTCCGCCAGGGAGAATGGATCTTGATAAATGTTTTATTTAATATCGGCAATTATGTATGAAATACAATATCAGATAAATGTACACTTCTGTTAGCCTCACAAATGCGAGCCCTTTTGAGCACAATTTTCATTACATTCTCACACATTTCACGCGGTATTTCATTAATCATCACGAATATTTTGTTTGAGTGGCTCAAACGTTTCTGGTTTGTTTGCATAAGCCTTGCTTTTCAGATATCCCCACAAAAAGAAGTCCGGAGCAGTCAAATCAGGCGACCGTGGAGGTCAATCAACATCACCATTTTTTGAAATAACTTGTTGTGGAAAGAGGTCTCGCAGTAATTCCATTGTAATCCTGGCTGTATGCGATGTGGCACCGTCTTGTTGATACCACATGTTAATCAAGCCCAAATCATGCAGTTGTGGCGTTAAAAAGTTTTCAATCATATCACGTATATTGAAGCAGCAAGATGAAAGTCAGAAAATTAAATCTTTTATTAATTTAATAAACATTAAATCAAAATTAAATATGAATTTATCATATTTATGTAAACATGAATTTATTTCAATGTGTAGGTAAAATAAATAAATAAAACATATATTGTCATCCTTTCGATCGATGATTTTGTCTCTTTTTTAAGAATTAAATCTCACACTTTTTCTTTTTTTAATTTCGCTTTTTCTATGGCGATCGCAGCATGCTCGAATAAAGCATTATTCTATTTCCTTTTGTACATTTGAAAATGTATCACCACATATTTCTATTTCGTTTACCTTGTAGCGAAATCGGGAAAAGGGATAGAGTACAAAATTATTCTAATACGCTGAGATCGCAATAGAAAAAAATCAAAATTGGATTCACGAAGCAACGTAAAATTTAAAAAGAGAACATAAAGCCTCTATTCCATTGTGAAAAATTTACTGTCAGCAAAAATAAAATGGGATAAAAATATAGATTTGCTGGTGGTGCGAAAGAAACAACTACCATGGAAAGAAAAATGTGTTTGTGTTAGTGTGTTGCCATAATTTATTATAAAAAAGTATAAAATTGAGTATTTTTTATGGCAACATTTATACACATCGACATAAAAATTATGTTCCAACTCTAAACATAAAAAAAATTATGAAATTTTTTGGTTATGTTACAGAAGCTGTCAAAACGTAACCATAAAAGTTTTGGTATAAAATAAAAAATAAAAAAAATACGATCTCTGTCACACTAATGGAATTTTTCTTTTTCTTTCTCCTTTCTTTATGGCAGCAAAAAATTGCTGTCAGTAAATTTTTCACAATGGAATACAGGCTTTATTCAAAAAGAAACACACCCACATTTTTACTGTTTTCTCTTTTAGTCGTGCAGTTTAATTTTAATTTTATCAATTTAATAGAGAAATGCTTTTTTTTTTATAAATTTTATTAATAAATATAACAAAAATTAAACAACTTGTTTGATCAGGTTTTTAATGAATTATAAAATGATAATTGTAGATTCTATTGCAATGTTAAAATACTTAATCCATCGACATTTTCATTGAAAAATATCGCACCGAAAAAATTTAATTTTTCATATGTTTTGTATGGACAAAATGTTTTTTTCGTCAATTTTAGTTCCTCTAAAAAAAGCTCAATTTTTAACCTTAGGGCTCTGTATATATAGGTGGCTCTGATATCTTTTAGCATGAACTACGTATTACTATCTAAATAAATTTAAAGTTAGCACTAATTTGTTGGCTACCCTTGCCTTTCAACTCAACATTTTAATTCTATTTCCGCACTTATAGGGGTGTAAATTCTTATACACCCTAAAGATTCATTTTTCAACGAAAGGCGCCACCATCGATGTTGATTCTTAGCTTAGACAAAGTATTGAGTGATATGAAATTCAATATCTTCAGCATTTCATAAATCTCTCAAAAAAAATTAAGCAAACAAATTTCCAAACTGCAATAATAAAGAAAAAAAAATGTCTAAAGGGAGTAAGATGAAAGAGAATCTCCAGAGCTTGAGTAGGTGTGCTCCTGAGAGCTCCACTTATACACAAGCAGGCCGTTCTTTGGACTTTCATCAATAGTTTAAGGTTGGCCATAATTTTTAACGCTGGCCACCAGACAACAACCCCATACAGCAGTATAGGTTTGACCACTGAGACGTAGAGCCAGTGTACTATGTGGGGCTCCATACCCCATCTCCTTCCAATGGCATTTTTGCAGGAGTAGAGCGCTATAGTAGCTTTCTTTACTCTCTCTACGATGTTTGGTTTCCAGCTTAGCTTGCTGTCCAAAATTAGTGCGAGGCATTTTGCTCTATCAGTAAAGATCAAGCGAGTATACCATTTAATATTGGCGGGTCACACTGAGGAAGTTTGTGCTTCCTGGTAAAGAGGACCACCTCTGTTTTCTGTGGGTTTGCGTTCAATCCGCAGCCGCGTGCCCACTCAGAGAGATAGCCAAGCACGCACTGCATGCGCTCACTCAGCGTACTAGGATATTTGCCGAAGACCGCAATAGCAACGTCATCCGCGTAAGCAACCACCTTGAAGCCTTGTCCTTCCAGGTTTAGTAACAGGTCATTTATGACCAAGTTCCAAAGAAGGGGGGATAAAACCCCACCTTGAGGTGTCCCTCTGCTCACGTATCTGGCGGCAGACGTCCCCCCCAGATAAGCTGTCACGATCCTGCCTCTAAGCATATGATCTATCCAGCCTCTGAGTGACCCGTCTACCCCCAGACACGCAAGGGCCCGAGTGATTGCCCCCGGTCTGACGTTGCTAAAGGCCCCCTCTATATCCAAGAAGGTTACCATTGAATATTCCTTATATTCAAGTGATTTCTCAATCGGGCCTATAAGGGAGTGGAGAGCTGTTTCCACCGATCGTCCCTTACAGTATGCGTGTTGAGATCCCGACAGCTCGCCCGGCTTGATTGAGCCTCTAATATGAGCCTCTATTAGTCTTTCCAGTGTTTTCAACAGAAAAGAAGATAAGCTTATAGGCCTAAAGTCTTTGGGATAGCAGTGAGAGCTCTTTCCCGCCTTAGGTATAAATATTACTTTTACTTCAGTCCACTTTCTAGGAATGTGACAGAGTTCTAGGCTGCCTTTGAAGATAACTTCCAGCCAGGGTAGGGTTAAGTCAATAGTTCGCTGGATATCCGCAGGGATAACGCCATCAGGTCCTGCCGACTTGTATGGCTTAAAGCTGTTTATTGCCCATAGGATATTCCGCCTTTTTACTATATGACTTACGGAGTCTATACCCCTATTTATCATGGGTCTCTCCGGAGCTAGTACCGAGCACTCCGGGAAATGCGTTTCTAGTAATAGCTCCAGGGATTCCTCACTACATGTAGTCCATGCATCTAACATGGCCTTATCAAAAGCATCAGATAGCCTGATTACTAGAGCATCAAGCTCCTGTGTAGATGCAGGAGGGTTTGGAACCGATACCGGTAATAAGTTACCCAGAATGGTTCTGAAACACTCCCAATCAGTTTTCCTCCTATTTCTGAAGGGTGGTTTGCTAGTGGGTTTTGTATCCACTTCGTACTGGAGATAACAATGGTCAGAAAAGGAATGGTCTTCGGACACTTTCCAGTTCAGTACCCTCTCCTTAATAAAATCCGAGACAAGTGTGATGTCCAACACTTCCTGTCTATTTTTAGTAATAAAGGTTGGTTTGCAACCGATATTACATATATTTAGGTTAGTACTTAAAATAAAATCAAGGAGTAACTCACCTCGCCTGTTTATATCTGTACTTCCCCAGATTGAGTGATGCGCATTAGCATCACTGCCCATGATGACTCCTACCTTTCGTTTTCGAGCCTCCATTATTGCACTGCGCAACCTACCTGGTGGTATATCCTCCTCCTCGTATGGTAGGTAGGCTGATATTAGCCAGAGATTTTGCCCACCCATCTCAATGCTAGCCACCACTACATCAGCGTTGCTGTAATTTAGTAGAATAAAAATATTCAGATTATTTCTAGCGAGAATGCAGGAACGTATCTTACCTTCATTTTTCGCGTGTAGTAATTTATATTTGGGAGTTCTGAGGCCAAGCACCCGGTCACCATTGACCCAAGGCTCCTGGACCAGAACCACATCAATGGACTCAGATTCCATTTTTAGCAGAAGGGCCGCCGAGGCGGCTATACAGTGATGGAGGTTGATCTGAAGGATCTTAGGCATTAAATATTGCTTCCCTCCACCACTGTTGAGTCAGACTCCTCTGACGTCGATTCGTCTGTTTGGAGCGCACAGCTTAGTCCCAATGATCTCGAAATCTCCGAGTCCAGGGATAGTGTCTCCTGAGCGTGTTCCGGGATGCCGCGGACTTCTGGGTCACCAACACCAGGCGGGACACCACAAGTGGTTTCCCCCCCCCCCCCTGCTGCAGGTGCCCCAGCTCTGTCAGCCTCATCACGCTTATAGATTTTGAGCGTAATCGCTCCAAAACCATAGCTGATTTGGCCTACAGTTTTTGCCTATCTATAGTTTTTAGGTTGTCTACTATGTAAGTTCTAAACTTCATTCCAAAGTTCAAAATTTGAGTTCAAATTAAAACTTCTTTATAGATCATGAAAGATTCGAAAAACCACAAAATTTCTGTTGAATTCAATATTAAATTTAAAATTATACTAAATACGATTTCAAAACATTTATGGTTTTCAAAATTCTGAAAATTATACGTAAGATCTCAAAATTCAATTAAATTTTTGAAAATTATAGATAATTGGAAAACTCAAAGAACAATCAAAATGTTAGATATCAAATTTTCCAGAAGTTTCGTAGAAGTTTTTTCAAAATTCAGTAATTCAAATTTCATATATCCGAGTTATAGCACTCAGAATTGAAAAAAAATTCGATTTCAAAAGTTTATTTTCAACGAAATACAATAAATTGGTAGAAAAAGGATTTATTATTTTGAACTCAAATTTAATTTGGATTTTAAAAATTATGAGAATTCGGAAAAGATCACAAACTTTTAGAATTTTATAAGTTAAAAAGTTATAGATGGATACGAGTATATTATTGAACCTTTTTAATGGCCAGAAAGATTTAGCCGATGTAGAGCCCATTGTGAGCCTATATAATAAAACTTGTAAATTTTGAATTAGAGAAGTTTATTTGGTATATTATAGCAGGTTTAGGAAAATTCTTCAACAAGTTCTTGCAAATTTCAATTGGAAAAATCAATTGGAATCTTATTTTTTTTAAATTAATGTGTTAAATTTGTAAACCCGATCCAATTGCTAAATTTGTAAAAATAATTGATTCTAATATTAACGTAAAAATTGATTCGTTAATTTTTAAAGTTTTCAAATTTGATTTGTTGTGAAATATCAAATATTTTTAAATTCGTTAAAAGCTCACTATTGAAAACCAATAATTTGGAAACGCATCAAAATGAATACCAAATAGTTCAGCTAATTCATAAATATTTGAAGCATTCTAAAATTGGTATACAAATATTTTTTATTGTTTAAAATTTATGGCAGTGTCAATTTTGATGTATTGACATTTCAAAACTGATGATGAGTTAAGCTGTTAACTAGCCTCCTCGTTAGGTTGATTTTCGTTTTATTTATCATTTTATTTGGGTGAGACAGCATCAATTGGAATGCATACATTGAAAATTAGAATGATAAATAGAATTAAAATTTTGTTTCATAAAAATTAGTATCCAGCACACAGCATAATTGAGTATTTCACACACAATCGCAACAGTAGAGTATTACTGGTATTGGCTATTGAAAATAAACTTAATATTATCAAGATTAACCCAGGAGTCTATCCTAATTGGCAGACGCGCACTGCAGCCTAAGTAAACTGGACAAGTTTAGACTAAGGCAAGAAGGTCAACTGACCAACATTCATAGACCTACATTTAAAGATCTGAAATGGAGATGACCCCTAAAACGACCATGACTCGTAAGAATCGCAACCAAGATTCTCAGCTGTTTTTTTTAATGATAAAGCATACTTCATAGACCTCCATTTGGGTTCACTAATGAAGTTCTTCGCCATACGACAGTTAGGAGAAGCAAGCCACTATACCCTTAGATCTTTCAAAGCATAGTTCTTTTTCAGTTTCTTGGCGTAGTTAAAAGAAAAGAGGACCGCAGGATCAGGTCCAATTAGGCTTAGATGGGATCCGGCTTTGGCTAAACAGTCAGCGATCTCATTGCCTTATTGATCTCATTGCCTTATTGATTTAACGATAGTGATGGAACCAAGAAGGTTAATGAAGTGTTTGCAATCCTTGACAAGTTTAGAAATGGCCCATAGGGATTCTTGAATGAATTGAGTAGAGCTTTGTTGAATATTCCAGGGACAATAGATTCCAAATCCAGCACTGAGATCAGAGTGAGAACCATCCGAAAAGAAGACTAAAGTTTCGTCTAATGTTTTGAGAAAATCCTCCGGAATCCACAGATCCCTTGATGGATAGACCACCGAGAATAAATTGGTAAAGCTAAATTCGGGAAGTAACCTATCATTACCATATCAATTTCTGGTAAAAGAAAAATTTTGAAAAATTTATCTATGCCGAACGATAGAATCGAGAGAATGCCAAGAATAACGGTACGTAGCGGAAGTAAGAAAATAATAGCTTCCATAGCAATTAGTGAAGTCGCGGACATTGCAGATCTACAAGCAATATTTTGTAGTCGTTTGGCTATAGAAGCCTTAAGATTAGTTAAGGCATATTGTGTTAAGTCATATAAGGCATTTAGATGTATGCCCGATACTGTTAAAACAAGATCATCAGCCTAGCTCTGTGCAATGAAGCCAGATTGCAGCAGCTGAACAAATAATACATCAATTACCAAAACCCATAGCAAAGGTGAGAGCATACCTCCCTGAGGACAGCCTTTTGCAACTTTGACAGAAACTGTCACGCCATCCAGCTCAGCCTCCACAAATCGAGCCTTCAGCGTGGATTAATACTAAATTTGGTACAGCCATTAGTAATCGTAGCAAACGAAGTACTATCAAACGCTCTCGCTTTGTACAGGAAAGTACCTATACAAGAAGCTCCTTGCTATTGAGTGATCTTTCAATCCTTGTGACAAGTTCATAGGGCCATTTCACAAGACTTACCAACTCTGTAGCCATGGTGCATGTTACTGAGTGGGAAGGTAATTAAGTGCTGGTCTCTAATAAATATATCGACGATTCTTTATAATTATAAAGCTTTAAGAAAAGTAGAGGACAGACTAATAGGCCAAAAAAACTTTGGGTTCGTATAATCGAACTTTCCAGCTTTCGGAATAAAAATAACTTTACTCCTACTCCAGAATTTTGGAACTGTGCTAAAAGCAATGCACACTTGGGAAAGCTGTAACAAATGATCCTGAATTAAAGGAAAGCCATGCTGCAATTCAGCAGGGAAAATACCGTCAGGTCCACCAGTCTTATAAGGTGCAAAGGAGAACAGACTTCAAGAAGTCTTATTGAGATCGGGAGTAACATCATCGGAGTTGACAATAGCACAATTAGGAAAATGAACAGACAAAAGCAGCTCATTAACTTCTCAGTGACAGGAGGTAAGACCGTTAGGTAGACGAAAAATTTCGAGCCTAAAAACATCATTCTTACCAAAAGCTTTCTTTAATCTAGCCACAGCACAAAGCTGTATAAGCGGATCTTAAAGTTCGTAAATAACATGCTACTTAATACTTTACCTATTATTGAAAATTTATCCTTGATTGATAAAATTTTAGCACTCACCGTCACAAAATTTAGCCGGCAGCATCACAAAACCATTCTATGTAATCATTTTTTATTTATCATACCATAAGACTATTTTAGATATTAGTTTAGCTTCAATGCTATAAGGTACGAGTATTAGTATACTATATGCGTTTGATGTTACGCAGATTACAGTATTACAGATATATGTACATACTACAAGTATAGATACATATGGCATGTACATGTGCTAATGCTGATTTTGACATTTTGGCATGAAATAGGTTTAACTATTGTTGTTCCTACTCGTATATTTCGTAATTAATGAACATATAAAATCTCTTAACCAAATTAAATTAAGCAATCGATCTGTTATATAGATAACACTTTTTACTGTGTATCTATCTACATATGTATGTCTATAGCTGTGCGTTCAACATAATTTCATTTAAGTTGTGCGGGTTTGATAATTTTCATAATTTGTGAATATAATGTATAACACCCAAACGATGGATGGGGTTCATATTTTATAATTTTTAATATTACAATTATTATTTGCCTTAATGATTCATGGGACACACCACCCAAATAAACAAAGACAGAAACAATCAACGGGCTTGAATTTTATAAACATTTAGAATTTTTATGCAATACTGAATTCTTTTAATTCAAATCGACTTTGGGACAAAAGCAAAACCAAAAAAAATACAATTTCATGGAAATTTAATATTTTTTTTTGTGTATTGTAATTTATATATGTATGTATACATATATGTATACATCTTGGTTCAAGGTTATCCAAATTATCATAAAAACACCTATTGAACAATAATACATAATGGTTTGAAATGATCGAAAAGTTGATTTTTTATTATCTAAATAGAAACAATTAACGAAACATATTATAATGCTTTTCTAAGGTTCGTGTATGCTTTTATGGTTTTTCATAATTATGTGTACATACAATATACATACATATGTACATGTATATTGCTCCGCTTTATATAACAGGTAGATACGGTATAGAAGATACGTATTAAATTGTACATGTACATAATTAAAATTTCCAAGAAAATTCAAGTTGAACCGAATAACGAAAAACACAGGTAAAATTACAGAACAGTACAGTAGAGATTGTATTAATGTAGGCACATACACATGCCATAAATATGTATTAAAGATGAAAATCTAAATTTTTATAATTAATTCCGATTTTTTTTTATTGGAATTATGCCACCCACAATTTGTGATTTATGAACTGTATGATAAACTACTCGAATATTTTTGTTTTAATTATATTGTGGGTTTTATGCATATTATGTACATTCACATATGCAATATATAAAAATATAAACATAATAGAGATAAATTTCAGATCGAAACGCCATAGAAACGCCGAAGAAATTTCAATCAAGTTTCTTTGCATCTTGGGTGTGATAATATTATAAATGACCATGAATATTTTGCATTTTATCTGTGTTTCATGAAAATTCAACGTATTTTTTCCGTTCGTATTGTTTAGTAAATAAAATTTCCCATTCTTTGTTGTTTAGTTTCAATATACATACTCGTCGTATGGTATATTATATATAAAATCTTATATACGAACGAAATATATACACGAAGATGGAAAGAGATCCGAAATATGTTTTTCCAATATGAAAATCACAAAAATTCCTATTATTTTTATTTTTGGGAAAATTAAAGAGAATGGAAAACATTTTTATGAAAGAACATCGAAACATACAATACATACATATTTATGTAGCTTGTGCGCATTAGATTGATATTATATAGTGATTCCTTCATAAGTTCAAGATGCATCGTGTTTTGGTCGTATATTCCAACAAGTGTGACGAATTCTATATAGCATCCTAGTCCTTAGTCTATACAGTGTGTCTAGTCAATCAGCAAATCGATCGTAATGATTTGTATCAAATATATCCATATTATAATAGTGTTAAATTAAATTAAAATCAAATCACAATTTGCTTGTAATTTAATTTCATATTATTCGTTTAAATTAAATGCAACTCAAACTAAATTCGATTCCATTTAAAAGTTGTTTAATTACTCTCCGATGTAGTAATAAGTTTCGATTGACAAACTGTTAAAACTTGAATTGAATCATAAAATATCAAAAAAGGATACGGCATACCTAACAAATGTAGGACTGAAAATTAAAAATTCGGAGCGTAGCATTAACAAAACAAAATAATTTTCCAAACTGACATTTAATAGTGTAATCAATTTAAATTTAAGAAATGGTTCGATTAAAAATTAAAAATTAGATTTTATCAAATAGAAAATATAGAAATTAATTTAATCTTCAGAATTTGTTACGAGTGCATATAAAGTTAAATGTAGCCTATTTTCCCAGGATACAATCATGTATAGATTGTTCAAAATTACAAATATAAATTATGTCATATTCATATAAGGACATCTGAAAATACAACAATACATATATTCCAAAGGGCCCATCTTCATTCTGACAAAATGAGGCTCACACAAGTCAAAACAAGAAATGTGTTACCGTCTATTTGGTTAAGAGAATATCCTGGAGAAATTGTTGCGAGAAGTCAAAAATAGGGATGAAATACATTTTAAAATGCTTCAAGCTGCTGCTGATAGTTTTAGTAAACGTTTAAATGCCCGTTATTTTAAAATTTGTTAATTTTTCTAATAAATAAACGTGTTGTTTACGTTACTCACTAGTCCTATTAGGAGTGGAGTAATATATTACAGTACAGATTATTGCAGCTGAACAAGTAACTCATCAATTACCAAAAGCCACAGCAGAGCTGAGAGCACACCGCCCTGATAACAGCCTTTGGCAACTTTGACGGAAACTGTCACGCCATCTAGCTCAGCCTCCACAACGCAAGCCTTGGGCATGGATTCAATCCACATGGCAATGGTGAGATTGATACTAAAATTGGTACAGGAATTAGTAATCGTAGCAAACGAAGTACTATACCAAACGCTCCGGCTATGTCCAGGAAAGTACCTATACAATAAACTCCTTACTATTGAGTGATCTTTCAATCGTTGAGACAATAGCACAATATATCTGAATATTATTAAAAAAATTTACTTTGGATTGTTACCATTAGTTCAATTACTACCTGTCGTGCCTATATATAGGTTTCCATTCGAGGAGTACTTTCATTCCTCTAGCTGTTGTTAGTATTCCTACGACTTGTTCATGTGTGCTTGGTTAGTGGCGGAACTATATATCCCCAAAACCCCGCAATCACAGGAGATATAATCCATAGAATAAAAATTTGTTATATGGTATAGTGTCATGTAGCTCAAAGTGTGATTTTAATATATTTTGGTCATTCGGTACAATTTATCATTTTATATGCTTGAAAATAATCCTTAAAAAATGCAAAAAACTTCTATCCTGTGTTGTGGCGTAAAATTGCAAATTTGTTATTTATTTAATGTGATTTTCTTTTGCTCATAAAAAAAATAAATACAATTTAAATAATTTTGCGTTTTTTTGAACATTCAAAATCATTTTTTACAGATACAGAATTAATTTTGACCATTCAAAACATAAACACACAAAAATGACAATCGTATGTACACAAAATACACAACAAAAATATAATCAATGTTTTATTTATGTTCTTTTGAAACACGAAAATCGTCATTAAAATTCTACCTAGACATCAATCGATGACGATGGTTTACATGGAACCTATACAAAAAACGTTGATCACTTACAAAAATTTCATGATTCAAATAACACGAAATACGTCTCTTATGTTTTTGTGTATTCAATAATAGGGGGGCCCTAGCCTATATTCTGCGGTAGAGTCAACATTTGAAATTCTGTCACTGGTCTTGTCTATACCAGAAAACATCAGATTTTCGCCTCTGTTCGTAGTTCAGTAGTCAGATCTGCCCTATTTTTCTATTTTACTTTATTGAAACCTAATATTCGGGTTGTGCGTAACTTGGGATAAGGACTAAATTCCAGGAAAAAAATTCCTTTTCCATTATCCCAAGAATTTAAATTAAATTAGTTTTGGTGTTTCAAAGTACAAAATTCCAAATTTCCTATATCTTTAATAAGTCTGTTATCGTTTTTATTCGGGATTAATAAATGATTGGTCCTTTGAATCCTGGGGTTCTATTTTAGAGAATTTGGGAATATGTTATTTTAAAACTTAAAATTGTGTATTTTGAGACTGAAGAAATAAAAATAATCGAAATGGCATAATTTCTTTTGGTTGGTCTTTCTTTCCTCAATCTTCATTTGAAGAAGTTATTAAATTAATTTAATAAATTAAATTTTTTTTAAATCAAAAGCAGCTTGATGGAAATATACTTTGAAATTTTCAAGTGATTTCGAATTGCATGGTGAGTTACATCGTGGTTCTATGAAGAACTACTGTAAAAAGCTCATTCAATTAAATCAGATATATTCACTACAAAACTATATAGCAAGAATAATATTCTAGTAACCTGTTAATATTTTCCAATTATTTTCTAACTATATTTTAAAATTGGAATTAATTTTAACTGTAATTAAATTATTTTTAAATTCAACCAAATTACATTTGAAAATACATAATTTCCTAAAATTTGATCAAAAATGGTTAGTCAAATTAAACTTGCGAGTGAATTTATTGTATAGTTAATTGTATTTAGATTAACGGATTTTTAAACGGATTACTTCAACATGAAATTCAACTACTATATAGTGTTTTATTGCAAGTAAGATTTCGATTACTTATTTCACTTCAACCCCTAAATCTCAGAACTTGAGTCATCATTAAAATTTGGTAAAACAATAAGTGAAATATATCTAAGTTACTCTCAACGCAGATACGGTTATGAAAAAAATGAATTAAAACAAGACGACCGAACTTTAAATAACTTTTTGATTGGTATACTTATCTAAGTAGACGTGTCACATGTTTAAAAAAAAAACTTTTAATAAGTTGCGCACATAAATTGTATTCCATGTGGAATTTTTTTTCTTAATTTATATTTACAAAAACTTCCTACCTATAACCTAAAACTTTTGATATAACTACTGACCATAAAAACGACAAAAGAAATTGTATTCTTGAACTGCAAAAAATTAGTTATATACACATATACATACATACACATACGTATACCAGAATTTATTATTCAACTCATGTTCAAACCAAAGCAATAATCACACTTTAATATGAAAAATTCTTTCCATTCACAAAAAATAAAGTAAAAAAAAAAAACGGCAAGACAGGCTAAATTTATTAAAAACGAGCTTTTTGCGAGCTTTTACTGTAATATTTATTATGTATGTGTAATATTTTCATCAAAAATGAGACGCGCGTCGATTGATTATTATTTTATTGTTTTTCCAATTTTTTATTTTATTTTTTTAGATTTTCATTATGTTGATATAAAAAAGCTGAACATGAAAACTTTCCCGTCATTCATTACTAAGACGTAGTGGCATAGTCAAGTGTTTGTTGTTGCCATTATTAAAATATAGATATTTATTTAAATATAGAAGAACATTTATTTGTGTATTTTGTGTAGTCCCTTATAGTAGAAAAACCAGTTCCTTAAAAATGGTTTTAAGTGTGTATTTACTTAAATAAATTAATTATAATAAAGTTATATATTTAAAAAGTAAATTAATTAATTTTCTAATTTTTATTTTATTTTTATATTTAATAATAACAAATTCCTACAAGTGTCTCTCGAGTTGAACCAAGAATAAAAACACAATTGGATTCTCAAGAAAAATCATAATTACATAAATAAAATAATAATTTATTAATATCAAATAATAGTTAAAAATTAAATTTATGTTGTTTTTGTTTTCAGTGGTAAAATTCTAAACTTTACATAATATTTGAAGAAACTTAAAAAAGAAAAACAAATAAAAGGAATATATTTAATATAAATAGTTAAGAAAGTATACTTACATAAAAATAAATATTAATATTTAAAAAGGTAATTAAATTTTTTAGTTTTATTTATTTATTTAAAATACAAAGTTAAATATTGGAAACGCCTAGAAAAATATACATAATAGACAAAAAATTGAATTTCCTATTTTCTATGTTCTCCAAAAAGAAAAACAAGAAAACAAGAAACATATATTTTTTTTAATTCAATTATAATGTTGAATATTCCAATGAAAATATTTTTTAATTAAAAACCCGAAGCAATAATATATATAAGCGGGAGGATTTCGGGAAGAGGTTCTTAAATTGTGTTTGTGTATGTGCAACTTTTCGTGTTTGTGCGAATTTTTTATTTTATTGATTTTATTTGGTTGCTAAAAACAACATAATATAAAAATAATAGAAAGAAAATTGCCTATTGAATTTTTTGTTGATATAATAACAACGTTAGTCCCATTAAAACAACTAGTAAATTTTCTATTTGTTTTAAATACGAGAAATAAATTTAATGACGATGGATCAAAAAAATGGATACAAATAAAATACTTCGCACAAAAATAAAATATTTTTTATATGTTATGTGTCATTTTGATGATAGGGCTCATATAAATAGAATAATATTTAAATTTAAAAAATGATAGATTTAGTTTGAAACGCAATTTAATGTGAATGTTAATAAATCTATGGTTTTAGTGCGTTTTGGACAATAAAATTGAACGAGGGAGAATAAGACAAAATTTCTCATTTCAAGTCAAGTGATATGCTATAAATTATAGCAAACAGATCAAATATAGGATACATATAACGGAATACAAATTTTAAAAAAAATTTAAATTTATTAAATTCATTTACATTTCGATTAAGATAACTAATTGAACTTGAATACTGTATCTATACGACTCAAATTCAGCCATAAAATTATATAAAATTTAATTTCGAAATTAGAATTTGAATAGTTTATTTTGTAAAAATTCTAGAATTCGCCAGCTTTAATAAACGAAAATTTAATAAGGTATCCTGCTTAATTTTAAATTTATTTTATATTCAGTACTATAATAGTCAAAAACTTATTTTCCAAGTATACAATTCTTAGTTCAATTTTTAGTCAAAATCGATCTACATATAAGTATTGATAAATTGTAACTTTAATTTTTTGAATTACTCTCATATAAGCATATATCGTAAAATCTATTAAAAATAGAAAATAGTATAGTTATATTCTATGTAAATTATTATTTCTAATTGCTTTGCTATCACGAATCTAAATTATTATTAATGTAAGTTGCAGCTAAAATAACTTCAATTACCGTATTTCGCGGACGATAAGACGCGCCCCAAAATTTAACTATCAATTTTTAGAAAAAAATATATTTCTGATGATGACGCACATGACACAATTTTTTTTATAAATCTATTATAACAATTTAATTTTCTGCATTATTCAATTCATCTGCACTCGACTCGTTATTGTCGCTTATCAAAATATGTTCTGAACTTCTGTCGTCATCGTCTGATTGTTCGAAGACAAAATCATTTTCTGTACCGTCCACTCTTTTTAAAAGACTTTACAATTATTTCTTCTTTTACTTTTGCCCAAAAAATGTTCACCCAGATACACACTTCGATAATTGTAAGTCTTTCAATTTTACTGTCTATTACTGTCACATCGTGATTAGGTTTTGTCGTCCATTTGTTCTACTCCTCTCGCATGAAATATTTAACTGGCTTTTAATAGACACATCCAGGGATTGTAATTGGCTTGCAAGGCCTCCAAGAATGACAATGTTCATTTTTATTATTGATTTGATTTTCATTGAATCTGTTGTATGAGGTCCCAGTCGAAGCACCTGGACTTTTTGCCCATATCTTTTGTAACCAAATTGTATCCCCATTTCACCCATCCAACCTGTTTGTTGAACGTGGATAAAACTACAGTGTAGTGTGTTTTTCGTGACCTGTTGTTTTTATTGGTAATGATCTAGTTCCTTGTGAATCTACAGTACGATTTGAACGAACATCAAATATTAGAGGCACTTCATCCTTATTAGCAATTTGGCTAAAATCATTAAAATTCCGCCTAGCTGATATAATGAAATTCAATAATTTTAGTTTCGTAGTCAATCGGCATTTTTTAGGCTAGACTGGTTTTTGTCCGCAAGCTGATCATGTAAATCACCATATCCATTTGCAGACCCATATTGTTTCCCTTCAAAAATTATTATTTTCGTGGAAACCGATATTCTATTGCTTCAGTGATCTGTGATCCAATTTTTTAATTGCATTTCCAATTCCGGCTACTTTGGTAAGTGCGAACGAAGTGTTTTTTTATGTTATACTAAGCAGTTTCAATTGCTCTTCTTTCTTTTTCCATTCTCGAATCATTTTTTCTGTTGTCGGTGGCCCTAAATGTCTTTCTGCTGCTCGGTTTCCATGTTCTTTCGCATATTTTATCATTTCTAATTTATAATTCACGTTATAAGAGTGTCTCTTTTGTTTCAAACTCATTTTCGGGTTTTATAACAATTAAAGAATAAATACAAATTATAAAAATAATTTATTTTCACATACACTAATATTGACATTCCCGTGGAGATCGTAAATCTTATTTTTATAGATGCCGTAATTTATGGGAATCCCCGATTCATTTTATGGTAATCCCCCCATTTATTTAAGTGGGATTCCCCGATCGGACTATAAGACGCAATTCGTTCTATAAGACGCACTCCAATTTTTGGTCAAATTTTTAAAGTAAAAAGGTGCATCTTATGGTCCGGAAAATACAGTATTAATCAAATTTATAGGTAAAATCTTATTTTTTTTAATATTTCTTCAATCACAAGTCTTTTATCGAGAATACCTTTTATTAGATATTCTGAAAATTGTTCATCAGTAATATTAAGATTTGAGGTTACAATCATCATAATTTTAAAAAAATGTTAAACTATCAAAAACCATTATAATAAACAAACAAGTATTAATTATTATAAGGCAATGCCAATATACTTGTGATTAAAAAATCATCAAAATATTCGTTGATCTGTCAGTTTTTGTAAAATGTATCCGAAAATTCTTGTAAGTTAAATGGTTCAGATGGCAGACTAGGTAAATTTGAATCTTTTTTTCGACTAAATAAAGTAATTCAGGTTTATTCAAATGATGTGGTATGAAATTTCATGTAGAAAAAAAAAATATTTAATTGTAAACTTAAATATCTAATCGTCCAATTCAATATAATTATGTAGTTTTGTAACTATTTCATTTTTAAAAAGGCGTACTTTATGAAAATTAAAGCGTCTCAAAGTCAAGTTTAGTTTTTAATTTAGTTTTAATTTCTCCTGCTGTTCAAAAACGCTTTCTGTAGCAGTTGATGTAGGTTTAATAATCATGAGTAATACGATAAAAATTATTTGATTTTTAGTGATTGCCAGTAATTGAAAGTCCTTTTTAAGTCCAGCTTCAATTTCTAAGCCAGAAGATGTGGGATTTACGTAAGTAATGACGATATGACATCGCCTAGTTGTTTTTGTGGTACATTTAAGTTTCCTTCAGTTGTGTTCGTACTAATTTCCAATTCATTTTCATCAGCAACGGCTTCTGACGACACATTAGTATATCCATTCGAATATATTCTCTCCATTATTTGTATTGCTAATGTAATAGCAGCTGATTTTGAGGAATATTCGAAATAATCACATATTAGGGAATACTGCCAGATTCCAACAATAGCATTAATGTTAAGAGAGTTTTGTCGCGACGTTCGACGATCCGTTTTTTTAGTTGCCTCAAAAGAGCTTGGCTTAATGCTGTGTTAATTTCTTCCAATTTGAGTAATATAATAATATAAATTTAAAGACACCTAATAGGCTATTAGAAGTGTTGCAGAATTCTTGCTTAATTCGTTAATGGCTACTTCCATTGGAGAAAGCACTTCTTCAGATATTGTCGGTATTTCCAGTTCCTGCAGAGTTTGATTACATTTGTAATCATTTTTTTTAAATAAACACAATAACAAACAGCATATAATAAAAAAACTGTCAAACCAGTGTTCTAAATTCTAGTTTATTCGTGTACATTTTTATTATTATTTTTTTTTTTTAAGTGTTATTCGGATGATCGAATAAATCAAAGAAATTTATCCGGATAACGGATTGCTTTAAAATAGACGGATAATTCGGATATTATGGTTTGTGTACCATAAAATAACGTGGATAAAATTTAAAATAACTTTAGTTTATTACAACGCAAATGTGTTCAATGTAGTTTCTTCCCCAACTGTTTAAAATAACAAGAAAATGGGATATTTATAAATTGCCTCAATAACGGGTTCACAACTGCGTTCCCGCTCCAACCGTCTTAGCTTTAATCACAATTAGGTCAGTATAACTTTTTCGTGTAAAGAGCAAAACACCAAGAACATATCTTACGGAATACGTTTACAATATATTGGATGTTCATCTCGAAAATGCTATGCAAAAATGAAAATCAGAAAGTAATATTGGTGATAGTAGTACTCGCTAAGTTTCATTATTAAAGTTTAATTTGCAAAATGGAAAATATTGAAAACATTGTCAACTTCAAAAACGTCTCACATTCGGTAATTGTAATATACATATGTACGATTATGTATATATACAACAAATTTAAATTCACAGATTATTAAATCATATACTCGTACATACGTATTTTTTTTAATTAAATACAAAAATATAAATTTAATTACATCGTTTGACACATGTAAATTATACTACATTGAATTCGGTAATAATAGGATTTATTTGTACTTATATATCAAACAGATTTTCTATATATACACAATATCCTAATTAATAAAATTAAGAAGTAACAGAAGAAGACGACTTTTATACATATTTATAATTAACTATAAGTTAAAGATTATTTATTGTTGAATGACTCGAAGAAGCAATCAATATATTATAAATACGTATAAAGATATACAGAATTGTTGTCTTCTTCTATGGAATTTTTCTAATGAATAACTTGAAATAAATAGCAAAACATAATTTTATATTGCTAGAGACACATAAACTGTAATGATTATTAAGTATATATATACTTTTCTGAGATTTTATCGTTTTAGTATTGCTGCTGTTGGTAAAAAAGGAAGTTATTATCTTAGACAATATTTGTTAAGCCGTAACACAATCAAAAAACATAAAATGTATTCCTCCATTAAATTTAAAAAGCCATGCAAATTTTTATTTTTAGATATTTTTAATTTGTTTGCTTTTTGGAATGGTTTAAGGTAAATTTTTTGTAAAGTAAATTTAAGTAATAAACATAAATTAAGTTTTTAATTTTAAATCGCAATTGAAAACAATATAACCAAAAATACATAAGTTTTTTGCTTTACGTGTTCATTTAAATTAATATTGTTGGTTATTAAAAAGAGTGGAACATTAAAAAATTAAATATTATTTTTGAAACCCTATTATGTATATAATAATTTGAAATAAAGACCTTAAACTTTTAAATGATCTGCCATTAAAATAAAAAAGGTTTGGGTCGTTTGTTATTTGATGTTGATAAAAAAAAATCAATCAGTCGGATGGTTAGGCAAATACCAAATTAATGGGATAAATATAATTTAATAAGACGCTAAAGATACGTTCTAAGGGATTGTTACGGTCTAAATAACGTAGTTTATTTTATGTATATACGAGTATCTATAATAATAATAATAATAATCAGTTTATAAAGGCATTACCCACTCTGTTATCGTGATTGATAAGAGAGCCCACATATTTGAACTTCCACACTCCTTTAAACGTGTGGTGGCTACTACTACAATAAAATCTGGTGTTCCATTATCCCTAAAACCAGAGATGATGTATTTTGTTTTAGACTCATTGATCTGCAGTTCAAGAAAAGCTGAAATTTCTATAAGCGGATCAAGTACAGGGTGTCCGCAGGGAAGGTATACTACTTTATTTTGCCGCCATTTTGGTAAACGTTAGTCTTGACAGTTCATATTTGGCAGTCGTGAAGTAGACACGTGGCAAATTTATTATGGAAAAATATTCGATAAACCAACGTGTTTTAATCGTTAAAACATTTTATCAAAATCAATCATCGATTAGCGTGACGATGAGAAAGTTACGTGAAATTTTTGGGAGAAATAACGTGCCAACAAAACGCACTATTTATCGTTTAGTGAATGATTTCGAAGAAAGAGGGTCTTTAGGTGATAGGCCCAAGCATGGGCCACAACGTACTGCAGGATCGGCTGAAAACATTACTGCTGCTCAAGAAAGTGTTCAAAACAATCCATCAACCTCAATTCGACGCCGTGCTCAGGAGTTTGGTCTTCAAAGAACAAGTTTGGCCACAATTTTGCACAAGGATTTGCATTTGTTTCCATTTAAGATTCAGTTGACATAAGAGCTTCTTCCACAAGACCATTTACGCCGCCGTACATATGCCAATAGGATGTTACAGCTTGCCCATGACAACCCCGATTTTCATGAAAAAATCATAATGAGTGACGAGGCACATTTTCATTTGACATGTGAATAAACAGAATAGTGGGTTCTGGGAAATGGAAAACCCTCAAATTATTCATCTTATTCACCTTTACATCCATTAAAAGTGACAGTCTGGTGTGCAATTTGGTCAGGAGGAATCATTGGACCTTACTTTTTTCAAAATGAAAACAGCGTAGCGGTAACTGTGAATGGGGAGCGATATCGTGGTATGATTGAAAACATTTTAACGACACAACTGCATGCTTTCGGCTTGATTAACATGTGGTATCAACAAGACGGTGCCACATCGCATACAGCCAGGATTAGAATAGAATTACTGCGAGACCTCTTTCCACAACAAGTTATTTCAAAAAATGGTGATGTTGATTGGCCACCACGGTCGCCTGATTTGACTGCTCCGGACTTCTTTTTGTGGGGATATCTGAAAAGCAAGGCTTATCAAACCAGAAACGCTTGAGCAACACAAACAAAATATTCGTGATGAAATTAATGAAATACCGCGTGAAATGTGTGAGAATGTAATGAAAAATGTGCTCAAAAGGACTCGCATTTGTGAGGCTAACAGAGGCGGACATTTATCTGATATTGTATTCGATACATAATTGCCGACACTAAATAAAACATTTATCAATATAAGATCCATTCTCTTTCATTTAATCAAAAATTATAAACAAATAAAATATAGTATACCTTCCCGGCGGACACCCTGTATTTCTTTCACTCCGTTTCTATTCAGTCCAATCCCGCATATATCATCTGCATATGGTAGAATCCGATTGGACTGGCGATATATAAGAGCATCTACTTGCCGAAAACCCGAGTTAACTGCAAAAATTGTAAATAGCCTGTTCTCAACTTTAACACAGCATTGAGACTGGGACACTGTCAATCGTACCAATTTTGTTGGCATTCCTAGGTATTCGAGGACAGACCACAAACTCTCTCAGTTAATTTAGTCATAGGCTCGCCTTTTAAAAAATAATACATTTTCAATAAGAGAGAAATTAATTTCACAAAACTCGTTATGAGCAACAGAAATATTTGTCATTTTAGAATTTACTCTATTTATAAATTAACTCAGTCCTAGCACAAACACAACAAAAATAAATTAAGTTCCCTTCTTCGGTGCTGTTTCAATACTGAAGATCCGCCATTGGTTATAAATCCCCTATTCGGTTAACAAAAATTTCCTCGTGTCTTTATCTTCTCCTTGGGCGTCACTCTGCTGAACAGAGAACTGAACTCACGCGATGATGAAATGTCGCCTGCTAACTGCTGTGGGCGTGGATTGCAAGATGAGGATTTACAACTGAAAATAGAATATACTTAAGGAAAACAGAAGAAAAAAAAATTATATTAAATTATATAGAAAGAATTTAACTAAAATTTACTTATTCTAAAATTAACTAGAAAGAAAGTTTAATTAATTAATTAACATAATACAAAATTTATTAGCACAACAGGAAACTCAATATTATGGTGAAGGAAAGCGAACGGAGGTATGCCATAATTTTCCCATGCGATCTTTATCAGAAAACGCATGTGTAAGTACGTATACTATATACCGCACCTTTTATTCCATTCAAAAATAGCACTAAGTTAGGCAACAGAAGCGTCTTATAAAGTTCACTATACTACTTATAATAATTATTGATATCGGATATTCCAACTTTAACACATCATTCTTCACCAATAAATAAATAATAATAAAACTAATAAAATAAAACAAATAAAAACCCCACGATCTCAATATAGATCGTAAAAACGTTCACTCTTCATCAAAAATGTTTAAATCTATCATTTACTAAAATAATAGTAAAACTATACTCTAATCATTATTATTAGTGTGCACACAACACTTTCTATAGTTTTTCTTTCAATTCACAGAAAAAAATTAATTGTAAAAAAAATTTGTATACTCATCAGAAGTGTTCTTTTCCCTTAAAGCTTTAGAGTCTGCACGCCAAAAAAAAACTTTGTTTTCGATCATCCAACAACCACCAACATTCCTGCTCTCTTCTCGCATATCTTTCCACTCACAAAATGCTTTACAATAGCATACCTAAATAGATGAAAATCCGCCTTTGGTATTAGCAGAAAAAACTCAAAAAGGGTAAATGGAATATGTACATAATATATCGTATATAGAAAAAAAACAAGATCGCGATCGATCTATTTAATAAAAAAATTCATCACTCACCACCAAATCAGTGCTTTCTAAAATGCTCGAAAGCAAGAAATTTATACGAAAAGTATGTTAAAAAAAAAAAAAAAATTATTACCAATAAGAAAATAAAGAAACCTAAGAAAAGCTTCAGAATTAAACTGTCAAACATAATCGCTTAAGAGAAAAAAACATTAATACAAAACAAACCCAAGGCAATTCAGATTTGAAATAAATCATCAATACCAACCTTAAATAAATATTGTTTTATCCAATACATAATTTCTCATTAACATCATGATTCATAACCAAAATTTAGTACCAACCAAAAATATAGCATCCCGAAAATCCAAATTGTTACAAATTTGGCTTCGATAAGTTCCACGAGGATGGGTCCATGTCTCTATATGTATCTTGTAGTGAGGGAAGAACGAGCTTGCTACTCTAAGAGCATGAGCAATTGCAAAGTACATCATTCTCTCACCATTATCGGTCGCAGTTTCGTGTCGGAAGTACGGACCTATCTTTTCATACAATTATCCACAGGTTGGCTAACTTCATACGCAAGCGAAGCTTACACAATTGGTTATTAACTGCATGGCAATGCAAAACGGCCTTCTTTACATGCGACCCAAGAAGAAATCCAGCTTCATAACTTCTGAGGTCATGTCCACTGTTGAGCAACGTATAGCCTTGAGACACATGGCCTCCACTTTTAAGCCAGCGAGTTTCTTGAATAGCAACGAGTTCCAGCCGATGCTCCTTCATGACAAGCAAAGGATACTGTGGTGGTATTCTTGGAAAACATCTTCGTGCAATTTAGATTTACGAGACATGTGAGTGCCCCGATCACAGAGGCATATCTATAATATACATACATATAAACCAGTTCAAAAGACACAATCAATGACCAAACACAGTTGTCAAAATGTTTTGTTTTAGAATACTGAAGAAATGAGTGTGTCCATAGAAACTAAATCTTGCCGTTGTTGACTTACGACGTTTAACTGAACTTTCCGATCAATGTTTATTATACAAAGTCAGATCTGAAATTTAATAAAAATGGTTAGTTTGACTTCTCTCTCACCATCATCAACATCACCAACGAAATTATTTCATGGTATTACGTCAGAACTTTCATTTGATTTTCCATCAAATTTATTGCAATTAAAACTATAATTAGTCCAGTCAAACGTTTACATTTGGTTTTATATTTCGTAAAATGTTGGCACATTACACGAAACCCAAAAATGTCCGTTCAGGAGGGTAATATATGCATGTCAAACAATGAACAAATTGATTAGATTATTGAGAGAATTGTTAATTCATTTGAATATTATAACAAACATAGAATTGAAAATTGTTGTAAACAAAAATAAAAACAAGTTTGCTGGATACTGAATGTCAAGGGAACTATTTACATATATAAAGAAATCGTAAAACTAAATTTGTATCTCTGACATCACAAAATAAAGCCGCACTTTTATAGAAAATAAAATTATATGTATCGATATATGAACAATCACGTTAAAAATATAGTTTAGAAATATCAAGAGACGGTGAAAATTATTGAAAAAATAATCATAGCCGTCTGTGTCTATATTGTCTGGAGTGTGTTCATAACCTCTACATTGTAACAATATTGTTAACAATGACAGTTCTAAAGCGTTCATAAACTGCGATTGTAACAACAGCCATGTGCTTTTATTGTTCATAAACCCTATCCAAAATTTCCCCTTATTGTTAGAAACGTCATTCCCAACTCTAGTCGATACTGCCTTTCTATACGTCAAAATCATTTGTTATTTGATAAAATGAATAATTCCGGCCAAAACACTCGTCTAGGAAATAATAGTAATGGATATATTATGTTTAATAATAATAATGGATATATTATATACACATTAAGCATGTCTTGATTAAAAATTAATTATCCCATAAGAATTAATGTAATGTTTCGGGTAATTTTTTTGCATTACATATGTTGTGTAATTATTAAATTATATCAATTGATTTTTCTTTTGACGTTTACAACAATATCGTTGTTAACTATATACGTAAATTAAACAATGACAGTCGTAATAATATTGTTACAATGTAGAGTTTATGAACACACTCCTGGCCAATTATTGCATATAGTTAGACCTTAGATATTCTGATATTCAAAACATAAAATTCAAACATTTCGGAACAAGAAATTTTAAAATCAACGTTCTCAAATGTTTTCAATTTGTTGATAAATTCTTAGAGGGATTTTAAATATAATTGTTTAATTTTAAATTCATAATAAAATTTCGATAATTATTAAAATAAATGTAATATTAATAAATGCAGAGTCGCCAATTTCAACTAAACTCTTAAAATTTAAATGCTTTGAATATAAAATTTCAAACTTTAGATATTGAATTCCGAATTTTGTTTTAAATCACAGAAAACGATAATTCTTAATATTTAATTTACAATAATTTAAAAAAACTGGAGCCCTTTTCTGAAATTAGTCATAAATACGACATTGTCGAAAATTTCGACCCGTGGCGAATATTTCTAATATGGAACATTGTATTCCATTTGTCAAATTTGACTGAATTTGAACATCGACATTTTTAGTACCTACGTATCAAATTTGAAAAAAATAATTTAACAAACATACTCAAATTTTAAAAATGTATTAATTTTTTAATATAATAAATACATAAAACAATAAAGTCTAGTTTATAATTTTGTCGTTCTTATATGTATTACGATATCCGTCATCTAAATAACAGTCGAATTTGACAATTGATTTTTTGTCGAAAAATCCGCGTAATTCGGATTTTTTTTACCATAATAGAAATATCCGCGGCGGATCGAATTTTTTTAGTTTCATATAAGGATATTCGTGGCGTGTCGGATTGTACGATGTCGGAAATTCAGCGTCGATTGTGACTTATTGAATGTTTAAATACCTGAGTTTCATCTGAGATGTCATCTAATAAAATTAAATCTAATGGGGGAAATAAACTGAACAAACTTGGTTTGTGTAAAAAAATTGCCAGTCACTAAGCTAAGCGATAATTAAGTCTGATTCTTTTGACACCCGTAAGAGTTTAATTGAAGGAAACAATTCAAGTACATACATACATATATTTAAGTTTGACGCTTCCCGCAGACGCTCGATGTGATTGAACCTTAATTCATTTAACAATGAATTTAACAATGCCGCTATATATAAAGACCTAAAAGTCTATTGGTTTTAAATACACGCACGCACAAAGCAATTTTCTTATATTGAATTTTGTTATTTCGCAAGTCACATTCAATCCAATTCACATTCGATACTAATTAAATCGCCTACTATTTTCGGTTATTCTTACAAATTTTATTACTTATGTAGTATGGATTCATTTATACGCATGTATATACAAAAACAATTGGTAATATTTTTGGCAACATATTCATGTGTAGGTTGCACAAAAAAATCCTTGGAAAACTAATTCGGTAATTTATGTGATGCAGCAAATATGGTGGAAATATAATAATTGTGCCGGAAAATTATCCTAAATTCACAAACACCTTTCTTTATTTATGAATTATTGAATACTGAGATATCAACCATACTTACTATTTTATGGAATTTGTTTTTAAGAATCTAAAGTATTTTACATATTCAAACCGAGACTTATTTCAACATAAACATAACCTTACATTTGCAGGTTCACAATTTTGATCGATCAGTTTAGTTATTGTTCATTCGGGAATTTCGTGTGATTTGTGAGTTTTAAATTTTCAAGTTGTCTTAATTCATATATTCCATTAATATTTTGTGTATAGGGTTTAAAATACTACACCACTTCTATACAATTATGGCTTTAAGAGAGATATTAAACGGAAATTATAACTAAACAAAATAATTTTGGTATACGTTTGACCCACAATAATTTTAGAAAAATGTTAGAAATATAACCTTTCAACGCATCAGGTTATCAAAAGAAAACTGAATTGATTAAATTTCTGTTTTGGTTATCATGTAGGATAAGCTATATATACAGAAAATTTATGTTGTAATTAAAGAATATCCCCAACACGAAAGAATGTTAAACTTAATTCATTTACCAGCACAAACAGACTTGGATGAGATATAGGCAATTTATTTGCACAATGGGCAACATCGTGATGTAAACAGTATGTATGTAAAAAGTAATTTTGTTATTTTAGGTGTACTGTGGTTTCTTGACAATGTACGAAAGTTTTATAGACTTATTTGTGTTTCGAATTTCCAGTATCAGTTATTGTTGCATACTGTGTTTTACACAATGTATATATAGGACGATTTATCTAACAAACTCCTATAATATATAGAGCTGACTCGAGGTGGGTCCCCAAAAATTTTAATATTTAGTTGTTTGTATTAATTTACTTTTAATTAACGTGATGCAAGAGTGAGTAAAGAAAGCTACTATAGCGCTCTACTCCTGCAAAATGCCATTGGAAAGAGTTGGGGTATGGAGTCCCCCATAGTACACTGGCTCTACGTCTCAGTGGTCAAACCTATACTGATGTATGGGGTGCTGTCGTCTGGTGGCCAGCGTTAAAAATGCAGCTTGCATCTTGCACAGCCATTCGGCTCAAATCCATATCTATGTGGACCTGTAACAATGCAGGGCACTCATCTATCCTATGCATCACGGGTATTCCGGAAGCTACCGACTACGCTATTTCTTTGCCATCTGTTGAGATGAAATTCCAAACTGAGTTTCCTACCAGAGAGGACTGGGTGAACGAAACGGTTGTGGACAATGAGGCGCTAAGCTTCTTCACGGATGTCTCAAAAAGGGATAGAGGAGTTGGCAACGGGGTATTCTGTGAGGCACCAGGGGTTGACCTCTCTTTTCGTCTTCCCAACTGAATAATTGAAGTCATGGACTGGTTGAGCATTGTCCCAGCCCACGATTTCTGCCGCAGCTGTGGTGATGAGGAATAGGAGGAAAATGTACTCCATCTGCTCTGCATCTGTCCTAGTCTAGCGTACAGCAGAACAAAATTTATGGGAACTTCCCCTTTGAACGACCTCACGGATCTTAGGAAGATCGAGATCTGGGACTTTAAACGCTTCTTGGTAAGCTCAGAATGGTTTAGCGAGTGACGAGGAGGAAACTCGAATGTGGTACAGCTACGGACCAATTTTGTGTCTATGCTAGTCTTTTAGGATGGCCACCCTTACCTAACCTAACCTAACGTGATGCAATATTTTTATATATAGGCATGTGTTTGTAGCGTATATTTAGGTGCTTGTAAAATTTTTCATAACTAATTTCTGTATTAAAAAGGTTTATCTTATTATGATTGTGATTATTTAAAATATGGATTTACATGGAATAGGAAGGAATATGATCCACGTCCCCTGTGTGTTATGTGACCTAGTAAATTATTGCGGCATTTTGAAACAAAACATCCTGATTTAAAAAGTAAGCCAATGGATTATTTTATAATGAAATAGCGCATGAATTAAATAATTCAAAAAATCTGCTTTCTCACTTTACCAGCATTAACGGAAAAGCTATGTTCACCTCATACCTCATTAGTTTACGTATTGCACAATCTGGTAAACCCCATACCATTGGAGACTCTTTAGTACTTCCAGCGAGAAAAGATGCTGTTGGAGTTATGTTTGGAAAGAAGAGCTTAAAGGAAATTGATACAATTCCACTTTCCAATAACAGTGTGGCTCGTAGAATTGATGAAATGTCTGAATGGGATTCGAATGGGTTAGTGAACTTTTTGCGTTACAACTGGATGAATCAACAAATGTACAAGGGATATCCCAACTAATAGTTTTCATTCGTTTTATATGGAACAACGAGGGTTTTGAAGACATATTATTTTCTGAACCAATCATTCGATGAACTGGCGAAATAATTTTCGATACGCTTGACAATTATATAACATTGTAAAAGCTGAATTGGGAAAACTGTGTAGGAATATGTAGTGATGGTGCAGGAGCACTGTGTGGCAAAAACAGTAGTGCTATTATACGCTGTCTTCAAAAATGTCCAAATGCAACATGGACTCATTGCACTATCCATAGAGAAGCGCTTATGTCTAAAAATATAGCAAAAAATCTAAACACAGTTTTCACTACTTCTAAAAACATTGCAAATTTTATCAAGAGCAGACCATTACAGTCACGTTTGTTTCAAAAACTAAACGAAGATATGGGGAGTCTCCATAAATCTCTACTTCTGCACAGACAAGTCCGTTGGCTATCGAGGAGCTGACTAGACTTGTTGAACTTCGTGAAAAAGTTGCAATATATTTAAATGAAAACAAAAAAGATGAAACAAGTGTTTTGCGTGATGAGAATTATGTACTCTTAATAACTTACTTAGCTGATATATTTTCGAAATTAAATTAATTAAATTTGCAATTACAAGGAATAAATTAAATTTAATTAGTGGGTCGCGACTGGTAAAAGTTTGGGAACCCCTGTTCTATAGTATAATATCGATTAATTGTATTTGGCCACATTTTAGAAGTAATTTTGTTGATCGTCGAATTGCTTAATTTATATAATTTTTACACGTTTTCAAGCACTATGTGCCTCGGTTTGATATAGCTTTGGTTGCATCGGCCAGTTTTCTATATCAACCAAATTAAAATTGCATTAAATTATCAATACATAATATTCAGAGACTTCCTGCTATAAAATTGTATAGGTACACAAGTTTTCTTTAAAACATTTATGAAAAATTAACTTTTGTGGAAAATCTTAAAAATGAATCAAAAAAGTCAACAATTATTCTACTCAAGTGACTTAGTAGCATTTCAATTAAGTCAGACCTATTTATCTTACCAACTTGTCAAACTTTTCCTTAAATACGCAATTTTTCATATTTAGTTTATTTTATGAAACAATGAATAATAAATTGACCTACCTCAACATGAATTTAAATTATACATAATATAAAATATAAGGTTTCAAGTAGCTATTTCAATTATGAATTTATTATTTTAATTATGTATTATTTTATTAAATACATATTATTAAACTATAGATCTAATAAATAGTACATTTTTCGAAACACAAACATCAAACAATCGCAACACTTTTTACAAAATACGCATACGACACTTTTCCTTATATCGAAATGACATTTATATTTAAATCAGTAGTTGATGGATTCTAGTATTTCACATGTTTAAAAAATTATAACAGTTCAATTAAAGTAAATAAATTTTTTTTTATCAAAGTATTGTTATGACACGTACACGAATTGAATTTCAGAAAAATCGATCAACTGTTATATAACCCATACAACGCAGTTGAGTTTAAATGGAGATAGATGAATACTCATTCCGTATACTCGTTTATACATTGTGCGTGTGAAATTAGTTTTATGTTTTTGGTTAATAACGTTAAAATAGTTAGGAAACAATTTTATTATTATGATGAACTAATTTTCTAAATTTTAGTTTTGTTCCAATTTTTTATGGTGCTGTGTAATGTGTAATATACCATATTTCTCTTAATTTCGATCTGCCACCACCAGTTTAGTAAAGTTTTTTGGTAAATTTGATGGGGTTGGTTCAAACTTGAAGATTGACAACCGCTTTATTTCAGAGAATAGAAGCTTTGTATATAATTTTTATAGTTTAAGTAAAAGTTGTGTCTATAACAAACCAATCGAAATTATATCAATTATTTTAATAGTTAGAAAACAATATTCTGAGATATTGAAGAATTTATATGTCAAATTGTATTTAAGATTTATTTTATTTATTCCAGCCTTTAATAGCCGAATAACCTATAATTTAATTAGTTCAAATCGAATTGTCGAATTTGTCAATTGAAAATTTTCAAATGTTTGAAACATAATAATAATAAATTAAATATTTTATAAATAGAACCAAAGATACAGACGGCGGTGCAGCAATACCGACTGTTTTCTGGCTTGCTATATATTTTTTGTAATTATTTCTTATGTAGATATTATGTAGACAAATTAAAACAAAATACTTTTAAGAGCGATAGCGCCGGTAGACAAATATCGATGTATTTGATGACTTTGGTCGTTATATCTTTGGTTCTGCAGTTTATACCTTAAAACTGGCACATCTACGGCATATATAAACTTACACTTGAGAATATCTGAATATCTTATACATATATAGGTTATTCTCACCTGTAGATTCTATCATGCTTCTATCAGGGATACGATATCTTTTTCTTTTAGTTGCGGTTTGTGTCTTGGGTTTTCGGTCAAATTGGCGTTTAAATAGACAGATAAATTTATTTGCGTATATATAGTTTGTATTTTACGCTAATTTTTCCTCCAACGAAAAATACATCTACTAGAAACAAAATATATAGTATTGGTTGTGGTGTTTTAATGATTTCAAATGTTAAAAACTAGAAACGGCTCAATTCAAATGTAGGTTAAACAAATTTACCTCTTACTATTTGTAAGACTATTTACATTTTATTAGTGAGTTTGCATTTAGCGTATGAGACGTGTGTGGCCTTTTTTTTAGTGAGCCCTAAATGCGTTGGAGACAACACCCAATATTTAGAATTTATAAAATTTCAAAGAAAAGACTAACTTAACACAATTACAATATATAAAACAAAAAATGTGAAATATTATATCACGTTACGAAGGTCTTGGAAATTTAATATATGAAATGATAAGACGTTGTAATATTAGTTAAAAGCCAATTTTCATGGATACATAAATTAGGTGCTTTGTGAATTTTTCTTCTTTTAAGTGGAATTTGTCTTACCCGTATACCGACATTATATTAGTGTAGTCCCCTTTTGGTAATAACAATTTACTTACTAGTACATGTAGGTATATAATCTATTTTGTACACACATAAATACTTTTCTATCTAAAAGTAAATGTATGTTTAGTGATGGGTTATATAATACGATGATGAATTGTTATCAATTTTCTATGATTGAATATATGTTTTTATAATTTGTAAAAGTTAAAAAGAAAATATAAAAGCGAAGAAATGAAAATGGTCGATATACCTTACGTATAAATATATATATATGTACATACTACTTAACATTATCATAAAATGTATTTTAATGAAATAGGATTAGATTTTCAAATGAGTTTTTATTTATTTATTCGAAAGAATCTTATTTAATTAGGATTTTCTGTTAATTAAATATAAAATAAAAATAATAATGTTAAGAAGATTAAATTGTCGTTATATATTAAAATAAAAAAAGGACTTTCATATATATACGAGTATATAAAAAATAAATTAACAAAAGGAAATTTAATATGATGTATTCCCAGAGTTTAACGGATATTTACGTAACAAAATTGTCTTAATCTATGTGGTGGCATAAATTACTTTAATATTATGTAAATTATACTGTGACCGTGTATATTTGTACATATAATTGAAAAACCAGATGTTATATATGTACAAACACGTGCAAATTGATTATAATAAAAGATTTGCCACTGTGTATCGTTATACGAATCGTACATATGTATATGTCTAAATAAATATTTAAAAAAAGCAACATAAATTCACAATCCTTTAGGCATACTTGAATGATTAAAACCAAAAAATATTTTTATTTTCAATGTCATATCCTAAAATCAGGGTAATCTAAAATAAGAAAATATATTTTTCAAGTTTCTAAATGTATTAAATCTTTAAAAACGACCATATAAATCCTTAATATAAAAATCCTTAATATAAATATTGGATGGTGGATTTTACAGAATTTGAATATATAAATATGTACCCACACATCCTTTTGTATATCGGCTATATAGTGTACTTTTACTCATATATTATATAATATGGTCTATACCAAACTTAATTCTCTTGACTAAATATTCAGCATCATGGAAGATGAATTATAATAATCTTATTATTATTTTTATTAATATTGCACATATTTTATATGTCCAAATTCCAGGAATTCTTCTACCAAATATTTTCTTGGGACGGTAAATAATTATTGTCGTTGTATACATACATCAATTGTTTGTAATGGATCCCTTGGTAATAGACTAACTTCTGAGAAATTATTATTGTATATATTTTAAAATTAATATTTATTTTCGGGTTGTTATATGCTATTCAGAACACAAATTTCATATACGAGTATATGTGGGCTAAAACAATGTCGTTAATCATGGTTGGGTTGTGATTTTTATGATAATTTAAATTTAAAAGCTTTACCAATATTTTTTTTTTTTTAGAATACTCTGTGAAATGTAGGCATATTCCATGGAATATATAACACATTTACTTTAGTTCTTGAAAATTGTTATACCATCAGATAAAATAAAGTTGTTTAATTCAATGTAATAGAACAAATTTAAACACGCTTGATACTTGATTCTTAGGAAATTCTCTATCATGGTAGAATTATATAATTTCTAAGATAACATAATTCAGGAGAAGCCTTAAAAACGATGAAGGTTTGAATTTAATATGTATTTGTTAAATACATATTTTGTAATTTATTTTTCGACAATGCCATCCAATTTTATTTATTGTTATATAAGTTACAAGTTAAAACTTCTATTGTTTACATTTTTAATGTAATCACCTGAAAACAAATCATATTTGGAAACAATTGAAACAAATTGCTAACAAAAATTAAAAAATTTACCGTTCACGTGTTTTTATTTTCGCCAACAAATCAGAATCACAACAAAATGTGTGGGGAGTAAATTTGAACGAAACTTTTGAAACTTTATTTGTATTGATTCAAGTTGTACCTCCAAAATTATTAAATTTATCGGAGTTTCCCATGCTAGGGATTGTTACTTCCGATTCTAAAGATTTTAAATAATCCCACTGATGTTCCATAGTGTCTGATAAATTGAAGTAAACCACATCGTTATTGTGGATCTTATAGATCAGCATCACGCTGTTTACACTAGCAGTTACACCAGCTCAAAAGGTTTAGTTCGTTTGAGCCTGCCTACAATATCTGTGTTGTTTGCGTTGAGCCTGCCTACAAGATCAAACAGTGTCCACTTTAAGGTCCCTATGGAGGTCTCTGTTTCTAACATACCATCAACGATGTTCCTTAATACTTTATTTTGAAATCTTTGGATGATTTCTACATTGCTCTGTTTGGTACAACCCCAAAGTTGGATACCATAAGTCCAAACCGGTTTTAATATTTGTTTATATAATAGAAGTTTGTTGTATGTTGATAGAGCGGAGCTCCTTCCTATCAGTCAATATATCTTTCTATACTTAAGCCCTAGTTCTTCACTTTTCTTTTTGACGTGTGCTTTCCATCGTAGTTTTGCATGTCATGCAAGATACTTAGCCGTGTTGGCTTACGGTATTATTTCTTGATTAATTATAACCGGAATATGTTCGATTCGTTTGTTTGTAAAATTGATGTGAACTTAATTTAGTTTCGTTAAGTTTAATTCGCCATCTTTTGGTCCAGTTATGTATTTGAGTAATAGCTAACTGTAAATTCTGAGTTGATTCTTCGTTGCTATCTCCAACAGCTAATATTCCCGTGTCATCAGCAAATGTCGCCACAGTAATGTTTTCTAATACAGGAAGATCATTAGTGTACAATAGGTATAGGTACCGGAACTAATACCCTGAACTAATTCCAGAATAGGAATCGTCTAATTTTACTCTAAAGAATCTATCTTTCAAGTATGATCTAATATTGTAGTGAATTGCATTGGTAGTACAGTTCTTAATTTATAGTTTAGTCCTTCGTGCCAAACTTTATCAAAAGCCTGTACAACGTCTAAGAATATCGTTGAGCAGACTTTTTTCTTCTCTAATGCTCTTTTACTAATATTAGTTAAGCTGTGTACTTGATCTAATGTTGAGTGTTGGTTGCGAAAACCGAACTGATGATTTGAATCAGGCTTTCCCCTCAATTATCGGATTTAGCCTCTTTACTAATAACTTCTCAAAGAGTTTAGACATAACTGGTACTAACGATATTTGTCTGTAAGATCCAGTTTTGTGTGGTGGTTTCCCAGGTTTAGGAATGAGAATTACTTCTGCTATTTTCCACAGGCTGGGTACATATTTCAATCGAAAGGCGGCATTTATAATATTGGTGAGCTTTAATAAAGCTTTCCTTGGTAGTTCTTTTAAAATTTCTGCTGTGATAAGGTCCTAACCAGGCGCTTTTTTCGGATTAATATTTGTTGATGTTTCAGTTGCATTAAAACCTTTTCCTTTCAGGTCCTCAATTATTTATTTTTTCTGGTTTACATGTAGAGTGCATATTTTCAGCCATTACCCTAATTGGTATGATTTGTTTGTTTTCAAACTTCTCTGTAGGTTTCACCATCTTCCAAGTTTATTTTAATGTTGTTTCTAAAATTAAAACTTTAAGGTTCTTTAAATTATTTTGATTTACAATTATATTCAAGAATTCAGGATTTTTTAAAATTTAATTTTAAAACTAAATATAGTTGAGAAAAATTGAGAAAGTTTCAAAAATTTATATTTTTAAAAATGTGCTGTAAATAAAATATCAAAATTTGTTTGAAGTCACTCAATTCTCATTTTAATGGACAACTTTGGGCCGATGCTAAATTTCTAGTAGAATAAATACATATTATTAACCGACCTACGGCATCACATACGCACATAAATTGCAAATAGAATCATCCAATAAGTAGAAAATACATTATTTTCTAAGAAATTTATTCCAAGACGTTCAATTTTATTTTCAAATTTGATTTATATTTTTATTTTGAAATTTATTTTTAACAAAGCTTACAAATAATAGCAAAGATGAAGCCAAACAAGAAAAGAAAATCATTTACTAAATTAAACTGAAGACTTCTCTTTTTCTATATGTTTTCCTAAAACTTGCGTCAAGGTCAAATTACACAGACACACACACACTACTGTTTTAGAGATAAAACATTTTGAATTGATTGCCTATCTATTATCAGTGTATATAGTATGTATATATTCAAACTATATAAATAATTTATTGATAAATCAACATTAAATCCCATCACAAAAAAAATTCTACACAGAAGATGTATCGTTGTAGGTCGATTGTTTAAGTTTAATCCCATAGCTGATAACAACGATAGAGTATTTTTTTACATATAATATGTTTCGTATTTAATTCTCATTAAAATCATTTTCTACAATGAAAGTAAGTTGATTTCAAGTATCGAAAATACATTTATTTTCCAATATTTAATCAAATTCGCTTTGTATACGTATTTGTACATATTATGTACGTAAGACAACTAACGCATATTTATATGGTAATGACGTAAATATTTATAATAAAGGTCACCACTTTTTCATTTTTATTTTTAGGTCACATAGAATGGCCAAACAATTTTTACTTTTGTTGTCTATATTGACGACATGGAATATAGGATTGGGACAACGTAACTCGTATTCATTACAATCGGCAGTTGATGCATTACATCGTCGCGAAAATCAATTAACACTTAAAGAGAACAATAATAATAATAATAATCCGTCCCCAAGATATGCATCGCTGCTAGAGGAACAAAAATATTGGAATCGTGATGATGCTGAACCCGAGGTGCCAGTATCACCGTACCATGGAAATCGGGAACAATTGAATAAATTGTTGGCAAATTATTTAGCACACGAAGAAGAGGAACGTGATAATTCAATTTATCCACCAGATTATGATGAAGATGATTATAGAATTGATGATCGTAAGCGGTCGGTGTTTCGTGAACGAGATGGTAAACATAATGTATATACATATAATGATGAAAAAAGTGTTTAAAATATAATTTTTATCCTATACAGTTTCGGACCTCCCATATCAATCAGTATTTAGAGAGCGTGAAGTTGATTTGCAACCCGATTTGACTGAAGAATTTTTACGCGAAACTGAAAATCAACGTAATCTCGACCGTGAACAAAACTATCGCGAACAATTGCGTCGCATCTGGGAAAAATACCAACAGCAAGAGAACGAAATTGAACACGAACTATTCGATGAGAACGAAAAGAAACGTAGCTCAGTAGTGCCACCACAAATGTATTATCCTCCGTTCATGGCCAAAAAATCATATCCATCGCCTTTACCATGGTTACCAGCATCGCGCAGAAAACGTTTCCCCGTCTCGAAACGATCACCAAAAAGTTACGACGATGGAAATACTAGCGCAACAAATGACAAAGTAAATAAAGATTTGGCCGCAATTTTTGGTGAACCAATCGATGAAAAAAAGAAACGGTCAAGCGGTGATCTTCCGAACACAACGATGAAACCCGAACAAAAATTACAAAATCCACCACAAAGCAATGCACACCACGATCATGAGAATCATGACGACGATGATGATGAGCACGATGACCATGATCAAAATAATGATGATCACGATCACAATCATGATCACGATCACGAGGAACATGATGATCATGAGAGCCACGATGAAGATGACGACGATGATCATGAACACGAATTCGATGAATCAAAAGAAGAGGATGATAAAAAGAAAAAACGCGCCACAAAACGTAAACGATCAAATTTAGAGATTATCAAAGAGGATCAAATTATTCCCGGAGATTTAACCGATCTAAAAAAGAAATCGGTACAATGGTCTAAGTATTTTGGAATGGATCGGCGAAAAAAATCCGAATATAAACCAAGTAAATATGAATCTTATCAGTTTGAAAATAGCCAAAAAATGGGCAGCGGACTCGACGAAGAAAAAATTGAGAATATGGATCAGAAATTAAAGGCAATCGAAGATTTAATTATTGACGAAATGGTTAAATATACGGGTGCCCACGAGGGACTACGGGACATGGATGAGATCCGTAAACTAAAAGATCATGTAGTATCACGATTGATTACTGCCTATAGTATAGAGAAAATGCGACGTGCACTTGACAAGCTTAAACTATCGTATGAGACTGAACAACATTTAAAAAATAACGAAATCGAAAGTGAAAGCGACGAAGTTGATAAGAAGAAACGAGTTGCGATTAAAAAAGAAAAGGCTGAATTCGATAATGGTAATCATAAAATTGAAGCAGCTACTGAAAAAGCCGTACCAGACGAACCAAACAATAATTTAGAGGATAATGATGAAGATAAAAAGAAAAAGAAAATGAAAAAGAGTGAATATCCAAATGCTAATGGAGTAGATAGTGATTTTGAGGAGGAACTTGGTGCAGGACATTATTATGATCCAATGTTGGAAGGGCATGTCGCCGGTGGACGAGATGAATACAGCGCTTCGAGCCAGTGCCCATTATTAGATTCAATTGAAAAACGGTGTCGTGATATTGATTTATTAAGTGGTGATATTCATCAGGCACTTTTACCAATGTGTGGTATTCATCAGTTGTGTTACTTATGTGTAAGTTAAATTTAATTTTTTCTTTGGCCAATTTTTGGCATTTTGGTTGCCTTTATAATAAACATAAATTTTGTTCTATTTTGGCTCATATATAAATATAGGGTACAAAACAAACAGCATGTGATTTCCAATATTTATCAGACGCGGATTCAATTTGTGGTCACAATAATGATTGTCAATCAGCGGCACGATCTGCCCTCATGATACTCCGTGGCACACCAATTCCTCATCTAGGACCTAGAGAATGCGCTAAAAATTCTTGTCTATTTCATGCGATGAGAGAAGTTGGTTTATAAATAAAACTTAAGAAGTTATCTAAATATAATATAAATAAATTAATTAAATAATTTTATTTTTTTGAAAAATTTTAAGTTTTTAAAAATTACAAATACTTATATATGTATATTATACAAAAGAATAAGTCTCTATAAACTTAAGAAATCAATAACAATAATATTTATTAATATAATATATATACATCGTAATAATTATAATTATTATGTACTACCGTTATTTATAAAAAATTATACATATTTTATATATATATAAATATATATATATATATATATATATATATATATATATATATATATATATATATATATATATATATATATATATATATATATATATATATATATATATATATATATATATATATATATATATATATATATATATATATATATATATATATATATATATATATTTCACATATATTTATTATTTATATATTGAACAAAATTTAAATGTGTAATTACAAATGAACGTTCTTAATAATATCTTTAAACATCAAACTAAAATTTAAAAAAAAAACAATAATAATATTTCATACTGGATTTTCAGTGACGAAACACAATGTATGTATTTTAAAAAACCTATTAAATATACAAGATTTATGTAATAATTTGTTATATATATACATTATATATATATATTTAAAAAAACACACAACTATTGATATAATAAATAAAAATGGAAAAAAAATGAATAAAATTTTAAATTTAATTAAATTTGAAATTAATGTAAAAAAACAATCGAATTAATAGTTTTATTTTATTGTCGTTGGGTAAGGTTATGCCTATATGCATTTATATACAAATAAGCCTGTGAACCTGTCGATGGTGATACGTGTGTTCACTCTATGTACACATATAGATGGCCCTTGATTACACTACAGATTAACTCTCGTTAGATAGTCGCATTCAAAATTTGGTATTATTGGTTATGCCAGATTATAAAAAAATTGTTGAGATTTAGATTAGCTTAGTTGTAAAATTTAATTTCAAGATATTTGAAAATATTTTCAGAATTTAATTTCTTTACTGATGATATATGTACGTATGTACATATATGTAGTTATTTCAAATTAGCAAGTTATTCTAACCCATTTTTTTTTTTTTTTTTTTTTTTTAACCATTATCTCCAATTTAGGAAAATAGGGCGTCTACTAGGTGGGACCATCTAACTCTATTGGCTGCTACTGTTTTAATTTCCTTCCATGATTTGCCGAGATGTTTCGCTTCCGCTAGCACCGTTCGTTTTGACGTTACAGGTGGACGTCCAACCCTCCTTTTCCCTTGAGGGTTCCATTCTAAGGCCATGCGTGTTACGTCACTTGCTGGTTTTCTTAGTGTATGTCCGATCCATCTCCACTTACGTTTCCTTATTTCATTTTCCATATTTACCTGATTAGTTACTCTATGGAGTTCCGCATTTGATATGGTATTGGGCCAGAAGCACTTTAGTATTCTTCTTAAACATTTGTTAACAAATACTTGTAGTTTGTTCGTAATCTGCCGTTTTTGCTTCTACGGTTCGCAGCCATATAGGAGTACTGATTTTACACACAAGTTGAACATTCGTATCTTGGTGTTACGGGAGAGGACATATGCATTCCAGATTTTGTGTAACATGTTGTATGTCGTTCTGGCTTTGTTTATGCGCTTGTCAATGTCTTCCTCGGTTCCGCCTGTTTCTGCTAGTGTACATCCTAAGTATACGAATTCCTTTACATCCTCTATATTTTGTTGGTTGACGCTTATTGGTATGGTTATCGTAGTATTTATCCTCATCGTCTTGGTTTTCGTAATGTTTATTTTTAAACCAACTTCTTTCGCTAAGTCCGATAGCTGTTCTATTTTCTGCTGCATGTCCGTGTATTTATGTGTTAGCAGGCATATATCATCAGCGTAATCCAAATCGTTAAGTTTTCCTGTTAGTCCCCATTGGATGCCATTGGGCGACTTGTGGTCCATTTTCCACATGAGACTATCTAATACTACTAGGAACAGTAGTGGGGAGACTACGCATCCCTGTCTTACTCCATTGCTGTTGTAATATGCATCACTTTGCTTGCTCTTGTATTGAACTCGGTTACCTGTATCATGGTACATCTCTTGTACGAGCTCGATAATCTTATTTGGGATGCCCATTTCACAAAGTGTCTTCCATATTGCGTTTCTATGTATTGTATCGAATACACGCTCAAAGTTCACGAAGAGCAGGATAGTGGGGAGTTCCATTCATTGGACTGTTCAATGTTGATGCGGATCGTATTTATATGGTCAGTGCAACTACGGCCCGGTCTGAAGCCAGCTTGTTCTTTCCTCAATTTCGAATTGATCTTAGGTGATATTCTGTCAAATTCTTATCTCTTATAGGAGGTATATTGGTGTATTTTCCTGTGACCTTTCGTACGCATTGGTGTAGAGTGCGCATATTTCTGGTTGCTACTGCCTCTTCGGCATCCTTGAGAATATTTTTTTTTTTTGAGTGTATTTTCTACGATCATTTCGTACCATCTTTTTTACTTGTCTTGCCGTGTCTTCATATTTCCTTCTAACCTCCGGTGTATTTTGCTGGTTCATTTGCAGCCTAAGTTGTCGACGTTCTTCAATTTTCTCCCATGTGCTGTCGCTTATCCATGGTTTGCAACTGTGTTCTTTGTACCCGAGTGTGTTCGCAGCAATTTCGATATAGGCTTCTTCGATTTGCTTCCATCGGTCTTCTATACTGGTGGCACCGCTGGTTGCTAGATTGCATTCGAGCGATTCACTGAAAATCTTCGGGATCGTTTAGCCTTTCGATGTTCAATTTTCGTCTGTTCGTCTTAGTGCATCTACATCATAGCTACAGGCTTGATCTTGAACTGTGAAATTACCAAGTGATGGTCGCTGTGAATGTCTGCACCTCTCATTGCTCGGACGTCTTGTAATGATGTGAGAAATTTATTGTTGATCATTACATGGTCTATTTGGTTTCTTGTTCTGCCATCAGGTGATGTCCATGTATACTTGTGTGGAAATTTACTGCCTCCTATGAATAGCTGGTTTGTGACACAGAAATCGATGAGTCTTTCTCCATTATTGTTTCGTACAGAGTTCAGTGTTTCTTTACCCATGACGGTTGTCAGGCCAGTGTTGTCAGTGCCAATTTTGGCGTTAAAATCTCCTTGAATAATTTTCACGTCATTTCTGTGCGTTCTTGCTATTGTGGATTGTAGTTGTTCGTAGAACTCATCTTTTCTTGCTTCATCTGCATCTTCTGTTGGGGCATAGCACTGGATGATGGTTGTGTTTCTTATTTTTCAGCGGAATCTTGCCACAATTATTCTACTATTGACTGGTATCCATTCCATTAATGCTTTCTTTGATTTCGCTGTTGTTAATATGCTCACGCCTTGTTCATGTGTATCATCTCGTCCAGAGAATATCAGGTAGTTACCTTCGCTTGTGTTAATTTCGCCTCTGTTTTTCCATCTAACTTCACTAAGTCCTAGAATTTCGATGTTGTAACGTTTCATTTCCTTCTCTACTGGTGCCAGCCTTGATGTTTCCGTTAGAGTTCCGATGTTCCAATTTCCAATTCGTGTCCGTGTACGATAGCCAAGGGTCGATATTCGTGTTTTGCGGTTTGTGTTGTTTCTTCTAGTGTTCATTTCTGTAATCATTTTTAATTCAGATTAATGAATGATTAGTCCATTGAATCCTAGCCAGTTTCCAGGGCTGCTGGATAAGGCATACTGGCCTACCAGGGGGGAGGTTTTTTGATTTTTTGTGTATTTTTTCTTTTCTAACCCAATTTAAATGAGTCAAAACATATATAGGATGACACAAAGTAAGCGTTCTATTTTAAAATTAAAATAATTCGAAACTTTTTTTAATCTATGGAATGTGAAGTTCTTTGGTGATTTTGAATAAATCGATATTTCACGTGAACGCCAATAAATTGATTATTTTTTGTTGTCAGTGCAAAAATAAAAACGTTGTCGGTCATTTTCTAAATTTCAAATAATAATAATCAGTTTTTAAAGGCCATTACTGGCCCCTTACTGAGTCAACTATTTGGCTCCAACGGCTTCGATCCTGAGCATGATCTTCATACTGTCTTAGACAATCTGAAGAGGCCAAGTCGTTCTCTACATTATGGAGCCATCGTCGCCTCCAACGACCTCGGCGCCTACCATATGATGGCTCTTCTTTCAGAGATCGCTGCACAATTCGTTCCGGATCAGCACGCAGAACGTGATTGAGCCAGTGTACTCACTGAGATCTTACTTCATGTATACAATATCGGTGATCTTTATCAGATCTAAAGTAAAGTCACACGCATGATTCTTCTCTCAAATGTAAGGAGCCATCTCTCGTACTCATCCGTCAGCGCCCAACTTTCACATACAAACTTTCACGGCCTGCGGTCCAAGAAGAAATCCAGCTCCAAGATTTCCGAGGTCTTCTCCACTGTTGAGGTTAACGTATAGCCCTGTGACACATGGTGTCCACTTTTAGGCCAGCGAATTTCTTGAAGAGCAACGAGTTCCAGCCGATACTCCTTCATGCACGTGATGAGGCCCTCCAACAAACAGTTGATTTTTTTACGAATGCGCGTCAGCCCAGCGATCCAACCATTTAGTCGCCTCCTAAGACAAGCAAAGGATACTGTGATGGTATTCTTGGGAAACATGTTCGTGCAATTTAGATTTACGAGACATGTGAGTTGTAGTTCGTGAGAATACCGTAGACGGTGTAACTTCAAATTGAACCTACACCGCCACTTTGTAACTTTGGATGTAATTCTGATATCAAGATGGGACTTAGGCCAGAATTTATTACAAATTAATTACAGTTCACTGATAAAACGCCGAAAACATAAATTAAATTATTTTGTGTAAAAATCCACTTAGCTTAACAGAAACCTAATGAAATTCAAAGAAAAAATAGGAATTATTCTTTTAATTTCAGTAGGTTTCTATTAAACTAATTTGATTTTTACACAAAATAATTTATTTTTGCGGCAAGTTTTATCTCAATATCACAGTTTCAACAAAAATTTCAAAGTGGCGGTGTAGGTTCAAGTTACACCGCCCATGGTTTCCTCGCGAACGTCAAATGTAATAAAATTGGGACCTGGTATAATAAATTGTAATAAAATTGTAATAAATTCTGGGCTAGGTTTCATTGTGGCACAATGCAAAAAAAAAAAACACAATGCGCATAGAATTTAAATTACAAAAATAAATATATTGATTTTATTGAATAAAATTGCATAAATTTTGTTTACACAGTCCTTGGTAAAATGTATCACAGCCCAAATTTAGTCCACACTCACTACACGGTTCTCCTATTTTATACAATTCAGTCCTTTCGATTTCGTTGGCATCATACTCGACAATACAAATTAATTCCGATCGAATCAGTTCATTATGATCGAGTTGATCAACTATTTTCCCAAAATAACATCCTATTTTGGTTATGTGCGATTCGCTTCTCAGATTATCCATATTCTCACTAAAATTAAATAAGGAAAAATGGAGAAAACAAAAGATGGACAGTTTAATTTATGGCAGTAGAACTTTGTACATAATGTATATGTATATTTGTATATATTTAAATTTTACTGAATTAAAATACGTTCGCCAACAAACTGAAAGAGCGCTTTGATACCATCACGTACGGAATTTCCCATTGAGATACTTTTTCGCAATTCGGTAAATTTTGAATTTTCTATTGACGCATACATAAAAAATAATATATTTATTATTATAAATAGTTTGTATTTATCAACAACCAACCTTTATGAATACAAATATCCATTGTTTCCAGATGTGGCATTGACTCTAAATACTTTAAAGATAAGAATTCTAGTTCGTCATCCCAGACCTTGAAAATAAAACACAATATATAATGCGTTATCTAAGTACATATATACTATAACTATATTTAGTATTATGTATACCTAAAATATGAGGGAAATAAACTTACCGTTATCGAAACATTAGATCCTTGTGGCAAAAGAGTTAATCCGAGGGCAATTAAATTTCGATTCGAGTTCATAAAATCGAGCATACGATCACGATCATCTAACGTAAACTGTATCAATACTACATCACTTTCTAAATCGAAACGATTTAATTTAATTAGATTACTACCAATATTATCACCACACGCAATATGATTAACACAATGATCGCGATCTTCCAATTCACAATAATCAAATGAAAGTATTAAGCTTGTGTTGAATGTAAGTAGTATTATGAAAATACTGAATAGAAATTGTGATATGTTTTCCATTCTGACTTGGTTGGGCAAGTACCAAGTACATACTGTGAGAGAATAATGTACATATATGCGAACGCGTGAGCTTATGATTTTGTTTTGTTTTTATTTTTGTTGTCAATTGTTATCAACCAGCTGCCGGATATAATAATATAAAGAAGAGAATATGATGTGTGAGTTTTAAATGAACAGATCTCTCGTTTTTTTACTTCTTTTTTAAAGAAGATCAAATTAATTTAAGATATTAGAGATCGTTCACAGAATTCGCATAAATTTGTGATAATATATAAACAACATAATTATAATATCTACAATAGTTTTGAATGTATAGGTAAATACGTGCTAGCACCTATGGGATAATTTCGATTGACCTGGAATTATTTGAGAACATGGTGGCGTCTTAGTAAAGCGAAGTGCATTAATTCGGGCTCAAATAACTGCAAAATTTTAATTAAGGCCTTTGCTATTCAAAGGTCGTTCATATAAAGTGCTAAGTAATACTCTAATTGTTAACTTAGTACCACGAACCTTGACGGATTCCTCAATTTATAAACTCAAAAATTACAATTTTCATTAAAACGGTTGGAACCTACTGAGGTTTTGCACTCAATGCTACAATGGGCCCACGGTACAAATCAAGAGGACCTATCCTAAATCGAAGGAGCGTAGTGCAATCTTAGCACACTGTAAAAGTTTGGACCAAGGAATGGATAATAACTGATCTACGTTCAAACATCCGGAAGAGAACACTTGGGATCGGCCGGTCGCAGAGGTAATGTACGCAGTCGTCCACTTATTCTAGGCAGTCATCAGTAAGAACATCCTGTGCCAGTCCAATGCGTCGGAGATAACCCTAAACTCGTATTAGAGCAAAAGAGATTAATGTATAGTGCTTGCAATCTTTGACCAGTTTGGACACAGTCAAAGGATTAAGCTCGGCTTTAATATCTAATAATATCCCTCCCTAAATCGCTAAACTTAAATGCCTCAATCACTCTATGGATAAGTGCAATTAATTCAGCTTGGAGAACCGTGCAGTATTTGCCCAGACTACTCGAGAATCTTAGCTCATACTTAGGACAGTAAAATCCAAACCCTGCACTGACTTCCGAACGAGAGCCATCCGGAAAGTCCAGGAAAGTAGTTAAATGATCTGTCAATCCTAGTTACGAGTTCATGTAGAGCAGTGTCGCAGCCAGCTCTGTAAGCATGTTGCATGTTACTGAGAGGGGAGATAGTTAAATAATTATCTCTAATAAATCTGTCGATGATCCTCTCTAAAGCTTTAAGAAACGTAGAGATCAGACTAATGGGCCTAACAGCCATTGGGTCAGTATAATCCGAGTTGCCAGATTTAGGTATGAATACTATTCTACTGGAACAGATTGAGCAGGTAAGTGCTGATGTGTAGAAAACCATTCTGTAATTCAGCAGTGAAAACGCCGTACGGACCACTCGATTTGAAAGGTGCAAACGAGAAAACACTCCAGCTTAAAACATCAGTAGTGATCAGCCTACGGGCTAAGTTCCAATCCGGAGTACCGACAAAAATTTCAGGTGGCTCGAAGGCAACCACATCCGAATAAACAAAGTCACACCCAGGAAAGTGGACAGACATAGTGGGCTACTATTAGCTCACCGAATTCTCGCCTGCACGAGGTTAGTTTGCCGGAAGGTAGACGAAGATTATCAAGTCTACACATATCATTCTTAGCCAGAGTTTTGTTAAGTCTGGCGACAACAGATAATCTGTCAATTTCTTCACAGAAGTTTTTCCACGCAGTCCTGTGCGCGGATCTTAGCTTGTTTTATAAGACTTTTGAGCTAATAAAAATGGATTCCAAACCGAAATGAGATTCGTTTCGCATTATTCGCGAAATCAAAATTATTCGCATTATTTTTAATTTTACGCACACTCTTCCATATCTGTTTAAGTTCAGAATACCAGAAGGGTTTGTTACGCTTCTTCTGGTTGTGAATAAGAAGGCGTGACTTTTCAAAAGCTGCCTGCAAATCAAGATCTGCAATAGACCTAATCTGGTTAGGCAAATTTAGTAGTGAAACGAGGAGAAAGTATACCAATTGGTAAGTTTCCTATTGCGATATGGTTTAGAATATCATGAGAGTGAGAATATCATCCGTCACTTTCCAATTTAAAATCAGGTCAACGATGGACATATAGAGCACAATCTAATATCAATCACTTCTATTCGAACCGAGTTGACAAACGTTGGCTCACAACCAACATTGAGACCCTCTATCTAAGAAGAGTAAATGTAATTGAATAGGGAGGATCCTCTATTATTAGTATTAGAACTGCCCCAAATGGTATATGATGAGCGTTAGCATCACAATCAATCACTAGAGGTAGTTTATTGACCCTACACCACATTACAAGATTCACCATTTCCTCTAAAGGAGGGGGTGAGTTGTAATCATAGGGTAAATAGGCTGATAAAATATATATTAGAAATAGCATTAGAAATATAAATGCACGCTCTAGTAATTCAAGCACGGACGTCATCATGAACACCAGCTATAAACAAAAAATAATGATAAAATAAAGTCCTACGGCCCTGAGATAACCCTGAAGAATCCGTTTCAAGGACATATTGTAGGGACGCTTCAAACCCAGTAATGTGTTCGAAGGACTCCTGTTCAACCCTAATCACAATTGATTGACGGTTAGCCTCTCGCTTGTATCGGATAACCTTCCATCCTGTATAGTCGAAACATTTGGATTCATAATGCCGATGTTAGTAATAACTTCTCTCGGATTCTCCGGTGGCCCAGGATTCGATGAGTGCAGTTTAAGAGGTTTCAGAGGCACACCAACCGAAAATTGGCAACCCTCCCAAACGTCCTTGATTATGTCGATCTCTCCACAGAACTAAACGTACATCTCATCATTGCTTGCTTTACAAATGATGACTGCACCATCAGCCAGGTAGCAACCCGGCAATTGCTGCTCAAAGCCGGAAGATTTAGCCGCCTCGAGAATACGATGACCAAGCTCTTTCGGAAAAGTTGCAATTTTTCCTCATTCAAAGCAATGGTCGGTTTTTTTTACAGTAGTATTGGCTACTGTTTCTGCGTAAGTGCGCGGTTTTTTAGTGGTCATTTCTGGCGTAGTGAACGATGTTAAGTTTGGCCTTTTGATCGTTTCCAAACAAGCAAATCACATGCAGTTATACAAAATCAGAAAAAAATAGATGGAATACACAGAAAGAAACAAACAAGAAAACAGGAACGGGATCGTTATAGAACATGACTACCAGAACACATGCACTCAATTTTGGAATTAAGAATTTAGAATTGTATCTTATGACCTGGGATATGTTAAGGAAAATTGGAATACATAAAATTTAGAAATTTGGAAACTTAACCAAATTTAAGGAGTTAGATGTTAGAAATTTTGAAACTCTCCAATGTAAGAAATTTAGGATTATAAAAATTAAGAAATTTGGAAAGTGTTTAAAGAAGATGTTTCTTTTTTCTTACGTTAAAACCTGAATTCTTTACGTGAATTCTTTACGTTTTCATGCAACTTCTTTCAAAAGCATGCTGGTTCAAAAGCAATGCACCGATTCGGAACATTAATCTTTAGACTATAGGAATTAGACGTATACTTCCAAGATGAAATTCATAAATTGTATTTTCGGTAGTTGTTTTTAGAAATGTATAGAATATTTCAAATAATGTGTTGTAATAGTATTACTTTTCTAAAACTGCACTAGCCTATTCTTCTAAATAAACAATCTAAGTCGTGTTAGTAGGACCATCGTATTTAATTTCGAAGGGAATTTCTATCAAATTTAAGTTTGGACACAATTTTAAATTGGCTGTTCGAATTTTCAATTTTAAGACTTGGGCTGTTTCTTAATTTTAGTTGTATGGGTAAATATTGAATATTTTTATTCTTGTGTAAAGAATTCTGAAGTTTAATTTCCAAATATTTACTAAAATTTATTTCAATTATTTTGTACCATGGCAAATTTTACACTCGCCTAACAAATTAAAATGTGTATAGTTATATTTTATTCTGACAGGTGACTCTACTGAATTATTTCAAACTTATAACACCCTCGTGTATATCTACAGCGATATACCAATAATTTTATTTTATCAAATAATTAAACATACTTAGATTTGTTATCTCGATGCTCTAATCATATTTTGCTGTTAAATGTGTATAGATAACAAATTATCCAATATACGAAATTAGTTGATAAACGTATTTCATTCAGGTGTTAGACATTTTCAAGATACAAGTGAACCGTACAAACAAGTTTATTATTTTTTGTGTTTTTCTGCAAGTTACGCCATAAATCTTAATATATAAACAATGGAACCCATTGATAATTCATATGGTGACAATGAAAATAGGATTGCAACGCCGACAAGAATCCCACCGCCATGTAAGTCTCATTTATACGTTAAAATCAGCAATAGATCAATTAATCGAATTTGATTGTTGTTTGTATATTTTAAGTGTACAGTGAAAGCAATATAATTACAATGCAGCCGAATAGACCCCCAATTATGGGAGGCCCAAATACCACACCACGGCTTACAATGCCATCAGTTTATTCGGCAAATCCGTTTTTACCACGAACGGGATTAGACTATTTACAAGGACTAGCCTCTGTGCATATACAACAAACGTTTGAGTTAAACGATAGTAAGTACATATTATACATAAGTTGTAATGTCGGGTACGTACACATAATGTACAAAAAAAATTATTGACATTTTTCGTCATGTCTTATCAATATCAATTATACTGAAATATTTTTATGATAAGAAAATTAAAAAAATGTTTATTGTTTATATTATAAAATGATTATTGTAATCTCAAGAGTGTTCAATTCTTTGGAATTATTTTACAGTTCACTCATCAGTATCATCAGAAAATCGATTCACAATACGGACACCAGCAAACGAGGCAATATTTGCGGCAACCGAAAGTTCAACGCATACAAATCGTATATGCTATGGTTTCGCAAGACCGTTTACTATGCATTTACTGGATAAAACCCATTATGAAGCATTAACTCTGCATCGTAAGCTACCATGTACCTCAGTTTGTTGTATAAATTGTACACAATCGATTGAGGTGTGGATGCCACCCGGTGATATTATTGGTGTAATTCGTGAACCATTTTCCCTATTCGCCACCACATTTCATGTTGAAACGCAATACAGTGAAATTCTATATAAAATTGAGTGTCCACTATATTTTTCATGCTGTTTTCCGAAGGAGGCACATTTTAAAGTGCTAAGCGGTGACGGCTTGACGCAAAAAGGAACGATTAGTCGAACTTGGAATACGGACTTGTCGAGTTACACGATAAATATTTACTTTTCAAATTCGGAAATGGATGTTAAAAATAAGGCGCTCTTGGTTGCGGTCGGTTTTTTGATGGAATATAAATTTTTCCAGGGGACTGTTTGTCGATAATCATAACTCTTTAGTATTTTAGCATAATTTATTTGTAACCATAATTTGTAACTATCTAAATATATAAAAATATACAAATTTTAATTTATATATGCGGCTAAATTTGAAATATTTAATTTGAATTTGTAATGCGCGCGCATAACAAAGTATTCCAATGAAATCATAGCAACCGCACAAAACATATATAATCGATTCTTGTCGTGACAATTTTTCAGTTTTATCCGGACGTTCAAAACCATATCACTCAGAATTATAAAATATATTTTCTAAAATGTCTATACACACGCCTAAATCAAGTCAATCCCGTTTCACTTCATCGTCAATTGGTAAACAAAAAGGTCGAAAATATGTTGCGAGTGGAAGTTGTCCACGAAAAGCGGCATTGAATTATGATCGGTCCGAAAGTGATGAAAGTGATTCAACCGATATTATATCGTCGTCGGACGAAGAAGATCGATGGAAGGATACATCACGAAATGCTGATATTCCATCTGAATATTGGCATATACAAAAATTGGTGAAATATATAAAAGCTGGTAATCAAACTGCGACCATTGTTGCACTCTGTTGCCTTAAAGATCACGATTTGACGACACAAATTAATCAACTGGCGATTCAAGATATTGGAGGGCTAGAAGTTCTCGTAAATTTATTGGAAAGTAATGATCTGCAATGCCGACTTGGAGCATTATCAGTGTTGGCCGAAATATCATTGAATATTGATATTCGAAAATCAATTGTTGATCTTGGTGGTATTCCATTGTTGGTTCATATACTATCGGTACCGACCCATGACTTAAAAACAAAAGCAGCGGAAACTATCGCGAATGTTGGAAGGGTAAGATTAGCACGGAAACTCGTACGTAAACATCACGGTATTCCCAAATTAGTCGATTTACTCGATGTAAATTTACAGTAAGCAGCAAATTTATTATTAGCCCTTGGCAAGTAACTGTTATTATATTTACATTTATAGTTGTCTTCTAACAGAGCGAGAACTATTAACGGATGATGATCGAAAAGCTGTAGATATGGCTAAAGCTGGTGCGAAAGCGTTGTGGTCGTTATCAGAATCGCGTCACAATAAAGAAGTTATGCGAAAAAGTGGTTTGGTTCCCTTAATGGGTCGGTTACTAAAAAGTATACATATCGATGTAGTAGTACCTATTATGGGAACAGTTCAGCAATGTGCCTCTCAGGTAAATATATATATGTATATATATACATTAAATTAATATATTAAAGCTACATAATACAGATTTTGTATTTATAAATTAAAGGGAAATTATCAACTAGCGATTACCACCGAAGGAATGATAACTGATATTGTAAATCATTTGAATTCATCAAATCTCGATCTCAAAATGCAATGCAGCTCGGCAATATTTAAATGTGCCAGTGACGACGCTGCTCGTGATTTAGTGCGCGAATCTGGTGGACTAGAACCATTAGTAGCGATTGCTAAAGATAAATCGGTCCGAGAGAATAAACCACTGCTCGCGGCAGCAACCGGAGCCATTTGGATGTGCGCTAAATCTGAATTGAATGTTAAAAAATTGGATGCTGTTAGTTAATCCTGGTTTATGTGTAATAAGTTATTTCTAATTATTTCGAATTGCATATATATTTCAGTTAAAAACTGTTGCTGTCCTGGTACAACTATTGAACGATGAAAACGACGAAGTGCTAACCAATGTTGTCGGTGCGATTGCTGAATGTGTCAAATTTCAAAATAATCGCGAATCCCTACGTAATGCAGGAGGATTACCGTTACTAGTGAATTTATTGAATGGGACGCATCCACCACTGTTGGAAAATATTGCAAAAGCCATAAATGAATGTGCTCAGGATCGGGACAGTATGACTATGTTGGAAGAATTAGATGCGGTTCGACTTGTATGGTCATTACTAAAAAACAAAAATCCACGTGTTCAAGCGTACGCTGCTTGGGCCTTGTGTCCGTGTATTGAAAACGCACACGACTCAGGTGAATTGGTTCGAAGTTTTGTCGGTGCATTGGAATTGGTTGTGGGTCTACTAAAATCGAAAGATAATCTTGTATTATCAGCCGTTTGTGCCGCAATCGCTACCATTGCAAAAGATAAAGAAAACCTAGCTGTTTTAACTGATCACAAAGTGATTTATATGCTGGCTGATTTAGTGCACACGACTGAGGATATGTTACGTGAAAATTTAGCTGCTGCTATTGCAAGTTGTGCCCCACACTCAAATAACACGTATGAATTAGGAAAATTGCGAACAGTCACACCAATCGTTGGATACATGGTCAGCTCAAATCCACGTGTGCATCGAACAACTGCGATGGCATTGCAACGATTATCAGAAAACGCTCAAAATTGTATTACAATGCACCAAGCTGGTGTTGTGCCGTTTTTATTGGAAACGGTTGGTTCGAAAGATCGCGAATTGCAAGAAGCATCTGCGGCTTGCTTACAAAATATTCGGGAACTAGCATTGCGGGCAGAAGAATACACTTTAAAATTAGATTAATCAATTTATAATGGTTCGATTGGAATTAAACCGTTTTGGATTTGTAAAGAAAGCTTTTAATTATACATGTTATTCAAAATACAAATTGTTGTTCGGTTAACGATTGGTTGATAAATTGGTAGTGGTCGAAACTAAAACCAAAATACTATCATGTAGTGGATAAATGTTATCAATTACCACATATCGCCCTTTGGCCAGTTGTTCATTGGAAGAGTACAACCTAAAATTGATTTTAAAAAGTTCCATCGGTTAAGTAAATTGGTAAACGAAATTAAAAATATTTACGCCAGAATATCAAGAGGTTCCAAAATTTTTTCAGGCTTCGTTATCGATGCTAAAAAGTTTGTAAAATTGGTCGTACTATTAACGATGTCGTTTGATTCAATCGGCATATTACCACTGCTTGAATTGCTATTCGTTGTACTACCGTTTGGTATACCGTATCGTGTTCCCCAGAATGTGATAATATTTTCCTCAGACACCACCACTGTGTACGTCGAAAATGTTTGAACCATCTATAAACAAATGAAAGCGAGTTAATACGAAAACTTCTGCGAATACATACTATCGAAACAAAATTCTGGTATATACAGTAAGAAAACGATGTTTGATTCCTGTAACTAATGTTGCATTACGATTTGAGGTACAGTTTCCAAGGCCACGTTGTCCTTCACTGTTACCGCCCAAGGTAACGACATAACCACCTTCAATTATGAACGCAGAATGATTAGCCGATATACTTAAATCTACAATTGGTTTTTTTATTGCTTCCAATTTGCGAAATTTATATACAATTTGGTATCGAGTCGATATGCCCAGCTTGCCATTATTATTTTTTCCACATACATAAGCCATTCCATTGGCCAACAAAATGGAAGATGTGTCTACGCCACAATAAACTTCTTTTATTTGATCATACATGTCGTACGGGATTTCGATAAGTTGTGGCGATGGATAGATTATTCGTGATTTTTTCAATCCCAGCGCTCCATTCTTATTAGAACCCCAACTGAATATCACATTTTCTCGGCTTATGGCCACCACATGTTGAGACACACAACACACTTTTTTAATGTAAATGCCGTGGAAATCTTGTATTTTTTTGGGTGACAGATAATTTGAGTAATTACCATGCCCTAAGCAACCAAAGGCATTATCGCCACAGCTTAATACTTCACCCTGGTCAGTCCAAAATATAGAAAATCCTTCACCGGTGGATGCACTAGAAAATAAAATTGGATTTAGCTTTAAAATGTATATTTCATCGTAAAAGATATACGTTGCTAACCCGATTACATTATATTTTTTTAACGTTTCAACTTTTTGTGGATAATGCTTCCACGAATATATTGCACCATGTCCCAATTGCCCTTTATTGCCTTGGCCCCAAGAATAGGCGACACCATCTTCTGTAACCGCGATAAAATGAGCACCACTAGTCGAGACCAAAACAATTTTAACTGTCGGTGGTAATTGTAACGGTATAACAGAGGTCTGTGATCCAAAAGATTTTAACTGATACAACACTGATCGCTCCTTAATATCACTTTCGGTCACGGTTGAATTTGTAAACGATTCACTGTATTTATTCTCCTCAACGCTAAATATATTTTGATGAGTGGCACTATAATCCGAAAAACTGTAAGGATTTTTAATTCGATTATCGTACAGTTGAGGAATCCAATGGGTCAACAGTTCCTTTGCTGTTGGTCGCGCCATTTGGTCAACTTGTAGCAGATTTCGTAGCAGTTGTTTTAAATCGTCCGAATAAAAATCGGGTATTTCAATATATTGTGCCGTCATTATTTTCGAAACCAGCTCGGATAAATTGGAGGCTGAAAAGGCTTTTTTCAAACAACATATTTCACCCAGTATACAACCTAGTGCCCAGATATCGCTTTTTTCGTCGTAATCTTTACCCTCACACATTTCGGGACTAAAATAGTATGGCGTGCCGAGAACAGTTTGCGCAATTATTTTTGTACTCATAATTTTTGATATACCAAAATCACCAATTTTCACAGTACCCCTAGCATTTAGGAACACGTTTGCAGTCTTTAGATCACGATGTAAAATATTTTCCTCGTGCATATAATTAACAGCCGTAGTGACCTGTTCAAATATTTGCAATACAACTTCTTCGGCAAAATATTTATTTGGCGAACAATCACCGATTTTTTGAGCCAAGGTGCCACATTCAGCGTATTCCATCTCAATTATTAGTATATCGCTACGAATAAAGCTGCCCAAATATCTAAAAATGTTATAATGTGTATCGAGAATTTATTACTATACTTCTAATGCACACTTACCTGATAATATTTGGATGATGTAGTTTAGAAAAAACCTCGACCTCATTCATCGCCAACTCTTTTTCCGATGCGGCCAATTCAATTAAGTTGATTTGTTTTAATACCACCAAAGCATTATCTGCAATTCGACGATAAAGTGCAGCCACACCAAATGAACCTTTTCCGACAACATGTTCAAATTTATAATCGGGTATAACATCATCTTGTAGATCCGTGAAAGAATTCAATCCTTTATTATTATTGTGTTCGGATAGTTCTAGATTTTTAAACCGTGCTAATGACGATAGATTTGTGGTTTTTTCAGCTGATTTATCAGTCATATCGTATAATTTATTGACACGATACTGTGCAGCAAATCATCGTCAAGATCTTTTTTTTTTTTAAATATTATTTGTGATGGTTGGCAGCGCTCTATGGTAACTATAAAAAATTGATTTTTTGTTGTGTACGTATCCACAATACGTAGTTGAACTAACGAAACTTTCACACAACTAAGAAGACCTTGTTCATGACTATGGTAATGAAAATGAAATCTCCAATTTATTTTTAATATTTTTTTTGAGTCACATGTGTCAATGAACCGAACGCCGAACAATAAATAATATCAATGACAAATTTTGCTCTAAATTTCACAAATTTCTATATTCCTTTAATTATGAAAATCACTTTTACTTACTTTCTAAAATTCATTATCACCGAAAATATGTAAACATATATTCGTAGATGATAATAACAACAAACTACATATATTATCGTATTCCTAAATTTTTAACATCCGACAGTATCAAACCTATTTGGCACACCATACAGTAAATGTAACTATATCTATATTTTATACGATTGAAAGTATAGATCGCAACGAGATCGCGACTGTGCTAAAGGTGCTAATTAACATGATCCGTCGTGGATATATAAATTAGCTCCAATTAAATGAATATACTATAAAGATCAAATAGTTTAATGTAAATCAATCACTTCAAGTTTGGATTTACAATCAATCACAACGACAAAACGGAATTTATTGTTGCGATATTTACGATATAGTGCGAAGTACAACAACAAATATGTTAAATTTAAAAAAAATATTGATCGTGTTCTTAATCGTTAGTGCTGTAGTTGGTAGTGAATTGAATGAAAATAAAAGTGAAAATAATGGCACTGAAGAGGCCAGAAGTGAGGTCGAAGCTAGAAGGCGACATCATTTATTCTCTAATCATTCTCATTTATGTAAGTGTTCGTATAATATACGTGTGGATTAAGTGTATGATTTTCAAACAAAACTATATACTTATTTTTAGGGATTGCCGGACTTCATGCACTTGCAATTTATTGGGCGATCAAAATAAAAATATTTGTAGTAGTCATTGCTATTGGATTTGCAATTTTTTATGGTCTAAAAGTATGGGCTGGAACAAAATTATTGAGTGCACCAGTCTATGCCGAACCATATCCAATTATTCAAGAAACACCTTATCATGCCCCATACGAGCACGTAGTAGAATATGGCGGCCATGGTCATCATTCGGGACCAGAGATTTATTCAAGCTATCCCGGACCAGAACCATATAGCGCATGGAGTTCCTCAAACGGACCATCCGCCTACTCTGCTCCAATCTCGTCCATTTCATCGGATCCATCCGACGTAATAATCGATGCAGAACATCATCGTCGCAATTCGAATACACAAAAACAAAAACGTGATTTACGCGCTCACACAGAAACCGAACCGGATTGGAGTGATCTTGTGTTTACATTCTTGGGCGTACATTCGATGGATTGTCGAAAACGGTTTGTCTGCGAAATGGAAATAAAATCGCAAGCAACGGGAATTTCACGAATGGCGTTCAAATTTTTGAGTGAAAATTTTTTGGGACAATATCGTAATGTGAATGATCTACCACGGTCGGTACGACATTGTATGCAAATGTACAAGGAATGTGAATTTGTGAATGATTTTGATGATGGTGAACAGGTGGATTTACAAGATGCTGCTGATATAGCATCGGTAGATGATAATCGAGTGCAACAACGTATATTTAGAGCTAGTGCTCGGAAGTAAATAAATGTTTTATTTATTTATTATTTATTATATATTATATGTATGTATGTTATTTATTTAAATGAATTTATTTAAAATCAATTAATAAATGAGAAAAATTTTTTAATAAATGAGAAACTGTACATTCTATGTATTTGATAAAATGCTGTGGGCAATCCAGAATATTGTATAGCCAAATTACTCGTAATATTGTGCGCTAACAAATTTTGCTATTGATTTACCCTGCCCTGACCCACGCAACAACATACCCACATTGTTGTCGAGAGCATGTGATAATCTGTATAGATTTGGTTGCACAAAATTTACAATACACCTCAAGTTTCAATATTCGTATAAAAAATTTAAATTTCAATAAAATTTAACGAAGTATTGAAGTTCGTTATATAATGATCGATTTATTAGAACATATAGTTGAAAAATGTTTTGGGGTCGTAAAATCCAGATTTTATAGTCTAGTACGCCATCTATAGTTATATTATCACCTGGAGGAAAAGATTTTCATTTTTGATCTAAATTATTTAATAAACCCAAAGATTTGTTGTTTAACCCGGAGACCTGAAAATTGAACTCAAAATCCGAAGTCTTCGGGTGAAATTACAATAACTGAATTTGGAAATTTAATCGATCAAGCAGGAACATTACTTAGAATTAGAGTAAGATTTAAATAATCTACACTCTTAGAAATTTTGCAGCGATTTTCGATGTAGGCCTTGATCGAGGCGTATACGATGCAATCGTGTATCACATTTACATACAAAGCATGAATCGAAACTTTTTACGATGTAACTGCATCTAAAATTAGTACAATACGTGTATCGAAGGTAGACTTCGATATAAGTTACATTATACTTTTATAAAGCATTTAATTAAAATTGTACCCTCTAACCCAAGAAACCTAGTACAATCGGTTCAACAAAAACGAAATAAAAACAAAACATTACAGTAAAATCTATTGAGATGATTGGGATAATATAATCCTCTTTACTTTCTTTAGTCCAGTTTTCTATTTATTTTCTTTACGTTTTCTTACTATACCTTTAATGCGATTAATTTGGAAATGATAGTTATCGTATTATATGCGGATAACCCAACTTTAATTGGTTAATAGCTAATAAAAATTGAATTAATTAATTCAGAACAAAAGTATTTATTGATTTAAATAACAATGTGTTTTATAACTATGCCAATTTTTTAAAATTTTTGTTGAATTTAATCGTCAGAGCCCTATGCAAATTAACATGTTAAAAAAAGTTAAAAATAGAATTTGACATTATGTCAACTAAATAAGATTTAATATCGATTTATAAAAGCAAAAATTTGCTATCACTAATAAATTAATAAATAAAATTCCACCAACTGATAAAATCTTCATAATTATTTTAATTGTTATTTATTTAATTTTTATTATTTATTTTGAACTTTCTGTATTTAGCTTAAAGTTGAATCCTTTTAACACATTAATGACTTAGGTGATTATCAAATTATCAGGCCGTGAGGATGCGAAATGGAAGGAATATATCGAAATATTAGCTTATCTGATAATTACTTTTAGCTGTGTGTACTAATTTTGACACTTTCGGAATAATTCTCTATAAACGAAACGCACGCGTACATTATTTATTGCTAACCAAACAAAAAAATATTAGCTTGTATAGGCCATGTCTGATTCAAGATTATTTTCGCTATACGTAAGAATATTTTGAAAGATTGTTCCTCAGCACTCATGAGACAGCTCAAAATGGTCTAGCCGAAATTTGTCAACATTATAGATACAATAATAATTGGTCGCCGAACAACATTTCCAGTCACCAACACATTTGAGCCAAATTTTCGGATTTTATATACTGTTCACGTGACATTTTATTTAACAGTGTCAAAATTATTACAGAATTCGGACGTAAAAGTACGTATGATTTGAATGAAATATTTTGTTCGATTCATGATAGATGGCGTTGTAATCGACGAAATTCAATTTTTTCAATTTTTCCTTCTTAGAACACACGCATTCGATTCTGCAATACGTTTGAAATAAAAAACATCACGTTTTCATTGGAAATACTCGAAATTCGTCATCAAAACAAGTTATTCAGTTTTGTAAATCTAAAATAAGTGTTCAAAATGATGGCCTGCGATTTCAATACACTTATTAATCCGCATTTCAAATGATTGTACACAACTGAGAAGTGTGTCTGGTTGAATTTCAGCACACGCATTTCTGATTCGCTCAATCATGTTCTCACGTGTTGTTGGTTTTTGTGTGTAAACTTTGTTTTTGAAGTAGCCCCACAAAAAAAAATCTGGCGCAGTAAGATCTGGTGATCTGGCGGGCCAATTTATCGGACCAGCTCTACCGATCCAGCGACCAAAAGTACGTGATTCGCCCGTATCTAATAGCCGTTGGAGAGAACAAACTTTCAATTTCCATTTATTATTTGTGCGTTGAGGGAGAAATAATAATACTACGCCCGACGAATTTACCTCAATTGAAGCGTTTGACCTTTTATTCAAATCGCACTATATATTTAATCAAAATTTCGATAATTCTATAAAAACATTTTATAATTTTATTGCTAGTTATTTTTATAAAATAACCAACACGGAAATGACTACAGTTCACATTAAAGGGGTGCTAGTTGACAGCCTCCACGTGGCGCACCCTGGGTAATGTACTGTAGATCGAACGGTTGTGGTATCTAATTCCAGCGTAGTAGAGAAACAGTATAGCAGATAGTCAACAAAAAGATGAAATGTCGGGTATAAACAAAAATATACTGCAGGTGGGTCAGAACTTAGATTCTAAGTCAAACCCCGATTTATCGGGCAGCTCCACGGATTCTGGAGGGAGCAACACGACATTGCAAAGGAAATCGTCGGTAGGCAACCAGGCTGATCCTTTTTGTACTACTGGAAGCAAGGAACAAGCGATACATGAATGGCCCTTTGGTGGAAGAAGTACGGCACTCCAAAGAACACCACCATCAACCCCACCGCCAGGGAACACCACACTGCTGGGTGAACTAAACAATGAGGAGGAAAATACCTCTTCCATCAAGCATAAAAATTCCAAGCCAACTGCCGAAGCCACGTCCAGCGCACAGGCAGTTATAATACATAACGCGGAATTAATAAATAAATTTGAGCAAATGGAGAAATTAATCGTGCAGCTGAACAATGCTAAAGGAAACCGTAAATAAAAATACCAACGCAGGAAACTTAGCAATTATGAACAACCAATTTCAAGTACTCGCAGATCAAGCCGAATATCAAACTGATGAAGATGAGCTTGAAAAAGAAACAAATTGGAGACTACAGAAATCCAAGAGGGCAAATAAGAAACCTATAGAGAAGAAACCAACCCAAGCAAGAGGAAAGCTGAATCATCACCAGAAATTGAGCCAATGCAAACCCACATTAAAACTGGCAAAGCATTTTCTGGATCAAAAGTGCATGAGACAGAAAAGAAAAAACAGGTATCTTCAGAAACTGATGAAAGAAGTAGTACGAAATGACTACAAAGTAATATCGCTCAGCAATAATATTTGGAAAATAAATACAACAGAGCCTGAAGATTATAAAGCTCTAGCTAACAAACCAAATGCTGATGGTCACCAGTGGTATACCTACGAGGACAAAAATGATCGATCAATTAAAGTATTGGCAAGAGGTCTCCATCCAACTTGCTCAAAAGATGAAATTATTGAGGACCTGCAAAACAAAGGCCTGAAAATAATCGATGCAGTCAACATCATCAGAAAAGAGAGAAGAGAAAACAGGGACGGAAATGTTGAAATCATGAGAAGAGGTCTCCCACTTTTTACGCTAACCTTCGACAACCAAGAAAAAATCGAAAATATTTATAATATTAAGGCTATCCTCAACCTTAGAGTTAAAATAGAAACACCGAGAAAATTCACTAATACCACAATGTAAAAAGTGCCAAGATTATAATCATACACAAAAGTACTGCCACCGTGAAGCAAGATGTGTTAAATGTGCAGGAAAACACGCAAGAAATGACTGCACAGTCCCCCGAGATACAACACCGAAGTGTATCAACTGTAATGGCCAGCATTCAGGTACATCAATAAATGTACAAACTATAAAAAGAACCACGGAGCCTAAATCGTCAACTGCTAATCATAACATACAAAGCCAGAGAGTAAACTAAAACGTTACTTATGCACAAATAGTTCAGCAAACAGAGGAGAAACAGTTAAAAGTGGATCTCGTTCTACAGGACATACTGAGAAATCTAGAGAACCTTAACAAAAGACTTATTTCGCATAGGAAATGAGTCTGCAGAAAACACTAGAAGAAATGAAATCACAAACTAGTTTCAATAAAAGAGTAGAAGAAAACCTTAGTCAAGTGTATCAAAATATAAATTATATAAAATCGAATTATAAACAAAAGAAATGAATAAAACATTACGAATTGTAACCTGGAATGCAAATGGGCTATTGCAATACATTCAAGAACTAGATATATTTTTAAACATGCATAATATAGATATATATGTCTTATATCAGAAACCCATTTCTCCAAAACTTCATTCTGTAAAATAAAAGGATATAATTGCTACTATGCACTACATCCTGAGAACAAAGCCAGAGGTGGATCAGCTATCCTCATAAAAGAGTATATAAAACATAACGAAGAACCAAAAGTTGAGAACCTTTCCATGCAAGTCACAACAATCAAAATACAATTAAGCAATATTAAAACATGCAGTATCTCAGCAATATATTGCCCTCCAAGATACAATCTCAAACAAGTAGATTATAGTTATCTTCTGAAAACGCTAGGAAGTGTCTTTTTAGTTGGAGGTGACTATAATGCAAAAAATACATATTGGGGATCTCGGTTAACGGCCGCTAAAGGAAAAGAACTGTTCGCAGCAGGCAAACAACTAAAATGCGAGTTTCACTCAGGCGGTACACCAACCTATTGGCCTACGGATACCAGTAAAACTCCAGACCTTATATAGACTTCTTTATTACAAGAGGGAAAGTCAATCATCAGATCATTCACCAGTTATTATGATACTTAGCCAAACAATTATTTTGAAAGAGAGCAACCCGAAATTAACGAGCTTCAAAACCAATTGGGATCTCTTCCAAACATAGTTAACAGAAAGAATTAGTCTGCAGAACCCAATTCAGGGACCAGTCCAAATAGAAGACGAATTAGATAAGCTCATCCATAATATCCAATATGCTGCGTGGGAAAGCACTCCAAATAATCGGCAGGAAATGAAGCGCAATGCTAGCTATCCAGAGGAAGTGAGAGAACTTCTTAAAAATAAAAGAAAACCACGGAAGAATTTTTAGCCATTTGTGTAACAAATTAAAATACCTTATAAAAGACATTAAAAATCAATCAGTTAATAAATACCTCAGCACTCTAACTGGGCAAAAAGATATTGATTATTCATTATGGAAAGCAACTAAGAATATTAAAAGACCTAAACTTCAGATTCCTCCAATTAAAAATAAAGAAAATTGGGCTCGAAATGCTAAACAAAAAGCAGATTTGTTTGCAAATCACCTTGAAGAAACATTCTAACCTTATCCAAAACAAACGGAAGAGGAAAATAGTACACCAATAAATAAACAGGATGAAATAAATATTACACCTGTAACATTGAAAGAACTAAAATGGGAAATCAAGAATAATCTGAATGCGTATAAGGCACCAGGATATGATCTTATAACGGGTCAGAAAATAAAACTGTTACCGGAGAAAGCGTTGAGGAAACTAGTGCATATAATTAATGCAGCATTTCGACTAAGATATGTACCAAGACAATGGAAAGTTGCAGAAGTAATTATGATACTTAAACCGAACAAACCTCCGCAATATAAAGCTGCATATAGGCCAATTTCTCTGCTACCAACATTATCGAAACTATTTGAAAAAGTTCTTCTTAAAAGACTAAAACCAATTATCGAAGAAAGGAATCTTATTCCTTCACATCAGTTTGGATTTAGGGAAAAACATTCTATGATAGAACAAGTACATCGAATTACTGATGTAATCGAGAAATCACTAGAAAGCAAACAAATATGCTCAACTATATTCCATGACGTAGCGCAAGCATTTGACAAAGTATGGCACCAGGGGCTAGAATTCAAACTTCATCGAGATCTTCCGGAGCAATTTTTTTAAATTTTAAAATCATACATATCAGAGAGGCACTTCCGCGTAAAGTATGAGAATGAGTACTCCCAACAAAAAAGAATAACAGCCGGATTACCACAAAGGAGTGTTCTTGGGCCAATCCTATATCTCCTATATACTAGAGATATACCAATTACAGAAGAAACAATGGCGACTTTTGCCGATGACACGGCAATACTTGCAACAGCAAAGAACATCAATGACTCCACTAGTAAATTACAGAAGGCTACTAACCTGATATGTAATTGGACAAAGAAATGGCGAATTAAATTAAATGAAGCAAAATCAATCCAAGTGAACTTTACAAATCAAAAAGTTAACCATATACCAATAATGATAAACTCAATAGTAGTACCCCATGCAAACACTGCCAAATATCTTGGTATGACTTTAGATGCTAAGCTTAGATGGAAGGAATACATAAAAAAGAAGAGAGAAGAACTAAACATAAACTTTAGAAAAATGCATTGGCTCCTAGGGAGACAATCTGAACTAGCGATCCATAACAAACTGCTGTTATACAAACAAATTCTGAAGTCTGTATGGACATATGGTAGCCAACTCTGGGAATGTGCCAAGAAGACAAATATCAAAATCATACAAACAGTTCAAAATAAAATCCTACGATGTATTGTTAATGCACCGTGGTACATTCGAAACGACAACCTCCATCGAGATCTCAATATTGAGCTTGTCGCGGATGAAATTAAGCATCATGCAACAAAACACCTACAACGTCTGCACCAGCATCAAAATCTGGACATACGCTGTATGCTGAGTTCACATTAAAGAAATATCTAGCAAACGAAATATCTAGAGATAGAAATGTCTCACCAAGGTTAGATATTTATTCAAGCATTAATTAGTTTATACCGGGTGTTTTTTTTAAACTGAGACGATCAAATATCTCGAAAAATAGCCACTCTACGGAAAAAATGTCCATAATCAAAATTTAATCATACCGCGGGGGAAATACATTAGTGCAAAAAAAAAAGTCCCCCTACCCCCGCTTTGTAGGTGGGGCGGGGGTAACTTTTAAACTAAGATAGGAAGCCATATTTTTTATTGCAGATACGGATTCTACGACTAAAAGTACGTATGATTTGAATAAAATATTTTGTTCGGTTCATGATAGATGGCGTTGCAATCGACGAAATTCAATTTTTTCAATTTCTCCTTCTTAGAACACACGCATTCGATTCTGCAATACGTTTGAAATAAAAAACATCACGTTTTCATTGGAAATACTCGAAATTCGTCATCAAAACAATTTATTCAGTTTTGTAAATCTAAATAAGTGTTCAAAATGATGGCCTGAATTTTGTATTTTTGAAATTTAATAATAAAACTTGAAATTAATTTTGAACACTTATTTAGATTTACAAAACTGAATAAATTGTACAAGCTTGCTTCGCCTTTCTATTTCGTGACATAAATTACGTTGAATTTATATTTCCGATTCACTTTATACCTTCACTTTGATTTCATCGTTATTAGCTTCGAAATCATTTCTGGTACTATTTACATTATATTAATTATTTCAATGATATTTACATATCGCAGTAATTTCAAATCAATTTTGATTTTCTTATATTATGAAGTAAATTATATTGAAATCTTATTCGATACAAAACCTGCTCTGCATTTAATTTTTCAATGCAAATACATACTCGTAGCTTCTAAATTAATTTTGACGCAATTCACATTATAAAATTGTTTTCAATGTAAATACGAGAAACATCGCTTTTTATTAAAAGCAATTTTGATTCACGCGTAGGCATTGCCACCCGTTCTCATTTGTGGAGGACAGTCCTCCTTTCGCAAGAAGTTTTGTCCATCCTCCACGGGGGCAAAAATGTCCTCCAAAAAGAAAATAAATCATGTTTCCAAAAATATTTTTAAATAGCACATATTTAAGGATAATCTCAATACATGAATGGGAAGTTTATTTACTCTTTATATTAAATTTTGCCGTCGCTACCAAAATAGAATATCACTTTTTCGATAGTGAAATTATTTGTTTATTTTATATACATATATACATAAGTCAATACATCTCTAAAAAGTTATAAATGAGGCTATGTACTTGAGTGTAAGTATTTCAACGGGTGATTAATTTTGAGCAAATTTAATTTAATTTTGAGCAAAAGATCGTTCTGGAGAAGGATATCCATTTTCAATGTCTACTGCGATACAGTAAAGACAAGTATAGTCATATTCAGATCTTAAAAAAAATGTTTTTTAATTGTTCTGCGCAGCTTTCAGTGATGTAGAAACAAAATGTTGATCGGTCGCATTTATCTTAGGTAGTAAACCTAAATAAAATAATAAATAAAAATAATCATATTTCAGTTTTAATACACAAAACATTCAAAATGATTTATGTTATTGCAATCATATTTCAAGTGAACATTAATAGGTCAAAAAAAATGTGCACGCCGTTTGGTAATTTTGGTACGGACTAGGGAAAATAAATGATCAAATATCATTCATATTGAACAAAACCACAACAACATAAAAACCAAAATCAGTTTTCAATTTAATTCTTAGTTTTTCGAATTTCAAAATTATCAGTGATTCTTATAAAGTTAAATTATAAAAACATTTTGTGATTAAAAACTTTCCTATTCCATTTAAATACAAATACAACATAAAAATGTAAACACGAATTATTGTACTTAATACATCACTGTGTATCCGCCATATTATATTTCTGCGTGAGAACTGTCAGAATTCCAGCGAGATTTGAATACTATTATAGTTTGAGGTGGAATACCTTCATTCATATTATCCTTAATTATTGTAAAAAAAAGCACTAAAATGCATTCAAAATGGAGGAGGCCATTTTGAGCAACTGCTATAAGAATAATTCTTCAAAACATCAATAATAATCTTAAAAAAGTTGAATGATTAAATTAAATGCATTTTAGTGCTCAAAAGCACTATGATTTTTATAGTGGTCGCATTAAATCTTTGATTTAGATTTTCTAAAAATCAAATGAAAAACATAAATTGTACTGTCCTCCTCTGGCTTTTTCAATAGGTGGCAAGCCTACTCACGCGTTACTTTACGATGGAAATTATATTGAAATTATATTCGATGTAAATCTTACTTTGTATTTCTCACTCCAGTGCAAATACCATCTTATGTTGGACTTATATGTGATGCTAATAGCATCGTATATCAATAATTTCTGCAGATGAGTCCGAAATTCAATTGTTTAAAAACAAAAGCTTTGCAATGTATAATAAAATTCCAGAATACTGAAAATTCAATTGAGTTCAGGTAGGCAACATTTTTTAGGTAACGGAACTGTTGAAAATAAAAAATAAAGTCGAATAACTTTATGATGAAATATATTCGATAAATGAAGGAGATTGTGTGAAAAGTGTTGTACAGTACTGTTAGCAACTAGTTTGTGACAACAAGTAAAGCATTATATGAAAAATCGTAAAGGCAATCAGAATAAACGGAAAAGCTCGGTGCATGAGGAATCAATAGATCAGCAATTCGCTTTTACGGAACATAACCTCAAAAATCATTAGACAACTAGAAAATAAATTATTTTTGAGTTTTCAACAAGTGACTCTTCTCGTATATTTGTTTTATATGATGGAAAAGAATCGACTATAGTTGTGGCTGGTATTAAAATTAAATTTCGGATTACGATTTATAAATCCTAGTTTTCTGTACATATTATAGCATAATTCAACTGTTGTTATAATTTCTTTTAAATTTACCAAAGCAATAGGTTATGGACGTTCTTCTGGTCTGCTCAGTTTCTGTTCTATTTGATGAGCCAGCTTCTGTTTATTATTTAAATTACTAAATATATGAACGAGTTCTTGGTTGGCTTAAAACAAAAAAATAAAATTGTTCGGATGGATTACTCCAGCACTCAAAAAATGCCACTAACGGGTCCACGGTGCAATACTCGAACAAATACATATACTTACATATTAAAAACACCCAACCGTGAATTTTGGTTATACCACCGGGAATCGAACCCGAGACCCTCGAATAACAAAGCAAGCACGCTATACTTACTGTGATAACGAGGGCAGTGATTGGCTTACCCGCACACCATCCATTTAGCATTATAGATCAACAACACACATTTTTTTAGTGCAAGTATAGTACCAAATACAAGACACAACGAGTCATTTAAATACAATAAACAGTCATTTTGGGCAATTTATGTATGCGAACAATTTTTGTGATTTGTGAAGCTTCCAAAAATAGAAACGTGGTGAGTTCAATAAGTTCGGTAAATCTATATGAAACAACGGTAAATTTTATATTTTGTTTTTTTTATTACTCCATTTATTCTACCGACAAAAACAAGTGGAGTAGTTTCTTTGAGTGATTTAATACACATTTATTAAACGTCGTGGAAAGGAAAATAATACTTCTAAGGATATCGAAAGAAGAATGAAAAATGTTTACGAAGAATCTAGTCAGTCTTATAACATAATAACGAAGTGGGTTCGGTCCTTCTATTCAAACAAGGTAGAAAGTCGCTGGAAGACGACCCCGCAGCGGAAGACCGGAAGACTTATATTGGAAAGGATCTTCATTTTAAAATTAAGTGTAATATTAAATATGTGGCAGCTGTGGTAAGCTGACAAAAGTTAGTGCAAGATGGGTTCCCCGAATGTTGACTATGAACCAACAAAAAATATCGAGTGGAAACTTTTAAGGTAATTTTAGAAATTTTACACATTTCGATCCGGTTAAATTTTAAAACCAAATAGCCACCGGTGATGAAACGTGGATTCATCACCATGATCCAGAGTCGAAACAAGAATCCATGCAATCGACAGCGCAGGTAAATCCACCACCGAAAAAGTTTAAGATTCAACCATCTGTGAAAAGATAATGGCAACAATTTTTTGGGATGCTGATTGAATTTACCTCATAACCCCACAATAACAGGGGCTTATTATGCGGGGCTTTTGAATAAATTGAAAGATGCTAACAGGGAAAAACGACGAGGTCTATGTAGCACACCAAACCTTAAGTTCAATGAAATATCACATCCAGTCCAGATCTGGCCCCAGGTGATTATTTCCTTTTTACAAATTAGCATGGGTGGAGATTATATTAAAAATTAAAACAATCTTTGAATAAAATTTACGGTTAATTCATATAGATTTACCGAACTTATCCAAAAAATTGTAACAGTCGTTATATATATATTTATTTATTAATTTATTTTATTTTGTTCTTTTTAATTCATTCATATATATAGAAATAAATATAAAAGTAATTTCTAAAATATTTTTTTTTTTAATATATTAATTTAATTGTTATATTTTTAATATATCGTGACAAAATAATAAAAATTCAAAAAAAAAAATCAAATAACGATAAACTATAAAACAATAAACTAGTAAATCAAAATCAACTAATTATTGTTAAAATTACAGCATTATGTAGTTGGTTTTAAATGTTATTATTAATATTTTTCTGTTTACTGGTAATAATATAACTAAATTGTGTGAATTTATTATATATACTAGTTTTAATTATAATAATTATTCTTTAGAAGCTAATTATATATGTTTGTTATTATTTTATTTATAATCCAGTTTTTAATTAATTCAACTATTTCCCAATTTGTTTTGTTAAAAATAATTATTATCAGCGTTATTTACAAATAAAATATAAAAAGTGAAGAAACACAATTGTTGCGGATTTAATTTAGTTTAATATGAATTTTGTGTAATTTAATTTGATTATAAATTCTAAGCTATAAATATAAGATTATATTGTTTAGATAATAATTGAACACTTACAGCGCAAGTTTTTATTTTTATTAATTTTTTTTTTTAATTTAATTTATATAATTAATATTTAGCTTTCTGGATTTTGAATAATGTTTAAATTAAAATGAAATAAATAATACAAATTGTTTATTTAAAATAAAACATAAATTAAATGACATTTTTGAAGAGGCACAATTAAGGCTTCTGAACGAATTTTATGGTATAAATATATTGTTATTTATATATTTGTAAAATTAGTTTAATTTAATTTTAAGCCTTGATACATAGGAATTTAAGTAATTTAACAAAACGGTGGGTGAGAACATAATAACTAATCGTTGGCCAAGATACTATATAAAGAATGATAATGGATAAGTTTAACTTTTGTTTTATATTCGGTGGGGTCCTATTATTTTTAATACATATTCCATGTTTAATTGGATAAAATTCGTTCAAATTACAGCAGCGCAATTTTTTTTTTAATGTATTTGTATAAATATTCTTAATTTACTTATTTAGTTTTGTTTAAATTTTTTTGTATGTATGCACAAGTTAAACATAATAATTTTTATTTTATATTTATTTAAAATATTTTAATTTAATTTATGAAATATTTAAATATATTTACGAAATATAGATGTAGAAATCTCTATTATTCTTCCTTCTTAGCCTTCCAAGCAGTGAGCGCTTTGACAATGCCAGAATAATAGTACAACCAGCAATTACAATTATTACTAAAGTAAACACCCATTCCCACGACACGTGTTTTTTTCTGGATGTAGTGTGTTATACAGATGTTCATATACTAATTAATTATATTTCTAATATGTGTATCTGAAAGTTTGAACTTAAATCTTTCAAAATGGCTATGACAACATACATTTGAACTATATAAAACAATTGTATTAGCAAACGTTGGGAACGTTGGGCAACTAATTAGCTTCTTTGCATTTTCAAATCAACAAACAAGGTAGAAACAAATAGATTAATAAAAAGTACATTGATTAATTTATTCAAATTTCTCAAATATTGAAACTTGCAAATATCAGAAAATTTATAGAAATTTTTCGTTTCTTCACATACATAAGTTATGAGTTCCCCAATAAATTTTTGGAAATATTATTTAATTTGGAAGGGCTTTTACTATTTCAAAAATAGTTGAACTCGAACTACGAAATTTAAATTGTATAGACAATATTTGACAACTGAAATTTCGCCAAAATGTAGATATTAAATATATAATTAAAAATTTCAGCTTAAATTTATAAATAATAAATACAGATTTTCAAACATTTTAAAATTTATGAAATAATTTCAGTTGTGTGTAGTTTTCAAATTACAAGTATGTATATTGAATCAAAATAAACAAGAATTGGAATGAATTTGTAAAGTTACCTGGCGAAAAATTTATTCGATTATCCATGAAAATTGCATTTGTGTACTATACATTTAGGAGACCTTTTCGAATCTAATTATTACACGATTCCACGTTAAAATTAAATGTTTATGTTATATACGACGACGGAGTGAGAAGTCTGGTAAAAACGAAACAATATTTTCGGCCAAAAAAAAAATTATTTTTGAACGTAGTCGCCTTTTAGCTCGATACACTTAGTCCAACGTTTTTTCAATTTTTCAATCCCTTCCGAATAATACAATTATCCCAACCCTTCAAAATAGGCGTTTGTTGCATCGATGAATGAGGAAATAGTCACAGGGGGCTAAGTCTGGAGAATATGGTGAATATGGAAGCAATTCTAAGCGTAATTCATTCCATGTTTCATCTACAGTTATGAAACGACGCAAAAACTCAGTTTTATTTCGCCTGAACACCGCCAAACCTGCCTCTGAAGTTGTAACACTTGTGCGTTTTTGGTCTTGTAAGCAAACGCGCCACCCAATTCGGCATCAGTTGTGCTTGTACAACAACAACGAAAATCAGTAAACCACTTGTGAATCATTTTAATCGATGGTGAAGAGTCTCCATAATATTTATCAAGCTTTGTTCTGGTTTGTGTAATGGTTTTTCCACTCAAAAAATAATGTTTAATTAAAACACGAAATTCACTTTTTCCATGTTTATAAAAAACAATGGCTGTTTTCAATGGCTGTCAAAACTGAACTAAATGACAGATCTGCCTGAAAATTTCAATTTGGTCTAGTGACAAATGGTATTGACACATGACATCTGGGATTTGCGATTGTGGCGCCCTCTGTTGCAATTTTAAAAGACTTCTCACTACGCCCTCGTACATTCATTTAGTGTAAAATTAAAAAATTAATTCTAAGAAATAGTTGCCCAAACAAAATCACAGATCGGAGGCTGAAGTTTATATAAAAATATTATAAATTAATTAATTAATTTGAAAATGAAGAATATTTTTAATTTTAATTTCGTGAAATAGTTAGACTAAATAATTTGCACATTTTTTAATTTGGCCAATAGAACAAACAATGTATGGTTTCAATATACAATATTCATTGATTTTGAAACTCAAAAGTACCAGCACATTCAGCCAATAAATAAAATAATGTGTATATAAATGTTATGCAAAGGGATAATTTAATAATTTCAAAATTTTAATTTCTTAATCTTAATCTACAGAAACAAAAATCAAATTAAAATTATTTTAATTTAACTTTAAATCAAATCTATATGCTGTTCAATAATTATATGTATATAGCCCAGAATTAAATTTATCTATTTAATATTTATTTATTTATAATAAAAGCATACAATAATATATTTTATTTAGTTTTTTTTTTTTTATATTTAAAATATAATTTTTATTTTTATTTTGGAAATTAATTTATAATATATTTTTATTTATTTATTATTAAATAACGATATGCTCAGAGAAATTTAAAATAATTTTACAGTTGAAACTGAAAATTCGTTGTGGTTTGTATAAAGTTATACGTTATACCCAAATACGTTCACATAATATCATAATTTATCTCCCTTGCCAACAATTTAATTAATAATCAAAATATTATGGAAATTTCATTAAAGCGCGCACAGAAAACAATATGATTTTAATAATTTGTATATATGTAAATATAACTGTAATTGTAATGAGTAAAGACTGCTTTCATATAATTATGCATTTGTATAATGTTGTACCTAATTTCAATGTTATATTCTATTACTTTTAATTATCATAAATTATATATAAATAAATAAAACATAAAATATTTATATAGCGATGATGGTGTTAAATTTTTATTTTGTATATATTTAATTTAATTAGTAATACTAATTATTTTAAATTATTATATCCGATTTTGTATATTTATTGTGCTCGCTTAAAGATTTTCTGCGAATCTGCGACACACATTATTTTAAAATAGCTTAAAAAATTGTTTTCTTTTAAAATATAATTAAAAATTTTAAAATTATTTTGTTATAAATTTAAAAGTAATTTTTTTATAATTATTTTATAATTTATTGGGAAATTGAAATAATAATATAAAATTATTATTTTTAGGAGCTTTATTTTTTATATTTTTTTTTTTTTTTTGTCTATTCTATAGATAAATTAACATGAACATCTATTTGCATCTGCATTATTTCCTAATGTGAATGGCCCTAGCCCATTTGATCCGGAACCTATTCTTTCGGGTGCTTTTTCACGATCTTCGGTATCGAAATTTTCACCCTGAAAATAAAAAATTTAATAATATGTTTAAATAATAATAAACTTTAACGATAATTCCTTTCTTTAAATATTCGTTGATTTGATTAGCTCACCATTGTAAGTCGCAATTTCGTATAAAAATTGGGGATACTCAGGTTAATATAGCCAGATCTATAGAATTAAAGTTTAAAGTTCAGTAATTTTATCGAAGTACTCAAAACCTCACGGGACGGCCACGTAGACGTAATATCAGAACAAGGTAATTTCATCTAGTCAGTATTTATATAAATACTCCCAATAATGAAATACATAAATAGGCTTGATACATAATATAATACATGGACAGTTGAGCAAAACTTAACAAATTTGATGGTCTCACGCGTTAACAATACGAAAACACTACATAACAACAATAACCTTATAACCTTATAAGGAAAACCTTAAACATTTACAAATATGTATGTATATAGTTCGTGCAAAATGATAAAGAAAAACATTTTTTAGTATTTTTCTTTATTGTATTTAAGGTATAAACAGAACCAAAGATACAACGACCAAATGCATTTGTCTTTGTCAGCCAGAAAATAGTTGGTACCACTGCAGCGCCGGCGACTGTTAACACCGACATTGGTTGTGTGAGCATCGCATACCTCCTGTGTATTTTAATTTGACCGGCGTCGTCGCTTGTCGTTGTACCTTTGATTTTGTTTATATATTAACCGTTGAGCGAGACACCAACCAGTGCTAAATGTTTTCAGTATCATTTTGGACGAACTATATGCGTTATTTTGTTTATTCATGTAATATGAATACCAATATGGTTATAATCTTACAAGAGCTTCCTAGCAAATCAGTAAGAACATATTAGTTATATGGATTATATGGACTTTCAATATTACTGAACAGCGACACTTTAAAAACTTTTCACACAGTTTTGTTTAATTTATCTATCACTTAACAGAACGAAAACTATTTCGCAAACTGATGGAAATGTCTAAATATACAACAAAATATGTCCAAAGCATACTATACGAGTATATACTTGAAAATGTTTATTCGCAATTTAACGGTTTTGATCTTAAGAGTGTGCTCGAACCCTCGAATGTTGCAAGTTGGAATTTAAAACTGCGTATACTCGTATGTACGAGTACATAAAATACGATTTAAGAACTTCAAAATTCGATAAACTATAGCGAAGTAAGTTATTTCAAAATAAAAATGTTAATGCTGATGTAGCGATTTTAAAATTTAGAATGTATGTTCGCAGAGAAATTAGCTAATTGAGTAGTGTAAAGTGTAATTTTCAATAATAATTTGAGATTTTAATATCAAAATTAAGAAAGGGTTGAAAATTTAAAAAATGTTTAGTAATTTACGAATTTAGGAATATACCATCACTGTCATTTGAAAGAAAAAATTAAATCAAAGTAAATAAATTAAATTAGAGTCAGGTGGTTCAGAGGTACCAGAGCTGTGTTATTTTCATAACAATATTGTAGTTGTGGAAATCATAAAGACAGTTTTCTAGCTGCTAAACATATTTCGTCGAATAGTTTCGAATTATGTGATAGTGTATCTAAACAGTTACATAAATGAGGTCGCAGAGTCACATATTGACTGTCAGGCTACTTCTGAAAACTATATGCACAAGTTAAATAGGTCAATTTACGAATATCTGATCAGTGAAAAAAGACAGCGATTTCTGACTCGACAGGAACAATATTTGACTAATTATTCACTGGCATACCATTACGAATGAAGTGCAATTCTCGAATACATAAACGATTGCATAAAATTATCTTGTCACTCAATACCGAATTTCGAATTTTGCATATTTAAAAACTTGAGGATAAACGTATTTCATTTTTAGAATTTGAAATTAAGAATTTTATTGGAATTTTTAAACTCAAATTTAAGAATTTCGAAGTTGGAAATGGAATTTAAAAGGATTTTGAGAACTTAGAAAGAAACGAATTAAGAATTTTGAGATATAGGAATTAGAAACTAGCGAAATGTTTACATTTCTACATCTAGATAATGAAAATTGTTTTGTCAAACTGATCGACTTTAAAACTCCAATAGCAATGAAGAGCATCAGCCCCTATTGTTACTAAACCAAACTCTTGGCCACCGTGCAGTGGTGCTTGGTATAGCAGAAAATGATGCTTCTATTAATTTAACTTTCGTTTGTGCCTTTTTTAAAGCGATTATTCCTGTATAAATTTACTATACCTAAAACCTAATCTATTAAGAGGAATAAATCAAACAAAATAAAATTACAATTTCTTAATTTCACAAGAAAACCTAATTTCGTAAGCTTCCAAAAATGTATCGATTACCAGAATTAATTTTCCTATGTCGTTATCGTCGCCCAGCTATTTTTTTTTCTCGAGAAATTTGTTGCTAAAAACTTGTAGCGAGAAAACAAGTAGTTAAAAGATGCTCCAAATGTAGTAATTTCCGAGAAAGGAATCACTAAGGTACTGCAAAAAAATGATACCAATGATCATATAGAGGTTATGTATGAAACAGACCAGGAAGAACTCAACAGAGAAACAAGGTGGATTCTGAACCGTAACAAAAAATATAAGAAACGCAAGATGATTAAATCGTCACAGGTTTCACCCGATCTGAAACAATCAACTGAGCAGCTTCCAACCGGAAGTAGGAATGTACAACAGGAGGAAAAAGCTCAGGTTTCACCTAAACAAAACAATCAAGTAAAGAACTGTCAACCGGAAGTAAGAATAAACAACTGGAGAAAAAAATGCTACGGCCACCTCCAGTTATAACATCTAATTGCAATAATTATCAGAGTATTAGAAACATCATAAAACTTCAAGCCACAGCGTTAAATAATGATATCAAAATAAATGCCCCAGACGGTGAAGATATATATGTATATACATGATAACATAAAAGTACTTTTTCTTTGGTGCACCAACTTTTTTTTCTGGTTAAAAAAAAGTACTAGTAGAAAACAAAATGATTTGAAATCCATCAGAGCAGGATATGCTGCGCGTGAAATCCTCCCAAAAAATGTACTTTGTATGTCACAACAGAATTTCTACAAAACGAGATAATATATAATTTTACGTATTTAATAACTCTATCAAAAATATTTATAAACTAAAAATTATCTCGATCAACTAAAAAATCCGATCTTTCATAATGCACGTGTTGAACCATTTTCATTATAATTAAAAAACAAATGTGTAGCACACAATATAGTTCTATCATGGTGATAGCTATAGAAAGTTAACAGGAGTCCTTAATGAAGAAAAGACAATATGGTATTCCTACGAAGATAAGCAGACAAGGCAAACCAAAGTCATTGTTAAGAAACTACACGCTTCATGCAAACCAGAAGAGATAAAAGAGTATCTTTTAGAGAAACGATACAGAAACGAAGTTACACAGCTGCTAAAAAGATGTGAAAAAATACCTCTTCCATTATATATGTTATCTTTTGAAAGAACAAAAGACATTAAAAATATATTTTATGCAATCAGCGAAATACTCCATATGAAAGTGCAAATAGACACACACAAAACTTTTATAATAAGGAGCCTAGAAAACACCGTACGGTTGAATGTACGAAACAAAAAGACACCCCACACGCCAAAATGTGTCAACTGTGGAGAGGCACATTCAGCCAACTACAGACGTTGCATTGTTATAAAAGAGCTGCAAAAAATTCTCAACAAAACAAGGGAAACTTCAATAAGTATTAGGTCAGAAATCAACTCAGCCTCAACAAGAATATCCACAAAGTTAAGGCCACACCAAACATTAAACCAGCTATCAAGAACTAATCCAAATGTAACATATGCTGATGCACTCACTATTGGCAATTCGAGAATACAACATAGTTCTATTTCACCCTACTCGAAAAAAGTCGAACAACATCAGAGTTAGCTTCTCGTTGCGAATTAAACATGGCACATAATCTAAAAAATTTTGCATGGAACCGCAATGGTATATTGCAACGACAACATGAAATACAACTATTTCTTGATTTAGAAAAAATAGATATATACTTATTATCTGAAACACAACTTACTACTCAAAGTCATATAAAAATCCGTGAATAGAAAATCCCAGAGAAATACACGAATAAATTCATAACTACAATCTCTCACCTACGATAAAGATAGTGATTATTCATTGTATAAAGCAACCAAATATTTGAACAAATAATGGTCGCCTGGCTAAAACCAAAGAAGAACAAGCAGAAAGTTACAGTCTAATTTTACAACAATTAATCAACGGGATATACTGATTGAAAACCATACAACTACCCTGAAACAGGAAATTCCATTAACTAATGCTAAAGAAGTGAAACAAGAAATAAAGAACCATGTACGTAGTACTTAAAAAATCACCAGGACATGACTGAAAAATCTCTCCAGAACTGGAGAGATTCTCAAAGAATTACCTAATAAAGCTATTAAAAAAATATCGTACTTGATTATTGCTTCCTTCAGACTCCGTTATTGATACTGAAGCCAGGTAAGCCACCAAGTGAATTAACCTCGTACAGGCCAATATCACTTCTTCCTTATAAAGGAAAAAACGATTTGTTCAGCCTAATTTCTGGACATAGCGCAGGCATTTGACAAAGTCTGGATAGATGGTTTAATATTTAAATTGGTGAAAATTCTGCCATTATTGCGAACTTCTATGTAAAATCATACCTGAAAAGAAGATAATTTCGAGTGAAACAGGAAGGAGTTTACTCCGCCATAAAAGAAGCTAACAACAATCTACAAATAGCCATAAATAATTTACAAGATTGTCTAGCTAAGTGGAGAATTAAAGTGAATGAATCGAAGTCTACTCACATTAACTTCACTAATCGATCAATAGAACCACTACTACCTGTGACTCTCAATAATATTCCTGTACCACATGCAAATCAAGCAAAATACCTCGGTATGAACCTTGATGCAAAGTTAAAGTGGAAAGTACACGTAAAAAAGAAATCAGAAGAGCTTCAATTAAAATATAGAAAAATGTACTGGTTAATAGAAACTCTCAGTTATCTATTCATAATAAACTTATGCTTTATAAACAAGTGCTCAAGCCGGTCTTGAAATATGATATTCAAATATGGGTATGCACCAAAACCAGCAATCAACAAATAGTTCAACGATTGCAAAATAAAGTTCTCAGAGGGATTGTAAACGCCAATTCTTGGTACACTCGTAATAGTGGCTTTCATAGAGATCTCGGACTAGACACAGTCGTAAGTGAAATAAAGAAGTGTGCTTAACCACACCAGGAGAGGCTCCATCATCACTCTAACATCGAAGCTGTAAGACTAATTCATCAAAAGAGTATCATAAGAAGGAGTACATATAGGAGTACTTTATTATTATATTGTCAGAGTCAAACGCTGTTAGTCAAAAATGACTAGTTTATTGTTATCATAAATAAAATATTTAACAAAAATAATAATAATAAGTATAGCTTACCCGGTGTTCCCTTTGTTCTCTAATTTTTCTAGCCAATGTTATAAATGCTTCTTCAATATTGATATTCTGTTTGCATGATACTTCAAAGAATGGCATATCAAAATTTTCAGCTATCTATAATTATAACAAAACAAAAATCATAATAGTTGAAAATCTATTTAAATATGATCCATAAATAATAAATTAAAATAATAATCATGTAACACATAATAAATATTTTGAATTTACTATTTTATGCAAATAAGAATTATAATTTAGTTCTAATTTAATTTACTAAACGACGACACAAAGTCTCGTCTTTGACCTTGAAACATGTTAGTTGGTTTTTGTTTGTTAACTTTATACAAGGCTCACGTAAACTAAGCAAATTTAAATGTAAACAAGACCTTATATTCATACCTTAACACCTCTATCTTTTTCAACCATTCGTTGTGCCTGTGTACATTCACATTTATTTCCAGCTAAAACTTTAACAACATCCGGTGAAGCGTTCTGTAATATAATGTTCAAAAGATTTATTTTATTAAATCCCGTGATCTTGAACGAAATGTTACACCTACCTCTTGTATATTTCTCAACCAATACGATAAATTATTAAACGATTCCAAACTAGTCACATCATACATTAACAGTATTCCCATTGCACCACGATAGTATGCCGTCGTTAATGTACGAAAGCGTTCTTGTCCGGCTGTATCCCAAATTTGTAATTTTATTGGAACTCCATCCAAATTAATTAGTTTCTGTTTAAAATCTATACCTTTAAAGAATAAGAAAAAATAAACATTAAATTAGAAGACTATTGATTTGAATTGATATTGATTTGAAAGTTTAGATAAAAAGCTAAACGGAAAACAACACCAACAACAAAAATGTGTCCACGTAAAAATGAGTCACAGAATTTTCCATTTAGCCATTTCTTCTTTTTATTTTATTTATAAACCTATATTTACTTTTATAGCCGGCACATCAGAACTCAAAAGTATATATAAACATATGTATATATTGTGCACGTTTTTATATACACCTACGATGTACATTGTATGTATACATATATGTATATAAATCAATAAAATGTGCCCGTTTCTAATAATTTAATCATTTTATTTCGCCTGTTGGTTAGCGTTGGCTGATTCAAATGCACACGAAACAGTTTTTTTTTTGTGTTCACTAGCTTATATGCTCTCGTATTATTGAAAATGTAATAAAAATGAAACTTTACCAGTAAGACAGAGCATAAAAAATGATAACAATAATAAAATTTCATCTCATCGGCAAATAAGGTATGTATTGATTTTGAGATACATATGTATGTACATACATACTTAGTATCATAGTAGAATTGTTTTTTGGCGATAAAAACATTAAAGAACATATTTTATAGAATCATATACACGGTATATAGCTAAAAGTATACTCTCGTTACATACAAGTATACATAGATAAAAGTAAAGTTGGACAAAAAATATTCGAATACAAGATTCACACGAACCTATTAAATTTTTGAAGTTGGTATATTGATGATGACATCGCGTTATGAAGTAATATACTACATCATAGTACATACATGATATACAATTTATGGATGAGAATCTACCATATATACTACATATACATACATATATAGGTAAGAAAACAGAATTTATTGTCGTATTTATAAATAATGCAGAAAGTATTGCAAATAAATTAAATTCATAATTTTAGCGGAAAATACATGATAGCATACAAACATATTAGCCAGCATGATATTATATTTATGTATATCTACACACGATTAATATACATAAAACATAGATGTATGTGTAAAAGGTATAACTTTTGAAATTTAATTAAAATATTGAATGTACTCGTACTCTAAACTCATTTGTTACAAAACAAAGTGTTTATTACCTTGATTTATTCAAATCTCCCGATAGTTGATTTAATTTTAAAGTTTATGATGATTTATGAAATTTCAGCAAATATTAATGCTTCATTTGTTATTCATATCCATAATGTATATGTAAATACAACATTTACTTTGGGAATTATGAAATCACATAAAATTTAGTAATCTTGCAAAATTGAATATACATAGTATGCCAATTAAATTAATTTCAAATTGGATTATACGTTGTGAGCATCAATCTAGAGCTGCGAATTAAATGCCCTAACGCATTCCTTTAATACGTTTTTGATGAGCAGGTGAATAATTCAAGTATTTACTTGGTAGCCTTTGAAAGCTGAACGGTAGCTCTTTTTGTACACGGATAGGTTAGGTTAGGTTAGGTTAGGTTAACAGCACACTTAGACCGGCGACGGTCCGTTGTGATACCACATTTTTATCACACACACATTCATTCAACTCATTCACACAAGTACAGTGTACCACCTGCGCAATGCATAGCTCCATGTTACCCTGTATAGGTGGGTCGGCCCATGAGTTCTAAATTCCAACGGGTTGTTTTACAGTTAAATTAATCATCTCCCCATAATCGACAAGAGATGAAAAATCTCTTTTTGCATCCCGCCTTTGTTGGGATTCGAGTACCCGGTACCTCCCGATTCAAACGTCGCAGCTTTAACCACTGCGCTATTTGCTCGGTCTTTGTACACGGATGCAGGTACGTTTTTTAATAGGTCATCTGCACACTACATAGCGCTATATAGCTCCATGCCATGCTCTGTTAGGATTCGAACTCGGTACCTCCCGATCCAAACTTTAAACTTAACTTTAACCACTGAAAATTCTTCCTGTTAATAAAAAATACTAATATACTTGTACTTTTAACGTATAATACTTTTGAAGATTGGCAAATACGTATAGACTTGAGTTTAATCATGAGGATGGCCGTAATTGCTAACATTCGAAAAACAAAAATTATTGTTAGTGCTGGGAAATAGACCCAACCAAAAGATTTGATGTTTGTTTAATGACAGATAGTTTAAATTATTTAAAATAAAAAATTAAACTCTAACCAAATTTAAGAACTTTGTTTTTTTCTTCTCAATTTTTTATAAATTATCCGCAATTTAAATTTATTTAGTTAAAATCGCAATTTACAGCGTTTGCCTGTTCATTTCGAAAATTATTAAATGGTTGTGTGATATATTGGGGAAGATTAATGTGGTTCTTATAAGCAAAACCTGGTAATGTTAGAATATAAAACGTTAAAGATTACTTTCCAAATCAAGTAATGATGATACTGAATCAGATAAAATTATACCCGTGATTAAGATGGAAGCAAAATCTTCCGCTAGTAAGTATGCGCGTGTTCTCATTGGTGCATAGTGCGGTTGATAACGAAATGGATAATTTTGAGAAAACAAACAATTTTGATTGGCTGAGAGTTACAAAAATAACTTGATCTTTTGCTGGATTGGAATGGATTGTTTAAACCACTGTGTGAGAGCTAATCACTTATCGGGTCGTTTACATGTTGATTGTTTTTATAAATATTATAAATGGCATGATGAAAGAAAAGATCGTATGTTTTAGGGAGAAAAATTTTAGAGTAGAAATGGGTAAGAGCCTGCTCTATTGAATATATTTCAGGAACAAGGTACACCGAATATAATGATAACAACAAAATCGTTCCATGAATTTTAAAAAGAAGGCTGTAAATAGTTTCTCGCAAATTAAGGATGAAAACAAAAGTATATGTGAATTCTATAATTTTTGGATTGATAGACTAATGAATTTTGAGAAACACATGCATGTATTTAAATGAAAGTAGAGGATGGGGATGTGGCAGAGCTGTGTTTGGCATTGAGTGGAGATTTGAAATTCGACACATATCCTTTGGCGTGAAAGATAATACACGTAATACACACTGATACACGTGAATTACTAACACTTGAAAAAAATCCACAACTCATGCCTATAATAATCTTACTGTATGCTCTTGGTGGAGTGATATAATAAGGTTAAGAATGAAGTTCTAAAGCCAGAATTATTTTTGGAAGAATCTGTCAGTACACCATTTAGCCAAGCCTGAATATTTAAAATTCGTTTGACAAAATGAAAAAAGTACTATAGTGTTCAAAAGTGTTGAAAACTCCTTTGTTTACGAAGCTCAAACGATATACGAAAATGAAACGAACGATCGAACGGAGTCAGACTAAGGTAAAATATTACTGTAAAATTGAATTGTGTGTACTGAAGTGTAGAACATATTGAGTATCTAATATTGATCTGCCCAGGGTATGATCATTACAAATTCAAGTTCAATATTCCTCAAGATGGATAAAACTAACTAATTTAATGAATGCGGATATGATTTATTAAGAAATCTATGAACTGGAATAAAATATAGACTAATTAGATGTGAGGAGTATATATACTGCAGCAGCACCAGTTAAAACTGTCAATTTGATTCAATTCAGTTTGATGTGTATTTGTAATTGTAGTTCTTTAAATTTTAATTTATAAAATAAAAGCATTGTATGAGAATGAAACTTATTTTTCGGCAACATGAGTTTTAGAAACAAAGCCTAATTTATTTAGACTGTAATTTCTTTCATTGTTCAAATCTAAATGTGTTCGACAATTCTGCATACAGAATTCAAATGTCAGTTTATAATTGTCCTTTGAGTTGTTCTTTCTCATAGAAGTATGAATAGTGTTTTTTTCTAGAATATCCCAAATTTGTTGCAATCGATTCCAATTCCTATAAAGTTTCCGAATTTTATGGTAAACTGAAATTGTTATTGGGGATTTTCATATATTTTTTAATTTTCCCAACTTCTTTCAAATATGTACGTGGGGGCTCCAAAATCAAACTATTAAAAACAAAACGGCCATAATTTATAGCTTAATCTAATTCACTTTGAGTTGTGCGTGGTGTCAAATTTTAATTGTTGATTTTTGACATAAAATATAAAAACTATTTACAATTAATATAATTGGCAAAACAATGCTGTAGTGAAGCACAAATTCCAAACTGATCTGGTGCCAAAATTCGATCATGTATTTTCCATTAGGAGATTGGCATAGTAACAAATCATGTTACGCATCTGTGTTACGATCACCGATGTAGGATAAGTATTAATAGAATAGAAAACATGTTATAAGACGTGGTACAGTAAAATTTGCACACAATGTCGCTTTTTTTTGACAAACGCACCAAATCAAATAAAACAAAACAACATGAATTGTAATTTGCCGTTAAGTTACAAAGCAGGCTGTGTAATATTTATTTGTTTTAAATCAGTCGTTAGCAAAATGTCATCAAATCAAGAGACAGTTCACAAACCAATTGTGCAATTTTATTTGGAAAATCAAAGTCTCACATACAAATCCATCGCAAAAAAAACTAATTCTACATATTCTACCGTTAGAAGGACTATAATTCGGTTTATGGAGACTCAGAGCGTCAATAGAAAATTTGGAACAGGCATATCGAGCCATATTGATAAAAAATTGGAAACTAAAGTGGTGCGCGTTTTGAAAAACAATCCAAACCTATCTCTGAGGGATTTAGCGAAAAAAATAACACAAATCATGTGCGAATTCTTCGAATTAAAAAGAGGTGTGATTTTCGATCGCTCAGTAAAATCAAAGTACCACGGCGTGAAGATAAACAACAAGCTACGGCAATCCGACGAAGCCGAATGCTGTACAAACTTTTGGTAGACAAAAAAGATGATTGTTTGGTAATCGATGACGAAACCTACGTTAAAACTGATGTCAAATCTCTGCCAGGTAACCAATATTATTCTGTAAAGGATAAACTGAGTGTCGACATGAAATTTAAAATTATCCAACATGACAACTTTCCGAAAAAATACTTGGTTTGGCAGGCTATTTGCCAATGTGGTTCTAGAAGTGCTCCGTACATCACGCAAGGGACAATATCTTCGGAAAATTACATTAAGGAGTGCCTCCAAAAGCGACTCCTGCCTTTTTTACGTGGGCACCAAGTTGGTACTTTGTTTTTGCCTGATCTAGCGTCACGTCATTACTCTAAAAAAACATTAGAATGGTACGAATCTATAACAACGTGTGTGTTGTTCCCAAATTTGTCAATCCGCCCAACTGTCCTGAACTTCGTCCAATCGAACGATATTGGGCAATAATTAAAACCAAATTGAGAAAGACTTGGTTCCAAATTCATCTGTGCGTGCCTTAATTGTGGCCGTCCGCTCCAAAATTCGACTTTTCAGCCGGCAATTAATTAATAAATAGTTTAGATGATTTTTCATTAATAACAAATATGTAGGAACATAATGGAATAAAGAAATTAAAAAATTCGTTGTTTATGAAATACTTATTGCCGTTTTAGAATTTGCAAATTTTACTGTACCACGTCTTATGTAAAATTCCATATACCACATCTTAGATAAAATTCCATATAATTTCCATCAGTTCTCTGATTAAACCCAAAAATTTTAAAAATATTCTCTATTTTAGAGTTCCATTAATATCCGAACAAATAAATTGAACACCGTCAACTTTTTACTAAATAAACGTATGGTATAGAAGTTTCGCTCTTGAGTATAGTTGGTTTCGATGAAACCAGTTTTTCAGTTATATTTTCTCAAATTTAATTCAGTTTCTTGATAAATTGTTTCAGCTGCGGCTTTCCGGATTCTGGCAACCAAATATTCCCCTGTAATTATCAATGTGGGGGTTATATCCGGAAACTGAACTGGGATGACGATGGCGCAGCTGTAAAATAGCCAAATGCAGAACAATTTGCACTATCCGTTTTGGATCCTCGATTCAAATTTAATCCTAATTTATTCAGACTTTTTTTCATATTGGCCTTCAAAAGGTACAGATAAATTGATGTAACGGCCGCTTTGCACGAAAATACCTCTGGTCAAATCAGCAAAATCGACAGAAGCGAATAAATTTGGAAAATAGTACTTTTTATAATCCGAATCATGCTGGACCAAAATGATTTTGGCTATATGAAAAGTGTTAATTTAATTTTCTTGAAAAGAAATGAGTTCATCTGAACATGTTAAAGTTTAGTTTTAAAAAATTCCGGAAAAATGGGAATTTTGGATTGATTCAAGTTATATCAAGAGTATCTATTAAATTAATTATTGATTTTTCAAAAATAAAAAAACTTCAACAAGAAATAAGCTTTAATGTAGTTAATAGTAATAATTAAACACTAGTTTTGTACATTTGTTGTAACCCTATATACATACGTTTTTTTGTTCAAAAATTGCTGTAATTGAAGTAACGTTAAGTTGCAATTACATTCGATAACACAATTTTAAGTACAATCTTGATTAAGATAATGTATTGTAACACTCAAGGTTCTGTGCAGAGCTTTTAAACAAAATATCTTATAGTCACTATAGTAATAACATTTCTTAAGTCTATGAAAGTCAAAATTTTGGCTAATATACGTATCTGTAAAATACTAAAATGGATATGAATATATGTGTATTATAATCTCGATGACCTTGAATATTTAAGTAACTATAACAGCTGTTACTCAAATTTCAATCAAAAATAAATCAAAATAAGAAAATTATTAAACTAATTGAATGGACATGTTTGACTCTAAAGTTTTCATTTCCAATAGCTTATACATATAGGTATATATGTATGTATTTGGTTTTGATGAATCATAATTCCAAACAATAAAATTATTTTCCAAGCACGATCGTTATAAAAATAAAGCTTCAAACTACAGATGATAAGTAATTCAATGAAGTCGATTACGTATAATCACAGAATAAGATATCTTATTCTGTGGTAAAAGAAAAAACACAATTAATCGTATCAATGTTATACAGAACGACAAAATAAAATCGAATATGTATTCAAAACGAACAATTATCGTTAGAAATATATAATAAATATGTACATATTCTGTTTAATTTATATTCATCTTAATTTCGATAAACTTCTTCATATTCTCTAAACTATGTATGTATATGTATACATATATGTATATAAATATAGACTATATAGTGTACTGTATATAAATCTAATTAATTAATAGAGAATGAGGGTTGGCAGAACATAATATCGTAACATAGTAAAATGATATTGCGTTGGAGGTTGTTTATGTTATGTCTGGTGGTTATGTTTATGATGTTGTTGTTTACTTTTATGTCTTCTTTGCAAATTCTTCCAATTTGTTTTTTTCTTATCAACTTTAAAGTCATTATGCCAATAAAATTGCGGGTGTTATTATAGAGTACATTACATATATAGGTCTACATATATTTATAAAAATATATATACACATAATTGCCATGGTTTATACAAATTTTATGCTGGCTTCAATATAATTTAAGCTTTATTCTAAGAAATTTAATAAAGAGCAAGTTTTCTATATAAAGTAAAATTTATTACGTTAATAACTGAGTCCTTAAATATTTATATATTATTAGAATAATAATGGGTGTAAATAACACACAAAAAATATTGTCGGCATTTAATTTTATTGAAATTATTTATTTGGCATTGCAATTAACAATTTCTTATTGACGACTTGCATTACAAATATATACGGTGTGAATGAAATGAATCAGTTCCAAATCGCCCTTGAACTATTAACACTGTATACATTCAATATGTATAGTAATAATTTATGAAGCAATTATTAATTCTCATATAGAATAAGATCTCAGGTGTGGTAAAATTAATCACCTCATTTATGTAATGCCTATAATTTTTTTGTTTTAATTTGGTTTTATTTTTCCATGTACATAATTAAAGATTATCTCATAAAATTTTACATATTATGTATATATACGAAATGGAAAGATGTATACTCCAAACAGGAGTACAATCCTATTTCTGTTAGTCATAGAAATAACTTCTATGCCAATTCGCAGCAGTTCACTGCAATATTAGCAAACTAAAATGCTTTGATCCAAGGAATGGAGATAACTGATCTACTTTCATAAGATGCGCAAAATGACACTTGGAATAACTGCAAACATAGTGTAAGCAATCTACTTCCTCCAATTTAGTCCTTACAGAGAGCATCTTGAGCTAGTCCCATGCGTTGGAGACCTTGAAACACATATGACCAAATAATAAGCACGACAGGCTTTTTGTTCTTTTTTAACGATAACATACATTTAGTGAGTTTCTAATTATACCACAATTTTTAATAAAAACCAACTGCTGTACTAACATGAACGATGGGTCGACCCATGAGTTCTAATTTATTTCAAGGGCGGCAAAATATAATTTGCTATATTATATAGAATAAAGCAAAAAGTTATACGTAAATTTAATAGTCAAATAAAATTTCACTTCAAATTCCAGAAAAGACCGTTTAGCTGAAGAATGTTTAAATTTTGATGCCATCATTAGTCAGCACTTTTAAATAATTTAAAATATTTATGATAATTTTTAAAAAAACATTTAAAGGCTGAATTCAGCCAATTCAGAAAAATGTATGAAAAACTAATTAAATCCAACAAGATTAAAAATTTAATTTTCAGAGGTTGTAAAGAATATTTTAGATAATCAAACCGCAATGAGATATTGCAATGAAAAATTTAATAAAAATGTTCTCTATGATTTTTTTTGTTTTGCAGAATTGAAAAATCAAGCTTAAAGTAATTTCATCATTTCGCTTGACTGTTTGCAATCTATATTTTATCGTAAACAAACGATAAATATCAATGTCATAAGATCATCTGCTCCTTATAGAATAATTTAAACATAATATTTATGTTTAAATTATTTTATTTTTTGGTTTTTCTTACATTACATTAATCTGATTTTATTTATAAACAATTTAACGTTAAACTTTTGGTTCATCCATTTGAATTAAAAAAATAATTAAAAAGAATTATTCGACAATAACAAATAAAAATTATTTATTTTTGAATCTCAAAGATGATTAATTTTTAACTTCTATATAATTTGAATGTTAATCATATAAAATTCATAAATATATTAGCATAATATAATGAATTTATAATAATTAACTCATTCTTCAAATTTATTTGCATCCATCCATTATTTTAAAATAATAAATAATTCTTGAAGGTTATCGTTCATGGCTGTTAAAATTATGTTTCGCCTTTAAATCAATTAAAATTATAATTTACCAATTTCCTAAAAATATATAAAAATATAATTATATGACAATTATTTCAATTGGAAATCGAATCAAATCAAATCGTGGAAGAATAAATTAATAAAACAGAAAAACTGAAAATACACTTGATTCGAAAACCAAATAAAATTAAATAATAAATGAGTTAAGCAAAATATAAAAATAAAATGCATAAAAAATGTCTCGCCTTTGTCTCGATTTTCTTTTTGAGATAACGTATATACATATACATATATGTACAAAATATGAATCATGTTTTTTCTTCTCCATGCATACCAAAAGATAACGTACCACCCGCCAAAAGAAAAACTCCTCCCGTTCAATTTTACCATTTTCATGCACAATTTTCACCCTTTTTTTTGTTTTAGCCCGACCGTATACATACATATAACTACAACGCGATGTTGTCTACATGTACATGTACATTATATATATATATATATATATATATATATATATATATATATATATATATATATATATATATATATATATATATATATATATATATATATATATATATATATATATATAAATAAATAATAAATTACCGAAAGTTAAAAAATAAAATAAATTATTATACAAATAATACAATAATAAATAAATTAAGTCAAGTTTATATTTAAATAGAAAACTAAAAAAAACAAAACGAATAAAATGAGTCATCTGTTCATTTAGTATGTAGAAGAAGAAGAAGAAAACCAACCAACATATGACGCGATTTTAAACATTTTCTTTTTAATTTTTCATTGAAGTAAACATGGCAAATGAAATTTCTACGAAGAGCCCTAATTATCATATATGTACATACATACATATGTTATTGAAAACAAGGATCGATTAAATCATAATTATTTCGAAACAAATCCATGAAAATTCGGTTTCATATACAATTTTTCACTTACCAATTGTTGAAATATATGTATCATAATAACGTTCATCACAGTAACGATGTACAATACATGTTTTGCCAACATTTGAGTCACCCAACACTAAAATTTTATATGTCGCAGCAAAATCAAGTGCCATTTTCCCTTTTGCTTGCGTGGGTATATTGTTAATATATAGATTTACTGAACTTATATCTTGCTTGTGAAAATTGTTATTTTATAATAAATAATATTACAATATGTTTTTTTTTAAATTCTACTTTGAATAACTAAACTCATTTGAAACTATGTATATATTTTTTACTGTACGATATTTGTATACTGCGTCACTGTATCAATGTTTCACACCATGCGAAAAAGTCTTGTTAACAACACAATTTTCTTTTGTACAAAATTATATCTTTAATTAAAAATAATAAAATTTTCAAAAACACTTAAATTTATTTTTGTATATTTGGTAAATTTGTTTTTTTTGAACCAAAACTAATCACAACATAAAAAATATGTCCTCTTTATTCAAAGATTCTGTTGCCTGTTTGAAGGAAAATTATTTACGGTACTACGGTGTTTTCCTCCTTTTATTTTCGAATAGAATAAAATTTAACAAACAAGGGAAATTGATTAAATTTTTTTTTTAGAAAAAAGGAAAACTAAAAGAAAAATCATAATAAAATGAACGCATGCGTTTTGGAGAAGGTTAATGAAAACTATATACCATGAAAATAAGTTGAAAAATGAGAAAATACAAAATAAAAGCATTTCGATATTTTCATTTGACACCTGTAGCAATATAATTTTGCTGGCAAGTGGTTAACTGAAATACTGTTTCAAATTTAATTTTGAATGGCGTCGATGAGAAAAAAGCACAAATGAAGATGAAGTTTAAATCATGGAAACGTAGAGCCATATACTATCTGATTGTGAGCTTTAGGACCTACTATTTCCTTTAGGACGTACTAATTCGATGTGATCACATGAGTTTCAAAGAGCAAGAAAATATATTCTAAATTTTGTGACCATTTCTGCTGTAGTCGAAGTGAGTCTCAACAGGGGCAATTTCGTGATAGCGAATCAGCAATTGCATTGTTTTTGCCATGGATATGTGCGAGATAGCGTATCAGCAATTGCATTGTTTTTGCCATGGATATGTGTTGAATATCCGTATAGTAAAGTTAGATATGAAATCCAGATGATGTAATTGTTCTGGATTTCGATTCTAAGATATTATAGAATCGGATAAAATAATAACCGGTCGAGGTCGCACAGCGAAATTTTTGGAAATTTTTCGTACATTTTATATCTACACAACGGAAACTCGTCCCAAAATTATGCTCAACAACAACGTGCATAATCTCAGGTTAGTTATACACTAAACTAACTATTGAACCTCACTATATGTATAACACTACAATAACTCGATAGTGAATAATCGTCAATTCAAATCAACCTTTGCCAGGTGTCTATAGTTATTTGACCAGGAAATTTTAATTTGTGGGCCACCAAAAATTATTTCGTCCCCGTATCCGGTCCACCAATTAGACCGAGCTGATATGTATGATGGACGGATGGTACGAGTATACTAATGTTACAATCAGCATAGCTTTTAAAATCAGAAAATTGAATCTTTAGCAATTTTCGTAAATAAAATAAGCGGTTTGTTTTAAACTTCAGTTGTAAAACTACTAAACTGCATAAATTGATTTTAATTATCAATTCTAACCAGTACTATATTTGACAGTTTTAATATTTGTGGGTACGATAGAAAATTAATTTAAAAAAACAGAAAAATTTATGTTGTACATAATTATCATACAAAATACATAATATACATAAGTATATCGGCGATTTCAATTTATCTCGTTTATCCCAACGTTATGTGACTAAAATAAAATAAATTTGTTTACGTAGTTACTATTACTACATATAAACGTGCATTATTCTGGTGAATAACTATTATTTACTTTAATTAAAAATTTAAAGATGTTTAAGAATTTATGAATTATTATTATAATTTTTTTTTCCGGAAAAGTGCGTTTCAGAGCCTAAAAATAGATATTAGAGAATATTTCAACCTTTTGAACAATGAAAATTTCAGAAAATTTTTATTCTACACCCACATATGACTAATATATAAATTAGTAATATGTGCAACAACTCACAATGTAGTAAGATTAGTGAAAATAACCATTCAAAACATTCCATTAGATGTGATGGAATGTTGTGATTGATGTTATTTTAACTAATCTAACTAACATCATTGAGATTTCCAGTTTAAAATTGTGTGTTGCGGAAACCTCTTAAGGAATATCGAATAAGTTTAAGTATATAGAGAATTCAGCTTAAATATTAAACTGAACTAGCTAAATTATAGTCTTAGAATATTATTTTATAATTAAGAATATTGTAAAAACCAATAAATTATGTTCAGGTTTTTGCGGTTTTAAGTTTTTTGCGAACCAAGATTAATTTATGTTAATATTTTATTGAATTAGCAAACCATTTATGTGAGTGGTTCTATATGTCTATGGAGCAGAACTCGATTCACAACCACTTGATTGTTTGTATCAATATATAAAATAGTTGTAATTTGTTAATTACTAGAGTATCTGGTTTCTATTAAAATTAAGTTACCTGTTGGTAACTAGTAACTACATATGTAGTAAAAATTGATGTGGCGTGAGAAATCATCGCAGTTTTCACAAATATAAGAATTAGTATACATTTAGGATGAAATTAATTAGATATAAAACGAAATTGCATGAACACTTTACAACGGTTTTGATGTCCGTTATATCAAATAAAATAAAACCATTTTTTTATCAGTTGGTCTATTCTCTACAGCATAACATGTTTTAAGTAAAATACAATAAAATATAACTGTAAAACTAATTATGCCAATCAAATTGTTGAGGGTTTACATCTTAAAGTTATAAACTAGCCTTTGGAGTTTGACTTAATGCCGTTTTAAAACAGATGAAAATATACGGGGCATCATTCCAGTATAATTGTAATCTAATATCACATAATTATTTTTGATCACTTGAAGGGTCTCGACATCTTTTAGTTCTGGGCGGTGGCAGTTGGGCATTCGGATCAAAAATTGCATTATCTAGTTTTCTTGTTTCCGGCTTTATACGTGCCTCTGTAACGTTAAGTGAAACCATAAATAAGAATTAATACATAAATAAATTAAAATTATTATTTTACCATATATGCCCGGCTCTTTCTCAACCGCTTGCACTACACTAGTTCGTAGTTCAACCTCCACTTCTTTGGCCATTTTGAGTAACTACAATAGAACGAACATATTTTCATGTAATGAAATCAAATTAAATTTAAAACTATTTCCATACAATTTGTATTTCGTTTGAATCTTTAGCCGATTTATTCTTTTTGAATTCATCATTTATTTTATGACGAGCTGCTTCCAATGCTTTTTCATCACCTTCGAATACTGAGATACGTGCTTGGTGCAACTTTTTGTAGATATTTAATACCTATCGTATAATTTAAATTTTATTGAGTTTAGTGGTTAGTTTGTCGGAAGAGTAATCCAATTACCTACTTCTTTTCTTAAATTAGACATTTTAATTTATTTATTTTGTAAATTTTTATCGAGAAAATTTGTAGAACAACATATGATTATTGAATTTTTTATATGTCAAAAAATGATAGTACTTTTTAAGGTGATTGGAACATTTATAGGGCTGCGGACGATTTATAATTTTATAATTTCACGTTTCATCCTAGAGATAAAACTAAGTAGTGAAAATATATCTAAAAATAATTGGATTTGTGATTATTAGTTTATTTCAATTTATTAAATTTAAATATCAGGAATTAATTTGATTTCATATATGTATACAATTTTCACACTTGTGCTTATAGTTATAGATGAGTACGTCCAATTCGAAAAAAAATTGACTTATCAAGAATTCACAAAACTCGATGACATTTCTATTTTCATCAAACAATCTAGTACGTTTTATTTTTACAATTCCAGCTAAATTAAATTGACAGACACAGAAAACTTATTAAAATGAAAAAATATAATTTAGTCATAATTTTATTAATTAAAATATTATATTTAATTGTTAATGTATGTAGTGATGATGCATTTGGATGCGGTGGATTCATAAAAAGTCATGCCGACATCGACTTCTCTAAGGTTGAAGTAAAATTGTAAGTAATTTTAAAATCAAAATTATAATCTATTCACTTTTGGTTCTCGACACATACTCGAGAGGCAATGGCCATGTGATTTTATAATTAATTAAATTTTATGTTAATTAGATTAAAATGTTGTTTACGTAAGTTATTATTAAATAAATAATTACAGATATTCAAAACAAGGAAGTCTCAAAGATAAAACTGATTGTAGTCCTTCGAATGGGTATTATTTCATACCGATTTACGATAAAGGTGAATACGTCATTAAGGTATCGCCGCCGCCAGGTTGGAGTTTTGAACCGGAAAAATTTGATATAAATTTTAATGGGAAAAATGATTTGTGCAGCTTGGGAAAAGATATAAATTTTGTGTTTAAAGGATTTGGAATTACTGGAAAAGTTGGTGTACTGGGCGCTAATATTGGGGCAAAAGGTGTGCGCATTGATTTAAAATCTCAAGGTGGATCTGATGTACGTCAAACGATTACCGATAAAAGTGGTATATTTGAGTTTACACCTGTAGTGCCGGGGCGATATAATTTGAAAGCAAGTCACGATCGTTGGAGTTTTTCAAAATCTGAAATTGTCGTCGTCGTAGAATCTGGTAATAAAGAACTACCAGAGAATTCTCTTTTAGTCTCTGGCTTTGATGTACAAGGCAAAGTGACCAGTGGAGGGCAACCATTTAAAAATGTAGGAATTGCACTGTACAATGCTAAAGGTCAAATACAGCAAAATGATTGCAAAACTGAGCCAACTGAAGAAACTCTACAAACCAAATGGGCCAATTACGATTCACGGCCAGTATGTGCTGCGTCCACTTCGAATACCGGCGAGTACATTTTCAATTCAATTTCACCTGGAAAATATTTAATCAAACCATATTTTGACAATAAAAATATTAAATATCACATAAGTCCTGAGGTTTTAGAAATTCAAGTAGCGGTTGATGGAGTCATACTAAAAGACAACTTCGAAATAACCGGATTTGATGTATCCGGCCGTGTATTATCCTCACAAAATGGTAATGGTGTTCCATCAGCAAGTATTAAACTAAATGGAGATGTAGTAGCAAACTCATTTGCCAACGGAAGTTATGTGCTGACAAATATCAAACCAGGAATTTTCACAATCCAAGTGACCGCCAATAATATGGAATTTTCCGATCACACCGTTAAATTATCGCCGACCAATCCACATATACCTGATATCATTGCATCCGCATTTAAAGTATGTGGTCAAGTTGTATCTCAAAAATCATACACAGTTGCAATTACAAGACACGCGTCAACATTCCATACACAAATTTCGACCAACGCCAACGATGGTTCATGGTGTACATATTTAGCAAACGGGAAATATTCAATTGAAGTTCAAACTAGCCATGAAGAACGACAGAATGGAATTCAATTTTTCCCAATCACACAAGAAATTGAGATAAATTCGGCAACTAGAATTGGAGTTATATTCTCACAATTACGCGCAACAGTCGAAGGTGAAATAAAATGCTTACCAGACGCGGATAATTTATGCAATCAAATTATGATTTCGTTGAATTCACTGGATAGTGGCTCAAGCAACCGTCAAAATGTGATTGCTGAGGTAATTGACGGTAAATATTCGTTTACCGAAGTTTTGCCAGGAGATTATGATATTGTCATACTCCAGGCATCCCACATTTGTTGGGCACAGCAAACACATAAAATCACTGTTAAAGCGGCAAAGGAAAAAATTCCTGAATTTGTTCAAAAGGGATACCAGATTGCATTTACTACGAGTCATAAAACGAATATGCTGTATAAATTTCGAAAGCCGAACGAAGATTTTAAAGCCATTTCATTAAACGTTGGATTAAATGAATTTTGCGTACCACGGGCTGGCGTGTATGATATCAAATTCTCCGGTTGTCATACGTTTAGTGAACAAACACCACAATCATTCTCAACCAAATTTACAATGCCGCTAATGATCCACGCTTTAACACATAAAAACGGAATTCGAATTTTGTCCGAAGAGAAGAGCACCTATAATATGCTGGTCGAGTATAGAGATCGCAAAGACACTGTTTCATTTGTCGAAGAACCAAACAAAGTTGATGGGTATCACGCATACAGCCATGTTTTCGATTTAAAATCAGAAGAAACTATAAAGCTAATTCCACAAAGCAGTTACATGTTATTCAAACCGGAAATCAGAGAAATAATGGGAGGGAATGATTGTGTCGATGTTCTATTTAGTTTCATCGCCACCAAAGGACTTGTTATCAATGGCGGAATAGAACCAAAAATATCAGATGTTAAGCTTACTTTGAGTTTTCCACGTAATCCAGAATTGGAATATATCACATCAACTTCCAATCAAAACGGTCAGTTTCGGTTTGGTCCGATTGATAGTAATCTGGACTATGAAATTAGTGCAGAGAAAGAATCATATGTATTTTCAAACTTTGACAAGGATTCAAAAGTGTTTAAGGCGAACAAATTGTGCGAAATTATCGTGCAAGTAAAAGACGAAATTGGAAATAAGCTGCCTGGAGTACTGTTATCACTATCAGGTGGTGAGAATTATCGTAAAAATTCAATCACCGGAGACGACGGAACCGTTAAGTTCCATTCATTATCACCAAATCAATATTATTTGAGGCCCATGATGAAGGAATATAAATTCGAGCCTTCATCGAAAATGATCGAGATTAAAGATGGTGACACGATGAATGTTGAATTGAGCGGTAAACGTGTTGCATATTCCGCATTTGGCCAAGTTACCTCATTAAATGGTGAACCATTTGCAAATGTCTTATTTGAAGCTGTTTCATCGCCCGGCGATAACGTTAACTGTGTTGAACACCAAGAGGAATCTTCGTCGGAGCCAAACGGAAATTTCAGAATTCGCGGACTTCATCCTGGGTGCCAGTACGATATTCAAATAAAAAAATCCGATGTCAATTCGTTCGTCGATCGATCGATTCCAACCAAAACAAGTATAATGATTGAGAATGCCGATATTAAGGACGTCAATGTTATTGCAATAAGCCCGTTGAATTTTGTCGATGTGATTGCAAAAATATATGCTTCGCAAAACGATCACTATAAGACCCTTCGGATTCAAATGTACAAGAAGGGTAGTAGTGATAGCCCAATATACTCACAACGCGTAGAATCACCGCTCAACCTTAAGAGTAAATTAAATCCAGGTATAATGGTATTTTTCCCGCGTATCCCACTCGACAGTAAAACCTACTTCATCGAAACATCGACCGGTTTATCAGATAAGAACTACAAATATAATCTTCCAGTAATTCAATTTGTGGCCAATCAATCATCGATCTTTGTCGAAATCGAATTTACACCGGAAATTCGTACATCCGAAAACGAACTTAATCAAAATTCAATTTCAGCTTTGCTATTCATTGGAGTCATAGCCTTGGTATTTTTTAAACAAACTCTAGTCCTTGAATTACTGAACATGCTTTGGGTTAAAATAACGGGCCAATTACAAAATATTTTAGACAAAAGAAATCAAAAAGAAACGTATTCCTATGATAATACGGTGAATGAGAGTGAAATTGAACAGTTGGCCCAAAGTATAAATTCCCTTAAGAAAAAGAAAACAAATAAAATTTAAATTCTAAATACCAAATTATTAAAACTTAATTTATTTTTAAAATTGGGATTGAGAAACACAAAAAGTTTTAGCTTTGAAAATTTTGGAATTTTGTAAAATTGAGTTGAATAAAAATGAAATTGTACTGAATCGAACAAATCGTTGATATTTTATTTTAATATTATTTTGAAATCAATTTTCAGGGTTTACGCTGAACACAGCATGTTAAGGGCCACACTGTTGTTAAAATTATATCAAAATTATTTTATCGGTATTGCTCTATAATGGTTTGGAACTCCGCTAAAGTGTAACGTTTTGATTACACAATTTGACCACAATGATGAAAATTAAATGGATCTATTAAAACATAGAGAAAGAATCTTAAGAAAATAAGAAATTCAAATCTCGCCCACCGAATTATTTAAAATAGAATTGAACTTACAATTTTATAAGTGATATGGTAAATGAAAAGTGTCACTACACTTTTGAAAACGATTATTAATGATAATCTGGTCACCTGAACCAAACACAACAATACGCAGTTTGTTGTTGTAGCGTAATATTATATTATCACAATAAAAAAATTGCTCAGTTTTATTTTATATCAAAATATATATTTTGTATTTTGTTTCATATGTAATGTCATCTAATTAAAAACTTGACGTGCGATTGTAGTTTTATCATAATTAAATTAAAATTAAATATTCTATAAATGAAATTATAAAAAGTAAATAAAATTATACGTAAAATAATGTTTTGATTAGAAATAAATATCAATTATTTTTGATAAAACTAGATTTTAGTGAAATTTTGTGTTGTTATTGTGGTTGTTTTTATTCAGTGCGATAGAAATTTCGATTTTTTAGTTTGCATTAAATAAATAAATAAAACAAAAATTGTGTCGCGAATTTTATCGATAGTGTTTTGTGCAACATAATATTATACCTACATAATATAGAAAAACATGATTTTGCAATAAATCTATTTTTAATTAATAATCAGTGTTGCGTACAAAAAGAATATAGGGATACTTTAGAAACAAAACAAATGGATTTGGATGACGATGATGAGGAGACTACAACAGACATTAGGGAACAAATGTTCCACAACACAGTACGTGAGCATATAGTAAGTAAAAATTACAGTTCTATTTTGATAAAAAATCGCGTATAACTGGATTTTTTTAGTTTTAATAATACATAGCTATACTTAAGTAATATTTTGAATTATTACTACACATATAATTTGAGTGTGTATGAATAACCTAATTCTTGAAGAGTTTCATAAAAAAATTTGCGTCGTCAAATATTTCGGTCACTTCTGTACTTTAGACACTACGTCACTTGTATATTAGTTTTTCCTCTATATGGCTGGCTATTCAGTGTCAAACGCTATCTAATCAAGATACTTTAAATATTTTAATTCGAACTTCTCTTCTAACTTCTTCTTATCAGCTGAGCGATAACGTATGTTTATTGTGATAAACGACAGTCTGTCAAGTTCTTATTGTCAATTTATGGATTCCCAATAAAGTTACCCAAAATGAAATGTACAAATTTTGCTAGATATGCATTGCTTATCGTTCCCCGACTAGTCGACTACATCTAATTTAATTATCTGAGATATAATATTTATAATTATCGATTCGATTATTTGGGAATTTCCGATAACTGTAATGTTAAACAAAAATACATATTGATAATACTTATTTTCCGCTATTTACTAATATTGATAAGACAAATATTTTATTAATTGTAAATAAGTGGTTCAAGTTCAAATAAGTAATTTAGTTTTGTTTAAATTTTGATTAACATGACTGATTTGATATTAGCTTATCACGGTTACTTATGTACATAGATTTAAGTAAGTTAGTGTTGAGAGAGTAAATATATTATGGGTCGCAGCCAGCACATGTGAAATATTTATTATCAATAAATTATTTTATTAGTTGGTTATTTTAAGGTTATCGAAATAGGAATCGATAAAGCCTATTAAAGTAGTTTGTAATTATTTGGTCAATACACATCATCTACTAAGTAATAACGTACAAACTGGAATTCAATCGGCGTTGTATCCATTTGTAAACTCCATAATATAGGGTGTTTAATTTACAATTACTATTCAAGCAAATTTGAATGAAATATTTTAAACAACGTATACAAATTAAACTATCTATTTAAGATCCCAGAACCTTTATTATCTCACAAAATTCTTCTTTTACAAGCAAATCATAAATTAAAATAAAAGAATAAATAATTCAAATTCCAAGAATAAACAGAATATAAACTTAAAACTTATTATTTTAAAAAGACTAGCGTTTAGTAATGAGGATTCAAGGTTTGACCTTAGTTTCGTTGGAAAGTTCCATGCAACTGAAAATGTACGTTCGCTAGACGTTGATGTATCGGCCAATATTTCTTTTAAAACTTCTGATCTCTTTCTGTTGATTCAAATAACATCTAGTTGCCTATTTAAATCTATATCCGTATTAACATCAGAATTTCTTCAGAATATCCCCTAACTTCAGGATCAAAATTTCATGACAATGAACCATTTGATTTTTAAACAATTTCTTTGGCATGCTAAAACTTAAAATTTAGCTGCAAATTCGAAATCTATAACATTTTCTAGCCAGTTTTAATTAAACCGCTAAAATAAAAATGTACAGTGTGCGTCTGGTATACTGTACTTATATATTTTTAATTTTTAATATACTCTTACCTAATCCTTTTTTGGAATTTATTATTTATAATTATTTTTATATTTTAATATACAAAATATATTTAACTATTAAGTAATTTCTGTTTTTCTCAATACTTAAAATTCTGGCAAGTAACTATAATTATTGCACATTACATTATTATATTGAGTATTAAGGATAAGACTAAAACTCTTAAGAAATATAAAACTTAAGCCACATTATTTAATTTAACCGATATCTAATTGACTTTTAAAGTAGAAATTTATTGTATTTTAATAAATAATTTTGATTAAACAAAGTGAGATTTAACGCTAATCTTAAGTTAAATTAATTTGCTAAACGAGTATTTTGCCATTAGTTATAAATGTAACTTAAGTAATATTATTTAATAGATTTGCGCAAACGCAAAACAAATTTGCTTGAAATCTTTTATTACACAGTTCAATTGAAGGCACACATTTTGTCTTATAATATTCTAAAAATTTGCGAGTGTGGATAAGATCCGTGAATATTTTAAGCAAAAAATAGAAAAATGAGTTGAAATTCAATTGAAGGCACACATTTTGTCTTATAATATTCTAAAAATTTGCGAGTGTGGATAAGATCCGTGAATATTTTAAGCAAAAAATAGAAAAATGAGCGAATTTTTGTAGCATTTAAGTCATTTAATTGGCTGAGTAGTACAGATAACATATCGTTGTATTTGTATTTCATACAAAATGTATGCGGATAAAAAATCTACGGATTTTTGCCGCAATCCTGCATCCGGCTTTAAGCCAGTATCGATTATTCGATTTAGAATCTAGAACTAAATTTTAATATTTTATTCGTTATAATATTAATGTTATAAAAATCACAGCAAAAGACAACTTATACTAAATAATAGTAATAAAAATTTATCTTTGAAGCTCGGTGATTAGTAGAATAATATCAAATTTAGTAACCGTGAATAGGTCAGAATAGATAAAATTCCCGGATATTACAGTAAAACAGAACAAATGAGATCGAAGATATTACGACGACATTTATTATTTATTGAGGTATTTTAAAAGGTGATAAACATTGTGAATACATTTATCTATATCCGATCTTGGCCCTTAAAAAATGTTATTATATTATATCCGATCTTACATTCTTAACCTACCATTCTAACAAATATGTAGTTATTTAAAAGCCATTTTTACAATCTTCGCTTAAATCAAACTATATACTCCTAAATTTCAGGTTATTGTCTAGCTAAAGCCAAATTTCGCTCTGTTAATGATATCATATTAAATCATGTAAATTCTAGTATTGCATTGCCAAATCGAACAGATTTTTAATTCCACTATTTATTTGAATTTTAATGATCATAATTTTATTTTGTCGAAATTAATTTTTCAACCTAAATTTATTTAATGACGGTTGGTGATTCGACAGCGAAACAGATGTCTTAAAATATTTTAATTGAAATAAATGACTTGCTAGAGTATTTTAAATCGAACTTGATATCATTTGGTGAAAACTAATAGTAGCGTATGTAGCGGCATAACAATGACTTAAATAAAATAGCATCGGCCGTTGCAAAAATATTTATGTCCGCGCTGCTTAGTTTTGAGACATTGCTCAGTGGCTGAATAAAAATATTTCGATACGCGAGAATATCGATTATAATCGATTATCGATATTCTCTGCTGTACGCAACCAAGACAATTCTGTTCAATGATCTTTTCGCGATGATTTGCAAAATTTATACGGACAATCGAAATACAACCACAACCTAAAATTACCATATTGTAAATAATATTAATTAAATTAAAACAGTTTTAAAGGCCATTACTGGACCCTTACTGAGTCAACAATTCGGTTCCAGCGGTTTCGATCCCGAGCATGGTCTTCATACTGTCTAAGACAATCTGAAGAGGCCAAGTCGTTCTCTACACCGTGGAGCCATCGTCGCCTGCAACGACCTCTGCGCCTACCATATGGTGGCTCTCCTTTCAGAGATCGCTGCACAATTCGTTCCGGATCAGCACGCAGAACGTGCCCGAGCCAACGTACTCGCTGAGATCTTATTTCATGTACAATATCGGGGATCTTCATCAGATCTCTGATCTCGATATTGTACAGAGCTCGGTAGGTACCATCTATTTCGCGTTTTGGGCCGTAAATCACACGTATGACTCTTCTCTCAAATGTTAGGAGCCAACTCTCGTACTCATCCGTCAGCATCCAACTTTCACATCCAAACATAACAACGGGCCGGATCAACGCTTTGTAAAGCTTCAGCTTCACGGCACTTGATAGGTGTTTAGATTTTAGCAGTGGCCTTAGAGGATACAAAGAACGACTGCCAGCAGCTAATCGGGCCGAATAATTCAAATTTATTGTTGTCCAACTTACGAAGTAATAAATTTTGAATGGATTATTTAATCTTAATATATGTAATTACGTTTAGATGGTATACTTTTTAAAAAATTGTACTAATTCTTTTTTGCTGAAAAATACAAAAAAATTCTTGACACATAATTGGAAGAGGTTATTTGTTCGTCCAAATATAAATTATTACAGACTAATTAATATCTTCTCTGCAATTCTAAAACTTTTTGAGATGTTGGTTAAACAGAGAGTAGCGCTATTCACAGCACGGTTTTACGCGAGGCAGATCTACAACGAGTAATTTAATGGTGAATTTTAATTACTTACTTATATACAAACGGACATATAACATTTTAAGCCAAAGAAGTCGAATTGACATAATTTATATGAACTTCCGCTTTCTTCCGTAAAATTTTTCGCTTGCAATTTAATTTGTCCAGATCCTTTTTTTTTATTGACGATTTAATGGGATCATATTTATGAATACTATACAATACTTGAATGAAGTGAACTTATTAGTTATGTACATAATGTAAGTAGTTCAAGTATCATTTTTTTTAAATGCTGCCAATGGCTTTAAAAGAATCTTTGTGACAAAATCTTTCTTGAATCTTTCCTACAAAAGAAACTAACATACTTACAATTATAACTATTTCCAGTTTTCTATCATACTGCAATATAACTCACTCATAATTATGAAATCAGAAACTATACCATAGCCTAAAATGAATTTGGAAGAAAGTCAATTGAATACATAATCGGCCCATTTATTTACCTATAACGAATTACCACAAAATATTTTGGGTAAGAAAGGTCGAAAACTGTTAACCAATTTAAGAAGTAAAATGGGAAAATTTACTTTACATACGTATACATACATATCTATATATAAATTTGATTAACTGTTTTTTTTTTAAATCAGATACGATTTTGTTTTGAATACCTAAATAAATACAAATTTTAATTCTTTGTATTATTAATTATAATATTGTTTATTTGTTTGCAGTAATTGACCTGTAAAGAATAGTAAATTATTAAATCCATCGGTTATTCAGAAAAGCGACTAATTCGAGGCATATGCTAGTCCCATAAAATTGATTGTAGCCACGCCACGTACTAATTTAATATTCGGGCGGAAATAATTAATAAATTTGCAAGTTATTTGGCAAGATGGTCCGGTTCAGTCTATCAATAATAATGTTGTATGCAATATACACGATTAGATTAAAAATTAATCGCTTCAATCGTTTTAGCTCTGTCATCCAATTCCACTGATGAAGATGAGAGTTAATAATTTAATACTTTGTAGCATGTGCCATTCTACACAATATATGTTGTTTTTATATCGAATCAAAGAGTTACAAAAATTAAATATGTTTTGTATGTTGATTTCAAGACAAGAAGTGCCTTTAATTATTAGTACTAATGATATGTTATTAAACTGAACGATGTATGAAGTATAACTAAACTAAAAAATAACCTACATGTCAATAAAAACAATGTTACTATAGTAATAGAATTAATTATCATTACATTGCGTAACTGAAAAATGGCAAAAATGAATTCTATATAGAAAAATTTCTCTTATATCTATAAAAAGATCGACTAAGATATTTATAGTTTTGTACATTTGTTTAAGCTGAAGTTGGCGCTAACCGCTAAGTAGTGGATTAGTAAGTGCATAGCAACAACAAATAATATTAAGTTATTTGAATGATCATTGGAATTGTATTTCTCATGTATGCCTAATTTGATTTCGAAATATTGACCTTGCTTAGAAATACATAAACCGAGTTCACAACTCGATATTGAAATATATGAAAACACTACTTATGTGTGATGTTTATGACCTTATACATTCTAATTAATAAATAATTTCATTAACTCAAAAATACTTTTCCAAGTCGATACACCATCATATACATACATATGTACATAAGTATTACTGTTTCTGTTTCATTTAATTAATTAAAAACTAATCATGATTCTTAAATCAATTGTTTGAATTTTACATATAATTTTTGTGTTTAAACGTGATAATGGGTCAAAAGTTCAATTATGCCATTAAAGAAAATCATCGCCAACCTCTTCAATAAATGAATAAATTATTTTTAACTTTTTCTTGTTCTATTTTAGAACATTTTCTATTTTAGGAATATCTGACGTTTTGTATTAATTTACACATAATAATTATTTAGAGAGAATATTATTTGTATATCTTATAACAGTATAATATGACTAAAGAAATCAAAAATTTGATGATTTGTGTTAGGCGATCGATGAAATACACATCCTACAAATTATACATATATTATACGAGATGTTTACATTTTCTCGTATATTATTATATAAACTACATATGTATATAAACCAATTTATGTTATTCAGTGGTGTAGATCGACGTCTCATTACTCATTTTACTTTACAGTTTTTGCAATAAATTATTAAGATTCTTTATACACCTCGTATTTGGGTAACGCCACTGAATTTTGTCACTGAATATATTTTTCTATATTGTAGACATTATAATGGAACACTTTAATCTTATAATTAATTACTAAATCTTATACATAAATATGTATACCTATATTTGGGTTAATCAATTTTCAATACAGTTGCCTATTATATACAATCATATGCATACATAACATAATATATATATATATATAATATTTTTCTATATATACATACATACATATATGTACATATGTATAGAGGCAAATTAAAATAGCGTAAAAGGCAAGATAATGCAATTTATTATGTTCAGCGAACTTGTGTATAACTAAAATAAAAACTAGATAAAAACAGGTCAATAATCTTAAAAGTAATGCTTTATAGAAATAAAAACTATACAAATATCGTGTAATTTCTATTAATTTATATATGCTTACACCGATCATTATCACTTCAATCAAAATACATAAATTGCATCTAATCAATATTTAATGAGCTCAATCAATCCAAGGTATTTTTATATGTATCTTTATATTTTTAAATTCGAATGCATAATGTTACACAACCAAAAAATGAAACGTTGTATCTTGTTAATTTTTATGCCAATATTCCATAAATAAAAAGATATTTTATCCACCGGAAATTCAAAACTATAATTTTTCGATTAACCGATACTGTTGTCTAGAGGGGAAAGAAATAAGAAGTCATTTTCAAGGTGTGTCTGTAAGTAACTATGTACAAAGTGCAATCAACCATTTATCCAGGTAAAGCAGATTTAATTTGTTATTTGTATGTACTCGTATATGGTTATATAAAAAACATTATATGAGTTTATTTAATATAAGGATATAAAATAAATGTTTTATGCGAACATAAACTAGAATACGATGTGTTTAGCTGATTTGATTTTAATAAAAAATTAAAGTTGGGCGGATTACTTCAACACTCAATGCCACAAACGGGGCCACGGTGCAATACCCGAACAAAGCAAGGACGCTACTTAATGTGCCAACGTGGGCGGCTAATTTTTTTTTATAACTTTTTAATATTCACGAATAGTTTAGAGGGCGCGGCGCGTCTTGTAATACATATATAAATTATTGGCATATAGGTTGAGGGAATAGAATCGCTGGAAATATAAATACATACCTATAAATTTAATTAAATCATTCATAAAAACAAAACTAATTAAATAACATTTAATTAGTTGAACATTAATGTCCACTTTAGTTTAGTGGTTGTTTTCAATCTAATCGAAATTAGATAGCTTTGTTCATACTATCCTATTCAAAATTCTTTGCAAGCTAAATTTGTATTACAACGTAACACAAAACCACTTTAAAAAATTATATAAATACCGAAGTTTGTAAAACTGATCATTTTAATTTAATTACCTTAATCATTCGACTTTACATTCCAATACAAAAAATGTAAATTTTATTTCTAGGAAAAAATACAGTTAATTTAGTTTTATACAAAATTATTTGTGCAGATCACAAATCATCATTTTTCATAAATGTTATATCCGTTATTTAAATTGAATTGATTTTAAAATTGATTTTTTAAATAAAATACTACTCAGTAAAAATGCATAAGAAAGCTGAATTTAATGTTGAAGTCAGAGCAACAATGGTCGTTGATTACAAAAATGGAGGTTCGCCTAAACGAATTATCTAAAAAATATGGTGTTCCAGAACTAAATAAAATTCTTCTAGAAATAGACCCATCAGAGAACCAACCATACACAGGAGATTAAAGGAACAGAAGACAAAAAACAATCACCACTCAGAGAAACTCATTTATAGCCATTTATTTATAAAGGGAATAAACTGAAAAAGAGGAAATTTGTATAGACGAATGAGTCAATTTTCTCGCTTTATAGAGTCTGTATAAGACATATATTCTATTCTAAACCTTCAGAGAAATTATATCGTGCAGATGTCGCACCAACGCGTCATTCTGATGGGTGCCATTTTTGATATGGGAATGCAAATCGTATGACAGTGTTGTCCGATTACTTTATTAAAACGGAAAATTGGTCAAAGCCGTTATTTAGAGCTTCTTAATAATATGGCATTAGGGATTGGATCTCAATATAATTAAGAATCTATGGCCGTATTTATTAAAAAAAGAAATTATTTGGGATTTTGAAAGGAGGGAAAAAGCAACTTGGAATGCCATAATCGATGCGTGGAGCATCATTCCAACTTTTTGATTTCTTACGGAGTTTAATTAATTCTATACTCAGACGCATCCCCGATGTTCTGAAGGGAAAAGGTAAAAACACATCATATTAATTGATTTTTGAATGTGTCTTTGCCTAATTTTAGTTAAAAACTAAATTATTGGAATATTATAAATGATTTTTTTTTTAAATATTTAATCTGCGCAAATAATTATAAATAACAATTTGTGTGTACAAATAATTTTGAATAGGATAGTATTTTCAAACTTATGTTGCAATGCAGCTCTAATAGACTTTTGGTACAAATCTACTCAAGCACACTTAAGATATACACATAACAACATAAATCTACATACATAAAATAATTACATTGCAATTTCATATCACAACAATATTCGTGGAATTTTGTGTAAATGTATTAGAAGATGGAAAGTTTTAAAAAAACTTCTGGACCACAGATGCTGGATAATGGACCAAAATGTTTATTTTCATATGTAATGTGATATATTAACTGAAATGTATTTTATAAGCAGTCTATAGTGGTGCACATTTTTTTGAATAGAGATATAAATATGTCATATATATATTATGTGATTTATTAATTAAATATTAATTTGTTTAGTATCTTCAAATTTTTTTATAATTATTGTTTACTGCTAGATAATATGGATAGACATTGTCTAAATTTTAGTTTGAGCGGTATTTAAAGAGGAATTGCATTCAGATGTTTTTTAGAAAATTAAATTATTGTTGATTACTAATTTTTATCTTCTGAGCAACGAAAAGTTATTCTACCTGCATATCCACGTCTGTCTGTATGATAAAGTCAAAGTGAAAAATGTATAGGTATTCTGTGATACAAAAAACTGTAAAAACCAAACCATATTTAAGTTTTTAAAATGAACATCCAGCGCATAAATCTAAAAACCGGAAGACAAATCATTAAATTTGAAGAAAATGGCGACCAAAAACATGCCCACTGCACTTAAATATTTGGCAAACCATTTCGAAACAGTCTTTATTTTTCGGTATAATTTAAATAAAAATTAATCTTGAAATTAATGAATAACTCAAGGAGAATGAGAGTTCTGAAGCAAATATTTCAAGACGGCTCCAGCGTTCTGCAGATTTATCTCAATTACTGCAATGTGATAAAGACAAAAGTATTTCACAGTCTATGGTGCATGGTTCCATCTAACAAATGCCATAGCTAACGAAAAAGCTTAGGACTTGTCTGGTGAGAAGTGTTCAAAGGAATAATATATATGTTGTTTCTAATAATTTTTCTCTAAATGCTAATTTATTTATTTTTCCTCTAATATGTGAACGTCCCACTTTTTCACTGTGCAAAATATGGATTCGTCGATGTTTTAAGAATTTTTAAATTTGGTCCCACATTTCAATGAAAATTATCTGGTCAGTTGTAGTAAGTTGAATTATTTCAGGTAAATATTTTTTTCATTGAATAGTTAATCTGAGAGAGTGGAGATTGCCGTTCATTGATCAATTTTCGATTTCCCACGTCAGGTTATTCAACATTCAATTTTCACGATCGTATCCTCTTAACTTTCTCGATCTTAACCTCTCGAAGATTTTTGGAAAGTTCTGAACTGCAACATCAGAAAACACGACGTCGCCGTTAAGCCTGATCTAACTAACAAACTGATTTTGGTAGAGTTAGATCAAATAGATTTTCTAATTTACTATTATGTTTTTCAAAAATGAATTTAGTTTTATCTTGATTTAATCTAACTTCTTTCGAAAAACTGACCATTATTGTTGGTTTCCAATTGTGCGCGAATAATTGTTTGTTTGACTGTAAGTACTTATAATAATAAATTCTTCAATTCTACCAAATTCTGTCTCAAAATATCTCAAATAAAACTTTATTTATTTCTATCAAATTTAATTTATTTATTTTATCATTAAATTTTTTAATTTTAACATCTTTTTTGAAACTTCAATTTTATATTAATATAATTTGTTGGAGTTTTCACCTCAAATACAGACGGCGGATATTTGCATTGAGGATCCATCCCAATAGGAATTCACTAGAGCCATGCAGAAACTAAAACGAAACCGTGCACTTGGGGTGGAGTGCATTAATTCGGAGCGCTTGATATTCGAAGGGGATACTTTGTGGAACTGTGTTTTCAACTTTGTTCGATTATTAGGCGAACCGAAGTAATGCCTGACGAATAAAAGTGGCCACGATGTGTCCTATCTTCAAGAAGGGGGACCGCTTGAAGTGTGAGAATTATCGCGGTATAGCTTTCCTTTGTACAGCATACAAGTTACTCTCCTACGTTAAATTAGATAGAATCACCTCCCTAGCGGAGCGCTTGGATGGTGAATATCAAGGAAAATTTCATCTGAATCGATCAGTCATTGATCAGGTCTTTCCGCTGCGGATGATTCTATCTAAATATTATGAGACTTCCTTGTCTTGCTGAAGCTTTACAAAGCGTTGATCAGGCCCATTGTTATGTTTGGATGTGAAATTTGGGCGCTAACGGATGAGTATGAGAGACACGGAATTGTACATGAAGTTAAATCTCAGCGAGTACGCTGGCTTGGTCACGTACGAATTGTGCAGCAATCTCTAAAAGGAGCGCCACCATATGGTAGCCGCAGAGGTCGTTCAAGGCAACGATGGCTCCACAGTGTAGAGGTCAACTTGGCTTCTTCAGGTTGTCTAAGATAGTATGAAGAACAAGCGCAGGATCGAAACAGTTTGAGCCAGAATGTTGGCACAGTAAGGAGCCAGTAATGGCTTTTAAACTCTGTTTATTATTATGATTTGTTGGAAATGCTTGAATGCTGGTACTAGGCCGTCTGTTAATTAGTTTAAAAAATTGTTAAAAATTTTAATTTGTATAGAAAACTCAAATTCGCTTTTGTTTGTTCACACGCATACTGAACAAATTAATCGAAAAATTGGATTTTTCTGTCTCAATTTTAATTTTTAACTTTTTTTTTAACTAATTGACACACGGCCTTAGTTAAAAATTTTATAAAATAAATTTTAAGAAAATTTTTCTAGGAAATTATCAAATATTATCAATGTTTAAAATGCAAATTAAATTAAAATTTTAAGAATAATTAATTCTGAAAATTATCCTTAATTTGAAATCTAGATTACTATAATCAAAAATCTAATTTGTTCTCAATTTTTTCAAATATAATATATAATAAAGGGGAGCGGCTCGAAATCACATATTTTAAATCCTGTTTTTCAAAATCCCGCATTGGATTAGTATTTTTTTTGTACAACTCAGAATGGAATTTTTTTTTCAATTTTAATTCCAATTCCTTAAAAATTGAATTAGAATTAGAGCAAACTGTAAAAAATTGTGGAATTTTATAGTAGAGTCAGAAGATGCAATAATCCCGTTTAAATCTATTTGGCACGGAATTTTACGTTTTTAGACCAGTGTTTTCCAAAGGACATATCGGGTTACATTGTTGTGGTGTGGCCTTAGATATCTTGCTTAGTTTTAATTAAATAGAGGACACTATAAAAAGTATACTTATTAGCTTTTGAATTTTGAAAGTATGAATTTTCAAAACTAGTTGGTTAAATCAAATTTGTAGTTCGGCTTATCTCACTTCTTGCCCAACTTTCGGGTTTCAATATACATAATTTTTAAATGAAAACTAGTGATATGTTAACACATCATACACTTTCAATTCATATCGTGGTAAGAAAAGCTTTCTTTTTCTCTTAATTGACACGTGACTATAAACAATTATATATTATTATTATCATTACTAATAATTAATTATAATAGAAAAGCAACTTAAACTTAAAAAGTACGTGCTTAAATAAAAATAAATTAATACAAGTTTATAAATCTTCCATCTATTCGTATAAAATGTATAATATATGTACATTAACATTGTAGTTTAATACTCAAAACGTTAACTCTATATCTAATAATAATAATTTTTATTTACTGTTTATATTAAAAACATAAACAAATAATTACAACTCTTAACTTTTTTTTATGAATGAAAATGTTATGAGGTTTTATTATTCAAAAGTCAAAACACTCCATATAAAAAATCACACGCGAAATGTCCGGAAATCAAAAAAATAACTATATACATGTAGAAGTATTTGGCTCCCATCCAAAATATTTTATTTTTTGTTATTATTGTTATTGTTTTGATTTGATTTTATTCATACATACTTACCTCTTTCCTCTTGAGATAGAAAGAAAAGACCTACCTCATAGTATGAGAATGACTGTGCCACAATTTGAAAATTGCATATCTCATTATTTTATATATTTCATACAATGGAATTTTATTGTCTCCATAACCTAAACAAATCATTTAAGTATTAATACGCTTAAATATTTTTATGCCTACTAATCTATCAAGATTTCGTCTAGGTAGCTAAATAGAGAAAACAAATATTTATAGACTAGGGTATTTTTAAATAACTCGTCTGATTAGTCCTAAATCGACGATAACACCAAGTATTTATTGTGAAACAATAACCATTATTTAAGCTTTGTCTACAATAATCATATTTTCACTTTCTTTAAAACAGATAAAAATAATCGAAATCAGCTCTAATGCGTTGAGTAAATAGTAAATCTGTTAAAACGTAAATAGTTTACTATGTACATATTTAGAATACAGTTTGTATATCCGGATAAAAAAATATAGAATGCGATTTAGTACTTAATTGATTTTGTTACTTAACATTCTTTAACGTTATCACTAAACTCCTTTAGTAGGTTTGTTAGTAAAATCCTATTTGGTTTTGTTACAAATTTGAACATGTGAAACAAATTCGGTTGGTTTCTTATTTAGATTTTATTTGTTATGTGAAATATTTCGGACTATAAAACAGAAATAATATCAACATTATGATTTAATAGTCCTTGTACGGGCAAAGTTTTGATGCATTAAGTGAATTGATGTGTTTTAGAGCAAAGCAGATCTTTCGTATTGGTATAAGGCAAAGCTAATATTTGACCGAAATGTTGTCCGACTGATTGGGGAACGTAAATATATATGGCATGCATGTAATATATGTTGTTCTAAAAATAATCCTTTTTTTTGCATTTTCTCCCCCTTTACAATCATTGTCTCATTGTTGTTGTACTGAGAATAGAATATCGTGCTTTGAGCTTTGTACTGACCATGCATTTCTCTATTTATTCGGTTATTATTTTCAATTGTATTTATTATTTTTTAAGAACAAATTCAAATCTTGAGCAACAACACAAATTAATATATAAAACATTTATTTACCGACGTACTTTTATTTAGTATCACCTAATCATCTCGCCATTAGGTGATTGAGCCAATTTGTTTATTTTCATTTGTATATTCCACTTTTGGTTTTTAACGAATATTATCTGCATTCTTGGTTTTTTTTTACCACTTTTGATGATGGTCTGAACACACTACAAAAAATGACTTCGACCATTGAGCTCAAAATGACTGCTTCAGTTTTTTTAGATTCGTTAGACAATTCATCGGTAATGTTTCAACGTTATTTGGTATCGTAGTGAATGATTCCCCCTCAACAATGAAATGCCGGAGTTAATCATATTCGAGTGGCCGGAAATTTAACGAAACTTTCAATTTGGAACACAATGTATTTAATTGGTCATATAACAATGTTTAAAGCTTTTTTTCATGCAGAATTTAATTTGGATATTTTATACTAGACTCCCAGAGCCCTCCTACGGGCGGCCGAATGAAATGCCATGAATCATATGCGTTAACCGGAACTATAAATTTCATGATTCTATTCCTTGATCTTTTTACATCTTTTCGATATCGCAGTAAATGCTTTGACGTTCACATATTTACCTGTGTCATTAGGCCCATCATTAAGGTATCATTTGAACTTTTTATTGACCCGTCGAACACAACTCTAAACATTTGTTCTATATGTTCCAATGACATGCACTCGTTCATGAAATTTGAATGCTTCTGCACTTGTTGATTCTATATAAACCGCCGTTTAAACGTATTCTGGAAGTGATCCAATATGAAACTATTTTTTATATTTGGGCTAATAACTAGGGCTTACATTACCGATTAACCGGTTACTCGGTAAATTGCTAAAAAAATTCATTACCGAAAAACCGGTAAATTCATTATTTTTGACCGGTTTTTTCGGTAAAAATTTAAACTTTATATTTTAAAATATTTATCGTTTTGTTCCGTTCCAAACATACTATTTTATAAGTAAATAGTTGAATTTAATATTTAAAATTAATAATTATACTATAATAAAGAAACAACAAAACCATTGATAATAAAAAAATCGTTGAATTAATTGAACGGTTTACGTTAAATGAAGAGTCTGAAACTGAAATTTCAGATTCAGAAGCATGTACTTCAGATGAGCGTGCAACTCCGTCAACATCAGCATCGCCAGCGTTAACAATGAAAGAAAAGATGCAACTTCAGCAGAAGATGAATAAATCGAATTTGGAAAGTACTCGGCCAAAATCACCTAAAGCTAAAGGATTAGCGGATATTATTAAAAGGGAAATGGACTTTTTCCAAGAACAGAACATCCGAGATAAATATTTAGAAAGCATTTAAAATATTGTTGACTGTTCGACCGACAAGTGTCGAATCGGAGCGCGCGTTTTCAGCAGCCGGTCTGATCTGCACCAAGTTGAGTTCGAGCTTAAATGATAACACGTAAGACACAATGTGTTTTTTAAGGCAGCATTTTAATCAAAAACAAGAGTTGAAATGAAGTTTTAATTTTTTTTCTAATTTACGTTTATACTTTTTTTTTATATATTACAATGTTGGGAATTAATAAAATAAAAGAACGAATTAATAAAATAAAAGAATGAATTAATAAAATAACTTAATGAATTTTATAAAACAAAATTTTATAAGTAATTAGTTTGAATAAAATATCAACTAACTAAAATACTCTCAAAATTACCGGTAAATTCCCGGTTTACCGGGTTTTCCACATAAATTACCGAATTATCGGTAATTGAAAATGTCGGTAAATTTGCAAGCCCTAAATAACACTATACTGCAATTATCACATTCAGGCAAGAGTTGAGAACCGTGATCGTAGTTCATCGACAATTATATATTTGAAAATGGTTTGGAACGAAGATTTTGATATTATAAACTGACAAGTAATGAAATTGAGGCTTTGATCACAATTTTTGATCCTTTTCCTTATTAATAAATTGGAACGATTTATCGCACTAAATCAGATTTGCGATTATGACATCAATATTCACATGATTTCAATATTTTTACAATTTTGTAGGCAATAAGTTCAAATGATGCATGCACATGATAAATTTGTTACTGGATTATATTCCGCGGTTTTGAATAATTCGTTGATCATATTATGCTAAACTATATTAGTTAATGTTGGCAAATAATTTTATATGTGAACTATTTTCAAAAACTGATGAAATTTGTGATGAACTTTTTACTTATACAAAAATAAAAACATTAAAATTTAAATTGGCGCCATTTGCTATACACACATGCGATCATTCGTACACTGGTATACGCGAGCATCGAAATTGAATAAGAATTTTATTTTATTTTCTTTACCGTATACTTAATATATTTGGAAGTTTTGATTTTGATAATCTACGGCCTAGGCCACAGATGGCGACGTGCATGTATATAATACATGTACATATGTATATACGTACATTGTTAAAATATAATTTATTCGCGTGCCAACAAAATATCTGTAATCTATACGCGTTAAATTGATTAACATACATACGTATATAACTAATTAATTTTTTTAAATGTTTTTCATTATTTCATTTACATTTTTTGAAGTTCAATTCAAATTAAAATTAAAATCTAAAAATGAAATAACATAAACAAATCAGTTCGAAACACTAACAACATTGTTATTCTTAAGTCTATATATTTTTAGATGGCAACGCAAATCACATATTTATTCGGCTCCAAATTAAAATTAAATTTTAATTGTTATCAATCGTTGTTTTTATTCTAAAAAAATTTCAATCGAGTTGCCTTATCAATGTGGCATTGAGACTATTATGTACATATATCTGACATATTGATATGGCAAAGAAATTACATTACATTACAATTTACATATATTGATTAGGTGCTTGATTTTAAAAATTGTATTTTATATTTACAGATCTTTTTGCTACTTTTAATACTATTATACGTTGGTTCATATGCGTTGATTGAGCGTTTTCGACGAAAAGATCGAGAGGATCTATATTCAACGGATGAAGATGAGATTACAGTTTATAGAATAAGGTAAGCATATGTTTTATTTTGTTCATAATAGTAGTTAAGAAAATCTCTCAGAGTTGCAGCCATAAAGAAAAATGTTTTACCATTTTGTAATTCCACTATTGACTTTAAGTCAGAAGTCTATTATCTTTAAATGTTGGGGTTGATCGAACTCAATGTCAGAATTCGACTTATGTCTCATATATTTAAAAATGCCAACATTTTTCAGTTTGTTAGAACTATACATAATATCAATATTTGATTCAAATAGAAGTACCTTAATTGATGGAAAATTTGACTCAGCGATATAATTTGATTTAATTCCAAAATTTGATAGATTGGCACTTAAAATATAAATCATGATAACATTCAATACACGTACATATCTTGAACTTTGAATGTATGTACTAGAATTGAACTGAGTGTGAGATATACTTAAATTTTATTTTTTTCTATTTACAGTTTATGGCTATGTACATTTTCAATGGCAATCGCCATTGGTTCAGCATTATTATTGCCAATATCGATAGCAAGTAATGAAGTGCTGTTACTGTATCCTAAAAGTTATTACGTAAAATGGTTAAATAGTTCATTGATACAAGGTATGTGTACATATAATCAATTTAAATATTAATATTGTTCATAATTTGTGTTTGTTTATTTTCAGGATTATGGAATTATGTATTCTTATGTTCTAACTTATCACTATTCGTATTTTTACCATTTTCCTATTTATTTACCGAATCGTCTGGTTTTACTGGGCACAAGAAGGGTGTTATAGCACGTGCTTACGAAACATTTACTGTATTTTCATTGTTAGCATTTGTCGTGCTTGGATTAACTTATGTTATATCGGCATTAATTGAACCAGAAAAAAGTGGACTGTTACAAACTTTATTGAGTTAGTGAATTTCCGGATGGGGGATGATAAATATTTTAATTATATTGATTTTCTACTGTTTTCCTATTCTAGGTTTAGGCAGTGAGAATTTGACATTTTTATATTCCTGTGTTTCGTTCATTGGTGTACTACTATTATTAGGTGAGTACATGAACATGTAGAAATTATATTTTTAGCTCTATTTATTTTTAGTATACAAAATAAAATTTAACCGTAATATAATGTGTACCGTATAATACATAATAATTTTTATAAATATTTCGAATTAAATTTCATTATTTTCAATTTTTTCCTGCATCTTCTCGATAAACGACAATTCTTTTGGATTATGTTTTTTAACTTCGGCCAGGCTTTTTTCATAATTTTTTGTTTCGCCCAATAGAAAATAACTTTTCGCTCGATAAATCCAGCTTCGTATATTTTTTTCGTCCAATTTATTTATCACAAAATCACAATCGATAATTGCTCGTTTGTACATTTCCAGTTTTATGTAGCATAGCCCTCGATTATTATATAATATTGGACTGTCACGTACTTGATCAATTGCCTTATTATAAATGCTTATCGCTTTTTCGTATTCACCGTCACGGAATGCTTTATTACCAAGTCTAAAAATAAAGTTGTTTTTATATAAAATTCATTCATTGATAAACATTGATCAATAATTTACTTTCTTAAATTTTGTGCAGTCGATGTGCGTTCTTTTCGATCAGCGGCCCGTTTAGCCGCATCACGTTCCACTTCCGCCATAAATAAATTTTTATCTTTCGTCGATGGATCAGACTGAAATAGAAATTAAACAAAACCAAAATTTATTAATAATGTTTAAAGACTAATTTATTTACCAAATAAACAAAAAATATCGTATCCCCCAAACCTAATCTAATGCACCTATACGTATTTTCTATGGTTGGAGTTTTAATTTTATTTATGGCTTATACATAGTTGATGGCATTTTATTTATTTATTTTTTATTTAATGTAACGTAAATAAACCGCAAATTATTGGATTTCATGTCTGTTTTGATATTTAATAGAAATGATTACATACATATATTTACAAAATTTGATATATAGTTTACTTGATGAATTTAATTAACAGCTTCAATAATTTTTAAATGACATATAAACAGGTTTATATAAAATTATTATGTGTCAGACCAGTAATTGAAAATGCCATGCAACTAGTAAAACGAACAAATAATTTTCTAATATTCATACATATGTACATATGATATACACTACATAGTCATGAAATATTTACAATTTTAGTTATTTATAGTTAGAATATTAGTTTGCTTAATAATAATTTATTCTATAATAGATTTTCGATCGCTGAATCTGTAATGATTGGTATAAACTAGTTAAGTAATCTGTTTAGTATTAAATTAATTAAAAATCGAATTTGACCCATAAATTAAACCAAATTCAGAATATTTTAATACAAAAATTGATTTCAATTTCGACTTCGCTGTATTTGTGTTCCGGTATACGTTGAACTAGTCAAAGTAGTTAATATATTCTAATTAGTTTAATTTTAAAATTGCGCATCATCCCATAAATTAAAGAAATAGTGTTTGTATTTCTTATATTATGACAATTTAAACATATTGTCGTAGAGCAGTGTTTCGTAAATTTATCGACCTATGGAAATTCATTAAATTTGAATGGCAGAATTTACTACAATTCCTCATAAATATTTTGTTTGGAATTTATACTAAAAATTCCACTCAAATTCGAGTAAAATACAATTTTATGAGTTTGTAATTCATTTGAACTAGTTTAAACAAAATTTTTTTTAGGTTTTATTAGATTAGAATTTACTAGTGAAAAATAAAAAATATGTAAATATACATATGATCGCCGAATTTTATTCGATAGTTTTACTTTGGTATAATAGCTATTATTGAAGAAATTGAATTACATAAATGTTGATACAATTTAACAAACCACATTGAAATTATTAGTAAATATTTATCTCTATATGGTAATCAAACTTTCTATTTGGATTTTAACGAAATGAGCGTTTAATGGAAATAAATCGAAAATTTGATACATACATATATTGAACTTTTAAATAGATTATTGTTTAATGCACTCAACATCTTCTCTAATTCGAATTTTGAATTCAAAAACAATTAATTTCGTAAATTATAGAGTAAAACCGTATGTGAACATTAGTTCTATTATTTTGCGTACTATTTTAAGTAACTTCATAAGAAATTTGCGTATCCATATTTATTTTAGTATTCCGAAAAATTTTGTATTATTTTTTCAAAAAGTAGAACAATTTATTGATGTTTGCTAAATTTCATTTTAAATTGCAAAAGAGGAAAAGTCACCAAGCAAATGGAACTGGCATTAATCGTTGTGTTGAATGAGGTATAATACATTTTTATTTTTAAACCACCTCCATCAAAATATTGGTGACCTTTTAAAATTTCTTTGTTTATGTGCCATCTACGGTTAAAATACAGAAAATTACGACAATATTATGTAATTTGCACGTCATACAATTAAACATGACGCACAGTTTAACTATTTAAATAATAAATTGCATTACATATTTGAACTTTTTATATACGTACATATGTACGTATTGTGCATTATCTTTATAACAATTGATTGTGATTTTAATATACTGTTTTTTTTTTAAAATAAACTTTTTATATAAACAATAAATTCACTATTTATAATCAATACTCGCTTTGTGTACTTACATCTGTATGTTTTGAAATAATTGTACGATCATCTTTAACCCGAACAATAAAATCATCGATATTATCCAAATTTGTTTTATCATTGCCCAAAAATGTATCGGCTCGTTTGAGGCCATTCTCTTGCACATTCACATTATCGTTTGCGAGGGCTTGTAAAATATTTAAAACCTCATCAACTTTTGTTTCAAAGTTTTGTAATTCAATTTCTTGTTTAGCTTTTATAGTATTCAAGTTCATATTATAGGTTCGCTTATTTTGTGTGTCTGTATGTGTGTTACAATAAATAAAGTTTTAATTATTTATAATATTTCTTATAATGACTTTGAAAAACAATTTTATTTTATAAATATAAACAAATAGTTTAAGTATTTGGTGTTGTTTTTTCCAAATATGAGAAAATTAAAACAATTTTTTTTTTGTTGCTCGTCGAAACAACAAACGGAAAACTAAACTTTCTTTTCTCGTTTTGTACAAGAAAGTAAACTAAGAAAAGGAATATTTGATTATTTTTATTTCTTAACTTGGAAGCTATCTAGTTTCGTTGTACACGTCGTTATATATGTAGATATATATTTACCATTTTATTGATTATACAAAATCATAATAATCAGTTATTCAGTTATTATAAAAAAAAATGAAAATTCTAAATTCTTGTTATTCGTTTTTTTTTCTCTATATACAATAAAATTAGAAATTCACAGAACAAGAAATATGGAAAGACATGAAAATCATGTTGCTATGGTATCATGGAGTTTTATTTTGTTTGCTAATAAATGGGGGTTAACAAAGTTAGAAAATTGAAGTAGCTATTTTCGAAATGTAATCAATCTCCTTAAATATATTGGCGAGGTAAATTAACATGATACTCTCTCTTGTCTAAATCGTAATTTGTTGGGTTTATTGTATCTTATATATGACTTGCCAATCTTATAAAACAACATAACTGGGCTTGTTTGTGTATATTTTGGTACCAGACATCGGCAAGTTACCGTTAATACGATCTGAATCTTTCGAATTTCTTGTAGATGATTGAATGAATATGTCTTGTTTTTTTTTTATTTCACTGCAAAATGAGAAACATAATAGCGGTCAATTACTCAATTAAAGGTTTGTTCACCGTTTTAATCAATCCCAATAAACATTATCACTAGATTCTAGATAAAGGTGATTAATATAGGCGACTTGATTGAAATCTCTATAATTTTCGTTTAAAACGTTAAAGTTGACCACGATTGATGGCCTGATTGATCGAGTTATAGGCCTGTCGGAAATCCAGGAACACCTGATGTACAGGAATTGGAGTCTCATATTATTTAGACAGAATCATCCGCAGTGAAAAGGCCTGATCAGTGGCTGATCGATTCGGACGAAAACCAACCAGACCGTCCGCTAGATGGGTGATCCTATCCAATATAATGTAAAACAGGTACTTGTATGCTATGCAAAGGAGAGCAATAACGCGATAATTCAAGTGGCCTCCATTCTTGAAGATAGGGCACATCGCGGCCACTTTCCATTCGTCAGGCGTTACTTCGGTTCACCATACTAATCGAATAAGGTCGATACTTCCACAAAGTATCCCTTCCGAATATCAAGAGCTCCGAACTAATGCAGTCCATTCAAGGGGAGCGGTTTCGTTTTAGTATCTGCATGGCCCTAGTGAATTCCTCATGGCATGTATCCTCAATGCAATTCTCCGCAGCCTATATTTGAGGTGACTCAGCTACAGTCTGTGACGCATGTTGATTGGCAGTAAAATGTCCATGCATCAAGTACATGCGTTTCGCTGTGTTCCCGGACCTGTACGAAAACTTCCATCGTAGCTTTGCAACGACCAAATAATGATCGCTGCCTACGTATTTGGTTGCTGACCGATAAGTTCTTACATCCTGCACAATCCGAGCTCGCGCTTTTGAAATTAACACTTGGTCAATTTGGCTGTGGGAAATTTTGCGAGAATGTGTCCATGTTTCTACATATATCTGTTGGTGAGGGAGAAATATGCTTGGTACTCTAAGATCGTGAGAAATTGCAAAGTACATCATTCTCTTAACATTATCGGTCGCAGTTTCGTATCGGGATTACGGACCTAGCTTTTCACACAAGTCGGCGTGCCAGCTCTAGCATTAAAGTCCCCAATTACCATTCTAAAATCGTGTTCGGGTATAGATCCCATCAGCTGGCTGACTTCTGTGGGCGCGTGTTCACAAATTATCGACAGGTTGGCTAACTTAAAGCGCAAGCGAGAAGCGTATTATATAATGCATACATTTAGACGAATTTACATGAAAATATTTGTTCAAAAATATATATCAAAAAATGGTACACATTATTTATGATGTCGATTCCCGTCGTATAATTTTACTTGGACAGTATCAAATATCAAAAAAAAATTGAATGTAAAGGGCACGCAGCCGATATTGATACAGATGCAGAAATGTGACTACCTAACACTAAGCGAAACACGGACGCGTGATTACAAGGAGCTCATTCCCATTCATAACTACGAGTGCAATATGCGAATAAATAACCGCGCCTCATCACTTCATAATGCAGTCGGTGGACTAGCCATATCATACGCATCTTCGCTAAATCAACTGCAGGCGCCTGAATGTCAGTGTTAATAATTAGGGCATGCACATTCGCAGTTTTAGGAATGTTTGCTTTGCTGAAGTTTCTGTGGCCACGCAAAATTTAAACTCTAGATTAATCGGACCAGAAAAGATACAATTTTTAATAAAATTTCATTTTCATTTTCAGTATGTACGCCGATGGGATTTATAAGACTGTTTGGAGTTGTTGGTCAGGTACTTGTCAAACCTCATTTACTACGTGATGTAAACGAGGAATATGTAGTATTTAATTTAGAAGAAGCATCGGTAAAACGAAAATTGGCAAATTCAGGTAAATCAAATTTATTTGCAATTATTTATACGCAAACGTATTTAATTAATAATTTGTGCCAAACTAGAGCTAAAGGGTTCAATCACATTTGAACCAATACCTTCAAAATTATGCACTGGATTTAATGACGTATATTATCGGAGGATAAACAATATAAATAAAAATCTAATATCATCACAAGAAACGGGAAATTTAATTGAAAGACTGAGAGAATTGGAGGCTGAACGAAAACAATTAGGTAACATATGGCTGAACAAATTTTTGGTATAATACTCATTAATGAATTTCGTATTTTCAGATATATTAAGACGATCATCTGCATTGCAACGGAACTTTATTTATCCCCTTGCAATGCTTGTATTACTAATTTTAACAATAGTAACAGTTTTGTTAGTAATACAAAATTCAATAGAACTATTAATTGGTATAAAAGCATTGCCATTAAGTACTAGAAACATTACATTAGGTATATCATCACTATCGAAATTGGGACCCTTGGGTGCGGCACTCGAAGTGATCATAATATTTTATTTAGCAGCAACATCAACAGTAGGTTTATATAAAATGCCATTTATGAAATCAGTGCGACCAAAGCGACGTGAAACATCGTTAACCCAGTTGATTGTGAATTGTATTTTAGTTTTAATACTAAGTTCTGCATTGCCATTACTCACCAGAATTTTAGGTATGTATCGTGCTTATATAAAATACAATAGCAGTATAAATTGATTATTTTTAATAATGGCATGCCAAATTTTATTTGTTATATACTAAGTTTAGTATTAAATAATCGGCACTTGTTGATGTCGTTTCCTATTTGAAATCCAATTTTTATTTATTTGTTTATCTATAATTTAATGACTGGCAATCATTTTGTTGAATAAATATAAATAAAACGTTCCATATATTGATTGATTTAGATAGGCTAATTATATAGAATAGAATATTCACGATTTATAATTTATTCAATAATATAGAAATTTGGAAAATCGTCTTTGTTCAAAAAAATAAATTACGTTAAAACGTAGATTATTTAATTGAAAATTTTATAATCTATTGTTTTCTATCTATTGAAGCGTACCCAATTTAAAAGTTAGTTGATTTATCAGTAGAGCGCAATTGTGTATTTTTGTATGTATTTTTTTTTTATCAATCGTTGGTTTATTGCATTTATTTAGATTTATTTGCGTGACTTGAGTGCAAGCTTTATATTAATTTTAATTTTGATGTAGCAACAGGAAACGATAATTTACTTAAACATAGCAATGTATATCAATCAATTTAAACGTACCTTGTTTTTGGGTGTACATGATAATAATTTGATATTAAATTGACCTTATCGAATAAACACGTTGTATAATTGAATGCATGTAAGTAGTGCATGAATAACAATTAAAACGGGCAATGCAACAAGCCATAAACCATAAACTTTATGTCATCCAAACCCAAGGGAAATAACATCGGATGGGAGACATACGTACATACAGAAAATAACTTAAAATATATTAATTAAAATAAAAATAAATAATGATATTCTTTGAAGCAGAGAAAGACACCAACGATACTTTATAGTTGCGACGTGTTTTATTCAGCACTGAAGAAAAATATTTTCTGGTTTTAATAAAATACTGTTTGACAGGTTCTAAACGGCATCAGTTTTATTTTAAAGAATTAGGTCAGGATTTTTTCTTGGGCCGCAGGTAAAGAAGGCTTTTTTGGATTTCCAAGCAGGTAATAACCGATTGTGTAAACGTTGCTTGCGCATGAAGTTAGCCAACCTGTCGATAATTCGTGTACACGCGCCCACAGAAGTGAGCCAGCCCCAAGATAAAGACTCATTTTACAATGACTTAAACGATCTGATGGGATCTATACCCGAACACGATGTTAGAATACTAATTGGAGACTTTACTGCTAGAACTGGCAGAAATCAGGCCGACTTGTGTGAAAAGGTCCGTACTCCCGTCACGAAAGTGAGACCGATAATGGTGAGAGAAAGAAGTATTTTGCAATTGCTGACGACCTTAGAGTAGCAAGCAAATTCTTCCCACACAAACAAATACATTTAGAAACATAGGTCCATCCTCGCAAAACTCCCGCAGCCAAATTAAAATTGTTAAATTCAAAAGGGCGGGCTCAGGTTATTCACGATGTCAGAACTTATCGGTCAGCAACCAAATACGCAGGCAGCGATCATCATTTGGTCGGTGCAAAGCTACGATGGAAGTTTTCGTACAAGTCTAGGAACACAGCGAAACGCATAGAACGTTTCGACTGTGAAGGTCTGATAAATGAAGATCAAAAGAATCTGTATCAGGATTTTGTCAGCGGTAGCATTGAGGAAGCTACATAAAAACAAGGCTGCTCTTGCTTGTGCTCCTTTGCACAGCATCCAAGTTACTATCCTACATTATATTGGATAGAATCACCCCTCTGGCGGAGGGCTAGGTTGGTGACTATCAAGGAGAATTTCGTTCGAATCGATCAGTCACTGATCAGGTTTTTTCGCCGCGGATGATTTTATCTAAATATTAATAGCAGGGAGATGCTCTGTCCCCGATACTCTTTAATCTCATGTTGGTGTACATCTTTCGTAAGACTGAACCACCTCAGCCCAAGATCTTATATCGCCAGTCCAATCAGGTGCTTGCATATGCAGATGATATATGCGTGATTGGACTGAATAGCAACAGAATGAAGGAAATACTTGATCCGCTTGTACAGTTTTCAGCTTCTGTTGGACTCCAAATCAATGAGTACAAAACTAAATACATGATATCTAGTCATAGGTACAACGGCACATTTGGTTTTAGTAGTGTCCAGTACACTTTTGATGGAGTGAGGAGGTTCAAATATTTGGGCTCTCTTATCACTCACGATAACAGTGTGGGTGAGGATATTAAAGTGGATTTGACAGTTGGGCGGATGAGTACATTTTTCCTTACATTTGAGAGAATAATCATCTGAGTGATTTATGGCATAAAACTCGAAGTAGATGGTACATACCGAGCTCTGTACAGTGTCGAGATCAGAAATCTGATGAAGATCCCCGACATTGTACATGAAGTAAGATCTCAGCGAGTACGCTGGCTCAGTTATGTTCTGCGTGCTGATCCTGAACGAATTGTGCGGCGATCTTTGAAAGGAGAGCCACCAGCCGATGGCTTCACGATGTAGAGAACGACGTGGCTTCTTCAGATTGTCTAAGACAGTATGAAAACCATGCTCAGGATCGAAACCGTTGGAGCCAAATTGTTGATACAGTAAGAGACTAGTAATGGCCTTTAAAAACTGTTATTATTAATGATAGCTCTATTGTGTCTTTTTAAATTAATTTAAAGATTATTTCAGAAGTGTTGAAAATTCAGTTCAATTTAGAATTGTATACATTATCAAAATTATATTTTGATTCGTATTAGGTTCTTGTAAAATGTAAAGCTCGGTTTTTAACGTTCTTTTTTATAAAAATAATTTTTTCTTAATGTGTACTAATTTCCTGATCAGCGGCAGATGGTAGAAATAATCTCTGTTGGTCAGATGCTGTTGATGAACATTTGCTATGGACTTAAGTTGCTGGCGGAACCGAATGCTTTCGGTACATGTAAATCGATTATGCAAGGGGTAATCCAGTTTAGTTGTTTTACTATAATTTATATTACTACTATTAAATAAATAAGTTAAATAATAAAACGAGCAAACAGCGCAGTGGTTAAAGCTGCAACGTTTTGGATCGGGAGGTTCGAATCCCAACAGAGGCGGAGGGATGCAAAAGGGCTTTTTCATCTCCCGATTACGATCGATGATTAAATTGAAAAAACATCTATTATTATTATGACCCTCTGTTGGAATGTAGAACTCTTGGGCCGACCCATTTGCAATGTTTCACTGTACTTGTGTGAATGGGTTAAATGAATATTAGTGTGAATTTGTATTGCACCGTGGGCCCATTAGTGGCATTGAGTGCTGAGGAGTAAAATCCGCCCAATTTTAATTTTTTAAATAAATAAGTAATAACATTTTATTTTTCTTCTCGTTGCAGGAATCACAAATTTTAATTTACTCGGTGATTTTGGTAAAATCGAGTGGCTCGGTAATTTTTTAGTTGTATTCTTGTATAATATAATATTTGGTGTTGCCACCACATTTGTCATATTGAATAAATTTACGGCAACTGTAAGGCGGGAACTATTTGCTCGGTTAGTTGAGAATTATGTTATGTTCACAAATTCAATTTCATTTATAAATTAAATTAAATTTAAAAAAAATCATTTCGTTATTGTGTTTTATGTGTGTTTTTGTGTGCGATTAATTTAATTATTAGTTTTATAATTTATTATTTAGAATTTTAGTTTTTTTTTTTTTTTTATTATAAATTTTCAATTTAAAAATGATTTCTAGAGATTTAAGGCTGAACTACTTATTTACTCTATATTTTAATAATATTTGTAATTAAAATGAGCGCCCAATTGAAAATGACATATCAATAAAATTAATAAAGAGATTCAATCAAATATTATTTTCGAGTGATAAAAAATATATAAATTGATTAAACATAATATTCTGCTAGTCCTTTATATCTCTTATTTTTAATTTTATTTTATAGACAAAATTTTATTATTTGTGTTCAATCTATTTATATTTTATCTGATATTATTTTATATTTTTATGATTTATATACACATTAGAAAAAAGAACAAAAAATACGTTTTTTTTAGTTTTAAAAATTTTATAATTATAAAACAATAAACGACTGTTGCACAGTAATAATAATGCTCGTATATTGTGCTGAGCTTTTTTTATTTAAATTTATTGTTAATTAAGCATGGACATAAAGAAAGTGTAATTGATTATACATGAAATATATACATATATATATTTGTTTTTTGAAACTATAATATTTAATATTTTTTTACCACACATTGCGTGTTGTGTATGTATGGTATTCCAGTGCGCAAATTAATTTTACTAATAAAGCTATTGAGATAATTCTCAAGCTTTGCTTGATTACAAATATGTTTGTTAATTTTAACCATTTCATATAATTCTACTTAATATTTAAATAAATGTGCTTTTTAATAAGTATGAGTGTAATATTGTTATACCATGTACTCGTATGTATTTAGGAAAAATATTATTCGAAAGAATTATAAGTCTTATAAGTCACAGTTTCAATGCTGTGTTGTATGGATAATATCCATGTTTTTGTGCACTTATATCACTGAATATTGATTTTATTTGATAAAAATAAACGAGAATTTTTTTTTCTTTTTGTGATATTTATATTTTAAATAATTTTTAAAATTTTTTAAAAGAACACATTACAAAATCGCATAAAATATTGGTATAGGTACGTTGATGACATATTAATATTATTTGATGGCACACAAAGGCAGCTTAAAATTCTCCACAATTACATTATAACATACACCCAAACATAAAATTCACCTTAGAGATCGAAACAAAGAATCATATTAATTTCCTGGACGTCACAATAGCGAAACATGAAAATAAAAAACATGAATTTAAAATATATAGAAAGACAACACAAACAGTTCACACAATACACTACACTTCAAATCATCCATACCAACATAAAATGTCAGCACACCACCATATGATCACCAGATTAAATAATATACCAATGGGCCAAAACGATTATATACATGAAACAAACACCATAAAAAATATTGCAACAACAAACGGTTTTAATTGCAATCTAATAGATAAATTGAACGCAAAATACAAACACCATCAACAACTGAGAGCACTTAATGTGTTCTTTGAATCTTGTTTGGAAACTTCTCCCGGTTTGTCCTATGTATAAGGCACTACAATCATTACATTTTAATTTATATACACCTGTGCTGGGATGTTCTATCATCACTTCGATTCGCTTCGATAGTCATTTGTGTCTCTTTTTCCACGAACAAAATTGTGCTCCATTGTGTTTTTTGAATTACGTTTTGTCTATTGCGATCTCAGCCTGTTAGAATAAATTTACAAACTATCTCTTTTTCCTCTTTTCACTTGCCATCGAAAATAAAAATATTGGTGATATTTTATCGAATGAATTTATAGAAATAGAATCGAGTAGGCTATGATCACAATATAAATTGCGAAATAGAATACAATTTTGTTCGTGAAAAAAGAGACACAAGTGTCTATCGAAGCGAATCTCAGTGATGATAGAACATCCCAGCACAGGTTGTCTAAGACAGTATGAAGTTCAAGCTCAGGATCGAAACCGTTCGAATGTTAACTCAGTGGGGGTCAGTAATGGCCTTTATATACTGTTTATTATTATTGTTTCTTGCGAATTCATAATTTATTAAATATAAAAAATATTAAAAGCTATTAAGACTGTCCTTTTTCATGACATAGTTTTTCAATTGTGAGTATTTTCACTAATGTCAGACATTTGCGACAAAAATACAATTTGAATCGAAAATTTAGTTTTTTTAACGATATATAGCGAAGACGCTATTCAAAATAAATACCAATTTTAGTTTAGCCAGTTTAATTTTGGAAAATTTTCCTCTACAGTTTCACATACATTTTGTACATACATATACATATAAGTAAATGTTATTCACGTTTAGCTCATATATGAATTACTAGCGCCACTATAAAAGCGAATATCCTCGGTCTAGTAATGTCAAAAATGCTCACCTAGATTTTGGTGTTTTGTTTTCATGGAGTTTTGTTTTATTTTTTCTACAAACAATTTCAAGACGCTAAAATAATGAACTCGACGTAGAGCTCCAACTCACAATTCTCAATCCCAAAATTGATTTCACACGACTTGAAGTATTGAGGCGAGTCGTGCAGTGGGGTGAGAACCATTATATTTCGATCAACCCTCAACGATTCTAAAACGATCAAAGCGCATCGATTCTTTGAACAAAATTCGACTCTTCTTAAAATCTAAACTATCCTTAAACTATTTAAAATGTTGAACATGAAAGCGGAAGACTTGTTGTGTAAAAAAATCTATTTAAAAAATCCAATTTAAAATCTATATTACACCCAAAAGTTTAACTCAAATTCAGTTCTGCAATATGAGTTAAAGTTTAAATGCAATTTAAAATATAAACGATATTAGTTTACACTAAACCGGTCGTGCTTTTTAATCTATATATCAATATAAAATTTCTGGAGTTATTTAGTTAATCTATTCTAGTGCGATTTAGTTTAGGTTTGGTAAAAAAAATTACAACCTTACAAAGTATATCTAATTCCCATTGTGCCAAAACAATAAGGCATTCTTATATGGGGATATAACACGATTTTAATCAAATTTGAAGAAGAACAAACATACTTAACAGTCTCTACAAGTTACTTACTTAAATAACTGTATTTTGAAATTGTATTCAAATCAAATTTAATATACTGACATCATTTGCGTTAGCTTTTCTGAAGTTCAATATTGATCCAATAATGTCTAAATTAAATTGATTTTTAAGAAGTATACTTTCTCGCCGCTAACCTCTTTTAAGAATGACTGATTTTGGCCGCAAATATAGGTTTGGTTATTTTACATAATATACCAAATTGGTGCCCTATAAAGTACGCAATTAATATTATGCTTGTTCGTGCTTTTAAAACTAAAGCTGTTGACATACCAGGTTGTATAAACCAGTTTAGTTAAAACTAGGTAATGAAAACTTGATTCTCAGTTCATTTTAATTTGAGCTTAATCTATGTGTCGGTAAACTTGCAGTTTAACCAAGATTTTAAAATATTTAGCTAAGTATGTACTAATCTGGCTTATAAGATCTACATACTCGTAGTGTATAAACAAGCTTTCATTGTATAAATAGGCTAATTTATTAATTATCATTATTTAACGAATTTAACAAAACGCCGTTTAATTAAAAATTATCCCATTTTCTTTTATTAATTTATAGGTTACGCTCGTTATTTGGATGTAAACCATCAAATAATAATAATACCGATAGAGCTACAATTGGCACACCATCGTGATTGATTTAGAAGTCTAATTGGAAAATAAATTATTGGATAAGAATTAAAATTATAAAAATTGTAATCTCAAAATTTGGTTTAAAAGTTTTAGAAAAAATTGTATTAACCAATAACTTTTAATCAGTATTTGTATGTATGTATATGTACGTAGTTTAAAAAAAATTTATGTATAATTAATTTTAATTTATACGAATGTGTGATTTTGATTCTAAACTAATTTTAATTAAACCAACAACGATGACATAAACTAGTGTAGTGTTTGAAATTAATTTATTAAAATCTAACAATTTTAATTAATTTAACATGACATGTAAAACTAAAAATATAAACAACCAAGTATATATGTACAATGTGACTTGGTAAATAAATTAATAAATAGCAATAAGAACCAACAATCTAATTCAGATAGACTTTAAAAACGTTAGTTTCTATATGAGTTCGATTAAACCATTCCATTCGTGTAAACTGCTTCAACTCACATGAAGAGTAACATAAACCATCATGTATGCATAAAAATAAACTGTATCTTGGGCTCTGCAAAATTTTAGAGCTGATCTGCCAATCTAAACTGTCCATATTTTTATCATGTCTGTATTAATTCTAGGCTGGATTATGCATTATGTTGAGGTTTGGTTTCAGCAACTTAAGTATCGCAACAATTTGGAGATAATTCTATAAATATTCAAAACAATTGCACATATGTGGTAGATTTGGTGCTCCCTTTATTCTCTTCTCAAGTCATCCCCACAATAGTTCAATTGGGTGATTGTGGTGGCCACTTCATTATTTCGAGCACCTCTGCATCTGCTATTAGCTTCAAGTATTAGCTTGTTGGAATGTAAAACCATTTCCAATTAAACCGATACCAGCTGAAGTAGCACTAAACCGTTTATATTTTGTACCTTCATAACTGATATATCTCCAAATCATCACTAAGTCAGCAGAATGTTTCACTGTTGATGAAATAAATTTAGAAATAAAACGTTCATCTTGTTTCTTATGAACCTGCCGTCGTCATCTATTTCAAAAAACTTTAAATTTCGTTTCATCGTCCAAAGCAGAGATATCTACTGATCTATTGGCCAATTCCGGAACTTTTTCAAATAATCTTTTAGCAAGCACATCCGTCCAATAAAGCATTTTTGATTAAATCTATGTAGATTTCACTGCTGATACTCAAATCGGTTCAACCAAAGTTTTATCTACTTCAGCTCGCCTATTGAGTTGCGTTTTGGATCGAATACGTTTGCTGATTAATAAATAAACTTCTAACACCACTTTACGTGTCTTTTTCGCCCGACCTCAACGTTTTCTGTTGATATTTTAATGAGTTTAGGAGTTCTGCTTCAATGTTATGTAACTCACTTTTGCCAAACTCTACTAATATCAATCTGACTTTGAAATTTAATAAAAAGCCCGCGCTCAATATGCGGGAATTAGTTAAAGTTAAAAGGAAGTCGATGGATGCGGAAAAAATTGGCCACAATCACTATGCTAATCCAATTGAATTATTGTTGAAAGCGACTAACAAATGTACCATGGACGTGTGCTTGTCATGAATGAATAATATCAACGGTAGTCTGTAGACCCATTATTTTTATACTGAATTTTGTTTACACGCTCAACATTGTTGACGACCACTGGTCGTCTTCTAAATAATTTGTGGCCAACATTTTATTGGGCGATTTACACATACCTTTACCTTAATTTAAAAGGAAAGGATCGAAACCTACATAAGAAATGTTTATTTATTAAGAATAGTTTTTCCATTTTCCATCACAAAAAATCAGTGAACGCTTAAAAGTTGTACTATTTATATAATTGAAACTGCATCCAGCATACTGTTATAATAATAGGTTTAGTGCGATGTTCGATTATTGACAAAAAGTTGACAGATATTGGCTAAATACATATATTGACACAAGTGATCTAGATACTTGCGGTCACAGCAGGATTTTATCGTAAGTACTAGTCGAAATCTTCACTCTGGATTGCCAACTCTTTCCTTTGTTAAAAAAATTGAAATTGCTTCAAATAATAAAATGTGTCTGAGTATCTAGGCACTCTAGGTCATTAATAGGTCAAGTGATCCAGAAAATTTCTAATAATGTGATCTCTGCTTCAAAAGTGAAAATTCTCTGGATTTCCAGTCCCCTACAATTGTGAAGGGATTTCTTAAAAGTTGAAATACGATCATCGGTCCAAAAAATAAGTTTGGATAGTAAACCAATTTCTAGAAGTTTTAAAAAGTATCAGGAATTTGCTCCGTTTTTAAATGTTCAAATATTCAAGAGTTGTTTGTTGTCCAAATTGTATTTGTTTTTGGGGCCTTCCCTAATTTTCGGGAAGAACGAATTGTTATTCACAAAGAAGAGCAGCCCTTGCCAAAATCTGACGCCTGACAATGGAATGCCGATACCTCATGCCAAATTTAAATGTGAAGTGCTACCATATTACAAATTTTGTATGGAGGTTTCAGCATTATATTTTAATGTGAAGCTTTTTACGATGAGGCATCTGTAATACACCGGCACATAAGTAAATAAACTCTCATGAGGTCTCACGGGTACTAAAGCCTTATCCAGTTTGTTAAATCTTGGAACTGTTTTGTAGAACTCTTACATAAATTGACAACGAACATGATACCAAGCAATTTTTACAAATTCTTAAATCAGGAAAAACTAAGGTTTCGGATAGGCACAAATTCCGCCTTTTGACAACGTTGAAGAGAAACTGTTTGCAAAAGGAATTAACTATGAAAAACCAGTTAATATCGGAAATCCGTTTTAATGATGGTAGCTTGTTTCACAATTTCGTCAAAATGACCAGGTTAAGACTTCTTCGATTAGTAGCTCCTAAAATTTATAAAATAAAATATGACGTATATCATGCCACTATGTCGATATAAGCAACAGATCACAATATTCTTTGAAGTCATTCGGCCAGTCAAACATGCACTCGCGTACATTTTCAATTTTGCCTGCCACCTTTAATCTAGAAATTCAAATTTACTTATTTTTTAAGTTTTTTGCTTGTTTGCTAATCGCAACGTTTTGATCAAGGTGGTGGTGATGGCTTTATGTTATAATGACATAAATAACTTTATAATCGCTAGATGTTGATATTGTTAAAGAAGATATCAATTGCAAAATTATTATGTTACAACTACGTATGAATCAATAACCAAGTTTAATTAACATTATGCCTTGTTTACTTGATTTCATGTTAAATCGACTCTGTTCTATAAACATGCACTATACTTATTAGGCACACAACTAATTATAACGATATTCTGTTGCTCTATCTTTGTGTTGCACATTTGATAAAAGATGAACACACTCGGGTTAATATTAAACAAAAGATAAGCGATCGCAAAGATGAATAACTTTTGAACAAAGATAAAAATTTAAAAAAAAAAAATTAAATTTATTGTGCCGGAGCCCACACGGTTTAAATGAAAAACATTATTATTGACGACAAATTTAGCAAAAAATAAAAAAAACTGATTTGTTTATTGCTGAGAATTATTATTTTTAGGACAATATATGCGAGTTCATCATAAATTATACTGTAAAGGTAGGAATAATTTATTTTGCTTTTATTTTTTGGGTAGGTATTTGCATTTCATTGCCGAATGAAATATTCCATTTTTTTACTATTTGATTAATTTATTTAATTCTGTTATTGTGATTTTTTTGTTTAAATATGCATACATTCATTTATCTAGAAAAAAATTATAATAATCATAAAAATATATTAAAGCCATTTATCTATTACAATTTATATGTGATGACAACGTGTATGTCTATTTCATGAACTCTTGGAACGGCGGCGATACATTTGAACACACAAAAAAAAATTAGACAGGAAATGAAAATCTACACACGGTACTGAAAACAAATACAAGGTGAATTTGGTGGAAATCTATATACGTTTAGTAGTAATGCCTCTATTGCTGTAATAAAAATTCTCTAATTGTTTGTAAATCGCGATTCAACCATTTCGTGTTCAATCGAATTGTTTCAACTGATTGTGATACGGTGCGCTCTGTTCCCGGAAATGAATACTGTTTAAAAAATTCTTCAACTTCTAGTGCCTTTTCTTCGGATGCAAAATTTTCGGTTAAATGTTTAACGAGACGCGAGAGTAGGAAACCTCCTTCGTATTGATCCAATAGCTGTTGACGATTTTGTTTGAAGAATTCCCATGCCATTTCACGTCCTTTTGGATTTAGCGCCACCGCAACAATAATGAATACTGAATCTTGTGCACGAACCTCATCTGACATGGCAAATTCAATAACGCGTTTTAAAATTCCCACATCTCGTATAGAGCCTAGTGCACGTGAAATACGATCCTTTTCTTCGTGGAGGTCGGTGGCACGATATAATTTCAACATTAATTCATAAGTGTTAGTGTCACCTGTTTGTAATACGGCTTTATAGCATACTGAACGTAAATCAGCTGGAAGAATAGCTTTACCAGATGCATGCGCTTCAAAACGTATTTTAGCTTCTTGGCTGGTTGTTTCACAACTAAATGAGACTAAGCGATTAAGCACCAAACTCCTTAATAACGTGTCCAAATGACTTTCACCTTCAGTGGCATTCCACGCGAGGCGTTCGGCAATAGGTTTAAATAATCGGCTAGCGTATGCATCAAATTGAGCCTCTAAATCAGTGTGTGATATTAATGATTGTAGCTTCATGAGGCAGTTTGATATGGATGACCAAACCGTGTAATTATTCTCGTTTCGATACGCCTCAATCAATTTTAAAGCCTCGACGGTAGGTTGTTGACCAGCTTGTACCAATGCAAATAGATCATCGATTAAACCAAGTCGATCAAGTGGTGGCATTGACATGTCCACAATTGATTTAGTAAATCCTTCCATCATTTCGGGTGTATACGATGTCCGGTAATATCCCACGGTGCCTGGATTGATTTTAACCCAGTCACTCGCGTCTACATTATCTAGAACTATTTCTAAATTTGGCTTATCTAATACTGTCGAATAAATGACCTTCTTCGGAGCTTTCGACGTTGACACGGTAATTGGAATCATCCACAAATCATTTTCGGTCGCTGTATCGCTACAATCAGCACAAAATTTTTCCTGTGTCAAATTTAAAATTCGCTTTGATCCATTTTGACTTGACTTTACCTTAACCACTGGGAACCCCATTTGTTTAATCCAAGTTGACATAACAGCGCCAACTGGTTTGTTGCTAGCTGCTTCTAGCGCAGTCCATAAATCTTCCGTAAAAGTATTTTTATATTGATGGCGCGTCAAATATACATTCATTCCATTACGGAAATCTTCCTCGCCAATGTAATGATGTAACATACGAATTACACTTGCTCCCTTATTGTAACTAATTTCATCGAAAATTTCATCAATTTCAGATGGATGTCCGACAGGTACCTCAATTGGGTGAGAATTTTTCAGGCAATCTAATTCCAAAGCACGCGTATACATATCAGTGACGAATTGTGTCCAAATATCGTACTCAGGGAATAGATGGTCGACACATAAAAATTCAACAAACGATGCATACCCCTCATTTAGCCATAAATGAGTCCACCATTCCATAGTGACTAAGTTACCGAACCATTGATGCGCGATTTCATGACCAACGGTTAGTGCAATTGATTGTTTACGAATAAGCGATGTATTTTTTGGATCGACCAATAAAAATGTTTCACGGTACGTAACCAAGCCCCAGTTCTCCATGGCACCGGCAGAAAAATCTAAAACGAAAATTAGAACTTAGTTTAAGCGTTACCAACTTGAAAATTTGTAGTCTCACCTGAGATTGCAATTAGATCCATTTTCGGTAGCGGATAAGCAATTTTAAAGTAACTCTTATAGTAAGGCAATACCCGTGTGGCAACCTCCAAAGCAAATTCACCTTGTTCCTTTTTTCCGACAGGCGTATAAACTCGCACTAATACACCATCATTTGATTTTGCCTCAACAAAATCATATTCACCAACAACCACCGCAACCAAATAGGTTGACATAATGGGTGTCGTAGCAAATGTAACATTTCGATAACCATCACTCAACTCTTTATCTTTAATCGCCGGCATATTCGAAAGTGCAACACGATCTTTTGGTACCGTTAGACTAATATCAAATGTCGCTTTAATTGCAGGCTCATCCCAACAGGGGAAACAACGTCGTGCATCGGTGGCTTCAAATTGTGTTACACCAGCAAATCGTTCTTCGCCAGTCGGTGAAAAATATTTACTACGATAGAAACCTTTCATTTTATCATTTAATTCGCCACTAAATTCTAGCTCTATTAACCCGAGACCTAATGGCAATTCTTTTAGAAACTGTAACGTTGCCGTTTCTTGCTCTTTCGAGTATACAATATCGCTGGGCACCACCTTCGGTGCATCTTCTTCTAGTGTCGAAAACGATGATTTTACTATTTGTAAATCTAAAGAATTTAAAACTATTTTATCAGTCGGTGAGTTTATCTGAAAATATAAAAAAAAACAGGATAGTAATAAGATTTGAACATAATTTGTCTAAAAACGCAAAATTGTAAAATATTAGAAAGTTCAACATTGGTTTCAATCTCGATTATTATCTAATTTCACAAAATACATTAATTAATTGGCAAACGAAGGGTGTCAATCAAACTTCTGATCACAATATATTTTGTATCAAAATATTTAGCCTTTCTACAAAATACGTGTGCGGCTACTAAAATCTAACTACGGATTCAATAACAAATTACGGATTTGCTAGGCGAAAGATTGATTTCCACTGAAAGCTTAAACCAATCGTTTACTTTTTATTGTTGAATATTCAGCTTATGCGACCAAATGTTATTCCCTAAGATAATATTCAAACCTTTCGTTTTAGCTATAAAAAAAAATACGATAAATTGTTTTAATGTTTATACTCAGTTTAGGGATTATAGGAGTTCAAATTGAGATCGTTTTAGCCTGATCTAAACGTAAACGTTTGGTCGAGATTAAAAATTAGTTTAAATAATTGTAATACTGGTCCTAATATGTATTTTATGTGGATCTGATCCTATAAATCATAAACGAATCGATAATTCTCCATACTAAGAACGAATAGTTCGATAAGAAATCATAAATAGTAATCGTACATTAACCATCAAAAAATTGCCTTGGAAATATAAATGTATGTAGTATATATTGCCGGTTGAACACTGATAAGTGTTGACAAACAATATACATATATTTGAAATGATAACACCCCATACTATTATAAAAATGAACCAATTGAACCTACTCGTTGTTTAAACTGTACTACAGTCAGGTTTTTGACCATATTTTCATATTTTATTAATATTTTCAAACCACATGTTAACCAGGTGATCAAAATCTATTTCACTTTCTATTTCATTTCAAGCAGAGGTAGTCAGATGTATAAAATCGCAATTATTATATAAAATACACAAGATCATTTCTTGTTCATACATCATACTCATTCTTGATTATCTATATCACATTTTTAAGGTTGATTGCGTTTTTGTATTAGTTTAGCATAATGTATATATACATACTTAAATAGAAACTGTTTAATCACGATTTTTCGATTCAATGCAATTCCGTAATAGTTTATGCAAGTTAAATATTACGGTCGACAGTACACTAGTGTAGTGTAAAATTCATAGTTTTCAAATCAATACAAAACAACCACATTTATTCAATTTACTTTTTGTCATTTAAAAATTAAATTATTTAATAATAAACAATACATTTAAATAATTTGCATAAAAAATGAAAAAGAAAAATTTTATAATAAATTTTAAAAGGCACACAAATACAATTGGCAAAAAGAACAATAAATAAAGAAATACAAAAAAAATACTAACCTGAATTTTAATTATTGTTTTCCCTTCGAATGTAAATTGTTCAAGATTTGGTTTTAATTCTAAATCATAGTGCTTTGGAATTATATTTGTTGGAAGCCTTTCGAATACGCAATTTTTTGACATATTTGCTACGAGTAAATTTTCACTGGATGTTGATAATTGCGATAAAAAATGCACGCCACCAGGTGTTCTATTATTTAAAATATTTCGTAGTATATTTGATGATGTTCTAGATGTAGACGAAGGTGATTTTAATAAAATTCTCAATAAAACTAATACCATGTAGAGATGTAGACACAACAAAAGAATGTATTTTTTATTTAATAATTTTTTTTAAATTAATTTTTTATAAAATGATAAAAAATAAATCTTTTGATAACACGAAGTATAATCACTCACGACGACGGCTACACAGAATACTACTACAAAAACTTAATTTTTCATTAAAAATTTATTAACTAACTGTGTATTTTACTGTTTTTTTTCGTATCAAAATAAAGTCGTCTTGCGCAGATTTTTGTTTTTCTGAATGAGGTAACTATGTTTGTAGTGTGCTCGACGTGGATATGTATTTGTGTGCCACATATTTTTGATGGAGAAAAAATATAAACAAAATAAAAATGAAAGCACGATTTGGTTAGTACATTTATAGAAGTAAATACATTTTATAAATGTAGTTATAATTTCAACCAATTAAACTTATACTTTCATTAATTTGGAATGTTATATCATCATAATAATTTTAAAATAATGTATTTATAAGATTAAACTAAATTTGTTTATTGCCATACGTCTGGTAAATTTAGCTGAACAGTGAACACAATTAAATGTCCTAATTTACGAAGTATACTCATTTGCTTTCCATAACCAGAATTATAACGGTATTTGTTGTAACAAGGTTGTTATTAATTGACAGGTTTTATAATAAAAATGGTTTATTTTCAATTTCGTTGCGTTTCTTCATGAACTTATCTGATCTTCATGCATGTCGATTCTGACGGGCAACTATAGCATTATTTAAGCCTAATGTAATACGGACAATATGGCGCAGCGCGATAGAGACTAGAAAATGTTGATTAAAAATTATGATACTATGCACATGTGAGACTATTTTGTATTTATAGATATCGATTGTAAATACAATTTTACTACTACTATCCCAGGAATGACATTTATAGGTCTGAAGTACGTATCTGCCTATAGCAATGAGAGGTTTTGTCACACTCTTCCGACACGAAGTAATACACATTATTTCGCAGGGCGAAAGTGGGAAGCTCTTAGATATAATAATTCTATCTGTGAGGTGTTATGTTTCATTTTGTTTATGTAGGGATAGATACGGAATTTAATAATTTAGGAATCCAAGAAACAATTGGGACCTTTATGGATTCCACTTCAACTACTCACTTCTTTCTTCAGCATATAAAATACAAACAAAATAGATGTGCTTATAAGAGCATTTATCAGGTCAGAGGGGGTTGCGCTCTTTGAACACCACAAAGAACTAGGTCCATAATAGACCGACGTATCAAACATTTCTTACCGTCAGCAAACATCTGCGTTATCCACACCAAATGATTGAAATAAAAATAATTGAAACAGAAATTCGAACACATATTTCCAATGAGTGAAATTTTGGAAAATTTTAATTATATAAAGAGATTTTCATCGATAATTATGACGGTCTTAATCCTGAAATTTATAACCATAATGATATGAAACATATAGAGGCAGATGAGAACGTTTCAAACGTAGCGATCGACCGAACTCGCCGTCATATTCATATAATTTATACAAGTCTTAAATCAAATAATTTAGTATTGTAGGTTCAAAGATTATGAAACAGCACAAAATAGAAAAATGAAATGTCAAATACACATTAAACGTACTTCTTTCACTTTGACAGTTCACATTGGGAAAAAATAAGAAAAATATCGACAGTGCTTACCGTGAGATTTTCAAACGAGAAGAAATACGTCATAATGGCCTCAGTAGTAAAATTAAATCAGCTCCTACTACGAAATTCATTAGTTCAAGCCCGGAAACATATTCGTTTGATTTCAACATCAGAGAAAAAGCGTGAAACGGTTGCCGCACCAGTATGCCCACCAAAAGTAGATAGTCAAGCCGCAGCAACTAAAAATTGGGTAAGCTGGGGTTTTGATTTTCAAGATCAAGCCGCAGATAGATCAGCCGCCAATGGATCATTTTTCTTTTCCGTAACACTTTGTTTGGTTTGGGGTACATTCATTTGGTCATATTTGCCTGATCCACAAATTCGTGACTGGGCTCAACGTGAAGGTTTCCTAGAGCTACGTAGACGTGAAGCAACTGGTTTGGAACCAATCAGCCGAGATTATGTTAATCCCAGCCAAATAGAGTTACCATCAGACGAAGAATTAGGAACCACTGAAGTTATTATTTAATTTAATTTTAACATCGAGAAAATATTTCAAAATGAAAAAAAATGAAGTTTGTTGGTTATGTAATTGAAAACAATTCAATAAGTCAAGTAAGGTTTAAATATTATAGAAAATCAAGTAAAAGTGTAAATTGCCAGCAATAGATTAAAATAATAAATAAAAAATATATATTTGATTTGTAAATTATTGTTATTAATCGTTATTATTGTAGGAATATTTATTTTATTTTAGTTGGTTATAGCACTGAACCCTATTGGTTATTTTCTCCATATTAAACCGTAAATCGAAAACGAATCCAAAACTTGGTTTATGCAATATTGATTTTTTTTGCGGCCAATTTATCAACTGGTAACTGCTTCCAAAAATCAAATATTTGATTGCGTTTTAACTAATTAAATGACTGACTAATTTCATTTATCTACAGACGAGTGATAATATGCAGCATTTTGCTTGTTATATAGCAAACAAATATATAACAATGCTGCTTGTACATTTATACATTTGGTTAGAATAACCGAAAATCCAATACATATAGCCAGCAAGCGTCAACAAGTACTCACCAATTAAAAATACCTAGTAATAATTACGGCTATCGTTTATCAGATAAGCCTGCAATTTTGTTGGAATCTATTTTATCTTAACACAACGAGCGGGATTTTTAATTTCAGATTAGCTCGAACTTGTTTTGTGGCATATTATGTAAAACATGAGCTTTGCCTCAAAATGTATCCCCAAGGTAACACTTCGATATAACGGACTTCGGAGACACCGGACAAAAATTATTAGCATTTTTTTCACAGTTTTTTAAGAATCGCTTACGGAAAACCTATACTGTGTTATATAACGGATAACCCTCATCGAGCTTTTACTACTACCACAAATTTACCCTCAATTTTGTAAATTTTAGTTACGCATTTATAAGTTATAAAACTTATGTGTTAGTATTTATTTTATTTTATTTAAGTTCTTTAGTTTAAACCATTTTCAGACAGAAACTTTTTCAGGTGACATTTGTGCATCAATATTTGGCAAGCTAAACAAAATCACGCCCGTTTATGTAATATTCGTAATAGTCACAATCTATTACACAACAACTCTATAATAACAATTTAGGTTGAGGTGAGATGTTTGAATTAGATTTATTCTAGATGGTTTTAAGATCATTTCATCATCAGTCTGTGTTACACTGTGTTGTTGAGAATCAGTACCATTTATGGGATCTGTTTTGTCCTGTCATATTACAAATTCAACCAATTCAATTCAAATTTGAGATTCTTTAAATTTTAAAAATGAAAATTAATTTATTTATATACAAAACTTAAAAATAAAAAGTTTAATCTATTGAGTATGCTCTATAATATGAATCTTTAAAAACATACTCTGGTTTCATTTCAGTTGAATCCTCAATTGGATGCAATTCAATAATAATTGAATCCATCCAATTTAATATCCAATTGCACAACGGTTTGTCTAACTGATCCATGTTAACACAGAGGTGGTATAACCTTACCTCTGCATCAAGTAATTCATCGATTGTACTAAATTTTAACAAGATTGGTCGAAGTTCTGTCATGATTTTTTGGAATTCCTTGAATTTTGAATTTTCTTCAGCTAATTGTGTAGCGGTTACCAAAAGATTCATTATTCTTTTATTTGGCGATTGTGAAGCATTTTGTTTTTGTTGCCCATATAATATTGCTTCCTCACTATATTCAATATCTGGGAAACCGCCTGAATTCACACACGATACAAATTCTCTAATTTCTAAATCTTTTGTGTAATCTACGATAACACGAAAATTATTGATGTAGTCGATGAGTTCGTACGATAGCTCGTCAATTTTGGTAAACTCTGTTGATGAGGAAAAACATTTTTTTAAAACACATTACTTATAATATTTGTACTGCAATTCATAGATGATAGATACTGAAGTTCATAAAGTTACATAAAGTTACCTTTATGAATAGGTGCACAGCACGCAGCTCCCAATAAACATAAGGCAATATAAACCAATTGCATTTTGATGAATATTTCGTATTTAAGTTAAATTGTAACAACTGAAATAGGTAAAAGCTTTATAAATTATGAAACGTTCAAGGCAACATAGATGTATGGAATAAAGTGAAAAGTAATTTTTTACAATATTGCTGAATGGTCGAAAATACTTGTTCAATAAAAATTAAAAAACATTTTTTTCAAATTTTATTAATTAAACTTTCCTTAATGCTTGAATTGAACTTTTAACTGCAAAAATCCCATTTTAATGTAGGTGAATTAAATAGTGCAATTTTCTGCGGGCAAAGTATTAGACCTACAGTTAACCAATAATTAGATATCTGCAAAAATACAAATGTTGGTAAATAGCATTTACAGTTTGACCTATAATTTTTTTAATATTTTTGAAAACGTATTGTTTATGTTAGATCGTTTTTTTGGATTTGATTCTCTTAAAACAAAGATTTATTTGAATTATTACTGAGACTTTGTAATTCAAAATGTAAATGTAAAAAAGTAATGTAATTACTGAGAGTTTTGTAATTCAAAATATCGTTTTGCTGATATGGGCAGATATCTGTTTGTTAATAATTTGCAATTAAACTCATTGTAATTGGTATTCTGTGGTTAAGGGGAATATTTTAAAATAAATTCAGTTTGTAATATCACTAACAAGGAAAATTGTTATTAACATTGTAGTTTCAAAATTAAAATAATAAATTTTAAAATAAGATAAAGCTCATTTCCTTCAGGCAGAAATAGTATACCGTACTTTTATTAATTGTTTGCGAGTGGCTGTTTAAGAACTGGCAGTAATGAAGGATGATGAGTCGTTTCAAGTACGCGCATCGCATCCTTGTTTCTAGCTGAGTGACACCGTTGGATGGACGAATTTCGTGAATTCAACAACTGAGCAGATAAATTCTGCAAATCAATTACGAAATTGAATTGTATATACAAATGCCAACAAACTGAAATTATACAAAATGTTGACCAGTTCTGTTGTCTACACTGTATATATAATATATTTTTCCACACATGATACATTTTTCGAAAAAATGATTGATAAATAAATGGTTTAATAACCTACAATTGGTGATCAATAGTTTGAACGTTTGAACGTTGCACGTCACCACCGATTATAATTTGAAAATAAAAAATTATGTCAAATTTATGTATAATATAGAAAATATTTTGCTCGATCTAAGTTTAATCAAAGTTATACCGTTAAATAATATAACCTCCAAGGTCAAACCTTTAATCGTTTAATTAAACGATTGCACTATATGTATATATGTTATATGATGAAAAAATCGGCCATAATAACTCATTTTATAATCAGTTTACATTAAGCGGCTGTCCAAGTCGATTTGTTTTTTTTTTCAAAAATTGAACCACAAAAAATGTATTATAAATTTCTATTTGTGTTGTATACAGTGAATTATGTACAGTGTATCAATATACTGGGATTAATGCCAGTCCCATCACAAAGTCATCATATTTGGAACCGAGTACTAATGAACGAATTGGCTGTGGCCGGGTACAATGTAACTATTTTATCATGTGATCTCGAACCGAATACATCGAATTTAACATACATCCATCTGGAAGAAGCGTACGATGAAGTGAATAGTGGTGCGCATTTAAATTTGATTGGTCAAGCCGATGAAACGATCATTGAAGGAATATATTCATATTACGTGTTTCAATATGCTGCGTGCAAAGGTGCTTTTGCGTCAAAAGGGTTCAAACAGCTGTTAAATTATCCGGATGATTTTAAATTTGATTTGATTGTATTCGATTTTACGATGGGTCCATGTTTATTAGGATTTGCCGATAAATTTAATTATCCACCGATTGTAGGAGTGACAGCGTTCAACAATCCACCGTTTACACATCAAGTTGTTGGAGGACATAAATATTATGCCTATATCCCATATTATAGTTTAAACTATGGCACCGACATGAATTTTTTTCAGCGATCGCTTAATACGATTATTTCTGGATATGATGAAATGTGATTATCACAGGATACTACTACCTTCAATTTGTTAATCAAATAGTAATCAATATTATTATTTTTAGATATCGTGCAAATGTGATAACCCCCAAAATCGACAAGTGGATGAAAACGGCATTTAATAATTCGCGTTTACCGAATGCTCGTGACCTTGAACAACTATCGAAATTAATTCTCATAAATTCACATCCATCGATCGATTTTCCAGAACCAACGCCGCCAAACGTTATTCAAGTTGGTGGACTACAAATCCGAGAACCTAAACCGCTACCAGATGGGTTGGAAACATTTATAAAATCTTTTAAAACTGGTTTCATATTATTTTCACTTGGCACAAATGTACGGAGTGATGAATTATCACCAGTTATGCGACAGATGATTTTGGATGCGATGGCTCAATTTCCTGAATATGGGTTTCTATGGAAGTTTGAATCGGATTTGAATGTAAAACTACCGAAGAATGTTAAAATACAAAAGTGGTTACCACAAGGAGATTTGCTTGGCCATCCAAAAATTAAGGCATTCATCACACATGCTGGGCTATTAAGTATGCATGAAGCGGTTTGGTTTGCGGTTCCGATGATCGCTATCCCTTTTCTGGCTGATCAACATCGAAATTCGTTTCGGATTGTCGAATATGGAATTGGTGAAAAGATTTTATTCGCTGATGTAACGGTAGCGTTAGTTAAATCAACACTTCAGAAGGTTCTAGAGGACTCGAGGTACGTCTTTAAATTTAGAGGTGTAATGTTTAATAAATTACGTGTGTATATCATTGTTTCAGTTATCGTCAAAATATCCTAGAGGTTTCGAGGGCATTTAGAGATCGACAAATAGAACCACTGAAATCAGCTGTGTGGTGGATTGAATACATTCTACGGCATCCAGATTCCAAACATCTTAATTCACCAACATTAAAATTAGGATATATCCGTTCAAATTTGTACGATATAATTCTATTTTTGGTTATCTTGATGATTGGTACAGTAATTTTAATAGGGAGACTGGCGAACCGATTGATTCGGAAAAAAAATAGTAGTAAGGATTTATCAAATGAAAAAAAATACAAATAAAATTTATTGAAGTACATAATAAATTAATTACGTATTTACATTTTTTTATTGTTCAGCTATTCTATGCACATGTCATGTTTGTTAATAATTTGCCATTAAACTGGAATCTACAGGGACAAAATATAATTAATAAATGTCCCCTGCTTGCCTGGTCTTGTAACAAATTAATTTCTTATGTCAGGATGTTCACGAATAAAAGTTACAACAAATTTGGTAGTATGAGGCTGTGCCGGTACGCAAAGTAGCCACCAGAAGGAAATCGCCAAACGAAGAAAATGTGCAAGATAAACGGAATAAGCTTCTAGAAATGGCTTGTGAACGTCACCGTCCATGAATCAGTCACCATACTTGGATCATCTTACACCACATCATTCAACAGCACAACCACAGCTAAAATACAATACAGTTCCAGATCCTTTTGTATATAAATATGTACAAATCAATGAATTCAAATTTTGGTTCTAGACTTTATTAACATTAATGAGAATTTGTATTTTATTCAAGATTTTATTTTGTTACATTGGAATTTTGTTGAAGCTAAATAGGATTTTTTCGTGAAAATTCGAGGTTTCCCAGAGTCTGTACGGCTATCGCTGATTCGAATCACAATAGTTAACCCACATGCTACGTAACGCAAAGTGGCAAATAACCTTTGTTTGGGCGATATTGATTCCATCATAACGGTGTCCTTTTTTATGATGATAAGGAGTTACCATTTCTAGTAATTCGTCGAAAGTCGTAGAGTACATCCTTAAATAATAATTCTTATAATCAAAAGGTGCAGATAGTTTTAGCTACTTTATTAAATTTCCAAGGCTAAAAGCACACTTTTTCTTTAACCATTCTTTCATCCAAACTCTTTTTTTTCCGTTTTCTGTTTGAAAATTCATTCGTAGCACACGAAATTATTGCCAAACTTGCGGCTTGAATAGACATCCTTACTGATTATCGATTAAGCCTCAACTGAAATTGGAACAAATATTATTGTATCGTAAGTGTTGCGCAAACTCGTGTGTCGGTACGGCAAACGGTTTATACAACGAGGTGTTGTACAACAGAAGTTTGTGCAAAATGATTGACCGTGTATGGGGCCCTTAATTCCTACCAAAAAAGGATCAACACAATTAAGAATGACAATGCACGGCGCAGTTAATCAAGAGTTGAGACGCGAAACCCAATACGACTTAGAAGCATTGATAGAAACCGTTCAAAGAAACGTTCCCCGTTTAAATCAGCAACAAAAATATGCCTACGATACGCACATGAAAGTAGTGACGATGGAACTGGTATAATTTTTTTTTTAGATGGAACTGGAATAATGTTTTTAATAGATTGTTTTTGGCAACGATTCGTTGCCATTGAACTTTTCGAGCGATGGAATTCAGCGATGGCGAAAGTATTACAGCAAAGCAAATTGATCGTTTGGGATGAATGCACGATGGCACACAAAAAATCTTTGGAGACATTAGACCGCACGATGCAAGATTTACGTATCATCCTGAACCGGCTTGGTGGTGCGATGATTCTATTGGCAGGTGATTGTCGACAAACAATACCGACATTCAAATTAAATATGAAATTGCGAGTCGAATTGCAGAACAACCAGTCTGGAGAAGTTTTTTCCAAACAATTGCTCGACATTGGTAATTCCTGTTGATACATCGTCTGGATACATTACATTCCCTGCAAATGTTTGTCACTTTACTGAATCAAAAACCGAACTCATCGAGATGGTGTTTCTAAACATGTTTGGTTGAGCGACCGTGTTTCTTGTATATTGAATACTAAAAACGTTGTTGTCAAAGAAATGAATTTTCAAATTCAAAATAAGATAACTGGCGAATTGACGACATACAATCAACTAGCCAACGGAATTTTTATATTCGCTGGAATTGCCCGGATTACCATATCATAATCTGCAATTAAAAGTCGGATCGGTAATTATTATGTTGCGGAACATAAACCTGCCACGCCTTTGTAGTGGCACCCGGCTTGCGGTGAAGAAATTAATGAACAACGTAATCGAAGCCAATTTTGATTGGGAAGTACAAAGGCGAAGAAGTTTTGATTTCACACATCCCTTTGATTCCGAACGACATGCCATTCGACTTTAAACGGTTACAATTTCCAGTCCTGCTTCCATTTACAACGTCGATAAATAAATCGCAAGGGCAGTGGTTAAGTGTTTGTGGCATCAATCTTGAAAATCCATGCTTTTCACATGGCCAATTGTATGCCGCCTGTTCCCGTGTCGGAAAACCATCAACACTATTAATTTACGCGCCAGAAAACAAAACTAACAATGTTGTGTATCAAAAAGCATTACAATAAATACCATGTTTTTGAAATAATTTTTTTTTTAAATAAAGTTCGAATTGAATATTCAAAGCTAAGACTAGACATTAACGTCTGGCGGGTGAGCGATATAATATAATACCACTGTACCACATTCGAGATCACTCGTTAAACCATCCTGACCTCACCAAGAAGCGTTGAAAGCCCCTGACCTTGATCTTTCTAAGATCGGTGAAGAGCAGATGGATCACAGTTTCCTCCTCCTCCTCTTCATCACGGCAGCTGCGACAGAAATCATGGGCAGGCGCACCCAGGCTGCACGCATGTACCCCCATAAGATAATGTCTCGTTATGGCTCACACTTCCCTACCAATATGGTGCCGTCGACATTTCGGTTGGCGGCATCTGGACCGATTAATTCCAGGCCAGATCTGCACGATCATACACGAACTAGCGTTAGACCATCTGACGTTCGCTTCTTTTATGGCTTCTTCCTGAAGCCGTAGTATATATACATGAAGCAAGCGGTATATTTATATCCCGCCTTCTTTGGGATATAAGGCGTGCTGTGCCCTTCCGGGTCAGCCTCTACATTCCCTGCGATATTGAAGTGCCCTGGTACTCACGTCAAGCGGATGTGAACTGATCAGCCATCTCATTTAAAGATCCAGACGTTCTGGGCTACCTTCGACGGCAGGGAGTATATGATTGTATCGTTTTAATAGCAGCCTCGCTGTCCGTAAAAATGCGAGTATCCCTCGTAGATATTATATTATACTTCAACCAGTCCATGACTTCCATTATAAGTTCAGCTTGAAAAACACTGCAAAAGTCTGGAAGACGAAAAGAGAGCTTGATCACTAGTGCCTCACAGAATACTCCGCAGCCATCCCCCCTATCCATTTTTGAGCCATACATGAAGAAATTTATCGCCTCATTGTCCATAACCGTCTCATTCACCCAGTACATTTCACATAAAATATTTATTACATTTTTTAATAATACTTTTCCATCAGGTATCACTGTGCAGCATATAATGCGAATCAGTTACATATATCTTTCCATTTTCATCCTTTAAAAGCAATACCCCATTAGCAATATTGCTAAATCAATTTGCTGTTATAATGTTTACACTCTAATATAATGTACTTACTGTACAAAAAATGAAAAATACATTTTCGATAACTATACATGCAGTGACATCTGTTTACAATAAATCGAGAAGCAATTTAAAACAAAAGGTTTACTTATTGCCAGCAAGGCTGACCGGGCTCAGCTATCTAACATTTTTTTATATGAATACAAAATTACGATTTCAATACTTTATTAAATATAGCGGGGGGCGTAGCCCGCTTGTATATAAATTATATTCCCCCCATGATACATTTCTTGAAAAATAATAAAAAAATAAATGGTTTAATAACCTACAATTGGTGATCAATAGTCTGAACGTTGCATGGTCCGATTACAATTTGAAAATAAAAAATTATGTCAAATTTATGTATAATATAGAAAATATTTTGCTCGATCTAAGTTTAATAGTCATACTGTTAAATAATATAACCTCCAAGGTCAAACCTTTAATCGCTTAATTAAACGATTGCACTTATATGTATGCTATATGATCAAAAAATCACCATAATAACTCATTTTAAAATCAGTTTAAATTGAGCGGTTGTCTAAGTCGGTTTGTTTTCTTCTTCACAAATTGGACCACAAAAAATGTATTATACATTTCTATTTGTGTTGTGTACAGTGAATTATGTACAGTGTATCAATATACTGGGATTAATGCCAGTCCCATCATTAAGTCATCATATCTGGAACCGAGTACTAATGAACGAATTGGCTGTGGCCGGGTACAATGTAACCGTTTTATCATGCGACCTCGAACCGAATACATCGAATTTAACTTACATCCATCTGGAAGAAACGTACAATGAATTAAATAGTGATCCGCATTTTAATTTGATTGGCCATGTAGATGAAACGATCATTGAAGGAATATATTCATATTACGTTTTTCAATATGCTGCGTGCAAAGGTGCTTTTGCGTCAAAAGGGTTCAAACAGCTGTTAAATTATCCGGATGATTTTAAATTTGATTTGATTGTATTCGATTTTACGATGGGTCCATGTTTATTAGGATTTGCCGATAAATTTAACTATCCACCGATTGTAGGAGTGACTGCGTTCAACAATCCACCGTTTACACATCAAGTTGTTGGAGGACATAAATATTATGCCTATATCCCATATTATAGTTTAAACTATGGCACCGACATGAATTTTTTTCAGCGATCGCTTAATACGATTATTTCTGGATATGATGAAATGTGATTATCACAGGATACTACTACCTTCAATTTGTTAATCAAATAGTAATCAATATTATTATTTTTAGATATCGTGCAAATGTGATAACCCCCAAAATCGACAAGTGGATGAAAACGGCTTACCCATCGCTAAGCCATCTATTTGTGTGTAAAATTTATCGTTATGTTCGAAATAATTTTGGTTGGTGATTTCTTTTATGATGTTAATCATCTCGTCAATTCTCGCTTTATTAATATGGTTTCGTTCCAATAATGCTTTTGTTATGTTGAGCGTTTCGATTATTGGTATATTGGTGTACATGTTGGTGATATCGAAGGACGCTAGTTTAGCATTGTGTGGAATATTTACAATATTAATTTTATTCACTAGTTCCATATTATTTTTAATCGAATAGCTATTTTCAAATTTAATGTTTTCGGTATCTAATCGTATAGTGATATTAGAGCACAATGGCCCAACAACTAAGAGCTGATATATCTCAGGCTAGCGCAGAAGGTAATAGAATAAAGCTATAACGTTTCAGAGTACGTCAGGATCTCAAATTTTGTGTAAAAGATCCCTGTGATGTGATTAAAAAATAGTTAGATTTTTAGATTGCCCAACTTTTATTACCATATGGCCAGATTGTGTTATTCTATAATTAATTCCACTAATTTGAAAAGTTCTTACTACACAGCATGTTTATATATAACTAGTATCCTCGTAAACTATTTATTTACTTTTTTTATCAGAGTTTAAGTTGTTGCGGATATTACGTTTTTGAATCAGTTGACAAACCATTTTCTTGATTAAAATCACAACCAAGATAATTGAAATAATACAGAAGGATATTATGTCATACAAATTTGACCGAAAATATCCTAATATTAATGTTGGCGATCTTAGATGGTTCGAATTTGGATGCCTTAGTATGTATTCAATCCACCAAACCGCCGTATCTAATGGTTTTAATTCACGATCTCTAAATTTCTTTGACACATCCAGGGCATTTTGTTTGTAACTGAAAATATCAATTAATAATAATTTTAACTTAAGTTAATTAAATTTTGAATATTCATTTACCTAGGGTTTTCGAGAATTTTGTGCAGGGCACTTTTGAAAGATGCTGTTGTAATATCGGCAAACTTAAGCTTTTCTCCAATTCCACGTTCAAATACTCGATACGAATTTCTATGTTGATCGGCTAAAAATGGTATCGCAATCATTGGTACACCAAACCAAACCGCTTCATGTGTACTTAATAACCCGCAATGTGTGATGAATGCTTTAATTTTTGAATGGCCAAGTAAATCACCTTGTGGCATCCAATCCTGTATTTTTACATTCTTCGGTAGTTTCAAATCTAAACCGGATTCAAATTTCCAAAGAAAATGATAGTCGGGGTAGTGAGCCATTGCATCTATGAATATTTGTTTTTTGGCCGGTGACAATTCATCACTGCGCACATTTGTGCCCAGCGAGAATAACACAAATCCTTTTTTTGATTTGTTGACAAATATTTCTAAATCATCGGGCAGCGGTTTAGGCTCTTGGATTTGTAGTCCACCAACTTGAATAATGTTTGGTGGTGTTGGTTCTGGGAAATCGATCGCTGGATGTGAGTTTACCAGAAGTAATTTTGGTAAATTTTCTAGATCACTGCCGTAGGGTAATTTTGGATTATTGAATGCCTTTTTGGTCCATTTATCAATTTTCGGTGTGTGACAATATAGGCACGATATCTATAAAATTAAAACGATAATTATACATAACATAAACTAAATAAATAATGATCGAAAATATTTACATTTCGTCGTAGACATGAATTAAAGTATTGTACATTCTCTGGGCAAAACTCATATCGCTTCCATAATTTAGGCTGTAGTACGGAATATAAGCATAGTATTTATGACCACCAACCACTTGGTTTGTAAAAGGAGGATTATTGAAAGCCGATATTCCTATCACAGGAGGATAATTAAATTTGTGAGCAAATCCCAATAAACATGGGCCCAATGTAAAATCGTATATGATCAAGTCGATCTTGAAATCATCGGGATAGTTTAATAATTGTTGAAAACCTTTTGAATTAAACGCTCCTCGACACGACGAATATTGAAATCCGTAATAAATGCGAATTCCAGCCATTTCACTATCATCCAAATGCTCGGCGAAATCAAATTCTTCGTTGTTCACTAAATCATTATATGTTTCTTCCAAGAGGATATAATTTAGATTTGATGGTGTATTTGTATCTTTGTCGCATGATAATACCGTTACATTATATCCTTTGGTGGCCAACTCATTCATAATCACTCGATTCCTGTTTGTAAAGAGCACAAACATTAATTACACCGATACCAAAGTTAATCTGCGAATTATACCATTACCATAAATGATGACTGGGTGAATGTACGGGCATAAGACCCAAAATATTTATACACTGGACATAGCTATGCACAACAAATAGTAATTCAATTATCACAAAATATTTCATTTACGTAGTGCGCGTACTTTCTTGTTAGATCCAAAACAAGTGAACTTAAACTGATTTGTTATTAAATTTGTACATAGATATGGGGAGTTGAATAAATCAACTTGATAAAATTTAAGTACATACAGTAGATTGTTTTGCCCTTCATAGTCGTTCATATGACATAATTATGTCGTTTAGTAATTTTTGTTGATGTATATGTATAGATTCTAAACGATATTGATGGGATTGGGAATAATTACAGAAACAAACCTAAAGCAAAACCTAAGCACGATTAGTATAACAAGGTACGTCATCGAATGTAAGTTAGGATACATCGAATTAATGGTAGAAAACCATACTTCAAAATGAATTAATGGTAAAAAATAATACAAATGGTAGAAAACAATATTCTTCATTTTAACCACTTTATCTACAAAATTACATTAAAAAATATTTCCAGATACCATTACGTTAATGGCGATTGTTTGTACAACCTATCGACCTTAGACATATTTCCTCAACCGATTCGTCTTACTGATATAATCATTTAATAGATCATGGTGGAAATTTTGACATGCTTTGCAAGCCTTATCTGAGTACACTTTTTTTACCATTCATTATTGAGTAGACCGATTTCTTGATATGTTGAGCTCCCCCACTCCTATTTTTCTTACTGATATTTGTGAACAATATAATTACATAATTCATTTTTGCAATAGTAAGCTAACTGAGATTTAGATATCAGGACAGCTTTCTTTTTAAACGCTTTAATACTATATGGATAATCTATAGCTGTCGCTTTCTTTGTGAACGTCATATTTCTTTATTCATTTGTTTAAACATGAATTAAAAAGAGCCGTTACTAAAAAAACAAAAAACACCGTTGCTATAACAACAACACACGAGGATTTTAAAATCAAATTTTTCCGTTTTGGTTATACCTGAAACCTGACGTTCTTTTTGTTAGTTCACATAATCGATTCTTTATCTGTTGCAGAGGCTGAAGGTCAATCAAATTCATCATTGCTCAACTATCAGGCTGATCGATGAGTAAAGCGAAAATTTAGTTGTGCTTAAACGAAATTGTTAAACGAAAAATAAAACGATGGAAATGAACGAACGCTTTTAAAAACTGCGCGTTTTTGCTTTATTGCAAGGAGCCCCAATGGTGATGTTTTCCGACCCTGAAGAAGAAGAAGAGGAATATGAAGGATATAACAATTTATAAAGTTCAAACTGTATTTCCGAATGAATATTGAAACATTCCAACATATTTGTGGGTATTTAGCGACCTTCGGTTCACACGAAACAAGGCCTGAAGTGGGGATAGAAAAACAATTGATGGTGACTGGGTGGTATTTAGCAAATGCAGAACCATTTAGGTATTTTTGTTTCATTTTTACTGTATGATGGAATTTACCATATAACTTTTATATTACAGGACGCTCGGTTATATAGGACTCGTAAAAGGCTTTTGAAAATTAATGTCGCGAACCGCATAATAGAATGGCCTTTGGAAACCGAGATTTCTGGTGGGTTTCCAAAATTTCCAGGTAAGCGAGTAGATCCATATTTAATAATTGTGCAACTTTATAATAAATGATTATTTAGATCTTAGGAGTAATTGGGGCAATTGACGGATGCCACTTTAAAATATTGGTGCCATAGCAAAACCATTCCTCATACATTAATAGAAAAGGATATTATTCTATTGTGTTGCAAGGTATTTGGCGACAAGTAGAATCCGCATTGAGAACGCATTCAGAATTCTAAAGTCTCGGTTCCGGCGTTTAAAATTTATTGAGATTAGAATAATCGATTTTAAAGTCATAATTATTATGCCGTGTTGCATTCTACATAATGTCTGAATTAAATTTAATGACAATATTTTGATTAAGTAATTGTTCATTTGGAAAAAGTATACTTTTTTTTGGAGGTTCTGCTGGAGAAAAAGGTGATATCTCAGATTGATCCTCAGACTCTGAGTTTGTCGCCTTGTTTTTTGTTGGCATTCTATTGGGCCTTGTAACCGATCGCTACTGCAAGTTGCTTCGGGGTTGACCTTTTAGCGAATATCTCATCTATAGTTCATCAAAATATTCAAAGTTTATCCTGTTGCGGCCACTACTGCTGTTATTTATCTTTCCAAATTTGTGTTTTTTGTAAATCATCAATATTTTTAATTTAATTTCTCTATTCAAATTGCTAATATTAGAGACGAATGTATAGCAACAAAAAAACATGCGGCGGTGGTCGAGTGGTTAGAGTGTGATGGACGTTGGTTTCGTAGCCATAAGTTCAAGTCACCCAAGTAGACCCAAGTTCAAGACGAATGTAGCAATGAAAAAAACATGCGGCGGTGGTAGAGTGGTTAGGCTGATGGACTGATGGACGTTGGTTTCGTAGCCCCAAGTTCAAATCTCGGTTCGATTCAAATATTTTTAATTTAATTTCTCTATTCAAATTGCTAACATAAGAGACGAATGTACCAACCAAAAGCACATGCGGCGAGTGGGCAAGTCGAGTGGGTTAAGAGTGATGGACGTTGTTTCGTAGACACTCCCCAAGTTCAAATCTCTCGGTTCAATCCAAATATTTTTAATTTATATTTTTCTATTCAAATTGCTAATATAAAAAATGCATGTAGCACCGAACCGTTCATGCAGCGGTGGTGTAGTGGTTAGACGAATGAAGCAACGAAAAAACATGCGGCGATGGTCGAGTGGTTAGAGTGATGGTCGTTAGTTTCGTAGACCCAAGTTCAAGTCTCGGTTCGATCCAAATATTTTTAATTTAATTTCAAAGTTACGTAGTGAAATATTTTGGGATGGTATTGATCCAGCCTTGATAATTTTAAATGCACCTATTGAAATTGGGATCTCCATGTTATTTTACTTTTGATAAATCAAACTCAGCCAACTTACTTAAACTGTATATTTGGTAAATACAACTTCTTTAAAATGAGCGCTACAAACTTGAGATCAGTTTGATGGCGTCTTTCCAGTTCTCAAACTAATGATTCATTTTTTTTAAATTTGTGTTCACTTGGAAAATGGTGGAATTTAATTAACGAACTTTTTGAATAATCTGGCAATTTGGCACACAACAAAATCTAACCACAATCTTATTAAATCACACACAATTGAACACGATTGAACAAAACTTATGATTGCTTAAATTGTTTGTGTTTAAACGTCAAATTATACCCTTTCTACGCTATTGCCACGTACGAATAAGAATTGAACTAAAAAAAAAGAATTCGTATAGCATGCCCCATTCATGGTTCTAAATAAAATTAATAAAATTGAAATCACGATTTGATCTATCAAGTCCGTACCTTAATCCCATTAAACATTTATGGAAGCAGATCGACGTAAACCCGGTGTTAATATTTAAAGAGGCCTTCAAACTGCTTGGTCTAAAACGGCAATAAATATTTCATAAACAACAACGAATTTTTTAATTTCTTTATTCCATTATGTTCTTTATTTATATTTGTTATTAATGAAAAACCATCTAAACTATTTATTAATTAATTTCCGGCTGAAAAGTCGAACTTTGGAGCGGACGGCCACCATTAAGGCACGCACAGATGAATTTGGAACCAAATTCGTACTTTTTTACATTTTTTTTAAAAAATTTCCATATCCTTTGCTGCCTTGTGGGTCTTTCTCAATTTAGTTTTCATTATTACCCAATATCGTTCGATTGGACGAAGTTCAGGACAATTTAGCGGATTGACAAATTTGGGAACAACACACACGTTGTTAGATTCGTACCATTTAAATATTTTTTTAGAGTAATGACATGACTTTTTTGCAGAATTATATAGAGACAATTTCGCTCCCATATGCGCCAATATCCACACCCGAAAACAAATAATTGCTGTCGCATACTGCCACGAGCACGATACTGTTGTATACTTTTCTTTACCGTAGATTGCTCCAACAACATTTGGCATTTTGATGTTGGCATAAACATTTTATAGAATTTTCTTCCACTCCTGTTCTGTAGAAGATGCGGAAAGTAAATGCCGCGCAATTTTAAATTACTTCAGATACTTCTAAAACTATTTCGCGGATTTTTTAAACTCCTATTCTAAACGACTACATCAACACCTGCTAATTAATAATTTATAATTTACTGTCACAATGTTTTACATAATTAACCAAACCGGAGTGTGAAGTTTATACACAAAATATACTAATAACTGCGAGTGTACAAATTTTTTTTGCAATGTACATATGAAATAAACAAATGTATAAATGTATTACTCAAACACGAAAACCATAGAAAATTAACCATGCGGAGGTATTTTTGAATAGTAGACACTTGGACCTCTCAAAATGCGTATCGGACGTTAATATATAAAGGATCGGGCTCCGCTGTAAAACCTTGAAAAATTGACAAGAAGCATGCAAATCATGTGTAAACGTTGCACTCAAGTTCAAAAATCCCAGAGTTTTTGCCATATGTACTCTAACATTTTTGAATAGTGAACATCTGGATCTTTCCAATTTGTAGAATATATTACTATAAAAAGCGTTGGGCTACGCTGATTAAACTTGAAAATTGGTGGTAGCGTATGAGTTATGTAAATGGTATGTACGCATTTTACTCGGTATGGTATGTACAATTTTGAAATTTGGGGAGATGGTAAAACTAGATAAAAAAAAATACAATTTGAGTAAAAACTCGGTGGGGTCAAAATACGCGGAGTTCCGTTATAATTTGTTTTTGTCAGAAACTCAAACGTTCATATCTTTAAATTCGCGTATCTTAAGTATTCTTTGTCCGATTTTCACGTGTAATAGCTCGTAAGACAATTTTACATACTTTCAAGTAAGCGTTTTAAACTTTGGTGTTAATGTAGTTGCTACACCAGATAAGCGTGTCGATACGATTATTGTTGACTCGTCGTTTTTCACGTTGTGTTGTATTTCAACTTGTCTGCTATCTTATGTTGTCTCGTCATTTCCACATTATGTTGTCATCTTAATTTGCATTATACAGCCAATCCTTATCCCGAAGTTACGGATATAATTTGCCGACCTCCCTTACCTACATTAATCTATCGACTAGAGACTCTTCATCTTGGAGACCAGCTGCGGATATCGGTACGGTCTGTTGGGAATTTGCGTAACCCTTCCATAGATTTTCAAGGTCCGAATGGAGAATACCGACACAGCAGTAAATGTCGTGCTCTTTTTACCATATCTCTCTGCGAAAGACTTCCATGGTAATATGTCTATGAAACAGAAAAGAAAACTCTTTCGGTATATCCCGACGGCGTCTCTATGGCAATTTCTGTTACCAGGATGAATATTCATGGTGGGCCAACGAAGTTGACTTCATGTAAAACACGAATAACTTTTCCAATTGTTAACTCTTTTTTATTTCTTGTTATTTTTATCAACTATATATATGTGTGGAATATGACATCTCTCAAATGAACGCCATTTTGTTGTTGACACATATATGGCTGAATTTCTTAAGTGGCTCATTGAAAATTGGCATATTGTAGACATTGTTTTAATTCTTGTGCCAGTTGAAATTTATAAGAAAATATTTAAAGATCAATGGTTTTAAAATTCGTCGTAGCGATGTTCTGGGTAGCATGCTTACGAGTCGAGACAGATGCATCTTTGTTACCAATCTGCTGGACAGCTTTCTCAGTTTCTTGACGGCGTGCAGGCCGATGTGCATTTATACTCTTCGCCGATTTGTCACAGCGGCCGTTTCCTCAAAACGTTAGCTATTGCCTTATTTGAAAACCTTGTAATTTAATTTTACGATACATTTCGAAAAAAATATTATTATTTCAAATTAGTTATTGCTAAAACTGGATAAAAATAACATTTTGTTTTACTAATTTTGACATTTTCAGATTCAAGTTTTAATTTCACCCTGTATACACAAAAAAACACAAAAGGTATGTTCAATAAATGTTTATTGTTTATTTTTGGAGAGGATACAGGGCCTGAAGACCCTGCGACCCTATCTAGTGTCATGTGACATATCATGCCACATAATCAATAGGTGTTTTTATTATTTTATACGACGTGACTCGATTCAGATATACTTTGGAGCACTCTGTATAGCCATTATTTTATCATATATACATATTTATACATAAATTACTCAATGGAATATCAATAAAATATTAATTTAAAAATTTAACCAATCGTGTAAATTCATTCTTTAATTAGATCATATAAATGTTTGATTAAATTTAAATTATATATTTTTTTATTATTATTCGAAGAAAATTTTTTAAATTATGGGACAAAAATTACCGTGTATAAAACTATAAAAATGTCTAATTCAAATAAATAAAAGTTAAATTTTAACATAAACATTAATATTTATTTTTTGTTAAGCGAATTAATTAAATCTAATTGTAAACAATTGAAAATTATTTCATATTTTTTTCTCATTTGTTTGGATTATTTTATAAAATCAAGATTCTAAAGATTTCTTCACATTGACTGCATGCAAAATAAAAGTTATTTGTCTGTATGTATGTATATGTATACATAAATATATATATATATGTATGTGTATCAACATTCAAATTCAACAGATGCAATCGACATTATTAAATGTTTGGAGTTAATGTATTACTGATAATTTTTATTACGATGTATGTATGTGCCACCACCCATTTAAGGCCGCAATAATATGTTGTATATACGAAATCATCCAATTATTTAATTTAATTGATCGTTTGTTTTTGTTATTATTTGTACATGGTTAAAATTCTTTTGTATATTTTTACACAACATATTATCTATATTTTTTTGACACCAATAATATGTTTGTAATTGATAAGAGCTCATTGACACTGTACTCCTATATAATAATGAACAGTTTTAAAGGCCATTACTGGCCACTTACTGAGTTAACTATTAGGCTCCAACGGTTTCGATCCCGAGCATGGTCTTCATACTGTCTAAGACAATCTGATGAGGCCAAGTCGTTCTCTACATCGTGGAGCCATCGTCGCCTGCGACGACCTCTGCGCCTACCATATGGTGGCTCTCCTTTCAGAGATCGCTGCACAATTCGTTCCGGATCAGCACGCAGAACGTGACCGAGCCAGTGTACTCGCTGAGATCTTACTTCATGCACAATATCGGGGATCTTCATCAGAACTCTGATCTCGAATTGTACAGAGCTCGGTATTTACCATCTATTTCGCGTTTTTGGCCGTAAATCAAATGCATGATTCTTCTCTCAAATGTAAGGAGCCATCTCTCTCTGGGCAATGCCCAGCTCTTGTAAATATTCAGCTTCACGGCACTTGATAAGTGTTTAGATTTTAGCAGTGGCCTTAGAGGATAGAAAGAACGACTGCCACAGAACGACTACCAGCCGCACTTTAATATCCTCATACCCACTCTGTTATCGTGAGTGATAAGAGAACCCACATATTTGAACCTCCTCACTCCCTCAAACGTGTAGTGGGCGTGGTCACTACTAAAATCTGGTGTGCCATTGTCCCTAAAACCAGAGATCAGGTATTTCGTTTTGGACTCATTGATCTGAAGTCCAACTGAAGCTGAAAACTCTACAAGCGGATCGAGTATTTCTTTCACTCCGTTGCTATTCAGTCCAATCACGCATATGTCATCTGCATATGCAAGCACCTGATTGGACTGGCGATACAAGATGTTGCGCTGAGGTGTTTCAGTTTTACGAAAGATGTACTCCAACATGAGATTAAAGAGTATCGGGGACAGAGCATCTCTCTGCCGAACACATGAGTTAACTGCAAAAATTGTCGATAGCCTGTTCTCAACTTTAACACAGCATTGAGACTGCGTCACTGTCATCCTAAACAGTCGTACCAATTTTGTTGGCATTCCTAGGTACTCCAGGGCAGATCACAAACTCTCTCGATTGATTGAGTCATAGGCCTGCCGGAAATCCAGGAACACCTGATGTACTGAGATGGATGTCTCATAATATGTAGATAGAATCATTCGCAGCGGAAAGACCTGATCAGTGACTGATCGATTCGGACGAAATCCTCCTTGATAGTCACCAACCAAGCCCTCCGCTGGAGGAGTGATTCTATCCAATACAATGTATGACAGTAACTTGTATGCTGTGCAAAGGAGAGCTATACCGCGATAATTCTCACACTCCAAGCGGTCTCCCTTCTTGAAGATGGGGCATATCGCGGCCACTTTCCATTCGTCCGGCATAACTTCGGTTCGCCATACTAATCGAATAAGGTCGAAAAGACAGTTCCACAAAGTATCCCCTCCGAAAATCAAGAGCTCCGAATTAATGCAGTCCACTCCAGGTGAGCGGTTTCGTTTCAATCACTGCTTGGGCTTAGTGAATTCCTCATGGGATGGCTCCTCAGTGCAAATCTCCGCAGTCTGTCTTAGAGATGGCTCAACAACAGTCTGTGACGCATGATGGACATCAAGCAGCTCAGTAAAGTGTCCACTCCATGTCAAGTACTGCGTCGATGTTGACACAGAGGTTTCCATCCCAACCCCGAATGGCGGTTGACACAGGCCTGAAAGTATGGTGCAGTCCAGTAATTCCGTTAAAGAAATTACGCGAACTGCGCTCATTGCTGAGTTGTTGTACTTTCAGAACCTCGGCCTTCCACCATTTTCGCTCTTCCGTCTACAAATCCGCTTAGCTGCCCTTCTTGCAAGAGCAGCCTTGGTTTTCCTCGCGATTGTGAGACGTTGTTGCTCTTCACTAAGGGATATATTTTGTTGCTCAACTGCAAGACGACATTCGTCATCAAACCAATCATTCTTGGGTCTGATTTTCACTATACTTAAAGTATGTTGAGCAGCACTGACAACCGAAGTTTTCAGTACCTCCCAGACAGAGTTCACGCAGTCAGACTGGTAATTAGTATCATCAATGTTGTCGCTGACAAGATCCTGATATAGTTTCTTTTGATCTTCATTTATCAGACCTTTACAGTCGAAACGTTCCATCCGTTTCGCTGTGTCCCCAGACTTGTGCGAAAACTTCCATCGTAGCTTTGCAGCGACCTAATGATGATCGCTGCCTACGTGTTTGGTTGCTGACCGATAAGTTCTCACATCCTGCACAACCCGAGCCCGTCCTTTAGAAACTAACACATGGTCAATTTGGCTGCAGGAAGTTTCGCGAGGATTTGTCCATGTCTCTAGATGTATCTGTTTGTGAGGGAAGAACGTGCTTGCTACTTTAGGATCATGATCAATTGCAAAGTACATCATTCTCTCACCATTATCGGTCGCAGTTTCGTGTAGGAAGTACGGACCTATGTTTTCACACAAGTCGGTCTGATTTCTGCCAGCTCTAGCATTAAAGTCCCCAATAACCATTCCAACATCGTGTTCGACTATAGATCCCATCAGATCGTCCAAGTCATTGTAAAATGAGTCTTTATCTTGGGGCTGGCTGACTTTTGTGGGCGCATGTACACAAATTATCGACAGGTTGGCTAACTTCTCAAAAATAATGTAAGCAAAGCTTACACAATCGGTTATTGACTGCTTGGAAATCTAAAACAGCGTTCTTTACCTGCGGCCCAAGAAGATATCCAGCTCCAAGATAGCCGAAATAGCCCTGGGACATATGGTCTCCACTTTTAGGCCAGCGAGTTTCTTAAAGAGCAACGAGTTCCAGCCGATACTCTTTCATACACGTGATTAGGCCCTCTAACGCTCTTGGTTTTCTAAGTGATTGCACGTTCCACGTGCCGATCCTAAATCTCGTATCTGGGTACTTGAGCGGGGGTCCGGTGTTTTTTTGGCGGTATTCATTTTTCTTTTTGTTGACTTTATAAACAGTTAATTTGTTTTACGGATGCGGGTCGTCAGCCCAGCGATCCAACCGTTTAGTCGCCTCCTACGACAAGCAAAGGATACTGTGGTGGTATTCTTGGGAAACATGTTCGTGCAATTTAGATTTACGAGACATGTAAGTGCCCCCCGACCACAGGGGCCAACAATATAACAAAATAGAAAAACGAAACAAAATGAAAACACCGTTCTATAATATTGGTATGTTATGTATTACAAAACCAAAGATGTTGGCTAAAACTTACCACCTTGTGAATTGCCCTTCATAGAATAATTACCTGTGTTATAACTGTTATTTTGTATATAAGTTATAAAGAAGAAGACAAATTATTCATAATATTAAATATTTTAGAACTACACTAGAATTTAATTATCGTGAGCAATTCTGATCAAATCTGTACTAAAATAAAGGACAGGACGGCCAACATCCTGTAAATATATACATAATATTATAAGTATTTATGTACATTTATCAATCGAAATATATTTCGTAGTTTCAAACCAAACCTCGTATTCCACCAATCCCTAACCTCATTAAAAATAAGCATCTTTACTAGTATTCTCATAAATCGTGTGGGTTTGAAATTGTTTTGAAGCTCCAAAACTCATAATGCATGTCTTTCGTTAAAGTTAGATATAAGAAGGCTGCCCCTGTCATAAAGGTTATTTAAAAAAAATTAAAAGAATTTTGCTATCTCCCCTGCTGGGGGTTTTGGTCATTGGTCATTGAGTTATGCTGATGATCTTGTCTTAACAGTTTCAGGATAAACGCACCTGAATATCTTATCCGACTTAATGCAGCATGCCTTAAATATTGTGGAGGCATGGTGCAATGACAAGGGTCTGCACGTCAACCCGTCGAAGACAGATTTAAATGTCTTTACTAGGCGTAGGAGTGGTCTGGATCTATCCGTTCCTTCTCTTTTTGGGAGACCAGATGTAACCAAGTCAAGCACCTTGGTGTTATCTTAGATCGCAAACTTTCCTGGAAATTTCATTTTGATTCCAAATTGAATTTCGAGTATTTCCAATGAAAACGTGATGTTTTTTATTTCAAACGTATTGCAGAATCGAATGCGTCTGTTCTAAGAAGGAAAAATTGAAAAAATTGAATTTCGTCGATTACAACGCCATCTATCATGAACCGAACAAAATATTTCATTCAAATCATACGTACTTTTAGTCGTAGAATCCGTATCTGCAATAAAAAATATGGCTTCCTATCTTAGTTTAAAAGTTACCCCCGCCCCACCTACAAAGCGGGGGTGGGGAACTATTTTTTTGCACTAATGTATTTTCCCCGCGGTATGATTAAATTTTGATTATAGACATTTTTTCTGTAGAGTGGCTATTTTTCGAGATATTTGATCGTCTCAGTTTAAAAGAAACACCCGGTATACAAATTGACCAAAAATAGCTCTTCTAATTCTAGAGCGTATTTACACTTGGTCTTATGAATCCGGATTCTTCCTTCGTATTTCCCTCCTTTACCTACAAAACCGGTTTTATTGCCGCCATGTTGGAGATTCATTTTTAAACCAAATTTTTTTGTATTTCTCGGGTTTCATCGCACTTACACAAACAAAAATGAAATATAAAAATTCTCAAGGACATATAATTCCCAGTTAAAAGCATTTATGAAGCCGTGTTCTCGAGATCGAATTTATTTCCTAGGAAATCAAATTTGATCTCTCTGAGAAAATTTTTGTGTGATTAAGAGAATTTTTGTGTAATTAAGTTGGTCGTCTGCGAGTTTTTTGCTCAACGTTAAATATATTTCAACTCAAAGAAGAGAAAAAGGGGCGTGTTTTTCGTCATTTTAGTTGATTTGATTGGGAGAGAGATCGGCTATGATGTCCTAGGAAATACATTCGATCTCGAGGACATGGCTTGAAATGAAAAAGATTCATACACATACATATGTAGATATGTATTAAATGAAACCGGATTCATGAATCCTTGTGTAAACAACGATAGGATTTTTGAAGCCAGAGAATTTGGATCGAAACCGCTGGAGCCAAATTGTTGATTCAGTAAGGGGCCAGTAATGGGCTTTAAAACTGTTTTATTATTATTATATATGTTAATTTTAGTTTTCATAACCTGAAATTTTTTATAACAACTAATAAATTGCACAGAAAATTAAAAAAAATTAATATTAAAATAATGGATCCGATAATCCTTGGATGTTGTTCAAATCACACGTTAGACATGCGCACACAAATTATTCGATAGCTGTCAAAAATTATCATTATAATATACTCGAATAATTTGGGTGTGTTCGGTATTTTCAAGTGAATGTCAAAAAATTAATTCACGATTTTTTATCACAGGTTTCGAACACAATCTTAAGAAAAATATTGTTCTAGTGTACGATTTTAAGTACAAAAAATTCAGAGCCCCGTTATTTTAGAAAGAGGTAGAGTATATGTAAAAAAGAAGCATCAAAACAATAGAATATTTCAAATGCAATTTTATTTTAAATGTATCTTTGTGTTGACAAAAGAACAGCAGGTCTTTGCTTCACATTTGTTTTTAACGTTAGTTTTCACTAATTATAAAAGAGTGTAAAAAGGTGGGGTTTAATATTTCAAAAGGTACACAAAATGAAATTCCACTAATGAGAAACAATAAGCCAATTGAAAATGTGGGACGAAAATCATCTTTGCCAAAACGCCTAATTTCCAATGAGCGAAAAATGGTAACCAAACCACAACCACCGACGCAGAAACATTTGGAAAAACATTTTAACACAAAGGTTGGAGTCATACAATATACTCGGAAAAAAAAAATTGGGGCTAAGAATTTTGAAGAAGCCGAAGTCACAATATGTCTGCCCAAGCAATCACCAAAAGACACCAACGGTTCCTGGGTCTTCACCGAGAAAATATATCACAGTCGATTAAGCTTGGTTTTATTTAACAAATGCCGATTTCCAAAAAAGTGTGCAATATTTGAGTCGCGAGCAAACTAAGACGGAATTATTTCCCTTCACAAAAGGGAAATATCAAATATTAGGGATATCTAGTTTTGGTACAATAGTACCCATTTTCGTTCAGCCAGGTGCTAAAATAACAACTTATCGAAGATTCAAAACGCTTGTTTCCAAATAGTAACTGGATATTAACCAAAACTCAGCTCAGTCACACGCGGCAAAGAAAACACTTACATTCCTCCAATGCAAATACCGTATCATTTGTTCATCCTAATTTATGGACTCCCTCATCACCCGACTTAGTAGCATGTGATTATTTTCTGTGGGACTACTTGAAGTCACAATTGACTAGATCTAAAGTTGATAATATTGCGCAACTAAAAAGATTGATAAAGTGAGAGATTAGGTATATATATATATATATATATATATATATATATATATATATATATATATATATATATATATATATATATACATATATATATATATATATATATATATATATATATATATATATATATATATATATATATGTATTGTATATATATATATATATATATATATATATATATATATATATATATATATATATATATATATATATACATATATATATATAATGTTACTAACTTCACTCTGCTGTCAACTATATATATATATATATCGATTTTTCGCCTTCGATATGGTCAATATTGCACTGTGGTCATTTCTCTAACGGATGTAAGTAATCTATAATAACCCTCAATTTTACTCCCAATGTAAAATTAATCTTAAATTTAAATTGAAAATCACCTGATTTTCAAGACATGCCTATAATTCAATATATTTTTTATTTTTATTTTTAGTTTTTAATAGTACAATCTTATCACATGATAATTTATTACTAATGATGATACGGACTTATTTGTAACAAATAAGTGGAACGAGTATAGGTTTACAAGGAATCAAAATTCTGCTCCCAACGAATCTTCAATTATTATAGATGACTATAGCTCATGCGGTTTAATTCTTTTAAGGTGTTCTAGTGTTAGGTCAAGAAGTTGTATTGCTTCAGTATTGGTATGTTGCAGTAATCTTCTTGCTAATCCATTTGACATTTAGGTCATCATGTAATTCATCGTTGGTCACATAGCGGCAATCATTCGTTATTACACGTAGAAATTTGTTTTGACAACGTTGAATTATTAAACGATTTGATTGTTTAGTACAGCCCCACAGTTGGATACAGCCCCAGAGATGGATTTGACAACGTTGAATGATTAAACGATTTGATTGTTTAGTACAGCCCCAGAGTTGGATACCATACGTCTAAATTGGTTTAATAATCGATTCGTAGATAAGGCGTTTACAGTACAGGCTAAGCTTAGAATGTTTTCCTTTCAGCTTTTTGTCTAGCGTGGTGTTTCCAGTTCAATCTTGAATCGAGATGCAATCCAAGATATCTAGCAGATTCAGCTTTAATTTCCAATCCCTGGCTGATTTTATCGAGTGCCTGTTGTAAGTATTCAACTGCTTGGTTCCGCGATTCGCATGATGCCAAAATTAGCAAAAATTTCGATGAAGGTTGTTTCCGTTGTCAGTATATCGGAAGTGTAAAGAAAATATAGGAAAGGCCCTAGTACGCTATTCTAAGGCACTCCTGCTATATCTGGGTAAAAGTTAGAGTATGTAGCTTAATGTGGTACTCTAAATTTTCGTTTGGAGAGATACGACTCGAGCAGTTGGCAGCAATTTTGTGGCACTAATTTAATTATCTTGTAGATAATACCCTCATGACACACTCTATCAAAAGCCTGTGATACATCTAGAAATACAGCAGGGCAATATTCCTTCTCTTCAAATGCTTGTTCTATCTTTGCGGTCACGCGATGAACTTGATTAATGGTCTAATCTTTATCCCTGAATCCAAACTGGAAATCAGGTATAATGAGCATTGGTTTTAGTCGTTTAAAAAACAACTGCTTAAACAACTTTGAGATTGTTGGTAACAAAGGGACCGGCCAGTATGATGTCATTTGTTCATCGGGTTTGTCTTTTTTTTTATCATGATTTTATGACTAATTGTGCAGCCTTGAAACACTCAGGCACATATGTAAGTCGGAACCAAGCATTATATATATATACACGTGGGTATAATGCATATTACATCAGAGTAAAGCCTTAACATTTATGCAACACACCTTTTGTATTGGAAGATTTAACGATCGATCATCAACTGTATTTTTCGACGGACAAAAATCGAAGTATTGTTAAACAGTTACCATTGAATTAAAAGTAATATTTTGACTAAAATAATGTGCTGTATTTTTATAAGTTGCGTTTGTTTCTTGATCGAAATACCAGTGGATATAAATCAGTGAGATCTATAGACTGGTTTAGGATCAATCCTATAGATTGAATATCGTGTGGTTGAAATATTAATGCCAGATGGTGTGCAAACAATTCGGCTTTTTCATCAACCCATTCTCCATTTGTGTTCCTTATAGGTGCCACTTGGATTATTGGCCTCTTATATCTTTTAGTAGCTTTCCAAAGAGAATAGTTTTTGTCAGCTTCAGGACCCAGTCCTTTTTGGATAATTTTTAGTACCAGCCTCTTTATGTTCTTTAACAAGCCTCTTTATGTTCTTTAGTCTTTGGATGACTTTATTACTTACTCGATTAAATTTTCTTTTATCAATTATATTTCTGATTCTATGCCATATGCGCTTTTTCCTACGCCTTTCTCTTATCAATTATCGAATCTCCAGGGAGTAGTTGATCTCTTATACAACGTTCTCACCTTGTACAGATGTAGCCTTTTTAGCTGCTTCACGAATAGAGTTAATAAAATATCCAAATTGTATTTCAAGTTCGTGTTCAGTTTTGAGTGAAACTTTTAACTCAATTAGGTTATCCAGTTTCTCTCTAAATAATTCCCAATCCGTGAATTTAATAGTAAGGTTAAGTTTCCTTTTCTTTTTAATGACTAATATACTCAGAGTCATTAAGACCGGTGTATGATCGGAAGTAAGGTCTTCAATACCTTCAACTGCGATGTAATTAGCGACTATTCCTTTCGAGATATAAAAGTCAATCAAATCAGGAACTTTGTTGATGTCTGTAGGCCAATAAGTTGGCTTACGCGATGAGTGATATTCACAACCTGACAATTCAAAAAAATATCATGATCTGATTTTTCCGTCAAGTCTTCAACTTGGTCGACAAAATCTTTAGCAAATTTTGTCTTTTAATATCTTCTTTCGGGACACTTATACTGTTTCGTATCTAACCTTGTGTTGTAATATCTCGTTTTGTCATATTTTGTTTTCATTTTCTAATAATTTGTTTTAATCATATGGCAATACATATTAAGCGAACGTACTTTAATTTAATGTATTGCTTTGCTGTTTAGTGTTTACTATGTAACGTCGTTTTGTTTTAATTTTTCAATTGTCAAATATGTCATGGCTAACTATAATGGATAGAAAAAAATAAAAATATATTTAAAATACTGGTTTGGAACACCCTACATTGTGTTTAGTTGTAATTATTCTGTTTGAATTAATTACGAGCTATACATCACGAAGTACCCAAAAATATATAAAAATAATTTAGATGTATGATAAGATTTCATTTTAACAACTTAATAGAAAATATAATAGTAAGGATATATTGTTATTTTATTTTAGGCACTCTAGTAGTTTAATTTGAACGGGGCCAACAACTAAATGCAATGCCGATTAGACGTGCGTTTTTGGTCTCCTACATTATAAATAAAATGAAATGGTTTTGGGCGGAATTAATTAGTATGGTTCGTGTTAATATTTAATTAAAGTGTTGTTTTTCAGTTGTTAAATTATTTAACAATAAAAGTCTCAAAGTAAAAACGGAATTGTGATGATATTATTGCAAATAACACGTTGCATTTATTAAAAGTGTTTATGTACTTTATATTTGTGCGTACATAATTACAAAAAAAAGAAAAAAGAAACTCAACTCGAAAAAAAAAACTGTAAATAATTTTTCCTGGACGATTAATGTATGTGGATATGACTTTCTAACAGGAGTGCCCAGAAATCATAGAAGAGATTGCCAAAAATTTACAAGAACAAAGATGACTGGCCGCACGGAAAAAATAAACAGTATAAATTATGTTAAGATTTTTTATTCAAATTAAGTCGCGAACATTATATTCTAGTGTAGTATTACTAATTCTTAGTTCGGTTTTCAAATTAATATCAGTTAGTCTATTTCTATAGGAATTTATTGCAAATGTTAATCCCGAGAAAAATTGTTCACAATTATACTTTTAAAAACAAATTTCTTATATTTGGATAACCTTAGGTTAGGTTAGATAAGGGTGGCCGTCCTAAAGGACTAGCATAGACACAAAATTGGTCCGTAGCTGTACCACATTCAAGTTTTCTCCTCTTCACTCGCCGAACCATCGTGAGCTTACCAAGAAGCGTTTAAAGTCCCGGATCCCGATCTTACTAAGATCCGTGAGGTCGTTCAAAGGGGAAGTCCCCATAAATTTTGTTCTGCTGTACGCTAGACCAGGACAGGTGCAGAGCAGATGGAGCACATTTTCCTCCTCCTCCTCATCACCACAGCTGCGGCAGAAATCGTGGGCTGGGACACCCAGTCTGCGCGCATGTATCCCAATGAGACAATGTCCCGTTATAGCTCCCACGACCATACCAATATGGTGTCGTCGAAGCGATATCAGTTGGTCTGATCTAGACCGGTCAAGACCAGGCCAGATCTGCCTGGTTATTACACACGAACTGGCGTTAGACCATCTGACGTTCGTTTCTTTTATAGCTTCTTCCTGAAGCAACAGTTAACATGAAGCAAGCGGTATCTTTATATCCCGCCTGCTTTGGGTTATTAGGCGTGCTGTACCCTTACGGGCCAACTCATCTGCCTTTACATTCCCTGCGATATTGAAATGCCCTGGCACCCACGTCAAGCGGATGTTGAACTGATCAGCCATCTCATTTAAAGATGCCAGACAGTTCTGGGCTACTTTCGACGTCAGGGAGTATGATTGTAGCGTTTTAATAGCAGCCATGCTGTCCGTAAACATGCGAATATCCCTCGCAGATATTACATTATACTTCAACCAGTCCATGACTTCCATTATCGCGATCAGTTCAGCTTGCAAAACGCTGTAAAAGTCGGGAAGACGAAAAGAGAGGTTAACCCCTAGTGCCTCACAGAATACCCCGCAGCCAACCCCTCTATCCCTTTTTGAGCCATCCGTGAAGAAGCTTAGCGCCTCATTGTGCATAACCGTTTCGTTCACCCAGTCCTCTCTGGTGAGAAACTCAGTTTGGAATCTCACCTCAGCAGATGGCAAGGGAATAGCGTAGTCGGTAGCTTCCGGAATACCCCTGTTGCATAGGATAGACGAGTGCCCTGCATTGTTACAGGTCCACATAGATATGGATTTGAGCCGAATGGCTGTGCAAGATGCAAGCTGCTCGGCCGCAATATCCAATGGAGTAAGATGAAAGAGAATCTCCAGAGCTTGAGTAGGTGTGCTCCTGAGAGCCCCACTTATACACAAGCAGGCCGTTCTTTGGACTTTCATCAATAGTTTAAGGTTGGCCATAATTTTTAACGCTGGCCACCAGACGACAACCCCATACAGCAGTATAGGTTTGACCACTGAAACGTAGAGCCAGTGTACTATGTGGGGCTCCATACCCCATCTCTTTCCAATGGCATTTTTGCAGGAGTAGAGCGCTATAGTAGCTTTCTTTACTCTCTCTACGATGTTTGGTTTCCAGCTTAGCTTGCTGTCCAAAAGAAGTCCGAGGTATTTTGCCCTATCCGTAAAGATCAAGGGAGTACCATTTAATGTTGGCGGGTCACACTGAGGAAGCTTGTGCTTCCTGGTAAAGAGGACCAGCTCTGTTTTCTGTGGGTTTGCGTTCAGTCCGCAGCCGCGTGCCCACTCAGAGAGGTAGCCAAGCGCGCACTGCATGCGCTCACTCAGCGTACTAGGATATTTACCGAAGACCGCAATAGCAACGTCATCCGCGTAAGCAACCACCTTGAAGCCTTGCCCTTCCAGGTTTAGTAACAGGTCATATATGACCAAGTTCCAAAGAAGGGGGGATAAAACCCCACCTTGAGGTGTCCCTCTGCACGTATCTGGCGGCAGACGTCCCACCCAGATAAGCTGTCACGATCCTGCCTCTAAGCATATGATCTATCCAGCCTCTGAGTGACCCGTCTACCCCCAAACACGCAAGGGCCCCAGTGATTGCCCCCGGTCTGACGTTGCTAAAGGCCGCCTCTATATCCAAGAAGGTTACCATTGAATATTCTTTATATTCAAGTGATTTCTCAATCGGGCCAATAAGGGAGTGGAGAGCTGTTTCCACCGATCGTCCCTTACGGTATGCGTGTTGAGATTCCGACAGCTCGCCCGGCTTGATTGAGCCTCTAATGTGAGCCTCTATTAGTCTTTCCAGTGTTTTCAACAGAAAAGAAGATAAGCTTATAGGCCTAAAGTCTTTGGGATAGCAGTGAGAGCTTTTTCCCGCCTTAGGTATAAATATTACTTTTATTTCAGTCCACTTCCTAGGAATGTGACAGAATTCCAGGCTGCCTTTGAAGATAACTTCCAGCCAGGGCAGGGTTAAGTCAATAGTTCGCTGGATATCCGCAGGGATAATGCCATCAGGCCCTGCCGACTTGTATGGCTTAAAGCTGTTTATTGCCCATAGGATATTCCACCTGCTTACTATATGGCTTACGGAGTTTACACCCCTATTTATCATGGGTTCCTCCGGAGCTAGTACCGAGCACTCCGGGAAGTGCGTTTCTAGTAATAGCTCCAGGGATTCCTCACTACATGTAGTCCATGAACCATCCGGTCGTTGTAGATAACTCGGGATGGAAGGACTAGAACAAAGTACTTTGCGTAGCTTGGCCGCCTCCGAGGACTCCTGTATATTGCCACAGTAGAGTTTCCAAGCCCTCGTTTTGGCTGCTCTCAGCTCGTACTTATAGGTTTTGAGGACTTCCTTGTAACAGTACCAGTCTGCAGCAGCATTTGTGTTCTTCGCTTTCTTGAACAGTCTCCTGCATTTCATACGAGTACCTTGGAGTTCCTTCGACCACCAGGGTGGCCGAGATTTACCCAAGGGTCTACTGATAGGACATGCACCTAACATGGCCTTGTTAAAAGCATCAGATAGCTTGGCTTCTAGAGCATCAAGCTCCTGTGTAGATGCAGGAGGTTTTGGAACCGATACCGGTAATAAGTTACCCAGAATGGTTCTGAAACAATCCCAATCAGTTTTCCTCCTATTCATGAAGGGTGGTTTGATAGTGGGTTTTGTATCCACTTCGTATTGGAGATAACAATGGTCAGAAAAGGAATGGTCTTCGGACACTTTCCAGTTCAATACCCTCTCCTTAATAAAATCCGAGACAAGTGTGATATCCAGCACTTCTTGTCTATTTTTAGTAATAAAGGTTGGCTTGCACCCGATATTACATATATTTAGGTTAGTACTTAAAATAAAATCAAGGAGTAACTCACCTCGCCTGTTGATATTTGTACTTCCCCCCAGATTGAGTGATGCGCATTAGCATCACTGCCCATGATGACTCCTACTTTTCGTTTTTGAGCCTCCATTATTGCACTAACCAACCTACCTGGTGGTATGTTTTCCTCCTCGTACGGTAGGTAAGCCGATATTAGCCAGAGATTTTGCCCATCCATCTCGATGCTAGCCACCACTACATCAGCGTTGCTGTAATTAAGTAGTATAAAAATATTCAGATTATTTCTAGCGAGAATGCAGGAACGTATCTTACCTTCATACTTCGCATGTAGTATTTTATATTTGGAAGTTCTGAGGCCCAGCACCCGGTCACCATTGACCCAAGGTTCCTGAACCAGAACAACATCAATGGACTCAGATTGCATTTTGAGCAGGAGGGCCGCCGAGGCGGCTTTAGAGTGATGGAGGTTGATCTGAAGGATCTTAAGCATTAGATATTGCTTACCTCCACCACTGTTGAATCAGAATCTTCTGACGTCGATTCGTCCGGTAGGAGCGCACAGCGTAGTCCCAATGATCTCGATATCTCCGAGTCCAGGGATAGTGTCTCCTGAGCGTCTTCCGGGATGCTTTGGACATCTGGGTCACCAGCAATAGGCGGGACACCACTAGTGGCTTCCCCACCTGCTGCAGTTGCCCCAGGTCTGTCAGCCTCATCGCGCTTATAGATTTTGAGCGTAATCGCTCCAAATCCATAGCTGACCAGGCCTCCAGATTTTGCCAAAGCACCCACGGATTCTCTGTCGATGATTATGACGGCCGATCTGTGATCTGTTTCCGCCTTTACCTCATCTAACCTGGCAATCTTCCAGGTGGCCGTTGGCAGATCCGGATTGCTGATTTTCAACATTTCCAGGATCTCCCTAGGATCACCCGGCTCCGCAGGAATCCAGGCTCGTGCCCTTGGCCTGCAGGGAATTTCTTCCCTAGTCACCACTGCTAGTTTGGCCCCCGGCCAGACTTCCCCCAGGCTGCCGATCGCCTTTTTATAGAGGGTCACAGACCTCTCATCGGCACAGGCAGTCAGTTTTACGTGACCCAGGTCCTGGGTTCTCCCTCATGATTTTTAGGAAGATGGCGGCTAAGGCCTTCTCCACCTTCCTCCAGTTAAGGGTCGTAATGCTCCCATCTTCTTGTGCCCTGTCAACGACTGCCATGATTAGGTGATCCTTTAGCACCTCGTTGAAGGGCCTGGTAACATTGTCCGGAACCCGTTTCTTTTTAGCCTCCGTAGGCGGTTCATCATCAGATCTCTGCCTTTTCGGCTGTGAGATCACAACGGAACCCTCCTGCTTTGGCTCAGTGATACGTCTTGCCCACGCAAGCGTATCCTTGTCTCTATCCGTTCTCTGCTCCAACGGAATGTTACAGATCTTAGAGATCATGCGCCAGGCTCTCTTCCTGGTCTGATAGTTTGACACTGATGGAGGGCCAGCATTCGTGCCTTTGCCCTTTGGTTTCGAGGGGCCAGCCTCATTCGGTCTTATGCCCCTAATTGCACGTTGGAGCCGGGCCTAAAGACCGATGTCTCCGCAGTACTAGATTCCGGTTTTTTAAGAGCACCGGTCTCTTCTTGTTTTTTATCTGGATCTTCCATAATAGGTCCCACGAGTAGCGGAGAAAGGAGGTCCACCTGTGCAGAGATCCGCAATACACAGGTAAGGCTACATGATCCGGAGGGCGCCAAGTATCCGGATACACCGTTAGAGACTGGGCTAGTTTTTAGACTGGGCCCCCAGCCTGGCCGGTTATTAGCACGGTACGATTAACACCTTAACCCGGCCCAGTTATTTAGCGCCGTGTTTTCGCCTAGTACACCACATGGTGTAATAGTTGGATAACCTTTCTTAGTTAAATAAATTGCGAGGAAACTATTTTTATCGTCTAAAAATGCTTGCTTAGCAAGTACAGTGAAACTCCTCTAAGCCGGAATTTGATGGGACCCAAATTTTTTTCCGGGTTTGAGGATTTTTCCGGCTTTGAAGACTTTGAGAAAATTTTGAGGTTATTGTACACATAATGTGTATGTAGAAACTAATTTAGTTTAGAACTTCATTTTGATAACTTCGTATTTCTGCTTTAAATTAAGGCTGTTTATTCTCCCCATATTTAAAATTACAAAAGTATTTAATTACAAACACGTACTTATAACGTACATACAACCTATGGTGATTGATGATGATGCAGTTTTTGACATATGTATGTGATTTTTTTTTTTCAAAGCCAACTGAAGTTAGCTGTAGTTCCGGCTTAGTGGAGTTTTATTTTGGTTTTTTATACTAGAAATGTAATTTCCTTCCGTGTCTCAGGATTTCCGGCGTATAGGGTCGAAGTTGTATGTAAATTGAAACGAAAGAGTTTCTTTTGCTTGAATTTTTCCGCCGTAAAGGATTTTCCGCGATATTGGATTTCCGGCTTAGGGGATTTTCACTGTATATCATTTTGTAGTTGCAATAATTCCAACTGAAATTTTAAATCAACTAAATTAATTTCGATGGAAAATGGATACGAAAACAACTCAATTTAATTTTTTAAGCTAAAAAGTTTCGAAAACCTATCGTTAAATTGTACTATCAATTTCTCAATATCGGAAGCAAATCTTTTTGTGTCTTTCTCATTCATAGATACGGATTGGATGGCTTTGAAATGGGCCCACTGGTCTCAGATGATCCAAAAATGATGTAATATACTTGTACATATCAATTTTGGTTGCATCCATCCCTTGGAGTTTAGTATTGAGCTCATTTAGGTATTTTGTGATGTCAACGAAGAATGACAAATTAAGAATAAATTCGTTATCAGAAAATTGATGTGTTTCCATTCCTTCGGATTTCATAAATGTTTTAATTTTATGTCGGAGGTCAAAAAATCTTATGAAGCAATTCCCTCGCCTAAGCCATCTTACATTCGAGGTGTAAATTACATCGGATCCTTCAGTGTCTTCAATTGTAGTTAAAAAATCTTTGAGCTTTCCATGACGAAGCGCACTCTTTCGAATATAATTTACAGACTTTATTACAAAATTGATGATCGGTTCCATATTAAGAGTGTTCCCACATAAATTTTCAATATGCATTAAGCAGTGTAAATCAACTACTTGGAAATATAGGTTTAGTTCACGAATTTTTGAAAGAAGCCTTGTTACAGCACCGGATTTTATTCCGCGCATAGAGGGTGCACCATCCGTGGTTATTCCAATCAGATTTTGTAAGTCAACCTTAGTGGATTTTGTAAGTCAAGCAGTGGTTAAAGCTGCGACGTTTGGATCGGGAGGTACCGGGTTCGAATCCCAACAGAAGCGGGATTGCAAAAGGGATTTTTCATCTCCCGATTACGATCGGTGATTAAATTGAAAACATCTATGACCCTCTGTTGGAATGTAGAACTTAAGTAAATAATATTCAATGCGCCGACCCATCTTCCATGTCACTGTACAGAGTGACATGGAGCTATGCAATGCGCAGGTGGTATTACTGTACTTGTGTGAATGGGTTGAATGAATTAGTTTTAATGTGGGTATTGCACCGTGGGCCCATTAGTAGTGGCATTGAGTGCTGGAGTAAAATCCGCCCAATCTTAATTTATTTTTTAAAAAAAGTCAGCCTTAAACAACTGCAATTGCGTAATAATGGCTTCAAAAATATTTTTCCCAGTAGTTGAATTTTTCATTGAAACCAAATTTAGTAGTTCTTCGGTAACGTTGAAATCGTCATCTACCCCTCGGATGAATATGGCCAACTGTACAGTGGCCAAAATATCGGTTGTTTCATCAAAACAAATGGAAAAATATTAAACCGAGCAGTTTTATTTGTATGTCAATTTTTACCTATAGAAGGGATAAACATGCATTTTTTTGTATTTAATTATAATTTAATATTCTTACCGTTGTCAAATTTAATGAAAATAATATTCCAAATGTCGCCACAAAATTCTTCGTTATTTTCAAATTCCGTTTTCTTTATTTCTTACATTTCATACCCTATCAAATATTTGTGTTTAATTTTTTATGCTATGAACACAATGAACCTAAAACCGCTGAATATCCGCTGGATAAATCAATGACCAAAACACAATTACTAAGAATTAAGCAAACCCAATGTACAAATATTTTGAATTTGAATTTAGTACGTAACTACGTATAGTCCTATTCAGATCTTAAAAAAAAAAAAAAATTTTTTTTTAATTGTTCTGCGCAGCTTTCAGTGATGTAGAAAAAAAAATTATAAAAATTTTGATGGGTCGCATTTATCTTAGGTAACAAACCTAAATAAAATAATAAATAACCAATAAAAAGAATTATATTTCAGTTTTAATACACAAAATATTCAAAATGATTATGTATTTATGTTATTACAATCATATTTCAAGTGAAAACTAATAGGTCAAAAAAAAAATTGCACGCCATTTGAAAACAATGTCAACATTTAAATTTGGTTCGCACTAAGGAGAATAAATGATCAAATGATATTCGTTTTCTTCGAAAACACAACAACATAAAAAGCAAAATCGGTTTTCAATTTAATCTTAGTTTAACGAATTAAATATTAATTTCAAAAGTGTCAGTGATTATAAGTTAAATTATAAAAACATTTTGTGATTAAAAACGTTCCTTTTCTATTTAAATACAAACACAATATAAAAATGTAAACAATAAACATGAATTATTGTACTTAATACATCACTGTGTATCCGCCATATTCTTTCTGCGCGATATCTGTCAGAATTCCAGCGAGATTTGAAAACTACTATACATATAACCAAAATATTGTACTGAAATTATTATTATTGTGGTATTAGTTGCTATTTTTATAATATTTTTACTGGCCGCACCAAATCATAAAACTGGCCGCAGTTTGGCCATCGCTGGATCTAAATGAATATTATTTTTTGAAGTGGTGTCAAATTGGAAAAGGAATCTGGTAAATGTCTCAGATAAAACGTAAGTAGAAACGTTTTTGGTGCTAAGATGGGATAATTCGGTAAGTTTAAGTAAGTTAAATTGTCTGTTAAAGCAGCGTACATAACATCGGGAGAATTTACCATAGTATAATTCCCGGTCTCTCGATCAATCAAATCGCTTAAAATGATATAAGCCCCTCCTACTTTTGCCATACTCGAGTTAAAAAAATTCTATCTTTGAGCAAAATGGGCCGCAGGGTTACCAACTAAAACATAATTATTTTTTAAATTATGAGCAATTTTTTGAATATTGACAAAACAGCAAACTGTAATACGCAGTGTAACATAAATGTACTGCATATTATAGTTTGCTCGTTTTGAATTTTGACGTCTTATTTGATTTGATTTTTCGATGCCGTATCACCGATAATGTTTGTGTATATTGTTTTAATTATATTTCGTGTAGATATTTAAGTTTATTATAAAATTATGTAATATTATAATAAAATTAGATTTTTATATAATATAATTAATACATAATGTCAATTAAAATAAATGATTTTCAGTAGGTATTGTGAATTTGTGAATATCCGAAATAAACCGTAGCAGAGATAATAATCAGTCATGGAGATGAGAATCGTTTTGTATGACGGTATACCGATCTACCAGAAATCACCTGTCGTCATTTGATTAAAATTAATTATTAATGTTGATTTTTTGTCAGTAAAAAGTACAATATAGTTCCAAAATGTCTCCGTTTAATTTGGAATTGTGTTTTGTTGTTTAGTCGGTAAATCAGTCCATATATGGCGATTTGTATATTTTGCTCCATTTCATTGAATTTATCTGTTATTTAAAATCACCGCTAGAAATAATAAATTAAAAAATCTAAAATAAGACATGTTATCTCAAAACGCACAATAATAAACAATTTGGTACTGATGCAGCCAATCTCAAATTGATAATGAAAAATTTAGCAAATCTAACAAAATGGGCTAAATTTTGAGCGAAAACATCAGCGTCTAACTTCAACTGAATACTATGGTAAATTCTCCCGTTGTTATGTACGCTGCTTAAGTTAGGTTAGATATTAAAACAAAACATTCCCATTTATGTTTTACGGGCATACAGGAAAATGTGTTCCAATTGGAATTGTTTTTAAATTAAATTAGATTTACAGTGACAAGCCAAAAATAGTATCAATTGATACGGATATCGGTATCTCGATGGTGCGTCAGGTGAAATGAATTAGTCTAATTTTATACATAATAACATTTTTTTTTAAATTTCTTATTAAGACTGTCTTCGAAACCTGTTATAAAAAATCGTGAATTAATTATTTGACATTTACTTGATAATACCGAATACACCCAAATTATTCGAGTCTATTACCATGATAATTTTTGAGAGCTAACGAATAGTTTGTGTACGCATGTGCAACATATGATTTATACAGACATAATAATATATTATAAAATTATTAATACATATAATAATAATAACGTGACATTAAAAGGATTATCGCATCCATTATTTTAATATTAATTTTTTTAAATTTTCTGTGCAATTTATTAGTTGTCACAGAAAATTTGAGGTTATGAAAACTAAAATTGACATATATTACGTGGGGAAAAAACTTATGAGGTGGGGAGATTTATTACACATTTCGGACAGCATAAAACCTGTATTCCATTGTGAAAAATTTACTGCCAACATTTTTTTGTTGCCATAATGAAAGGAGAAAGAAAAGAAAAAATTCCATTAGTGTGACAGAGATAGTAGTTTTTTTATTTTTTATTTTATAGCGAAACTTTTATGGTTACGTTTTGACAGCTTCTGTAACATAACCAACAAATTTCATAATTTTTTTATGTCTAGAGTGCGAACATAATTTTATTCATTTATTCATATGCTATTACATAATAAATAATTTATTGTAATATAATTAATAACAATAATAATAATAATTTATTATTATAACGTCTGAAATATTAAAAAAAATGTACAACAAAATAACATTTAACCATAAAAATATCCAAACATGTGTGTGTGAAAAACATTTCGTATCCGCACACAATTTTTATGTCGATATGTGTAAATGTTGCCATAAAAAATACTCAACTTGATACTTTTCTATAATAAATTATGGCAACACACTAACACAAACACATTTTTCTCTCCAATAAAATTTTGCTGATGAAGTTTTTTGTTTCTTTCGCACGACCAGCAAATTTATATTTTTATCCCATTTTGGTTTTGCTGACAGTAAATTTTTCACAATGGAATAGAGGCTTAATAAAAAATCGTAAATAGAACATTAGGAAAACAATACTATGTAGTACAACAAATGGATAAGAAATCTGCTGACATTGTATATTTTTTGTATGTCAGTTCAGATTTGAAAATGATTTAATATTTCAATTTTCAATTAATATAATTTAAATTGTAGTAATATAGAAGTCAAATATTCAACATGATTTGCTGAAATTATTTATTTAAACCGAAGAACTGTTTCAAGAAGTTTGAACCATCCGAGGTTTATATATCTTGTGGTTCTTATATCTCTTATATTCTTGTATTTCTTTCTTTCAAGGACTATTCTTGGTTGTATTTATTTTATATTTTATTTTATTAATTTTATTTCATCTAGTATTGCCGCATTTATATGGAGTTTTAATGAATTACATTTAAATTAATGAATTGCAGTTAAGCATGCAGAATATAATAAATTGAAACTAATTTAAATTATTTTCAGAAGCATCTTAAAAGTTGCATCCAGCAAACCAACAAATTTTATTGCAGAGTGCAGTTTTTGTTTTAATAAATCATAAAAGTAGATTACAAACGTATTGTAAAATACATAAAAAGTATTTTGAATTTTGCAGTGATAGAGGCGAAGAGAACGTGAACGAGTGTTAAACGCAAATGGCGGCAGTGTTAATACTAATTATTATTCATTACAGGTCTACCACAGATCAAATATGAAATTAATAATAATAAATAGAACTAAGTTATAGGTTCTCGCCACTTAAATTTTAATTAATTAATTAAAGGTTGGACTGCAAAATAAAATAAAACGTAACTAATTTGAGTTGAATTTTCAGGAGTATCTCATAAGTCTGATCCGGCAAACTAATAAATTTTATTTCAGAGCCCAGTGATGCTGTTAAAAATTATAAAAGTAGATTAGAACTGTATCGTCCTGTGTTACTAACTGTTGGGTATACCAGGTGTCTGCAACCAAGTCAACTAACTGAACCTATCCAAATCCTCTTTATGTTATGTGTAAACAGGTGTTCGGTGAGGCCCGGCCATCTCCGGGAGATCCTGCTTAATGCTTGGCCGAACATTCCAATCAAATCAAATCTAGTAGTTTAATTTGAACATTTATCGAATGGAGAAATATTAAACCGCAAAGAGCTATTACATAATATATTCCAGTTGTATTAGGTGAGTCTTCTGTCTGGTGTTGTATGGTAATTTTGAATAGGAAATTCTTTGTTTTGACGCTACATTTATACAGGTGTGAAATTTTGAAATTTACTGAAAACTGTAGCTACGCAAATTAACAGAATAACTTCACTATACACAAATTTAAGTTACTATCCAAAAGTAAAATAAAATTATTATTTTAGAAATTGATATATCTATTAAAATGAAAAACAAATATCTAAATTTTCTAATTTAAATTTTAATTACGACGATTGTGTTATTTGATAAAACAGAGTTGGTTTCTGATGATATCAAAATATAATCATCTAGGAAGTAATGACAATATTATTCGGAAAAGGTATAAATCAGCCTTTCCAAATCTGTCCGGCAGATTAATTATTACTGTTTGAAAGTGGTGGCTGGACAATTATGGGCAATATTTGTCGCCCTATATATGTAATTAAAATTTAAATTTTTTTTATGTGAAACAAGATTTTTATTCAATTTTAATTTTGAATAAAATTTGAGTCAATCAGGATTCTCCGAAACTAGAGACCAAAACCTGAGCGCAACTGGGTCCACTGTATAGCGAAACTTATACAAAATATTACATATCCGTACACCTGGCTCAATAATTTTCCACAAATTTGTGTATCACTTAAATTGTGTGCTATTTAAAACTTATATTTATTCAAGATTTTATCTTAAATTCTTAAGTAAACATTAACTAGAAAAATGTAATGAAAAGCCATCAAATTGAAATTATCTCGCATCTAAGAAAAGATAATGTTGTGTTTAAAGTTTACCTAACAATAAATTATTAAATCAAACATCAACAAGAAAGTAGAATATTTAGATATCTTGTCAAATCCGTGTATTATTGTGCACATTCCCCAGTCTCCCCTATAAATATATATATATATATATATATATATATATATATATATATATATATATATATATATATATATATATATATATATATATATATATATATATATATATGTATATATATATATATGTATATATATATATATATATATATATATATATATATATATATATATATATATATATATATAATATATATATATATATATATATATATATATATATATATATATATATATATATATATATATATATATATATATATATATATATATATATATATATGTACTATATAAAAGAAAAATAAGAATTAACAAAAACAATTGGTTTATTCTTTACAATATAATTAAGAAACACTCAATAATTTTTTAGTTTTGTTTTTTTATTTAGTTTCGTTAGTTTTCATAATAAATCGAAACGAAAAACTATCGGCACAACTTGTTTTGTTTGTTTAATTTTATTTTTTGTTTTAAATTTTAATGTTTTGTTGTGGTTTTGTTATTTTGTTTGTAAGCCGCGCGCGTATATACAAATAAAATATAAATTCTTACCACTTACGTTTTAAGTCAGTGCCTATGCACACGGTTAACATTCAAGAGGAAATATTATTAAGTTTTATTTTTTTTTTTCAAATTATTTTATGCATTTAATTTAATTATTTTTTTTAATTTTACGATATTTTAAATGTTTTTTTTATTGCTAACATTGAAATAAGTAGAAAATAATAAATTAAAATAAAATAAATTTTATTAAAATAAAAAAAAAGTTGGATGTGACTTTTATACGGTGATATATTATTTGTGTTTTGATTTTTTAAATTTTATTGCATATAGTTAATAAATTATAATGCAATCGAATAAATCAAACTAGTGCCAATAAATGTAAAATATTTAAAATATTTATTTTGTGAGAGAGTGTTGCAAGTTTTATTTTTACTAAAAAATTTTAATTATTGTTTTATTTATAAAATAATTAATATTGTCAGCCAAATTAAAATAAAATTATGCTGTACTAAGAGTTTTTTTTTTTTTTTTAATACATTTATGTATTGTGTGTGTGATTGTGTATGTACATGTGTGACAACAATTTTATACAGTATGCGTGGACGCTAAGGAAAATTATATGTACATACATATATTTTTAGATGAGTTTCAAATTAAAATTAAAAATAAACGTTAATGAAATAAATTAAAAACGAAACGAGAGAGATAAATTTAAGTTTTTGATACATTTGTGTAAATTTTTAGTTTTCTCTTATTAATTTATTTTTTCTGTCTGTATTAAATTTATTAAGGTAGGTCAGTATGTTAAAATTACGGTATTTTATGTTTTTATATTTTTGTTAATTTTTTTTTATATATTATACATACATATCAATGGTAAAGAATTTCTTATGCATTTTCTAATGTGTACGCCTTATTTTCAAAGAATCCAGAAATTCCGGTTATTATCGACTAAATTACGAGTGCGCATAATATCCAATACCCATAATTTATTGTCACATGTGGCATTAAAAAAACATTAAACGAAAATGTTGTGAATGTGAATGTTAAAAAATTATCAACTAAAGTGACGCAGCCTATATATTATAAATGACTAAGGACAAACAACCGATAAAGCGTTAATAAATTTAGAATTTGGTTTGGCTTAGAACATAACTTCGATGTGTAATTTTGATTTAAACTTCAACTTGGATAATTACTAGTAGAATAAACCCGTAATATCCACAGCTCACAGAATATTTTTACAAACTTAGCAAAGAATGAAGATTAATGTTCGTTTGTAGGCTTAGCTGATTCTTCACCTCGCTTCCCAATGGTAATTAACCTGTAGGCCTATATCTGACACTTCTACTCGAAGGTCGGGTATTTAATCATCTAAAACAGTATTGACTTTCAATTTAGAAGTTTGTTTTTTGTCGCGAATATTTAAGTTTGAATTAAAGCTTGAGTGCTCCGAATTAAGACATGAAACGTGGATTCAAAATTAGATTTAATTCGAAACAAAACCCGAAATCAATTGAGAGTCTAGTTAGATTCGGATTTCAGTTATGATTGTATGATTGGGCGAATACTTATCGCTTTTATTCAGTTAAATTTTCTATAATTGTCGCTTTATAGAATTTTTATTTTTAATAAATTTTATACAGATTTCAGTTTCGACCTTTATTTCTCAAAATTTACATTAATCGATAAATTTGAAAAATCAGGTTTTGAGACATTTCATTTAAAAAATAATTAACATAACTAGACGTTTTAGATTAACATCAAAATGGTGTTATTGAATTACCATCAAGGTAAAAAGAATAAGCAATCTATACTCATTGCGTTAAGTCATGGTATGTATATAAATTTATAGAAAATAATTGTTGAGGTACTGTTAATATTTCTTAAAAGTCATTCCACCACAAAGTTATAAAAATTACAAAATTTCCTATCTGAATGTATAAATCGTTTCTTCAATTTTAACCAATTTTGAATTATCTGAAAAATTTTCAAATTTGCCACTAAAAATTAGAAAAATTTAAGATTTTGTCTGAAATTTTGAATAAATGGAAAAATCACAGAATTAGAAAGTCAGAAATTCAATTCGTAAAAAACTATTCAATTTGGGACAAGTATGTATATGCCATTATCAGAATTTTGACATTAATATAAATTTATTCCTTAATTTTATTTACATATATAAAAATATAAATAAATGCCATAAGTTCATTACATTTATTTAATTAATTTTAAATTGAATAATTTTGGAATATGTAGTTTCAAAAATTTGAATGGTATTTAGAAATTTTTTATTCAAAATTTGCAGTATAAGTTCAATTTTCCACAAAACAATTTAGCACAGCATAAACACAAGAAATAATTAAATTAATTGACAAACACAATAAATTACCCAAATAAAAAAAATCAACACCTCAAACTCAAAGGACCGTGGGAGATCTCGAGTATATACAGTACATATTCAAATAATGTACAGAATTTTAATTGTAATTTCGTTAGCGTGCGATCATTTTTTATTGTCTGAGCCTAAGGGGCATATCCACATATGCATAGTAACTAATCTTTTAATTTTTCCATAAATAACGGATGCTGACCTTCCACTTATTTAATTATTAATTTTTCAATGCGCGACGTTGTATATATAAAATATTTTATAGCACAAAACCAATTGCATGATTTTGAGCCGGATGACATAATATCGAACGATCAATAAGTTATATAACCATAATTTATAATAAATATATATTTATTTTATTTCACCACTTAAATTATGACCTCACGCGGATAAAATTATTTCTGAAAACGGAGAAAAAAAAAATTCTGCAAATTTTTTCTTCGATTTTAATTTCCTTCCAAAAGTTTTCAAAGGTCATCCATTTATTTTAATAGCGGCATACGTGGCTAACGGGTTCCTTTGCTCATTCGCTATCATAAAATAGCCGTCCCCGTAAAACATTGGACATGCGATTTTTTCTTCCTTTTTAAATTTCAGCGTTGGCATAGTGGTGGCCAACAAAATTCCTAATCAACCGCTGTGAGAAAAAAATTGTCCTTTCAACGATTTATCCAGAAGAATTTTTTTTTTAGAACCAAATTAATTTTACATATATTAAAAATGTTTGGGACGTGTGTTTTTGTACCAACTGTATATATATTTTTAAATTACGAAAAAATCTGGAAGACCAACTGTATAAATCATATATATTTTTAAAAGGTCTGGAATGGATTTTTACACTCGTGTTATTAGAGGTTATTTTAAATTTTCCTGGAATAAAAGTCTGGGATAAACTGAATGCGGTGTTGATATATAGATTCCAAGTTTTTTATCGATCATTATGCAAATAAATGCTGATAGTCAGAATGATTGTTTTAATTAATTACCCATTTAGGATAACTGATCAATTTTGCCTACAGTTGAAAATTTCTTTTAAACATATTTAAATTTTTAAATTTGTGTCCCTACTTTCAAACTCAGTTTAGTCACTAATCCTGTTTTTAGTCAAATCACATGAGGCGGCTAACTTTCGAGATATTCTAAAATGTAGAATAGTCTCACTATGTATTACATTTGCTGGTTAGCAAATGTACATACTAGTTTGGCTTTTAGTCCTAAATTATCTGTCGTAATCAACAATAAATTAACATAAATGAATTAATTGTTAATATATTCTTCATTCCATTCACACAAGTACAGTATACCATCTGCGCATTGCATACCTCCTCCATGTCACCCTGTACAGTGACATGAAACATGTATCGGCCCATGAGTTCTACATTCCAACAGAGGGTTATATAGATGTTTTCAATTTAATCACCCGATCGTAATCGGGAGATGAAAAATCCCTTTTGCACCGCCTCTGTTGGGATTCGAACCCGGTACCTCCCGATCCAAACGTCGCAGCTTTAACCACTGCGCTATTTGCTCGGTACCTTAAATAATCCAACACTTTTATTCAAAAATGTCAAAAATACTGAAGACACAAATCCAATAAACAATAATGTCAAAGATAGTGATGACACAAAGTTTTCCTGTGGAATTTGTCTCATACAAGCTTTTCCCGTCAAAAAGGCAAAGTGACTTTATAATTTAAATGGATCAAAATGTACACTAAATTACAAAATTTCAGAAATTAGAACTTGTTAATTCAAGAATATTTCAAGCCTAGTGGAATAAAATATCTCAATATAGATTCTTAAAAAGCATGGTCAGATTTAGATATTTTCTGGTATCATTATGTCTTTAAGATATATAAGTAATTGGAATTTACAAACGTCATTACAATAATTCATTTTTTGAGGGATTTGCTTAAAGCGATTTTTCCTTGTCTCCTTGCTCGCTTGAGCAGCGGTTTTGTTACGATTTCTATACTTATAAAAATATTGATTTTTGTTCAAAACTATGGACTATCAAAACTGGCCATTTATATTATTGTTGAAAAGTTAAGTTTATATATTGTTAATTTTGAATGTAATGTAATAAAATGACACTATTCAGTACCTAAAGTGAGGTTAAGTTGTTATGTTATTACTTAACATTTAAAAAACCCGGTAACTAGATATTTTTGAATTTTTCTATGCACATTGTATATAGTAGAATAATTCAAAAATCTCTAGTTACCATATCTCCTAGATAACATTTGACTTGTGATTTTGAGTATGCTTTACAATTTCACGGATGTAAAAGTTTTCAGATTTGTTTTTTAAACTTCTAAATCCGGATTCCAAGCTAAATAAAGCCTGGCTTGGATAACGCAAACAAATCCGGCCATCTTATTTGAAACTAATTGCACCTTCATTTGCAAATACGAGAACTTTCTTTTGGAAAATCACTAATTAAAATTTGCTTGGTAAAATGGATCGCGTAGTCTATGGAGCCAAAATATATCAATCATGTATCGACGACGCAAACTTGACGTGCCTAATTAAATCTACGAGAGTACTGAAATGGAACAAACAATTTACAGGAGTGGTTTTCTAAAATCAAACTTGTATAGTTAAAAAATCATCATAACAAAAACCAGTTTGTAAAATTTTCGGATGACGAATATAAGTCCCACAAAATTCACAGGGAAACGTAGTTTTACCTTTTACCCATAGCAAATTTCATATTTGGAGAGATGTTTTACAAATAATTAGACAGAATGAAATATACCGCTGATAATTTGTTATACATATACTTTATTTATTTCAAAATGCAACCTTTATCTTCTTGGCGCCCATATTTGTGACACTTTTTGAAAGTTCTCTTCACTGGTATTGCATATATGAACGTCAATTAACATTTAAATTTTGCTGATTGAGTGTTATCTTGTTATTTCAAAGTAACATATTTTTTCCCGTTAATCAATGAGTCAATACAGAAAATTAAAATAAAATACGGTTTTGATTAAAATATCCTCATCATTCAAGAACAATTATTTTTACATCAAAAATTACATAAAAATATACATACGTTAGAATACATGTTCACCTTCAAATGTGTAAAACTAAAAACCTATAACGTAAAACTTTTTATTTAGTTTTCCATTTTTCTGTTTTTATACCTATATATGTACTGCTATCAGTGTATCTTAAATGGAGTTCCCCGCTCTTCTCTTACGCACACAAACCACAAAGTTCAAACTAAAGGCCATTGATCTTTTCTAGTTGCGTATATAAATGTCACTATACTAATACAGTTTTAAATTTTCCACTATACATATGTATGTATGTATACATATATACAACTAGCGTACATATGTACAAGCATATATATATATATATATATATATATATATATATATATATATATATATATATATACATAATATATTATTAGTTATTACAAATAATAATTAATATAATTTAGGTATGATATGTCAAAACAATATGATGGTCCATATTAGTTTAATGTCTAGATACCAGCTGTATACACGTTGGATACACAATCATTAAGATTCGGGGAATATAACAGATAACAGATCGCTTATAATATTTTCATTATAAATTCTTTCGATTTTTGTTTAACCATGTTCATCACGAATATTTCATTTTTTTTAGTCACGACAGAATTATACTCGGAATACACTAAATTAATTAATTTTTCCATTGAATCACTTTTAAGTACATATTATAACTAATTATTATAATTACCTTCATGCTGAATAAATATATATTGTAACACAAATTATCGGCTTACCAAAGAGATCATTACAGATAATAATGAAAACCTGAAGATGGTACATATGTGTATATAAATTTCTTACGATGTGTTTGAGTATTCGTTTAACCGTAACTTTCTTATTTTTGTTTTGGGTATTTTTGAATTTGATGTAATTGGGAAACCGAATATGAAGTTCATTTATTATATAACAATAATATTGTCTGACCTAAATTATTTAAAAATATTCGGAAAAACTGAACAGTAATATTAAAATATGATTTACCGAGATATGAATCTTATCTATATATGTGTTTATTAATAAGTAAGCATACAAGTTTGAGTTGAATTCAACTTAACAAATATCAAAAATATAATATAAAAGGATTTTAGGAAGGTTCAAAACGTTGCTAAAGTCGGACATGTTGTTGATTTTCTTGAAATTTTTGCACATCATGTTGGCAGTTTCATTGGCATTGTAGTTGGTTCTGCGTACATACAACTATATTTTAATATTCTCGAGTATATGGATGGTGCATTGATTTAATTGACAAATATTACCAATAAAGGAACACTTTCCAATCTTGTTAAAAAAGTTTTATCGAGTAAATATAGCACAGTACTTTCTCAATACATATATAGAAAGTAGATAGGAGTATTATAGGTGCGAGTTACATAATGTACATTCTCTTAAATAACTTAAACAGTCCTCCATGAAATAATTTTTCCATTCATTTCATATAGTTTTATAACAGAATGAAATGATATGGTTCTGGAACACTTATTAACGTTTTGGTTAATTATACCACATCAATCCACCAAATTGTTGTATTGAAGTTTGCCGGCATCGCGTGTCCCAGACAATAGAGATTTCAATTTTATGTAATGCGGTCATGTTGCTTTAACTATATGGTTGTGCCTGTATTTTACGCTGGGTAATTTACATTTCCTTTTACACGTAAAATATGTATTTTTTACATAGATATTTTTTACAAAATGTGAAATACAAAAAAATGTAAAAAATTTACTACTAATGATCTTAATTCTTAAGTAGTGTTTAATTATTATTTGTTTTATAACAAACTTTTTATTTCCAAAACCATAGTTTGAAATTTTGAATATATTGTTTATTTTCGTATAATAATAAATAATAAATAGTATATAAAGGCCATTACTGGCCCCTCACTGAGTCAACAATCCGGCTCCAACGGTTTCGATCCTGCGCTTGGTGTTCATACTGTCTTAGGCAACTTGAAGAAGCCAAGTCATTCTCTCACCGTGGGGCCATCGTCGTCTGCAACTACCTCTGCGCATACCTTATGGTGGCTCTCCTTTCAGATCAGCACACAGAACGTGACCGAGCCAGCGTACTCGCTGAGATCTTAATTCATGTACAATATCGGGGATCTTCATCAGATCTCTGGTCTCGATATTGTACAGAGCTCGGTATTCACCATCTACTCCGCGTTTTGGACAGTAAATCAAACGTATGATTCTTCTCTCAAATCTAAGGAACAATGTCTCGTACTCATCAGCGCCTAGCCTTCATTTCCAGACATAACAACGGGCCTGATCAACGCTTTGCAAAGCTTCAGCTTCACGGCACTTGACAAGTGTTTAGATTTTAGCAGTGGCCTTAGAGAATACAAGCATACACACTGTTATCTTCAGTGATAACAGAGTCCAAATAATCGAACCTCCCCACTCTCCCAAGCGTGTAGTGGCCGCTACTAAAATCTGGTGTGCCATTGTCCCTATATCCAGAGATCATGTATTTTGTTTTGGACTCATTGATCTGGAGTCCAACATAAGCTGAAAACAGGATCAAGTATTTCTTTCGCTCCGTTGCTGTTCAGTCCTCTCATGCATATGTCTTCTGCAAATGCAAGCACCTGATTGGACTGGCGATATAAGATGTTGCGCTGAGGTGTTTCACTTTTCGAAAGATGTACTCCAACATGAGATTAAAGAGTATCGGGGACAGCGCATCCCTCTGCCGTACACTCAAGTTAACTGCAAAAATTCTTGATAACCTGTTCTCAACTTAACTTAACACAATCGTACCAATTTTCTTGTCATTCTTAGATATACCAGAGCAGACCACAAACTCTCTCGATTGATCGAGTCATAGGCTTGCCGGAAATCCAGGACGACCTGACGTACAGGGATGCAAGTCTCGTAATATTTAGACAGGATCATCAGCAGCGAAAACACTGGGTCAGTTACTGATCGATTCGGCCAAAATCTTCCTTAATAGCCACCAACCAGGCCCCCCGCTATAGGGGTGAGCCGGCCACTTTCCAATAATCAGGCATTAACTTCTCTAATCGAATATGGTCGAAAAGACAGTTCCACAAAGTATTCCCTCCGAATATCAAGAGCTCCGAATTAATGCAGGCCAATCTAGGTGAGCGGTACCGTTTTAGTCTCTGCATGGCTCTAGTGAATTCCTCATGGGATGGATCCTCAATGCAACTGCAGTCTGTATTTGAGGTGGCTCAACTGCAGTCTGTGACGCGTGATGAACACCAAGCAGGTCGGTAAAGTGTCCATTCCATGCGTCGAGTACTGTGTCGATGTTGACACAGAGGTTTCCATTCCGGTCCCGAATTGCAGTTGACGCAATGCAATCCGGTAATTCCTTCAAAGAAATTACGGGAACTGCGCTGAGTTGTTGTACTTTCAGAATCTCGGCCTTCCACCATTAATTTATATTCATAAAATTAGAAAATATTAATCATTTTAAATATTAGGTTTGAGTTTTCATATCCTTGCTGCTGTAATCGATTCCAGCCAGAAACATAAAATTTGTATTTTCACTATTTGATTTTTAGGTTAAGTTGAGAAACTATTTGACTTCATGATGGTTTAAAATGTTAGTGTCACTTATGTATGTTGGTGTACTTATTGCGTTGTCTTCATATTGTTCAGACAATTATTTTTTGTACCAATTAGTTGAACGTTTTTAACAAACCCAACTTAAATTTTAAAAGCGTTCTACTTTTAATTTTCAAAGCGGTAGCGGGATCTGTCAAGTTTTTTTTAGCCGTGGATAAAGTTAAAGTTGAAGACTCAATCCAAACTTCGCTTGCATGAAAATAAATCGAAAATTCTCAGTGAAATATTGAGATAGTCGAAATTTTCCAATGATACTAAAGTGAATTAGTTTTGTAGTGACACTCTAAAATACTGTTGCTCAGTTTCATAAAAATAGTAGCTGTGATTAAAAATCTAGCTGGTCAATTTCGATCAACTAAATGTTAATCAGATTTCATTGCGAAATACATATGTAAATGGAAAGTCGAAATCTTTTGTGATTGCGATGATGTCAGATTGATTAGCCGCGTATTTTGCTTTTGTGAGTCAGGTAGACAATGTTAAGTTAGTACTAATAAATGTCTGGTGTCAAAAGACGGCCACACCTATAAACCACATATTGTGTTTGAAAAATTGTAGTTCGAGATTGAATGATATTTCATAGGTACTTCGAAGACATTCTATATTGAGGTTGACTTTTCAAAAATAAAATGATTTGTTTCATTTATAACTAGTTGTAGTTCGAGCCTGGGGAAGGTGAGGCTCTTGACATTTTTAATTTTTAAATCGCTTAATAGTCCGGCAACATGTACCAACACTCATCAATATGCAAACGTTCGACAATTCAAACAAGATTCTTTTGATGTACAAGATCATTTAATATCCATATGTATAGCTTATTTATTCTCTCACTAAATATTTTTTTAACCCAGCAGTTTTAGGGGACCAGAACACGTATGGTGAGTATGCTAAAACAGTTGTTTTCGGAATCAAATTATATTAATGATTCTCTGCCCAATCCCTATAGCTGATGATCATAGATTATATACCGGGTTTCCTAAGTGAGGCTGTTATGGTCCCGTAGAAAAAAAACAGAGGCGGCATCTCTGATCAGTTAATCAAACCATAACTTTTATGAAACTGAGTGGGTCCTGGCTCGCGGTGGTACAAACATCCAATATCTCTAAATTTTTGAGTTTTTGGGTTCAACATTTAAATTTTTCGAGACCAAGAAAAAATAGTCCGGTCAACCATTAACTTTTATTCTTTTATTTGAAGTTGTGCTCTACTTGTGCTGAGGCTCAAGGCACTCCCAACACTTTCCGCAGTCAAATCGAGAACAATACATTTTTGGTGCACTCGTTTTAATTAATTAAATTAATTATTTTTTTCTGAATCAACTGTTGAATTATCTGTGAATTAAATGACTTATTGTGCATTCAGTATTTCCAATAGTTACAAATGCTAGTTCAAAAGTTATAAGTCTATGTACCAGACTATAGAGTCAGACAGACAACTAAATCGCACCATAGGGGTTCTGTTTTACATTTTAGGTACGGAAAACTAAAAACCGACATTGATTTAGTATCAAAATATTATTTTACATATTACCAAATTTTAAAATAAGAAAAATAACCAATCAATATAATTTAAAGTTAATAATAAGTAACTAAGATCAAATTTTGAACTTATAATAAAATAACGATTTCGAGTTAATTATATCAAAACTTGTACTCACATATACAGGGTGCGTATTATGTTCTCAGGTCGTTGTTTTTTTTTTTGAATAACTTTTAAATGAAACAGCATTTTATAATTGTTGATTGAGTATATGATTTAACATTATGAATTTCTATTCGAATGTTGTCTTGTCTTTTGGGAAACAATATTTCCGTTAAACGTCAGGTGTTCCTCAAGGAAGTCATTTGGGTCCGTTGTTATTCACTTTGTCATGTGTTTTAGATTATCAGGCTTTCCGTTACATAAAAATCTAAAGTTTATCACAAAATCTCATGCTTACTCAGTTGTTTGTTGTTAAAATATATGAGGTGCAAAATTTTATCATTTTATAAAATTCGCTCTCCTAGTATTTTATATGGCGTATAAATTAAACAGCGTTCCGCAGTTCTCATATATTTCCAGCTAAATGTTTCATAGGAGTATATAGTTCACATCAAATTTGAAATTAACCAAACTGATATATGATATGCGCCAAAGCCAATTCAACTTTATGATTGTATTTATTGTATTTGCCTGATTTCGAGAGTTAAAAGTGTCATGAATACTGTTTGAATTTTTAGTTTTTCTAGTTGATTGAACCAATATAATTAAAATAATCATTATATTCGAAACCGAATTTCGAAAATTTTGGATTTTATTTAATTATTTTGAAATTTAGAAAAGTTTTCAAATTGACGAGATTTTAAACGTTTTATATAAATTCAATATCGTATTAAAATAATTTTTCAAAGCATAACTTGTTCCCGTCTTTAATTGTATATCACTGTCAATCATAATGAAGATGTTGAATAAGATATTTAATGAAAGCCATAAGACCATTCTAATAGTTAACAAAATTGGCAAGGGATTATTGGTTAATTTTAAAAATGCACGGAAATTTGATAAATCCCCAACATTTTGTTTAGATAGATTCTTAATAAGTTTAAGTCACAAATTGATGGTTGAAATGATGAATGACAGGCTATTGCCCGAATTTAACTTCACCAATTCAATTTTCGTTCGAGAGAACTGTGGTTCTCTCAGGATTTCTATAGACAGTTGTCCGAGTAGACAGTTTTTCTGCGGATGGCTCTCGTTCAGAAGTAAGTGCAGGGTTTGGTTTCTTTTGTTCAAAGTATGGGTTCAGATTCTCGGTTAGTCTGGGTAAACACTGCACGACTTTTCAAGCTGAATTGATTGCATTTACCCATAGTGCAATTGAGGCGTTTAAGTTAGGTGATTTAGGCATGGATATTATTATCTGCACGGATAGTAAAGCCATGTTCAAAACCCTTTGACTACATCTAAACTGGTCAAGGAGTGCAAACACTTCATTAATCTAATATGCTCTAATACGAGAGTAAGGGTCATGTGGGTGCCTGCTCATTGTGGTGTTGTCGGAAATGATGTTGCTGCCTTTTAGCGAAAGCTGAATCGCCCAGTAAATTTTGTGGTTCCTCTATTCTTCAACGGTGGTAAGGATGCTATTAAGAAGTTTGCTTTAATTAAACTGGCACAGAAGTGGCGTTCTACTCCTAGCTGTCGAAAGGCAAAACGGTTCATCATTGAACCCAAAGTGAGGGTCACTAAATATGTGTTATCCTTAAAAAAGAGCAATTCGGAATTCTAGTTGCACTTATTACGGGCCATGAACGTTTCAAAGTTCATCTCTAAGGCATGGGACTTGCTCAAGATGATCTTTATGACGATTGTCTTTACTATCTTTGCAGCTGTCCGGCCTTTGTCGAAGCCAGATGCCAAGTGTTCTCGTACGGATCTTTGAATGTAGATCAGTTATTATCCATCTCTTGGATCAAACTTTTACAGTTTGCTAAGGCTGCAGTGTACTTATGCGAGTTAGGATAGATCCTCAAGGTTTGTACCATGAGCCCATTGTGGCATTGAGTGCGGAGCCTCTATAAGTTCCAACCGTTTTAATAAAAAAAAAACATTTTGTTTTAATTTTTTACAATTCGAGGGATATTCCGAAATTCGAAGAAACATCTTCAATTCGAATGAAAATTCAAAATTTGAAAAATATTAATGTTCTTAATTTCAAAAAATTTCCAAGTATCGAAATTTTCATAATTCAAGAATTTGAATTTTAAATTTTGTCTTCAGATACGCATTCGAGAAAAAATAGACAGGAAGTGTTGAACATCACACTTGTCTCGGATTTTATTAAGGAGAGGGTATTGAACTGGAAAGTGTCCGAAGACCATTCCTTTTCTGACCATTGTTATCTCCAGTACGAAGTGGATACAAAACCTACTAGCAAACCACCCTTCAGAAATAGGAGGAAAACTGATTGGGATTGTTTCAGAACCATTCTGGGTAATTTGTTACCGGTATCGGTTCCAAACCCTCCTGCATCTACACAGGAGCTTGATGCTCTAGTAACCAAGCTATCTTGCTAGTAATGCAGGAGACTGTTCAAGAAAGCGAGGAACACAAATGCTGCTGCAGATTGGGACTGTTATAAGGAAGTCCTCAAAACCTATAAGTACGAGCTGAGAGCAGCCAAAACGAGGGCCTGGAAGCTCTACTGTGGCAATATACAGGAGTCCTCGGAGGCGGCCAGGCTGCGGAAAGTACTATGTTCTAGTCCTTCCATTCCGGGTTATCTACAACGACCGGATGGTTCATGGACTACATGTAGTGAAGAATCCCTGGACTAATTACTAGAAACGAAAGGCGTATAGACTCCGTAAGTCATATAGTAAAGAGGCGGAATATCCTATGGGCTATAAACCATACAAGTCGGCAGGACCTGATGGCATTATTGCTGCGGATATCCAGCGAACTTTTGACTTAACCCTGCCCTGGCTGGAAGTTATCTTCAAAGGCAGCCTAGAACTCTGTCACATTCCTAGAAAGTGGACTGAAGTAAAAGTAATATTTCTATCTAAGGCGGAAAAAAGCTCTCACTGCTATCCCAAAGACTTTAGGCCTATAAGCTTATCTTCTTTTCTGTTGAAAACATTGGAAAGACTAATAGAGGCTTACATTAGAGGCTCAATCAAGCCGGGCGAGCTGTCGGGATCTCAACACGCATACTGTAAGGGACGATCGGTGGAAACAGCTCTCCACTCCCTTATAAGCCCGATTGAGAAATCAATTGAATATAGGAATATTCAATGGAATATTCAATGGTAACCTTCTTGGATACAGAGGGGGCCTTAAGCAACGTTAGACCGGAGGTAATCACTCGGGCCCTTGCGTGTCTGGGAGTAGACGGGTCACTCAGGGGTTGGATAGATCATATGCTTAGAGGCAGGATCGTGACAGCTTATCTGGGTGGGACGTCTGCCGGCAGATACGTGAGCAAGGTGGGGTTCTATCCCCCCCTTCTTTGGAACTTGGTCATAAATGACCTGTTACTAAACCTGGAAGGACAAGGCTTCGAGGTGGTTGCTTACGCGGATGACGTTGCTATTGCGGTCTTCGGTAAATATCCTAGTACGCTGAGTGAGCGCATGCAGTGCGCGCTTGGCTACCTCTCTGAGTGGGCACGCGGCTGCGGACTGAACGCAAACCCACAGAAAATGGAGCTGGTCCTCTTTACCAGGGAGCACAAACTTCCTGTGTGATCCGCCGACATTAAATGGTACTCGCTTGTTCTTTACGGATAGAGCAAAATACCTCGGACTACTTTTGGACAGCAAGCTAAGCTGGAAACCAAACATCGTAGAGAGAGTAAAGAAAGCTACTATAGCGCTCTACTCCTGCAAAAATGCCATTGGAAAGAGATGGGGTATGGAGCCCCACATAGTACACTGGCTCTACGTCTGAGTGGTCAAACCTATACTGCTGTATGGGGTAGTCGTCTGGTGGCCAGCGTTAAAAGTTATGGCCAATCTTAAACTATTGATGAAAGTCCAAAGAACGGTCTGCTTGTGTATAAGTGGGGCTTTCAGGAGCACACCTACTCAAGCTCTGGAGATTCTCTTTCATCTTACTCCTTTGGATATTGAGGCCGAGCAGATTGCAACTTGCACAGCCATTCGGCTCAAATCCATATCTATGTGGACCTGTAACAATGCAGGGCACTCATCTATCCTATGCAACAGGGGTATTCCGGAAGCTACCGACTACGCTATTCCTTTGCCATCTGTTGAGATGAGATTCCAAACTGATTTTCCCACCAGAGAGGACTGGGTGAACGAAACGGTTATGGACAATCAGGCGCTTAGCTTCTTCACGGATGGCTCAAAAAGGGATAGAGGGGTTGGCTGCGGGGTATTCTGTGAGGCACTAGGGGTTAACCTCTCTTTTCGTCTTCCCGACTTCAGTTCGTGTGTAATAACCAGGCAGATCTGGCCTGGACTTGACCGGTCCAGATCAGTCCAACTGATATCGCTTCGACGGCACCATATTGAAATGGTCGTGGGAGCTATAACGGGACATTGTCTCATTGGGATACATGCGAGCAGACTGGGTGTTCCAGCCCACGATTTCTGCCGCAGCTGTGGTGATGAGGAGGAGGAGGAAAATGTGCTCCATCTGCTCTGCACCTGTCCTAGTCTATAGCGTACAGCAGAACAAAATTTATGAGAACTTTCCCTTTGAACGACCTCACGGATCTTATAGTAAGATCGAGATCCGAGACTTTAAACGCTTCTTGGTAAGCTCAGGATGGTTTAGCGAGTGAAGAGGAGGAAACTCGAATGTGGTACAGCTACGGACCAATTTTGCGTCTGTGATAGTCCTTTAGGACGGCCACCCTTACCTAACCTACGCATTCGAGAAAATTAGTTTCGTAATGTTTGTAATTTTAAAATTTTTGGTTTTTCAAAACCGAGTTAAAAATTTAGAATTTTAAACGTTAAATTTCCATCTCGTAGAAATTTCAGAATGTGATAAGATGAATGTCAAAATTTGCAAACATTTTTTTTTATAACTTGTTATGCCACGAGACAAACCACGTTTGAATCATAAGTACGCATACATCTTCGCATCTTATGATCTATGTATAAGTAGCAGACGAAAATACCCGTTTTGTTTACAAATATTTAAAACTATTGAAAACTGGATAGGTAGTTTGATTTTTGTTCCAGAAGAAATCTTATTACATTTATATTGTGTAAATATGGCTCCACAGTTAAACGAGCCCTGGGGCCAGGGTCTCTTTGGGGCATACTGTGATCCGGCCCTGCCCGCATTGCATTATCCTGTTTCCACTAACTCTACTTTAAATTCTAATTTAAGTGATCATGTTGATAAATAAATTAACAGCTCTTAGCCTAATAGCGTAAAATGCGATTCTTAATCACTAAAAGTATCTTAATTTATGCTGTTCAATTAAATGTAATCGCACTTTATTCTGAGTCAGTCTTTAATTAATATATATATATATATATATATATATATATATATATATATATATATATATATATATATATATATATATATATATATATATATATATATATATATATATTTAATCAAATAAATGATTGATAATCATATATATTATGAGCTCATTATATCTGGGTTCTGTTTACATAGATCAACTATATATGTATGATACAACCTGCGATATCTAGAATAATATTATAGACAGCTGTTATCTATAATATGTGTGTTCAGTATGTTTTTACAGAATGTTTATTACCGCAATACTAATTTAATTTTTTTTAAACGTGAAATTTAAAATTATTATTTTTTCGTATACAATATAGTACACTTTATATATTACGTATATACTCGTACATGTCAAACTTCTGCTCAATGCCGTAATGGTTAACTAAAGTTGTTCGTTCGGTGGCCAACATTATGAACTATTAGAATTTAAAAAAATCTATAGTTCATAAATCGCTAGATGCTGTAATGTGAGTCGGTTTTCATAAAATTCAAATTTATTTTAAAATGTATACATAGGTAATTATACCTATAACTGTACCGTATTCACTTTTACATGCAACATTAATGCAAAAAATGCGAACTTCTAAATTTAGTACATATGTATATGTATTACGAAATTTAAAATTAAAATTAAAACAAAAAACGATTTGGATGACATTGAACTTGTCGCACTTAACAAAATTTTCCAAAAATAAATTTAATTACTCAATTATTTGCGAATTCCTAATATGTTACGTATACGTATATTATATATGTAATTATGTATACGGCAGTCTATGGCGGGAATAACCTAATTTTTTTGTGCGATACATCATACTTCAAATAGACCGACCGAATTCCATTTGCAACTGACAAATTGACTATTATTGTGTATTACAAACAGTTTTTGTGCTATGCTAATGCTAATAATATATCACATGCACTGATAATAAAATATATTTTTGCAATTTAGAGCATCTGTGTGAAGCGTCATTATTTCAATTAATATAATTGACCATTGACTTACTATAAATTTATTTTGTGAAAATTATTTTTTTATGTATAGTCTCGTCTCGAGTAGCGCGGCCAATAAAAGATTTAGGTATTTCAAAATTATAGTTTTACTGTTTACATATATATTTAGCGTTATTTGCTATTTTATAATTACATATTTATTTTAAAATTATTTAAGCGAATTCTTAATTAGGTTGTTGAATGAAAATCAACTTTATAAATATTTTATAAAAAATTCATAATTGAATCATTTGTATTCGCCCGCCGGTATAATTAGAATGCGCGGTATTTTCCTTTTACTTTTATTGTGGGTGGAAAATTAGTAATTTCACAATTATTTTATAAATTTTTAGATTTTTGTTTTGTGTGTGACTGTCGCCAATTGAATGTTTTGTTACCGTGATAATATGCTTTCCTTATACGTTTTGTAATATAATAAATTAATGACATTATACCAAACGTAGCCAGCTAAATTGGTGATTCATGGCGAGTTTATGCATTTCTATCTTGCTGCAAAATTGTTTGCAAAGCGGGGTGAGGTTAGCCGCTTTTTATTCTAGTATGTTGGTACATGGCTTTTTGCTCAATTTGCGGTTGTCAAAAATTATGTCAGTTTGACATGATGATAATACATCACATAAAATACTACTGTTGGTAGTTTCTTTGCATAAAACTTTCGAGAGGGAAATCAAACTCGTAAGGCCACCACCAAATGTTACTAACTCATCCGATTTTAATACTGGAAACACTGTTCCACCATATTTTTGTTTATATTTTTCAGAACAATTGTACACACTCTAATTTCACAACCAAGCCCACTGTAAATACTCAATCATGGTATGTATGTGCGTACCTTGTAAGGATGCACCAGAAGAAGGTTATAATAATCACAAACGACCTCAGAACATATTGAAATAAAAGTATAAATGTACATAAATAAAAATTTAATTAATTTAATAAATTATTACAATTATATATAAAATATTATAATTTTAAAAATTAAAACAAAAACATCGATTGTTTGCAATAAAATTCGTTCCAATGTCATTACTTCCTCTTTCGGGTCCCTGTGGCTAACGTATTATGTCCCAATCCCATTGAAGTTCCCGTTTGCATTATGAAACGAGCTCCATCACGACGATATCGTCGCTCTGTTTCAAAATCTATCCCATCTTTTATTGAAGGGCTGCACATCTTTTATCGTAATACCAACTATAGGCATCGTCGATCCAAGACCGATTTCTTTTATGTAAGTAATTTTAGTAGTTGATTTTAATCTCAGAACTTCACAATACAGGCCACAACCACTTAACTTTAATGTTTTTCTACTGACACTAATTTTATTAGCATAACTATATTAAATTGATTATTTGGTACAATTTTATTAATAATATTTATAATTTTGTGTTTTGGTTGTAAAAAAATTGATAACATTTCACTAATAATAATAAATGTTACCACAAATGACTCGATTGTGTATATAATTTACCACTATAAATAATTTTGCCAGAAATATTTACTTCTAACTGGAAGTCCCTCCATTACATGAATTAAAATATACAATCAAGATAAACAACCAGAATTTTAATAAATACAAAATACTTTTCTTAAATAATAAATATCATCCATAATCTACCATTATAAAAACACGACATTTTAATTTTGATTAATTTGCACCGACCGCAAAAAGTTTTAACTGGAATGGCGTACATATTTTCTCATGAAAAAAATGAAAACAGAATATAATTATTAATTACAAATTAAAATTAACATTAATCTTACCATTAAATACAAACAAATATATATAGTTTCAGAAAGTTCATGTCACTATTTTGACAACGTCAAGACGACAATAACATTTCGGTTTTGCCAAGATGTAGCCAACAAAAAATAAACTGAAATAGAGCTAAAATTGAGATAACGAGTGAAAATTTGAGCATATTTTTAATTTGTAACAGTTGCCAGCCTGCTGCACATTTTGCATCGATTTGAAATTATTTTTATTTAAAGGCGAAATTTGTTTACGAAATGGCTTGTTGTGATTGGCTTATATATGGTCGGTGAATATTTTGCAGCAAGATAGAAATGCATAAACTCGTCTTCAATTTTATAAATTCACGTGACTTAAGTTGATTCAAATAATTTATAATTATAATTAATGCACATGTGATTTTGATAGACTTTGTTATGGGTCATAAACTCATAATGGGTTATATTTAGCCGCACTAAACATTCTTGTATACATAATATAAAGGGGATTCGACTTAGACGCACAATGACATAGAGTCCAGCTTTGCATCAGCATTCTATTTGCTGTTGGGATTTAACCCATAGCAGTATTTTATTCAGTTACCGTAAACTTTAGCCCCATGTCATTCAATTGGTTTAATACTAAATTTTAATAACCGATTCGAATAGTATATTATTCATGGCAGATATTATGCTCAATATTCCAGATAAGGCAGAGTTTACGAGTATTTTAGAATAATTCATATTAGTATAAGCTTTTCCACATTACTTATCCAACACAACACCCTCAGTCATTACATATTCATAGGTGATGACAATTGAGACCGATAGTCCAACTCATGACCACCTAACTAAAAGCAAGCCAGCTATATGGCAAGCCAGTTTGCACCATGGGCCCATTGTGGCATTGAGTGCGGGACCTCAGCAGGTTCCAACCGTTTTAATAAAAAAAAAAAAAGCCAGCTATATACTTTACAAAGCAACACATTTGCAAATATGATGTGGTCAATTCAGTTAATGCCAAATTTTGGTTCGGTCTAATTCACCTCCCTTTTTCGAAATGGTTCTTAATACCAAATGAATACAACTCTAAATATTATGAAACATTTCAAGTTTCGAGCTACAGCAAAACTACAGGTGTTCGAAGCATTCTATAAATGAACAATATTATCTGAATGTAGTTTTAGGCCACAACAAATTAACTTGTTATCGTTTTCTGTGTTTTTCGTAATCCGTATATATAGTGTAATACTTACACCAAGGTCCCTCTTAACCAGCTGAATGTTTGCAAAGTTTTGTAACTCCAATTTGGGTTGGCACTGTAAAAATCAGCAAGGGACCATCACAATATTTTCTCAACACAAGTTTTCCCATCATCCCATTATTCAAAAATGTAAACAAGAGCGACCAATGTGACAAAGTTATGGAATGCCCGAAATTAACATTTGTTTTAAACTATTGCTCTATCTAAAGCACAGTTCTTTACACTAAACAATCACAAATATCTCGGCAATTAAAAAAGAAATAAAATGTTATATCAATTTAGAAATATTCATTTTATTTCAGATTTGATATACGTAATTACGTTGCACGAAATATTTAACTACCAGGTTCTCCAGTTAAAATTAACCGGTCGATTTTTTTGAGTTAAATAATTAACCGGGTGTTAATATTTTGATTTTGAGTGAATATTTCCAAGTAAAACGCAAAAAAATAACAATTAAATTGAATTAAATTTCGGTTGTGAAATGAAAAATAATTTTAGCATTTAACCGGTGGTTACCTAATCTCTAGTTAATGTTGAAAAAAAATTAGGGCGTTGTTTTTATTTATTAATATATTTTCACTGTGAATCGATCAAGAAACTCGAATTGCTTTGACACAAGTGACGCTCTCAATAAACACAAATCGAATGAAAAATGTCGTTGAAAATTACAGTGTTAAAATGATAATTTTATTAGGTTATAGGTATTAGTAAAAGAGGGGTAAAACTAACATTTTTATTAGGTAATTGATTATGTTACTTTTTGCAACATTTAGAGGCAACAAAATACCATTTCTTCGTATCCAAACAATTTTAATTTGTAAAATTTTAAAACATCCTATATGGCCGACTAAAAACACCAAAGTTTTATTAATTTAGCTATTTTGAGAACAATTTGTTCCCAATCAAGTTTGACATTTTTCCAATAAAGATGAAAAGACGAAAAATTTGAAATAAATTTCCTGTATCATTTAGCTATTTACAAAAAAAATCAACCGCAGAACGTAGGACTATGTACATGTTAAATAACAAACCAATAACAAATCAAAATACTTCTCTCACACTGCCATATGAATATACAAATTTGTACGCAAATAAAAAAACTATCGAAAAATTGTAAACTCTAATTAAGAATTAGAAACCTCTTGAGCTCTAGAGAGCTCTTGATATTCGGAGGGGACACTTTGTGGAACTGTCTTTCCGACCTTATTCGATTAGTACGGCGAACCGAAGTTATGCCTGACGAATGGAAAGTGGCCGCGATATGCCCCATCTTCAAGAAGGCAGACCGCTTGAAGTGTGAGAATTATCGCGGTATAGCTCTCCTTTGCACAGCATACAAGTTACTGTCATACATTGTATTGGATAGAATCACTCCTCTAGCAGAGGGCTTGGTTAGTGACTATCAAGGAGGATTTCGTCCGAATCGATCAGTCACCGATCAGGTCTTTTCGCTGCAGATGATTCTATCTAAATATTATATGAGACAGCCATCTCCGTACATCAGGTGTTCCTGAATTTCCGGCAGGCCTATGACTCGATCAATCGAGAGAGTTTGTGGTCTGCCCTGGAATACCTAGGAATGCCCACAAATCTGGTACGACTATGTAGGATGACAGTGACGCAGTCTCAATGCTGTGTTAAAGTTGAGAACAGGCTATCGACAATTTTTGTAGTTAACTCGGGTGTTCGGCAGGGAGATGCTCTGTCCTCGATACTGTTTAATCTCATGTTGGATTACATATTTCGTAAAACTGAAACACCGCAGCGTAACATCTTATATCGCCAGTCCAATCAGGTGCTTGCATATGGAGATGACATATGCGTGATTGGACTGAATAGCAACGGAGTGAAAGAAATACTTGATCCGCTTGTACAGTTTTCAGCTTCAGTTGGACTTCAGATCAATGAGTCCAAAACGAAATACCTGATCTCTGCTTTTAGGGACAATGGCACACCAGATTTTAGTAGTGGCCACCACACGTTTGAGTGAGTGAGGAGGTTCAAATATTTGGGTTCTCTTATCACTCACGATAACAGTGTGGGTGAGGATATTAAAGTGCGGCTGGCAGCTGGCAGTCGTTCTTTGTATCCTCTAAGGCCCCTGCTAAAATCTAAACACTTATTAAGTGCCGTGAAGCTGAAGCTTTACAAAGCGTTGATCAGGCCCGTTGTTATGTTTGGATGTGAAAGTTAGGCGCTGACGGATGAGTACGAGAGATGGCTCCTAACATTTGAGAGAAGAGTCATGCGTGTGATTTACAGCCCAAAACGCGAAATAGATAGTACCTACCGAGCTCTGTACAATATCGAGATCTGATGAAGATCCCCGATATTGTACATGAAGTAAGATCTCAGCGAGTACGCTGGCTCGGGCACGTTCTGTGTGCTGATGCGGAACGAATTGTGTAGCGATCTCTGAAAGGAGAGCCACCATATGGTAGGCGCAGAGGTCGTTGCAGGCGACGATGGCTCCACGGTGTAGAGAACGACTTGGCCTCTTCAGATTGTCTTAGACAGTATGAAGACCATGCTCGGGATCGAAACCGTTGGAGCCAAATTGTTGATTCAGTAAGGGGCCAGTAATGGCCTTTAAAACTGTTAAAAAAATTAAGAATACCATTTACATCAAACATATCTGTTTTCATCCCAATTGCTCTTATTCCAAAACTTTACCCAAAATATATTCCAAAATTTTGGCCAATGTTATTTTTGAATCTCTTTTTCATGCAACATGTGGAATTTCTGTTTTGTACTTAATCTCGTTTTGAAATATGGATTTTTGAACCTGATCTTATTTGGTCACATTTTGTTTTGAAAAATGTACTTTTGAAATATCTAATTATGAACGGTTTTCTAATTATGAATGATTTTTGTAGTATACTGAAATCTTCTAAATAATAACTAACGGAAAAAATATGTTTATACTTTACAGAACCTATTAATTTATATTTATAAACACGTTTAATTTTTATCAAGAAATGTCATTTCAGTGTCGTTTGACTCAAGCAGCGTACATTACATCGGGAGAATTTACCATATAGTATTGAGGTGAAGTTTGACAATGATGTTTTTGCTCAAAATTTAGTCTATATTGTTTGGCATTAGAATTACCAAATTTTTCATTATCAATTTGAGATTGGCTGTGAATGCCAAATTGTTTATTATTGTGCCTTTTGAGATAACATGTTTTATTGTAAATTTTTTAATTTATTAGTTTTAGCGGTGATTTTAAATAACATATATAAATTCAACGAAATGGAGCAGAATAGACATATGGCCATATGGGGACTGATTTACTGACTAAACAACAAAACACCATTCCAAACTCAACGGATACATTTTGGAAGTGTATTGCACTTTTTATTGAGATGAATCAATATTAATACATAATTAATTTTAATCAAATGACGAAAGGTGATTTCTGGTAGATCGGTATACCGTCGGACAAAACGATTTTCATCTCTATGACGGATTATTATCTCTACTACGGTTTATTTCGGATATTCACAAATTCACAATACAATAGCTATACGAAATATAATTAAAACAATATAAGGAAACAATACACGGAATCGAAAAATCAAATCAAATGAAACGTTAAAATTCAAAAGGAGCAAACTATAATATGCAGTGCATCTATAGTACACTGCGTATTACAGTCATAATTTAGAAAACAAAAATCTTTTAGTTGGTAAAAAAATAAAAAATAAAAATTATGATGCACAAAAATTAACCACGAAGTTAGCTGTATGAGTTGAAATGTTCACTACTCGAAATATAATTTCATCAGTATAGCCTTTGTTAATAACGAAAATATTTTGACTTTTTAGTGAAAACTTTTGTTTAACGATACTAAAAATGAAAATTCTTTGTTTATTTACCAATAAATGAGCAACAAAACAAGTTGCTATTTTTGGATGTCTTATATAAAGGAACATTTCTTAGGCAAAACATGTTCCAGTTATCCAGTGACTAAAAAATAGCAACACAAGTATAATTTTCAGTTTTGTTAAAATGGCTATCCTGGTGAAATTTTAGTCGAGTTGAGAATATTTCAACTCAAATAGATAACTTCGTGGTGAATTTTTGTGCACCAGAATATTTTTTTGTATCATGTACGCGGCTTCAAAGTTAGAATTTTTTTAACTATCATTTTAAGTGATTTGATTGATCGAGAGACCGGAAATAAATACTATGAAAAATTCTCCCGATGTTATGTACGCAGCTTCAACCAAATTAAATCAAACCCATTTCCGGTCAGTTCGAAACTTTTAAATCTTATAAATCAAAAGCGCGGCCAATTTTCGACCTGATCTTTGCGGAATTGAACTTTTCTAGAATGGCAAAGCATATAATACATTCAAACAATGGACGCAATATTTTACATAAATATTTTTTTTGATGTTTTTAATTTTTTTTATAACAGGACAAAATGGCGCGCAGTGGCTTGATCAAGTTCATTACTGTAGTATTTACATACGATCCAAATAGTTTTTTTTTATAATTTAACTTTAATGTTTGTTATTTTGTTAACCTACAAATTTAGTTCGAATTTTGTTTGATTTAATTGGTATTTCAGAGCTCTAAACCCGTTGCATTCCGACGTAATTTTCGTTTGCATTATTGAAAAGTTTGAAAGTGTCACCTTATTCCACAACTAAAACAAAGGCCTAAGTCAACTATGACATACTCAAGATATATTATTTCTTTCATTACATAAAACCCTTTTTTTGGATATTTTAACATATTCTTGAATTTTTTTCTCAAACCTGTGAAATTTTATAAAGAAACGGTTGCCAATTTTTAAATGAAATTCTAAGTTTTTATCAAATTGTATTGAGAAATTATATCAAATTAAGAAAAATCGTAATATATTTTAATATTATTCTGATGTTAAATTTTATTTAATCCTATTTAAACCCCATTTTCAGGTTAAAAACTAGTTTTCTTGTGAAATTCTGGCGTGTATTGAAATGTTAAAAATTTTGGAAGAAAACCATTGTGAATTTTATGAAATTATGTATAGTAAAACTCTGTGTCTGTAATTTCAACAAAAGACTAAATTTTAGAAATAATAAATATTGAAATAAGATAATTGATAAATTTTTATAGCTCAGAAATCAAATTCTCAAATGTTTTTCAATGGATTTTCCAAACTTCTAAACAACATTTTGATCAGAACAGCTTGAAAATATTTCGATACGTTTTGATACATAACGACACATTGAGATACATATGTATAAGTTTCTACTTTGATACATAATTAATATTAAAGCATATACATACATATGGAGTTTGATACATAAATAACAAATAAATTCAAATCGATCTCAAAACAAATTGGCGGATGTTTATTTCTTCATTATACGTACTTAAATGTTAAAATGACAGGTAAAGCGCGAAAAATTAAAAAGTGTGTTGTGTTTTTAGTTATAAATAGTTATGAATTTATGGCTATGCGTGAAGGACGTTCGTTAATTGGAAATATGATTGATTTATTTTAATTATTTTCGGTATAATATTATTACACATAATTTGTATATATGTATATATGTACAAGGTACAATGTAATACGTATGAGAAATGAACATTGATAGAGACAATGTTGGCTAATTATATTATATAGAAGAGTATTTCCATATATACATATTATTCAATATTATGGGGTTTCGATATTAATTTTTATCAAGATGCAATAATTAAATAACCATATACGACTAATACGTATGCATATAATTTTTTAATTGAGTGTGGCATGTTAATTATAATAATTAATATAATTTTCATTTGTGATTACTGATTAATATGTGATTAGTAATATATTGTGGTAATTAAAAATCTATTTTTACAATAAATTATGAATTATTTGTCTGCGTATATATAACATTTAGTAATTTTTTCGGACGTTTACATTGAGTATGACTGTGCGTGCACTATATAGAATTGCACTATATAGAAAACTATATACATACATATGTATATTATCTATAATCTATCTCTATATATACCTGCGTTGAGCTGATTTAGTTATGTAAAATTTTAGTCACGGTTCATAATTTCCACTAAAAAATAAAAATATTAATAAGTATGCGAGTGCAGGTAAATGCAATTTTTAACGAATAGCTTTTTTTGTAAATATGGAATTACAATACAATATTTTTTTTATTAATAATAATAACTGAGTATATGCATATATAAATTATATACATGCTTATATTGTAGTTTTTAATTAAGAATTTGATCTATTCAGTTGACATTTCAATATATTGTACTTATAGGTATATAAAACAACAACGTACGCAGTTGTTGTCATGCACTAAAAATTATATTGATCAAATTATTTTTTTAAATAAGAATAAAATCGATTTCAATCATTGTTTTTATTATTATGTGTATATGTTTATATTATTAGTTTATGATTAATTATAATTTATGTTAAATTAACTTTCCATTTTTGCTTATTGAATAAATAACATTATACCACCATAGTAGTGAACATAATATTTAATTGATCATTTATTGTATTATGTTGATTGTAATAAATTAAATAAATTTTGAAATTTATATACAATAGCAGAAAATGATTTCTCAGAAATATAGACTTGGTAGTAACGTTGATTTTACCATATGTAAAGGTTCAAAGTTAATAGCCGGGAAATTAACAATTAACTAAGATAGAGTCTAAACTTTTAGAATCGATAATATATTGGATTCCATACAATATTCAATAATAGTAACGTCTGTAATTGTAAATTTGTGTCATTCCTTTGTAATACAGAAAGCAATCAATCCAAAAATGCAATTCCTCTTCTTTTCACAAAATTAAAATACCATTTTGTACTTTGCAATTTATTTATTTTTTATTTATATATTTTCACAACAAATCTGCATTCTGGTCTGATTCTTTGCTCTTGAATACGATTATGCATAGTTTGATCCGTTATGGATTGATTATGTATAGGGTGCAATTTTTTTACCTGGCAGCCTTTACTATTTCCCAAACTTTGTTTCTCATATATTTTTCAAGACCATAGCACATAGAACCTCCAGTTTTGCCAATAATATGAAACCGGCTTTTCAATACAACGAACGCTTGCTCCATAATATTTCTGGTCGCCTTATGTTGATTATTGTAGTGAATTTCCGTACTCGTCGTTGGATTTATAAGCGGAGTCATTAGACAATGCATTAAGGGGTATTCACTATCACCGAAAAGCCATGAATTCTCCGGAAGTCTGTTTGAAAGTAAAAAGCCATAAACAGAACTTTATTTGAACATGTATGAGTCGCGACTGGATCCTGGCCAACGGACGACAACATTAGTAAATAAATATTCTGCATTGCACACCTGTAATATAATAAAATACAAAAAAAAATTCGTTTCATGCTTTGGAACAGGGCAGAATCACTTTACTCCTTCCAGTATTTCTTTGCAGCTCTTTGCTTAATTAGCAAATAATAATTTGAGTTGCTAATTTTGTAAATCGGTATCGCCTAAAAAATGTTTCATCATCATATTCAAATGGATTTTCTCTGTCTCTAAATATTTTCCTTGAAATTCGATTTCTTCGTCGCCGTACAATTAGTGCTTTCATGATGCCTAACCGAAATATTTTAAATTACAGTTATTAGTAATTCCTCGTACTCAAATCACTTATTTTATAATTACTGTGTTCCAGGGCATGAGTACACTACTCACAAGTACTTGTGAGTAGATGTTCAATGGAACGCTAATTTATATGACAGCAGTAAAACATAACCTAAAATATTTTTATGTTGTTTTGTTATTTGATAGTGTGAGTTGCTAAATTAAAAAATAAAGTTATTTAATTCAATAAATAATTAAAATGTCTAAAAACTGGACTTATAACTAATACTTTATAATTAAAATGTCTAAAAACTGGACTTTTAACTAAAATACCCTATCGTAAATTTTATGCGTAACTACTTTTGTCATCTACACCACCATTTGAGTATGAGTAGATGCGAGTAGATACAACTACTTTTGAGTAGTTTACTCATGCCATTGGAACACACCAATATAATTAATATTATTACCTCTTAACTCTTATAAATATAACTATTTTATGACATTTGAGGTTATGAAAACTAAAATTGACATATATGACGTGGGGAAAAAATTTATGAGGTGGGGAGATTTATTACACATTTCGGACAGCATAATAAAAAATCCGGAATGTAGGGCAATAATTATCAAACAAATGTCAAAAATTAATTCACGATTTTGTTATCACAGGTTTCGGACACAGTCTTAATAAACTTATTTTATTTTAGAATTGAGGAAAACCCTGCACTTTAAACCTGCACGTTAAAAATATTGAATTGCTTGATTCACTCATAATTTTATTATTTTGATTTTGCTATGTAAAATACATAAAAAGTAGGGCTGATATTATTTTTCAGTTTATAAAGATTTTTTTTATAAATAAGGAGTTATATAATTGTTATGGTCTCTTATCGTTAAAATAGCCACACAATTATTATACAGTGAGTGCCTTTTCGAATTATATAACATTTTAGTGTATGAAAGTTACTATACTATTATATAATCTGGGTGGGATGTTTAACATTAGCATTTTCGATATTGAATAGGCCCATTTGTGCCCCTCTTTTCAAGAACGAAATGTACGCTATTCCGTTTATTAAATTATTCTGTTTTCATTGCGTTCTCAGCCGGTTAGAACAAATTTGCACGCAATCCTTTTATCTTCATTTGGCTGTCGAAAATAAAAAAAATTGTGATCAAATGATTGTTTAGAAATAGAATCGAGCAGGCTATGATTACAAGGTGTTTTTTTTATTCATTCGGAATTTTCTGAAAATATTTTCTTTGTACTACGGCAAAAGGTAGAACAAAGAGAATATTCCGACAAACGTGACATTTCAATTTTTATGTATACAATTGTTTTTATAATTTTTCAAATAAAAATGGAAAATATTATTTATAATAATTATAATGATAAAGGTAAGCGTTTAATAGTTATGTTTAGTATAAATGTTGGTTTTAATGTAAACTATTTAAAATTAATTGTAAACAATTTTTTTGTGGATGTTTTTAATTTCAGCCGAAAACAGTAGCTTCAAATGGAGTCCGGGTGACTTTGCCTTATAAATTTATTTCTTGAAAATTCAATGTCGCTGGACAGATTTTAATTTTAGATGCACTATCCAGTACCAGAAGTAAAAAATAAAAGATAACAATAACGGGAGTGGCAACTCCCATAAAAAGTGGGAGTATTACTAATTAATGGATGAGGTAATAAACAATCGCTGCAGAGGATGAGCGAAATAAAAGCCACAACGAAAAAATGGCCAAGGCGGACAAATTTTTAGAAATATTTGAGAAATTAGTTGACAAAATCTAAATTAGTCGTTTTTTTACTTAAATTTATATTTATTAATAAAAACTGAATTACAAAATAATCATATAAATATGTCAGTTATCATTCATTTAAAATCCTTAGGGTTTGGTTCCTTTTTCCAATGCCGTTTCGGTCCATATTCCCCATAGCTGGATCTCTACGTCCATCATCAACAGCATATGTGTAAGACCCTTCAAAATATTGTCCCCATTTTTTAAGCAAACGTTGTGCAAAATACAAGCTGTCATTATTATAAGTGGGATCAGATCAGGGCGTCTTGTATTTAATCCGACCAGACGTCGAAATCGGCCTTTTAGTAACCCGAATGCTCTTTCAATAGTCATCCTGGCTGCAGAATGAGATTTATTATAAATTCTTCGGTCGTTAGTTAGATTGCTGGTATCTTTGAAAGGGGTTATCAAATTGGATTTTAATCCGTATCCTCCACCCACCATATGCTGCTCCTCAGGAATCACGATAGAACCTGTTATAAAAAAGATGCGATAAGAAAATTAATACAGAAATATCCTAAATAAATAATTTAGATATACCATTGGAAATTTTAAGAAATAAATTACACCGTCTGAAAAGGCAGGAATCGTGGAAAGATCCCGCCTCTCCTGCGTAACAGTCTGTAAATGCCATATTTTCGCACACACTCCTTGTAATAGCACCGAATGAAATTTTTTCCGATTAATATATGAGTTTGAATGTTCTTTTGGTGCAGGAATGGGTATGTGTGACCCGTCTATACATCCGAATCCGATGATACCTAAAAATATTTTTTATTAAATTTTTGAATTATTCAAGTAGATTCAATATTTACCAGGAAACTTTGTTCGTTGAAATGGCGAGCTATTTCCAAAGGTTTTTCTGCGGATGGCCAAGAGATAATTTTTTTTCATGGTTTAAACGTAAAATAATTTTGCATATTTCAAAAACCGCTTTCCAGCAACCATAGATTAACACGCCAAATCTATCTGATACATACATCTATAAAAATCAGTATTTATTTTAGAAATATTTAAAATCATAATAATATATTGCTAACTCAAATGTTACCTGAAACATTCGGTATTTGCCAAATACCATATTGTCATTAATAATTGTTTCTCAAAGGAAATCCGTAGTTGGCCACGTGACACATCGATAAATTTGCTTTCCAGCTGCGCGATATTCTTGTACAAAAGCTCGAGGGTACTGTGTAACATTCGAAAATGCACCTTAAATTGTTCGTCGTTAACTGAGTAAATTTCATCGTCTGAATCGCTGGAATCACCGACGAAAATTAAATCCCAACTAATTTTGGAGCACAGAACTAAGCCAATTAATTTTTTATTGCCCATTTCAAATTCACTATGTGTTTATAGAAAATTACTTTTTCCTTTAAGCCGTGTACTCGAGACCGAATTTATATCCTAGGAAATCATAGCCGATCTCTCTCCCAATCAAATCAACTAAAATGATGAAAAACACGCCCCTTTTTCTCTTCTTTGAGTTGAAATATATTTAACTTTGAGCAAAAAACTCGCAGATGACCAACTTAATCACACAAAAATTTTCTTAATCACACAAAAATTCTCTCAGAGAGAGATCGAATTTGACTTCCTAGGATTTAAAATCCGGTCTCGTGTACAAGCCTTTAGCAGATGAGTGTAGCGACTAATAACACAAGACGCAATAAACAAAAATTCAAAGTTGCAAAAAAGTATTCTATTATATTTTTGTATTCCATTTCGTATGGAATATTCCTTGGTCAGGTGACCGCTATTCTATTCCTTCTATTCTTTCTGTGAAATGAATAAAAAAAAACACCCACAATATAAATTGCGGAATAGAATACGAAATAGCATATAATTTTGTTCTCGTAAAAAGAGGCACAAATGTCTATCGAATATCGAAAATGGTGATATTTTGGATATTAGAAAATTGACTGACTAGTTTTACACTTACCACCGAAGAAATAATTTCTTGAATTGTTTAATGTGTTACTAGATAGTTTGTTTGCGGACTAGTTTTTCGAAAAAAAAATTTTGGTTCAGTTGTCGTGACATAACATATGTGCTCTGTAATTACATAACATTCAATTAATTTTTCATTTTGAAATTAAATAATTTAAAGAACCAACCGATTTTACGTTTGGGAACTATTGTGTTCTGACCTTTCAGCCCAACGTTTCATATCGTTGTATGTTAATTTTGTCTTCATACGTAAACGAGAATCAACTGTACAATGCATTGTGTATTCATTCTGATTTTGTGGTAAGTTGAATGGTGTAGTAGAACATCGAGAAGTGCCATTCCTGGTGTCGTTTAAAATTGTTTCTAGTCATTCCACGATCGGTTGTAGAAACTGTGTCGGCATCACATAATATTTGGTTTCTAATTAACCATGGTTAGTTTTTGAAAATAAAATTTCGATAGCATGCGTATATCTATAATTTGTAGAAAATGCAAGCCAAACACTTTAGAAAAATTGTCATAGCAAAAAAAATTCTTCCAACAAATCTAACCCATCAAAATGTTTTAGACACACAAATGTTTAAAAATATTTAAATTCGTCAGACCTTAGAGAAATTTTTTTTATAAGGTTTATTGGTAGCATTGGTAAAATTGGGAAATTTCTAATCAAGTACCTAGGTTAGGTTAGGTTAGGTAAGGGTGGCCTCGCTAAACCATCCTGACCTTACCAAGACACGTTTAAAGTCCTGGATCTTACTAAGATCCGTGAGGTCGTTCAAAGGGGAAGTTCCCATACATTTTGTTCTGCTGTACGGTAGACTAGGACAGGTGCAGAGCAGATGGAGCACATTTTCCTCCTCCTCCTCATCACCACAGCTGCAGCAGAAATCGTTGGCTGGGACACCCAGTCTGCTCGCATGTACCCCTATGAGACAATATCCTGTTATAGCTCCCACAACCATACCAATATGGTGCCGATATGAGTTGGGCTGATCTGGACCGGTCAAGTACAGGCCAGATCTGCCTGGTTATTGCACACGAACTGGCGTTAGACCATCTGTCGTTCGTTTCTTTTGTGGCTGCTTCCTGAAGCAGCAGTTTACATGAAACAAGCGGTATCTTTATATCCCGCCTGCCTTTGGTTATTAGGCGTGCTGTACCCTTGCGGGCCAACTCATCTGCCTTTACATTCCCTGCGATATTGAAATGCCCTGGCACCCACGTCGAGTGGATGTTGAACTGATCAGCCATCTCATTTAAAGATGCCAGACAGTTCTGGGCTACCTTCGACGTCAGGGAGTATATGATTGTAGCGTTTTAAAAGCAGCCAGGCTGTCCGTAAAAATGTGAATATCCCTCGTAGATATTACATTATACTTCAACCAGTCCATGAGTTCCATTATCGCGATCAGTTCAGCTTGAAAAACACTGCAAAAGTCGGGAAGACGAAAAGAGAGGTCAACCCCTAGTGCCTCACAGAATACTCCGCAGCCAACCCCTCTATCCCTTTTTGAGTCATCCGTGAAGAAGCTTAGCGCCTCATTGTCCATAACCGTTTCGTTCACCCAGTCCTCTCTGGTGGGAAACTCAGTTTGGAATCTCATCTCAACAGATGGTAAAAGAATAGCTTAGTCGGTAGATTCCGGAATACCCCTGTTGCATAGGATAGATAAGTGCCCTGCATTGTTACAGGTCCACATAGATATGGATTTGAGCCGAATGGCTGTGCAAGATGCAAGCTGCTCGGCCGCAATATCCAAAGGAGTAAGATGAAAGAGAATCTCCAGAGCTTGAGTAGGTGTGCTCCTAGAGCCCCACTTATACACAAGCTGGCCGTTCTTTGAACTTTCATCAATGGTTTAAGGTTGGCCATAATCTTTAACGCTGGCCACCAGACCACAACCTCATACAGCAGTATAGGTTTGACCACTGAGACGTAGAGCCAGTGTACTATGTGGGGCTCCGTACCCCATCTCTTTCCAATGGAATTTTTGCAAAAGTAGAGCGCTATAGTAGCTTTCTTTACTCTCTCTACGATGTTTGGTTTCCAGCTTAGCTTGCTGGCCAAAAGTAGTCCGAGGTATTTCGCTCTATCCGTAAAGATCAAGGGAGTACCATTTAATGTTGGCGGGTCACACTGAGGAAGTTTGTGCCTTCTGGTAAAGAGGACCAGCTCCGTTTTCTGTGGGTTTGCGTTCAGTCCGCAGCCGCGTGCCCACTCAGAGAGGTAGCCAAACGCGCACTGCATGTGCTCACTCAACGTATTAGGATATTTACCGAAGGCCGAAATAGCAACGGCATCAGCGTAAGCAACCACCTTGAAGCCTTGCCCTTCCAGGTTTAGTAACAGGTCATTTATGACCAAGTTCCAAATAAGGGGAGATAGAACCCATAGGCCTAAAGTCTTTAGGATAGCAGTGAGAGCTTTTTCCCGCCTTAGGTATAAATATTACTTTTAATTCAGTCCACTTTCTAGGAATGTGACAGAGTTCTAGGCTGCCTTTGAAGATTACTTCCAGCCAGGGTAGGGTTAAGTCAGTAGTTCGCTCGATATCCGCAGGGATAATGCCATCAGGTCCTGCCGACTTGTATGGCTTAAAGCAGTTTATTGCCCATAGGATATTCCGCCTCTTTACTATATGACTTACGGAGTCTATACCCCTATTTATCATGGGTCTCTCCGGAGCTAGTACCGAGCACTCCGGGAAATGAGTTTCTAGTAATAGCTCCAGGGGTTCCTCACTACATGTAGTCCATGAACCATCCGGTCGTTGTAGATAACCCGGAATGGAAGGACTAGAAAATAGTACTTTGCGTAGCCTGGCCGCCTCCGAGGACTCCTGTATATTGCCACAGTAGAGCTTCCAGGCCCTCGTTTTGGCTGCTCTCAGCTCGTACTTATAGGTTTTGAGGATTTCCTTATAACAGTCCCAATCTGCAGCAGCATTTGTGTTCCTCGCTTTCTTGAACAGTCTCCTGCATTTCATACGAGTACCTTGGATTTCTCTCGACCACCAGGGTGGCCGAGATTTACCCAAGGGCCTACTGATAGGACATGCACCTAACATGCATGGCCTTGTTAAAAGCATAAGATAGCTTGGTTACTAGAGCATCAAGCTCCTGTGTAGATGCAGGAGGGTTTGGAACCGATACCGGTAATAAGTTACCCAGAATAGTTCTGAAACAATCCCAATCACTTTTCCTCCTATTTCTGAAGGGTGGTTTGCTAGTCGGTTTTGTATCCACTTCGTACTGGAGGTAACAATGGTCAGAAAAGGAATGGTCTTCGGACACTTTCCAGTTCAATACCCTCTCCTTAATAAAATCCGAGACAAGTGTGATGTTCAACACTTCCTGTCTATTTTTGGTAATAAAGGTTGGCTTACACCCGATATTACATATATTTGGGTTAGTACTTAAAATAAAATCAAGGAGTAACTCACCTCGCCTATTTATAGCTGTACTTCCCCAGATTGAATGATGCGAATTAGCATCACTGCCCATGATGACTCCTACCTTTCGTTTTCGAGCCTCCATTATTGCACTGCCCAACCTACCTGGTGGTATATTTTCCTCCTCGTATGGTAGGTAGGCCGATATTAGCCAGAGATTTTGCCCATCCACCTCGATCCTTACCTTCATTTTTCGCATGTAGTATTTTATATTTGGGAGTTCTGAGGCCCAGCACCCGGTCACTATTGACCCAAGGTTCCTGGACCAGAACCACATCAATGGACCCAGATTCCATTTTTAGCAGAAGGGCCACCGAGGCGGCTTTACAGTGATGGAGGTTGATCTGAACGATCTTACGCATATTAGATATTGCTTCCCTCCACCACTGTTGAGTCAGACTCCTCTGACGTCGATTCGTCCGTTAGGAGCGCACTGCTTTGTCCCAATGATCTCGAAAACTCCGAGTCCAGGGATCGTGTCTCCTGAGCGTCCTCCGGGATGCTGCGCAGTTCTGGGTCACCAAAACCGACACCACAAGTGCCACCCCCCCCCCCCCCCCCCTCCTGCAGGTGCCCTAGATATGTCAGCCTCATCGCCCGTATAAATTTTGAGCGTAATCGCTCCAAATCCATAGCTGACCAGGCCTTCATATTTTGCCAAAGCACCCACGGATTCTCTGTCGATGATAATGACGGCGGATCTGTGATCTGCTTCCGCCTTTACTAATCAAGTACCTAACTCTTTTAAATAATTAACACTCAAATGTGATAGTAGAGGGACCAAAACACTGTAAGATTTCGTTTAATTTACAGAAACAAAAATGTAGCGCAAACTGAAATAAATTTCAAAATATACACAACAACTCGATTTTCATAGCTTATTTTACTTAAAAATAATTCAATTCTATAATATTTGAAAAATTGTAGAAATTAAAGTTGAAATTAAATGGAATTTCTTGTTTCTCTGTCACTGTTGTTTGGGTTGATTGAGTTTATGAATATTTGCAAGTGCGAATTATTTTAGTACGTTTTCATACCTAGACTACATCCATTATTTATTTTATAATACACATAAAACGTACATTTGTTACTAATGACGTAAAGGCACACAAATTCAGATCAGTCGTTTATTAGGGGTAATCAATTTTGTTTGATGGATCGAGTATATAATACCCAATGCTAATTGTGTTATTTTCATTCGATCTTTCTGCTCTCGGAAATCAATTCAAATTATTAATATGATTTCCTTCGTTCGATAGTGAATATCATATAAATAATTTAATATAAATTTATAATTTACATCAATTTTATATAAAGCAAAGTGCCCGCATTTGAATTGATTTGTGAGCTTAAGTTTATTTTCATTTGAATTATTTAGTGAATGGTGTATAGTTACAATGATATTTACTATACCAGTGTGGCCAGCTTCCATCGAAAAAAAAACAACTTGTCATTTCTTTTTATTAATAAATATTTGTTGTTGTTATGCACATAATTGTAGTACTAAGTGATACAGTAATCTATAAAAAATTCAAAAATAATAAATTATAGCTTTAAGTGTTAATTTCGTGAGTTCTAAACGTCGAGTACATATTTATCAGTTTTAAGCTAATCAAACAATTTCAATTGTAAATAGTTTGGCCATATCGAACGATACGATCGACTTAGATTTTTAGTATTTGGTAAGCGAATGTTTTTTTTAAAGAGTTGATTAATAAGTGATGATTATGATTATATTATTAATTAAAATTATGTGCTAATTTCCTTAATATTAAAGATGGTGTAAATACTACTCGTATATTTTAAGCATGGTCTGGAAATCACTATAAAGTTGATGTCGTGCACTGTCCAAATGACATGTTGCGCCATTGCCGCCCTAATATTTAATTAAAACCTTGAAGCAAACCCTTTTCTTTATAATTGGCCAGACTTTTAGAATTATTTAATATCCACAAATTGTTTGCAGTTTATATATAATAACTTTAATGGAACTACACATTTTCGTCGCCGTAACGAAATATTTAAAATATTTGTTGTTTATTTAGAGAGCACCTAGAAGCAAATACTTGGTACAAATAAATGTAAAAAAGTTCTATTCGTCATTTAAATTCTTGTTTTAATAAGTTTTCTCCTGATTCCCTAAGTATGTGTGCTTAAGAAATTAGGATAGTTTGAAATAGGTATGTGTCGAATTTTATTTAAAATTATACTGAAGATACAATCTGTAAATTTAACTTGGAGTCTAAAATGATAGAGCAATCAGCTGATTAAAATTGAATTTGTATTACTTTTGAAAACAGTTGCATTAAATTTCTTAATTTTGGTAATCCTGAACTGTTAAATTTGATTAATATTTTTAATTCTTAATTTCTTTCAATTTTTAAATTTTCAATTCAATATTCTAGATTTTATATTATCTAAACTGTTAAGATAAAAATTGTCAACTCCTAAACTCCTAAGCTTTAAAACTAAAAAACAATAAATTCTTAAAATCGAAATTTATAGTTTGTAATAATAGTTAAAAAGTAGGGACAGTGGTTACAGTATGTTATCTTACCAGTTATCACATTATCTTAATTCCCACTTAATACAATTCCAACAAAAATTTACTTAAAAAAATTTTTTATCATTTGCGTCAAATGATTTTAAATTCGAGCAATATTAAATGATCTGTGTGCTGTCAAATGTTTAATTCGATAAAGACAGCTCTATCAAAATCAATGCTCTTGTGAATAATTGAGATCAGTTAGCTAAATACTGCCAGAGTGTTGGAAGATTTAGTCCATTTTTTTTTTATGAACAACATTACACTTTAAAACAAAGTCCTTGGATTCTTATGAATATTTACTTCTTAAGAATCTAGGGCAGAATCAGAAGTCTGAACCGATAAAACAGAAATCGAAAGGTAGTTAGAACAAGTGGGCTGTTTATAATCAAACTTAAAGTTCGGCCCGAAAGGATATATCCTAAATTATTTAGATGTAATGAGTTATTGCAATCTCTTTCATAAATTTGACAAACAAATTAATCAAAATCATTTCTGTCTAGGAAAAAAAATTGTGGTGTAGGAAGACATGGTAGAATTTTGTTGATCAATCCATAGAACTTGCGAGACACACGGTTTTTATTTACTAATTATTTAAACTCAAGTTGCTCTTAATATTTTAGGTTTAAGGCTTATGATACAGGTAGTCAACTTATAATAATCATTTTGAATAGCAAAATTGGTTTAAATATCACGTATGTATTTCAAAATTGCAGTCCTGTCGAGGCCAATTATTCGCTTGTTTACGCGCGCATTTATCAACTGTTGTTACTTATCTATATGTTGGTGTAGAATTATTTTCATTTCGTCTAGTGATGCTCTGACCCGAGAAGAACAAGAAACGTAGGTAATAGAATATAAATAAAAAGTGTCATAAATCAAAATCGACAACCGATAATAATTAAAATTAAAATATAAGATGAACAAGAAAACTAATGTAATGAAATCATCGTATGGTAGAAAACAATTAGATTTTTAAGGTTGGACATCACTCTTGAAAAAACAAGTTGTAATAATAAAACATATAAAAAGAAACTCTAACTACTATAGTTACTATAACAATAGGTTAGACTCCACTCCAACATAGTTTTAAAGTATAGAGGGAAAGAGGCATGAAACTGGGAAATGATGTATTGTACATGTACTGCACATTGACTGTATATCAAATTGTCATAATTCCAAATTTTAAAATTTGTGAATTTTTTTATAATTTTGAGAGTTTGAACCAGGTCCTGAGTATGGATTTAAATCCTAGGATTCAAAATTCATACTATGAATTTAAAAATATTTTAACTCGAGAAGTGAAAAAGGGGCGTTTTTTCGCCAATTTAGTTGTTTCGATTGGGTGGTAGCTCCTTTCGATTTAAATCCATACTCGTGTATGCGTTTTCAATGCATAGCGATAGGAGTGGAAATTTTATTGCATACACATAAATGTATGTATATGTATAAGCAGATAAATATAATTTCAGGATTTCTAATAAAAATAATTGTTTCATTTTAAAGTGGCAATTTTCGCAGGTATTTAAACAAAATCAAATACCACAAAATGTAATTGTTTTTTTTTAAACAATAATTGTGTATACAATTTAAATGATTTAGAATTTTATTTAATCACGGTTATTAATTATATGGCTTATAATTAACTTTTCTCTTCTGTAATAACAATCATTTATTGTTTAATTTATGGTCATTAAATACAATGTACATACATATGTACAAGAATGCGCGTATATAGAAATTAATATGTAATTGTTTTCACTGGAAACTTATACAAATCTGGAGAATTTGTCAAATGATTGAAGCAGCGTGATTACGTGATCTCTAATCTTTTTCATCTTAACTATTTTTCGTATTTTAATTTAATTTAACCATTCTCACGACTTTAAAATAAAAATTTAAATTTTTTAAATCACGAAATCATGATCAATGTCTGTATATCTTAATTTTTGTACGGTTAAAAAAAAAATATTTTTAATTTAATTTAACACAAATTATTAATATATTTAACCGTTGAATTGAATTCTGTCAAGAGTTAAATAAGAATTTATAATTTGATTTCCTATACTGATTGACATCTTATATAACTATACACATATTGCTTATTTAGGCTTGAAACATTGGTTTGCATACTTTCTTTTTTTCTGGTGTGTTCATTCATCCATACTTAATTCGCAATTTCATTGTTGGTTTTTTGGTTTATATGTAGTTGCAGATTAATATCCGTAAGTGATCTAATTTTGTAAAAACAAAGTACATAAATGGAAAAATAGTGGCGAAAACGTGTATTGTTTCTCCAAAACGATGATGAATTTTAATGAAGTAACTTCTTTGTCATTCGTTACTCCAGAATCCAAATTCGTTGATTCTGTTTTCGTTTTGTAAATTTTCATGAAATTATTTGAGCTGTGGAGAGTTTCGCAACGTAGCTTCTCGGTATATTTTCAGTTATGGGAATAAAATTCAACGATCTTTCAACAGAATCTATGGCTTTCTATTGTTCTGCAGTGATTTTATTTTAAAATTGCCCGATAATCCCAGGTCTTTTTGTATAAAGGGTCTTTTTGCGATAGTGAACATTCACAAATTAAATATAACTTTTTGGACATCAATTACGTACCGATGAGTCGCTGAAGAATATAAGGTACAACGTTTATTATTTTCATTTTAGTTCAGTATGAACTAAGTTAGTTTTAGTTTAATATGATACCTATTTAACCACCCTCATTTTCTCTTCAAACATTTACTCAAACGGACTTTTTAAGATGCCATGTTGCCAAGTAGAATTGATACATCGGCTAAAGACATCCACGTATCAATTATCCCAATTTTGTAAAAGCTCAGAAACCCTCTAGATTTCCAAAATTAATTACTTTCTGTACTTCATTAAGCATTATCAAGATAACCTTAATACAATTCTTTCTGTATAGATGCCACGCTTTTCTCATAATTTTGGAATGTTCAATTATCTGTTTATTATTTCCATCATTTTTTGCGTTCCAATAACTGAACTCCTTTGTGGATATTCTTAATAACTTCTGCGCTAACTTCTTGAGAAAACATACTAATTTATAACCTTCAGTGTTTAGCTGTACAAAATGACTCTTTCTTTTAAATAGTTTTCGTACTGCTGTTCAGATTATATTTTCTGCTTATTGGCATCTTTAATGTGTTCTACAAATAGTAGATCAACGTGTGTCATCTTTGAAGTAACGCCTTCTCTCTGAATTTAATTCCAGATAAATAATATTTTAGTCCCATGCTATAGCAATTCAGTTTGTTTCACAGAATCGTAAATGCTCATAATATAGGCTGGCGCGTTAAAATTTATTTGGAACTTCAAACGAAGATTTATTCTTGAATACAATAAATAGCATAGTTCTTTGAAAATATCTTCGTCAAAGCCAGATAACTTTGAAATTTTTTTCAGAGTTTTTGGTTCCAGGAAATTTTAAATACTGTTTAACCAAGTATAATATTATACTTCTTTGAATTTTGGTTTTTCAATTTGTATCTCTTCAGTCTATGTATTTTCTATTTTTATTTTTTAAGCAAGATAGAAAATTATAGTTTTCAATATTTTCACATTTCAGTTTCCAACAGAAAATTTGTATAGAAACAGTTTTTTTCATTGATCTTCCCTTAACAAAGTCAGATCATATCCGCAGTAACTACGATTGCATCTATAAAAAAGTATTTGTTTGTGATTTTTATAATTTTTTTGGCATTATATGCAATCTGGTGCAATATGGCCAAATTCTTCTTGAAAATTTTAGTTCGCCTTATTTCAAGCTAGTTTTATCTATTTTCTCATTAAATCTGTTAAAAATGCATAATTTTTCTTTGAATTCAACAACAGTTGTGGCACCATACATATACAATATGTATTTGATTCCATTCATTCCATGATTGATACATATATAATATGTATATATTCAATTATCAATTGCTCTTCTACTTAATTGAGTGCCCCTATAGTTGTCGCATGTTCGTGTAATGCTGTTCCAAAAGTTATTTTATTGTTTTAATTTTAATTAGTCAGTAATTACTTTAATTAATCAACCGACGGTGAAACTGGCGTAAAATGTCTCCAAATCTTTGGTACTATCCCTTCATCCTATAACAACTTCTTATTTATTTTATCATTTCTCGAAATAATAATAAACTGTTCAACAACTACGATCAGTATAATCACAAAAAAAACCTCTAGATAAAATCGATTAATCCCCTAACAATATTATTTTTATTATTGGTTTTGGCAAGTAACGAATGATAACTTATAATGTAAATGGTCAAATGCTCTTACTTTTACTAACCATAATTTTTGATCAAAATTTTATTTCCATAAAACCATGATTAAATTTTATTTTCAATGACCAACGTTTCTTATAAATGATTTTTTAAATGACAATTCCAATATAGGCCATACCGAGGGTAGAAGCTGACGTTAAATCTGGAATTTTGATACCTGGTTGACTGTATAGGCTTTCATTTAAAATCTTTGTTGCTTTGATAATGTTATCAGTAAGTTAATTGAAGTACCTCCTAAATTACCGCTTCCTAAGTCGGATACTGGCCAAATCGCTAGCTCGGGCCCAACATTTTTTATATTTAACAGTATTTTCTAAAATATAACTTTAACTCAAAAAATGTTTTTAAATTAAAATTACCTTCAGAAGCTATTTTAATCCCATTACCATGATTGAACGTAAAAGTTTTGTTATTTCTGAAGTCAGGTTGACGTTTTAATAATCTCTAAGTTTAGGTTGATCTTCTAATGACCCAATTTCTATCCAGTATTCTGTTAGTATTTTGTTGGGGTCTTATGATTTAGTTTTCTATTCTTATAATCTGATAAATTTTAGCATACCACTTCTTGTTTAAAACCCAAACCTTAAATTATTAAACTAATTTAAGTTCTGTTTTATAATTGAATGGATTTTACAAACCAAATATGTAATAAAAAAAAGTTTTAAAACATGTATCATAATTTTTAGTATAATTTAGAATTAAAAATTATTAAAATTCAAAATTTAAAGTTGTTCACAAAATATGTTGAGCTCGAGTCAGTTTAGAAGTTTCCACTTTTCCTTAAATTAAATTTTCGATGGAAGATGGAATTTTTAAATTCAGTCATTTCTGTTAATTCAAGATTAAAATTATAAACAAAATTAAAATTTTAGAATTTGGGCTGGTTAACAATTCTATAATATTCAAGTTCAATGTACTCGAGAAGTATTTACGATAATTGAAATTTTATTTATTAGAATTTAGGCACAACATCGTCAAGGCAAGTGGAAACTAAATTACTGGTTATAGGATTACTTTCATAATTGACAACATTGATTGTCTGCACAAATCAATAATGATTCACGGAGCAAAATCGATGTCACAATTATTGTACAAAATTCCATAGAACTCATCGTTATTACGGTGAAGTACAGCTTAAAAAAAATTATATTTTCTAATCACTCGTACAAATTGGGAACTCTGCCAATATGTTATATTGCGGTATTTCCCATTTACCGGTATTCCCAAATTGCAACTTTTTTTGTATTTTCAATGCGATTGACCCAGTTCGGATGGTAGATCACCAATATAAAATAAAAAACCACAAAAAACTCGAAGCATAGAAAAAGTAATTTACAGACGAACAATTGGCTTTTACAGATGTAAAGGTAAACTGCAAAAAGATATAAAAAAAAACAATAAAACATTTGTTCATATATATAGTTTTACTTCTGTGTATATCTCGTATATATTACATTTTCACATTGTGCTAAGACATCTTCCATATTCAATTAAGGAGACAACGTTATTTCAGCGTAGCAAAACTTAGTCACGTGTATGAATTATCACGTTTTTTTTAAAAAGTATGGGTATTGGAAATAATTCAATTAAAAATAAAAACTATTAATTAATTGTTATGACTTTACTAGTTTTTATTTGTTTAATTTAATCACGGATTTTTAATTTACCATACAGCTTTCGAATAAAGTCAAATCATCATTATTTTTCGTATTTTAGACAAATCTCTAGTTCTATTTATAATATTGCATGCACAGACATATATTAGGTACGATGAGCACGCGCATTTTGTGATCAATTTAGATCTCAATCACAATTCGAATTTATGACATTTAAATTATTGCTTGTTTAGATTTTAATTTCGAGACAAGCTATTACATAAATAAATACATATGTGTATTACATGAATAATGATGTTAAATGTATTTTAAATACGAGAATAAAATAAAGTCATGAGAATTTTATATTTTTATTTATTAGACGTGCATATACGATAGTTAAATTATGTCAAAACAATCAGTTAAAATTTAATTGAATTCTTTTACAGTTTATATATATATATATATATATATATATATATATATATATATATATATATATATATATATATATATATATATATATATATATATATATATATATATTTATATATATATATATATATATATATATATATATATATATATATATATATATATATATATATATATATATATATATATATATATATAATATATATACTGACGAAATTATCGAAGTCTCTAATCAGATAGCATGCATCATACATACATGCATACATATATAACACATACGAGTATATGCTTTAATATTATTTCAAAGTCATCAATAGTAGATTTTATTTAAATTAACTAGAAAATTATAGTTTTATGATTTCTACAAAACGCTATACAATACATGCAAAAAGTATGTTGCGTTGTTCAAACAAGGACTAGTACATAATGTGTACTGTGTGTACATGTGTACAATACTGTAAATTATGTAATTAATAATTAACGTGTTGTTGGTGACTTGAGGTAAGTAAACTATAGAGAGGTCATTTATGTACGCCTATCAAGCTTTTACAATTATTTATTATGAGGATCTTTAATCGCTCGACCATTACAAAAACCGCATATATGTACATATAAGCATATATGTAACGGAAAAAAGTAAAAACTTATAGAATAGCGTTCACCTCGAATAGAATATTCTAAATTACTTATTAGATATTGACAATGATTACCCGTTATTGAAAATTGTTTAATTAATAAATGATAATTTTTGTATTACATACAATAATGAAGGCTAATATAAATGAAATCATTTATTAAATAGTTTTTAATGAACTAATAGTGAAGTAATTTATTAATGATGGTGTTTTAAGGTGACGTAAAATTTTGCGATACAAATTTTTAAACGGAAGAGCAAATGAGTTGTCGCTTATGGCATAATATTGGAAAGTATTTTTACCTGACCACACATTATAGCGAAAATTACAAATATATAAAACAGACAGTAGGTCAAATATAAACATAAATAAAAATTCTAAATAATGACATTTCGATATAGTACGTAGAACCAGTAATTATTAAAATAACTAAATTATATAGAGCTCGAGGTAGTTATAATTAATTTACAATATGTACTTATATAAACGTTAATTTTTGCTCGTGTTTATATATTAGAGTTGATGGCATTCATAGTTCCTTATTATTTCTTTGATATTTTGTCGTTACGTAAGGGAAAATCTCACCAACTGTACATAAAAAATAAAAATCGCATTATATGATACATTCTGTTACAGCTATGTAGTCACATACTCAAATTTCGCTCAATTTCCTAAAATAAAATTACAACAAATATGTTTAGTGGTTACTAAACAAAGCTGGCTGGTAAGCGGATAATAACCTCCATGTAGATATTTAATGATTTTACTTCTAAATAATATTTATAATTTTAATTAGATTTGATAATTTTCAATCTTATATGTTGCGTTAAAAATTTGAATTCTAGAGAAAAACTTTACTAAAATTATTTATAAAAATTGTTTTTCCCCGACATATTTTGTCCAATAATCCACTTTTTTTAAAAATTAAATGTATGCATACTAGTTCCGATGCCATCTACCATCCAGCATTTTACCTAATTTTCGTTATAACGCAACTACAAATATAACACAACAGAAAATGAAAAAAAAAAAAAATAACGTAAAATACGAATGAATTGTTTTGATTGTGTTGTTTGGTGTGTTCATTTCAGGCGACGAGAGAAAGAAATGTCATAAATTTTGCACATTTTCAAAACACACATCATGTAGTTTCACGATTTTTGTCGCGTTTTCTATAAATATAAGTTCGCTGATTAATTTTAAAATAAAATTTTGTTGTTTTATAATCCGAATATTTTATTGTTTTTATTTTAAATTTTTATTTTAATAAGTGTTGTTTAAAAAAAATCTACAAAAATGGATAAATTACTGTTTCAGATCTGCCGCTATAATGTCGTCGACTGTATGGTCGACTAGCACGGCTGGTTTAGATACAGTTTTGGCCACATTGGGTTCAACATACAATCCTAAAACTCAATCGGTTCAACATATAAATGGTATATCATTGAAGCAGAGTAATTTTCACAGTCATAATTATTTACAACATTCCAGTCCAGCAAGCTTACTAAATCGTAATAATAACAACAATACAATCAACAATAATCTTAATAGCAGTTTCCAACCATTTCAACAGCCTAAGGTAAGTCTAAAATAATTTATTTATTTTGTAAGAAATTTTTCTTGTCTAATGTGAAATTTATTTAATTAATATTTTTGTCTACATACTCGTATAATAATATTATTCTCTTGTCTCATAACAAACAAAACAAACTGTTAAATTTCCATGGTCGCGAAATATCGTTTTTATTTTATTTATTTACAATATATTCATGTACATGTACATATTATACATAGAATGATGTTATACAAACAAAAATTAAATTTCTCGATATCGCGAGTTGAGTTTTAAGTTTTCTCTTTGTAACAGGTTGTCGAAACCTTTATTTGTTTGGATTAGGATTAATCACCATCATCGACCGTGTGTGTAATGTGTTCTATTCTTAGATACATATATTTTGTTAGTGCAAAGTAGTATTTATTTACAGTTTTGAAGGTCTAGAAATATATACATTTACCTAGCTAGAACAATTTCTATGTTAACTTCTCATAATTGTAGTGTAAATTTAATTAGCGCCCTTGATTCATTCCAACTTTATCAATATTTTATCATATATTTTTATGACTCCACCAGCAGCTAATAAATGTACAGTTCGTGCAAAGCGTAAAGGTGATTTTAATTCATTTTAATTACTTTGTGCTTATTTGGTAAACATTTCAATAATTATACGAGTATCCATATTTGGGCAAACAATAATCTCCAAATTGGTACATTATCCGGTATTGGTATTTATTAATGATAAGTTGGTGAGGTCATTAAAGACCACCTAATCATTTTAAAAATCGTTCCAATTCATATAATAGAGTCTAATTGACTTACTCGTTTATGTAACCGGTTTTGAAAGAGATCGGGCAGATTCCAATGTGAACCTGTAAAATCACTAATAATGACACCGATTGACCCAAAACTAAAATATAATAATTTCTTTCGTAATGAATTAACCATAGGTAAATACCTATAGTTAATCATATCTAAATGATTTTTAGAAAACCTTGACTGTAGATTAATTTTTTATTAAATTTGAAACATTTTAACAAAATTGCATTCACCTGAATTTGAGTACAATTTTGTTTTCTATAATTAGTTCCTACTCAATATAATTAAAACATTTACTCACTCCTATTGATTCCCACAGGACCTCAGATTACAGCAGACTGATTAACAACAAGCGTCATGTTTGTATTGTATTTTACATCTAATGCCGCGGTTCTTTTAGAAATAGTACCGCTTTGATTGAAATCTGCATCACTTTCTTTAATGTTTGAAAAAGAAATACCGTACTTTCTTTGGGTTATATAGGCAGGAGAGTTCCTTTTGAATATCGCCAAGCTCAAATGTACGCAAAGCATATTCTTATCTTTTAAACTGATCATAAAACTTAGATAACATTTATTGAATAACTATTTGTCAATTCATGACTAGTGTAATTAGTAAATTATTTAAAATAAAATTTGAATATAACTAATTAATCTTTTTTAATAGTACTTGAGGATCAATGATAAGACAATATATAATTGTCGTGATAATTGCCTGTGAAGAGTATATTCTAATCGTTAATATAATGCATGGATCTAAATAAATCTTGGTTTTATAAATATGTCCCTTAGAAAAATTTAATTAATAATTGGGTAAATTAATTTTAAGACAGTTAAATTAAGATTGAAATCGTATTAAAATTGCATTGTTTTTGTTCTATTTACTTAACAGTACATGCAAAAACATCAATTAAACAAATTAAGGCATTGTTTTTATTTCATAATAGGGAATGACGTAAATTTCGAAAAATCATAATTATTATACTTTTTTGTTATTTAATTTATTGTTTCATTCCAACATGTCTTAAATACTTATATTTGTTATTTGAATATGTCTTAAAATATCATATCAATAAATGTTGTAGATTATGTTTCATGAAACCACACAGAAATCCAGATTAATTATTTTGTTAACAATTTTGATTCAATAATATATGATTAATTAATTAATTTAACATTGTAATAGTAGCTTCATAGTTAAATCCAAACTAATAATCCATAAAAGTTAAAAAAAAATTTTAAAGTTACCAAATTTTTTCATGAAATAACGCTGTAAGATTTTTTTTCATAAATGAGATTCTGGTGTGGAACATACTATTATATGATCAATTTTATGAGAGATTGCAATAGTATAACTAAAAAAATGCTGTGGGCCAGTAATAAGGTTTTCTTCGAAGACATTTATTATTAAACGGTTTGCACTTTTGCAGCATTCATGAATGTACTTTGATTTGCGTTTGATTATTTAGATGCATTTTCCCCCAAAAATTATTAGCAAGAATTTAAATAAAATGGATACGGAACGCTAGAGGAGTTATCTGTAATTTGATTGAGTTACATTGAATACTCTAGTGCCTTAATCATGTATAGTTTGTTCACAAGGAGCAGCCATTTTAATAAATTAATTTCAACTTATACAAATAGAAGATGTTTAATTGATGTCGAGATTATTTTGTTTGTTGTTAAAAGTAAAAAGTTCGTCGTGAGAGTTTTGTTAGTTAAAGTTTATACATACAACACACTCATTTTGATTTGATACAATCTATTGACCTTTCAGCGTTATCTGTAAAATTATGGTTTTTGTAGTTGGCACTGTATTGATACTAATATAAATTAGAATATATTAATACGTATACTAATTTTATTGAATCAATATTGACATGAAATTGGCATTCAATTTGCGCGATATAAATAATGCTACGATTAACTTGATTATTGCATAAACACGGCGAGGATTAGTGCTTATCATCTATCGCCGCCTATCGCATTAAATCGTTTTTGATGTATATGTATGTATTATTAATCGCTATTGAATTAAATTAAACGATCGACAATTAATTACGACATTTTTATTCAAATCACAAAAATCGTAAATAATATATAAAAATGTTAAACTAAAGCGAATTAAAAGGTTGAAAATCAATGTATGTACAAAATTCATTCATACATCGATTACACGTCGTGGACGGCGTCACAAACGAGTGTGGAATGACTATGAACTACAACTGAAATGGGGATAATGTCATTGGGGAATTGTGAATTCTTGTTCGGTTGTTTTTCTCTTGTTAGTAGCACACACAATTTTTTATTTGATTTTGTTTTTGTGTAATAAAATAAAATAAAAATTTCAACGAATTTTCACGAGTTTCGCAATTTAGTTGATTTTCCAAATTGTCACAAGATAAATAGCCTCTGTAGCGGATAAACCAAATTAATTAAATAAATAATATTTTTGTATTCTCACGTTTAATCTAAACAAAACAATTTTAAAATAATAATATTTTGTGGATTATTATCGCAAATTAAATAAATAATTAATAAAATACGTGCATGTGTGTGTGTATAAAATTATAAGAAAATTTCGTGCTACTATAGTAAATAAAACCGCAATTGATAAAATAAAAAAAATATATCGATTACAATTGTTTGTTTTTGTTTTTTGTTTTGTTTTGTTAATAAGATAAAAATGTAAATTCAACACTCCTCTTCTAAGATCAGTTTACTTAAGTTCTCAAGTTCATGCTATAAATATACAATACTAATAAAAGCTAACTACAATAAAAACAATAAAAAAAATAATAATTACAAAGAATAATCCAAATATGCAATTTCGATGCTCGAATTCAAATTTATGTTTGAACAATCCACATCAGTATATTCCAATACCATTAAAACCGCATTGTGTTAGTAATACAAGTTTTATTTTCTTCTTACAATTTAATTACAAAACAATCTCTCAGCTTCTTTAAATTTTATTTTAATTAAGAAAAAAAAATAGAAATCTCAATTTTTTTTTTATATTTTATTTCTTCTTATTACATATTTTATTCTATAGACAATGTTTTTCTTTTTTGTTCGCATTTTAATTAAAATTTAATTTTCTACTTTCATTTCTATATTAGCGACGTTCAAGAGCTAGTATAATGTCACAATCGGGAGAAGACTTACATTCGCCAAGCTATTTGTCTTGGCGAAAATTACAATTATCACGTGCCAAATTAAAAGCTTCCAGTAAAACATCAGCACTGTTATCAGGTTTTGCTATGGTAAGTTTTTTATTCTTTAAAAGTAATTAAAAAAATGTGTTTTTTTAAAAAAATTAAATTTTTTATAAAAAGTAAAAAATCCTACACAAAAAAATGGTTTAATTTTAAATTTAGATTTTAAGCCAATTTATTGTCATTAATCGTAATTTAAAGGAATTTTTTTGCGTTAATTTTTAAATTTGATTTAAGTTTGATATACTTTTCTTTTTGTTTTGTTGGGGGCAATTCAACAATTTGATTATATAGTTTTGTGGCGGGATAATATTTTATGAATTGATAAAGATCAAAGATTTCATTTTAATAGCTTCTATTAATAATTTTGAAAAGTGCGATGACAGTTAAATTGTTTAAAAATGATGTCGTAAAAAAAACTACATTTTTATGTAAATAATTCTTATTGACAATTATTATACATTAGAAGTGTACATAATATGTAATACGTATAAATAGAATAGTATACATACATAATGGTAAGTTTTATAAGAACGAAATGTTTGTTTACTGATTGGCTGTTGAGGGTAATGGCGGTGCTACTGTACATAGGTAATTTAAAAGTACGTAATACGTATTTTAAAGAATTTGTGCTGGTATTTCGAGAACATTTAACCTTTATTAATAGCTACATTCATCAATAATTGGTGGTATATTTCTCAAAAATATTTTAGTTTAAATGTTTGAATTTGGCCTCTTTCATTGATGAAATAAATCAAATTTATTTCTAATTCTAATTAATCTTTACCAATTTAACATATCAAAATCAAGCTAATAATAATTTTAAATTGATTTTAGTTTGATTTTTTTGACATACTTTTTGTTATCCTTGCGCTTCAATCGTAAGCGCTATTAAAACACTTGTTTTTAAAAACGGTCCAAATTTGTATGAGTATTGGAATTTCTATAAATGGGCAAAGCACCTTTCAATTACAAGTTCTAATAACGTAGAATATTTAACAATAATTATCGGATGATTTTAACAACGATATGTTTTCTTCTTTTATTATACTTACATGTGGGCTTTAATGCCAATCAAAAAGGATAATAATGACCGTGGGGTTTATTTTACTTTAATGCCATTTAAGAAATAACGCCCACATACCTTATTTCCTTAAAAGAAAGGAAATAGGGTAAGGTGTTCATTCATTCCACCAATTTACATGTCTTGTTCGATGACTGGGAATTCAATCAAAATAATTTCAATGGAAGAATTTTCGATTGAAATATTTTTCATTCACATTTCATGCATATGTCATAGATAAGTTTTTGATTGGAATCTTATATTCTTGTGAACATTTTTTGTTTGAAATGCAGCCTAAGATTTACCAATAATCTAACAAATTGTGATATTTCAGTCATCCATCGCTAAGCGGCTTTGAGGAGAGATATTCGAAATTTCAAATTAAGGAACTTCGGCCTAATTTTAAGGTAATTCACCAATAACCCGATGCTGATTGTAATATATCAATTCTCGTATGTATCTTAAAAATGCCCGCATAATTTAGTTTCAAATAAATTTAAAAATATGGTTTTCCTTTTAATCAAACTTAAATAAAAAACTTATCAAACCAGTTTAGAATTGTAGCAATCAGATTGGAAAATCTGGTTGGGTTGGGAAAATAAATATACACATTCTACCTAATTGTTACGAGTCAATCTTCTGTTTGAGTTGCCAAGAGAAAAATGAATTTCAATCCCAAAAATAAGATTGAAATTATGATCAAAATTTTTTGGTTGAAATTTCAGTTTAATATTTTGCTTCAATGATCAATTGCAATAGAGATTTTGATTAAGAATTTTTTTTGATTTAAATTATAAGTTATATTTGGAATTATAAAAATGGAATATTTTTTGTGAACCCATCTCGTAATAAAATTCAATAAATTTTCAGAAGATTTCTCAGAGACGCATACAAATTTCACAAAGTTGCAGATGCTTTAAAATTGTCAAATTTAAACTTGTTACAAGAAAATGTAAAGTTTTAGAATTTTTGATGAATTTTAAAATTTTATTATTCAGTTTTCAAGTTTTGCGCCTACCATATGGTTGCATTGTTATCGTGAGTGATAAGAGAGCCCAAATATTTGAACCTCACTTCCTCAAACGTATAGTGGCCACTACTAAACTCGAGTCATATGCCTGCCGGAAATCTAGGAATACCTGATGTACGGGGATGGACGTCTCAAAATATTTAGATAGAATCATGCGCAGCGAAAACGCTTGATCAGTGGCTCATCGATTCGAACGAAATCCTTCTTGATAGTCACCAACCAGATTTATCCAATATAATTAATGTAGGACAGTAACTTGTATGATGTGCAAAGGAGAGCTATATCGCGATAATTCTCAAAGTTTCAGTGGTCTCTCTTCTTGAAGATTCATCAGACATAACTTCGGTTCGCCATACTAACTGAATATGGTCGAAAAGGCAGCTCCACAAAGTATCCCCTCTGAATATCAAGAGCTCTGCAGTCCATTAATGTATTCCACCCTAGGTGAGCGGTTTCGTTTTAATTTCTACATGGCCTTAGTGAATTCCTCATGGGATCGATCCTCAATGCAAATCTCCGCAGTCTGTGTTTGTTGTGTCTCAACAACAGTCTGTGAAACCTGATGAACACCAAGGAGGTCGGTAAAGTGTCCACTACATGCGTCGATGTTAACACAGAGGTTTCCATCCCGGCCCCGAATAGCGGTTGATGCAGGCCTGAATGTATGGTGCAATCCTCCGCAGTAATTCCTTTAAAGAGATTAAGTGAACTGCGCTCATTGCTGAGTTGTTATACTTTTAGAACCTCGGTCTTCCATCATTCTCACGGTGCACTGCACTAAGGATTATATTTTGTTGCTCGACGACAAAACGACACTGGTCATCAAACCAATCATTCTTGGGTCGGACTTTCACTATACCTAAAGTCAGTTGAGCAGCACTGACACCCGAAGTTTTCAGTATCTCCCAAACATAGTTCACGCAGTCGGACTGGCAATTAGCTTCCACAATGTTGTCGCTGACAAGATCCTGATATCGTATTTTTTTTTATCTTCATTTGATCCCATGCGTTTCGATGTGTTCCCTGACTTGTACAAAAACTTCGATTGTCGTCCGTCGTATTTGGTTGCAGACCGATAAGTTTTCACATCTTGCACAACCCGAGCCCGCTCTTTTTAAATTAACACGTGGTTAATTTGGCTGCGAAAATTTTGCGAGGATGGATCCATGTTTCTAAATGTATTTGTTTGTGTGGGAAGAATGTGCTTGCTACTCTAAGGTTGTGAGCAATTGCAAAATACATCATTATCGGTCGCAGTTTTGTGTCGGGAGTACATATGTTTTCACAAAAGTCGGCCTGATTTCTGTCAGTTCTAGCTTTAAAGTCCCCAATTACAATTCTCACATTGTGTTCGGGTATAGATCCCATCAGATCGCCCAAGTCATTGGAAAATGAGTCTATTTTGGGGCTGGTTGACTTCTGTGGGCGCGTGTACACAATTTTTCGGCAGGTTGGCTAACTTCATGCGCAAGCAAAGCTTACACAATTGGTTATTGACTGTTTAGAAATCCAAAACAGCCTTCTTTACCTGTGGCCCTAGAATAAATCCAGTTCCCAAGATTTCCGAGGTCCCGACTACAGGCGCCAGTATATAATATATACTATGGTTCCAAGAAATACGGATGATGTTTTCTTAAGCTGGCGATATGGTATTTCCAAGCAATCCTAATTTATTGTACATTACAAAGCACGAAATTGAAAACAATTTTAATTGTATGAATTAATTTAGGTACAATTCTATGTTACCACATTAAATACAACTTAAAATAGGTTATTGTCCTTCCTCGTTGCTTAATTTAATTGATATTATTTCATTTGTATTTAGTCACGTTATAGAATATTGTGTGTAGACATCATGGGATTGCTAGTCCAAATGTGTCGATTTATTGTTTACCTAATTACCCTCCTTTTTCTATCCTACTTTTAAATAATAGCACATGCATGTTTAACTAGATACTTTAGTTTACTGACATGAACTTTTGTGTTCGAATTAGCTATGACCATATCATCAAATTTTTAATTGAGATACATAGTTACATATCTATGTATGTACATATAGAAGTGAAATAATTTAATCAAATGATTTGTCCCAATACTAGATTTGTCAACACAAAAATTATAATAAATTTATAAATAGCTTATATTTAATGGAAAATTAAAATTAAAATTTACATCATTGAATTTTAAATATATGTCAATGATTATCAATGTTACTATTTTTGTCTTTCAGAGACGGTCGTTTTACTTTGGATTTTTACGATTTAATAAAATGGGAAAAATCAATATACTCTATCTACTGAAATATCTCATATTTTATACCGACTATTGAAATCGACTAGACTTATATCCTTTATTGTGATTGTCGAGAAGACTTCACGCCGCCTCCAGATAGCTATATATACATATTAAAAAGGATTGAAACTAAAGTTGTATTTATGAAACTGCAGTTTCTTGCTACATAAGTATCATAACACGTTAAGGGTCAACATAATTTTGACTGAATTGCATGAACCAGTATACCAATTTTTCAGCTTTAATAAGATTTGAATATATGTACATAGTTTAATTTTATTGGTTTTAAATTGGTAAATATTTTTGCAAATATTAGTTTCCTTTCGTAGATTTATCCAATTCTATAATTTCTCGACATAATTGATTTGTCTGTTAATATTTACATATTTTACGAATTTTGAAACTCGTCGAAAAAATAGAGCGAGCGACACAAATAATAATGTTTACGAGAATAATTAAATAAATCGATCAGAATATAATGCATTTTTCGTTTTTATGTAAATCAGTACTAATATAAAATTTATTAATTAAATGCAAAAAATTTTTTTTTGAAATAAACAATGGCAATAGTAAATGGGATAGGGGTGCAGCGAATGTTATTTTGTACTTTTCTATAATAATTTGCTTATAAAATAACAATGGGCATCCGCTAAAAAATACTGTTGAATGTAGATCAGATAATATGAAAAATTTGAATAGATTTTATCTAAGCTTATTTGAATAGATTTTATCTAAGCATTATAAAGTATTTTGAATTGGTTGAGATTTTAGTCAATCAATTAAATGATTTGATGATCTAACAATAACCTGGTTTCCGATTTAGCACGGTAACATGACTATTGGTTTGGGTCTAACAATAATCGAATTTCCGAATAAGCATGACCAGAATATTTTTTTGGAAACCATATTTCCGACTTATTCAACTCATTATTTGAACATTATTATTTCGTTTAAAACTACAAAACATTAAATCTCCAATCTGTCATCTTCAGAATTAAATAAATTTAAGCATATGTTTCAAGCCGCAATATTTGTTAATGCTAGTTAAAATCTAAAATTCGTAATCAAATGTAAGTGAAATTTGAACAGAATATGATTGCAACTTCATAAATGTATTAGAAATAATAGGTTGGATTACATTAGACAAAGCTGGTAAAAATTGTTCGTTACTAGAAATTTTTTTAAAATTTCAAAAATTTGAAAGCCAAATTTTTTAATTGAATACAAGATGATCATGTCTACAATATACATAATTACACACATAGCAATGATCTTCGCCTAAATTCCTCAATGTTTGAGTTTCGAATTTTATTTATCATAATTTTTAATTTTTGGCTATTCCGATAATACACTACTAATACAGATAGTTTTCTTTATCTAATGTGTTAAGAATTTTCCGAACATGGTCATTCATTTTCACTACCAAGTCCGGTTTAAATCGATGCACTTTATCGGAAACGTTGACACAAAATACTCTTAATATTCAAGCAGCTCACGACTGATAGAAATGGCTTAACGTACGTAATGATTTCTATCGGCTATATTTCGAGTGCTGTAGACACTAATCTACTTGGATAAAAACAAAACCACCAAAATGGTTTAAGCCATTTCGCTTTACATAATTTGTTGATGCTTGAACCAACTAAATATACAATAGCAGTATTTCATGGTAAATTAAAAAAAAAATACAGCAATTGCCTTGTGCTATATTCAGAAAATATATAGCTAAATCAAAAAAAAAAGACAGAAAAATCTTAATTCCATTTTTAGTTTTAGTATCTGTCACTAGTACTCGATTCTTTTCCACATAAAACAAATAGCTATTACAAAAAATAAATAGTAGTTAATTTGATCGGGTAAAAATCACGAGGAAATCATTCCGAACCGATGTCTGGTCGACATAAATAGATCCATTAGATATAGAGATCAAACAAGAAATTCTGTTGGAAAAATTGTACAAAACAAGTTCAAAAATTATTTTTTATTTGATTGTGTCGAAAACCAACTTTTTTTGTTTACGATATTTCAATGAAATGATCGGATTCTTACTTTGGTAAATGGTATTCTTATTCGAATAGGAATAAATAAAATTTATGTTCAAAGTAACAACCAAGAATATTTTCTTTTACATTTAACAGTTGGTAACATTGAAATAAAACAGCATGCTTGTACAATTTGAAATTAATTAACCAAAACGATTTGAAACTCTAAGGTTCTGAGATAGTTTATAATCATTAGACGACAGATGAATTACCCAATCTTCGGATATTTATTTCTATTCTTAGAATTTCTAAGGCTTGTACCGAATTAGTCGTGAATGTGTAGTGCAACGACTTCGGTAGAGCACTACCATTTTTACTCTATTGTTTATACTTAGCTTTACACAAGGGTAAAATATGTGAAATATTCGCCTTTTAACTGCCGCTAGTATCATACCAATGGAAGGAAGGTGATCAAAGTATATTTACACATGAAATGCCTAAATTTTTTTATATTTTGTATGGATACAAATTAAATTACATAAACCATGTCACCTTCGTAAACCGAATCAGGATCCTCTAACTGCACAACAAGGATTCTACACACTCTACCACTGCGGGCTAGTTTGGAAAAACATTTTTTTATGAAATTTGTCAAACTTTATTTCGAAATCAAATTTGATATAGGAATTTTAATATAATAGTTTTTCACAAATTTGAATATAAATTGAAAATTCGAATTGAATTTGAATATAACGAAATAGAAAACGACCAATCATCATTTTCCGAGCATCCGAATGCGGTAACTATTTTGTATGACAAATTTTTGTGTTTTTAAATTCCGTGTTGCATTGTATGTAATTCGATAAATTCTATTTGCATCGGAACACAGGGTTGATATTTACATGGAATATAAATGAACAAAATATGCAGTTTTTAAGTTTTTGAATTAGGAAAATTCTAAACCCTTCAATTTGTTGTAAATTTTTTAACATATCCGAGTAACTTCGTTTTAAGAATTGATACAGAACCGATTATAATTTATAATATAATTAAATATGAAAAGGTGTATATTGATATGTGAAATTACTTAAAATTATCCTTTTTTTGTTATTTATTTACAGGTAGCAATGGTCGAAGTGCAATTAGATCAAAATACCAAGGTGCCCGAAGGAATGCTAGTAGCATTTGCCATATGCACAACATTATTAGTAGCTGTTCACATGTTAGCCTTAATGATAAGTACCTGTATTCTTCCAAACATTGAAACCGTATGCAATTTACATAGTATCGCTCTAGTTCATGAATCACCACATGAACGTTTACACTGGTATATTGAAACAGCATGGGCCTTTTCTACCCTCCTCGGTTTGATATTATTTTTACTTGAAATCGCCATACTGTGTTGGGTGAAATTTTACGATGTGAATAAAACGGCTGCATGGTCAGCTTGCGTCGTACTAATACCCGTTTTAATAATATTTTTGGTGTTCGCAATACATTTTTATCGCACGTTAATGACGCACAAATATGAGGTGAGTGTATCCGGTATACGGGAACTGGAAATTTTAAAAGAGCAAATGGAACAAGATCATTTGGAACATCATCGACTGCGGGGCAATAATTTTAATGGGGGTGAAATTGTTTAAAATCTATTCTTTTTTTTTTTAATAAATTTGTTGAATAGTTCTAATTATTTTTATTTTTTTTATAATATATACATACATACTTTTATTTTATAAGAGATGATTTGCTATTTAATTTAAAAGACATATTGATATAGATTTAATAATTTTTATTTTGTTAATTGAAATCATAACTTTTGGAAAAGTGATATCTCATAATATTTTATTTGATTTTTATTATTATTATGTACAATAAGAACAACAAACTATATCCAACAATACAAAGATTATCATATTTCAATTAAAGAATATTATAAATGATAATAGTAAATCAAAAAAAAATATTTATATACATATAATTGATGATACTCATCAGTGATTTAAAAGAAAACAACTTTGTTTTGTTTAACAACAGCACATCTGGTTTTGTTTTTTTTCTTTTATGATTTGTTATTATTTCTTAGAATAAATATTTATTTAAATTCCCTGTGATCTCTCTATTATATATATTTACTATATTGTATCTCTCTGTACTCTCTCTCTTACTGTGTGTAGTGTGTGGGTATGATTTTTAATCGTTTCATTACTAAATATTAAAAAAAAAGTTTATTGTTATGTCGCGCAAATCAATTTTAAAAATATTATACGACCTGGGTATATTTTAGTTAACCTACACATAAAAAAATTTGCACTTTTAACTTCCATAGACCACCCACCCACCGAAAGTGTTAAATATATTCAAAATATATTCACCGCGGTAAAAAAAGAAACAAATATTTTTCCTAATCTTGATACATTTTGAAAATGATAACTTAATTTAGTTTTAATAATATATGAAAAGCCACTTAATAACTAATAATTAATTAATTTTTTAAATATATATATATATATAAACTTATAAAATTTTATTATTAAAAAAGACAAAAAAAATATTTTTGATACAATAAGAAATGTTAATATTTTTAATAAACACTATTATTTATTTATTTGTATAAATTCAGTATTATATAAATAATTTAATATTGTTAAATGAAAAATTATATTGAGAAAATTGAGTAAATATTAATTACAAAAAAACAGAATCTGCTTCTTATTGAAAAATAATTGTTTTATTTTAAATAATTACAGTGGAACCATCCATCAGCGGTTATTTAAGTACAATTGTAATGATTGTAAAATATATGTATGTACGTATGAAGTGATTATCACGAGGTCCAGTGAAATAAATAAAAATTATAATGAACCCGACTCAAATAACTCGAGTTTCTCACCCCGAAGATGGCTGCATATTGGGATATTCGACCTAGTATTTCGATTGAAAGAAAGTAATGATTGACTTTATTTAGGTGAAATTGAAAATGTGAAGGTTTCAGAGTAAAACAGCCAATATATGATTTCAAATTTAATTTTTTTCTTAAGATTCTTAACATGTTAAGACTGTTTTAACCATAACTTACAAAATAAGTTGTACATTTTTTCTCCTATATAATTTTATTATTCTTCTGGGTTCGCAAGTCAAATCACTTAACTTATGAAATTTTACAACATAAGTATGTTGTGGTGGAAAATTTACATTTGAGAATGTTAAGAAAAGAATGTTGATACATAGTCGAGAAAATATTGATTAGAAATTTAATTTACTTTAACTGGATTAACACAAATCCAATTGGGAATAAGTAAATATGTATGCGTTGTATAGCTATGTTATCGTTGCGTATGTCGCTGGAGTCCCTCGCCGGTATCGCAAATGTAAAGTTTAGAAAATTATTTAAAATAATTATTCACCTATATGAAAAAAAAAAAATTAAAATTGGGCGGATTACTCCAGCACTCAATGCCACAATGGGCCCACGGTGCAATAAGTATGTTGTATATGAAATACCCAGTTCAATCAATCTACGTGCCTGGCCCGCGTAATTATTCACAGAAAAATATACACAGCGGTGTCACATAATTTGAAACGAATTTTTATTTAAATATGTAATTGATGAAATAATGGAAATATTTCCACTTAAGATATTAGGAATTTGCAACTTGAAAAAACACAATTTGGGTAATATGTATTTAGAATTTGGACAGTTTTTGAAAATATTGAATTAGCAAAACAATTGATTTTAGAAACATGATAACTTTTTAGCACTCCAATAATTAATTGATCCAAACGGTTTATCTTCCACAACTCTCAGCTCTAGTTAATTCTATTAAACAAAATAGTCAATTTTGTTCCAGTGGTCCACACAAATATAGTCATTAGGTTGTCACAAGTTATAGGTTTGTTGGATTGTAAACAAATAATATTTTTCTCCGGTTGTATATTTAGTGGATTTTCTGGATGGATGCAATTAACATTCATTTTAAACATTTTATTTTGTTTAAATCAATTTCTTTTTCTTCGATTAAGGAGTAACCCTTCTGACTGTTGTCTTTAGTTCTCCCCATGTTATACCGAGTTCTTTTACAGTTAATTATGCTTTTCTACTTACCTTCTACTCTAATGACATCCGTGTTCATTTGGTGCTTTGTTCAATGTGTCTGATCCACCTTCACTTGAGCTTTCTAATTACGAACTCAATGTGTGTTTGCTTCGTCTGCCGCAAAAGTTTTTCGTTGCTAGTAGTATTTAGACAGAAGCATATGATCACTCCTCACAGAGATTGTTTATAAACACCTAAACCCTTCTTGTTATATTCTGTGTGGCCTTCCACTTGTCAGATATCCATATAGCCAGCACTGGTTTAAGATACAAATACGGAAGCATTCCCGATCATCAGTGGAAAAGAATGATTTCAAAATACATTGTTTGTTTAGTGTTTTTCAATCTCTAATAACTAATATTCTCTTCAAAATCTATAAAGTTTAATTTGCTCGATGTATGTAATTGGCTTTGTAGAGTATACATACGGCGCGGTTCAGAGCAGCGACAATAATCTATCAAAATTACCTCACCCGGCATCATTATCGAAGCACAAATTACATTTGATCTGCTCTAACTCTTGTAAATTATTTCTCAAATTAAATAATTTCAAACACACCAAATGATTATATACTTACTCTATTTGCATTATTATTTTTAGAATTTAATTCGTTTTTTGCAATTTTAAATTATATTTTACTTGAATTTATTTAAATAAATACTCTTTTATTTTTTCCACTCCACAACAAATTTGTAGGGAAAAATAAACGTAAAAATTGCTATAACATGGAATTAAGTTTTCCCCCAACACAAAAAATTTCCAATCGCAAAAATACACTTTGGAGAAAAAGAAGTTCCAACCAAAATAGGGCTACTGGGAAGTTATAATTTTAGAAATTTCGTTGATTAGCACTGTACGCAACTTCTACTTTGGAAAAAAAAATGAGAGAAATGTGATTGACCTGACTAGCATAAAAAAATAATCTTAACAACACAAGCGATAGAGGATCAACAATTATTCCCTAATTTTTAAAAAACATCGAATTAATATTTACACTTAAAATGACTTATTAATGCTTTCTATAACTCTTTGAAGTTTTAATTGCTTGATCATTATAATAGTTTCCGGGAGAACATCCTCAATTTCTCCAAACATTCAACTACTCTTATTTTCTTTCAGCTGCGTAACATAAATAAAATCATATAAAATATATTTTATGTAATTGTATTAATTCTTCTTTATGCGTCCTCCCGTAAATTGTTGCTTTAAAATTTAACAAAACAGTATAATTTCAGTTGGGTTAAAAATATTCACTATTTCACCACAGCTTTCAATGTTGGCTAGAATGGTCACACCAAGCACGCATAATTTATTACTATACATATTTTCTACATATTTTATAACAAATAACATAAAAAAAAAAACTTTACAAGCAAGTCAAAAAATCATCACAATCAAGAATATACTAGAATCGTCTCAAAATTCGCACTGTGAAAAGCCAATTGAAAAACGTCATAATTCTTTGATTTATACTTATATTATTATAATTCAAACTTATATTATTAATCAAAACTAGTTTGAAGTAAAAAATTTGCAGCTAAATTTTCGTTTTTCTCGCATGCAAAATACGCCTGCAAAACTAAGTGTTCCGGGAATCCAAGAGCTTTTAACTGTGAAACAAAACAATTAAATTAGTATAAATAAATAAGTTTAATTCAATATATATATACCCTTTCGATAGCATCTCTATCTTGCGGTGTCACATTTAAGGAACCTTCCGTATTATCTGGATTAATGCTTACAGATGGGCGATCGCTATCTGATTCGTTACCATCCGGCTCGTTTAACATATTCACAAAACCTTCTTGATTTTCTGATATTAATTGTAGCAAAGCGGGATTCGTTTGGCCAATTTGTTGTAAAACCGCATTTAATAATTCAGGATTTTGTTGAATTACGCTTCGCATCTGTTGAAATTGAGGCTGTGAACGTAAAAATGCTAATGGATCGCCGCCGTGCCGATCTGCTGCTTCCGGTATTACAATATTTCTATCAGGCCTTGACTCTGCATCAGCGCCTCCACCTACCGCTGCAGCTGCTGCAGCAGAAATATTTGCATCTAATTCGTTTTCTTCGAAATTACCATACATAGGTAAACCACTTATTAAATATTCAACAGCACGATCAGGATTATTAAAGCTTACACGCAAAGCCTGCTCAACTAAATCTCTCGTATATCCCATTTCCATAATATTAGACACTATATTATTGTATTCATCCCCCATTAACAATGTTGATTCAGCAGCGGTTAATGCGTTTGATATGATATCAACTCCACCATCTCCGCTAGCTGGTACTGTAGTAACTTTTGTTTCATCACTAGACACTTTAGTTTCACCAGTCGCACCGTCAACATGTTCGGATTTAGTCTTATCATCAGCTTTGTTTGTATTGCTTGATGGCGTCGATGAAGTTGCTACTTTTGTCGAATCAACATTACTAATATCTTTTTTATCTTCAACCTTTTTATCGTCTTTTGTAGTAGTTGCTGTACTTGATTCATTCGCTGATGAACTGGATTTCACTGGACTTTGCGGGGAATCTGTTTTAAATATTTTTTTTACCATAACAACTATGAATTTCTTTTCATCAATTTTGTATGATGCTACAGTTTTTTCATCGTCCAAAATTAAACCTGCGAATAGACATAGTAAAATGTAGAAATAATATTTATTATATACAAGTGATCATTACTGAAAATTAATAAAGCACATACAAGTAAAAGCGTATTTATATAATCTTATTAGTTTGTAAGAAGAGCCATGTGGCTTAGCGAAGAATTTAATATTCATTTTCCCATTGTTCTTATTCGTTCTACTTATTTGCTTTACGCATCTTCCACATAAAATGTCAAATTAAAATATTAAATTAACGATTTGTCCCTTATAAAGTCATGATTGATTCACCAATCGCCAATGACGTATTTTAGCCTAGTTCACACTCTTTACGTTCCATTTAACATTAGTCAGATTCGTCACGTTAGTATTTCATGATTTCGTACTTTGAGTTAAAACACAATACAGGAACTTTCTTATTATTCGGTAATTTAACAAGTTAACCGAGGTTTTAAATTTGGCTTATCCACTAAGTTCCTCTGAATTTCTGAATCTTTTTGACACCACAACATTTTGACAAAATGTAAAATTTACAAAGTAATTTTAAATTTTTTTAAACATTCTGACATTTGTAATTTCTGGTATAATTCATTTGGGCACTGAAAAAACTAGCCGAAACGATAATCAATCCCCGAACACCGGACCGGACCGGAACATACGATAGTCATGTCAATCAATAAGCTTGGCAATGGATTACAAATCCAAATCAGCTTTATGATTGTTTGATATAATAATGATATAATTTGTATTCATTGAATTACGAGTCGATACCAGTAAATATCATATAGTTTCAATTCAATTCTACTTTGAAACACATACAATATAATTATGCACAAATCTAAATAAAACTGAAGTGAAATATTTGGCGTCCATGTCCATTCACAAATCTCAGAAAAAAAACATGGCGCTTGAACGACAGTGCAAAAATTTTCAATTAATGCAATCTCATTCTCATGACATTTAAAAAATACTACTAAAATTTGCAATATTTTCCCGTTACAAAGCTGTAATATAAATATAAATAAAACAATTAAGCTACAAATAGTTGCAATATTGTTGATACGCTAAAGTTTTAGACATGCAAGCATCAAATGTTTGAGGTTATGTTCAAATGAAATAAATACCTGCATATATCAATTTTTGATTTTCAACTGCATACTCTTTTCCCCGTTCCAATTCAATGCGTTCCTTTAACTTTTGAACCTGAAATAAATAAAAATTACAAGACATTGTTTACTAAAATTCCTCATATTTCAAATAACGGGGCGACTGAACTACATTCACCACGAGGTGACACATCAAAAAATTAATTAAAATACATAAATCAATAACCTTTTCATTTTCATCAAATTCTATTTGGAAGGTTTGTTGTTGTAAATTTTTAATAGTTATTAACATATTGAATTATATTTGAAATATAATTTAATTAAAAAACTATTTGTTTCCCAAAATTAGTAAGAGAAACACTTCACTTCACTAGGTTTTAAATAGTATTACAAAAAACTATATATATATATATTCTAATAAATACATATACATACAATAAAATATTTATCTTTTCTTCACTTCACAGTTCACACAAGCTTATGAGTTATGAATGAATACTGTTTCATTTTTGTGTTGTGATTATTTTTAGAACAGAAATTATGCAGCATGATCGCAGTTTGAGTGTTCGCCGACAGGCAGACTGCATTTATTTAGTACAAGTTTTAAACTTTAACCCAATGAACACTGTTAATTCTACATGGACACGAAATGAAATTTTTAATTTTTCTAGTTAATGTAAAATACGTTGTACTCTAACGTTTAGGCCAAAAGATTATTTGATTATTATTTAGGCCAAAAGACTATTGACTATATTATAATTATAATTTGTTTTAATAACTTAAATATAATCGTTGTTTTTGGAATGTAGAGAAAAAGCCTTTTACGTACGTACGATTTCGAATGAAAAATTGGTGCAGTTGCATAAGGCCGGTCGGAAGTTTTTACCGGACGGGAAAATATAGTTATGTAGAACTATTGCCCTTTTAAGCGCCGCTATAGGCACTTCCATACGAGCGAAAGATGATAAAGTGAGTTAATACATGAGATTTGCTTGGATTTTATTTTATTTTATATGGCTAGATCACGTTTCGCTCTAGTTTGAAAATATTTCACTAGATGTCAGACACTTTGCGTTGAAAGATGAATAGTTATATATGGCCTTCATTTTCTAGAAATTATAACTGTTTCTTGCTTTAAATCTGATATTCATTTTATCTTCATTTGTTATTATTAATTAAAAACGATAACACGTAGACGCAAGATAACACAAGTAAGTATAGTAGAAACTTCATAATACGGTTGAATTAGTACAATGATTTTGAGTATCTAATGTTTATTTTAATTCCAAATTTACAATTGTTGTTAGTTTTTATTGTAGTTTAAATAAAAATACAGATATGTACAAAAATACACATAGATGTACGTTTGACGCGGTAACTGACAAACGATATGTGCGTGCTCATGATTTTCATTAATGTGTACTTATGGGATCGATAAAGATGTCGTTTAGCAAAGTGAAATAAAATTTGAGCAGATGAAATTGCTTTGTAAAGTTAAACTGTTTGAGATAATCAAAAGAATTACATTAATGGTGGCTGGTAGAAATATTTTTGAAATTAACCGTTAACCAAATATGAAATATTAACTAAAATAATAGCACCTTGAGAAGGAAATATGTGTACAGAATAAACTTTAATTAACATGTATCCGCATGCGTACGTACTACTGCGAATATAAACAGTAAAATCATACAAATTAATAGTGAATAATTATTAGTAAAATCAAAACAATGCACAATCCGAACAATAATCCCTGCTGCCTATATGTTTTCCAATTTTTATTTTTCTGTTTTTCCATTATGTTTATTCAAAGTTAACTTTTCATTTGTTTCTGTTTCCAACGATGTATACTGATAACAAAAATATTTCAATTTAAATGACAAACACGGTTGTAGAATGTCGACTATATATAGTGCAATGAAGGCGGCCATGAAATGGAGGATTTTACCTGAAATATTAAAATAATTGGAAATTAATCGATGCATTTTGTAATTATATGTATATACGTTAGCATACGTTATGTTTTTGTTTGTGAAAGTTTATAAACACAATACCCTATTGTTTTTAGTTTGGTTTTATATAGTTACATTTATGACGAGCGTTGACTTCTGAAATTGTATGATCAAAAATGTATTAAATTGGCTTTGTTATAAACTTCTTAGCCATTTTTGCTTCGTATTATTCATATTTCACTTAAATTACTTTTACTTAATCTGCAGCATAAACACTAAAAATGACAACTCGAATTTAATCCAAAGTTAACTACAAGATGACTCGACCCTGAGCATAAATGGAACAAAATTCAGAGACCCACAATCCCGACGGATTGAAAAAATCCCGAGGTTGCAAAATCCCGAGAGTACAAGAAGCCGAGGGTATAAGATCCTGGGAGTATATAGAATTTCGTTGGTACAAAATCCCGAAAATCTAAGGAAATTTCAAAATGTTGGTAGATAGTTTTAAAATGTTTAATAGAATAAAACTAATGACAATTAGCTTCTCTCTTCTCGACATGTTTGCTGAACCGAGCTCCCAGGCAAAATTTATCTTTTACATAATATTTTCTAATATTGTACATACTTTCTTATTTATGAAAAGCCAAAAATTCCATAATAAATTCCAAAAATTTATCATTCCACAAAATTATTATAAACCAAACTGGGCCATCGAATTAAAATACTTTGCAAATCGTATCAAGTGATGTATGTACAAAGCAAACTTCAAATATAAACCCAACACAAGAATTATGAAAAACTATTGAATTATTTTGTAATAGTAGAACATTATTATTATTTTTTATAAATTTTAAATCTATGATTTGTGTAGTTAATGAGAAAAGCAAAATACACATAACTTTTTCATTTCACACAACATTTCCGTTTTTGGAAATTTATTTTGATTGTTAAACAATTTTCGAGATGGAAATCGAAATATAATATATGAATCGATTCGAATATGATGTTCTTTGCTGGTTATATATTTTAGGACCATTTGAAAAAGGAACGCAAAATATGAAATAATCTGGATCATTAATTTATATAAGCAATCAGTTGGGGCAGCAACTTTATACATAGAACAAAATCAATGATATGGTATGACGCGATACAAAAACGTATATCAAAATTTGGGTGATGTAGGTTCTGATTTTGTATTTTTAAGAACAATCGACCACAAAAACAACAAATTAGTGAACAATGAAAGTAATTTCTCCAGGGAAATACAATTTGCTGAGTGGATTTAATAACATTTTTTGTTAAATCAAGGCAATTTTATTTTTTTGTTACTGAAATTTTCTATTAACATTATTTATTTTTTATTAACAATATGTATTATGTTTGTTTTTCGAATCATTAATTTATGTATATGAAACAGATGAATATACTCGTAACGAAAATTTGACATGATTGATTTAATTAAAACTGTTTTAATATTGGATTACAATTAAATAAAATATGTTTGTTTTAAATGATGGTTTGAACCTGGGGCAATTTGATTATTTCAATTATCTTTGCACAGTATGGGGAATAGTTCAATTGTTTGTTCGATTTTAAGTACAAAATTGATTTTGTTAATTTAAATTTATTTTAAAGAAATGAAATGGGATAACACATATCTGAAGACAATACAAAAAAAAAGAAATCAATTTGAGGTTGTTATTTTTTTTTTTAAACAGTTTTAAAGGCCATTACTGGCCCCTTAGTGAATGAACAATTTGGCTCCAGCGGTTTCGATCCCGAGCATGGTCTTCATACTGTCTAAGACAATCTGAAGAGGCCAAGTCGTTCTCGAACCAGCGTACTCGCTGAGATCTTGCTTTATGTACAATATCGGGGATCTTCATCAGATCTCTGAGCTCGGTAGGTACCATCTATTTCTCGTTTTGGGCCGTAAATCACACGCATGACTCTTCTCTCAAATGTTAGGAGCCATCTCTCGTACTCATCCGTCAGCGCCCAACTTTCACATCCAAACATAACCTTCAGCTTCACGGCACTTGATAGGTGTTTAGATTTTAGCAGTGGCCTTAGAGGATACAAAGAACGACTGCCAGCTACCAGCCGCACTTTAATATCCTCACCCACACTGTTATCGTGAGTGATAAGAGAACCCAAATATTTGAACCTCCTCACTCCCTCAAACGTGTGGTGGCCACTACTAAAATATGGTGTGCCATTGTCCCTAAAACCAAAGATCAGGTATTTCGTTTTGAACTTATTGATCTGAAGTCCAACTGAAGCTGAGAACTCTACAAGCGAATCAAGTATTTCTTTCACTCCGCTGCTATTCAGTCCAATCACGCATATGTCATCTGCATATGCAAGCACCTGATTGGACTGGCGATATAAGATGTTAGGCTGCCGTGTTTCAGTTTCAACATGAGATTTAAGAGTAACGGGGACAGAGCATCTCCCTGCCGAACACCCGAGTTAACTACAAAAGTTGTCGATAGCCTGTTCTCAACTTTAACCCAGCATTGAGACTGCGCCACTGTCATCCTACATAGTCGTACCAGTTTTGTTGGCATTCCTAGGTATTCCAGGGCAGACCACAAATTCTCTCGACTGATCGAGTCATAGGCCTGCCGGAAATCCAGGAACACCTGATGTACGGCGATGGATGTCTCATAATGTTTAGATAGAATCATCCGCAGTGAAAAGACCTGATCGGTGACTGATCGATTCGGACGAAATCCTCCTTGATAGTCACCAACCAAACCCTCCGCTAGAGGAGTGATTCTATCCAATACAATGTATGACAGTAACTTGTATGCTGTGGAAAGGAGAGCTATACCGCGATAATTCTCACACTTCAAGCGGTCTCCCTTCTTGAAGATGAGACATATAGCGGCCACTTTCCATTCGTCAGGCATAACTTCGGTTCGCCGTACTAATCGAATAAGGTCGAAAAGACAGTTCCACAAAGTATCCCCTCCGAATATCAAGAGCTCCGAATTAATGCAGTCCACCCCAGATGAACGGTTTCGTTTTAATCTCTGCATGGCTTTAGTGAATTCCTCATTGGATGGCTCCTCAGTGCAAATCTCCGCAGTCTGTATTGGAGGTGACTCAACAACAGTCTGTGACGCATGATGGACATCAAGCAGGTCAGTAAAGTGTCCACTGCATGCGTCAAGTACTGCGTCGATGTTGACACAGCGGTTTCCATCCCGGTCCTGAATGGCGGTTGACGTAGGCCTGAAAGTATGGTGCAGTCCAGTAATTCCTTTCAAGAAATTACGCGAACTGCGCTCATTGCTGAGTTGTTGTATACTTTCAGAACCTGGGCCTTCCACCATTCTCGCTTCTTCCGTCTATAAATCCGCTTAGCTGCCCTTCTTGCAAGAGCAGCCTTGTTTATCCTCGCGATTGTGAGACGTTGTTGCACTTCATTATGGGCTATATTTTGTTGCTCAACTGCAAGACGACACTCATCAAACCAATCATTCTTGGGTCTGACTTTCACTATACCTAAAGTCTGTTGAGCAGCACTGACAACCGAAGTTTTCAGTACCTCCCAGACAGAGCTCACGCAGTCAAGTTGTTAATACGAATGTTGAAAGTACAGATAATTCAAAAATTTCTTATCCCATGTTTTGCATTTTATGGGATACTAAAATAAACAAAAAAATGGCTTTTAATATTGACCCATCTAGCGATGAGGTGAAAAAGGGTGAAAAAACTATTTAAAAAAGTATATTTTATAAAACCATTATTTTATTTTGGTTTCGTTACACTCCTGCACAAAACCTTTTCAATTTTGTATTTAAAACAAGATTGTTATCAAATCTCATTCAAAATAAATTTTTAATTCAAGAATTAGAATTTCATTTCCTGTAATATTGTAATGATTTATGAAATTTGAGTAGAATTTTAAAAAATTGCTTCAGTGAAAGTATTTTTAATTAAACTCTAAAAATTAAATTAAGGATTAAGAAATTCAATATACGCCAAACCACATACAAATTCTAGTAAAGTTTGATTTGAACTTAATTAGAATAATCAATTTACCAAGAAAAAGATCACAATTAATAACTAAAATTTGAACTGAATTTGAATTTGATTGAACTTTTGAAAGCGTTAGACTACTTAGATCAGCAAATTGATTTTGACTGATAAGACGAAATTTTTTAAAAGCCTAAATGAAGATAATTTAAATATTCAAAGCATCAAAATATACGTTAAATGTATTTGTGTTATCTGCATTTAGGATTAATATTTTTTTGTGTTCAATTAATTATTTATGGCTTTATTGCCAGTCAGAATCGAATTTTATTATAAGGATATCATGTCATGCATATATGACGACATGGGTTGTAAAAATACATTGCTCTATAATTTAACATTTATGGTAAACATACGAGGTTACAAACTGATTTTGAAATAAATAAAAAAATATAAAACTCGTTATTTTAAAAATTAATTAAAAATTTAACCACACTATTAAAATAATCTCTGTTCACAGCTACAGCTTTTTTAAAGGTTTTTGTGTCTCATTATTATATGGATTCTTCTCTATAGATTTATGAAAATGTTCGATTTATAATTAATCAAAACCACGTAAAATCCAATTTTTCAGTATTTTCGTTTATAAAATTTTTAATTACATTTTGTTGTTATTCACCACATTAAACAATCGACCACCCTTTTCATCACTGATTTTTTTTGCAATTAAAACTTTTTTTGTGTGAATGGTTTTGGATTTAACATACATATGTATAGTGTGGGAGATGTTTATGCATATTGTTTTTTGTGGTATCGAAATTACTGTATGGAATTGTGGTTGACGATTATCAACAATTAATAATTTGATTTCGTGCGAATCTAACCATTTTTGATTCATATTTTGCTATATATTAGTTTCCCGGTACATTTTTGAAAAACAATTTTAATTTTAATTTTACATATTAAACGTTTCGAATTTTAAGTTTCAACAAATTTTAAAAGGTTATCGAATTTTCACAAATTTCTCAAATATTTTCGAGGACTTTTTTAAATGTTAAAGATATCTCTAGAATTGGTAATACCGCAAACGTATTTGTTGATGTTTCTTTTTAACTCCCAATGAGCTCTTGAAAATATGAATTTGCTTGAGTTTGGGGTCCCATCGCACTATAAGGCTTGCCATGATATTTATTGCCTATAGGGCTCTAGGCGATGACATAACACGTAGCTTGGTGATAAGTAGTTTGAACGATTTTTAAACTCAAAACAGAATCGTGCTTTAAAGCTTATAATGGATTGATTGAAGAGCAAACTGTAGGACTTTAGAAATTCCATTTAAAATCATGTCACTTCAGGCTGTTCCAACAATATGTTGATGGTATATGTGCATCTATCATTACATGTTGATGGTATATGTGCACATATCATTAATGGCTCATAATATTGAGCTGAGCTAAATATAACTCTCTTATATTTTTTTTTATTACATCCATAAAAAGCCAACCTTTGTTGCCTGTATTTGTTCAAACATTCTTATTTCGCTCGTAAAAATCTAGTAGACAACAATTTTCATCACATAATAATATACTTGAGCCAGCATTTGTGTAATACATACCCGCATACGTTTCGCGAGGATTTATTTTTACTAATATCATTATACAATTTTCCTATGCTAATATTATATGTGTATGAGCTGCAGAAAAATAAGGATATATCATTCATAAATGGATTAACAAAAGGATAAGTTCATTTGATTTAATTTACCTACATAAAAATAAAAATATGTATTTTAAACTTCTGTGCTTTACTCTAAAACTTATTGTTATAATTCAATTGTTCCGTTCATAAACTATATTCTATATACATACAAACATTATTATAATTCTATATCCTCTCGTTGCATCAGAGAAAACACTTGTTTTCAATAAATGTTTTGTTCATCTTTTCGGTTATGTTATAGATAATTTTAGATGAAATTGTCGCTTTTACTCGATGAGAGCAATGTGAATAATTTGCTATATGCAGCAGAAAAGCTGAAAAACAAATTGATTTTCGGACAGAATCTCGCACTGCAAATGTGATAGCGGCAATATCTTATTAGCTGAGGCACAGCTTAGGTCACAATTTTATAAAATCAACGATATATAATATTTTAGCGTAGTGGAACGTAAGCAACTGACACACAAAATACAATATGGCGATTTAGCCGAAAATATTTGCGTGAAGCATTAAATGGAATCTTTTATAGAAAGGCTCAAGCACAAGATCCGAACTCGTTGTACACAATTCAATGAAAATATTTACTAAAATGTGTTCGACATATTTGCTCAAATCACGAGGCGGATTTGTTTCAAACATTTTTATTTATTAGAGAATTTTATATCTTTTAAGGTAGAGCACAGTGCTAAAAATTAGTGAGTGCAGAAGAATAGAGTGGCATTATATTTAACAAAAGTACTACATTAACAAAAACGGTTCGCTCAATGTAAACTTGGCTCGGATTTTAATTTTTCAGAAACCATGTTAAAGGAATGAGTTTGGTTTTGGTATAATTAACATGTAAATGACCCTCTTTTTCATTTCTAAATACAAAAATAAAAAAACTAAATGGCATCAACATAATAATTATGAGAAATAAGATGACATAATGAGATGAGATAATTAACGATACATATATAAAAAAATCGTGGCTCGCATCATCGTATGCCAATTTTTCACTTTTGATTTATAATTTAACATTTTTATTTTAGTCTTCTAATTGATGTCAAATTTATAATGTTAATAATTATCCGTTTTTGACACGAAATGTACACGTATTGTATGTACGAGAAAAACAAAAATATCCAAGTCTCACAAAAAAGGAAATGTATACATGCGAGAGGAAAACACCTTTTTGACTTTTGGTATCATTTAACGTCAGTTTTGGTTTTCCTTTTTACTCAATAATTACACACACACACACACACCATAGTAAATAATTTATGTTCAAACCATCCAAAAATGACACCAGGGTACACCTTTAGGGATAAAAGTAATTTATTTTAATTGTAGTTAGAAACTTATATTGATTTTGTGTTAAAAGATCAACATTATAATGTTAATAACTGCATGTTTTGAAGCTTGACATTGGAACGCATTCGTATTATTGTTGATATTGATTTTTTTAATAAATAGGAAGCCACTTTCTTCGAAAGGCCCAAAAGATTGAATCGAATTATTTTCATAATACGTATACAAAATTTAGATGCTTACTGAGAGATTTATGGAAGGATTAAATGAACGTTTTCTTAAAGTCGAACAAAGTGCAAAATTGGGAAATGAAATAAATTGTATATCGACTAAATCCATATTTTGATACGAAAAAATATGAATAAATCCTGAAATAAATACATATATACCAATATATATTTTGGTTAGGATACAAAATTCGAAATCGATTTGAAAGTATAAAAGCTGTAATATATTTATTTAATTATATAAGCTAGCAATGGTTAATTCGTAATCTGTTGAATATGATTCCTCGTCTATATAAAACGTGATGAATATAAAGAGTGATCCAATAGGAGGTACCTTTTCCAATTGGAATTCATGTGTGACAACTGACAACTGTCACGTTCATATGACATTTGTGTTCAGTATTCATTGACATTTCACCATGAATACGCGAGAACAACGTTTACAAATTGTGGAAATTTATTTCAAAAATCAGTGTTCGGTGAAAAATTGTGTTCGTGCTCTTCGACCATTTTGTTCAGCGATGAAGCTCATTTTTGGCTGAATGGATATGTCAACAAACAAAATTGTCGTATTTAGGCTGATGAACAGCCAGCAGAGGTTCAAGAGCTGCCAATGCATTCTGAAAAATGCACTGTTTGGTGCGGTTTATTTGCAGGTGGCATCATTGGACGGTATTTCGTTAAAAATGCGGAAGGACAGCGTGTAAACATAGCGTTTATTAACCCAATACATCGAATATATGGCGAGCATCACGCCTGAAATACCATTTTAGTATTTTATATTTTTTATACTTATAGATTTGACTGTGCCAATTTGTGCCTTTCGCTAAAAATTTGTGCATAGTATACTTTAAGAAATACGAAGGGTTTTCTGACGTGATTATCACACCAGAAAACCCATATATTTCCTTTAATATATTACTTACATTTTTAAATATATTTCGGTTGTGAAATTCACTCTCATTCACTCTACAATGGCTGGAATAGGCCAAAATCGTCCTACTCGATTAAAGGCAATATGTCACAATATAAAATTCATAGAAAAGATTTTCACAAAGCCACATTTTATCAATGAACTAATTGAAACAAACTATAATACACATTTTGAGCCAGTATCGAGTTTGTGAATACTCTACATTGGCTAGAATCGGCCAGAATCCAGAAAAAATCAAATCTACGATTTTCTGGAATAGTTGTATGGGATGATTTTTGGAAAACCCAACTTTTATCATGGAACTAATTGAAACAGACATAATACACATTTTGGCCCTGTATCGCGTTTGGTCATACTCTGCATTGGCTATAATCGGCCAGAATCCAGAAAAAATCAAATCTACGATTTTCTGGAATAGTTATTCGGACAATTTGTGAAAAACCCAACTTTTATCACGGAACTAATTGAAACATACTATAATACACATTTTTGTAAATTTGATATTTTCTGGATACTCTATGGCCGATTTTAGCCAATGTAGAGTATGCACAAACGCGATACTGGGTCAAAATGTGTATTATAGTTTGTTTCAATTAGTTCATTGATAAAATGTGGCTTACTTATATTGACTTTTTATTGCCGGATATATTGACTTTTCTTTCAGTTGGCCGATTTTGGCCTATTCTAGTCATTGTAGAGTGTGTGGCAAAATAATTTAGTGATGCACAACGTGGCACAACCGAAATATATTTAAAAATGTAAGTAATATATTAAAAGAAATATGTATAAGAGTTTTATAGTGTCAGAAAACCGTTCGTATTTCTTAAAGTAAACTATAGACAAATTTTTTAGCGAAATGCACAAATTGGCAGAATCAAATCCAAGTATACAAAATATAGAATATTGGGGTTTTCTAAAATGGGCTTTCTGGCGTGATGCTCGCGAATATATGTCCGCATATACAATGAACTTAATTATTTTTGGGAACTTATCAAGTTACAACGAGTAACTCGAGATGGGATATTTCTAAAGTGTCTGATTAATTCAATCACTTTTCTAAACTGTTGACTATAGATTACATTATTGGCAATAACATAAACTAAAATTATAATTACTAGCCAAATTCTTAAAACATGTAGTGTTCAAATTCCAATTGTTGAAAAACAAGGAGTTATGATTAAATCTTTCAAATTAAAAGGAAGAAAATCAGTTAATGAAGAAGCTATCGCAGCAACCAAAAATATATAATTCACTATGAGCAAAAAAGAAGTTGAAACAACCACTCCAATATAATCGACCGATACGTGATTGTTACTGTGGATCAGAAGTAACGAAAGACCGCTGAAATATTTGCATAGCAAATTTTGAAATTTTGAAAGAATATTTTACCGTCTGGCCCCTGTGGTCGGGGGCACTTACATGTCTCGTAAATCTAAATTCCACGAACATGTTTTCCAAGAATACCACCACAGTATTCTTTACTTGTCGTAGGAGGCGACTAAACGGTTGGATCGCTGGGCTGACGACCAGCAACCGTAAAAAAAAATCAACTGTTTATAAAGTCAACAAAAAGAAAAATGGATACCGCCAAAAAAACACCGGACTCCCCTCAAGTACCCGGATACGAGATTTAGGATCGGCATGTGGAACGTGCAATCACTAAGAAAACAAGGAGCGTTGGAGGGCGTTAAAATGGTAATTGGTGACTTTAATGCTATGGCTGGCAGTAACCAGACCGACTTGTGTGAAAACATACGTCCGCATTCCCGACACTGCGACCGATAATACTGAGAGAATGATATACTTTGCAATTGCTCATGATCTTAAAGTAGCAAGCACGTTCTTCCCTCACAAACAGATACATCTAGAGACATGGACACATCCTCGCGGAACTTCCCGCAGCCAAAGTGACTATGTTTTAGTTTCTAAAGGCCGGTCAGCAACACGTAAGCAGTAACTTATCGGTCAGCAATACGTAAGCAGCCATCATCATTTGGTCGCTGCAAAGCTACGAGGGAAGTTTTCGTACAAGTCTGGGAACACAGCGAAACGCATGGTACAACAACGTCTCATATTCGCGAGGAAAAATAAGGCTGCTCTTGCAAGGATTTGGCTCTTGCAACAACTCAGCAATGAGCGTACTTCGCGTAATTTCTTTAAAAGAATTACTGGACTGCACCATACTTTCAGGCCTAGGTCAACCGCCATTCCGGACCGGGATGGAAACCTCTGTGTCAACATCGACGCAGTACTTGACGCATGGAGTGGACACTTTACTGAGCTGCTTGATGTTCATCATGCGTCACAGACTGTTTTTGAGCCACCTCTAAGACAGACTGCGGAGATTTGCACTGAGGATCCATCCCATGAGGAATTCACTAAGGCTATACAGAGATTGAAACTAAACCGCTCACCTGGAGTGGACGGCATTAACTCGGAGCTCATGATATTCGGAGGGGATACTTTGTGGAACTGTCTTTTCGACCTTAGTCGATTAGTATGGAGAACCGAAGTTATGCCTGACGAATGGAAAGTGGCCGCGATATGCTCTATCTTCAAGAAGGGAGACCGATTGAAGTGTGAGAATTATCGCGGTATAGCTCTCCTTTGTACAGCATACAAGTTACAGGTCTTTTCGCTGCGAATGATTTTATCTAAATATGATGAGACATCCATCTCCGTACATCAGGTGTTCCAGGATTTCCGGCAGGCCTATGACTCGATCAATCGAAAAAGTTTGTGGTCTGCCCTGGAATACCTAAAATGCCAACAAAATTGGTACGACTGTGTAGAATGATAGTGACGCAGTCTCAATGCTGTGGTAAAGTTGAGAACAGGCTATCGATAATTTTGGTAGTTAACTCAGGTGTTTGGCAGGGCGATGCTCTGTCCCCGATACTCTTTAATCTCATGTTGGAGTACATCTTTCGTAAAACTGACACACTTCAGCGCAACATCTTATATCGCCAGTCCAATCAGGTGTTTGCATATGCAGATGACATATGCGTGATTAGACTGAATAACAACGGAGTGAAAGAAATACTTGATCCGCTTGTAGAGTTCTCAGCTTCTGTTGGACTTCAGATCAATGAGTTGAAAACAAAATACCTGATCTCTGGTTTTAGGGAGAATGGCACACCAGATTTTAGTAGTGGCCACCACACGTTTGAGGGAGTGAGGAGGTTCAGATATTTGGATTCTCTTATCACTCACGATAACAGTGTGGGTGGGGATATTAAAGTGCGGCTGGTAGCTGGCAGTCGTTCTTGGTATCCTCTAGGGCCAATGCTAAAATCTAAACACCTATCAAGTGCCGTGAAGCTGAAGCTTTACAAGGCGTTGATCAGGCCCGTTATTATGTTTGGATGTGAAAGTTGGGCACTGACTGATGAGTACGAGAGGTGGCTCCTTACATTCGAGAGAAGAATCATGCGTGTGATTTACGGCCCAAAACGCAAAATAGATGGTACATACCGAGCTCTGTACAATTTCTAGATCAGAGATCTGATGAAGATCCCCGATATTGTACATGAAGTCAGATCTTAGCGAGTACGCTGGCTCGGTCACGTCTGCGTGCTGATATGGATCGAATTGTGCAGCGTTTTCTGAAAGAAGAGCCACCATATGGTAGGCGCAGAGGTCGTTGGAGACGACGATGGCTCCACGATGTAGGGAACGACTTGGCCTCTTCAGATTGTCTTAGACAGTATGAAGACCATGCTCAGGATCTAAACCGTTGGAGCCAGATGGTTAACTCAGTAAGGGGCCAGTAATGGCCTTTAAAACTGTTTATTATTATTACACCGTCTGGATGCGGTTAGTAGAAACTAGAAACTATACTGAGGAAGAATTGGAAAGCCGAAAACAACGATTCAAAGAGATTCACCAGAAAAATTACTCAGTATTTTTGTGTTGCCAATTGGTGCGATTCATAAAAAAAACAATCTGTCGATCAAAAACACCAACCTACTAAAAATGATAAATTTGAATGACATTTTCATTTGATTTGTATTTATGGCAACAATTGGATCAAAAAGGTAAACAATTTTTTTTCATCATCAGTGATGTTTAAACGCTAATTAACTTAATTCGGACAACAAAATGATGTTGTTTTTGACTACATGCTACAATATAAAAATTTGTTTATTGGAATTCGTTGGATTTCAAAAAATTATAGGTTTAACAAATTAGGTAAAGTGAGGTTAATGTTACCAAATTAAACTGTAATATAGAGGAATAAATTATTTCTTTATAAAATAAGCAATTCGTTAATTTACTAATTTATAGTACAGTAAACTTGTAAAATTACCTTTTTTCTAGATTTCCAATTAGCCGGCCAGACGGATACCCATTATGAGCGAGAGATTTATTTGTACTTTCAAGTAGTGTGAAAACACAACCAAAAGTAGTTGGCACTACAAAAGTTTGTTGCTAAAGATTTCGTTCTACATACTATACACGACTGCACTACAAAGAAGACAAAGATTTTCTTTTTTACTTGTCATTGATCGAACTAGCTCTAAAGTTGAGCGAGAATGCGAGTATTGCATCAAAAACGAATCTTTCCTCCTTAACGAATAAAATTGGTATTCTTATATTCTTCAACTTGGTAAAATGGAAAACAAGAATTTTCAATTTTCATCTTTTTCACCTTTTTTCAATGTAATAAATTAATTTTTAATACAACTTTCTTTTAGAATTTTTGCCTCGGTATTTGGGACTACGAGTACATGGTCCTAAATCACAAGATAAACACAGAAAATATGGCATAGTATAATAAAAAAAAACGAAAAATTTAATTATGATTTATATGTGTGGAGCTTTTGAGACATGTTTAAACTTTTCGTTGTTATTATATGTATAATGCGCGGAAAATGGAAAATTAATTTTTTTTTTGTGTACATAATACAAATACGGTGTAGATGTTGTCACGTTTAGGTTTTAATATTCTGTTACGACGATGTCGTTTTAAAACGGTATTAATTAATATTTAGGTATTTTAGTATATGGTGGCAAGGACGGCAAATTAAAAACATTAAACTTTTGTAACAATATAGGTACATATAAAATACACAATACCGACGATTAAAAATCGATTAAATATTAAAAAGGTTAATTCGGTAATGTAATAAAATATTATGATGATGATGAATACATAATTAGCTTGAACATGAGAAACAAGAGAGATGGTATAAAAATGAGATTTTAATTAGTAAATTAATTTAATTGACTAAACATCTGTCAAAGTTTTTTCAGCTTTCTAATTTTACGTTGTTCTGTTGCTTGTATATATGTGTGTATAGTTTTTTGTGGTAGAACTAGACGTGAGACATAGACAAACAAAAAGAAGGTTTTTCCACATCATTCTAAATCAATTTTGTTTATGTTTTTCTTTTTATTCAGGCGTTTAAGTTTGATTGTGCCAACAAAACATGGGAAAGTATTTTTAAAATAAATTTGGAAATAATTAAATTTTTCCCTTTTGAATACAGCAACAACAAAAATTAACCAAAAACTTTTGTGTTCGAAATTCATTTTATTTTACTTATATAATTAAGGTATTTTGGGGCAATTAGGAAAATTTAATTGTTCAATCAAATCATGTATACTATATAAAAAGTCATATAAAAAGTCTCTGCGGTTTTTGCCACTAGATGGTGCTGATGCCTACATATATCGGGCAACCCTCACTCGATGGTCTCAAATGTACATGTGCTTAAAAGGTGACATTTCAGTTTCCATTGTTTGTGATGATCGTTTTATAATTTCATGCTTGTGTAAAAAGTTATATTGATTTGAAAATGAATGAAATATCTAAAGAAATACGCTATGTGATGGTATTTTACTACAAAAATGGTAAATGCTGCAAAACATGCCGAAAAAATTGTGAAGTGTACGGTGACAATGCTGTGAGTGAACGAAGAACCAAGGAGTGGTTTGCTCGATTCCGTTTCGGAAATTTGGATGTCAAAGATTCACATTGCTCTGGTCGACCGCAGTCACTGAAACAGACAATGAAATTTTGAAACTGGAGGAGTAAGACCGGCACGATAATATCAAACGTAAGCCCTCATGATGAAAGGCTGGTGACCCTCCACAAACGACTTCAAAGCCTGGATTGACGGTAAACAAGGTTATGTTGAGTGTTTGGTGGGATTGGAAGGGAATTGTCCATTATGCGCTGCTGCAACATGGCGAAACAATCAATTTGGTCCAGTACTGTGCACAACTCCGCCGTTTGAACGAAGCAATTCCGAAAGAGCGGCCAGAATTGGCCAACAGAAAGGGAGTCGTGTTCCATTATGACAATGCGCGGGCAAATACATCTTTGATGACTCGGAACAAATTGACGAAACTTGGTTGGGAAGTTTTGATGCATCCACCATATAGCCCGGACCTTGCACCGTCTGACTACCATTTGTTTCGGTCTCTGTTTTTCGACGATAAACCACAGAAGTTCTACACTGATGGAATTATGAAGCTATAATAATGGTCAATATGTACTTGATTAAAATTTATTTTCAATAAACAAATTTGTGTTCAAAAATGTACCAAAAACCGTGGAGACTTTTTATATGACCCTTTTATACTCATATAAAATAATGAAAAATGCTTCTCAATTCCTGTGCGGAAAATTGTTAGTTTGAAATCCATGAAACAGTCACAATCAGGTGAGATATTAAATTTTAAATATTTTATGTTTATTTATGGAAAAGTTTTTTTTTTTAGATACTCCGCTCGTCTACATGAAATCTAACAACATTTGAAGAGCAGACGAGATCCAGACGCATCATAAAACGATAAAATTTGTTGAAAGAAACTCTCTGTGAGATACGAAACATATGTTTTTTCAACATTTCTTTTTGTATCGACGAAAGATTCCATTTTCTTGAAGCTTTTAGTTGCTTTATGCTACTTGTTTTGTCTTATCTCATTCGGTACATATATAAACTTTACAAGCATAAAACTTTGTATAGTTTTATTTGATTTTCAAGTAATTTAGGGAAAGAAACTGAGATGCAACTTTTTAAAAGACCAAACTATCTAATTGCCTTGTTACATATTCCTGTATAAATATAGATAGATAAATAAATGTTTCATATAGTTTAATTGATAGTTTTCCTATAGATATGTATTTTATGCGCACAGCACAAGGATATTAGTACAAGATAACATTACACAAAATAATATAACTTCATAATATTTTCGACCAAATCTGCACCCAAATTATGCTTAACATAAATCAACCAAATAGACGAACAAATGCTTTTTTTTTAAAATTTATGTAATCGAATATAATTCCACCATAGTGTATTCCAAACAAAAAAAAACTATACCGAGAGCTTATAAGCTTATATATATATGTATAGTTTTTAAATATGCATGAATAAAACAATTGAATACAAATAATAAATTTTAAAAATAGAAAAATGAAAGCACATAAAAAGCTTTATTTGAAAAATACAGATTTTTATGTAAATGAAATTGAAAGAATTATCCTGTTGCTAATCCATTCATGAATGATATCCATTTTTTTTGTGCACACAGTATTAGGTTGGGATTAGACGAAAAAGAGATATAATTCTGGGTTTATTCATACTGTGAAATTTATACAACAGTTTTACATTTATGTACATATATATGTTTATTATGTAATGTATATAGGCTACACATTTTCGAGCTTATTTTTTTACGTTTTTTTTCGAAATTATAATGTCTATAAACAGGTGATGATATAAAAGGGCACATTTTGTAAATAGATGTAATAAAATTTTGGGGATTTGGAGTTAATTATATGCCCAATGTCAACATTGCGATGATGAGTTTCACAAATATACTATCTCTCGTGTTATATCCCCATAGACATTACCAAATAAGTTAAAAATAGCATATAAAGTTAACATATTGTGCTCCGGGATTACATGGTTTAAAAAAAATAGTCCATGTGTTTGAAAGCAACAAATTTTATTCAATTTTTTTTTTCTAAATATGGTTGTTTGGATTCACGATAAATGTGGTCTTATGAATTCAACTTAAATTCAAATTAAACTAATGTTGAAACATTATCATGTAGAATATTTATTTAACTTTAGAGCATTTAAATAACAACATTAATTTTGATTTATTTATTATTTTTTTAATTGGTTGGAACCCATAAGAATTCCGCACTCAATGCCGGGACGGTCCATGGTGCAATGCTAGGATTCTATCCTAATTCGCAGAAGCGTACTGCAGCCCTAGCAAACTGTACAAGTTTGAACCAAGGTATAAAGGATAACTGATCTACATTAATAGAACTACAGTTGAAAACCTGAAACGGAATAATATTGAAAGCTGGACAACCGCACACAAAATGCAAGCTGTCATCATCTTCCTCAAGACAGGCATCACAAATAACATCCTGAGATAGACCCATTCGATGGAGATGCCCCTTAAATAGACCCGTAAGAATCGCAACCAAGATTCTTAGCTGGTCCTTTTTCAGAGATAGACCATATTTAGTTGATTTCAAATTGGGCTCGCTAAAAGTAGCAAGCCACTATAGTTTTTGATCTTTCAAAGCGTAGTTCTTTATGACTGTCTTGGCGTAGTTAGAAGATAAGGGAGCCACGGGGTCAAGTCCAATTAGTGCTAGCTGGGACCCGGATTTGGCTAAACAGTCCGCGATCTCACTCCCTTCGATGTCACAATGTGCTGGCACCCACATTACCGTAACGGTATTATTGGAGCAAAGAAGATTAATGAAATGTTTGCAATCCTTGACAAGTATGGAGACAGTTAAGGGATTATTCAATGAATTGAGCACAGCTTTGCTCTCAATACACAGAATAATACTGTGTACTGTGTACATAACACTTTACGTCAGCGGTACTATTTCCGCTTGGAAAACGGTGCATAGCGAACCAAGACTGCCAAAAGATTTCTGATTAGACCAAGGACAGTACATTCCAAGTTCAGCACAAACTATGAATTTGTCTAATTTTTGGAGAACATCCTCCGAAAACCACAAATCCATTGATGGATAAACCACCGTGTATAAGTTGGAGAAGTTGTATTCAGGTAGAGATCTATCATTAACCATATCGATTTCTGGTAAAGATGAATTGTAGTTTTTAAAAATTTGTCCATGTCCCACGATAGAACCGAGAACATTCCAGGCCCCAATGCACCTCAAGCGAAATGCTGCAGAACAAGCACTGCTAAGAATAAAGGTGAGTAACTGAGGCAAGGAATGAATGGATTGCATAGCGAGAAGTGGAGTCGAGGACATAGCTCCAGTAACAGCCCTATAAGCCGCGTTTTGAAGACTCTTAAGTTTAGCAGTATAAGCCTTTAGATTAACAACTGGCCACTACACAACAGAAGAGTACGATAATATCGGTAAGACCAGCGATTTATAAATGAAAAACAACCTCCTGGGTGTTCGACCCCAGGATTTCCCAAAAGCCCTTCTACATGTCCAATATATGACAGTAGCCTTTTGTAATTTGGAGATTTCCAGGAAAGTTTGCTGTCTAAGATAACACCAAGGTGCTTGACTTGATTACATCTGGTAATCGGTCTCCCAAAAAGAAAAGAAACGGATAGATCCAGACCACTCCTACGCCTAGTAAACACAATTAAATCTGTTTTAGACGGGTTGACGTGCATACCCTTGTCAATGCACCAGCCTCCACAATATCTAAGGCATGCTGCATAAAGTCGGATAAGATATTCAGGTGTGTGCCTGAAGATAATTAATTTAATTTCCGAAAATACGTTGTTACTAGAAAATCTTCGTTTTGAAATGTGAAAACTTTTTTACATCTATTTCGGTCAATGTCTATAATATTGGCAATTTATTTAAGCAATCATCTCTTATTCGGCAGTCGATACTGGGGGCCTATTATGGTATTTTCGATAGTCAAGGACAGATCAGGCACCTGGTTCACAATCGTTAAATTGATTAAATGGCAGATAATGCGATGATCTATATTTGTTTACCTTAGTCTAATATTGTATATCTCCCAGCCCAAAGTATATATATACATATACAACTATTGTATATACTTTAACAATGTTGGAACAAGAAGTGTTAATAGTACGACGCAAAGCATTGCAAATCCAGTCGAGGAATAACTCCTTAGCAAATGGGAGTCAACCAAAAATACTAAAACAATATCTACCGCCCTCGTTAGCACAGTAAGTAGCGTGCTTGCTTTGTTATACGAGGGTCTCGGGTTCGATTCCCGGTTGTGATCAAAAATCACGGTTGCGTGTTTTTAATGTGTAAGTATATGTGTTTGTCCGGGTATTGCACCGTGGGCCCTTTAGTGACATTGAGTGCTGGAGTAATCCGCCCAATTAAAAAAAACAATATCTAGGCGTTCCATATATAAAATAAATAATTTGAATCCTTATTTGTGTGGTTTTGACGGAATATATTGAATATATGCTTTAACAAAAATCAAAATGAAATACTACATGAAATATGAAACTTCTTTTTTCTTAAAATCATATTTAATGTTATGGGACAGCTAAATTAAGATGATATCATTTATTCATTTTCTTATAATGGAGCTGGATGATGTTTGACACACGTAAAAGTCATTCGACTAAGTTGCTGTGCTGGACGATTTTGAATGCCAAATAAACCGTTCGGCTCATCAAATTTAATGTTTAATAAACTAGCTAAACTAAAGTAAGAAGAGTTAGTTAGTACAATATTTAAATAGACAGCACTAGTATAAAAGTCACTATTTGTGCTTCAACTTACACCAAACTGAACTAAAATAAAAGTCAAATTTGCGTGCTGTGATGTTTAGTTATAAACTTAACAGAGTATAAATGAAAAGCCAATGAAAAGTAACATCGTAAATTGACTTTTCTGTTGACGCCTATGAAACATTAGTGGACGCTTAATTTTTCTTATTGGTTTAGTCGATTGAGGCACAAAGCGTAACTCCTTCTTATAAATAACTCTACTATCACTTTATGATCTCATACTGTCGTCTACCGTTTGGAATTTTAATTCGGTATCCATAGGTTATCATGTACGTTTTTATTAATTTTCTTATAATAATACAAATATAAACTGTTAAGCAAGGTTACAATATAGTAACCTAGAAATACACTACTATACAAGTGTGTGAAGAAATTCTAATGATACAGTTGAATTCGTTGTATGAGCGAGATTTAAGAACATAAAAAATTTAATCAGAACAATAAACAAAATACTTTTGTTCACTTACGGTGAGTTTAAAATATATTTTTTGAAAGTCTTTGTTTCCTTTTTAATTCTCTTTTGGGTTAAACTAATGTAGCTTTTTGTTCTTAAAGTACATTATTATAAAAAATATATGATACCATAAGTAATAAAAAACTACACTTAAAAGTAAGTTATGGGAAAAGGCCAATTTAAGAATTCATTATTTTGTTGTAACCCTTTTTCTAACAGCGATTTAATAAACATACTATTATTGATGAGTTTCAAAAATGCTCAAGTGTCTTTAACAATGAATACAAAACACGTATTTTGATATAAGAAACCTCACACGCGCTAGTTATACACACTCACCAGTAAGCCAGAAGCATAATACGAAATTATAAAAATAAATCACATGAATTTAAACGTCACCATGACAGCGAACACAAAAACATTATTTTGAAATTAAATTTTCAGTAATAAATAATTAATTAATGTGATTCCGTTTACTGTGTTGTAATACTTGAGTAGTAGTAATTAATAAAAACGAAAATACAAAATACAAAATTAACAAATAAATGTAAACTAAAAATACTGAAAAATGTTAAAAAACCAAATAAATCAAATCTCTCTATTACTATGTAGGCTACACTGCATAGAAGAAAGAAAATCTAGCACACTTTTTTTGGTTATTTTAGAAAAAACAATCACATTTTGTATGCAGTAATGTCAAATAAATTCGACATGTGTTACACTTTCATTTGCAGCAGTGCATGCAGCGATTTTGCCCATCTGTTTCCAGCACTATATATTATTCGGATTCGTACGGAACATTGAATTCACTCCGGACCGAAATTCATTTTAATAATAATATTTCCTCGCTTTTATGCATACACACTTCAAAGTAATGTTAATAAAATCTAAGTTGATTTTGACAACCAAAGCAAACTAGATTTGATTTAAAAAAAAATAAAAAAATAACGACGCCAACTTGATTTAATTATTTTCCACTTAATTAATGTTACATACATAATTATGATCATAAATTCAATATTCAAGTAGTCGGCAGACACTCACTTTTAAAATTAAATATTATTATATTTCTAAAACGGACGAAATCAACTGTTTGAATATTTTGAGTTCTAAATCGAATTTCTTAAGCATAATCATTCGCCTTTTTGTATGCCTATATATATATACCTTTCACCAAACGACATACTTACTTAAAAATCTGTTCCATTAAACAATTTATTACAATATCCCAAGAAAATGGAAAATAAGAGGAAAATTACTCAATACAATATAATAACATAAACGAAAATTTTCTGTTCAATGATTTATGAGACAATAAATTTTTTCTTTCTTGAAAATAATTTTTCCTGGAGCTTAAAGTATTTTGTATTATGTTTCTCAGATGCTTTTTAATATGTTTTTGATCCACCAAGCAAAAGATTTATATGGCATTTACAATTGCTGCTAAATTAAATTATATTTCTGGCTGCAATATGCTCATTATAAATAAAATCCATCCTCTCTAGATATAAAAGAGTGAGAATAATTTATGAGAGATTGTTGAAATATAATTTTGGTATTGATATACATGTGTGTATATAAATGTACTTAAGTAGTAGTTATAATTTTTGAACGACCGATTACATAGGATTAATTAATTTGTTAACATTTTGATTCGACATATTATCAGCATTAAGGAATTGGGAATGAATAAATACATAAATAAACAATCTAGCTTGCAAAAGTGGAATACAAAATCCACATCTGAAAACGGCAACTCAAATTTTATGTTAAATCCAGCTAATTTGCTCACATTTTTAATTATTTAGTCTTAGTGCTTAGATAGAAACACATGTAGTGTTCCTTGTAGAATGGTTAGTTTCGCTTAAAATTACGACAACATACTATAAGTATCACGACAGTTTTCGATGTCGTCACGATAAAATATCACTATAGCGAAACTATATATGTACTATCATGATTTTTAAATTGTTAGTTAGATTCGGGCTATAATATAGTCTGAAATGATTATTACAGGCTATTCAAATTTGAAACTGACCCAATCTTTAAAATTTGATCAAATTAAATTCCAAAAACTGGTAAATTGTATTATAGTCATATTATAATAACTAAACTTATAATATTATAACTAATAATATTAGAAATATCATGCGTGCGATTTATGGCCCAAAACGCGAAATAGATGGTACCTACCGAGCTCTGTACAATATCGAGATCAGAGATCTGATGAAGATCCCCGATATTGTACATGAAATAAGATCTCAGCGAGTACGCTGGCCCGGGCACTTTCTGCGTGCTGATCCGGAACGAATTGTGCAGCGATCTCTGAAAGGAGAGCCACCATATGGTAGGCGCAGAGGTCGTTGCAGGCGACGATGGCTCCACGGTGTAGAGAACGACTTGGCATCAGATTGGGTTAGATAGTATGAAGACCATGCTCGGGATCGCCGCTGGAGCCGAATTGTTGACTCAGTAAGGGGCCAGTAATGGCCTTTAAAACTGTTTTAATTTAATTATAAATATTAAAAATAAAAATTAAAATCAACTTTAAAATTTATTAAACTAAACTGAAACTAAAACTTTGCAAAATTCTTTATATTTAAATATAATGATATTAATTCCACATACATACTCGTATATGGCTGCGGACCAATTCATGGGTAAAAGTCGACTTTTACTTTAATTTTCGGTAAATTCATCAAAAAGTAGGGTAAATCGAGTACACAAAAGTAAATGTTTAACGTTTAGATTGTTAATTTTTAGTGATCTACTAATTAAGTAAGCTGAAAATAAACAAAAGCACGTTTTATTGAAATAAACAAAAATGCTAAAAATCGACTTTTACCTAAGTATATCAACCCCAACCCTTTATCATTTATTTTCAAAGTTAGCTTAATCTCTAACAGGGTTGGGTGAGGTAGATTATGCCATGTAATCGTAAAATATTACGTAGATTATTTGGCAGTGTTTTTTGTAAACATCGACAGTTAAATAATGTCAACAATCTACGATATTTTAACGATTTGAAATCGAATGCACCAGTTTGCAATTGTATTTTGTAAAAGAGCAATTCAGTTAAAACGTGTATAAGAAGAAATTAAAAAGTGATTCAAATTAAATCGGGAATCATATACCATATACTAAAGGGTGATTCATCTAGAGGTAATTTTTTGTAGTAGTGTCAAACTGTCATTTCATCATGGAAAGACTGAACCCGGTGCAGCATCTACAATTTGTTCAGCTTTAGCACGAAAATCTGTTATGGTTGACATAATTGGTTTATCTAGACCACTATTTAGAGTACCATGGAAAATTGGTTTATGGGCCTGTGAAATCGTCGTTTCAAATTCCTTCACCAATGAAGACGGCCGGAACATACGTCTGTTATCGAGCCATAATAGGACTATTTGCTGCCTGAAAACCAATACTGTGATCTCCACGACATTTAGTTCCAAAAAGACGGCTGCACTTGCCATAAAGCTCGTGAAACAATGCACTTATTGAGAAATGATGTTTGCGAGCAGTTGATTTCACGCTGTTAGTGAGCAGTTCATTTTAACTTCCGTTGTGACTTTGCCACCAAAATGGTTCCATTAACGCATCCGCCATTCTTCTTCAGCATGTTTCACAATGCATTCTTTTCACTATAGTACAATATTTTTCGATAGGTCGAAAGCCTGTGAACTCAGCTTCTGTAAGATAACATCGATTTGATTAATCTCATTTTATTGTTTCTTTAGAGTCGTGTGAACTAGTTAAATGCTCAAAACTTTACTGCTGAATCGGGTTGACAAAATAATGAATTTGTAATGGATAAACAGGACGCTGAAGGAGGTTCATGGTATTTGAGCATAATTAGTTTTCAATTATGTTCATCTTTAATAACATTTTACTATTATAACTGATTTTATCGACAAATTAGATTATTATAACTGAAACAATTGCAAACAATGTAGACTTAGAAGTTATGTTATGTGATTCCTGATTTAATTTGAACTATTCTTTAGCTTAAAACCTAGTTTATAAATAAATACAGCACATTTTAAAATTTTACCACATTCCTGCAAATTGTTCGAAAAACAGTTTATATCACAGGTAAAATTCAGATTATAATGAAATTCTAAATTTCTAGAGATAAATTATGGAAACATAATAATTTAAAACTTTTCTAACCTAACTTAATTTTCTTAAACGAGTAAGTATAATACCAAAGCCATCTTAAAATCTTAATAACACAGGCCTCCATGTTCAAAATGAACTTATATTAAGGAACCTAAAATAACAAATATAATCACTCTCTTCATACATTTTGTATGGAAAGATATGATTTTAGTTTATAGAAATATTTGAATGAAAAGTAACTCGAAATTATTATATTTTGAAATCAATTGAAACTATAAACATTGGTTTTAAACATAACCAACAAAATAATTTATTCCCATCAAACAAATAAACGAAAAAAAGAAAACATCAATGAAGTTTTTAAAAATGGAACAAACATAATGATCATAAAACATCAAAGTATACGAAGAACAGGTAATATACAAACCGTGCTGGGATGTTCTATTATCACTTCGATTCGCTTCTATAGTCATTTGTGTCTCTTTTTTTACGAACAAAATTGTGTTCCATTGCGTTTTTTGAATTACGTTTTGTCTATTGCGATCTCAGCCTGTTAGAATAAATTTGCAAACTATCTCTTTTTCCTCTTTTCACTTGCCATCGAAAATAAATATATTCGAGATATTTTATCGAATGAATTTATAGAAATAGAATCGAGTAGGCTATGATCACAATATAAATTGCGAAATAGAATACAATTTTGTTCGTAAAAAAAGAGACTCAAATGTCTATCGAAGCGAATCGAAGTGATGATAGAACATCCCAGCACAGTTTCATTTTCGTTCTTGTTCGAGCATCGGTCAACACGGTGGCGATAGTCATTAAGAAAATTTCGTGATGTTATTTACGTTTCGATGTTTACATTTTTGTTTTAATAATTTTTGATATAAATTATAATAAAATTATTGAATAAACGCGCTGTGATAGTTTTCGTGTGTTTACAAAAAAATATTGTGTTCAAACTTTTATATTTCGGTGATTTTTTAAGTGAAAAGTCTTGTAGTGTGTGTTTGAAGTGAATAAAACCATTTTTTACAAAATTGTATATTTTGGTGATTTTAAATTGACTAGTAGTTTTTTAATATGTTCGATTAGATTGTGTTTGTAGTGAAACAATTATTTTCCGCAAAAAAATATTGTTTAGTGATTTTTTTAAATTGACTATATTGTGTTTAAGTGAAAAAAATTTCGTCAGTGTAAACTTCCTTATACATAAAACAACAACAATGTAGTGTGTTTTTTTTACACCCAGCAAACACAACTTGAAACTCAATATTATTACTTAAAAATGCATCGAAACATAAAAGTTTAAAGAATATATTGTTTACAATACCTCTGTGTCAACATCGACGCAGTACTTGACGCATGGAGTGGACACTTTACTGAGCTGCTTGATGTTCTTCATGCGTCACAGACTGTTGTTGAGCCACCTCTAAAACAGTCTGCGGAGATTTGCACTGAGGAGCCATCCCATGAGGAATTCACTAAGGCCATGCAGAGAATGAAACGAAACCGCTCACCTGGAGTGGACTGCATTAATTCGGAGCTCTTGATATTCGGAGGGGATACTTTGTGGAACTGTCTTTTCGACCTTATTCGATTAGTATGGCGAACCGAAGTTATGCCTGATGAATGGAAAGTGGCCGCGATATGCCCCATCTTCAAGAAGGGAGACCGCTTGAAGTGTGAGAATTATCGCGGTATAGCTCTCCTTTGCACAGCATACAAGTTACTGTCATACATTTTATTGGATAGAATCACTCCTCTGGCGGAGGGCTTGGTTGGTGACTATCAGGGAGGATTTCGTCCGAATCGATCAGTCACTGATCAGGTCTTTTCGCTGCGGATGATTCTATCTAAACATTATGAGACATCCAGCTCCGTACATCAGGTTTTCCTGGATTTCCGGCAGGCCTACGACTCGATCAATCGAGAGAGTTTGTGGTCTGCCCTGGAATACCTAGGAATGCCAACAAAATTGGTACGACTGTGTAGGATGACAGTGACGCAGTCTCAATGCTGTGTTAAAGTTGAGAACAGGCTATCGACAATTTTTGCAGTTAACTCGGGTGTTCGGCAGGGAGATGCTCTGTCCCCGATACTCTTTAATCTCATGTTGGAGTACATCTTTCGTAAAACTGAAACACCTCAGCGCAACATCTTATATCGCCAGTCCAATCAAGTGCTTGCATATGCAGATGACATATGCGTGATTGGTCTGAATAGCAACGGAGTGAAAGAAATACTTGATCCGCTTGTAGAGTTCAGCTTCTGTTGGACTCCAGATCAATGAGTCCAAAACGAAATACCTGATCTCTGGTTTTAGAGACAATGGCACACCAGATTTTAGTAGTGGCCACCACACGTTTGAGGGAGTGAGGAGGTTCAAATATTTGGGCTCTCTTATCACTCACGATAACAGTGTGGGTGAGGATATTAAAGTGCGGCTGGCAGCTGGCAGTCGTTCTTTGTATCCTCTAAGGCCACTGCTAAAATCTAAACACTTATCAAGTGCCGTGAAGCTGAAGCTTTACAAAGCGTTGATCAGACCCTTTGTTATGTTTGGATGTGAAAGTTGGGCGCTGACGGATGAGTACGAGAGATGGCTCCTTACATTTGAGAGAAGAATCATGCGTGTGATTTACGGCCCTAAACGCGAAATAGATGGTACATACCGAGCTCTGTACAATTTCGAGATCAGAGATCTGATGAAGATCCCCGATATTGTACATGAAGTTAGATCTCAGCGAGTACGCTGGCTCGATCATGTTCTGCGTGCTGATCCGGAACGAATTGTGCAGAGATCTCTGAAAGGAGAGCCACCATATGGTAGGCGCAGAGGTCGTTGCAGGCGACGATGGCTCCACGATGTAGAGAACGACTTGGCCTCTTCAGATTGTCTAAGACAGTATGAAGACCAAGCTCAGGATCGAAACCGTTGGAGCCAGATTGTTGATTCAGTAAGGGGCCAGTAATGGCCTTTAACACTGTTATTATTATTATTATTTACAATACATGTGACACAATTTAACATTCACTGTTGAATAAATTTTATTTTAATTGAATAAATAATTACCGAAAAATAAAAAATATTTTTTTGCTACAAACAGACTCAATTTAAACATTAATATTATCAATTAAAAACCCCACGAAACACAAAAGCATTAATACAATGTGCGTTTTTGACTATAGTCAAATATTATCTAAAAGCCGCAATTGAATTTTTTTTTAAAATTTAATTCAAAAATAATTTATTACCAAACGAGAATATTAAAATTGAAACGCAAATAGAAATATATGCGACTAGTGCCGCCATGTTGATCAATTGTTGTTGCTTTTTGGGTATTTAAATTTTTGACGTATGCGCAATATAATACCATGTAGTCGATATATTTTGGTCACCAGTAACGCATTGATCCTAAAATAATTTGGTCACCCTAGTTTAGAACTAACTGACAAAACCACTCTACGAATTGTCTAAATTAACAACTTTGTCTACTGAACTTATCGAATTCGTCTTAATATATCCAAATATATTTTGAGAATATAAATTTTACAACTGTACTGATTTTGTGTTGATTATCGGTATAGTTTCTATTCTCATAAGAACGAATCTATAAAATAACAGTTACTAACTATATGGTAGTATAGGATTTTATTTTCAATGTTTACCCAAATCATTTTAACAATCTCTATTAACTACATTTATTACACTTTAAATCAAGTTCCAAGTTACACTTAAATAGATTTATATTTTGAACGAAAATCTTTAATTGATTAATTAAATTATATGAACGCATCACTTATCCTGAGGGTATATATACCTATACTATATATACATATGTATATAGTAGCACAATAAAGTTAAAATCCATATAAAGCTTTTCAATCAATTTAATTAACAGTTTAACACAAACAAAATATGGCAAAGTCATTGAGGTGTTGAAATACGAATAAATTCCGTATGGAGATATAATCAGTTTTCGAGTTTGTATTCAATTTCAGCAAAATAAAATACAACCAAAAAGAAAAGTTTTGGCTATAATCCAAGTACATGTTATCTTTACCATTCTGCCTAACCAATGATTTATGATGTTTCTATATTCGTTACACGAGTATGAAAACCATATATAGCAAATATATACTTATGTACATATATATGTATGTAAAGGTGAATTAATACAGATTGTTCAATCGATTATATGGCATGAGTTTAATTACCCAATGTGTTCGGTTAAATGTTAGTTTATTATTACTCGTAAGCAGGTCGAATATTTCGAGATGTCCTTTTGTATAAAGGGCGCCATACACAGAGCGGAGATGTTCACAAGCCATTTCTACAATCTCATTCCGTTTATCTTGCATATTTTCTTGGTTTGACGATTTCCTTTTGGTGGCTACTTTGCGTGCCGGTACAGCCTCATACTGCGAAATCTGTTGTAAGTTTTCTTCGTGAACATCCTGAAATAAGAAATTAATTTGTTACAAAACCAGACAAGCAGGGGACAATTATTAATTCTATTTTGTCTTTGCAGATTCCACAAACATAGCATGAATGGAAAGTTGTAGCCCAACAGTTCGAGAATAAATGGAACTTTCCACATTGCCTAGGGGCAGTAGATGGCAAGGATGTTACTATTCGTAATGCCACCAGGGACCAACTCTTATTATTTTAATTATAAACAATCGTTTAGCATTGTATTAATGACTATTACAAAGTTAAATTATGAATTTTTAATGATAGACTTAAGAGCTAATGGTCGCGTCTCTGACGAGGGAGTATTTTCCAATACACATTTTAATAAAAAGCTTCAACAAAAAAACCTCTGCATAGCTGAACCAGAAAATTTACCAGGAACTAATATTAAAATTCCATTTGTTTTCATAAAAATTTTATTTATCTCTGTCACTCACACCAATCATTTTTGTTAGCTCGCGTATTTCGAATGTGAAACAGATGCAGTTTAATATGAATAATAAGGGACACGAATAGCGATAATTACTAATTTCTCATATTTTCCCCTAAAAAATAAATGAAAATCTTGACTGAGGGTTGTTGAAATTCATGAATGAAAAGTGTGAAAATTGAATAATTTTTCATCTTAAAATGTACGAACACATATTGTTCTTTGTACTCAGGTACATGAAAAAGTGTCTTTGGGAAGCATGTGAAGTTATCCCAGTTTTTCATCCCAGAAAAATATAAAACATTCATCAGGCAATACTATTTCATCCCATCCCAGTTTTTTTCTTTTATGTAAAACAAATAACATAAAATGATTTTTTTTATATATTCTATTCCATCCCAGTTTTTTATAAATTTTTTTTGATTTTATTTTACACTTTTTAATACATATGTACGATATAAAATAAATGTAAATGGAATATATGTGTTACACTACGATCTCCTAAGAATTTGAAGTGCTTAAAACTTTGAAAACTGTTTTAGATGGTAAAGGTTAGGACAAAATTATGATCTAATTATCAGACCAAGTCTATGTACAGAATTCCTGCAATCGGCCAATTTCTAATGGCCCCATATAAAAAATGTATATGAATATATGTGTTACACTACGATCTCCTAAGAATTTGAAGTGCCTAAAACTTTGAAAATTGTTTTGAGATGGTAAAGGTTAGGACAAAATTATGATCTAATTATCAGACCAAGTCTATGTACAGAATTCCTGCAATCGGCCAATTTCTAATGGCCCCATATAAAAAATGTATATGAACATATGTATGTGTTACACTACGATCTCCTAAGAATTTGAAGTGCCTAAAACTTTGAAAACTGTTTTGAGATGGTAAAGGTTAGGACAAAATTATGATCTAATTATCAGACCAAGTCTATGTACAGAATTCCTGCAATCGGCCAATTTTTAATGGTACCATATAAAAAATGTATATGAATATATGTGCTACACTACGATCTCCTAAGAATTTGAAGTGCCTAGATCATAATTTTGTCCTAACCTTTACCATCTCAAAACAGTTTTCAAAGTTTTAGGCAATTCAAATTCTTAGGAGATCGTAGTGTAACACATACATATATTCATATACATTTTTTATATGTGACCATTAGAAATTGGCCGATTTCAGGAATTCTGTACATAGACTTGGTCTGATAATTAGATCATAATTTTGTCCTAACCTTTACCATCTCAAAACAATTTTCAAAGTTTTAGGCACTTCAAATTCTTAGGAGATCGTAGTGTAACACATATATTCATATACATTTTTTATATGGGGCCATTAGAAATTGGCCGATTGCAGGAATTCTGTACATAGACTTGGTCTGATAATTAGATCATAATTTTGTCCTAACCTTTACCATCTCAAAACAGTTTTCAAAGTTTTAGGCACTTCAAATTCTTAGGAGATCGTAGTGTAGCACATATATTCATATACATTTTTTATATGGGACCATTAGAAATTGGCCGATTGCAGGAATTCTGTACATAGACTTGGTCTGATAATTAGATCATAATTTTGTCCTAACCTTCACCATCTCAAAACAGTTTTCAAAGTTTTAGGCACTTCAAATTCTTAGGAGATCGTAGTGTAACACATATATTCCATTTACATTTATTTTATATCGTACATATGTATTAAAAAGTGTAAAAGAAAATCAAAAAAAATTTATAAAAAACTGGGATGGAATAGAATATATAAAAAAAATCATTTTATGTTATTTGTTTTACATAAAAGAAAAAAACTGGGATGGGATGAAATAGTATTGCCTGATGAATGTTTTATATTTTTCTGGGATGAAAAACTGGGATAACTTCACATGCTTTCTTTGGGCCTAATTTATAAGTTATTACATATTATATATTGGTATTGGGTGTACCCGTGTACCTTATTACGAATTAACACAGTTGTCATTTTATTTCACGATTGTGTGTGCACCGAACGAACTCGTTGTAGAGCGCGATAGTCATGACTCATGACGGATGGATGTAGAAAAAAAAGATAGAAATTTAGGGGATTCCAATCGTGACAATCTGAGTGATCGGACATACACAAGATAATTAAAAATAAATAAATAAATTAATTTAAATAGACAAATTAAAATACAGTGAGCAAAATATAACTCACAAAATAAAATAAGTAGGTATAGTTGTTAGTGTGTATAATATATATATATATGTATGTATAGTGTACCGTCAAAAATTATAAAATTTCGTGAATTAAATTTACCGTGTACCAAATAAATAACACCAATAAAATTATATTAGTAATATATAATTATATATATGTAGAAGGCAACCTAATAGTGGTGTCAAATTGAAAGAGTCGTGGCAATTGCGGTAATATAAAATTGCACGCCCGAATTATTTTGTTGGTGGAATTGTTACACATATTCCTGTACGGTGGTTCAACCAATACGGTGGTACAACCAATAATTTTTAAATAACGTAGATGCTCAATAAAATTATGTATGTTTAAAGATGAACGGTAGAAATGACAAAACGATGTTTAATTTGTACTTCGTCGGGAGGTAAGTGAGTTCATCATGTTTGTGTGTGGGTAAGTTAAATATGACACGATCTAGGCAGCAGTAAGACTCAGAACAGACACCACCACAAACCCCATCATAGACTGCGCGATAGCCGGCGCATACGCTGCAGGTGGTGACTTCTGGTCATTCTGATAACATGCGGCCACAAGGCCGTATCGTTACACTTCTTTGAATTTATACAAACTGTTCTGCAATAGTGCAAACAGCACCATATACTATCAACATGTTTGCACAACAGTGTTTGTTGCGTAAATTGTTTGATCATGTATGGTCACCCAATTGTTTGATCCCTTAAGTCCCACTCTCGAAAAGTTGATGACAATTAAAACATTTCTACCAAGTGATTTTAAACAATTTGACGATATTTAAAATAATAGAGAATATCTTTTCAAAATAATTTAAAATATTCATTTTCTCAATGCATTCGGTTAGAGTTTAGAATATGATACCAAGCTAAATACCATTTTTAAAATGGTCCAGCAAAGTTTTATACAATTTTGCACTTTGTAAAATAAAAATGACAAAACGAATAGTCTAAACGTGTCTCAACATTATTCACTTAACGAGTTATAAATTATAATTAAATTTTCTGTATGATATGCCATCTTACTGTGTGTGTGTCTTTTGATTTAGGACCATCTAGTTTTAAATGTAGAAAGAAGGAATACTAAAGAAAAAAATTAAAGAATATTAAATTTAAATTTATTGCCCTGAAAATAAAATGCAAAATTAAAATTTCAGTATTTTTTGTTTCTTTTATATTTAAATGTCAGCAGACAAAAGACGATGGAAATAGAATCCCAACTTTCTTTTTTATTGAAAAACGGAAAAAAAATTTTAGTTGCTCTATTTATTATCGTTGAACTTACAACTATAATTTAGTAACAATAAAAGATAGTATAAATAAATGTTCAACTCAATTTCAATATTAGAGTGTAATGAACGATGGATGTGATTTTTATAGTAATTATCTAGGAACAGTTTTAGTCGTCAAAATTGTTCATAAATAAATTAATGTGTAGAAATAATGAAAAATGTAATGAAATGCATTTCTAACATTTACGAAAAATAATATTATGTTAAGGGTAGCATCCATTTTTTCTTCTAAGTTCTTTTCTTTTAATTTTTTTAATGGATTTATTGCAAATGGTTCTGGACGCAGAGAAAATCGTTATCTGTCTCATCTCTGAAACTAACTTCACTAGACAATCAATTATCAAATTTAGAAATTATAAAACATATCACACTATTCACCCGGTAAATACTGCTACCAATTAAATTATGAAACAGATATATATATATATATATATATATATATATATATATATATATATATATATATATATATATATATATATATATATAAATATATATATATATATATATATATATATATATATATATATATATATATATATAGGTATAGTAGTATTCAAATCTCGCTGGAATTCTGACAGATATCGCGCAGAAAGAATATGGCGGATACACAGTGATGTATTAAGTACAATAATTCATGTTTATTGTTTACATTTTTATGTTGTATTTGTATTTAAATGGAAAAGGAACGTTTTTAATCACAAAATGTTTTTATAATTTAACTTATAATCACTGACACTTTTGAAATTAATATTTAATTCCATAAACTAAGAATTAAATTGAAAACTGATTTTGCTTTTTATGTTGTTGTGGTTTTGTTCGATATGAATGTCATTTGGTCATTTATTCTCCTTAGTGCGTACCAAAATTAAATGTTGACATTGTTTCCAAAAGGCGTGCAATTTTTTTTTGACCTATTAATTTTCACTGAAATATGATTGTAATAACATAAATACATAATCATTTTGAATGTTTTGTGTATTAAAAATGAAATATAATTGATTTTATTGGTTATTTATTATTTTATTTAGGTTTGTTACCTAAGATAAATGCGACCCATAAAAATTTTTATAATTTTTTTTTCTACATCACTGAAAGCTGCGCAGAACAATTAAAAAAACATTTTTTTTAAGATCTGAATAGGACTATATAATATATATATATATATATATATATATATATATATATATATATATATATATATATATATATATATATATATATATATATATATATATATATATATATATATATATATATATATATATATATATATATATATATATACAAATACAAGCAACAGCTGTTAATTTCAAGACCAAAAATAACTCTATAAGTGGTATCGGAATTTACTGCCCACCGAAATACTCTCTAAAAGAAAAAGATTATCTTGAATTTTTCAGTAAAGGAGCAATTAGAAAAATAAGTTCACAAGTTTATATGTGACATACAGCAGTCGTCTTGGGAACCCATGACACCCAACACCCATGAAGTTAAAAGAAAATTGGGAAACAACGACCCTAGAGAAATTAGAGAGCTCTTTGCAGAAAAAAGGAGGGCAAGGAGAATATGGCAACAAACTAGAGCCCCTCAAAATAAAACTAAGCTAATCAATCAGACTCAGCTACTTAAAAGGGAAATCAAAGATCTGATAGACGAATCTATCAGTAACCACATCAGAAAATTATCTAATGATACTAGTACTGATTATTCTCTCTGGAACCAGAAGAATTAAAAGGTCAATAATGCAGATTCCTCCAATCAGAGCAGAAGATAAAAAATGGGCCAGAAATAACGAAGATAAAGTACGAAGATTTGCTGAATACTTGGAAAAAATATTTAAACCATATGATGATCAATCATTGGAAGCTGAAATAATAATTGGAGTGGTTGTATAGGAAAGTGAAGAAATCCAACGAACATCAGCCAAAGAAGTCATGTATGATATAAAAACAAATATGAATCCGAAAAAGCGCCGGGTTATATGACCTTATCACAGCAGACATTTTAAAAGAACTACCAAGGAAAGCTTTATTAAAGCTCACCAATATTATAAATGCCGCCTTTCGATTGAAATATGTACCCAGCCTGTGGAAAATTGCAGAGTATTTATGATTCCTAAACCTGGGAAACCACTACACTAAAATGGATCTTACAGACCAATATCGTTATTACCAGTTATGTCTAAACTTTTTTTTATTTTCAAAACATAGCTATTTTATTTAACAAAGAATTTCAAATACAAAATGTATTCCTGTTTAGTTCACTAAACAGGTCAAACAGGTTTATATATAATAATATTGTACATATCATATTACATTCATTTCATACACGTTTTGATTTTATATAAAAAACACAATGTATAGCCAAAATGCTGAATGTACACAAATTAATTTAATTTTGCTATATAAACCGAAAAAATGTATTTAATAAATTAGAATTAAAATGATTTCAAAATGATTGTTTCAATTCTCGCGATTATTAAGACCTCACCCGTAGTAATCTTGATAATCGCTTCAACCAAGTTTTAGCAGAGGCTAAAACTTTACATGGTTCTTCGAGCCGGATACAACAACATAAGCCGGATTTAACTTTACATGGTCCGTCGAGCCGGATACAACAACATAAGCCGGATTTAACTTTACATGGTCCTTCGAGCCGGATTCAACAACATAAGCCGGATTTAACTTTACATGGTCCTTCGAGCCGGATTCAACAACATAAGCCGGATTTAACTTTACATGGTCCTTCGAGCCGGATACAACAACATAAGCCGGATTTAACAACATAAGCTGAATTTAACAACATAAGCTACAATTATTCGAGTCTTCACATTAACTCATCAATCAAATGGATAAACTACTGCAGAAGAATGATGAGACTGGCGCAAAAATAACAACTTTAGCCAGAAACTACCACAAGGATGGAGATATACGAAAGACTAAATCGTATCTCGAAAGAAAGATAGAAGAGTTAAAAAAGCTCTACGTCGAATTTCTGGCAACAGATGACCAGATAATATCGATGGATCCTCCAATCAAAGAGGATCATCCGTATAGAGCAATGAGGAATACAATTGCCGAAATAAATAAGGATCTACTTATTGAGATGCGGCAGCGCCTGAACAACGGTCCACCACTAACACCAACAGTGCCATTAGTATCATTGTCCAGTACAGACAAACAGAAGCATTTTGACTTTCCTAGCAAGGAAATGATGAACAAAGGGCAAGCAACAACACCGCCACCATCATCTAGTTCGGATAGACGTCAACACCATGACGACGTAAGCAAGGAATTGTCAAGCACCAACCAAAAACTGCTAAAGAGGCAAGATGTGCTGATGAGGAATATGTACCGGAAAATGGACTCTATCGAACAAACATTGGATAACACCAACAGTCCAATAGAATACTTGAAATTAAAAATAGATCAACTATCTAAGGAAATTGAGGTAATTGATCAACAACACATAGAGATCCTAGTGGAAATAGATGAAGACCAAACAAATAAATACGTGCAAGAAAATTATTATGAAACCCTTAAGGAGAAAGTAGACACATTAATAATGCGTTTACAGCGCAAGCAGCAGAAAGATACAACGAGCCTTTCTGAAGAAGCTAGGGTACAATTACCCAAAATACAATTACCAACGTTTTACGGCGATTATGAGCAATGGAGCGCGTTCAACGACATATTCACCGAGCTCATTCACAACAACAAGCAGCTATCGAACACTATAAAAATGACTTACCTGAAGTCAAATGTGCAAAAGGGAGCAGGACAGTTAATTAGTCATCTCACAACAACGGGTGACAATTATGACAAGGCCTGGGAAATACTGCAAGCAAGGTACAACAACACCAAGTTGCTAGCAAATAAGTATTTCAACTCATTGATGTCCTTACCAACTATACATGCAGCATCGGCGGTAACAATTCGAACCTTGCATGATACTGCAATCGAAATACTGCACAACATCAGCAAGCTACAGATAACCTCTCCCTTTGAAGCACTGGTAATGTTCATTCTAGGCAAGAAACTAGACCCTGAATCAATTAGACTGTACGAAACCACATTAGAAAAGCCGAGGGAAATTAAACAGATCAGTCATTTCTTCAACTTTTTAGAAAGTAGATTTCAATCCCTAGAGGCTATGGGTGTCATCAAGGTAGCAAACACATCACCACAACCAATGGCACCACTGAAACGAGTGCATGCAACAACGGTAAACAGCCATCAATGTCTAGTAAAGAGATGCCAAGGGAGGCATCAATTGCAAGACTGCAATCAATTTAAACTAATGCCAACACTAGATAGAAACAAACTGGTCAGCGATTCATCCACTTGCGTACGTTGTTTAACGCAACATCCAAGGGGCATATCATGCACATCCACAATACCATGTATTGTGTGCCAAGGTCAACACCACACTCTTCTGCATGGCAATAATATGGCATCAACCAACAAGGGGATAGCGCAAACTCTCATAGTCAAACAACAAGGCCCCGTACTGCTACCAACAGCAGTGGTCAGAGTAGCAACAGGCACTGGAAAACTCAATACAATAAGGGTACTAATTAATTCTGGGTCACAAGCAACTTTAATATCATCAAAGGCTGCCAATCTATTAAACATTAAGAAGAAAAAGGCACATATCAACATTTCAGGCATTGGTGGTACCGAAGCCGGAATCTGCAGACATACCATCAACATAAAATTAATGCCAAGATTCAATGAGAACTTTAGCTTAGACATTGAAGCCTTAGCACTCAACAACTTAACTCAACAACTACCCGCAGTTTCCATTGATACAACCAACTGGTCCCATCTTCAAAATCTAGAACTTGCAGATCCACAATATAACCAACCTCAACCAATTGACCTGGTACTCGGGGCAGATCATTACCCGTCGATTGTAACCAGCAGCATCATCAAAGGCGGGTACCAGGAGCCTATGGCACAAAACACGGAATTTGGCTGGATAATAATTGGCAGTATGGGCAACACGGATGATAGTAATTGAACAACAATGGTGACCACTAAAGCAATCGAGGAGCAATTGAAGTTGCTCGTGGAGAACGACAACATTCTTGAAAAGCGAAGCCACACCGAGGAAGAAACCCAAGTAGAAGAACATTTTAAAACCAACGTAGTAAGGGGTGCAGATGGAAAATTTATAGTAAGGATTCCATTCAACAACAACCCTAACAAGCTAGGGGAATCGCGAAAAAGAGCTGTTGCAAGGTTATTACAAATCGAAAGAAGATTCATGAAGGATCCAACCTACAAAAAACTTTATCATAAATTCATGCAGGAATACATCGATTTAAACCACATGGAGTTGATCCAGGAAAGACGGAACGACGAACAAGCTGAAAACACATATTACATACCTCATCATGGTGTGATCAAGGAAGGCAGCACAACAACCAAACTTCGAGTAGTGTTTGACGCATCCTCCAAAACAACGAGTGGGGTATCCCTAAATGATATTATGATGACCGGGCCCAAACTTCAAGAAGAGCTTACCGATATATTACTACGTTGGCGAAAACATAAAATTGTGATGACCGCCGACATAGAAAAAATGTATCGTCAAGTATGGATAAACAAAAGGGACCGAGACGACCAACGAATATTATGGAGAAGCGATCCTTCTCAGCCAATCAACGCATACAGATTAAACACAGTAACGTATGGAACTTCCGCAGGCAGCTATTTGGCCGTAAGAGCACTATTACAACTAGCTCAAGAAGGAGCCAGTACCCATCCCACAGCAGCTAACATCATCTTAACAGACTTTTACGTCGATGACCTACTCACTGGCACAGACAGTGTGGAGGAGGCACTAATAGCACTAAACGAATTACGAGAGCTCACAGCCCAAGGTGGATTCCCGTTAAGAAAATGGACATCCAACAAAATCGAAATAACAAAACATATTCCTCACGAGCAACTGGCCGATGGAAACATTCATATCAAACTAAACGACTGTATCAAAACTCTAGGAATTTTATATAACCCTCAAACAGACTGTTTTGAGTTTGATATAGCCCAATTGCAGTTAACTACCAACCAGCCCACAAAACGATCATTACTGTCCGATTCATCAAAGTTATTTGACCCTGTAGGATGGCTGTCACCAACAACAATCATGGCCAAAATTATGATGCAGGAAGTATGGATGACCGGAATAAATTGGGATGACCAGTTACCAGAAAAAATACGAACCAAATGGCTTAGCTATAAGGACGAGCTAAACGAAATTTCTAACATAAAAATACCGAGATGGCTGAACACCAGAACAGAAGAACAAAAGGAATTGCACGGATTTGCTGATGCTTCAGAACAGGCGTACGCAGCAACTGTGTATTGCCGCAACATTGATACCTGCGGCAAAGTAACAACCCAGTTGGTAACTGCGAAAACACGGGTCGCTCCAATCAAAACAAGGCTATCGATCCCTCGTCTCGAACTGAAGGCAGCTGTATTGTTAGCAAAATTATTAAAACACGTCCAAAATAGCATGCAACTTCAGAACGTTAAAACATACGCATGGTCCGATTCCACTATCACTCTGTGCTGGATCAAAGGCGACCCAAACCGTTTTAAAACATTCGTAGCAAACAGAATCTCGGTCATCAAGGAGACATTACCATCGACAACATGGCAACACATTAAATCGGAAGATAACCCAGCGGACATGGCTTCACGTGGTATAACACCAAGCGAACTCATCAATAACACTTTATGGTGGCACGGGCCGCAGTTCCTAACAACAACATCATTGCACTGGGAGACAATCTTGGCTAGCAACTCAGATGACGATCTACAAAAACAACAGAAACTACTGTTACCGGAACTTGAAGAGAAAGTAGTGATTGCAACCATGATAAAAGAATCTCATTTTCTCTCAGATGTATTTAACAAGATCTCATCATACAACAAGATAAGACGCATAGTTGCATACTGTTTGCGATTTACCGATAACAGCAGGCACAAAAATATCAACAAGGAGTCACTAACAGTACAAGAATTACAGCGTGCGGAAGCATTAATATTAAGGTTAACCCAAAGGCAAGATTTCAGCCAGGATATTGAATGCATAAAAAAATCAAAAAAGCTACACAAGGGCAGCAAATTAGCATCATTACAACCAGGATTTGATGACAAGGGGCTGTTACGCGCGATGGGACGTTTACAAAATTCCAATTTGCCCATTGACAGCAAGCAACCTATAATTCTCAATAAAAACAACGTAATCACGCAAAGAATTATCGAGGAAGCCCACCAAAAGACATTGCATGGTGGCATACAATCAACTTTAGCTCTCCTGAGGAATAAGTATTTATTGAGCAATTTAACATCAGAAGGATTCATCGCTGCATATAAACGTTTTATATCCAGACGAGGATTATGTACAGATATATACTCCGATAATGGAACATATTTTATCGGAGCTAACGCCAAAATCAAAAAATTCCATCAGACTACAATGAAATGCCACTACCAGGCGACATAGCAGCTATATTGGCCGAAGAAGGAACAAACTGGCATTTTATACCACCTCATACCCCACACTTTGGAGGCCTATGGGAGGCGGGAATAAAATCAGTGAAATTTCACCTCAAAAGAGTGATTGGAGACACAACCCTCACCTTTGAGGAATTATATACGGTACTCACTCAAGTCGAGGCAGTGCTCAATTCTCGACCTCTAACTCCACTCACCAACGACGCTTCGGATTTAGCAGCATTGACACCAGGTCATTTTTTAATCGGAGACTCTCTCAAAGCATTACCAACCACTGACATCGAGGAGAAAAGTCTAAGAACAAGGTGGCATCTAGTAGAGAAAATCGTGCAAGATTTCTGGAAGCGGTGGTCATCAGAATATCTACATCAACTACATCAGAGGAACAAGTGGACAACCATTCAACCAAATTTAATGGTAAATGATCTTGTTCTATTAAAGGATGAACAACAACCGGCCACTCGATGGAAATTGGGACGGGTTCTTGACACCCATATTGGTTCAGATAATTTAGTACGAACAGCCACAGTTAAATGTAAGGACGCAACATACAAGCGGCCAATAATCAAATTATGCAAATTACCTATTGAAGAGCCATCAGAGGAACCACCACCAACACAAAAAATTCCCCTGATTACAAATAAAACACTCAAAAATGATGAATCTAGCTCCGGTCCGAATCTTAGTGACATTCCTAGACGACAACCAAGCCGGCGAGTCAAAACCAACAACTAACCCCTCTAATACCTGAAAATTACACAACCGCCCGGGAGTATGTTTAGTTCACTAAACAGGTCAAACAGGTTTATATATAATAATATTGTACATATCATATTACATTCATTTCATACACGTTTTGATTTTATATAAAAAACACAATGTATAGCCAAAATGCTGAATGTACACAAATTAATTTAATTTTGCTATATAAACCGAAAAAATGTATTTAATAAATTAGAATTAAAATGATTTCAAAATGAGTGTTTCAATTCTCGCGATTATTAAGACCTCACCCGTAGTAATCTTGATAATCGCTTCAACCAAGTTTTAGCAGAGGCTAAAACTTTACAATTCCTAAAAATAAGAATTTTTTGAAAATACAAAGTAAATAAATTTCTAAATAGCTAAGATTAGTGACTCCTTATTTAAAATAAATGACTTGGAGTCACGATTCAAACATTAAAAATTAAAATCAAAGTAGTTACGGCATTACACAATCCGTTATTAATCTAAAAATGTAATAAATAAAAAATAATTTTTTTTAAATACATACGAGCATTGATTGTGTGATAGATTCAACCAACAAGGCAAAATCCTAAACAAAACTGAGACATTTTATACAAGACATTTTTATAAATTAAAATATAAATTAAATTAAGGTTTCAAATAAAATTTCAATATCATTCAAAGAAAATAGCCAATCTTTTAATAAACGACAAAATTCATTAAAAGTTTTTGCATTGATTATATTGGATGGTATTTGACTAAAAGCTTGAGAGCAGTGTATGTGAAAAATGTCTTAAAATGTTCTTTATTCGGTTGAGGTATTTTGATTCTATATTTGTTACGAAACAAGTACGATACAGTGTTATGAACATTCATAGACGATTGCCACTCATCAAATAATACATTCTTAAAACCTTGAAAACGTTTTCACAAACAAAGATAACGATGGTGTGGTTCTTTGTGAGTAATTCATAATTTTTACTACTCTTTCTTGAATGATCATCAAGGGTTTGATGCTTGATAAGTAAATAGTAAATACCACCCCAACAAGTTATACCATATTGAAGATGTGAATCACAGATATTTCTCTGATAATAAAATGATCTTAAAGTTTGTCTAAGTTTCTGTTTTAAGTTGGCCACGTGCTCTTTAAAATTTACCTGATAGTCTAGAGTAAGCCCCAAATATATATAAATGTCATGACCGATTCAATAGGTACACAACGAGTATTACAGTTGGACTCATTACATGAAAGTGATTTAGCCTCTGATGCCTATATATGCTAACTAACCCAACAGAATTTCATGATTGTCTTTATCAAACGCTTTAGTAATATCTATGAATAGAGATGATACTTTTAGATTGCTATTCAGATGATGGTGGACGGGAGTTAGAAAAGAAATAAGCGCTTTTTCCGTTGATAAATTTTGTCTAAAACCAAACTGTCTACTATCCAAAAATTTTATTCTATATCTAAATAATTGATTTAACGCCCTTTAATTATTTTCAAAAATCTTTGAAAAAGTATTTAATATGGTAATAGGGCGATAATTGTTAGGATCAACACGGGAGCCCATTTTAAATAGGGGCTTTACAATAGCTATTTTTAGATTTTCTGGGAACAAACCCTTTTCGAGACACAAATTGAAAATATATTCAAGAATATAAGTTATATTGAGAATAACCTTTTTCACTAGTGAATTCGAGATCCCAACGATTCCACAGGAATCAGAGTTTTTCAATTGACTGGCTGCTAACACAATTTCCGATTCGCTAATTGGAAAAAAGAAAAAGTTTGAATTACTGAACCTAGACAAAACCATATTTTTTTATTATCATCAGCAATAACTATGTTTTCACGATTATTATTTACAATAGTTTTAGGTATATTGATAAAGTAGTCATTAAACACGTTAGCAATATCCTTAGAATCGGTTATCATAGTATTATTACCAATATCGACTTCAGAAATATTATTAATTTGTTTGTTATTTAGAACATTATTAACAACTTTCCATTTTGATTTCAAATCTGTTGCTGGATTCAACATATTTTTAAAATAAGATTCTTTCCTTAGTTTGATCAATGTTTTAATCCTAGAATTAAGTTTATCAATTTTTTTCTTTAGCACCTCATTATTTCGATTTTTTGATAATTTTTTGGATATACGATTTCGATAATTAATTAGTTTTAATAACGAATCATTCATCCAAGGCTTGAGTTTGAAGTTGCTTCTTTTAATCTTAACATTAGATTTACATTTATTTAGAATAAAAATAAATTTATCAATAAAACTCTAATAAGCAACATTCGGATCTTCCGAGGAAAACACATCACTCCAATGTCAGCTTCACAAAGGTCTGTGTAATTAATCGTTGTCTGATAACCCGGTTCGTACCGATGACCACTATTTGGTTTATTTTCTAATTTTAAATAAAATAAACAGTTACAAATAAATGATCAGTTACAAATAAATTCAAGTTAGTTAGTTCAATTGAATATTGTTGGCAATGGGTTTCTGAAAATACATGATCCACACAAGTGCCTGAACTTGGTCTCGTAACACTGTTTAGAAGAGAATCCATCCCAAATGATGAACACAATAGTAAATATTCATCTTTTGCACGCGAATCCTTCAATAAGTCCAAATTAATATCACCAAGTAGAATTTTATCTTTCGATCCGTTAATTGTACCAAAAACGTGTCAAAAGCACAAAAATTAAATCTATAAATAAATATATAACAAATTTTAATATTCCCGAATATAAATTTTCATAATGTTGAAGAGATGGTCGATATCTTTAGTTTGGTGAAGCCAAAAATGTGGAAAAGCTACTGCACATTCGAATATCGATTGGTAAATTGTTAAAAATTATTGGCAAAACAATATTGAAAGTTGATTCAAGACGGGTCCCACAGGTGTCCCAAATCATTTATTTGCCGATAAAATCGATACTTACACTGCATTTATTTAACATAAACTATAGCGAATTTCGTTGCAAAAATGCTCGAACGATCAGATACATGTGTCATGATACTGTCAGATATTTTTATAGTTCCTTAAGAAATAGACCAATTGAATGCGAAAGGAGTCCATATAAAATCATTGACAAATATCTACAAATGTAGTATATTGATAACAAATCAATTTTCATATATCAATGAATCTCTTTTTTTGCAAGTTCGAGTTCATTGGGTTTAATGTCTTAGTGTTTTCACGTAATGTTTAACTCTGTATTCAGAGTTCTTTTCAAATTTCCCTCACGGTACTTGTTCGCTATCGGTCCCGTGGTTATATTAAGTCTTAGATGGAATTTACCACCAACTTGGTGCTTAACACATCTCTCTAGAGATATCTTCTTATTCAAGTTTGTATTTATTACGGGTCTGACACCCTCTGTGGGTAAATGGTCCCATTCAAGATGGACTTGAATCTATAATCAAAATGCATAAGATGACAGATATTCCTTTACATTGAATTTCCATTCTACCAATAATCAGTAAAAGGATTTAATGCTGGGCTATTCCCATTCCGCTTGCCGCTGCTAGGAATCTTAGTTAATCTATTTTTCTCTTTGAAAAGTTCGCAAAGGTGCCATATTTATTTATATTGCGGAAATACCAAGGGTCACAAAATTATCAAAGCTCGCGTTATCGTTGCTAACAGGGTCCTTAACTTAATCACAAAGAGAAAATAACCATCCTTTTAACGACTTAACCTGAAGAATTTATTTTCCACCAAATAAATTTTACATATTAAAAAAGTCTGGGTTGGTATTTTGGTACAAACTGTACATTTTTGTGATAAATAATTTATTAAAAGTTTACAAATTTTCTGCTGACGTGTAATTAGTTGTTACAAAAATTCTATTAAAAAAATACACAAATTCATAATTTTTCTGCTAGTTAATAAAATTACAGCAGAAAAAATTCTCTTTATCTATAGTGCGGCTCCTGGTGGTGAGTAGAAAAAATACATTTTTTCTGCTGAACATTTTCTGCTATCTTAGGTCGTGTTTCAATTGGTTTAAATGCTGCATAAAAAGTTAAAAAGTTAAAAATTGTGGTGAATAAAAATATCAAACTTTTTATCTGCTTCAAGAGCTGATAAAATTTAATTTTTTGCTGTAGTTTTAGTGTGGTTGTACAATATAATCAAAATAAATTTTTTCATTTAAATATGGAAGTGGCACAAAAAAGGAAGCGCGTAGTAAATACTGCTTACATAAAATGTAAATTATATATTAATGAGTATTAAATAATTAATATTATTAAAATTTTTTTATTATAGGGACAGAAGCAGAGAAGAACACTTATTAATCGATACCAGGATAAAGCATGACAATTTGTTTAGTGGAAAAAATGCCAATCAAAGAGATGGCTGGATGTAGGTTTTTATGCATTACATTATTCTGAAAATTCTATTATGTTTTAATTAAAATAATGAATATTTCAGAAAAGTAAGTGGAGAAATTCGTAATCCTGCACAAATATGTCGGCATCAGTGGCAGGCGGTTATGCGAAAGTATAAAGAAAGTAGGATCGTTATGAAAATGATTTTTGTATGATAGGAAAGGGGAAGTTAAACGCAATCTGAGAATTTTTTTCGTATCGAAACAGAAATATTGATTCATTTTTTGTGTATTATTCAGACTATATGCGATGTTCATTCGGGCGATGGTGCTAATGACGATGGTCCTGCTTGCGATCCCAGTACGTGTCCGTTTTACGAGAAAGTGCACAATTATGCCGCAAAAAAACACAATTATCACCCGGAGATGTTCCTGAGTAATTTGGAAGGACAACACACACCAGTTCAGGAAATAAATAATACCAACTTATCTAGTCCATCCTCGTTGGATAAGAGCGCGTCTCCCCGTGACGTGCCAAGTACATCCAGATCGTCTTCACGTGCAAGTACCTCAACAAACCACGAGGAATTAAGTTTGTTTGCGGTAAAGATTGCAACAAAACAAAAAAATTGCAAAAAATATAGCGTCCCTGATTCCGGTGCTAGGCCAAATGGTCAAGCAGGATTATCTATCTATCGACGTCTCACAGTTATTGGTGGAGTCCGATTCATCCTCCGATTAATTAAATAACTATAACTTACTTATATATATATATATATATATATATATATATATATATATATATATATATATATATATATATATATATATATATATATATATATATATATATATATATATATATATATATATATATATATATATATATATATATATATATATATTAAAATATGTGAAATATTATATTATTATGTAAATATGTGAAATAAAAATGAATTTATAATATATTTAAATAAAAAGATTTTTTAAATATTTTTAATTGAATTTCAATTTATTCTGTATTTTCATTTAAAAGTTGCCGGAGCAAACTATCCCGAAACAATATTCCATCGCTAGTGTCTAAATATCTGTTGCGGTTATTATTGCCTCTGCTTGGTTGATCTTCGCCTTCAAAATTGAAAATAATATTTTCATTAAAATCCTCGCCCATCATACAAATATTATGCAAGATAATTTTAATACTGTTATCTATATTCTGCTCGAGTGCCTTGAAAAAAATATTGCGCCACCGGTTTTTCATAATGCCAAATGCGCACTCCACAACATTTCTCGCTTTACTATGGGCGGCATAACCACCATCGCCAAGTAAATAATAGTTTGGCGGTGGATAAACTCATCGTCTGTAAATCGGGCTGTTATGCAAAACTCTAGTGTCATGTACGGATCCCGGGTAACCAATAAAAATATCAATAAAATTGTCGCCACTACTGCCTGCAATATTATTGAGTAAAATTTTTTATAGTTGATATACTCATCATCGTGTCTATTGTTGGGGCATTTGATTCATATATGGCACCCATCAATCGCACCAACAGCATTTTTAAAAATTGGAGATTTTGCTCTGATGCAAAATTTAGTGCCAACAGTGTTTAGCTCGTTTAATGAAGGAGTGTGGATTAGATGCAGCATTTCCGAACAGAAAAAATAGAGCATTTTTATGACAATATTTCGTATTGAGTGACGGCTCAAACCTGCGAAATCTCCTGTTACTCGATAATTGCAACCCGCAGCCATCCAATACAAAAATATTATGACTTCATATTCGGTCGACCAACCAGAACGTTTATGCGGCATTAGTTGTAATATTTTTGTAAAAGTTGAATGGCTCACACGCAAATTTTTTTTGCATATCGTATCGCTTCCATTTATTATCAATTCAATTTTGGTTGATACAACCCGCAATTGTAGGTATTTCGGTCTCTAAAATGAAGTAAATTCAAATAATAAATAATCGTATCGTTGTATTTAGAAAAGGATTGCAAACTAACCTTAATTGAATTCTGTTTTAATTTGTTCCTGGCCGCGCATATTTTATTATTTATAATTATTTTTTATACAACAATAATATAATATTAATTATAATTAAAAAATACAATTTGAAATTATTATTTTCCATTTTTTCACTCGAAGTATTCGGCCGTGTTGACAATCAAATTGAGTGTCAAAATTTTTAACCAGTTGAAACAGATAAAAAGTTAAAAAGTTAAAAAAAATTCACCATGGATAAATTTTTAACTTTTTAACTTTTTATGCGGCATTTAAACCAATTGAAACACGACCCTGCATAAATTAATACAACATACTAAATTAAGTTAGAAAAAAATTACTCATTAGTCCAGGTGACTAGATTGTAAAATTTAAAAAAAAAAAAAAAAAAAAAAAATGGATTTATCTAGGTTTTCAGGTTTTAGATTAGGTGTGTCTTTATTTAAAAATAGATGTGACTGAACTGATTTGAATAATCATAAGATTTTCGGATCAGTCAATTTTCCAATTGATATTTATGCGTTTTCACATATTTTCTTGTCAGTACAATCATTTTCAAAACAATTGACATTACAAAACTTTTTCCTCTGCTTTGTTGTTGCCATATTAACCGAAGATTAAACAATAAGAATTTCAATCCATCAATTTGTCTCACAAAAAAGATTATTTGTTATCTTTCTGTTATCATCAATTTCGATATATGTACATATATGTGTATTTTATTTATATAAATGGTTACACATATACATTGATATAATATCAGACGTGACTTTAAATTCACAAAAAAAGTCAATAATACATTTTAGACAATTGGTATTCCGTCAAGCGCATGGAACATCGGATTTTCAACTATTCCCATACGGGAAATACAATTTACGAGAACCGTACCGACAGTAATTATCGTTAAATCAAACAATTTCATTTAGCCAAATAATTTATTTAAATTTTTTTGTAATTTTTGAACGTGAAGTGAATTGAAACTGTGATTTTTTTTACATTATTTTACAATTTTAACTTTCAAAATTTGACAGAATGTTTTTTATTTGGCGTCTTAATGCATAATATCTTGATACATGATTATTTTATACATATTTACAATTACATATACAAAAATATTTACGTACATATTAAGCTAATTAAGAGAGAATAATAAATATTTTTGGTATACCGATATCTGGAGCAAATTGTATTATGTGTACCTTAAGTAATTACGAAATGTAAATGTGTTTTCTTTGGAAAACCCTATATCACTCACCCCGTAGATGTATGTAGACCCATCGATTTTGAAGGTATTTAGTAATAAAGATTCTTAAAATTGAACATGTTTTGTATTTAGTGATCGCAGGAACGGAGGCATTATTTTAAGTTCGTCCGTCACGTATGCAGGTTTTAGTCTGTCGATGGCAATTGATACGTTTTTACCAGAATAATCAACTACAGAATATGTTCGGAATCTTCGCTGAACTTAAAATGGCCCTTCATATAGTGGTGTTAATCCCGTTTTTACTTTATCCATCAGGACAAAGACTTGGTCACAGACCGTTAGGTCTTTTGGGATATATATTTTGTCCTGAGGGCATTTGCGAGTATCATTGGGAATCAGCTCCTGGGACCTTCAGCGGTTGTCCGTAGACAAGATCGGCAGGAGTGCATCCGAGATCAGTATTGATCGAAGTGCTTATTCCAAGGATAATAAATGGGAGTTCATCACTCCAATTTAGTCTCTCTTGCATGCCATTTGACTGCGGGTGATAAGTCGTTGTTCATATTCTATGAGAACCTAACCTGATCAGTCGTGATTTCGAGTGGAACACCAAATCTCGAAATGTACTGGTCAACGAAAGCTCTCACTACAGTACTTGCTCTTATATCCGTCATAGTGGTACGGCTTCTGGCCATGGTGTGAATCGATCTATTATCGTTAGTTAGGTTAGGTTCCCGTTAGATGGGGGTAATGGTCATACGAGATCTATGTGAATGTGTTCAAATCTGCCTGAATGAATATTAAAATGTTTGTGCTCCGAACACATGTTTTGAACCAATACCCCGTATCCACGTTCATACTTGGCCAGAAATATTTTGATGCATTTACTTAGGTATATAAGGGCGCTTGGTGATTGTTAATGTTTCGCATCAAATGGAAAGTTTTGATGCAAAATCAGGAACTTGTTCCAGTTATTGATGTATTACAAATAGTAGCTACCTGTGATTCTTCTGTCCTATACAATGTATCTGCCACTACGTTGCATTCACCTTTGACGTACCTTAAATCGGTTGTAAATTGTGAAATGTAGTCGGGGTGCTAGATGTTGCCAGCGTCTATCATGTAATTGCTCCAATACAGCACCGATAGCAACATCGGAGGCATCCGTATTGATGCGAAGTGTTCCATTCTCTATCGGATGAGCCAGAACAGTGGTTTGAGTGAGAGCAAGTTCTTCACACTCCGTTGGCCATGAAAATGGGCTCTTTTTACTCATTTCACTAAGCTTATTGAGATGGCTGTGTATTGGAGCAAGATGTTCAGCTAAATGCCGAATGAAGCGATTGTAATATTAGCTATGCTCACGAAACGCTGCACTTGCCTGATAGAAGTGGGTTGAGAGAAAGTTTGGATTGTCATGATTCGATCCGCAGAATCTTTGGTGATTTCGTGGCTGATGAAATTGATGGAAGCTGCACCAAATTCACACTTAGAGGGCTTAGTTGTTAAACCGTATTCGTGGGCTCCGCGTAGTTTATACTGGATATTAATTGGCATCAAAATACACATAGACGAAATCCAAGCCTTTTGTAATTTCGTCCATTAGACGTTGGAATGTCTGCGCACCGTTTCGTAAATCATAAGGCATTCTAGTAAACTCGTAAAGTCGAAAAGGTACGGCGATGGTAGTCTTATGTATATCTTCTGAAGCGACGGGTATTTGATGATAAGCACGCACGAAATGATAAAGAAAAAGAGAAAATGGTGCAACTTTGTAGGTTAAGGGAAAAGTTATAGATGTGCGGAAGCGGATACCTGGCTGGTACCATAATTTCGTTCAATCGGCGATAGTCGCTTTGGTACAAGCTGCAAAGGTGAAGCAGCGATGGAAGAAATTTATGTTTATCAGTATCCAACCATCTGGGTCGTGAAAATGGTACGTGACCTTCTGTAATTATTCAGTGCACTATATTGTGTTTTACCGTTAGGTCATACCGAGCTTCCTGTGTGAAGCCGGCTTAAAAGTTCACCATATGTTCCCTCAATAGAAAATAGACGAGGTACCAAATTCTTTGGAACGTTACAATCTAGTGTCCTCACTGATAGAGATGTACTTGTATCTACTAAACGTTTATATTTAAGGTAAACTACCAAACTAAGCCTGGGGACTGATGCTATATCAAAAGGATGGCGAAAGTATCGACGCAAACCTAAGTCTACATGTAATAGGCTTTTCCCAAATGTATTTATGGTAGAGCCGTTAGCTGCCACTAAGCAACTCTCCGAATGATTTACTAGGTTTCTGAAGTAACCTGTTGGTACGACGGGAACTTCTGCACCCGTGTCGATGAGAAAACTAAGTTTGGTAATGCGACAATAAATTGTTAAGCGACGATTGCGACACGTCCCATCGGTCGTATTAAGAGCTTTTTATATAATAGAATTGCGCTTATTATTGTTTATTTAAGCATTAATTAATTTAATTAATATTTTTTTGTTAAAATTTAAAATAATGACTGAAACAAATTATAATTGAAAAGTTAATAAAAAAAAAAAGAATGAACATAGTAACGATTACGACGAATGAAATTTAAAAATCGAGTACTTGTGCTTAACAACAGTTGCAAGAAGTTGAATTAAAACTAAAATTTGATACTAATAGAAAATTTAACACTAGGCTGTTAAATTTGATTGATTTCAATAAGATAAACTTTTTAAGACGTAGAAGAATTTTCGTCCTGCAATAAGACAACTTAGGTACATTTATCCAGATTCTTTGGGTTTAGTTTTTTAAATGTGGAATTTCAGCTGATCAGTAAACATTTTCTTGTTTGTTATTTTTAAAGTGTTTAAACTTTAACCAATCAAAAACCCGTTAACATTAAATATAGCGCTGAAATATAATGAATATTCTTTTCAATAATTAAGACAATTGTGCCCTGGGGTATTCGGATAAATCTAGTCACTAATTGTTCCATAAATGTACTGCTAAGTATGAATGATGGTCTGAACAGCACTATCTTAAATCGTTCGTATGCTGTGATATGAATTTTTGAATTGGAGTATGCGAGGCACACTCGATGGTTGATGTTAACTAACTTTTGGCAATATTTATGTGTCTATCGTCCATTGAAAAACGAATTTTCTATTGGGCATTGAGCGAACATATCAAATTAGATTTGTTGATAACTTGTTTAGTTAGTCATATAAAAATAATATTATACGAATTATTTCGCATAATAGATATTTGTATATCGATTTGGCAATATTTTTAATTTTTATCTTTTTATTTTTTTATTTTATTAAAACGGTTGGAACCTACAGAGGTTCCGCACACAATGCCACAATGGGCCCATGGTGCAAATCTTGAGGATCTATACTAACTCACTTCGACGCCAGTTCAATTAAAGCGAACTTCTTAAAAGCATCCTTACCACCGTTGAAGGAAAAAGGAATTGCTGGCTCGGGACCACAAAATTTACTGCGTGATCCAGCTTTCGCTAAAAAGCCAGCAACCTCATTTCCCATAACGCCACAATGAGCAGGCACCCACGGGATCCTTACTCTCGAATTGAAGCAAAGGAGATTAATGAAGTGTTTGTACTCTTGGACCAGTTTGGGTGTAGTCAAAGGGTTTTTAAGGATATTGAGCACGGTTTTACTGTCCGTGCAGATAATAATACCCTTGCCTAAATTACTAAACCTATACGACTCAATTGCACTATGGGTAAGTGCAATTAATTCAGCTTGAAAAACCGTGCTGTGTTTGCCCAAACTACCAGAGAATCTGAACCCATACTTTGTACAAAAGAAACCAAACCCTGCACTGACTTCTGGACGACAGCCATCCGAAAAAAAACTATCGACTCAAACAACTGTCTATAGAAATCCTGAGGGAGCCACAGTTCTCTAGTTCAGCCCTACAGGCTGTCATCTGCAGTCCATCCAGCCTTGCTACAGAAGACGTCAGTTTCACAACTAGCCAACCTTCCAACTGCTGCATACGACAGCAAGGGCAAAACCAGCGATTTGTAGATGAATAACATCATTTTAGGGGTCAGCCCCAGGAATTGCCAAAGACCCTTCTGCATTGTCAAAAGATAGTAATGACCTTTTGTAGCTTATAACCAAAGTGAAATTTCCAGGAGAGTTTACTATCTAGAATAACGCCTAGGTGTTTCACGTGCTCTGTCCTTGTAATTCCTCTACCAAATAGAGTGGGGACAGATAAGTTAGCACTGTCTCTACGTCTGGAAAACACACCCAAATCAGTTTCCGAGGAATAGACGTGCAACCCCTTTTCAACACACCAAACTTCCACTATATTAAGATCTGCATCAGATCAGATAAGATATTCAGGTATTTCCCAGAAACTATCTTAAATTGAAAACTTAACTTGATTTATATTAAAATTGGTACACGCACTCGTGATCGAACTATCAAAAAAAAATCATCCCCGCACCTTTGCACGATGAACCCAGATCGCTGCAATTTAACAAGTAATTCGCGATAACCATGAACCACAGCAAGGGTGGGAGTACTCCTCCTTGTGGACAGCCCTTGGCTACTTTGACAGACACTGATGAGCCATCTAACTCAGCCTCAATTATACGGGAAAAAAATTGAGTCGATGAATCTAACAATGGTTTGATTAATATTAAAATTGGTTTCGCAGGACTTGCCAGCTCTGTAAGCATGTTCTAATAAATCTGTCGATGATCCTCTCTATAAAGCTTTAAAAAAGGTAGAGGTCAAACTAATGGGCCTAAAAGCTTTAGGGCCGGTATAATCCGACTTGCCAGCTTTAGGTATGAAAACTACCCTACTCCTGCTCCAGGATCGTGGTACAGTACTAAAAGCAATGCACGCCTGGAACAGATTGAGCAGGTGACTACGGATGGGTAGAAAACCATGCTGCAATTCAGCAGGGAAGACGCCGTTAGGACTACTCGATTTGAACGGTGCAAACGAGAAAACACTCCAGTGTAGAACATTAGTATATTGATCAGTCTACGGGCTAAGTTCCAATCCGGTGTACCGCCAAAAATGTCAGGAGGATCGGAGGCAACCACACTCGAATCAACAGTGTCACATCCAGGAAAATGGACAGGCAACAGTAGCTCACCAACTTCTCGCCTGCAGGAGGTGAGTTTCCCGGAAAGTAGGCGAAGGCTATCATGTTTGCAAGTAGCATTCTTAGCCAGAGGTTTGTTAAGTCTGGCGAGAACAGATAAGCTATCAATCTTAGGCTTTTTTTGATAGGCTTTTTGAGCTGCCAAAAATCGATTCCAATCAGAAATGAGACGCGTATTTTTGGCTTTATTTTTAATTTTACGGCGAGTTTGAAAAGCAGTCGAGATTGCTTTCGTTAGTACAATTGCTTGCAAATCGAGATCTGATATAGATCTAATCTGATTAGGCAAATCTAGTAGTAAAACGAGCTCAGAGGAGAATGAATTTTGTTAGTTTCCTATTACAATATGGTTTAACCGGTGGCCTTTGAGAGGTAGATGGTTGACCCTACACCATACTACAAGATTCACCAGTTCCTCTGATTAGCACCGCCGCAAGATCAACCGTACTGCACTCATTAATAAGAGCGGCATCAATATCATTAGAAATATAAATGAAAGGTCTGGTTTTAAAGACGGTGGACTTTAGAAAAATCCTGCCGAACTTCGAATCTAAACCAGAAACCGCGCCATTAATGAGGTACGGTTCTTGGATTAGACAAAAATTTGTATGCGATACAATAATTTTCTTTATCCCACGGAACTTTCATTCATCAGTTTTGATATACTGTAACTTATAAATTTCCTTATGCCTATACTCATTTGAGACAGTTCTACTAGAATTATATTCCTAAATAAATGAAATATTACCTAACCACTTACACATATCAGAAATTAGTTCCAATAAATTTATTATTTTATGAATATAATACTTTTTATCAAAAATTTGCATTACCACAAAACAAAAAAAGAGATACTCTCCCAGCTTCTTGTGGTGCTACTCAAACGCATGATACATACATGTTCCTTTTCTTAATATATTTTATTTTATGTTATCATTTGATTGACATGTTGACTAATGCTGCGTATACAAGAGTATGGTACTCGTATAAGTGGCTGACAATTTCTCAACCCAAATATATTATGTTTTAAAAATGGGATGGATAAACGAGAACCATGTTTAACTCAATATTGATTGAATATCGTTTTTATTTTAATAAACTCTAATTTTGTATCCATATTCGATTATATTGGATTTTGAGGTTGACATGATATACTATATGAATCATAAATTCTTTTAACCTTTACTCATATATCTGCGTATACATATCCATATATGCGTATGAACATAAATACCGCCTGTGGTAATTTTAATTTGACTTTTATATCCATTTTTATCAAAGTCACAATTAAAATGAAATTGAAAAGAGCTCGTAAATTGTTTATACTCGTATATACAGACATACAACGTAAAAACAGTACGTTTATCAATCCAATAAACGTTAATCAAAGCTTTTAATTTTGTTCTCTAATCAATTTTTGCTTTATGCTATAAGCACCGTTTACTAAAAATTTCAATACAGAGTACAAAATTATTATTATTTTTTTGTTGCACTTGCTTTGTTGATGTTTAGTTATCTTCAAATCTTTATATGGATAGAAATCTTTACATGGCAGAACTGATAGAAATCTTTCGAACGCGTAAACCACGCCAAACCGTCTATTTAGTTGCGTATCATCCAATACTGTAAACTGTGGTCTCGACAGGCCGACTATGTCAACCGTAACTTGGTCTAAGCGCACGAAAAATGTTCCTCAAAGAACGCTGATTTTCGTAATAAAGCTGAACAATTTGTAAACGCTATGCCGGGTTCAGTTTTTCCATGTTGAAATGGCAAACAATACTGAATAAATAAAAACACGATGACAGTTTGAAACTAATTCATTGGTCATTTGTCAAAAAGGAACAAATGAAAAAATCACCTCTAGATGAATTCTTCTAGAATTCTTCTTCGCTAAAATATCGTAGGTTGTTGACTTTATTTTACTTGTCGACGTTGATAAAAAACACTGCCAATTAATCTACGTTATATTTTACGTGTCGACAACCGAGTAGATTACATGGCGTAATCTACCTCGCCCATCCCAGGTCAACATAAATTATTTCTAAAATGCGAGTGGCTTCGACAGAATTACCCGTAATAGCAGATGGAGGACAATGTGCGTCTACTGCGAGTGAAATTTTTGCAAATTTAGATTGGCTTCGGGTTTATTTTTAAGACTTGGCAGTAAGTTTCGGTATTCGGGGTCATTCAAACCATTTGAATTAAGGTCTACCCAGCAAGTTTCAATTGCATGATTATCCTGTATAAGGTTAACGCAAAGTTCATCCGTATCTTTAAGGACAAAGCGTCAGGCACTATACCTTTTTTGAACCATTCCTTTATTCGATTTTGAAGTTGAATCCCTGTAATTTTAAATACCCTCGCGCCAGCCGTCCGGCCAACTGTTATTGTTTCATTAGCCAGATCAGACTAGGTGATCTGTTAAAACAGTGAACTCGAACCCTTCAACGTAAACCTAAATTTCTTGATGTTGGCAACCGCTGCGTAGCACTCTAATTCGGTTGTGCTGTAATCCTGTTGAGCAGAGTTCAATTTAGCAGATACGTAAGCGATTGGGCGTTCTTCATTCAAGTTAGATTTCTGGAATAAAACTCCTCCAATTCCAGTTTTTGAAGCATTGCATTGTATGTAAAAATGATGTGTGAAGTCTGGATGACGCTTCCTTAAGTGCATCAAATGATTTTTGAGCGCCACTATTCCACAGATTTTTTTTGTCTTCTTAAGGAGCTCTGTGAGTTGTGCAGTCACATCCGAGTAGTTTCTTATAAATCGTCTGTACCAGCCAGTCATATCTAAAAATCTTCTAAGTTACCAAATTGTTTTTGGTGTGGGGTATTCGGTAATTGCCGCCACCTTTGTCATCAGGCTTTAGGATACCATTACCCACAATAAATCTCAAGTATTTTAATTCGCGCAGTACACTTATTTTTTTCAACATTAATTATTAGATTTCCTTTGAAAAGTAAATCAGTAACTTTACTCAAAAGCTCTAGATGTTCATCAAATTTTTCAGATGTTACCAACAGGTCTTCTAAATAAAGAAATAATTTGTGGTGAAACTCATGACGTATCACTTTATCCATGAGGCTACACATGGTTTAAGGAGCTTTAAAAAGCCCGAATGGCATGACAGTAACCTGATAGAGGCGTCTACCAGCTACGGCAAAAGCCATCTTATCTTTAGAACTCTCATCTAAGGGGATTTACCAAAAGGCATCATTAAGATCTATGCGTACAATAAATCTTGTTTTGCCCAGCCGACGATGAGAGCAGCCGGTCGATGAGAGGTAGAGGAGAAGCCGCTTTCACCGTAACTGCATTCACCCTTCTCGCGTCAAGGCACAAACGAGCCTTGCCATTCGCTCTCCTCATCAAAAACCAAAAATTTCAAATGATGGGGACTATTTTATTACCGTGTCAAATCTGGACTTTTGTGATGGTGACAAATCGTGGAATATTAGCTTAGACTGAATTTGATTTTCCACAGGTGCCGACTCATTTCGAGACTTTGAATTAATTAACTTGGTGGAATATATATTTGCAATCCAAACGCTTCCCAGAAATCAACTCTTATAAGTAGAGAGTTTGGCTTCACGTCGAGAAAAACCACTGGCAGTTTTAATGGTAGAGCTTAGATCGTGATTCATCCCGTTCGTGTTGGAACCTTGCTCTTTCGAAGTCATCATTGGAAGTTTGGGTTGCTCGACTCTGGCTGTGGATATTTTTGGAGGCCACGTGCAGCCTGTTCCTGCTCTTTTGTTGGCTTTTCCCGATCTATCTTTACAAATTGTGCAATATGGATTAAGAACTCCAGGAGTGCCACAACCAAAACAAAACTTATGTTTTAACGGGACCAAGCAGTTCTTAAAGATATGATCCGGTTGGTAGCAATTCCAACAACCATTAGTTACCTTAAGCTTTTTATTTGAAAACAAGTTAGTTTCCGGCCGATAGTTTCTTTGAATTGAGTTAAAGGCACAAATCGTATGTTGAAGTTGGTAGTAACTCACAGTTTTGTTCGTTGGTTGCACCTAATTTAATAACTTGGCGTCGTTGGCACATTATTTCTGGGGCACAACCAGTTCTACTCCAGGTATATTTTTACGTCACGCACAATTGAACCATTTGTAGTCCTGCTCGCATATTTTGGCGTATTTTATACATTGGCTGGGAATCCGATAAAGGAATTTCGAATTGGAGGGTTTTGGACAACATATCACTGTAAAAATCTTGAAATGGTTCTCTAAATCGTTGCTTACGCGAATCTAAAATATGTCGAAGATCATTGTCCGTTTGACGATCTTGAAACCGTTTAATAATATCGTCTTTTATCTTAGACCAATTCACACCAGGATCTCAATGTAAATAAAATACCATTCATGGGCTGTTCCTTTTAATACATAACTGATATCAGTGACCAGCTGATCAACGGATAATTTATTAGCTTCAGTTACATGTTTAAAATTATACATAAATCGTTAAACTGGGGGACCTTTTGGGGAGCCATCAAACGATATGTTCCATTTCATCAGGTCACGCTGCTGACAATTGGATCGAAATTCAGGTTCGCCACTATGTGGAACACTTAAGTTTGAACTGCCTTGGTGAGGCGTGTGATTAGGCGGCAATCATGAATTTAATGTGACTGTGCAAAATTTACTTTGGGATTATTAAAAGCGTCTTGATTATTACGTTTGGATCGGGAGGTACCGGGTTCGAATCCCAACAGAGGCGAGATGCAAAAGGGATTTTTCATCTCCCGATTACGATCGGTGATTAAATTGATAACATCTATGACCTTCTGTGGAATGTAGAACTCATGGGCCGACCCATCTTCCATGTCACTGTACAGGGTGACATGGAGCTATGCAATGCGCAGATGGTATACTGTACTTGTGTGAATGGGATGAATGAATGGATTGAATGAATGTTGTGTGAATGTAAGGTAAGGCTATGGACCGTAAAAGTGTCTATGCCAAGTCCTTTTTATTAAATTAAAAAAATAAATCGAAAGTCATCAGTTCTTGCTGCAACCTTTTACCTTGCGACAACATTGTAGATTTAGAGAGACAATGTTTCAATTTAGAGTCGACATTGTTATTATCTTGAACTGAAATTGACGAAATATTGGAAACTTCATCACTATCTCGTGAATGGATTATGATTAGATCTAATTGACCTAATGACGTATTTAGATCAGTTTCTTTTTGTACAATTTAGTATACATATTTTAACTTACTCTTCAAGTTTTGTAATTCACCTTCGGGATTTAGTTTAGCGCTGTCATGAGGCATATTTGGTGCTAATACTGGATGTTGGTTTTCAAAAAAATAAAATCAATAAGTAAATTCATTGGTCTGAGTTCCCAGTTTTGTGTCCATTTTTCTAGCTGCAAAGTGAGGAATTTTGAAGAAATTAAAAATGTTGCCTAAAAATTTTTGCTGTACCCATTGATCAAATGAAATATTAACGCGATTGGATTTCGCATACTAAATAAATTTTTTTTAAATTCCTGAAAATGCTCAATAAAAACACGTTTTACAAAAACGTATGCAAAGACCCAGCAAATTTGTACAATGGGCTGCAAAGTTATTCTCGATTTCGGAGTGTACTTCTAGAATTAGTTTGTTGTATCAGTTATATAAATAAAACAGTAAATCTGGACGGGCATGAACTTTCTATGGTGTTTTTATGGAACGGTACAAATGTCAAAAAACCTATCAAATGTCGAATTGTCTCATGAAAATGTATCAAACAGTTTCGAATAAAACCAATCAATTTATACAAATGTAAAATTATAAAACTGAAAAATATTACTCAAACTAATAAAAGAACTAATCAAAAATGAAATTAAATTTAAAACGAATCAATTATTTAAAAAACAGCTAAAATATTTGTTTCGACGTTAGCGTGGACTGTATGTTTTCTTTGTAGAATAAATTAACATCAGACAGATCACCCACAAATCCTAGAATAACCTCGAACAACATAGGTTTTTATTTGATGCTTTGTTCGATGGGAAGTGGACAAATTCGAGTTATCGCTCGTTTGAATTTGGCATTTTGAGTTTGAACAGTAACCACCCTAACATGGTCATCTTTGCATGAACAGTAACCACCCTAACATGGTCATCTTTTTATGAAGTTCAATAATTCTGGCCATTGGCCATTTCAACGGTGGGATGTTATCTTCTTGCAAAATGACGAGGTCACCGACATTGATATTTGAATTTGGTTGAGTTCATTTTTTCCTTTGCTGTAACTGAGAAATATATTCCCTTGACCATCTTTTCCAAAATAGTTGGAAGTTGGGTTGTATGCGTTTGTAGAGACTGAGTCGGTTACAATCGAGGTGTGATAAAGATGGATCGGGAATAGTAGTTTTCGGTTGTCCAATTAAAAAATGTCCTGGTATAAGCATTCGTAGTCGTTTGGGTCGGTGGACATGTACCCAATCGGACGTGAATCAAACACGCTTCCACCTGGATGACAAGTGTGGAAAGTAATTCCACAGTATACGACGATGTACAGAGAACTCTTTTTATATATGATATTTAGCGCTTTTTACAGCCGCTTCCCATAAACCGCCGAAGTGGGGAGATCGTGGAGGAATTGTATGCCATTGGATGCCGTGATCAATACAATACTTTAAAATCTCATTATGATTGAATTCGGAGAGGAATAACTTCCTTAGCTCTTGCAATTCGGCTTTTGCTCCAATAAAATTCGTTGCGTTATCTGAATATATATTAGAACATAGCCCTCGACGAGAAACGAAACGTCGAAGTGCAGCTATAAAAGCGTTAGTCGACAAATCTGACACGACTTCCATATGAATTGCTTTTGAAGCAAAACATATAAAAACTGCTATGTATGCTTTGATCTGGGTTTTTGAGCGTATTTTTGTCGATGTTAAAAACGGTCCACAGAAATCTACTCCTACGTGCTGAAATGGTCTTGACGGACTGACTCGGTGTTCAGGTAATTGACCCATGATTTGTGTTATATTTCGAGGACGTGTTCGTGAACAGATGATGCATTGAGCAATGACCCGATGACATAGGTTTCTTCCACCGATTATCCAAATCGCTGTCGAAGGCAGTATAAGAGGGATTGAGGACCGGCATGAAGTAAACGATGATGCTCATTACGTGCTAGTAATTTAGTGAAGTTGTGCGATCCAGGCAATAAAAATTGATGTTTATAATCATATGGAATATTAGCGTTATTTAATCTTCCGCCGACTCGAATTAATCCGCTTTCATCTAAGAATGGACTTAAGGATCGCAGATTGCTATTTTGAGAAACCAGTTTATCTTTACGCGGATGTCTTCGGCATATTCGATTATTTGGATATATTTAATTACCGCTTTAAGAGCGTTGTCCAGTTCGATGAACGAAAATTGCATAATTGTTCCATTCATTTTAGAAATTGGTGAATTAAGTGGTATGCCAATCGTTTCATTTTTTGATCTTCGAAGAGTACGTTTACTTTTCAAACACTCCAAAAATCGAAGAACATATCCAAAACAACGTATGATGGTATTATAATTAGAACTTTTCTCGAAGATTGATTCTGAAACTTTCACTGGATATGATTGAACGTGAATTTTTATTTTTCGTAATTCCAATTGATCGAACCAAGTTTTAACGTTGGGCTGCTCAGGTATGAGTAGCTTTGAACAATTTAAAAATGATGGCCCAGTCCACCAGTTCTGAACTTTTATACATTCCGAAGGCATTAATCCTCTTGAAGCCATATCAGACGGATTTTCTAACGAAGGTCTTGTATTTGCGATATACGGTTTGCGATGTAGATTGTATATCGTGATGGAACGGAAATGATTCTATGAAGTGTAATTTGAGAATCTGTCCACAAAAATATCGATGGTAACTTTATGTCAAGAGCACAAATAATTTTATGTGTTAATTGGGCTAGCAACAATGCGCCACACAACTCCAGTCGGGGAATTGTTTGTGGTTTTATCGGAGCTACCCGACTTTTCGAAGATACAAATTTAACGAAGCAATAATTTATTCGTTTTAAATTTAATTTAATTTTTAATTAGTTCTTTTATTAGTTTGAGTAATATTTTTCAGTTTTATAATTTTACATTTGTATAAATTAATTGGTTTTATTCGAAACTGTTTAATACATTTTCAAGAGACAATTCGACATTTGATAGATTTTTTGACATTTGAACCGTTCCATAAAAACTCCATAGAAACTTCATTCCCGTAAATCTGGTTATTATTTTTGTTATATAAAGAGCAGCAATATAAATTTAATCGGTTTACGTTTAAAAAAAAATTATCTGTTTTGTTAACAATCTTGTTGGTATATTTTTTTTATTATTAAGGAATTAATTAAAATATAATCACGTTTTAACAAAAGTAAAATAAAAAATAAATATTATTATTATGTATCGTAAAATGTCTTAATCTTTTTACTTTCTGAAATGTACGTAAAATAAATGTGAGCAATGATGTCACCGAGAAGAGGTTCTTTTTTTAAGTTTAATTAAATCTTATATGAGTTTTTATTTTTTTACTATTAAATATTAAATTCATAAAAAGTTTTATATTATTTTATTAATATTAGAGTTTTTATGATCGTTTGACAACATGTTTTTTGACAAGATTATTTTTTATTTATTTTTATTGGTTTTTAATATTGATGGATTGGTGGTGGTTATAATGCTCAATTAGATCCAAAGTCTGAAATTATAATTTGTAAACGATTGTAAAAGTTTGTACAGGCCATAGTACAAAAAATATCGAAATGAGATAATCAATGACAAATATATCTCACATATGTGGGGGAGGGCAAACGGAAATTATAACATCACAAAGATATGTTAAAATTCTGATATATGTATAATTCCAATTTCTGTACCATAACATTATTATTATTATTATTATTAAAGTTGGCTGGAACCCAAGAAGGTTCCGCTCTCAATGCTACTCTAGGCCCATGGTGCAAACCGGGGATTATATCACTGTTCGCAAATGAGCTTGGCTGCTCTGGCAAACTGTAACAGCTTAAACCGCAGGGTAGGGATGACAATTGACCTACATTCAAAGACCTATGATTAAGAAACCGGGACATAACTATCTCGAAAGCGGGACAACCACAAACAAAGTGAATGCTGTCATCGCCACGCAAGGAATCTTGAACAAGTCGTATTTTTTGTAAATGGAGTTGAACTCCAAGGGGCATGGCCGGTCAGAATACCGACCAAAACTCTCAGTTGGTCTCTCTTCAAAGATAAAGCAAACTTTGTAAGCCTCAGATTAGGATCACAAATGTAGTACTTAGCCACTCGGCATGTATCGGAAGGTAGCCAATTACGATTAGCCTGGAAACAAATTTAGTTCTTAATAGCTTTCTTACCACAATTAAAGGTCAAGGCCACAGCCGGTTCAGGTCCAATGCAATCGTCGCACAATGGGTGAGTGTAATTAGCTCCGGTTGGAATACCGTGCAGTTCCGGGCTAGACCCCCAAATGATCGTAGGTCATGTGCAGGACAATAGGTTTCAAATCCCACATCAAAATTGAGGCCCGTAAGCGAAAACATGCAGCGGAACAGCCTATGCAAAGCAAGTATATATAAGACGAAGACATCGCGCCAGTAATAGCTCGACATGCCATACCTTGTTTGCTATTAAGCTTCGCAATAACAGAACTTGACTGAACCACAGGCCACCAAACAACAGACGCGTAAGATAGCATAGGTAAAACTAGAGATTTGTAAATAAATATCAGCATTTTGGGGGTCAGACCCCACGACTTTCCAAATGTTCTTCTACACTGCCAGAAAAATGGAAGTGACCTTTTGAAGTTTAATTTCAATACGAGAATTCCAGGAGAGTTTACTGTCCAGAATAACACCAAGATGCTTTACTCCGTATAGGATCTAGCGATCGTTTCTCCAAAAAGAGAAGGAGCAGTCAACTTTCCAGTATTCCTACGTCTGGTGAAGATTATCAAACCAGTTTTCGATGCGTTAACGTACAATCCCTTCTCTAGACACCACATTTTTACAACTTGAAGAGCACGTTGCGTTAAGCCTGAAAGTATACGTTAAGGTATTTACCCTAAACCGCAGAACGACTAAGTCATCAGCATAACTCTGAGCAGTGAAGCCAGATGGTTGTAGTTTTACAAGTAATTCGTCGATATAGCTAAGAGACACAAGAGATGTGACAGGTCACCTTTTTGTGACAACCTTTGGTAACTTTAACCGAAATAGAAAGGGAGTCCAGCTCGACCACAGCAATGCGCGATTTCAGCAAAGATCCAATCAAAGTAACAATGGTTTGGTTAATTCCAAAATTAGTGCAGGCTTTAGTGATGGTACCGAAAGTAGTAATATCAAAGCCCCCTCAATATCGAGGGAAGTGCCCACAAGAAACTCCTTGATACTAAGCGTATTTTCAATCCTCGTAACAAGTACATGCAGCGCAGTTTCACATGATCTCCCAACTCTGTAAGCATGTTGAGTGCTACTGAGTGGGATAACAGATAAGTGATGATCTTAGACAGATATATGCCAACAATTCTTTCTAGGATTTTGAGAAAAGTTGAAAGACTAATAGGGCGATATGATTTGGGATCCGTATAATCCGTCTTCCCAGCTTTCGGGATGAAGACAACTCTACTCCTGCACCAGGACTGTGGAACATATCCCACGCAAAGCACGCTTGACAGAGTCGAAGTATAAATGTTCCTGAATTAGGGGAAACCCATGCGGTAATTCAGCAGGAAAAACTCTATCCGGACCACCGGATTTATAAGGTGAGAAGGAGAAAACGCTCCAGCGCAAGGTGTTGAGAGTGACCAACCTACCATCTTCCATGTCACTGTACAGGGCAGGTGGTATACTGCACTTGTGTGAATGGGGTGAATGGGTTGAATGAATTAGTGTGAATGTGGGTATTGCACCGTGGGCCAATTAGTGGCATTGAGTGCTGGAGTAAAATACGCCCAACTTTAAGAAAAAAAAAAAAAGAAAAAAGACCAACACAGGCTTAGTCCCAGTCGGGTGAATAATCAGTACCATTGGGCTGAACGTCAGCAACATAATCATGATTGATAACATTGCACCCAGGAAAATGAACAGAAAGTATAGTATTTCCGACCTGGAAGAGGCTAATCTGCCATCACAAGAATACCAAATACAAGAACTCCTACGATCTCAACTTTCTCTTATATTATTTATGAGATGGCAAAAAGTTATCTCAATCAACCTGGAGTTTAGATCTCTTGGCTTTGTTTTTGAGTCTCCTAACAGTTTTCCTCTGTTTTTTGAAGATCAGAACTCCAAAAAGGCTTATTCTGAGATTTTTCGAAGGCTGACGAGACTGCGTCCGTCAAAGATGAAGCTAGCACGCTGTCCTCTGTCGAACATATCTCACCCAAAGATACCAACCGAGGTTCCAATTCAAGAGAGAATAAATCCGAGTTGGTAAGCTTCTTGTTACGATAAGGTTTAAGAGTAGGTCTTCTAAGATTTATATTAAACGAGATGCACCTGTGGTCGGAGGTGAGAATATCATTGGTTACCTTCCAATTGAAGATCAAATCGATACTCGACATGGAGCATAAACTAATGTCAATCACTTTGTTAAGGATTTCAAGCTCAGATGTGCTCAGGTAATTAAGTAGAGATAATCCCCCTATAGTATATATTCTTGGTACCCCATAACGTGTGATGAGCATTAGCATCGCATCCTACCACTAGGTTAACTTCTCCGAGGGAGGAGGTGAGACAGAATCGTAAGGCAGATACACTGATGCTACCACCAGTTGGCAACTACGCCAGATATCTTTAGTACTCGAAACGACCTGACACAACCACTTGTATGAGTCGTGGTTGGCGCATTTGTAGATAATATAGCCTACACTCAGGTAGCAACCCAGCAATTGCGGAATGAAGTTACTCGTGAAGCTATCGCTAGTACATTACGGTGGAGCTCCTAACCATAACATAATATTTTCCTTTTAAACAATGTCCATTAACCATATAACCACAGATTTGGTGCCACATGTCCATTGTCAACATTTAATAAGCTGTTGCAATTATTTTGATAATAAACAAAGATTATTAATTAACAAACAATATCACTAGAAATCGACGACTGTAACTCTTACTTCGTAATTCATCTTTTCCTATTATCAATTTTCATGTTTATTTAAAATTTAAAACAAAAGAAATCGAAGAGTTTTTGAAAAAAGGTAGTCCAAACCAATTATTTATGGTTCAATTCTTGAATGGATTCTGATTAGTATTTTAATTGTGAAAATAAAAGTAAAACTGAAAAGTACACAAAGCAATTGAAAAATCTATTATTTTTAAAATTTTCTTTTGTGTGGTTATCTCTATCTTAAAGCTCTTTGACTGATTGCATATATGTATATATTCTCACCTGTTAAATTATAAAAGAAAATTCTTCATAAATAAAACGAAATATAATAAAGGTAAGAAAATATTTTATATATGTATATTTAGGTACGAAAGTGGTGGTGTAAGCCATGTGTTTTAATTAAAAGTAAAAACAAGATAATATATTATGAAATAACGAAACATTGAAAAAGTTTACACAAAATAAAATTTACACAATTTCTATCATATTTAAGGCTTGTACACGAGTTAGGAAATATTTGCTAGAAAATTATAGCCGATCTCTCTCCCAATGAAATCAACTAAAATGACGAAAAGCACGCCCCTTTTTCTCTTCTTTGAGTTGAAATATATTTAACTTTGAGCAAAAAACTCGCAGACGTCCAACTTAATCACACAAAAATTCTCTTAATCACACAAAAATTCTCTCAGAGAGAGACCGGCTATGATTTCCTAGCAAATATTTCCTAACTCGTGTACAAGCCTTTAGGTTAAATGGTATTCTATAAAACAAAGTAGTCAGCGTGTAAATTTTTTCTTGCTGAATAATTTTATCGTGTCTAAAACCACTTTGACGTTTTGTTAATGTTTTGTTTCATAATATAATATAAAGAGTAACAAGGACAAACATGGATTTTTTTGTTCGATACTAGCCCGCCTTCTTCGTGAAATTTTAGTTTTGAATTTTAAATTTTTACCCGTGAAAACCTACACAAGATAAATTGTATGTGTAATTTATTGACGTTTAATATCTTACCCATTTTATAATTTATCTTGGTGTAAAGTTATAGAATACCATTTTGGTATTAAAACGTGTAAAGTACTCGTTTTTGTGTTTTCAAGTTGTCTTATTCGTTATAGAATTAGACTACAATAAATTTTTTAGGCACGTTTGACAGTACAGTGGTCTAATTCTGTAAAAACAAGATAATGTGAAAAAACGAAACATTGAAAAAGTTTACACAAAAAAAATTTACACAATTTCTATCTTATTTAGGTTAACTGGTATTCTATAAAACAAAGTAGTCAGCGTGCAAATTTTTTCTTGCTGAATAATTTTATCGTGTCTAAAACCACTTTGACGTTTCGTTAGTGTTTCGTTTCATAATATAATATAAAGAGTAACAAGGACAAACATGGGTTTTTTTGTTCGGCATTAGCCCGCCTTCTTCGTGAAATTTTAGTTTTAAATTTTAAATTTTTAACCGTGAAAACGAACTACACAAGATAAATTGTTTGTGTAATTTATTGACGTTTAATATCTTAGCCATTTTTTAATTTATCTTGGTGTAAAGTTATAGAATACCATTTTGGTATGAAAACGTCTAAAGTACTCGTTTTCGCGTTTTCACGTTATCTTATTCATTATAGAATTAGGCTACAGCACTCAATCAAAATAGTTATTATATAATCCAGACAACAGCTAATTTAACACACCCAAAAGTGTCTGCCTCTTGTGCCACGGAATTATGCCTGTCAAAAAATATATGGAAGATTGAATGTCCTTAATTAAACCATGAATTCTAATAAACCGGATGCCTTTTCAATTTAAGTAGTTTCGGGATGTGGAAAGTTAACGTGGGTATGGAATAATTGCAATACAAATATGAAAATTGCTTTTCAATTATTCTGTGCCACTAACAGCATTATACAAGCTCAGTGAGTTTTAACAAATGTGTAAAATTCTGCCATTCATGAAGCGTTGTATTCGCTTGTGTTTTTATTAATTAAATTAGTGAAATTGTAAAGTTCATTTTAGCAGTTGCAACTTTATCACTTTTCATTAATGATAAGTATATATGTATATAGCTGAAGTTATCAGAATTCCATATTCGAAGGCGATAGAGTTGGTGAGTTTATTTATGTTTCGCGGTTTAAGTTTAAATAAACTTAAGATTTTTATTATCAGAATTGGTAAGGGAAAAAAACACTTGCTATAAACATCAAATAATTTTTTAAATATCTAGTTTTGACCTAACTGTGCCAACATTTGAGAAGAAACAGAAGTATACAAGATTTGAATTACTTTTACATGATCGTTAAGTCAAAAACTTTGCTGGAATTTGTATCTCGGACATAAATAGTATCGACTTGCAGGTGTTGTTCGATGGATTTAATTGTTTTGCTATAGTAAACTCATTCAGATTAGATCTTCCAGGGAGCAAGCTATGTTGAGCTGTTGATCAATGACGTCGGTGTAACTTTGGTAGTTTTCCAATAAGTAGGAACCTTGCCAGTCTGACGAGATTCATTAAAGAACAGACAAATCGGTTCAACTAGTTCAGGACCGAAAGTTATCAGAATCGTTGATGGTACCTTATAGGGAGCGCAACCATCACCAATTGAATTAAGAGCTTGTAAAACATCCTCCTAAATTAGATTGAATACCTAATTCGTTGGTTGACGTTGAGTTGTTGCTTTGAAACATGAAAAAACATGTTAACGATATATAGAGTTAGGGTCACATGATTGTTTATTTTTATAGTACATATGGAGGCCGAATATAGTCTTTGCTGTCTGGCGTTTAGTGTTAAAAAACTTCCAGAAGTACTAAGGATCCATATTGATGTTATCTTATGTAATGTCACGATATAGTTTTTGTATTTTAGTTCAAAATACTCGTCATACAAGATCGTTGAAATTCTGGAATGATCTTCTGTTGTCTCCTGTATCGTTGTTTTTCATTTTTTTGTATGCATTTTTTTTTCTATTTTTCAAGTTGATAAGAGTGTAGTCATACCTTAAAGGATGATTCAATTTCGATATTGTGGACATGATTTTCAAACAATCTGAAAATTAGGTCATCGAAATTTTCGACGTTCCTGTCAAGGTTATTTGAAGACAATCCTCACTTCTTCCATTTACAAATCCGCCAGAGCAAGAGCAGCTTTGTTTTTGCTCGCGATTGTGAGACGTTGTTGCACTTCACTATTGGTTATATTTTGTTGCTCGACTGCAAGGCGACACTCATCATCAAACTAATCATTCTTGGGCCTGACTTTCACTATACGGATGGTGAGAGCCCAACTGTTTGTGGTAACGATTGTTGGCTACTTCTGCGCCAAATGTGGAAATATTCTTCATGTTTGGCCCAGAGGTGCCTGTAGAGTCCCAAATAATCTCTAGATGAGAGATTTCCAGGCCGACCAAAATTTTGGCCAAGATAATTTTTGTATTAGTATGGGATCGGGTATTACGGGAATTTGACGAGGCAGAATATTTTCATATTTAGCTCAGAGGTGGTCTATAGAGAATAATATATCGATAAGAAATATCTAGGCCGGCCAAAACTTTGGCCAGAATATAATTTTTTTATCTGGGATGGAATATTGTGGAAATTTGACGCAGCAGAATTTTTTATATTTGACTCAGAGGTGTCTATGGGAGTCCCAAATAATATCCCGATGAGAAATTTCCAGGCCGGTCTAAACTTTGGCCAAAATAATTTTTTTTTAAATTCTGGGATGGGGTATTACGAGAATTTGACGTGGCAGAATATTTTCATATTTAGCTCAGAGGTGGCCTGGAGAGTCCTTAATGGTTTAGTATGCGATGGAATATTGCGGAAAACTGGCGCGCCAGAATATTTTGATATTTAGCTCAAAGGTAGCCTATAGAGTCCCAAATAATATTCTGATGAGAAATTTCCAGGCCGGCCAAACTTTGGGCAGAATATTATTTTTTAGACTGGGATGGAATATTGCGGAGAAAAACGCTACAGAATTTTTTCATATTTGGCTCAGAGGTATAGCCTATACACTCCCAAATAATATTCTGATGAGAAATTTCCAGGCCGGCCAAAAGCTTGGCCAACATAACTCTTTTTGTCTGGCATGCGGGTTTTTGGAAATTTGACTATTATTTGGGAATCTCTAGGCCATCTCTGAGCCAAATAAGAAAACCATCTGCCTGGTCAAATTCCCGTAACACCCCATACCAGGTTTTCTTCTGTGGCTCAGAGAGAGACTCCCAAATAATATCCCGATGAACTATTGAAATTTTACTTAATAAAAATGTCTGGGATGAATTTTTTTATACCAACTGTATTCTTTGTATATGATAAAAACACCGGGATGATCAGACCTAAAATCCTGGGGTAAACCAACCGTATAAATTAAATATTTTTATAAGGTCTAGGATGGATTTTTTACGTTTGTGTTGTCGGAGGTATTTTGAAAAATCCTGGGCTAAGTTCAAGAGGGTCGTTAAGAATTACTCAGAATTACTCAACCCAGTTTCTTTAGCTTTCTTAAAGTTGAAGCGTACCATGCGTGCTTCTTTTGTTAATTTGATTCAAATTAGAATTAAGAATGGAATCTATGAAATATATTTCCGGTTGTAACGTTAAAAAGAATATTGTAATTATGTAATGTCGGGTTTGAAACATAAGGAAATATTAGGAAGATTGTAATCACTTAAATTATTTAGTTCGTTAAAACTACATTAAAAAAAAACGTAAAACTTTACAAAAAATTATGTATGTCTCAGAGGTCAATTGGGGTGGGATATTAGCTGTCACTAAGTGTATGTTAATTTGAGGCTAGCATAATTTTACACATACCAATTCCAATCCTGACTGAGAACCAGCCACAGTTTGATTCGGTATAGATGATTTAACCGCAATTAGAACCTCCCCTTCTGACTTTTTAGGGTTGGTATATGCTGATCTGTCATATCGATGTACAATATAACTGTGGGGGAGAAAATTCCGTGCTCAAGATGGTGATGTTGAATGATGCCTCGCAGATGATATACGCGTCGAAATTGTTTTTTTCGACATAGTTGCTCAAAGCTCAACTTTAACCGACATTCTGTTTATGTTTTGGAAATAGAACGTAACCAGTTTAGATAATTTCGAAAGTATTTTGATTATTATGTAATTATGTAAAATATTAAATGGTTTGGTCTGGATAGGAAACCGGCTGTGACCAAAGCCTTCAGTTATATGTCGATTTTATAAAATTGGTTATTTCAAGAAGTTAGTCTTGTTTGGAGAGACTGACTATACTAAAAAGAAAGAAATCCGTTTTTGAACTCCTGAATTTAAACATTATATGCGGCGTATGTGAGTTTTTTTTTCAATTGAATTTAATATAAATAGATAGCCATAGGCCACATTTTGGGTCGATCGAAATGAATATATGTATATGTATAGGAAAAGGTCAAACGAGTTTACGATATACGTTTAAACATTTGGATATGCCGATATACATAAAAAAAGGTTATTGAATCACACTTGTCAATCACATACAAATGTGTATATGCGGAATGTGATATTTCAACTTTATGGATATACCATCTCGCAAACGATAATCAATCAATTTCACGATCTAACCGGGGTTGTCGTTTTTTTTGTCGATAGGAAAACTTTGTTTTATTCCATTAAAATAAATAATATTTGAAAGAAAAAGAAGTATTTCAAAACCCATAAATACGCCATTAGTTGATACGTCAATCAAAATGATAAGAAAAACAGAAATCCATAAATAAATGATATATTTTGAACATCTAAAATTCTTTTATTCCTATACCAACTGTGCTGTGCTCGCATATGCATAATATGTATAAGCAACAAGTTGGATGAGGTACCGCACTAATTATGTAAGCCTTTAACAAAATGTATCTTATTCATAAGGCACACAATTGATCTTATTCTAAGTAATTTTTTCATATACAGCTGTTTATAGAGAAAAAATGTAACTAAACTATACCTACATACATCTGTTGACATTAATACGATAATATCGACACCATTTCTTGTATTTATACGTAAGATAAAATATGCCTATCAAAGGAATTTCATAAAAATAAAAGCACACATAAAGCCAAGTAAATTAACCATTCCATCTGGTTTTCTTTCTCCACAGATTTCGTTTATATTTGATTTACCAATTGTGGTAAAATCAATAATCATTTTGCCCGGTCTTGGTTAGGTTTTATTTTATTTCACATCTCCGTATCGCGACATCATGTTTCACCCCAGAAAAGTAAAATAGAGCCAGAGGCGCAGATTGTGGTATGTGCCTTAACCGTCTTAACAAACTAAGCTAAAAAAGGGGGCTTCTGCAATTGTCTCATATAGGCGCCGATTGAAAAGCCAGGTTATACTATGTAATGGGATGAAAAAACATCGAAGCAAGCAATTTTGTCATTTATGAAGCACAGATAGTGACTTTTATACTAGTGTCATCTATTTAATTTTTGGTTTAACTAACCATCTCTTATTTTTGTTTAGTTAGTTTAATCGATTGTGTGCCTCTGATGTGCATATAGCCTCCTATGTTAGACTCTTAACTCTAGAAACTCAATGTATAGAGAACCTAGTTATTGGTATGAGCACAAGGCTCGTTAATCAAAGCTTGCCATTTTTTTTTATATATAATACATACGAGAACGAAATTACTTTTTCAATATTTTTTCGAATTTGGGAAGAACAGTATTCCGTATTTTATTTTATCAGCAGGCTATGCAAAAAATATCCAAAATCCATATACCGAGCAAATAGCACAGTGGTTAAAGCTGTGGCGTTTGGATCGGGAGGTACCAGGTTCGAATCCCAATAGGGGTGCGATTCAAAAGTGGTTCTTCATCCTTGATCTCGATTGGGATGATGATGAACACATTTATGACCCTCTGTTGAGAGTGCAGAATCCATGGGGCGAGCTATCGTTCATATCAGTACAGGCTGGCATGGATCTATACAAGGTGTAGATGGTCAAAACAAATCGGACCTGTGGCCGTGGGTCCTCGATTTGGCTGACAAAATTGGCGTAAGGCAAGGATGCAAATAAGCAAACTGGGAAATAGCCGAGAGAGCCTTGAGCCCCAGAACAAGTAAAGAAAATAAAAAAATTAAAAATAAAAAACCCAAATATATAGTTTTTAATTTTACCGAAAGTGCTTTGTCGCTCGTTTCCATTAAAGACAAAGTTAATTGTGGTCTATACTGTATCATCTTTATTAAGCATAATCTTATATAAAATGATGATTAAACCTATCAAATTTTTAAATTTTAATTATGTATTGTACATATATTCAAATTGTTTTTCAAACTTTTTTCAAACTCAATCAAAATACTGTAGTCAAAATACTAAATTAAATTTTAGTTAAAGTATTTTAGAGAAAAGTGGAACCATTGATTGCGGGGAACCTCCATTTTTACATAACTAAATCCTAAATGTGTTCTGCTACTCTGAAATGGTTAAAATAACTTCTGGTCTAATCTGTCAACAATGAACATATCTGTAAATTTTTATTTAATCTTAAATAACTGTCAGCTGAAGTTGGTAGTTATTCGAATTTTTTAGAAGATGAATATTCCGATCAACAAATTTTACGTGATATATCGTTAATCTTTCAAAATTTAGAGACCAGCGAAAATTGTATGTTCCAACTGACCTTGGAAAAGTACGTAGTTGATTTAGTTCAAATAAAACGTGAACTATTATTTTGTAGACTCATACCATTTCGAAATATTTAACTTCTAAATGATTGTAAACATTTCGGTTCATATTTATCGTACACGCAGATTATGTGTTATATTTATGCTCTATTAAATTAGATGCCATATGATTGTCTAAGTAATTCAGAAGAGTTTCACAAGCATTTATAGTTTCATTGGTTTCTACATTTGGTAGCATCTCCTCAATAGCTTGGCACTTTCAAAATCTAACTAGCCGATATTTTATTATCGGACGCCTTGAGACTGAGAATTCCATTCCATTTGAGGTTTTTTTAAATTTTTGCTTTATTTTTGTTGATATCGTAAACAGTTTATTGCCCCACTGCGTAGTTCGCTGATAATTGTTTTGCAGATACACCTATTTTTAAATGGTCTATATATAAGGTCCACTTTACTTTCTTTATAAACAAAACCTTTCTTGGTCGTTTAGATGATGATGGACGCATGATGATGTATGGTTTGATGATGATGGACGCATCAAATGAAAACCCGGATGAACATGTGACTAAAAATAATCGATAAACGCATAATCGGATCCCGGATAATCTAATAAATTCTTGATTTAACCGACCGATTTATGTATCTTCTTTATTCACTACGAGATATATATCCAAATCGGAATCAGACAAATTAGATTTCCGATTATCAATATTTTCAGCTGAATGAGTTCCATTATTTATTAATTTGTTAGCATATTTTTGCATTTGCTTTATTTGAGTATTCAAAATGTTGTTTATATTATACTTCCGGTGTGCACGTAAATTATGATTGTCAAATTTTTGAAGTTTGCGGAGGAAATCTGCCTATCTGCTGTCGCTGGACTTAATCAAGCTTTAGCTAAGAACATTTTGTGTAAACTTCATCCTCTACGTCTACCAGACGGACAGCTTACCTCTTTCAACAAGGACATTTCAACAAGCTGCTCATTTCTGTTCATTTTCCTGGTTGTGATATCGTCAACTCAGATGATGTTTCTGCCGAGGTCACTAGGACTTCTGTTGCAAGTTCCTATTGGAATTTGGCTCATTAGCTGATCAACCGTGATACCTATATTTTTATTTCCATCTTATAAGGCTGGCGGCCCTGATGGTATTTTTCCTACTCAATTACAGTAGGGCTTTCCTCTAATTCAGGATCATTTTTCCACCTTTTTCAAGCGTGCATTACTTTTAGCACTGTTTCAAAATCTTGGAGCAGCAGTAGAGTTGTTTTTATCCTGAAAGCTGGTAAGTCCGATTATACGGATGCTAAATCATTTTGGCCTATTAGCCTGTCCTCAATTTTTCTTAAAGCTCTGCAATGAACCGTTGATAGATTCATTAGAGACCATTTTCTAATCATCTCGCCCTACTCAGTAATACGCAACATGTTTACAGAACCGGTAACTCCTGAGAAACCTCTTAATAATAAGGAGTTACTTGTTGACACTTTCCTGTATATTGCGGGAGCCTTCGATAGCACTTCGTTTGCTACAATCTCTTCTGCCTGTACCTTATGGATTGAATCCATGCTCAAGTCTCCCACTGTGGAGGTGGATCAGGATGAGGTGTTAGTTTCTATTAAGGTTACAGGCTGTTATAGGCTGTCCAAAGGGAGGTGTGCTCTCACCTCTGCTGTGGTTTTTGGTCATTAACGAGTTATTTGTAAGGCTGCAGCAATCTGGCTACATTGCACAAAGTTACGCTGAGGATCTTGTTTTGACAGTCTCAGGCAAACATCTCAGTGTCTTATACGATCAAACTCATTATGCCGTAACTATTGTGGAGACATGGTGTGTTGAGAAGAGTCTGGAGGAATACTCTTGAACTAACTTTTCCGTATCTTTGGATAGGGTTGGAAGAATCTTTCTTTGAAGAATCACCTGGACTACATGCTTCAAAAAGTAACTGTCATATTTTGGAAATGTAGAAGAGCTTTTGGGAAATTCTGGGGTTTAAGCCCTAGGATGCTTTTTTCATTTATAAATCACTTGGGCTATATCTACGACTCCATTTCTTGCTATGGAATCCATTCTTTCCTTGCCTCAGTTAGTGGGACATATAGACAAATTATTAAAAATAATTCTTCATGTTAACCAGAAATCGATATGGTTAATGACTATACGAATTCCATTTCTCAAATTTTTTTCTCGGTGGCTTATTTTCGAGAGATTTGTAGCGCTGACACGTAGTGTTATTGAGAAGGATGGTAATTGCCTTCACTTCATGAGCAGTTGTCCAGAGGTTTCAGTTCTGTTCAGCTTCAGGTATTCAACTTTAGGTGTTTAAATTTAGTTGAATTGTCCTACTCTGCCCTGGTGTAAACTTATTTAGTTTGCGAAGGCAACAATTCGCTGGGTTTACACCATGGGCCTTTGTGAGATTGTGCGGAATCTTCGTGGGTCCCAACCAATTTTAATAATAATAATAATAGTAATAATTGGGTAGGTGAGGCTAATTATTTAATTTAAAATTCTGGTTAAAACTCTCATGTTAAATAAAAATGAAAGATTTTTAATTAAATTAAGCGCCGTGTAAATCATGAATTATTATTAATATTTTTAGGTATCTATAGAAGTACAGCATCTGTACTTCACGAGATATATTTTATTAATATTACAAAATGTCAAATCATTAATAACCGCGTTTACAATCATAAACCCTTTTCAATTCAACTCAAATTCACCTGATTCGTTAAATGTTGCATATACCAACACCCCTTCTCAACGTTCAACGAATCGATTCACCAAACCAACTTCATTTACTAACCTGATATTCACCAATATTTTGTAGCAATTTGATACAACCTTGGTTGTCTTCAAATATTTGTATAGGTCTTTGAATTGATTGACCAAAATCTTCTAACACTCTGTCGATCCAAATAAGATCACGTGCTGCTTCAGCAAATGCAATAAATTCAGCTTCTGTTGTGGATAATGAATCTAATGTCTGGTTTTTACTGGACCAACCAATTAATGCTCCTTCAAAAATAAAACAATACCCGGAAGTTGACTTACGGTCATTGTTATCTCCAGCCCAGTCAGAATCAACATAACACTTTAAATCATTATTACTTTTTCCGTCTCCTAATTTTAGTTTCAAATCCTTCAAGGCACTTAAATATCAACAAATTTCTTCGTCAAAAATTTCAATTGTTAATTTTTGTGACATTCCCCTCTTGATCAGTTTTGGTTTTGTACACCCATTTTGACCCAATTGCTTTACTGCTAGATGGTAATGTAGTCTCTTCATCCATCGCTTATTTCCATTTTGCAGCATCTGGACCATTTATTGCTGCTTTATACGTAATTGGATCCTTATTTACGGTTTCGACTGATGCTTTATTAATTTCTTGTGTCAATATACCAAAATTTGTTCTATTTGTGCGTCTCACTTGTTCATCTTGAGGGGACTCATTTGATGATTGTCCAACTTCCGACTATTTTTGATTTTATTTAGTTTTACATCTAGGAGACAATACCATTTTGTTCCAACAGGTGCTCCAAACTCGCGAAAATAAACTAGATCTGGTTTTCTGTTATGCCATAATTCGTATGGTGTCTGTATCACACTTCTTCAGGTAGTTTGTTTAAAATATGATTCGCTGTATTTACGGCTTCTCCCCAGAACTTTTTTTGTAAGCCAGAACCTAAAAACATACATCTAGTCATCTCGACTAGTTTTAATGTGGTGTCTTCGGTACTGTCAGCTGAACCTTGATTCCACTTTTTCTTAAAAAACTTTGCAGTCGATGATCCATATACTATCCGCCTCTGTCCGAGCGAAATACTTTTGGCACTTTTCCAAACTGGGTCTTCATCAACTCCACGAATTCTATGGTTTTGTCAGTCACATCGGATTTATTTTTAACTAAATAAATAAACGAATATCTTGTGAAATCATCAATCAATGTCAAAATATATCGGTTTCCTCTGGGAATAACTAGCTGCATAGGCCCACACAAATCCGTGTGTACCAAATCTAATCTTTCTGACGTTTTCAATGTGGATTCTTTCGGGAATGATCCCTCTTTGATTTGCTTTGTAGACAAGTTTCAAATTCATCCGAATGTTGACAATTTTCTATTCTGACGTTTACTGCCACCTCACTCAATTTTCTAATGTCTGATAAATTTCGATGACCAAATACTTTATGCCATTCATGTAAACATTTCCCTGCATTTGTTTTTACGCTAAATACTTGATTTGTTGGGGCTTTATAGACATCGTTTCTGGAACTTACAGTGAGCAATATTTTTCCATTTAGACTTATTCTGCATTCATGACAACAAATTACACTGTAATGCAGGGACTAATAATACAGCTTCTAATTGTAATTGACTTGTTGCAGTTTTGAACCAGACTGTTCCATTACCGTTAATTTGTAGTTTCCTACCATCGGCCAAAGTCAATGTCCTTCTTTGTGTTTCGTCGATTTCAATGAAACAATTTTTGTCATTGCACATATGTGCCGATGCATCTGAATCTACACACCACTCCATAGTACCGGATTGTTTCGGTGTCGCGACCATCAAACAAACATATACGTCTTGATTTTTCGGTTTTCCTTTTCGACTTTATTTATTAATTTTGTACTACCAGTTTCCCTTTTACTTTTCCATACCAAAAATTTTCTACATTCTGCTTTGATATGGCAAGCCCTTTTGCAAAAATAACATGACACTGACTTTGTGCCGTATTCCTCCAGCAATTTACCTTCCATTAAATTTGAGGTTTAATCCATTTTGGGACGCGATTCACGTGCTGTAACGAGCGTAGAATAGCTCGCAGGCAAACTGCTTAAATATAATGCCATTGTCAATGGCTCAGTCAATGCATCAACTAAAGTTGCTAGGTCATCCATCAATTCCTCCATTGCTATCAAATGATTTTCAAGATACTCGCCCTCTGACATCGTCATTTTACACAGTCGTCTTAGTAGTCGCACTCTATTTGGTAATGTCGATATTTCGTGGTATTTACGTAAAGCTTCCCACAAGGTTTTTGCGAACTTTTCCTTCTTGATGTGGATTAATTGATTATCTTCGACAAGAAGACCAATATGTGGTCGTGCTTTAGCATCTTTTGTTACTGGATCCATGCTATTGTTACTGGATCTGGTGGTGCTGACTCAACAATGCTCCATAAATCCTCCTTTATTAAAACGTTAAATGTTGCATATACCAACACTAAGAACACAAGGAAATTGTACAAACATAAAAGAAACAGATTTCTTAATTTTGAACGTATTTTGGAATGTTTTGGTCATTTTTGATTTGATCAAAATGATATATGGCGAGCATCAAATCATAATTCGGTCTATGATCTAACAAAATTTTGGACACCGTTGACATAAAATAAAATATAGCTTATTTTGGATAGGAACTACATTTTTTTTAAAAACATACATATACATATGTACGTATGTACGTTTTGTATTACTTTTCAGTTTTAAACAAAATTTGCCTTTTTATCGTATCATCGATAAATAAATAGAATCATCGTTTTTTTTTGGTGTGCAAACCTCCATATAGTCCACAACTACCACAAACAAATAGTCTCTGTCAAGCTCAAAATAATCAGACCAAAAGCTGAAAAAATAGTATTTTAAATATGTATGTATATGTATGTATGAAATTTGCATGTTCTTTATGTAAATATATAAAAACATAAAAATCAATATGCTGTTAATATTCTGGTATATAGAGATTTTATGTTTTTCCGATGAATGAAGAAATTTTAGATTCTGTCTACACAAATAATAATGTGACTTCGTTGTCTATATCAGTATATCGGATGACTTTAAAGTTTAAAATAGTTATTTGCGTTCAACTATATATTATATAATATTCGCTATCTGGAATCCTATAAGCTAAATGACATGTATACAAATGTGATCTCGGTATATGAACTTGGTAAAAAAGGTGAAAGTTTATTTGTTTGTGATTTTGTTCAGTAAATTTTCTAATTATATTTTACCAGAGGATATTTTAAATTAAGCTGGATACTATTTTTTCTGTTTTATGTAATTCAGTTAATTAAATTTCTATAGGATATCTATAGGATATCAAAATATTGAAATTTAAGGGATTTGTCTTTGTACATTCGAGTTTCCTCCTCTTCACTCGCTAAATCATCCTGAGCTTACCAAGAAGCGTTTAAAGTCCCTGATCCCGATCTTCCTAAGATCCGTGAGGTCGTTCAAAGGGGAAGTTCCCATAAATTTTGTTCTGCTGTACGCTAGACTAGGACAGGTGCAGAGCAGATGAAGCACATTTTCCTTCTCCTCCTCATCACCACAGCTGCGGCAGAAATCGTGGGCTGGGACACCCAGTGTCTGCTGGCATGTATCCCAACGAGACAATGTCCCGTTATACCTCCCACGACCATACCAATATGGTGCCATCGAAACGATATCAGTTGGCCTAATCTGGGCCGGTCAAGTCCAGGTCAGATCTGCCAGGTTATTACACACGAACTGGCGTTAGATCATCTGACGTGCGTTTATTTTATAGCTTCGTCCTGAAGCAGCAGTTTACATGAAGCAAGTGGTATCTTTATATCCCGCCTGCTTTGGGTTATTAGGCGTGTTGTACCCTTACGGGCCAACTCATCTGCCTTTACATTCCCTGCGATATTGAAATGCCCTGGCACCCACGTCAAGAGGATGTTGAACTGATCAGCCATCACATTTAAAGATGCCAGACAGTTCTGGGCTACATTCGACGGCAGGGAGTATGATTGTAGCGTTTTAATAGCAGCCAGGCTGTCCGTAAAAATGCGAATATCCCTCGTAGATATTACATTATACTTCAACCAGTCCATGACTTCCATTATCGCGATTAGTTCAGCTTGAAAAACGCTGCAAAAGTCGGGAAGGCGACAAGAGAGGTTAATCCCTAGTGCCTCATAGAATACCCCGCAGCCAACCCCTCTATTATTTTTTGAGCCATCCGTGAAGAAGCTTAGCGCCTCATTGTCCATAACCGTTTCGTTCACCCAGTCCTCTCTGTTGGGAAACTCAGTTTGGAATCTCATCTCAACGGATGGCAAAGGAATAGCGTAGTCGGTAGCTTCCGGAATACCCCTGTTGCATAGGATAGATGAGTGCCCTGCATTGTTACAGGTCCACATAGATATGGATTTGAGCCGAATGGCTGTGCAAGATACAAGCTGCTCGGCCGCAATATCCAAAGGAGTAAGATGAAAAAGAATCTCCAGAGGTTGAGTAGGTATGCTCCTGAGAGCCCCACTTATACACAAGCAGACCGTTCTTTGGACTTTCATTAATAGTTTAAGGTTGGCCATAATTTTTAACGCTGGCCACCAGACGACAACCCCATACAGCAGTATAGGTTTGACCACTGGACGTAGAGCCAGTGTACTATGTGGGGCTCCATACCCCATCTCTTTCTAATGTCATTTTTGCAGGAGTAGAGCGCTATAGTAGCTTTCTTTACTCTCTCTACGATTTTTGGTTTCCAGCTTAGCTTGCTGTCCAAAAGTCGTCCGAGGTATTTCGCTCTATCCGTAAAGATCAAGCGAGTACCATTTAATGTTGGCGGGTCACACTGAGGAAGTTTGTGCCTCCTAGTAAAGAGGACCAGCTCCGTTTTCTGTGGGTTTGCGTTCAGTCCGCAGCCGCGTGCCCACTCAGAGAGGTAGCCAAGCGCGCACTGCTTGCGCTCACTCAGCGTACTAGGATATTTACCGAAGACTGCCATAGAAACATCATCCGCGTAAGCAACCACCTTGCCCTTCCAGGTTTAGTAACAGGTCATTTATGCCCAAGTTCCAAAGAAGTGGGGATAGAACCCCACCTTGAGGTGTCCCTCTGCTCACGTATCTGCCGGCAGACGTCCCACCCAGATAAGCTGTCACGATCCTGCCTCTAAGCATTTGACCTATCCAGCCTCAGAGTGATCCGTCTACCCCCAGACACGCAAGGGCCCTAGTGATTGCCCCCGGTCTGACATTGCTAAAGGCCCCTTCTATATCCAAGAAGGTTACCATTGAATTTTCCTTATAATCAAGTGATTTCTCAATCGGTCCTATAAGGGAGTGGAGAGCTGTTTCCACCGATCGTCCCTTACAGTATGCGTGTTGAGATCCCGACAGCTCGCCCGGCTTGATTGAACCTCTAATGTAAGCCTCTATTTGTCTTTCCAGTGCTTTCAACAGAATAGAAGTTAAGCTTATAGGCCTAAAGTCTTTGGGATAGCAGTGAGAGCTTTTTCCCGCCTTAGGTATAAATATTACTTTTACTTCAGTCCACTTTCTAGGAATGTGACAGAGTTCTAGGCTACCTTTGAAGATAACTTCCAGCCAGGGTAGGGTTAAGTCAATAGTTCGCTGGATATCCGCAGGGATAATGCCATCACGTCCTGCCGACTTGTATTCCGCCTGTTTACTATATGGCTTACGGAGTCTACACCCCTATTTATCATGGGTCTCTCCGGAACTAGTACCGGGCACTCCGGGAAGGAGTTCCTAGTCAGTGCGTATGTAAGACATCATTTTTTCGACTGTTGATAAGGCAACATTTTGTACATCGTGCGTAAATTGATTGAAGCACAGGCAACTGTCCAACTGAACACCTGTGTTGCATTTGGCCCACAACCTAGTCTAGTTTAATGAGTCACGAGAATACAATTCATCTAACCGATTTCAAATAAAATTGAAATAATTCTTTTAATTAAACTAACCAAATCGGGATCCTTGACATTAGAGGCAGGAGCAAAATATGATAGTACGTATTTTTAATTATGAAATAGTTCTCGAATCATAAAAACAGATAAATTTTTGGCCAAAATATTAGACCGCTTGTCACCTAAATCTGCAAATATATTTCATCAGAAAAGTACAACGTGCTTTTCAAGTGGCGATAATTGTGTTGCTTTCCGTTTTAAATTACAAATATGTGTTGATTAAATGTGTTGATTAAAACCTGGTTTTCATGTTTCGTGAACTTCCAATTAACTAAACTTTGCCTCGAAGGCATATTGTAAGCTGCAGGAGATTTGAAATACAACTTTTGGGCTATCAACAAATTAAAAACGATTATAAATTTTGTCTCTTATTTACCGCGATAAATACGGCTAATCAATACTGCAATCTCTATTCGTAGTGCAGTGAACTTATTTATGAAAAATTTTTGCGGTTGCCTTGTTACGCTTTACTAAATTTTAGATAACAATTCCATTTACATTTTCTTTTATTGAAATAATTTTAATTATGACAGATAATAAATTACATATGGGAAAACGTGTTGGCGTAATTTAAACCTTATATGGATTGTTGGTGGATATTTGTTAATTGGATTGAATCTCTAAATTCGACATTCTTTTCAAAACACATTTTTGAATTAATAAGAGTTAGACGTTCGCAAGTATAGGATGCCTTTTTATTAAAAACATGCCAAGAAATTATTTTTAAAAAACAAAGTATTAAAATACTCATCATACTCTTGAAAAGAATCTTTATATATTTCAGATGAGCAATAATAATAATTATTAACAATAACAAAAACAAAGATGTGATTGTTGACTTCCCCACTTTCTTCATATTCAATTAAACTCAATTTCCGATTACGGAACCCAACTAATTTTGCAGAAGTTTTTTTTTAAAGACTGTACATTATATAAAAGCTTGAAAATTATAAATAAAAAAACATTTATGATTGTTTGATTGGTGTAAAGAAAAACGTTAAAGAACATTTTTTATAATTTCCGGTTGAGACGTCTGTCTTCGTTGCTTACGTTTCTTTTCATCGTATCTCGTCATGGGAAAACCGTTTTTTAACAGGCAAAGCAAATACACCAAAGAAAACTATTCATATAGTCGACATTTAAAACGTTGTTTTCTTCCAGCACACCCAACTTTTTATTCTATTACCCAAATTAGATTGATTAAGCGCCCCAGTATTTTGTAACAACAAATACTTGTATACTTAAAGAGCAAGTATTTTTTATATACTCAACCAATCACACCAACAAACAATATGTAACTAAATTACAACAAAAAAAAATTGGTTTTATTTTACCCTATAAATCTTTGTACCGTACCTAAAAAATACACAAAAAAAATCACACAGAATACTTTAAGGTTTCGGTTCATGAGCAAAAAATTTCAAAACCACCAAAACTACAGCGGAAAAAATTTATTGTCTCCATAATTCACTGAAGGTAATTTGTTTTTCAATTTTAATAGCAACAGAATATTGGGAGATATTCATTTTCCTCCATTGCGATAAAATGAAATGGATGAAACTAATTGATTGGAACTTAATTTTTAGGAAATAAATACTTACGTGTATTGTCTATAATGACTAAGATATATAAAATATATGATAATACAATAATTGTTTCATTTATGTTGTCTGTGATGAGAATTTATAGTCCCATACATTTAACTATTCAACGGAATATGGCGGACAAAATATATTACTATTAGAATTGATAAGCGCAAGATGGAATCAATTTTTCCTATTTATTTAGTTAATATGTTGCTCAATAGATGGCAACCGGTTTAACAAAAATGTATCTAAATGGTCTACACCTTTGTATCTAAACGTATCTAAATGGCGCTCATGCTGCCAGCAAGGCTGCAAAAAAAAAAATCTTCTCATTTGTTTCCCAAAAAATAAGCTTTACCACTGTAACAATTCTTTGAGAATTGTTAATCAGAAAATAATAATAATAATACCACTTCAGAGGTTCCGAAATCATGGTCGATTGCGCTGGCTATATAGGGCTCAGAATATAAGGTTGGGATTTTCAGAACATGATGTGATCTTTAAAACAAAAATTTACAAGTCAGAGCTTCAATCATACCCAGATATACTGTGGGCGTATGGCAGGATGCGTTAAATCTGATGGTAACCACCTTACGAGCTTGTGCCCATTAGATAGGAACTCAGCTGCAAAATGCACTAATTGCAAGGGCCAACATCATACCGCGGCTGTGAGGTAGCTAAAGAATTACAAAATATAAGAAATCGCATTAGAAAGTCTGTTCTGGGATGTTCTATCATCACTTCGATTCGCTTCGATAGACATTTGTGTCTCTTTTTTTACGGACAAAATTGTATTCTATTTCGCAATTTATATTGTGATCATAGCCTACTCTATTCTATTTCTATAAATTCATTCGATATCACGAATATTTTATTTTCGATGGCAAGTGAAAAGAGGAAAAAGAGATAGTTTGCAAATTTATTCTAACAGGCTGAGATCGCAATAGACAAAACGTAATTCAAAAAACGCAATGGAGCACAATTTTGTTCGTAGAAAAAGAGACACAAATGTCTATCGAAGCGAATCGAAGTGATGATCGAACATCGCAGCACTTCATCTAAACCGTAGAAACCCTGCTAGTGAAGCCCCGACCAGTCGACAGGCAAATTGGGAATGACATAAATTACGAGGAAAAGAACCATAAAGTTAAGAGGCAAAACCAAAAGATAGCAACTACGAAATGCATAGATGCTCTAAATAAAAACTTGATGAGCAGGCTGAGACCAATAAACTCATATTTGAACATTTGAAAAACTTGTCATTATCGTTACGCAAAACGAGAAGAATATAAAAAAATAAATTTACAAACGCTCAGAATAGTAATTTGGAATGCGAATGGGCTGATTCAACACATCCCCGACCTGGAAATTTTCCTATTTAAAAATAAAATTGATATATGTCTAATCTCTAAAACCCATTTCACTAACTCCCCACTCTGCCAGAATACGTGGGTACAGATTTTACCATGCCATCCATCCATCAGAAAGAGCAAGAGGCCGATCTGCCATTCCACCGAGACAATCATGAAGAACTTTTTAACACTATGGAAGGTTGTTTTATCATCGGTGGCGACCTCAATGCGGAAAACACATGCTAGGGCTACAGAATTACTACACCAAAAGGGAAAGAGTTGTTGGAATCAAGAAAAAAAATTAAAATGTGACTTTCAATCTGGAGGCTCACCAAATTACTGGCCTACAGATTTAAACAAAATACAGGATCTTATAGACTTTTATGTAACAAAAGGTATATCAGATAACCATATTCGTTTGGAAAATATTGAAGAGCTTACTTCGGACCATTCTCCTGTTATTATGACGGCCAGTGAAAAAATAATTAAAAAAGAAATCACAGCTAGACTGTCTAAAAAGAATACCAATTGCAATCTTCAAGTACCAATAAGGAACATCATACAAGTCGAAGAGGAAGTAGAACGGCTAAAAGAAAACATACAAAAAGCTGTGTGGCAAAGTGCATCTTTCAAATACGCAAATAACATCAACTGTAAAAACTATCCACTTGAAGTAAGAGAGCCTGTGGCAAAGAAAAAGAACTTACTAGCCAAAAAGATACCGAATATTCCTTATAGAAAGCAACGAAAGTACTTAAGACAACCACAAATTCAACAGCACTAATTAGAAATGAGGATGGAAGCTGTGCTCGAAGCGGTAAACAAAAATCTGACTTTTTTGCGAGACACCTATAGAAGAAACGTTTGAACCATTACTCAGGCAAACTGCGGATGAAAATGTGAGTAACACGAACTGCGTCTGCCGGTCTTACGCTGCGGGGGTCATCTTCCAGCGACTCTCTATACCTTGTTTGAATAGACGTACGCACTTTGTTATTATTTTATAAGACGAACTAGATTCTCCGTAAACATTTTCATCCTTCTTTTGATGTCCTTAGAATCATTATTTAATCAATTTAATCATATCACGATATTCAATATTTTCCATATTTTTAAATTTTCACAACAAGTGTGTATCCATTCACTCACAGAAACTAAATGAAACAATTGATTTGCATGATATTTTGTTTTTGTCGATTGAATAAATAATAATAATAATCAGTTGGTAATTACCGGCCTCTTACTGAGTCAACCGTTTGGCTTCAAAGGTTACGATCCTGAGCATGGTCTTCCCTGTCTAAGACAATCTGAAGAGGCCAAATCGTTCTCTACATCTGCACAATTCGCTCCGGATTAGCACGCAGAACGTGACCGAGCCAGTGTACTCACTGTGATCTTATTTCATGTACAATATCGGGGATCTTCATCAGAACTCTGATCTCGATATTGTACAGAGCTCGGTATGTACTATCTATTTCCCGCTTTGGGCCTTAAATCACACGCATGATTTTTCTCCCATATGTAAGGAGTACTCATTCATCAGCGCCCAACTTTCACATCCAAACATAACAACGGGCCTGATCAATGCTTTGTAAAGCTTCAGCTGCTCGACACATGATAGGTGTTTAGATTTTAGCAGTGTCCTTAGAGGATTGAAAGTAAGTCTGCCAGTGGCCGCAACTAAAGTCTGTTGTGCCGTTGTCCCTATAACCAGAGATCATGTATTTCGTTTTGGACTCATTAATCTGGAGTCAAACAGAAGCGCTACTCTACAAGCGGATCAAGTATTTTTTTCACCTAATAGCAACTTTAGTCCAATCACGCATATATGTCATCAGACCACAAACTCTCTCGATTGATCGGGTCAAAGACATCGGATGTACGGGAATGGATGTCTCATAACATTTAGATTAATTCGATTAATATTTAGAATCATCCGCAGCAAAAAAACCTGATCAATGACTGATCGATTCGGATGAAATCCTCCTTGATAGTCACCAACCAAGCCCTCCGCTAAAGGAGTGATTCTATCCAATGTAATGTAGGATAGTAACTTGTATGCTGTGGCAAAGTAGAGCTATACCGAAGATATTAGAATTAAGTCAGTTGTAATATTATATAAATCAAACAAGTATAGTTGTCTTATACCGGGTGTTTCTTTTAAACTGAGACGATCAAATATCTCGAAAAATAGTCACTCTACGGAAAAAATGTCCACTATCAAAATTTAATCATACCGCGGGGGAAATACATTAGTGCAAAAAAATAGTCCCCGATCCCCGCTTTGTAGGTGGGGCGGGGGTAACTTTTAAACTAAGAAAGGAAGCCATATTTTTTATTGCAGATACGGATTCTACGACTAAAAGTACGTATGATTTGAATGAAATATTTTGATAGTTCATCATGATAGATGGCGTTGTAATCGACGAAATTCAATTTTTTCAATTTCTCCTTCTTAGAACACACGCATTCGATTCTGCAATACGTTTGAAATAAAAAACATCACGTTTTCATTGGAAATACTGGAAATTCGTCATCAAAACAATTTATTCAGTTTTGTAAATCACATTTAACGTTTGTGTTATTTATTATCTTCATGTTTTTCGTAATTGCAAAATAAACGACAAAATACTTTAGAATGGAGCGTTTAACTGTGCCAGAGAAAATTGAAATGGTTCTGGTTTATGGAGAAGCTGGCAGAAATCTTGAAAATGTTGTTGCTATTTACGCTCAACGTTTTCCGGATAGGATTCGTTCACGTGCTTCATTTGGCCGTACTATCAAACAATTTATTACTGATGGAATTGTTCAACCGAAAAAGAAGACCCGTAGAGCAACAGTCACTGGAGAAAATAATGAAATTGCTGTATTGGCAGCAGTGGCTCATAATCATCATATTAGTACACGAGAAATAGTTCGCGATTCCGGATTGCCCCTCACCAGTGTTTGGAGAATTTTAAAACGGCACAAGTATCATCCATATCATGTGTCTTTACACCAAGATCTTCATGGCGTTGATTTCCAAAATCGGGTAACTTTTTGTCAATGGGCACGTGAACAAATACAACAAAACCCCAATTTTTTTCGTTGCGTAATGTTCTCCGACGAATCGTCTCTTACAAACCATGGAACGGTTAATCGACACAACATGCATTATTGGAGTGTTACAAATCCGCACTGGCTTCGTCAAGTTGAACATCAGCGTCCTTGGACTGTCAACGTGTGGTGTGGAATAATTGGCAACAAAGTCATAGGCTCCCACATTATTGAAGGCAACTTGAATGGTCAAATGTACCGAAACATTTTGGAAAATGAACTGCCAATATTACTTGAAAATTTGAGCTTAGATGTGAGACGAGTTTGTGGTTTCACCATGATGGTTGCCCTGCACACTATTCGTTGATGGCACGTGAAATACTTGATCGTGATTTCAATGGTCGCTGGATCGGTAGAGCTGGTCCGATAAGTTGGCCCGCCAGATCACCAGATCTTACTGCGCCAGATTTTTTTTTGTGGGGCTACCTCAAAAACAAAGTTTACACACAAAAACCCACTACACGTGAGAACATGATTGAGCGAATCAGACATGCGTGTGCTGAAATTCAACCAGACACACTTCTCAGTTGTGTACAATCATTTGAAATGCGGATTAATAAGTGCATTGAAGTCGCAGGCCATCATTTTGAACACTTATTTTAGATTTACAAAACTGAATAAATTGTTTTGATGACGAATTTCGAGTAATTCCAATGAAAACGTAATGTTTTTTATTTCAAACGTATTGCAGAATCGAATGCGTGTGTTCTGAGAAGGAGAAATTGAAAAAATTGAATTTCGCCGATTACAACGCCATCTATCATGAACCGAACAAAATATTTCATTCAAATCATACGTATTTTTAGTCGTAGAATCCGTATCTGCAATAAAAAATATGGTTTCCCATCTTAGTTTAAAAGTTACCCCCGGCCTACCTACAAAGCGGGGGTGGGGGACTATTTTTTTGCACTAATGTATTTCCCCCGCGGTATGATTAAATTTTGATTATGGACATTTTTTCCGTAGAGTGGCTATTTTTCGAGATATTTGATCGTCTCAGTTTAAAAGAAACACCCGGGATAGAAAGCTCTAATTCAAAATCGTTATCTGTACTTTACAGTTCTTATTTATATAGGTGGATCTGATAATAGCAACCAACGTGTTCTTAAAAATCCGGTATACGATGAAAACTATTCTCGAACAAATGGTGAACGATCCCGTCTGTGTATTACACAATACGAACAATATTGTTAAATTACCGCACCCAAATAATTTCTACACAATATGTAGGTTTGCTGATACAGTGTGGTTATTATCTCATAATTGGCTAACAGTATTTTCAGATTTTATTTTTTATTTAAATTCCATTTTGTTTTTTTTTTGCATTTTGATATAAATTTTAATTAAATTTGTATCAATCAAATAAAACAATCATATTTTGGTCACCATACTGCCCATCAACATTATATGTTTAATTATGTAGACAGTTGATATGCGTTTGGTGGAAATTGTTTCGAAAGAACGATACATACATTTTTTATAATATTTGCATTTTATATTTATTTTGAAATTAATTTAAAATTTCGATGTATTTGATTTTTTTTTTTGATTTTTTCATAAATATAATTGTTAATTGAAAAACGTAATAATAATATGTAATGAGCATGATAGCTGGAATGTGCGGTTAAAATATTTTTTTTACATACCATGTACATACTTCTGTTAATTTTTTGTTGAATCCTATTTTTAAAGCGGTTAATGGGATCATGAATGGGGTCACACACGCATCATCATAAATCAACCCAATATTATTTGAGTACCATTCGAAATATTAAAATTTTATCATTTCAAACGATTTAACATATGTACGAGTATATATCGAAACTCGTAACAAATCAAATTTTGTAGTAATATTTAGTATACGATTAAATGCTATGTATTAGAGACATGGATTTTATTGTCATACAATATTTTAATGTTTTAATTGAGATGAAAAAACGAAATTAATCCAAATGATAATTAAAATTCGATTACGCTCGAGATTATGATATTCGTTTATGTCTGTCTTAAGCTTTTTATTTACAAATTTTTTTTAGTTTATTTTTTGGGGATAAAGTTAAACTATTCATTATATGTAAAAGGTAATAAAATTGAATTCGGTAATTTTTGAGATAATTACCGATTAAATTGTTAACTCGAAATTAGATCTTATCTTTTAAATCATTTTCATTTTAGGATAATTATTTACGCAATGTAAAGCATACATTTATGGAATGCTCTAAATTCGCGTCTAAACAATATATGTAGTAGTAGAACCATGTCATTTAATCATCTTGTCTGGTTTCTGAAAATTTACAATTTACGGCGAAAAAATTAGCCAAATTAAAAAGAGAGGATGAAACTGGTGGACTGGTGGAATTCAACCTATAAAAAAAACTGGGTTCGTCTGTTTTACAAAGAAAGGGCTGATTACGCTCATTCCTTTACAACGGAGAGGTTAAAATTGTTGGGTGATGACCATGATAGAACTATATTAGATATAGTCATTACGAGAAAACGAAACACCTTGGTGCGTCTATTATATTTTATCATTGCTCTATCTCTCTGTTATTGCTCTACCTTCTCGTACTCTCTAATTTTACCTTATCATCTGATGATCTTTATAATTGTTTTTATTTGTTTCTCTGTGTGCTACATATATGTTTTTTAAATATGTATAATGAAAATTGTTCAACACGTGCAGCGGGAAAGATCGAATTTTTTAGTTAATCGAGATAATTTTTAGTATATAAATATTTTTAATAGATTTATTAATTAAATGAAATTATAAATTATGTCGTTTTGTAGAAATTCTGTGGTGATTATCATGCACAGTATATTTTTTTTTGGATTTCATGCGCAGCATATCCTACTCTGATGGATTTCAAATCATGACTAAAATTTATTATGATTATTTTTTGTCTTCCCTCTACTAGTACCTTTTTTCAACCAGAAAAAAAAATTTGGCGCACCAAAGAAAAAGTACTTTTATGTTATCTTCTTATTGTATCATGGGTGATGAACTGATGACCAATTATTCCACACTTATATAAGAATAAGTGCTGCAAAGATGAAAGAATTGGTTTTGCTAATTGGACCCGCTAATATATAATTTGACATTTTATTACAGATATTTAGCTACTAGAGAGTCTCAACGGAGTTTGGCAATATCGTATAACTCTTGGTTTCGACCGAGAAATCGGTTGCTATTTTTACAAAGGGAAATTTTTTTAAATTGTGTTAGTATGCGTGGTGTTTTGCTTGTGTGGAATTTTGACGTTTCATAAAAATTTTGTTTATTTTGTGTTGAAAAGTTAGATAGCCATGACTATCATGCCATGAAAACAACTATGCCAGAAACGTCACTCATATTATACAAAACTGTCTATGAAACATGAGAAATGTCAGAAATGTTGGGTTGTACATGTACACATATAAAATTTCCCTTAGGAAATGTTATATTTTAGTACTGATGTAAAAATAACAACCAAAAAACATCTAGGCATTAGTACAAATCGTTTGTAATTTATACAATGTTTTTTTTATTTGTGTGGGTTACATATGTTGTGTTAAGACACATTTTTTTGTGTATACATATGTATATTGTCCGTGTGAGGTGCTTTGTAAAAATAACAACAATCTTTGCAGTCGAAACCAACACTAAGACTGTGCCCAAACCTGTAATAAATATTTTTTAGTACAGAATTTTGACATTTATATGCAAAAACCTCGTACAAAACAGTGTTGTGGGCCGAGCAATATAAAGACATATAAAATGGCGGATGGATCGGAATTTTATGATTGTTTTGGCGGGATGATACTATTTATATACATATACCGGGTGTTTTTTTTTAAACTGAGACGATCAAATATCTCGAAAAATAGCCACTCTACGGAAAAAATGTCCATAATCAAAATTTAATCATACCGCGGGGGAAATACATTAGTGCAAAAAAAAAAGTCCCCCCACCCCCGCTTGGTAGGTGGGGCGGGGGTAACTTTTAAACTAAGATAGGAAGCCATATTTTTTATTGCAGATACGGATTCTACGACTAAAAGTACGTATGATTTGAATAAAATATTTTGTTCGGTTCATGATAGATGGCGTTGCAATCGACGAAATTCAATTTTTTCAATTTCTCCTTCTTAGAACACACGCATTCGATTCTGCAATACGTTTGAAATAAAAAACATCACGTTTTCATTGGAAATACTCGAAATTCGTCATCAAAACAATTTATTCAGTTTTGTAAATCTAAATAAGTGTTCAAAATGATGGCCTGAATTTTGTATTTTTGAAATTTAATAATAAAACTTGAAATTAATTTTGAACACTTATTTAGATTTACAAAACTGAATAAATTGTTTTGATGACGAATTTCGAGTATTTCCAATGAAAGCGTGATGTTTTTTATTTCAAACGTATTGCAGAATCGAATGCGTGTGTTCTAAGAAGGAGAAATTGAAAAAATTGAATTTCGTCGATTGCAACGCCATCTATCATGAACCGAACAAAATATTTTATTCAAATCATACGTACTTTTAGTCGTAGAATCCGTATCTGCAATAAAAAATATGGCTTCCTATCTTAGTTTAAAAGTTACCCCCGCCCCACCTACAAAGCGGGGGTGGGGGGACTTTTTTTTTTGCACTAATGTATTTCCCCCGCGGTATGATTAAATTTTGACTATGGACATTTTTTCCGTAGAGTGGCTATTTTTCGAGATATTTGATCGTCTCAGTTTAAAAAAAACACCCGGTATATATAATTTATATGAACACACATGAATGACACACACGACACACACTGAATTAATGTAAAATGAAATAATTAAAAGTCCGAATTTAAACTTAAATCCAATTTTTTTATATAACTTTTCATAAACTATCCCATTCTCTGTCTACTGGAACAGCCATTTTCTTCAATAACTCGTTTAGGTGTAGATGAATTTCTGGTTCCGGTTCTTCTAGATTTAACCAATCTATCGTGATATTATCGTATGCGGTAATACAATAATACATATATTGTGGAACACATATCATGCAACCACAAATCACATATACAAGATTACGCCTTCCCGAGTTTCTTTTTTGTATTCTACTGCGCATGACGTCATCTGTGCGATCTATTTAAAATGTATAAAAAATTTTATGTGTGATTTGTGTCATGCAACCACAAACGCAATTTTCAATTTAACGTTTAAAAAAAAAAAAAATCATATAACCTGGGGAAAAGGCATTTGAGGTGGGGAGATTTATTACACATCTCGGACGGCATAATAAAAAATTGTGAATGGAGGGGAATAATTTTCAAATAATGTCAAAATTCTGTACTAACAAATATTTATTATACAGGACACCATCAGTGCACCGAATTATTAAAGAGACTACGTTTTTATTTTTTTTTATTTTTATATCGTCTACAAATATGACTTGAGAATCTAAAAAAAACTTAAAAATTACAAACACAAAGTTACATATAATAAATTATAAATAACAATGAGAAATAGAAAGTTTGTTAAAACTCTTGAACATCATATTCACTCTTGAACGACATATTCGTCCTGTGTTTATCAAGTGGAGGAAGTCACGATCCCTTAACTGCCGACTAGGTGCATTTACTTTAATTGATTCCAGAATATAAGGCGCATCAATTTGATCGAGTAGCAGATTGCCCACGAAAGAATACTTTAACAACTCGCGTCTATTTTCCAATGTTGTCATGTTATAGTTCTTACATCCAGTTAAAAATGGTGGTAATCGCTGTCGGTTAATGTGGTATGGTAAATCATGATCATACGCAAATACATCTTTCCATGAAATCTTTTCGATGTTCTGGATGTGTCCGTCGTAGTGATGGGAAATTATCGATAATATATCGATAGTATCGATGTAGCCCTAAATATCGAAAATATCGATAGTTAAAAAAATCGATATTTTCTCGATATATTTTTCCATAAGTTCTATGTCATTCACAATTCATTTTGTCAGTTTCATTAATATACTTACACGTTTTTAAATCAATACGAGTCACTCTCAACAGTCTCTTTGAAATAGTACTATCGATAGTATCGATTTTTTCAATTTCAACAATCGATAACTATCGATAGTATCCCATACTAGTCCCTCGTAAAATGGATTCCACACATTAACAGCGTATTCAAGCTGGGGTCGCACGTATGCATAATACAATCTTAATTGTCTCCACATCCCAATCCACGCATATGTCGATGTGCTTTATAAAGCACATATTGTCAACGAAAGTAACCCCTAGGTATTTATAGTTACAAATACTTTCTGAGGAGTACATCATCTATCTTATATTGTTGTGTAAAAGGGTTAACTGTATACGATGGAATGATAGAGATTTACACTTATCAATGTTGAGACTAACTGAATTAGACTCACACCAAATAACTAGTTTGCCCAAATCCTCTCCTAGAGATTCTTTTTAGGATTTTGCAGTGCTCTATCACTTCAGTAATACTGGATGTAACTTGGATTGTTTCTGATCTTTTGCCTCCTAGTCCAACATACTGTAAGCGATTACTTAAGTATGTGTTCCAAAGTTTTACGGTGCCTGATAAAAGGGAAGACTTTTGTAAGGGCGGTGTAGAATACGTCAACTAGTTTGTAGTTCCCTATTTCTCGAGGTCGATGTTGATCTTTTGGGCCAAAATCCATATTGATTCTGGGAGACAGACCGTGATACTAAATCTCTGAATGACCTACATACTACCAGATCTAAACATTTTGGTATAGAAGATGTAATACCTCTGTAGCATGAGATACCACTGCTAATTCCACTTTTGAAGATCGGCGTTACTGATGATTGATTAAATAGCATACTCAAAAATTAATCAGGAATACAAAACCATCCAATGCTCGCTGAATGTCCTCTGGCTCGATGGGTTGGGTAAATATTGATACACTATAATCAGTAATAGTTGGGTCCCTGTAGTTATCATTTGGTTTATAAAAGGACTGGAAGAACTTAGCAAACATATTATTACACATAGTGAATTCCAATTTGCTATCACGGGAACTGCATTTTAGGTTTTCTTTATAAGCGTTATCTATTTAGAGAACAGAATACATTAAAAATGTTTATGCAATCAGCGAAATACGCCATATGAAAGTGCAAATAGAAGCAGAACTTTTGTAATAAGCAGCTTCAATAAGTACCAAGCCAGAAATCAACTCAGCCTCAACAAGAATATCCACAAAGTTAAGGCCACACCAAACATTAAACAAGCTATCAAGAACTAATCCAAATGTAACTTATGCTGATGCACTCACTATTGGAAGTTCGAGAATACAACATAGTTTTGTTTCAGTTAATATTTCAAATAACAACCAAACTAATAAAATACTACAAGATATTCTTAATGAACCTAGTTCACAACAGGAAAAGCAAAAAAAAGCCCTCATATTAATCTTGTAAAGGGCTCAGCATACTCAGAAAACGTTGAACAACGCGAGAGTTAGCCTTTCTTATAAAAAATAGATATATGCTTATTATCTGAAACACACCTTACTACTCAAAGTCATGTAAAAATCCGTGGCTACAAAGTTCACTTAGCAGTATATCCTAATAATTATGCACGAGGGGGCAGTGCCAAACTTAGTAAACCAACTTATTGTCCCAACGATCAAAATAAAACACCAGACCTAATTGACTTCTTAATAACAAGAAAAATCCCGGTTGATTATATACAAGTGCAGGGAGGATTTGACACCACATCTGACCACTCCTCTATTTTAATGATAATAAATGATACAATAATTACAAATGATAAACAGCCAATGTTAACAAATAAATATACTGATTGGAAAAAATTTAGGAATGAGCTAAAGAATAGCATCATTTTAATCACACAACTTTCATCAGAAGAAACATTAGAACAGGAAGTGGAAAAGCTCATCAAAAATGCACAGGAAGCAACGTGGAAAAGTACTAAAACATCAAACAAAAAAATAGATGGCAAATGCTGCCCAATGGAAAATAAATCATTAGTTATAGAGAAGATAAGTACCCGAATGGAATGGCAAGGTACACTAGACCCAGCCGTCAAAATTAGATTAAATAATTTAATAAAACGAATTCGCAGAGAAATACGGGAATTAAAACATAAATCAATAAATTCATACCTACAAGCTACAATCTCTCACCTACGATAAAGATAGTAATTATTCATTGCGGAAAGCATTCACATATTTGAAAAGGCTATAGTTATGCACATACCACCAATAAGAACAAATAATGGTCGCCTGGCTAAAACCAAAGAAGATAAAGCAGAAAGTTTTGCGGATCATCTCGAGCGTCCCTTTCAGCCCAATTTAGCAACATTTAATCAATGGGTTATTGATGGAAAATCATACAGCTATCCTGAGACAGGAAATCCTAATGCTAAAGAAGCGAAACAAGAAATAACGAACCATGTAGTACTTAAAAAATCACCAGGATATGATTTGATAACTGGGGAGATTCTCAAACAACTACCTAATAAAGCTATTAAAAAAATATCGGGCATAATTAATGCTTCCTTCAGACTTCGTTATGTCCCTTTATCTTGGCAATTTGCGGAAGTAATAATGATACCTAAACCTGGTAAGCCACCAAGTGAATTAAACTCGTACAGGCCAATATCACTTCTTCCAATTATGTCAAAATTGTTTGAGAGACTAATATTAAAACGAATTAAGCCAGAAATTGTAAAATCAGGAGCTGTTCCGTCCCATTAGTTTGAATTTGTAGAGAAACACTCCACAATCGATCAATTCCATAGCATAACAGATTTAATAGAAACATCCTTAGAGGAAAAAAAGCTTTTGCTCAGTCATATTTCTGGGCATAGCGCAGGCATTTGACAAAGTCTGGATAGATGGTTTAATATTTAAATTGGAGAAAACTCTGCCATTTGAGTATTGCGAACTGCTAAAGTCATACCTGAAAAGAAGACTCCTTAGAGTTAAACAGGAAGCAGTTTACTCCAGCATAAAATAAGCTAAAGGAGGAGTCTCGGAGGGGAGTGTTTTGGGACCATTCTTTTTCGTACTGGTTACACGCGACTTACCGCAGACGAACAATACAACTACCGCTCACATTAACTTCAGTAATAGATTAATAGAACCACTTCCTGTGACTCTCAATAATATTCCTGTATCACATGGAATCAATCAAAATACCTTGGTATGAACCTTGATGCAAAGTTAAAGTGGAAGGTACACGTGAAAAATAAAGCAGAAGAGCTTCAATTTAAATATACAAAAATGTACTGGTTAATTGGTTGAAACTAGGCTTGCCACCTTTTGAAAAAGCCAGAGGAGGACAGTACAATAAATATTTTTTATTTGAGATTTAGAAAATTCAGTAAATATTGGAAATGATTTGCACGTCCTCCTCAAGAAGGATCTTTTGCTCAAAATTAATCACCCCCTAAAATACTTACACTGTAGAATGATAATAAAATTATAACTTATGTGCACATAAAATAAACAAATGATTTCACAGTGTAAATGCGGAATACGCTGTCTGAAAAGTGATATCATATTTCGGTACCGTCTGAAAAATTCAGATAAATAATTCGATAAAACCAATAATTTATAAATACGAGGGCGGAGTGACAAGGAATAATATTTTCGGCCAAAACAAATTTTTTTTTTCAACGTAGTCGTCTTTTAGCTCGATACACTTAGTCTAACGTTTTCCCAACTTTTCGATCCCTTCCGATAAATACGATTTCTCCAACCCTTCAAAATAGGCGTTTGTTGCATCGATGATCTCCTCATTAGAGCCGAATCTCTTTCTTCAAGTTCGGAAAAGAGGAAATAGTCGCAGACTAGGCTAAGTCTCGAGAATATGGCGGATGTGGAAACGATTCGAAGCCTAATTCATGGATTTTGACCATGGCAACTACACACGAGTGCACCCGTGCATTGTCTTGAAGTCGTTGAAACGGTCTAATAAGTTGCAGTAATCTTCGCCGTTGACTCTTTTTCCCTTTTGAAGGTGTTTGATGTGGATTATGCCGCGTGCATCCCAAAAAACTGTGACTATGACCTTGTTGGCGGATAAAACCGCCTTAGCGTTCTTCGGCGGAGATTTGCCAATATAAATCCACTGTTTAGACTGTTCTTCATACATGTTTCATCCACAGTTATGAAACGATGCAAAAACTCCTTTTTAAACAGCGCCGAACCTGCCTCTGAAGTTGTCACACATGTGCGTTTTTGGTCGATTGTAAGCAAACGAGGCACCTAACGCACGGATAGCTTTTTCATAGCCAAATGTTGGTGTAATATATTGAGCACACGTTCATCTAAGATGCCTTCTATCTCAGGTATGTAATATATGTTTGCAAAAAAACAATGGGTTGTCTGTTTTCAATGGCTCTCAAAACTGAACTAAATGACAGATCAATCTGAAAATTTGGTCTAGTGACAGATGATATTGACACATGATATCTGGGATTTGCGATTGTGGCACTCTTTGTTGCAATTTTACCAGACTTCTCTCAGCACATAAATATTTTTGGAAACATAATTTATTTTCCTGGTGGAGGACATTTTTGCCCTCGTGGAGGATGGAGGCAATTTCTTACGAAAGGAGGACTGTCCTCCACAAAGGAGGACGGGTGGCAAGCCTAGTTGAAACTCTCAGTTATCCATTCATAATCAACTTGGGGGATTGTAAGCGCCCCTTGGTACACTCGTAATAGTGACCTTCATAGAGATCTCGGAATAGACACAGTCGTAACGTAAGTGAAATAAAGAAGTGTGTTCAAAAACATCAGGAGAGGCTCCATCATCACCTTATCATCGAAGCTGAAAGACTACTTCATCAAGAGGGTATCATAAGAAGACTCAAAATCAATCAAAACAACACTTTATGGAATTTATTATATTGTCAGAGTCAAACGCTGTTAGTCAAAAATGACTAGTTACTTTGTAAACAAATTTATTGTTATCATAAATAAAATATTTAACAAAAATATAACCCAAGATAACAAAACCTCTGATCAACCTTTAGATTAACATATTTTATTTTGTTCAGTAATCAAAATAAATTTTTATTGAAAAAAACCATATTTCAATTTAGTTCCTAAAGTCAGGTTAAATTTAAAAAATGATTACGATATTCTTTATAGAACAATATGGGGTATATTCCAGCAATTTGCATATCACAAGTCATTAAATATGGCTATACGCGATCAATATTGTGCAAATTTGTAATTTCAAAATAAATGTTGACACAATAAATGTGTGACACAATAATCACATTGAAAATGCCAAAAAAAAAAAATATCAATGATTACCTATTTCCCAATTAAACTTATATTTTTCTACTCATCCCACTTTCATACATATAACTTGTAAACAGAAAACAAAATTTTTGTATAACAGACGAAAATAGAAATGAAATTATGCGACCAAAATAAAATTAATCATCAATGTAAAGACAAAACTCCTATTTCAATATACCACCCAAAGAGTTTCGCCGTTTTTTTCTCCAATAAAAGGAAACGGAAACAAAATTTAAAATTAAATAAACGAATCACTGAATATGACATTTGCAACCAAAATATCCAAAGCACATAATCCAGACAAGAATAAGTAAAAACAATATTTCAAAAAAAAAAAAAAAATGGAAATTTAATTTAATTGATTTCAACTTTGATTGCTTGAAATCTAAATAATATATAAAGCATAGTATTGACAACGAGGTATACAACTTTAAGGGTTATTTGTATACAAATATATTCATAAACACATAACACAGTTTGTATAAGAATTAAAATAAAATTCCCATTACTCGTACTCGTACATTACCAAAATACTCTGAAAAATAAAATAAAATACTGTTACGTTTTCGCCTTGTCAAATTCAAGGTTTGATCACTGGATTGTGAATAAAACAAACGATGTAAATTCTAGATCACACTAAATTTATTTATTCCGATTATTTACACTAAACACTAATTTAATTATTTCACTTATTTAACTTAATTATTTAACTTCACAATAATTATTTTACTACACTTTAACAACACTATATTACACTTTAATAAGACTTTATTTTACTTTATAAACACTTCACGTTTTCCATTTAATTACTATTAGCACTCTCACGGTTAAAACACAACTGATTTACTCCCAAATGTTTGTCGCGTATTTATGCCAAACATTGTAACCATTCTAGAAATCTCTACAATATTCGATTAGTCAAGATTAGTCTAGACACATCTATCTATTTTCTCTACTTTATAAAAGTTTTACATTAACGGTAGTGTCGCTACAGAGATGTCGCCACGATTGTAACAATACGAATACGAAGAAATAAATAAAATAAAATTTTGACAAGAAAGCTTTTTATATTTAAATAATGCACAAGCTTTTTCTGTCAGTATTCAATAATAAAAAAAATTTAATTTACCTGTTGTAAATTTTTTTTGAGCTTTTGTTTTTTAACTTATACGAGTAGCGACACTATCGGTAATGTAAAACTGTTATAAAGTAGAACAGTAGATGTGTCTGGACTTATCTAGACTAATCGAATATTGTAGAAATTTCTAGAATGGTTAGAATATTTGGTATAAATACGCGACAAACATTTGGGAGTAAATCAGTTGTGTTTTAACCGTGAGAGTGCTAATAGTAATTAAAAGGAAAAAGTGAAGTGTTTATAAAGTAAAATAAAGTGTTATTAAAGTGTAGTAAAATAATTATTGTGAAGTTAAATAATTAAGTTAAATAAGTGAAATAATTAAACTAGTGTTTAGTGTAATAATCGGAATAAATAAATTTAGTGATCTTTTGTGATCTAGAATTTACATCGTTTGTTTTATTCACAATCCAGTGATCGAACCTTGAATTTGACATGGCAAAAACGTAACAATATATATATCAGCCATGTTTTTTGTCGAGATTTTTCTAGAGGAACTACTTTTTGCATTATCCCATAAGAATCTATGTAAAATTGACATTTTCGAATTAATGTTCATCAATGAAAACTTAAATCTTTCTTTTCGGTAATCAATTTTTGGAATTTATTCTATATTGACGAATGTGCTTCTATTTAAAAGTCAAAACCATTAATCTATTATTATTTTAATAAACATTAAATCAATATTAAATATGAAATTATCAATGTAAAACTAACCGAATTAATAGAAATATTATTTTTTGAAAATAATTATTGTTTATGTTTTTGACTGCTGTCAAAATTTCTCCTATAAAAAAAATGAAATAAAACCTTGTCTTTGTCTATTACATAGATTTTCTGACATTTTTCTCTTTTCGTCTTTTTGACTGTCAGGCCGTGTTCACGAGACCGGATTCAAATCCTAGGGATTTAAATCTCCCAATCAAATCAACTAAAACTGCAAGACTCACGCCAATTTTGTATCCTAGGTGTGCTGTTACGACCGCTACGATGACTACACGTTTTCTAAATAGTTTTATAGGATAGGCTACAGTGGTATATAGGGGGGTTGATTGTCATCGTAGATATTGCGATCTACTTATTCATACGTGTATACAAAAAATTCTAAGATAATATAATTAAGAAAAATCGGATTGTTCCACCAAACACATCATCACCTTATAATAAAAAAACACTATTTCATATTAAATATATATAATTATTTTGAAAATAGAATCATTTGTTTTAAATTAATTAAAATAGTAACATAAAACTAAATTAACATATTAAATAACAATTAATAATTTAAATAATATTAAGAGAAACGAAATTAAAAATAGATTTTTATATAAATGTATGTAGAGATAAAAAGTTTAAAGAAAGTTTATTAGAGCATTTTTAAATATATAGTTTATATAAAAAGAATAATTGCATGCATATATTTAGTTTAGAATTATAAAATCGCTTACGGTTTAACCAACATAGGTATATCCAGTTAGACTGATGAGCGCTCTTCAGGTGCGTGGATTTACTGAAATCAAATTTTATATATTACGGGATTTTCCGGCGACTCAAAATACCGAATGCGAAAATCAACTATTAAATTTTTGAACTAAACACTGACACAATTTATCAATTTATATATATATACATATATATTACTTTTTTTTTATCATTACTACTATTTAGATTTATAAATATATAAAAACAAATATAAACATCACTTTTACAAAGTTACAGAAAACTTATTAGGCGGATTAATAATATCACCGCATTCAAAATACAGTTTACTGATGCACTATATAAACAAATTTATATTACTCATACACAATGATGACGTCAATTCGGGGATCTCTTGTTTGTAGATTGTTCTCCAATTGTAATTTTTGGTTGTTGTAATTTTTGTTTAATTATTGATATTATTATTTTTTTTTTTTATGAGGCCTCAAATTAAAACATCAAAGATGCCAATTATATGTGACAAATCGCCTATATAGATTGAATAAGAATTTGGTAGAATAAATTTAAAATAGATGACGAGATTAATGCAGATTTACCTATTTGTATTGTATTTGTATTGAAGGTCGGTTAAAGCCGACGCGGTAATCACTGCTCTTATACCGCCAAAAAAATATAAAGCACCGCAAAGTCTATGCGACCCTGCTACTTTTCTGTTGTATGTGATATATGTGGATTCAGCACTAATATAAACTTTACAAAATATTTATGTGATTAAATATATAATTTATCACAGATAAATAATTAAGATTAATAATTTATTAATTATTTTATTCTTTTTTTATTATCACCGATTCACTGCACAACTTTGCACTACGTATAATAATAATTAGAGACGACTTGTAACGAGGCCTCAATTATACTGATGAAATACATAATTTTATCGATAAGATAGCCTATGTTATTTGTATATAGTACCAAATGCATAGAAGTGGTGGGATCTCGTGTATTTACATATACATAATTGTTTAGTGATCGGTTAGGATTTATTCTATTGTATATAGGTATATGTACATAATGAGTGGTGACGTATACAATAATTGTTTCCCCATGATAGAAAAAAAAAAACTTACTGCAAATTTGTTAATATAGGTCATGGTATATATAGGTCATTGACCGAAAACGTAACAATTATAAGGGAAATGTAGAATTTGCTTATTAAATTTAAGATGAGCAAATCTCATCCGTAACAGTGCGTCATTAATTAAAAGACATCCATTTGTGTTTATTGGGTTTAACTGATGTGACGATCACATAGGAGCTATAGATGACGACATATTTTTTTTTATACTCTGAACTAAATCTGCTGAATTGATTTGTTATATATATTATATAGGGTTTTCCAATAAGAGGTTCAATTTTGAATAGCGTGCTATTTGATATTTGACATAAATGGTGAAAATTTTGCAGTCATAGTTCACAAAACTAAAGCTCTTTTTGGTCGTCGTGTAACACCTTCTCGGCCGGCAATAGTGAAACTGGTGGAAAAATTTGAGCTGTTGGGACAAGTTAGTGAAAATTCAGGTTTGTCGATTCCTCGTCGATATTCCACAAACGACATTATACCGTATTTTGCATAAAGACTTAGGTCTTAAGGTTTTTAAAGTTCAGTTAACACAAGATCTCAAACCGGTCGATCACCATAAACGTCGTTTCTTCGCTGATTAGCTTAATATCCCAAACATGAAATTTGTGCGAATGAAAGTTGATTGTTTGCTTATCTTCACCTGCTATGCACCACCTAGTGCCACAATAGAAGAGTTTAAGTACTACCTGGATCGATCCATTGCTTATCCTGGCTTGTGCGAAAAATACTTGGATGCTCCAAACCAGTTTAAGCATGCAATTAAAGAGAGTAATCGTCAATGCTAGAAAGAGCTGTGGGAGACTTTATAAAATCGTCATGAATAGGCTAGTAAACGCCTGATTCATGCAGCAAAATGATTTGATCCCTGTCATGGGTGTAACACCTGGCCTAGAGGAAGTTTGAACCTGACAATATTCCAAATATTGCACAAGAGGCCACCGTCAGAGCTAGACCCGACCACTTCAGAGAAATGGACAACAGATGTTTGAGAGAGCGAATATTCAAAGAAACTCCCAGAACATCCATCCTCATACCGACTGCATTCAAGAATGCATTCAACTCGACCAAATGGGAAGGTATTCTCAAAGCCCAGCATGAACTGCAAATGCCAGTGTACATAAGGAGGATCATCTACAACTATTTTCGCAATAGAATATTGATGTATAATACAGACGACGGTATCAAGGAATACAAAGTTACGTGTGGAGTACCTCAAGAATTAGTATTGGGGCCCCTGCTTTGGAACATCATATCTGACGATGTGAAAATTGTGGATTTTGCGGTTTTCGTTCCATTGTAATGGTAGAGAAAACCATATAGAGGAAATAATAGAGGTATGCAGGTTGGCCATAATAATTGTTAAAAGGTGGCTGATATCATTCGGACTCCAACTGAAAGGTGGTAGAAACTGTAAATATTGATGTTGGCAAGTAAGGAAAGTAAGCAGAAAAGTTGCCAATGTATCTGCAGCCATTTCTCGCATTATGCCCAACACTGGAGGGTATAAACAGAGACGTAGGATGCTACTGGCAAATGTGGTAACATCCATTATACTATACGAATCGATGCGATGGATGTAAAATCGTACATATGCAGGTTGACATCGATGTACCGCTTAGGTGCCTTGACAGTGATATGTGACTTTCGTACCGATCCCCATCGAATTACTTGCATGGGAAGGAAGAAATGGTATCTACATCGAGACCAAGCAGGAAACAGAATCAGAACGCGTTGCAATTATGACAACTCTGAGGGTCGGTTGACTTATCGTATTACACAATCTATCGAAAAGTGGATAAATATGGCTGTTTTGGTGTATACCTTTACAGATTTAAATATGCTGACAAGCCAGAATGTCCTGCCGGCAAAGGATCGCAAGAGGACGTGGAGCACCTTTTCTTTCAATGCCGACGGTTCGAAACAAGTTGGAGGGAACCGTCATATGAAACATATTAGATGTAATGCTTGTGTCTGAAGATAAGTGGAATGCTGTTAGCCATATGGTAGCCATCAAAGGAGCTGAGATGCTTAGAGCGTGCCAGAGAAAAGAATCTTATTGAGAGTAGATAGCAGTTACAATCTCAATCTTAGGTTGAGACGCGAAGCAGAATTAAAAGTTTAAGGACTAGTCACCTCATGCGAAGTAATGTCTAATGATAGTACCGCATGGAGGATGGATCGAATGGTGTGTTGTTTTAGATGGTAAAAATTCATCACTGTTGCTGAGATGTTTGCCCATTGCAGCTTCGTCTTCTTGATGAATTTCCCCACTTTACAAATTAAAAAAAATAAAAATAATAATAACAACAACAATTCTTCGGTTTTAACTTAATTAATAAACTATTTATTTGTATGGCTTGTTGTGGTTGCCGAGAGTTTTTTCCAAAAAGAATACATAAAAAAGTTTAACTTTGTATATCCTTATCTAAGACAGACAGTCTTAACCGGAAATTTGATATTTTTCTATACCATCTTTATACTCATTCGTTGCTAACAAGACAAAACACACACACACACACACACACACACACACACACACACACACACACACACACACACACACACACACACACACACACACACACACACACACATACATACAATAACACAACCATACAAATCTTTTATTTTTCTATTCTTCTTATATCTGTTTGTGAAATATTGAGCTTATATGTATGTATAAAGCTCACAAAGCATCAAAAATATTGGTCTATTTGGTATATAATCAGAAAAAAGAAGTATGATTGAGTGGGAGGGAAATGGTAAAATTAAATCCTAACATGATGAATGCGTACATATGTATATATATATATTTATTTATATATATATATATATATATATATATATATATATATATATATATATATATATATATATATATATATATATATATATATATATATATATATATATATATATATAAGGATATTAATCGTGTTGCGAGATCGAAAATATTATTTAAATTTTGATTTGCCAATAAATACATAAATTTTAAAAGTGTCAATCAATTAAATTGTTATCGTTTAGTAGGATGCCGGTGGCTATGGGTACCGCAACACAAAACCGACTTATAATGCTTTTCATTTCAGTTAATTGATGCGGGTGGTAATGTCCAATAAGACTTTGGAATTAGCAAACTTTTTGAATATATACAATTAAAAAAATAAAACTTCACATTTTCTAAAACTGTTTCTTGTAATCAATTTTAAATTTAATCTCTATATAGCTTCCCTTCAATCTTCAAATACTAGCTATATAGATTTCGATTTCTCCATATTCCATACGTTTTCAAAAATAATTTAATTATTTAGAGAAATTGAAAAAGACGCGACGATAGCCACTGTCAAACGGAAATTGGACAACGTGAGAACCGCATTCAAAAGGGAGCTGAAAAAAGGAATCACAATTTTTATTTTAAATTAAATTTTTATTCATAAAACAATTAAATTGTATTTTGTCTTTTGTCGTTTTCGTTTGATTTTTTTCCCCTCATTGGCAGAGTACACTGATTTTGTGCGTCAATCGAACATGAAATCGATTTACCCTCATTTATATTTGTGTTTTCTGAAAAAAAATGAATATTCACAAACAAAACCGTTTATAGATAGACGGTTTTGTTCACAAAAGTCAAAACGGCAGCACAGTGACAGATAAAATTATAGTATTGGTGTAAAATAGGGGTAACTCGGTCGAAAAAACCAGAGTAGACAAAATTGCACTGAGTGCAAAATATTTAGCTGTCAGGCAATTTTTTTTGGTTCTAACGAACGGTTTTCCTGTAATTTTTTGCACTCAGTGCAAGTTTTTATGTTCAAACGAAAACGACATTAGGGTATTCCAATTAAGACTAAGTAAAGTATTTTCTTGCCGCCATCCTCATAATCTAGAGCGTTCGTTATGCATAATATTGGTTTTTTAAAAATTCCAAATCGAGATGATAAAATACCGAATACATTTTCCGTTTCGCGTCTTGCACTATCTCCCAAAAAAACATAAGGAGCCGCCACATTTGTATGAGGCAAAAATTGTTCTTAAGAAACAGAAGTGCCTATGCATACTAAATATCAGCAGATACCGAATAACAGGTGTGTAAACGTTTTTTTAATACACGTTCTCTGCCAATGGAAACTCGTGGAGATTACCGTGACAGTAAAAAATTCTTACTGAAAAAAGACGCCTTGAAAACATTTATAAAAACATTTAACACTATTACCGGTTCAAAAATGTTGGTCGTCAATAGTTAGCAGGCGATTTGTCCATGTATCTATCGGATCATCCTATAATCAATTGCACGTTAAAGCAAGTTATTTTCGTCGGGTTTTAAATACTTGCTTTAACGTTGGATTTAAGGCACCTTCCTCCGATAAATGTTCTACCTGCCTAATGTTTATGGAACAAATTAAAATGGCAACGGACTCAAAATCGAAATCTAACATTATCATCAATAATGTGCATAATCTGCGAGCCAACAGCGTACTTTTCAAGACAATTGTACTTGTACAATTGGTGTTGTACAAGGTTCATCAAAATCCAGCCTTCACAAGGACAATATGTATCTATATCTTTGGCTCAAAAATGAGCACATGAAAGGATCCAATAAAATTGCTTCTGCCTTGTACCATCGGCTAAGCTTAACTTCATTCGAGAATATTTCTGTCGTTCAGCTTATTTGCGACGGTTGTGGCGCACAAAATTAAAATTCTACTGTAATGAGCATGGACAAATTATTCGATTAGGATCCGCTACGCGTCCGGTAAATGACTGGAAAACACAATCTGTAGCATGCATTAAACCACCGGGGCAATGGCATTTCAAATTTAATAAATCCAAAAGATTCATTATCACCAAAATGACGAATGCGGTATTAGTGTGTGGGGAACAAAATTATAGGTCAGATTTTGGAATCGCCAAATCGGTCCTGAAAAAAGGAAAACGAATAGGTAAATACAGCCTAATAAAATTAATATTGGGGTGCCTGTGACATCGGCTAAAATTGACGACGTCACGAAACTACTCGTAATACTCGAGATGGACGAACTCAAGTACTATACAAATCCGTTCTTCGGTTTGAACCCAACCTAAATAATGCGGTTAGTGAGGAGGTCCCAGAAAGTTTGGATACCGAATGCAGCCACGATCATAATTAAGATGGTTTAATGATGACTGACTTTTTATTTTCAAAAATCAACAATTCCACAATAGTTGCTTTCAAAAGTCACTAATTCCCATAGTTACCTGCAAAACTCAATAATTCCAAAACAATTTGTAACAAATACATTATTTCCCACTGAAACTAGATAAAAGTTAGGTTCTAATTCGGTTTAATTACTAACGACTAATAATCAATACAAACAAAGTGTAAGTTTATTATATTTGGTTTGATAAATACAAGTTTTTCACAAAACTGTTTGAGATGGAGTTAGGGGTTTTTGTAAATATAATAGACGCATATAATCACCATTACTATTGCCAACAGAGCAAAATATCTCGATCCCGAAGACACGTTATATCCCCATCAAAATATAGCTTGCAGGATTATCTTATTTTTAATGATTCGTAAACGAAGTAAATCTTTTTATAAATTTTATTTAGTTTCCGACAACAATTCCGGAATATTGCAGTACTCAACTTCAGATCGGCATAATCTCTCCCTGTCACTAAATATCTGAATGTAGCTATCTATCAAACGTTTTCTTCTCTCATCACTGTATTTTGCCTACCAACTAATAGACTCACTAATCTTAGCAATTCAATAAAACTGCTGTAATCCATTCTTATGTGGTTACGAAAATCATCACTATTTAATTCTTTTAGTAGCATGATACTCGTATGGCTAAATTGTTGTCTCACTTTCCACCATTTTTTTGCCCACAGCTTTCTTTCTTTAGTAATTATTGTTAGTGAAACTGCTACCGCCAGACTAATTTTTTGTCTTTTTGACTCAATGACATCACTATGGTATTAACACACAACTTTCAATATTACCTACACACAACGAGATGTCAGATGATAGATGCTAACTAAATTAAAACAAAAGAAAAATCAAAATCGGTTGATAAATCGGACCGTCGGATCGTGTGTAGCGCATTTAATATTGCATGAAATATTATCGGTTCCAACTACGGTGGCGTATCCATCTAGGGGATTTGTGGATTTCACAGGATTATCTCTAAAAGTTTATATATTAGGTGAATATCTATATATAAAACTTAGAATGCAATAAAATATATTAAAAATACACTTAAAATTATATTTTGATCACCAAAGAGTTTTTAATCGGAAATCAATATATACTACAAACACAAAAATTGTCAATTTATCAAAATATTAAACCCAATGAGATTATAATGCGTAGAAAAATTAAATAAATCCATTAATTCTTTTTTTTTGGTAACACATTCGCCATCCAATTATTCAATTGTGAACATGTATTCGATCGTCTTCTTAATATACGTTTAAGTGTACTACGTTTTTCTTCACCCGGTTTTGTTTCATTGCTATTTGAATTCGCCTCGTCAGACAAGACCTCCGATTCACTGACCATTTCATCAATAGTATCGGTTTTAACCATTTTGTGTTTAACTGGTGGCGATGTATTTGTCATATCTTCCGTTGTGGTAATTTTATGCAAATTATTTTCATCGGATATGTCACCCTGTTCGGAGAGTTCAATTATTGTATTGCAACAGTTTTCATTCGATTCACTCTCCTATATATAATATGTATATATGTAAGTGGATAAAATAAAATAATAATTTATTGGAACAACCAATAGTTGATCTTTAAATACTTACAGGCTCCATTTATGTATATATTTTTTTTTTTTTTTTACTGAAATTAAAAATTACTTCAGTTTTGAACAATAAAATAAAATAAAATAATTTTATTTGTTTTGTTTTTGCGGTTGCTTTACTTTAACAAAATATGAATGGTGATTTCCATGTAGTAGACGGACAACTTTAATCGATTTTACAGTGGATCAACAAGAAGTGTGTATAATATACGATGAGATGGTACAAAAATACACATTTTATGGTTTTACTAAACATTCATTAGTCAGGAATATTTTAATGTTTCGTAAATTGCATGCAAAATAGTTTACCTCAAATTATTGTAAATCTTTCTTTAAAGAACTTACATAAAGATAAACAAATATGAAATGATTACCGAAGAATTGGATCCAGACCACAGAAGCACAGAACATGACCATTTTCAATTTGAAATGTGAAAATTTGTTCTATTCTATAGAATGATCGAAATATTAATTTGTAAATTTATATCAGGGAAGCTGCACCAAATTGAGCCGCTGGCACCCAAGTTCAGATCACACTTTAAAAAAAATATTGCAATATACCTGTTAATGGGTTAAGGCCAAATGGAACTAGGTGATGCCTTAACTGATTATGATGAAACTCGGCATGATCCATGGAACGGGCCGATTTTTGGATAAAATTCTGGAATATGGAAAAATGAAATGACATTATTATAGGCCAATTACCGCCTTTAAGTTATCGGGGTGCGTATATAAAATACATTTAAGACTTTTTTTTTTAAATATTTTTTCAATTTAAACAATTGGTTCATCCTAGGATTTTATACAGTTGACTATTCATCGAAAATTTTGTTATCAGAGGAAATTTATCATTTATTTGGGAAAAAGTCCTGGAATTAGTTCAAGACGGTCATTACATGGCGTATTGCATCTTTTTTATTTTGTTATATTTATAATTAAACAACAAGTATAAACAACAAGTATGGTGACTCTTCTTTTAGGGATCGCTGCACAATTCATTTCGGATTAGCACGTAAAACGCGATCGAGCCAGCGTACTCGCTGAGATCTTATTTCAGCGTGGTATGTACCATCTCAGTATTCGACTGTGAAGGTCTGATAAATGAAGATCAAAAGAAACGATATCAGGATCTTACCAGCGGGAATATTGAGGGAGCTAATTACCAGTCTGACTGCGTGAACTCTGTCTGAGAGGTACTGAAAACTTCGGTTGTCAGTGCTGCTCAACAGACTTTAGGTATAATGAATGTCATACCCAAGAATGATTGGTTTGATGACGAGGGTCGTCTTGCAGTTGAGCAACAAAATATAGCCCATTGTGAAGTGCAATAACGTCTCACAATCGCGAGGAAAAACAAGGCTGCTCTTGCAAGGAGGGCAGCTAAGCGGATTTTTAGACGGAAGAAGCGAGAATAGTGGAAGGCCGAGGTTCTGAAAGTAATCATTGTAATCATTTAATTTGTCGCTTTGAATCGAAGAAGCTGTTCTCAGGAGGCCGTGCCTTTAACAACTCCAACGCGGACTTACAATTTTTAGAGAATATAACTACTTTATCGGTATGCTTAGCCAGGTTGCCCTGTTACCGTCCCTACCATCGAGGAGGCGCATACTCGTCTACTTTAACTATCAAATTTAAAATTATAATTAACTTAAGATGAAAATCTTGTGTACTATTCTTGTCTATCTACCGCTCAAGACGGTATCGCAAAACTTCTTAAAAGAGTTGAGGTTGATTGGCAGCATTAGAGTTAGTTTACTTGCTGGCCTCAACTCTGGATTCATTAATTAGTTGCTCTCTAGCTTCTTGAGCTAGATCACAGTCATAGAGGATGTGTTCTATTGTATCCTCGCCCTGTCCACATTCACAGGTGCTTGAGTCTGCTATAGACTCAGTTGGAGCATATAGGAGGCCATTCTATGTCCCGTTAACATTTGGGTGAACCATACGCTTAGAGGAATCTTTGTCTCTAATCTCGCCTCAATGTTTGGCAGATAACTGTATGTTATTCTGCGATCCACTGAGTGCGACCATCTATCTTGCCATATTGCTATTGACGCTTTTCTTGTTTTCCTCTTGAGTAAGCCCACGAGGTTTGGCCGAATTTGATTGCCTTCCACTATCATGCTTCCGTAGCTCACATTTTGTCTTTTCCTTATCTTGTAGTTGGCAATTTTCTCATTTAAGAGTATATCAATAGGAATCATGCCGGCCAAGACAGGAACGGCGTCAGTTGACACCATTCTGTAAGCGTTGGCAATTCCGAGCAAAATACTTCTTTGGTCACTAACTAGTGTACGCCGATAATGGCAGTTCATTCTGTCTGCCCATGCCGCGCACGCGTATCTTAATGAAGATACCACAATGCCTTCATATATTATGGATAGTGTTCGTTGATTGAGACCCCAGTTCTCTTTAGCAACTCGTTTTAGCACAGCGAAAACGTTCTTACTATTTTCCGCAACTCTTTTGACATGTGAAGTTACTCCAAGTCGTTCATCGAAGTTAACTCCCAGCCATTTGACAGTTTTCACCATCTTAATTCTTTGGCCATTTACGGAAACCAAGTTGGATCATGACTGTCTTTTCTGAGTAAAGCTCCATTTTGTAGCTTTTGCACCAGTCCACCATTGGACTTCCTGGTTCATGCTTCCGTTGAAGACAATATTCCAAAGATGTGGACCAAGGATGGAACCTTCCGGACATCCTTTGTTGATCATTTTTTCAAGTGTGCCATGACTTGAAATAACAGTGGCCTTTCTTTCAGAAAAATAGTTGTTTAGGATGCTATAGAGATTGCATGGGCAATTGAATCTTTTTAGCTCTAACATAATGCTGGGCCACCTCAGGTTGTCGAACGCCCAGATAAAACTAGGAATACTCTAAGATTGTACTTTTGGTCCGACTCTTTGACCATATTGATCAATTTGATCATTGCGTCCTCTGTGGATCTATTTTCTCTGAAGCCAAACTGTTTTGTCACTATAGGTACCACTTCTTTGGAATATGTCCATTAACCTGCCGGCAATTAACTTTTCAAATAATTTACCAAGGACAGGCAACAGCATGATTGGTCGATAAGATATGGAATCGGTTTGACACCTATCTCGTTTTTCTAATGAATACTAGTTTACCATTTTCCCATGCTTTGGGGATTATTCCTTTACTAAAACAAGTAAGTATTCATAAAGTTCGTGTAACAGGGCCTTACAATAGGCCAAGCACGTTTTATCACTTCGACCTCGATGTTGCCTAGGCCTGGCGCTTTACCAGCTTTCATAGACATGATAGCCAAAGTGGCCTCTTCATCACTGAAGTGGCTCACGTTTGGTGTAGTTGGTGCAGAGCTACGATCGGCGCTGATTTCTCTCTGCCTCAGTAAGGTGTTAAGCAAGCATTTTGTAGTGTCCTCTCAACAGATTGTTATTAGTTTAAATTTAAATCTAAACACTTATCAAGTGCCGTTGTTATGTTGGGATGTGAAAGTTGGGCGCTAACGGATGAGTACGAGAGATGGCTCCTTACAACGCGAAATAGATGGTACATACCGAGCTCTGTACAATTTCGAGATCAGAGGTCTGATGAAGATCCCCGATATTGTTCATGAAGTAAGATCTCAGCGCGTACGCTGGCGACCGTCACGTTCTGCGTGCTGATCCAGAACGAATTGTTCAGCGATCTCTGAAAGGAGAGCCACCATATGGTAGGCGCAGATGTCGTTGTAGGCGACGATGGCTCCACGATGTAGGGAACGACTTGACCTCTTCAGATTGTCTTAGACAGTATGAAAACCATGCTCAGGATCGAAACCGTTGGAGCCAGATTGTTGACTCAATAAAGGGACAGTAATGGCCTTTAAAACTGTTTATTATTATGTACCATCTACTTCGCGTTTTGGGCCGTAATTCACACGCATGATTCTTCTCTCAAATGTAAGGAGCCATCTCTTGTACTCGTCCGTCAGCATCCAACTTTCACATCCATACATAACAACAGGCCTGATCAACGCTTTGTAAAGCTTCAGCTTCACGCTACTTGATAGGTGTCTAGACTTTAGCGGTGGACTTACATAGGATACAAAGCACGATTGCCAGCTGCCAGCCGCACTTTAACCTCACTTACACTGTTATCGTGAGTGATACGAGAGCCCACATAGTTCTCAATATATAACATGCCGCCAAATTACCCAATGTGTCAATGGGATGGTAGTTTGCAAATAATTTTTAATAATCTTAAGTACACAAAAAAAGTGTTCGCCCTCTGCGTTGCTAATTGGCAAAGTTAACTAAAGCCTTAAAATTAATTCTTCATTCGGAAATGAAGATACAATTTCCTGATTGTGCAGAAACTCTAATTTTTCAGTATAAGAATTTAAATTTTCAGAATGTGCATTTAAACTAAAATGTTGAAGTTCTCCTTCAAGTTTCCCAATATTTAAGTCTTCACCGTAGATATTAGAAATATGCTTTATTTCATCTTTAAAATTTTGTTATAGTCGAGTATAAATGTGAATTTATTGAAAATATTTGGCTTTAAGCGAATCTAAATTATCACGCTGTTTCTGAATAAATTTAGGTAACGATGTAAATAAATGTAAAGCGGTCGATAATGAACTAGATATCGTTTGCAATGAACGGCTAACTGCATTAAAACGACGTAAAATAGTATCTCATATGCACATCAACAAAATAAATTCAAACTCGCACATTTTATGAGTCTACTCTTACAATTGATTTCTCTAAGAGATCTGAAGCAAATATTTGCAATGCTTTTTTATATTCAAGAAAAATTTCACTTAGAGCCTTGATAGCATCGGACCATCTGGGATTTGAAAGTGGTTTTATTGACAAGTGATTGTTCTGAAATAGTTTTTCTAAAACATTCCATCGCGACTCGTAGACACCGAAAAGACAACATACAGTTGTATAATTAACGAATGGCTAGCACACAGAACAAATTCTGCTTAAGCACTATGTTGATTAATAAGATTTTGAAGACCATTATATCGACCTGACATATTGGTAGCATTATCATAGCTTTGTCCACGGCAGTTCTTAATATCTATTCCTAAATTTTCTAAATAATTTAGTCCGTGTGGTAATTAGTTAAAAAATAGTTAAAAACTTAATTTCTAACAGGAAAATCAAATTTTTCGATTTATTTGTTTACTTTATGGTGAACAAACAAATATAAATTTGAGTTTTCTGCCAAATTTAAATTGTTTAATTTCGTTTTATATAAATAGTGTTTTTTAAGCCTGATAGAACTTGAGATTGTAAAAAATAAAACAAAAAATTAAATTTTTATGAAAAATATACTCTAGCAGATCTCAGTATACTCTGGCAAATCATCATGAATAATCTCACGCTTGAACAACATTACGAAATTATCAAAATTTACTTTGAAAATCAGTCGTCGATTCGAGCAACTTATAGAACGACTTTTATTGTCAAATTGTGTTCAGCGATGAGGGTTTGACGGGTTTGTTAATAAACAAAAGTGCCGCATATGAAGTGAGACCAATCCATAAGAGACCTTAGAGACTCCATTACATCCACAAAAATGCACCGTTTGGTGCGGTTTACACGCTGGTGGCATCATCGGACCTTATTTCTTCAAAAATGAGTTTGATGAGATCGTTACCGCACCATGATCAATGATTTTTTGTTTGAAAATATGGATATCCGGACGAGATGGTTTCAACAGGACGGTGCTACGTGCCATACGGCAACCGCAACCATAGACTTATTTAAATCAACATTTGGCGATAAGTTGATTTCGAGAAATGGACCTGTCAATTAGCCTCCCAGGTCATGCGATTTGACACCACTCGATTATTCTCGGTGGGGCTACGTGAAGTTACTATGGTTTATGATGATAAACCAGCAACAATTGACGACTTTGAGAACAGCATATGTGTCGTATTATTCGTGACGTACGACCAGCAGTGGTCGAAAAATTGGCCCAAAATTGGACGTCCAGAATGCGTTTCGTCAAGAACAAATCATCATTTTTAAATATTAATGCCATGTATTTACGAATAAAAAAAAATTTTTAATTACAATTTAATTTTATGCGTTATTTTTTACAATTTCAAGTTCTATCGGGTTTAAAAAAACACCCTTTAATTGACACACGGCCTATATCCTGTCTCAATATAGAGTCAGATGCCAGGAATTTAATTGTTGCTTTTTAAAACTTCTCTCCAGTACTGCCGTTCATTGTCAATATTTCTAATTAGAACTGAATCGACGCAACCCACTTCTTTCGATCTGGAAACCAAAGAACGAATAGATGCATACAAGCTTGCATACATAGCAGTATGTTTTTTGGTTAGTCTGTGTACAAACAAACGAATCGCGTTGACATTTTTCGCCGTTCTTGTTGATGCGGATAAATGCACTTGTATTTAATCTCCCATTTAGTTGCTTCGTTCCTTCGATACACTCCAATTTAGATGAATTAAGATCTCCAAAAACAGGTGATGGTTTGATTTTAATATAAGTGACATTTCATATGACCAAGGAATCGGAATTGGAATTGGAATTCAATTTTAGTTTTTTTAATAGTTTTTCAATTAATTGTTTTTTTAGTTAATTTAAGCATTATCAAATATATATAATAGGTCTGGTGACAAACACAGTAACTACAAAATGGGATTGGAATTACAATACCATCAATTCAGAAGGAATTCGACGAATTCCAAATTTTTAATACATTATACCGCATTGTTGTTGTAAATAGGGAAATGAAATGTCACTAAAGTAATCCTGCATTGCCGATGTTATAGTTTACGGCCATCGAGCAATATCGTGTATTTTATAAAAAACTTGTATTTTATTTAAAAATTCTACGAACACACCAAAATAAACGGTGGAGGGTAAATTTTTTTTCGATAATACGGTATCTCACCGATATATGAAGTTATTCATTCGACATTTCGACACGACTATATATATTGTTACGATCGTGGCGACATCTCTATTTGAGTAGTGACACTATCGTAAAAGTAAAACTGTTATAAAGTAGATAGATGAGTTTAGACTAATCTAGATAATCTCGAATATTGTGGAGATTTCTAGAAGGTTAGAATAGTTGGTATAAGCACGCGACAAACATTTGGGAGTATATCAGTTGTGTTTTAACCGGGAGTGTGCTGATAGTAGTAAAAAAGAAAAAGTGAAGTTAAGTGTTTATAAAGTAAAATACAGAGTTCTTAAAGTGTAATAAAATAATTATTGTGAAGTTAAATAATAAGGTTAAATAAGTGAAATAATTAAATTAGAGTTTAGTGAAATAATCGGATATAAATAAATTTAGTGTGATCTAGAAATTACATCGTTTGTTTTATTCACAATCCAGTGATCAAACCTTGTTTGACAGGGCAAAATCGTAACAATATGATATACATTTTCATAGATTGAAGTTTTAGTTCGCCTTTCCGTAAAGACGGTCCTGTCTCTGGTTGCCATTTGCGCATGTGTATTAATGATGTGTGAACCTGCACTACCTGCGTCATGTTGTGTGCTAAAAGGTTAGGCTTAACAATATTGCTCGTCTATTATCATTTTTAAAGAATTTGACGACAAACTGAAAATGTTTGTGGTGACCCCAAAATTAATTCAGTAATTACTTGCAAACTTTTAAATTCCTAGCACAGAATAGCTCTATACTATATTATTCGTTTGGATTGGTGGACGTCTTCGTCACCGCACCTTGCACCCTGTGATCGTTTTTTGAGGGGCTATTTAAATTTATAGCTAAATTAACGCACTGTAAGTTCTGATTGAGTAAGCTCTGATTGAGTTAAATGCAATTAACCTTTTTTCAAGAAACGTCCACTAAAATTCAATTATTCTTGTTTTATAAAATGTTTTACAAAAATGAAATAAACTTTATATCCATGGAATTCTAGAAACATTGAAATGATTTTAATTGTGTGATATGAATTTTAATTTGATTCTCATCTCAACCGCAATATACACACCTTTCTACATTACATTTTGTATACAGGAAAAATTCTATAATTCAAATTCAAACAATACCGTATATATACATAAATTTGTTAAATTAACTCGTGAAAATTTTGGAAGTGAAAAGAACTGAAAAATTAAATTTATATTTGTGTTTTTGTAATGTACAACGAGTATATATGTGAGATTTATATCCACGAGTATGTGAGAAAATCGAATAATAGAGTTAACACACCGTACTTGGTATTTGCTGCTTATTATCAAAGGGCATAATCTCGATTTTTTATTTTTTCAAACAAAAACGTTTTAAAAATACAAAATATTACACTAAAAGCATTTTCATTGTGTGTACGAATGTGAAGTGTTTATGGTATTTTCTTTTTATTTCCCCATTTTCTATTTACATATGTATATATATACATATTTTGGGGTTTGAATTGTTATGGCTTTTTATTCTGTAACTTTATTATACTATCAAGAACATAATTAAAGTTATTTTGGTGCTTTATTACATAGCTAAATAGTAGGACTACCTAGGGTACGCTAAGTACTTAAATTCTTAGAATATTGAAAATTACAATTTATAAAAATTTAATTTGACATTTCATCCAAATCAACAAACGGAAGTAGTATCTTAGAAAAATTATCAAGCCGAACACAACAATCAATTTAATTACCAAATTTAAATCAAGCCAATATACATACATATATACTTATATAATCACAAAGATTTTAAAAAGGTGTTATTGTATTAAAAACTGGAACTGTAATCATATCCATCAACTACAACATCACCACGTGAACGTATCACGCGGTCATTGCAAAATCTAAATAAAATACTAATTGAGCCACTCACGTGTGTGAATATTTTATATTTTATAAAGTTAATACGCTCTGTTGTAAGCAATATTGTGCCAATACAATTTTATATTGTAATTAAAATGTATTTTTGAATTTAGAATTAAATAGTAATTCAAAGGGTTAAGAACAAAATCAAGAAATACAGTGTCATTAGTAAAGTTAAGTATTTTTTAATTTTTTTTTTAAAACTTAGAAGCAATAATCCATAGCTCATCCTAACATAAAACTGACGCAGTATAAAATAAAAATATGCCCCACCAGTGGCAAGCTCTGCAAAAGTATAAGGCTTGAATCAGTTATACTGCATGGTAAGAAGTTTTCATATATAATTAAGAAGTTTTCATACCAATTTCCTAATTTCTTAACGCTTGATGAATTATTTTATTTCAATTCTCCAAGTACAAATATTGGTACTTGTAAAAATTTTTTTAGTAGTTCATGAATCTACCGTTGATCACATGACTAAATATTGTCCAAAACTGAGCACAATTTAAAACTGTATGTCTGATCTAGATAGTTTAAATAATTCAAATAGTGAATTTTTAGACGCAGACGATAATCAAGAATTCGAAAGAGAATTGTACAATACGGAACTACCAAAATTTCAAAACTTTATCATAGAATAAAGTCTCTCTTTAAAGTGAATAACATTACTCATCTCTTTAAAGTGAATAACATTACTAAAAATATAAATTCTTTGAGTTGACGAGACCCTTCTCCTATGTCAAGAAATTAAAGAGTTAGATTGTTTCAAAGTAATCCAAAGAAACATCAGACAAAAAATAACTGGTAAAGCCAGTCAATCCCTAAGAAATCATAATGTTTCAAATGAATATCAAATATGTAATATTTAATTGAACAAATCGCCGATAAGCGCAATGAAGCAAATTTATTATTTGAAGTATATGGACTAATAAGCAAAATTTGGAACCGAAAATTATGTATGATAAAATGTGCTCCATAAATAGTATTTTATAATCAAATCAGTTGAAAATAAAAGATCTATCAGGTGAAATAGTTGAGTATCAATTACAATATTGGAGCACAAGTTGTCTGAAAGAACCTCTAGAAACTTGGCTTAGAGCAAGAGATCCTAAAAATTTACAAGGCGCATATCGACACGTTGTAAAAGAGACCAACATTAAAACACTGAAAGGTATAACACAAGAACAATATAAAAACCATATAAAAATTTTACATGATCTCTAAATAGGTTCATACCATTCCAATAATCAACAATTAAGAACGAACCAGGAACGTCTAATAACCAAAAACAATTTCATAACAAATTTTACCCAAATAATAATTTCCAAACTAAATATGTAAAACAAGATTCAAATTTATTATAACACCGAAACCTCCATTGAGAATGAAAATTTTCATGGAGAAGCCTCAAAAAATGCACAGCTGATTATGGTCTTGTGTTCAAGATAAGATAACCAAAAGATAATAGAACCAAATTTCCTATAATTATTTCTATATGCACATATAATTTCGCTACAATATGATAATTTTTACGGAAGATATGGCTTATACAAAATATGTTGTAAACGCTTAAATGTGTTTTACATTTTTGATGTTTACGCACTAACAGCCTAAGTATCAACAAATGACCTAAGCTCTATTTTAGTCAATAGTGCAAAAGTAGATTTTTTATTTTGTGTTTAATTTCGTTGGAAAGGCAAAACAGCTAAAATTTACTTAGGCCGCAGGCGTTTATTGCAAACAAATAAAACTAAAATATCGTTTCTTAAGTGTAATTTAGCGATTAGTGCAAATTTCAGTTTACTGGAATTAATAACTTAAATTGACTTATGTTCTTAGTGCAAACACCATTAAAAAAAAAATATTAAAATTCAATTAAGCCGTTATTCCGTTGAGCTATTTGAGAAAACCGGGGTTTTAACTTCATTTAAGGTGGTTATGTCGTGTGCATTGTAATAATTATAGTTTTATTTAAGTGATTTTAGAAGTAGTTAGTGTTATTAAAATGAGTTTGCGTGCAAAACGGATGATTAAAATGGTTCAGGACCGACAAAATGAAAATCCACCAGTAAATCAACAACATCAACGAGCAGAAAATGGTAAGTTTAGGACTTATAGAGTTAGTAAAATACTATGTTGTATGTTCGAAATATTTTTAATTAAGTATGAACTGTTTCAAATAAACAACATACATCGAGAACAGAACATTTACCTCAGGCAAGTGATGATAACTTGAACGTGTTGTCGCTCCAACTGAAACATTATTGAGTTCCGAGGCTGGGTGCGATATTATGGAAAGGGTCGATGTACATATTGCCATATTGCGGAAAACCTTAATCAAGAAATGGATCCGTTTGAATCTTTTGATGATTCCATTGAAGATCCAAATTTTGCGCTATACAATTCAGTCGTCTGATGCGGATACCGATTCAAGCATCAGCTTCATTGCAATGCAAATAGAAAACGCCTCCCTAATGCGTCCAAGAAAGAAAATACGAACCTCTTGAAATTTGTCAAAAGAAATGTCAAAACTTAATATCCCCTGAAGAACCAAAAACAATTATTTGAACAATACTGACCACTTGGATCGTACAATCAGAGAATTTTGTATATCGCCTCATTTATTGAGATTAAAGAGAAGAAAACACAAAAACTGCACAAATCTGCAGTTGCGCCACGTAATAGATTAAACACAATGGAATACTCTGTGTCCGTTTTTGGACAAATGTTTTGGTGAAACTGCCAGTTTTCTAAAAAGCGTTATAAAAAAGAAAATTGATTGCCCAAATTTGCCATTATCGGATCGTCGTGGAAAGATTGAACTGTATAATAAATTTTGTGAACAAACTATACTGATATTGAAAATGAGAATTATTTTCAAACAATCAGTACAGAAAAGAAAAAAAGATCTAATGTCCTTATTGCCATTTATTGACCCGTGCTTTCACACGTTCTACAAAGATCTTAAGACGGTGGAGATGATAAATATGTACCCAGATTTAGTAGAAGACGACAATGATGATTACTGAAATTACTAATGAATATTATGACAAAATTGATAATGAATTCGTTTTACTTAATGAAGTACTAGTAAGAATAATGTTGAAGTGTACAATTTGAGTTAATTTGAAATAAAAACTGCGAGCATCACACCAGAAATCCCATTTTAGAAAACCCAAATATTTTATATTTTTTATACTTGGATTTGATTGTGCCAATTTGTGCCTCTCGCTAAAAAATTTGTGCATAGTATACTTTAAGAAATACGAAAGGTTTTCTGACGTGATTATCACACCAGAAAACCCATAATATTCCTTTAATATATTACTTACATTTCTTAATATATTTCGGTTGTGCCACATTGTGCATCACTAAATTAATTTGCCCAACACTATATAATGACTAGATTAGGCCAAAATCGGCCAACTGTACACGCAATATAACTCAATATAAATGTTTTATGATCAAGTCACAAAAAAGATTTCAAATTTGATATTTTCTGGATACTATATGGCCGATTCTAGCCAATGTAAAGTATGCACAAACGCAATACTAGGCCAAATTGTGTATTAGGATCTGTTTCAATAAGTTCCATGATAAAAGTTGGGTTTTCCAGAAATCATCCATACAACTACTCCAGAAAACCATAAATTTGATATTTTCTGGATACTATATGGCCGATTCTAGCCAATGTAGAGTATGCAAAAACGCAATACTGGGCCAAATTATGTATTAGGATCTGTTTTAATTAGTTCCATGATAAAAGTTGCATTTTCCAGAAATCATCCATGCCACTTCTCCGGAAAACCGTAAACTTGATATTTTCTGGATACTCTATGGCCGATTCTAGCCAATGTAGAGTATGCCCAAACGCAATACTGGGCCAAATTGTGTATTAGGATATGTTTCAATTAGTTCCGTGATAAAAGTTGGGTTTTCCAGAAATCATCCATACAACTACTCCAGAAAACCATAAATTTGATATTTTCTGGATACTCTATGGCCGATTCTAGCCAATGTAGAGTATGCACAAACGCGACACTGAAACAAATTGTGCATTAGGATATGTTTCAATTAGTTCCGTGATAAAAGTAGGGTTTTCCAGAAATCATCCATACAACTACTCCAGAAAACCATAAATTTGATATTTTCTGGATACTATATGGCCGATTCTAGCCAATGTAGAGTATGCAAAAACGCAATACTGGGCCAAATTATGTATTAGGATCTGTTTTAATTAGTTTCATGATAAAAGTTGCATTTTCCAGAAATCATCCATGCCACTTCTCCGGAAAACCGTAAACTTGATATTTTCTGGATACTCTATGGCCGATTCTAGCCAATGTAGAGTATGCCCAAACGCAATACTGGGCCAAATTGTGTATTAGGATATGTTTCAATTAGTTCCGTGATAAAAGTTGGGTTTTCCAGAAATCATCCATACAACTACTCCAGAAAACCATAAATTTGATATTTTCTGGATACTCTATGGCCGATTCTAGCCAATGTAGAGTATGCACAAACGCGATACTGGGCCAAAATGTGTTTTATTGTATTTTACAATTAGTTCCATGATAAAAGTTGGGCTTTTTGAAATCTTTTTTGTGACTTGATCATAAAACATTTATATTGAGTTATATTGCGTGTACAGTTGGCCGATTTTGGCCTAATCTAGTCATTATATAGTGTTGGGCAAATTAATTTAGTGATGCACAATGTGGCACAACCGAAATATATTAAGAAATGTAAGTAATATATTAAAGGAATATTATGGGTTTTCTGGTGTGATAATCACGTCAGAAAACCTTTCGTATTTCTTAAAGTATACTATGCACAAATTTTTTAGCGAGAGGCACAAATTGGCACAATCAAATCCAAGTATAAAAAATATAAAATATTTGGGTTTTCTAAAATGGGATTTCTGGTGTGATGCTCGCATAAAAACTGAGTAAATTACAAGATAATTAATAAAAACTATTCTTTTATCACCATGAATTCAATACTTAATTATAAAATAAACGCTTAATTCGTTTTAATCACCAATAATGGCAATAAGTTATTTTGCATTAACAGCTTAAGTTGAGTTAGTTATTAAAATAAATATTACCTGTATTGGCAGTAATCGCTTAAAATTGCTTAAGATTTCATCGTTATAGTATACTGATATTAGCATTATCGTTTAAGTTTGTTTATTGAAAATATCTATTAAAATTAAACTTCGATAATATGCCACTTAGCCGCATGCGGTGCAATTTTAGTCGTTACATTAATAACCCTTTACCACTTCGCAATACTTTTGGTACTTTTTTCGGAAAACGATTTTAAACTTTAAATTAGTATCCTGACAAAATACAAATATTGACTTAAGCGGTTACGCCTTGTGACCACAGAATGGTAGAACTAAAAACAAAACAAGTCGTAGAAATACCAGTAAATCAAATGGCAGGAGAATTCTATACTGACCAAATTAAAATACAAAATGATTTGTACATTTATTCAGGAATTTATAAAATAACCAAACCTCTAATGGAAGTCGTCAATTTTTCAAACAATCCACTAGAATTTTATTTATTACAACCATTACACGTGAGCCAGTTTAACACAAATTATGAAGAAATAAATCTAATATGGTCACATCAATTGTATAGTGAAAACGAAAAACTAACATTCAGTATAAGCATTAAGCATGAAATAAAACTCTCAGCTCCTAAACCAGTGTATGTCAAACAACACAGAGAACCACAAAACTTGAGGGAAGAAATCAAAAAACAAATTGAGAAATTATTAGATGATGGTATCATCAGGCCATCATTTTCTCCATGGTCAAGTCCTATATGGATGGTACCAAAGAATCCTAGTTCTGAGGGTAATAAAAAGTGAAGAATTGTTATCGATTTTAGAAAATTAAACAATCAAACAATCGATGACAAATACACAATACCAAATATAACAAACATTCTAGATAGTTTGGGGAAAGCAACATACTTCGCAAGTATTGGTCTAGCAAGTGGATTTCATCAAATTGAGATCTGTGCACAGGATATACCAAAAATAGGGTTTTCTATAGAATCCGGGCATTATGAGTTTGTTCGAATGCCCTGTCGGATTAAAAAATGCACCAAGTAAAGTAATTCCAAAAAGTAATGGATAATGTACTAGGAGATTTGCAAGGTAAGCAAGTGCTATGTTATATGGATGATCGAAAGATGGAGTAAGACCAAACCCATCAAAAGTAGAACCTATTAAGCATTAACCTATAGCTAAATCCGTAAAAGAAATTGAAAGATTTCTTGGGATTACTGGTTACTACAGGAAATATATACAAGACTATGCAAAATTAGCGAAACCATTAACATCATGCCTAAAGAAAGGATCAAAATTCGAACATACAACTGAAAATGTATTAAAAAGTTCCAACATATTTTCTCAAATAACCCATTATTTCAATTTCCCGATTTCACCCAGCCATTCGTGCTAACTACCGATGCGTCACATTATGCGTTGAGAGTCGAATAGGATAAATCAATTGAATATCACGAACGTTATGCAGAAACAAATTATTCCACGGTAGATAAAGAATGTCTATGAATAGTTTGGGCATCCAAGTACTCCGTCTAAAATGATTAGATGGAGACTCCAATTAGTAGAGTTCGACTTTACTATAAACTATAATAAAGGAATTACTAACGCTAATGCAAATACAGTATCTCGCATTAGGTTAAATGAAATGTTAAAATCAAAATCATTGAAGGTAGATAGAATCTATTATCATGATTCAGTCGCTCAAAAGAAAAATTTAAAAGAAATAACATGTCACTAGTTAATATGAACAAAACAGTTCATAATGATTTCGTGGACACAATCACAAATACTGAGAATTACCGGAAAAATTCAGTATTATCATCCAGTACCAGGATGATATATGATTACAAGCGTATCTGACCTCGCTAGTAGCTACTCAGTTTCAAATTCAAAAATTTGCACAAATAGAAATCGACGCTGGTAATTACAACAGAATAAAAGCAGAATAAAAGGTTTCAGCATAAAAGACACAAAAACTTCTTTGAATGAATTCAGGAATCAATTGGAGGAAATAAGAACTTCTCCATTATGGTGGTAACTCAAACTAATAGCCAAGTAAAACGACAAACCAAAAGTGCTAGCTACCCGAATTTTTTAATATGGGCCATTTCAAATAAAAGATGGGTGAGGATTTTAATTATTTTTAACCTGATCCCAACATAAAATGACCTGATACGAAGCATAGAAGTTCTCTTTTAGGAAAGCAACCGAAACTTACAGCCAAGTAACTCGACAAATTAAAAGTGCCAGTTACCCGCATGTTTGAATATGGGCCATTTCATACGAATAAAATAAATATCAACCATTTATACAATATTGGCGCTGCCGAAATTCGCACCTGTGGCGAATTAGTTAGGTAAAAATTAGACAACAGAGACCCACATGTTCGACGGTTCACCATTCGCATCAAAATCCAGCTTGACATCGCGATCCCCAACTAAACAAGCTAACGACACACCAACAGCACACAACACTCGTAGTAAGGCTGCACGACTAAACGACAATACACAAGTCCCTCGACCAATAAAAATCGAAGTGACAGACGACCTTCCATCAATCAAAACTAACGACAAAACACCGACTACTCCTACAATCCAAATTCCACATACACCAAAACCTACAAACGTAACCAACACCCGTAAAACAAAACAATCAAACAAAATGAATCCACAACAAATACATCAAAGCATAACTAGCTTTGTACCAGAATTCAGTGGTGACGAGACCGATTCGGCACAAACCGCAACCAGCCTTGCGAAGTTCCTCGGAGCATCAGATAACATCTATAGTAGACGGGAAACCAATGAGGAAAAGGAGGAATTCAACGGAATCATGAAGTACCGGCTGACAGGAACCGCCTTCACCAGAATACACAGACGACGAATAAAGGACTACCCAACATTGAAAACCACTCTGAAAAAAATGTACACTCCAGTATACTCATTGACAGAACTTGAAAACAATTACATGAGAATACGACAGCAATACGGAGAGTCTATCAAAAGTTACGGGTATAGACTGAGCGAAGCATTACACCTGTACAAAATTGGCCACAGATCAAAGTACGAATTAGCAAACCTGGACGACACCTACACAAACCACCTAGACGCAACTAGTGTGGAAATATTCAAAAGAGGACTGACAAACACAATATTGAAAGAGAAAGTAGCAACAATCGCAGCAACAAATATAGACAAGTTAATCGAAGAAACGGAGCGAATCGAGAAAATATTAACAATAATAACTGGCGAACCAACCCAACACGTAATTCCAGCACAACCACAGACTCTACAATCATCACATAATCAACACATGGAAACTCTAACTAGAAAGAACCAAATAATATGTAACTATTGTCAAAAACCAAACCAACAAAGAAACATTCAATACCAAAATAACCAATACCGAGCAAACCAACCACACTACCAAAATGCACCAATCAATTATGAAACCCAAAGACAACAAAACAACCAATACTTCCCACAAAACCAATACTCACCACCCAGACAATTTCCAGACATCCCCACAAGACAAATCCACCTCAACAAAACAATTTTACAAACTACAGACAACCCACAATCACAAATTTCCGAGACAGACCCCCTAAATACTGCTCACACTGCAAAACAACAAAGGGACATACATTCAACGAGTGCTGAAGTAAATTCCAAACAAATAAAAACTACAACACGGGACAATATCGGAACCAACCACGATCAAATGGAGTTGAGAAACTAGGAAACCAATTCAACGCAATGAAACTCAACACAGTCATCCAGCAGCCGATGGAAAACACTGCCACACACAGACAATACAGCAACCAGGGAAACGACCAAGGATCCAGTCAGCAGTAGGAGAGCCGCCGCAGTTGGATCCAGCCTCAAATAACAATGAGCACCAAACGCAAATAACAAACGGACATGAATATTCTCTCCCAATGGGTATAATTCCAGAAGTATACCTGAAACCTACAAAAACAAAAGACACAAGACAAAACACACAAGATTCTCAAGTTAACCGACAGAGTACAACTACTCACGTTAACGGAACGAATCCAAAATTAGTTATTAAGAAAATGCAAACAGTCACCAGCTTATCACCAAACCAAGATTCTCAAGTTAACTGACCGAGTACAACCACTCACGTTAACCGAACGAATCCAAACATAGATAATAAGGAAACACAAATAGTCGCCAGCCCGACACCAAACCAAGATTCTCAAGTTAACCGACCGAGTACAACTACTCACGTTAACCGAACGAATCCAAACATACATATTAAGGAAACGCAAACAGTCGACAGCCCGAATTTAAGGCAACACAAAGAGGCACAAACCAAACAAGCCCAGACGCTTACCAAATAAACGAAATAAACAATACAAATATCAAACCAAGCACACAAGAATATGAACTAACTCGAAATATAAGATTCAACCCCATCCCAGCACTCAGACTGCCCCTACTAAACAAACAGAACCCATCTCCAACACAAACTATACGAACAAATTCAACTACACGAAAGAAACACAATACACGAAAACACAAGAGAAAAAACCCCCTGCGAAACAATAAATAACTACACAAGTAAACCATCAAAAGGTAACATCTTCGATGTACAAGAAAACATACTAGTAAACCTATTCCATTTAGAAGAACCTAAACACATAAAACTAATATCAAAATACAAAACAAATCGCGACACAATCACACCGACAATAGGAGACCACAAACCAAAACTACTAATAGACTCAAGAGCAGACGTATCTTTACTTAAAATCAAATACGCAACGAAAGAAGAAATTAACACAGACATGAAAACAGCATTAACGGGAATAGGAGAAGGAGAAATAATAACGATAGGAACGATCGACGCAGACATACAACTCACCAACAACCTAACTATTAAACACAAACTACTCGTAGTACAAGACAATTTCCCTATAACAGAAGACGTCAACCGATGCGAAAAAATGAACGACAACCTAGAAAGAGACTTCCTGATATGCCACAACACATAACCAATCCCACCAATCCATAATCCCCACTGTATAGCAACACTATGGAACAACCCATGAAATACGGAACAAAACTGCAAATCACTACCCACAAACTCTCATAACATAGTGAAATTAGAAGCCACAAACACATTACTCTACTCGATGAGCACAGAAACGAACATAACAATACAATGTCACAACAACACTGAAAGATTACAAATTATAAATAACGGACTACTAACCTTCCAAACAACATGTAGAGTAACAACAAAAGAATTCACTATAATAGTAATGGGCTACCCAGAAACAATCGAACTAGAACAGGAAGTACAGACCAAATCAAGTGAAGAAATAATCAGGAACACGCAAAACGACGACCAAGAAGCTAGAAACAACAGAATACAACTCATTGACCACAAGACACACAACAAACAATTCTTAGATTTCATATGAATAAAAGATGGGTGGGGAATTTAATTATTTTCAACCTGTTCCCACATAAAATATGACCTGGTACTCTAAAAATGTATTTTTGAATTTAGAATTAAATAGTAATTCAAAGGGTTATGAATAAAATCAAGAAATACAGTGTCAAAATTAAAGTTAACCTTTTTTTAGGTTAAGAGCAGACTACACCACATATTCCCGCCAAAATGTTGCAGGTGGGCATCCCGGATAATTCTGAAATGGGGCTACCTTGGTAGTTCCGTTACACGTATCTTTTTCGAAGACTCTACAAAGTAACCTTTTTTAGGTCATTCATTTCACGGATTTTAGGACATTTTTAAAATGGCTTAATAACACAGATTTTGGAGGTAGAAAAGCACAGATTTGTTTACGTCAACAGTTTTTAATTCGTGTAGCCCTTAATGATATTACCGCACGAATGTAGGAAGAGAGATAAGGTGGTTCATAAATCCCTCATTATTGGTCATCGGGTGTACATAACTGTACATACATATAGACAAGTTATAGTATTAATTTATTTGTCGCGTACATTTGAAGTACAGTTTTATAGATAAATTGTATTTGTTACTACTTCAAATTTGCAATCGCACTCATACGTTAAAGCGTATTATATAAATTTTAAATATATTACCTGCACTCAATCACATTAAACCACTTCACATTTGATTGCTGCTTATCGTAATATTGAAATGAAATTTCCAGATTTTTTTTGATTAGCCATTCATTATCTGTAGAATACTAAATTTTATCGTCTCCTATATAAAATCGACCAAGCTTGTAAATAATTATTCAGTCGTTGAGTAGCATTAAAATGAAATTCGTGTTAATTGGACTGATAGCATTGGCTACTGGTAGCCGTGGTTCATCATTATTATTCCCGTCACCAGTAGAGGAGTACAGTGAAAAATATAATTGGCAGCCAACCGCAAACAAGGATATAAAAGAAGTTCGTGAAGCCGTATACACACAATGGGTTGATCATTTCAACGACGAGGATCGTGCAACATTTGATCAAGTTAGAAATTTAATATTTTTTATTGAATATTTTAAGTTTTTAATTCGTGAAATTTTATTTATAGACAGTGTACATCAATGATCAATACTATTATCCGGGCGGACCGGTATTAGTATTTGTTTCCGCAACATCAGATTCGTACAGCTATTGGTTGGAAAATTCGCACATGGTTAATATTGCAGATCAACTTGGTGCTGTCATATACGCACTAGAACCACGATATTTTGGTAAAAGTTTTCCAACACCAGATTTATCGTTAGCCAATTTCGAGAGATACTTACAAATCAATCAAACTATGGCTGATTATTTTGATTTTATTACCTTCCTGCGTCAAGAGCTTGCCGCTTTTGGATCTGATAAATTTGTTCTAATTGGGCACGGCAGAGGTGGTACCTTGGCGACATGGTTACATCAACGATATCCAGATCTTGCTGATGGGTTATGGGCAATAAGTGCACCAGTTATTACTTTATTTGATTTTGGACTGTATTACCTCGGCATAGGCAGTACATTCGAAGAACATTTTCCTGCCGGATGTCAACAAGTAATCCGCGAAGGATTTACTGAATTGGAAGGTTTAGTAAATGATCGGAATATCGAACGAATTCGAGAAGTATTCCTTTTAGATACGTACAACGATTTTGATTTGGCCAACGAACATGACGTAGCATTATTCTACAATCAATTGTTTGAAACACTCTTCACTCCCGTGGAATATGGTATTCCAAGTACAATTGAGGCAATTTGTATTAATTTGATACCATCTGACGAATACAGTAGTTTAGAGCTTCTTGGTACATTTTATGGATCTTCTTTGTATAATCGCGTCTTTCAATACGATTTGCTCGTGTCAATCTTACAACAGGAATCTCTAGATGTTCAATACACAGCCGACCGTCAAAATTTATATGTAGCGTGCGCTGGATGGTCACAATTCAAAACATCAAGTTTATTACCGGATCCAGTTAATCAAAGAATTCCCGCATTATTGTTCGGTGATCTTTGTAGCGATGTTTTTGGCATTTCGTATACGGAGTCAGTCAATAATAATTATCGTACAAACACAGAGAATGGATTAAGCTCATTTATAACAAATGCGTATTTTACAAACGCTGAATTTGATCCACATCGAGTAATTAGCGTGGCAATTGATTTGAATCCAACGTCAACGCAATTTTTAATTCAAGGTGTTGGTAAATTATATGATTTTTTCCGAATGGTATATCCAGATTATTATACCGACGAATTGCAGGCGGCACGTAACCAAGCTACACAATTGATAACTTTATGGACCAGACCAAGTGTATAAGTTAATAAATCGATTTGTGCGTACATATAAAAAATTGTTTTTTTTTATTCTTATCGATAATTTTGTAAAATAATCTTCATTTTACGACCAAAAACTGTTTATCATGGTGTATATGGTGATAATTACTTGTTGAAACGACAGAATGTAAACAATTACATATATAATTTGTGTTTTATGTGATTGGGCTACTCATAATTTTATATAAATGGAGAATTGGGAATAAAATTATCATATAAGAGTCATTGACATACATACATATGTATATCGGCTCTATATTATCAATTAATTTTAAAGTGATGCCGTGTAACAAATTGGATATATGTAAGTATATAACCATAGATCAACTCATATAGATATATGCAAATACTATATATGTATGTACATATAACGACATGTTTCGACAGATTTTGTTGTTGTAAACAACATTAAGTCCCTTTTTGTCAATGTATTTATATCCAAAATTTTTTTTTTTTTTGTTTATTTATATTACGACTGAGTCTTGTACCTATGGGTATGGTTGTAGTTCCCCATTAAATACGATGATACTGTATATCACTTGAATCTTTAATATCACAAACAAACTCAACAGTTTCGACACAATTCGTTATGTTGAATTCTTTAGCAGTAGCCTTAAGTTGGCTAAAAGGTGGAATAAAAGTTTTCTTGATTTATATTTGCCGAACTAAGTTAGGCCACTGAACATTTTATATCACATATCTCAGAATATTAAAATTAAATGAATAGTTTCAGTAGTTAATAAACATAAATTTATGTGTAATTTGAAACTATATTTTACAATTAATAGACAATTTTTGTACAATTATTTTAAACTAATATAACCTTTTTTAAGGCAACAATAAATGAACCTTTCTGGTCTGGTAACAATCGAACTCTAATTTTTATTAGAAAAAACAAAAATCAACAAAATATAAAATCAACGATTACTTATTTATAAAAATTAAATCTAATTTTGTACGCAATCATTAATATCTAAAGTGCAAACGATAACAATAAAAATCTAAATGGTACAAAATAAAAATGAAAAATGAAGATCAAAATGAAAACACTACATACCCATTTAGTAATTTACATTGCATAATACAGTATTTTGAATAGTCGGCGTAATCAAGTGATTATACCCAGTTTAGTGTAACTCCTCCCTCAGATTTTTCGCCACAGTAAGTCTACTGACCTCCTGGTCCCGATAAGTCCACTGGTTTGGTTCCTTACAGTCTTCTTGTTGGAGATGTAGTCAGCATACAGCGTATGTCCAGATTTTGATGCTGGTGCAGACGTTGTAGGTGTTTTGGTGCATGATGCTTAATTTCATCCGCGACAAGCTCAATCTTGAGATCTCGATGGAGGTTGTCGTTTCGAATGTACCACAGTGCATTAACAATAGATCGTAGGATTTTATTTTGAACTGTTTGTATGATTTTGATATTTGTCTTCTTGGTACATCCCCAGAGTCGGCTACCATATGTCCATACAGGCTTCAGAATTTGTTTGTATAACAGCAGTTTGTTATGGATCGTTAGTTCAGATTGTGTCCCTAGGAGCCAATGCATTTTTCTATATTTTATGTTTAGTTCTTCTCTTCTTTTTTATGTGTTCCTTCCATCTAAGCTTAGCATCTAAAGTCATACTAAGATATTTGGCAGTGTTTGCATGGGGTACTACTATTGAGTTTATCATTTTTGGTATATGGTTAACTTGTCGATTTGTAAAGTTCACTTGGATTGATTTTGCTTCATTTAATTTAATTCGCCATTTCTTTGTCCAATTACATATCAGGTTAGTAGCCCTCTGTAGTTTACTAGTGGAGTCATTGATGTTCTTTGCTGTTGCAAGTATTGTCGTGTCATCGGCAAAAGTCGCCATTGTTTCTTCTGTAATTGGTATATCTCTAGTATATAGGAGATATAGGATTGGCCCAAGAACACTCCCTTGTGGTACTCCGGCTGTTATTCTTTTTAGTTGGGAGTACTCATTCTCATACTTTACTCGGAAGTGCCTCTCTGTATGTATGATTTTAAAATTTGAAAAAATTGCGCCGGAAGATCTCGATGAAGTTTGAATTCTAGCCCCTGGTGCCATACTTTGTCAATTGCTTGCGCTACATCAAGGAATATAGTTGAGCATATTTATTTGCTTTCTAGTGATTTCTCGATTACATCAGTAATTCGATGTACTTGTTCTATCGTAGAATGTTTTTCCCTAAATTCAAACTGATGTGAAGGGATAAGATTCCTTTCTTCGATAATTGGTTTTAGTCTTTTAAGAAGAACTTTTTCAAACAGTTTCGATAATGTTGGTAGCAGAGAAATTGGCCTATATGAAGCTTTATCATGCGGAGGTTTGTTCGGTTTAAGTATCATAATTACTTCTGCAACTTTTCATTGCCTTGGTACATATCTTAGTCGAAATGCTGCATTAATTATATGCACTAGTTTCCTCAACGCTTTCTCCGGTAACAGTTTTATTATCTGACCCGTTATAAGATCATATCCTGGAGCCTTATACGCATTCAGATTATTCTTGATTTCCCATTTTAGTTCTTTCAATGTTACAGGTGTAATATTTACTTCATCCTATTTATTTATTGGTGTAATATTTTCCTCTTCCGTTTGTTTTGGATAAGGTTGGAATGTTTCTTCAAGGTGATTTGCAAACAAATCTGCTTTTTGTTTAGCATTTCGAGCCCAATTTTCATTATTTTTAATTGGAGGAATCTGAAGTTTAGGTCTTTTAATATTCTTAGTTGCTTTCCATAATGAATAATCAGTATCTTTTTGCCCAGTTAGAGTGCTGAGGTATTTATTAACTGATTGATTTTTAATGTCTTTTATAAGGTATTTTAATTTGTTACACAAATGATTAAATACTCTTTTATTTTCAGGATTTCGATGTTTTTGCCAATTCTTCCGTGCTTTTCTATTATTTTTAAGAAGTTCTCTCACTTCCTCTGGATAGCTAGCATTGCGCTTCATTTCCTGCCTATTATTTGGAGTGCTTTCCCACGCAGCATATTGGATATTATGGATGAGCTTATCTAATTCGTCTTCTATTTGGACTGGTCCCTGAATTGGTTTCTGCAGACTAATTCTTTCTGTTAACTGTGTTTGGAAGAGATCCCAATTGGTTTTGAAGCTCGTTAATTTCGGGTTGCTCTCTTTCAAAATAATTGTTTGGCTAAGTATCATAATAACTGGTGAATGATCTGATGATAGACTTTCACTGTTCTCTATATGGATATAATTATCTGAAATCCCTTTTGTAATAAAGAAGTCTATAAGGTCTGGAATCTTACTGGTATCCGTAGGCCAATAGGTTGGTGTACTGCCTGAGTGAAACTCGCATTTTAGTTGTTAGCCTGCTGCGAACAGTTCTTTTCCTTTAGCGGTCGTTAACCGAGATCCCCAATATGTATTTTTTGCATTATAGTCACTTCCAACTAAAAAGACACTTCCTAGCGTTTTCAGAAGATTAGTATATTCTACTTGTTTGAGATTGTATCTTGGAGGGCAATATATTGCTGAGATACTGCATGTTTTAATATTGCTTAATTGTATTTTGATTGTTGTGACTTGCATGGAAAGGTTCTCAACTTTTGGTTCTTCGTTATGTTTTATATACTCTTTTATGAGGATAGCTGATCCACCTCTGGCTTTGTTCTCAGGATGTAGTGCATAGTAGCAATTATATCCTTTTATTTTACAGAATGAAGTTTTGGTGAAATGGGTTTCTGATATAAGACATATATCTATATTATGCATGTTTAAAAATATATCTAGTTCTTGAATGTGTTGCAATAGCCCATTTGCATTCCAGGTTACAATTCGTAATGTTTTATTCATTTCTTTTGTTTATAATTCGATTTTATATAATTAATATTTTGATACACTCGACCGAGGTTTTCTTCTACTCTTTTATTGAAACTAGTTTGTGATTTCATTTCTTCTAGTGTTTTCTGCAGACTCATTTCCTGCGAAATAAGTCTATTGTTAATGTTCTCTAGATTTCTCAGTATGCCCTGTGAACGAGATCCACTTTTAACTGTTTCTCCTCTGTTTGCTGAACTATTTGTGCATAAGTAACGTTTTCGTTTACTCTCTGGCCTTGTATGTTATGATTAGCATTTGACGATTTAGGCTCCGTGGTTCTTTTTATAGTTTGGACATTTATTGATGTACCTGGTTTGCGTGATGTATCTCTCATTTCTTGTAGTTCTACTGCAACTTCACATCCTCTGTAGTTGGCTGGTTGCTGGCCATTACAGTTGATCCACTTCGGTGTTGTATCTCGGGGGACTGTGCAGTCATTTCCTGCGTGTTTTCCTGCACATTTAACACATCTTGCTTCACGGTGGCAGTACTTTTGTGTATATGATTATAATTTTGGCACTTTTTACATTGTGGTATTAGTCGAGTGACCTTTCTCGGTGTTTCTATTTTAACTCTAAGGTTGAGGATAGCCTTAATATTATAAATATTTTCGATTTTTTCTTGGTTGTCCAAGGTTAGCATAAAAAGTGGGAGACCTCTTCTCATGATTTCAACATTTCCGTCCCTGTTTTCTCTTCTCTCTTTTCTGATGATGTTGACTGCATCGATTATTTTCAGGCCTTTGTTTTGCAGGTCCTCAATAATTTCATCTTTTGAGCAAGTTGGATGGAGACCTCTTGAAATTACTTTAATTGATCGATCATTTTTGTCCTCGTAGGTATACCACTGGTGACCATCAGCATTTAGTTTGTTAGCTAGAGCTTTATAATCTTCAGGCTCTGTTGTATTTATTTTCCAAATATTATTGCTGAGCGATATTACTTTGTAGTCATTTCGTACTACTTCTTTCATCAGTTTCTGTATACTACCGTGGTTGGTTATTCCTAGAATATTGATCGGAGGTGGTACCTGTTTTTTCTTTTTTGTCACATGCACTTTTGATCCAGAAAATGCTTTGCCAGTTTTAATGTAAGTTTGCATTGGCTCAACTTTTGGTGATGATTCAGCTTTCCTCTTGCTTGGGTTGGTTTCTTCTCTGGGTTGGTTTCTTATTTGCCCTCTTGGATTTCTGTAGTCTCCAATTTGTTTCTTTTTCAAGCTCATCTTCAACAGTTTGATATTCGGCTTGATCTGCGAGTACTTGAAATTGGTTGTTCATTATTGCTAAGTTTCCTGCGTTGTTATTTTTATTTACGGTTTCCTTTAGCATAAGGTTTTCTTTCGGCAACTTCATTGTTCAGCTGCGCGATTAATTTCTCCATTTGCTCAAATTTATTTATTAATTCCGCGTTATGTATTATAACTGCTAGTGGAAGAGGTATTTTCCTCCTCATTGTTTAGTTCACACAGCAGTGTGGTGTTCCCTGGCGGTGGGGTTGATGGTGGTGTTCTTTGGAGTGCCGTATTTCTTCCACCAAAGGGCCGTTCAAGTATCGCTTGTTCCTTGCTTTTGTAGTACAAAAAGGATCAGCCGGCAACCAGGCTACCGACGATTTCTTTTGCAATGTCGTGTTGCTCCCTCCAGAATCCGTGGAGCAGCCCGATAAATCGGGGTGGGATTTAGAATCTAAGTTCTGACCCACCTGGAGTATATTTTTGTTTACACCCGACATTTCATCTTTTTGTTGACTATACTGTTTCTCTACTACGCTGCGGGATTGGATACCACAACCGTTCGATCTACAGTACATTACCTAGGATGCGCCACGTGGAGGCTGTCAACAAGCACCCCATATCCAAAATTGATTATTTTTTGGATAAATGTGTTTGTACGCTACGAAGTAAATAACATGTAACGAAATGAACTTGGGGTTTACTTTCCGGTTCTATTCGTTGCAGATTTATCCACGACATTTTCTTTGGGCGGTCATTTTGCCGGCTAAGGCTCAGGGGGAATGCGTGGGTTTTCCAAAGAAACGCCGTAGATCGAGAAAGACCGCAGGAAGGGAAAAGGAAGGGATAGGGTACAACAGTTGAACTCATCACGCGTTATTTATCTCATCCTGAAATATAACGGCAAGCGAAACTCAGGTGAAGTAAAAACCATAATAACAAAAAAAATAATCTAAGATAAATTACTCACAGACAGAGTGTAAATTTGTAAATTTATTAAAGAATTCACTATAAAAAAAAAATAGTGAAATCTTTAGAAAATAGTAAAAAAAAAATAATGGTTCAAAAGCGAACTTAAAGAATAAGAAAAAACCCAGAAAATAGAAATTGTTTGGATTAAGTTGAAGTTTTTTTTATTTATTAAAGTTTAGGCTCATTCCAAAAACATAGAGATTCAGAGAAATTTTATTTTTTGAAGCAATTTCGGTTTTGCCTATTCTGAAAAGTATTGGCAAGCCGCACGAGATGACAACAAAGAAAGAAATTTATTGGTTTCATTTGAAATATTCATTAAATTCTTCGCACATTTCCCATTTTCCTGTGTGGTTCACCCAGAGAAGAATCTGAGTTGAAAAACTTCAAAATTGAAATTTTCTGGATTCCGTCGAGCTTTTACGTAACCCCTTCGTAATTTTGGGAGCCTCGAAATTCTATTTTTTTAAATAAGATTATTGGAATGGAAATCATCTGATGCACTGAAATTAGAGCCCTTCTGTTTTGGTGTTTTTCCTTTAGTTTTAAGATGAATGTTCTCTCTTTTTCTTTTCTCATTATGGACTTCTAACTTGAAGAAGACTCTAAAACTGTCATCCACCACTCGTTTGCGAATCCTAAAGAAATCTAACCGTAGTTTAGCCCTAGTTCACAAAAGCACTGTAGGAATTGTCTACATTATCATTGTTGACATTGTCTACGTTGTCGACGAGTTGTTGACACATCGACATAGAAAATAATAAATAATGCCTATAATTGCCCATCCTTGGTCAGAATTTGCCGTAACTTAGTTCCAAACGCTTAGAAGATTTGAATCAGAAATGTAAATGGTTTTAAAAGTATACGATTTTAACAGTCAGAAAGTGTTGAGTTGACTGTCTGTACTGCGTATTATAAAAATTAAAAGAGCTCATTGAAATTTTCGCTTAAACTTAAAATATTCAAAATTCTGGTAATTCTTGTAAATTTTAATCCAATCCGAAGTATGAACTATGTTGCTCTTTATGAATAGATGAACGTCAAACATGTAATCGTATAACGAAATGGTTTTAATAAATTTGAGATGCCCAATTATTGTCAACACGACTTAACCTTTTTTAATAGCCTTTCTTACAGTTTCTATAAATTTATTTGCTGTACATATTTACTGTATGAGAGAGGACCAACCGGTGTCAAATCAGTTCACAGAAATATTGTACTGTATATAACAAAAAAGTATCATAAAATGTATTAAATTTCTTAACTAAAAATAAAATTCACTTTGGCTCTTAAGGGTAGAGAATAGAGATTTCCATCATCATATTTTTATTACCGTTAGTTGTTTTCCTTTTATAGCAAATAAATTGGTTTTTTTGTTATCCCAATGAAGAATGGACTAGAATCATATTTTAAGAAAATTTTCACTTAAACCACTTATAAAACACTAGTTTCTAAAATATGATAAAGTAAACAGTTGGGAAATGCAATGCTAATGGATAGTAGACCTTAAAGATACATGAAAATTATTCTTATCAAAAATGTAAACAAATTCGATTTTATTTTCTTAAAATTATTTAGTCACGTCGGTCTTTTAAAAGCAAATCCAGACATGATAGTAGCATGCTAAATGAATCTACTAGTTAGTAGTGGTGAGCACATAGATATAAATCTCCCATAGATTATTGAATTTAATAACATCTCAACCCATATCGTTTTTTGTTCGAACATTGAAAACATTAAATTTGTCTATTATGTCCTTAACATTTTGGAACACAATATGAAATTTTCTTTATCACATATTTATCTGGCTTTTTAATTTCCAAAAATGCCATAAATAAAACATAAAAAAAGAAAATATTTCATTTTTAATAATTAAAACTGTCTTCAACATACACTCGTATAAATTGTTATGTATTATGCACAACATACAATATATATGTATTGTAGACTAATTTCAATGCAGTTATACGTATTATGCTTATGTCGCCATTATGTACTGAAATCATTGTGTATACATTTATATCTATATATGTACATACATATATATAATTCTACTGTACGTGTGAATGTCACTGAACTCCTCCTAAACGGCTGGACCGATTTGAATGAATTTTTTTATATGCGTTTGGGTGGCGCCCTGGATGGTTTAGATTCACAAATCTAACAAATTCACACATATTGAGCGTATTATATTCAGATATAAGTTACGTGCATACGATTTCGTTTATTTTTCGACATTTTAATTTTTTTGTACGGTAAATAAACGCACGCTACCAGTACAATCATATCGAGCAGATGAAGGAGCGAGAAATTGTGGGTATTTTAGAACCGTTTTTACAGAATCACAATCAGTTGGTCCAGTTGTTCAATACCGTTTCAAACAAACTGCAAAACGACAACTATACGATCGTCATGAAAGCAGACAAAGTACCATCTGGGCAGCACGCGGGCCGATATAATGCACCAACCATTAATGAAGTTACAATTGTTATGGTTGGCGACGCATTTGAACGTCGAGATATACGAATCAAACGCAGAGATAACACAGTGCATACGATTGAAGACAGTCATCGCTCTTACGATCCATTGATATTTTGGGAAGGAGAAGATGGATATCATTTAAATATCAAACAAAGAAATCCAGCAATAGGTACAATCTACATATGTCATTACCTAATATTTTATTTTTATGCACTATTATTATAGAGTTTCAACTCTCGATAGAATGATGAAAGATCTAAATAAAAACACCATTCTCCGAGCAATTGCTCAACATTGGAAATGGTACAATACCATTGCATGGAGACACACAATGCATCAAATTGCCAAATAATTTCTGCAACATTATAAATACGAAAGATGCTTTGATTGAAAGCATATTTCCAGATTTAGAAGCTAATTATATTAATCATGCGTGGCTTCGTGAACGAGCTATTTTAGCTGCAAAAAATATCAATGTTGACGCTATTAACTTCAAAATACAACAGTCATTGCCCGGCAATGAGATATTGTTCAAATCGATCGACACTGTTACCGATCCCGACGAAGCAGTCAACTATCCTGTTGAATTTTGGAATTCGCTGGATTTACCAGGAATGCCACCACATAATTTGCTATTAAAAATTGGCTCACCTATCATTTTGCTTCGGAATTTAAATGCACCTAAGCTATGCAACGGTACAAGATTAGTCATAAAAAAATTATGGGCAACGTTCTTGTAGCTACAATTTTGAACGGCAAATTTGAAGTTGTTCTCCTGCCACGAATCCCAATGATCACTTCAGACTCACCCATTTCATTCAGACGTCTGCAATTTCCAATTCGCTTGGCATTTGCCATGACTATTAATAAGTCACAAGATCAAACAATGTCGATTTGTGGGTTGGATCTAGAAAATCCGGTCTTTTCACATGGCCAATTATATGTGGCGTGTTCTCGCGTTGGAAAACCGTCAAGTTTATTCATTTATACTCCTCGGGAATTGATTAAAAATATTGTTCATCAACTCGCATTAAAATAAAATTAAACAAACATTATTGATTTTAACGAATTGTTTTTAGAAAAATTCATGTTATTTCAAAATAAAGAATAATGAAATTATTATATTATTTGTCTTTCATTTCATACTTTGTTTAATTAGTACAATTTTTGTACCTGTAATTTGAACCTGTCAAAATGCGCATATTCTGATACAGCTCATCATACATTCGCTGCTTACATTTGCAAATATGTAAATTTTTGTAAATATGTGAACAAAGGCAGTGATATGGCTGTTTTTGGAGTAGCTGGTGACAATAGCAATGATGAAGTCGCCCAATATTAAATGGGGCGTAACATTAGCACTAATGAAGCTCTTTGGAGAATTTATTCATTTCCAATTCATGAGCGATATCCTGCTGTTGTTCAATTGGCTGTTCATCTTGAAAATTTCCAGTGTGTGTATTTTACCGATGCCAATTTACAGCAGAGAGAAGCACAACCACCAGCAACAACATTAACTGCATTCTTTCAATTATGTGAATGCGATGAATTTGCCAGAACGTTGTTGTATTCAGATGTAATGCATTATTTCACTTGGACTGCAAAGAAATGACAACAACGAAAAAACAAGATGGCCATCCGGGTGTTTTTTTTTGCAGATACCATGGGAAGATTATTCACAGTTCATCCAAACAATGCAGAATGTTTTTATTTGCGATTGTTGTTAGTAAATGTTGTTGGACCACGTTCATTTCAACATTTGCGAAGAGTAAATGGTCATTTATGTGTGACATATCGTGGAGCATGTGAGCAATTAGGTTTACTTGAAAATGATGCGGATTGGGATTTAACGCTTCATGATGCATCGATTGCTTCTTCTCCACATCAAATAAGTATGTTATATGCCATAATCATATCAACATGTTTTCTATTAAATCCACTTGAATTGTGGAATAAATAAAAAGATTTTATGGCAGAAGACTATTTGATTGGAATGCGTCATCACACAAGAAACGCTGATTTGGTGATTTCATTGGAAATGTATAATGAGGCATTGATAGCGATTAAAGATATGTGCCTAACGATTGCAAATAAAGCATTAGGGCAATTAGGTTTGTCACCACCCAATCGTCCAATGCGTGATTTATTTGACCGAGAATTGCAACGTGAACAACAGTATGATCCCAATGAATTGCAAACATTTGTGAATTTGAATGTTCCCAAATAAAATGACTATCAAAAACATGTCTATGATACCATCATGCAAGCTGTACAAAATGAAGACGGTGGATTATATTTCTTGGATGCGCCTGGTGGTACGGGAAAAACATTTGTGATATCACTTATACTGGCAGCCATTCAATCGCAACGAAAAATTGCATTGGCACTTGCTTCGTCGGGAATCGCTGCTACTCTATTGGATGGTGGACGATACAAACACAAATGGATTGATTACATTGCCGAACAATTTTTGTATCATTCTCCAATCAACAGAACAGTTGATTGAAAGTGTGTTCCCAAATATTGTTCAAAATTACAAGAATAATAATTGGTTGAGAGAACGCGCAATACTGGCACCAAAAAATGTACACGTCAATGCAATCAATTATCAGATTCAAGAAAAATTACCAGGTGAAGTAACAACATACAAATCTGTTGATAGCGCAATACCGATGATGCCGCGGTGAATTATCCAATTGAATTTTTGAATTAATTGGAACCACCTGATATGCCACCGCATTGTTTGAATTTAAAGGTTGGCTCATCAATTATTTTACTTAAATGCACCAAAACTGTGCAATGGTACAATATTGGAAGTAAATAAATTGATGCCGAATTTAATTGAAGCCACAATATTGACCGGAATAGCGAAAGGTGAAATTGTGCTCATACCACGTATTCCACTGATTCTAACAGACATGCCATTTGAATTTAAGCGTTTGCAATTCCCAGTGCGTCATTTGCCATGTCCAGCAATAAGGACAAACGCTTCAAATATGCGGATTAAATTTGGAGGAGCCGTGCTTATCAGATGGACATCTATACGTGGCCTGCTCAAGAGTTGGAACTCCAAATTGTTTGTTTGTGCTCGCTTCAAATGGGCAAACGAAAAATATTGTATATCCAAATGTTTTGGATTGACATTAATAATTTTGAAATAAAATGCATTCATTTCATAAAAAAAAATCTAGAATATTCCATTTATTTTTTTGGTTGGTTGCAACGAAGTGCATCGGGGTTCGCTATTTTGTATATTAACACAAAATGACGATTTCAACACTTTATTAAATGTCTCTGGAGACGTCGCGCTGCGTAGCGGGCGTAGCCCGCTAGTATATATATATATATATATATATATATATATATATATATATATATATATATATATATATATATATATATATATATATATATATATATATATATATATATATATATATATATATATATATATATATATATATATATATATATATGTATATACGTATATAGACGATACCACTCAAAGGAGAGAAATGCTTTGGAGTTTTTATGAACGTAATTGCTAAACACCCTCTCGTTATATATAGGTAATGCTAACAAACCAAGAGCATTTAACAAGTTTGACGTAAAATCATTGGCCATAAAATATTTCGCTAATTAGAAAGCTTGGATGAACTTCATAATTTTTGAGGAAATTTTGCGAGATTTAAACAATGAAATAGTCATAGTCGTAGAGGGCAGAATTTTTTTTTATTGTTTTCGACAATGCTACTTGTCATCCCAGAAATTCTTATTCTAACATCAAATTGGTGTATTTTCCTCCTAATTCTACGGCATGTTTGCAACCATTAGACGATCATTGCCAATTTTAAATATCACTACAGAAAATTGATGGATCAGAAACTGCTTTCGGTAATGGATTCTGCACCAAAGGCAACTCATTTAAGCAAATAAATAAATACTTTAGATGCGATATATTTTGTCATAGATTGAAAAATATAAAATCAGAAACAACCACCAAATGTTTTCAACAATTTTTTGCTGTTTGTGTTTCTGGTCCCACAAGTTTAATTAATTTTTCAAAATCCATTTTTACTGTAGATAATTGGAAGACGTGTCTCACTCGAAAATAGCGCATAGTTTTTATAACACTTTTATTAACTATAAATAATCTCCAAAAAGTTCCGAAACGAACTGATCAAAAAACAAAATATTTTGTTCGTATTGAAATCTAGTACAAATTCAGATGGTTCGTACGAATACAAACATTTAGTTTACTTTTGATGATTTCGTATACATCCTAACAAATTCGGACATTGGATACGAAATTTTCTTTAAAATTCTGATCTAATGTAACCGCAGCCTAATCCTAAAAGATATGCACTATAGGGGAAGGGTATTGGGATACAACTAAGAAAGCCCATAACCTCTTTTAAAGTATAGCTTTTAATCTAAATTATTAGTTTAAAACATTCATTTTTAATAGGAGTGTTTTAGCTTTCGAAGTGTCCGAGGAGTTGAATATACCTATTTTTTGGAAATAAATTCATTTAGAAAGCAGGTAAAAAGAAACCATAGCTTGAATTTTATTATTCCAGAATCGATCTCTATATATTTGCTTCCAAGTTTCAACCAAGAGTACCAAGCAGCAATATAATGAAAAATTATAATTCTAATGACGGTGACTAACTAAAGAATTAACACGGGTACATGTTTTTTATTCTAAAAAATAGCCTCTTTTTCTGTTTTCCCGGAATGTCCAACCAAGCTGACTTCGCTTTAATTTCTTATTATAAATAGGGCCTACCAATTGTACGATCAAATATGGAAGTTCAGGAAATTAAGAAAGAAAGATAAGGTGGTTAGACTCGATATAAGCTCTGTTATAATTATCCTCAGGAAAACATTTAAGGTCTCTACCACCATACTCGTCCATGTTGAACCCAATTGAACAAGCCATTTCAAAAATAAAAGCAAATGGGTAGAAATTTATTGGGTTCAACGAGAGAACAGAATTTGGTGGAAGTTATAAAGGATAGTCTAAATTAAGTGACATCTACGAACTTTCCGAGTTTCATAATGGACTTGATGTCAACACCCTTGCTGCAGAGGCCAGCGAAATATTGCGTACATTTCTAGAGTTGATTTTCTATTTTTAACCTTTACCGGTCGGTATACGTTCTTACAGTTTTACTATATAGGTCGGAGTGTTTATTATGAAGAAACTTGACCATTTCTCACCCAATTATGATGAAATTCAGTATGTGCGATGAATATGGTATTCTAAAATAATTTTTACATAGAGTTCTGGAATATGGCCAGTCAGGATATTGAAGTTAATCAGTGACATGACTGTAGTGAGTGACATGACTGTTCGGAGTAGCTGCCGAAAAATCGAAAGATGTAATAACTCAATTTCAAATGGGCCGCTATGTTAGCAATAACGACTTGAAGTTGCGTATTTATTCATTCGCTATACATGAAAAACACCCCACTGTTGTTCACTTGGCCGTATATTTGGGGAACATGGTAAAAGAGTGTATTTTACAGCGGAGAGCGTATTACAACGAATTGAACAGCCACCATCGACAACATTGACCATGATGGCTTTGCCCGAACGCTACTTTACTCCTAAATGAAAAGACATTATACCTGGAATCAATCGTCAAAGAAATTTCAACGACGAAAACAAGGACAGCCAGTTCCAGATTACCCACAAGTATTTTGGACTAGAACGTCTTTACACAGTTCATCCCAGCCAAAGCGAGTGTTTTATTTGCATTTACTGTTAGTCAATGTTCGTGGCCCAACATCATTCACAATGAAGCATTAATTTTAAATGAGGACATGTGCTTAATGCTTACCAACAATTGAGTAACACAATTAGGAATGACAACGCCCAATCCCCCATTGCACGATGCAATTAATCAAGAATTAAAACCCGAAACCCAATACGACTCCAAACCATTGAGAAAAAACGTTCAAAGAAACATTCCAGTTTTAAATAAGCAACAAAAATACTCGATTCGATCGCAAACTGGAATTCCACTTGCACTTGCTTCATCAAGTATTGCAGTTACGTTGTTCGAAGGCAGTCGGACAGCTCATTCTACACTAAAGTTGCCGTTGCCGTTGAACTTAACTATGAACTTTTAAAATTCAACTTGCAACTTTTCGAGTAATTCTACGATGACTAAAGTGTTGCAGCAAAGCAAATTGATCGTTTGGGATGAATGCAGGATGGCACACAAAAAAGCTCTGGAGGCAATAGACCGCTCGATGTAAGATTTACGAAACAACCAAAACCGGTTTGGTGGTGCGATGATCCTATTGGCAGGTAATTTTCGACAAACAGTGCCAGTGATTTCACGATCAACTCCATCCGACGAACTTAATGCATGTTAGAAGTCGTCCATTTTATGGAAATACATATGTACGTCAAACCACTTAGATTAATGCGAGTCGAATTGTTATTAACAAAGATGATGTTGTCAACTATACACCGGAATTTTTAAATTCGCTGGAATTGCCCGGATTACCACATGATAATCTGCAATTAAAAGTCAGATCGGTAATCATTATGTAGCGGAACATAAACCAGCCACGTCTTAATAATGGCACCCGGCTTACGGTGAGGAAATTAACGAACAACGTAATCGAAGCCAATTTTGATAGGGAATTACAAAGGCGAAGAAGTTTTGATTCCACGCATCTCTATGATTCGATATGCCATTCGACATTAAACGGTTACAATTTCCAGTGCTTCCATGTTTTTCACATGGCCAATTGTATGTCGCCTGTTTCTGTGTCGGAAAACCATAAACACTGTTTATTTACGCGCCAGAAAACAAAACTAACAATGTTGTGTATCAAAAAGCTATATAAAATAATTTTTATTAATTTATATATTTTAATCATTTAATCACCAATTTTAAACCAAACCAATTTTCAAATAAAGAACGTTACAATAAATTTATACAAATTCTTATTTCACATAAACTATTTATTACATTTTTTAATAATGCTCTTCCATCAGGTATCACTGTGCAGCATATAATACGAATCAGCTACATATATCTTTCAATTGTCATTCTTTAAAATAGCTCATTAACAATATTACTAAATCAATTTGCTAACTATAACTACATGCAGTGATATCTATTTACAATAATACGAGAGGCAATACAAAACAAAAGGTTTATTTAGGGCCAACAAGCAGGACCGAGCTCAGCTATTTAGTATATTTTTATATGAACGCAAAATCACGATTTCAACACTTTATTAAATGTCGCCGGAGGCGTCTCGCTGCGTACCGGGCGTAGCCCGCTAGTTATGAAATAAAAACAACGCCCTAAATAAACCGGCAACTACCTGGAATAATACACTTTAACTGCACCAATTAAACAAAATGGATACCTCCTCGAACTATTTAACTATTCTCAAGCAAGACACGAATTTTTTCATCTTCTTTGTCAATATAATTCTTTGCACATTTTCACCTGAGTCCATTTTAATATAATATAATTCTCTAAAATAATTGACTGTCTCTTTGTAGAATTTTTGTAAAAATACGAGTATACACGTTCGTTTTCCAAACAAAAAATTATATATTCTTTAGTGCAATTGCTGCAGGATATTTCTGCAGACATATTATAATAATATGTTTTTTAGCCTGTTTGATAAAAAAAAATGTTTCCTGGTAGTTGCCAGAAAAAAAAACGTATTCAAATAAATATTAATAGTTCTTATAAGCTTAAATAAAATTATGTGTTTGTCAGAACGATTGTTAAAACATATTGTTTTCCACCACTCCCAAAAAAATGGTGTGGCCTTTTAATTGTAATTAAAGGGATTTATAAAAAAATATTGCCAATATTTATTCTTGTTTTTATTAGTATTTTTACCAAATACTAGGTACAATTCATTGTGATTGTATAGATTGATATCCTTATTTAAATGCCCAAATTGCATTTAAAGGAAAAACTTTTGTCGGTGCATCAATTGCTACTTTAACAAAATACTATAATCGAATATTTAACGTCTATTATGACGTACGTATTTATAAAATTTGTATTTACTGGTATATTCACCGGATCAATTCGTCGATTTGTTTAGAATTCGACCGCATATACAGGTCCTAAAGCTACACTGGGTTTTGAAACACGCCAAGATCTACGAGTTTGCATCTCTTTTAAAAAAATCGCATAACTGTTTGTTGCGGTCGCTGCACGTCAGCGATTTTCTCAACATTGTTTGTTCCATCTGGAATTTTTTAGGTTTTACTATTCGCGTCAATCGTGTACGTCATTACCACATAATACCAAATAAATTTTCGCTTTGCACAGTATATAAATTTTATTCCAGTTTCAATTTATGTATTTGTATTGGTATTGGTCCATATAGATTTGTATAAATTAACTATATATATATACTAACCTCAATAATGTATTTATTTAAATTTGTATTTGTTATATATTAATCATGTACTCCAAATTGTTATATACTATGTATGAATTGCCTCATAATGTCGTCGCCTCCGGGTCCTCGTTCCTTATGAACGGGAGGGCAAAACTGATCTAGGTGTGAGGCGGGCCTCGCTAAATGACGACTGATGGGCCGGTTTAAGGTGTTATGCGACCCGTGCCAACAAACTACCAGGCTGGGGGCTCATTTAACAGAGCCTTGTCGCAAACGGAGCCATCTGGATAAGGCAGCCCGTCCATACAGGAAACAGACACACCAGGAGGGGAGACGGCCCAACCAAAGGAGCTCTCCGAGGTGGCTGCACTTTGGGAGGAGATGGAAAGTTGCCTGTCCCTAGTGTCGGACGAGAAAGACTTGTCGGGCTCGAGGGACGAAGGGGCTGCCTGCATCCGGGAAGGAAGTTCCGTGGGACGAGATACGGGAGACACCGGCGACTCCAATGGAACCAGCGAGCACTACCCTGGACTGGATCAGGAGAGGACGTGGTCCTTATCCAAGAACCTTGGATAATCAGTAACAGGATCTGCTGCCTTAGAATGAAGGGTATATCTTTTTATACTCAAGAAATTCGGGGAAAATCAGATCCTGCATTCTTGGAAAAAATAATTTAAATATTTTTCTACTCTCTCAAAACAGTAATGGTGACATAACTGCCGTCAGCTTGGAGATTAGCGGCAGTCTAATTTGGCTGGTCTCAGCATATATGGACCGAGACGAATAGGTTCCGCCGGATAACCTGGGGGACATGGTTCACGAAGCGGAAAAGAAGAATATTTGGGTGCTCCTTGGGTGTGACGCCAATGCGCATCACACAATTTGGGGCAGCACTGATATCAACGAAAAGGGTGACTTATTTTTTGATTACCTATTAAATACCAACCATTGGATGTGTAATATTGGCAAGAACCCACATTTATCACTTAAATCCGACAGGAGGTTCTAGACGTAACCTTGGCCTCAGAAAAGATATATCCTATGTTCAAGGAATGGAGAGTGGCAGAGGAGCACTCATTCCCTGACCATCGTTATATAACCTTTAGTCTTGAAGTTTCCCCTGCTACCCGTAAAGACTTTAGGAATCCTAAAAGGACAAACTGGAGCAAGTATGGGGAAACGCTTAAAGAACTATTAACGCCGAAGGTCCCTGAGCGGCCAGCGACACGGGAGGAACTGAATTGCATCGGTCCTTCAACGCTGCTTGCCCAATTGTTAAGCCCAAGGGCAAGCAAAAACTAGCATGGTGGTTCAAGGAACTGGGGACCTTCCGGAAGGCGTGTAGAAGAGCCTTTAACAGAGCCAAAAGCATGAGGGAGGCTCAAGATTGTGCCTACTATAAGGAGGACCTAAAAGTTTACAAAATTGAGGGAGGCAAAAAGGAGGTCTCCGAGAAGAAGTCTCCGAGACCTCTTGTCTTATAGGAAGATACTGTTTACTAATCCAACCAGTCCCAGTTATTTAATTAACCCGGATGGATCTTGGACTGCTTCTAGTGAGGAATCTTTGAAACTTCTTATCGAAACCCACTTTCCAGGATGCTCAGACGACTCGACAGACTTAACTATGTCAACATGCTGTAATTTGATACTAATAAATTTACCACAAATATCAACCGTAAGCTTCAACAAATGCCAGTTCATTAGTGATATCCCAGTAATGTCAAATACGTTGTATTTAACATATACAAAATCAGATAAAAATCAGCTGAGTAAACTTATCTTAGCAAGTTCGAGTAAAATCGTGACAATTCACGAAGCACACGGCTTGACATCCGCACGTGTGATCTGTGTTCGATTAACAGACAAAAGTATTAAATTATTTGACAGCATACCACACACTATAGTGGCTTTAACCAGGCATACACGCATGTTTACCTATTGTTCACCAATTGAAGGAGACAAACTGCGCTCTATGATTCGAATAGCATTAACAGCTTGTGAGAAAAACCTCCGCTCAAGCACTGTAAAATCTTTAACATTGTTGACACCACATAAATCTAGAAAACATACGTTTTAGTTCCAAAATGTAAACAAAATGTCTTCGAAGGCAGCGCAATTTCATAATTTTGTTTTAAAAACATTTTTTCTGGTTTACATCATCTGTGAAACATCATTCAACAATGTGATTCTTATAGTTCTGAGTTTTTTCCTAGCAATTATGAGGTTTATAGATGTGACCGCACTCACCACTAACAAGCAAAAAAAATCTGGTGGAGGTATGCTCATAGCTGTTGACACATCAATACCAAAAATTACGATAAAAAAAAAGTCACTATACTAAAAGTCACAAACCTTACTACAACTTCAAAAAACCCGATATAAACCACCTTCATCAATATTTTGACCAAATAAATTAAAAATATGAACTCAGTAGCAATAACTTAGATGTATTAATTTGTATCATATTGAATAGAGATCGGACAACCAAGATCACCAATGAGTTGACCAAATTATTGGATAAATTTAACATCAGTAGTGCTGTGATTGTATATGGTCTACCGAAAATACATAAAAAAGGACATCATGTAAGACCTATTGCATCGACTAATGTTGGCTAAATATTTGTGCCAAATACTTAAAAATTTAGCCACCGATCGTCATTATAATGTTAAAAATTCTTAAGCGTTGAAGGACATAATTGGCACCCTAACACTACAACCAGATGATATTCTAGTTTCGTTTGATATCACTTTTTACTAATATTTCTACTAAAATAGCCATATGAGAAGTTAAAAGGAGATGAAAAGAAATTAAATTTACTTGATATTGATCCTTTTTTAAAGCTATCAAATTATGTTATAGACAACAATAATTACTTCAAATTTAATAATCTAATTTATAAACAAAAATTTGGTCTGATATGGGTAATCCTTTATCACCAATACTTGCGGACTTGGTTATGGAAAGATTGTTCATAAAGTGTTTACCACTATTTGAACACCAACCGTTATTGATAAAGAAATATGATGTTATCCTATGCATGTGAAGATAGCCCGAATTCTATCCCAAAAACACTCAGTGGCAACACTAAAATACTTTTTTTTCTTTCATAATATAGAGTCAGCCCCAAAAAATGTATCTATTACGTCACAATTCACGAAACCAGCCCAAAAAAAAAAACGTCATAATAGGAAATAATATCACGACATATGTATATTATACTCTCAGCCCAAAAATGACTATGTCGTGACACAACAATTACGATAATATACGAAATGAATGTTCGTAATTTTAATAAATGTTACAGATTATCAAATAAAAGTTTTATTCTAAGAACATATTTAATTATTTAAAATGAATTAGTTCAACTCAATAATTAACTAAGGTATAATTATTCATAATATGTATTAAACATTAATTTATCTATCATTAAAAACTACAAATTTGACCGCCCTCGTTAGCACAGTAAGTGCTAACAGTGGTTCCGCTCTATGCCAAATAATTAAAATCTTAGAGATTGCCTCATATAGTGACTATATAGAATGGAAATGGGATCAATCAAGCTTTCTATATATCGATACTGATGGTGCGATTGAAAAGAACTGGGCTCTAGTGACAAATGATTTACCCCCTTTCCATTTTATATAGTCACTATATAAGGAAAGCTCTAAGATTTCAATTATTTGGTATAGAACGGAACAACTTCTACCAAATATTCGATGATTATGATAGATTTTGAGAATTTGTCACTAGAGCCCAGTTCATTTTAATGGAACCATCAGCATCGATATAGAAAGCTTGATTTACCCTCTTTCCATTCAATATAGTCATTCAATATTATGAGGCAATCTCTAAGATTTCAATCAACCACTTCTACCCAACATTCGATGATTATGATAAATTTTGAAAATTTGTCACTAGAGCCCAGTTCTTTTTTATGGAACCTATGATACGAATTTTGCACTGAGGAGCCATCCCATGAGGAATTCACTAAGGCCATGCAGAGAATGAAACGAAACCGCTCACCTGGAGTGGACTGCATTAATTCGGAGCTCTTGATATTCGGAGGGGATACTTTGTGGAGCTGTCTTTTCGACCTTATTCGATTAGTATGGCGAACCGAAGTTATGCCTGATGAATGGAAAGTGGCCGCGATATGCCCCATCTTCAAGAAGGGAGACCGCTTGAAGTGTGAGAATTATCGCGGTATAGCTCTCCTTTGCACAGCATACAAGTTACTGTCATACATTTTATTGGATAGAATCACTCCTCTGTTGGAGGGCTTGGTTGGTGACTATCAGGGAGGATTTCGTCCGAATCGATCAGTCACTGATCAGGTCTTTTCGCTGCGGATGATTCTATCTAAATATTATGAGACATCCATCTCCGTACATCAGGTTTTCCTGGATTTCCGGCAGGCCTATGACTCGATCAATCGAGAGAGTTTGTGGTCTGCCCTGGAATACCTAAGAATGCCAACAAAATTGGTACGACTGTGTAGGATGACAGTGACGCAGTCTCAATGCTGTGTTAAAGTTGAGAAGAGGCTATCGACAATTTTTGCAGTTAACTCGGGTGTTCGGCAGGGAGATGCTCTGTCCCCGATACTCTTTAATCTCATGTTGGAGTACATCTTTCGTAAAACTGAAACACCTCAGCGCAACATCTTATATCGCCAGTTCAATCAAGTGCTTGCATATGCAGATGACATATGCGTGATTGGACTGAATAGCAACGGAGTGAAAGAAATACTTGATCCGCTTGTAGAGTTTTCAGCTTCTGTTGGACTCCAGATCAATGAGTCCAAAACGAAATACCTGATCTCTGGTTTTAGAGACAATGGTACACCAGATTTTAGTAGTGGCCACCACACGTTTGAGGGAGTGAGGAGGTTCAAATATTTGGGCTCTCCTATCACTCACGATAACAGTGTGGGTGAGGATATTAAAGTGCGGCTGGCAGCTGGCAGTCGTTCTTTATATCCTCTAAGGCCACTGCTAAAATCTAAACACTTATCAAGTGCCGTGAAGCTGAAGCTTTACAAAGCGTTGATCAGGCCCGTTGTTATGTTTGGATGTGAAAGTTGGGCGCTGACGGATGAGTACGAGAAATGGCTCCTTACATTTGAGAGAAGAATCGTGCAAAAGCTTTGTCGTTTTCATTGTAGTAAAAATCTTCTTTTACAAGAAGTTTACATACACTTTTGGTTGTCTCGTTAACTTTTAACTGATCAATGTGGTCATCAATTTTTTAAAATTTGTTTTGCTTTAGTTTCATTCTCTTAAGACAAAGATTCAGATTTGTGTACGATGTTTTCAATATGGTATATTCCCGTTGACATTTTTTTAATTTCTTCTTGTAAAGTTCAATTCCTCTTCCATTTTTAATGCATTTCCGGCACATAGATCGATTTTCTTTAGGAGTCTGACAGTAATGACAGTTCATTTTATCAATAAATTTCAAAAAATTTATTTCTTCGTCAATTTGGTCAGTTTGGGTTCCGATTGATTCCCAAACTAGTGTTTGGGGTTCTACAAGCAATGGAAGATCCTGTTCCAGATAAATATTGTCTTGATCACGATTATGTGCTGTTGGTTGTTCATCATCAATATTGGATGGTTTAATTACATATAGGATTGGTACAGCATTTTTTGTCAATCGACTTTTCGAAGTAATATTTTCATTCAAAAAATGCCTTTGGCATACATAATTGTGTTTACTAATGATATCATTTCGTAAAAGCCCAATAGAATCTATCCATTTTTGTGCGTATTCTTTATTTTTCGGAAATTTAAAAAAATGAAGTTCCGATTTCGTCGATTTAGTTTTGCAATTTGGAACAATACAGGTGACGTGTAGTTTTCTCTTTTCTAACTGCCGTGTTTTTTCTAAATTTATTTAAAAAAATGTATATGACTTATTAATGAATAAAAGTAAAAAAAAATTGTTTGTTCACTGAGAGTCCTGTCCCTGTATGAAACTGGTAACCTAAAAGTTGTGTCCTGGGTATGTTTTGTTTGAAAATGACAGTAATTTCTGTATTATTTTGAAATATTTATCGTTAAAATTTGTAACGACCACGATTCGTTGTCACTTTAAAACAATTACAATGTCGATTTGTGTTTATGTACAAATACACAACACAACAAAAAATATTAAAATTTTATTTATTTAATCGTTGTAATATAGCACGCCTAGCTTCTATTTGTTTTGGCAGGATTTAGGTGTGAGTAGGGATATCTTACTGCTTGCCAGATTGTAATGGTTTGAATTCGATGACGAGTCGTGAACACAACAATTTACAGATACTTGCAATTATCTACTTGGTGTCTGTCGACGGTACGAAACTTTACACTAACAAATTAACAAAACCGAAAACAATTTTAAAACAAACTTACTTGATACGGTATTATCCGTAATCACGGAGGAAACAAATTTAAAGATAAATTAATATGGCACTGAACGAACAACTAGGTATTTCCAATGAAACTAAGGGATTTCAAAATAACGGGCATTTGGACGTTGTATGTGAAAACAATAGCTAACAACATATCGTAGTATTGGTGTTTTTATTACATGCAAAACCAACAACAATGTTATGCAAGCCGTGCTTAACCTATTTAGAGGAAAGAATAATAGTACATTTTAATAGGTTCGTATAAGTGTTGCGTCGTGTCTAACATTTTACATAAACCAGAAGAATGTACGATTATGTTATTGGTTTTGGCTGTGAGGAAAGTTTAAATGACATGTAGTATACAACAAAACAAAACGTACATGTCAAAATGTGTATTAATGCCAATAGATAGGTCGCAACACTATTACACCTTTGGAAATGTACTATTATTCTGTCCTCTATGTACGTTTCCTATGACATGGACATTGTTATTGGTTTTGATGAAAGTGAAACAAAATTATTTTTTTTAGATAAATTGAAAATATTAATAATCAACAAAAACATAATTGGTTTGAGACAGTTTTATTTATCTAAAATAAATTGAAAAAAATATCTTTTTATGCATAATTATATTAATAAACCTGAAAACATAGATCATACTCGTTACACAATACTTAATTACAATTGAACGATCAGATGCACATGGATCATTGTTATCTACTCAAAACAAATTTTTAGAAAATAGGTTGACGAAAATTGATCAAACCAGATGTTTACAAAAACAACAATGATATTGTAATTTTTTGTTTTTTATATTTTTGATCCATTCATGATTTATTTACTATTGTTTATAGAAAAATTAATACATATACACACACACAATTTGATTGTTTTGTTTTTTCGTTATTTCTACAGAGCAAAAAGGATAAATATATTTAATATATATATTTCTCGTTTTGCAAGACTAGCCATACAATCAGTATAAATAAATCATTTTAAAATTATGAATGACATTTTATTGTACTAAATTTATTACTCTTGTATACTTTCTTTATGCTTAAACCAAAGAAGTATATCTTCTTTGCTTAAACTGTAAAAAGTTACAAAAAATAAAAATAAATGAAATACGATAAATTAGGATGTTTGAGCGATTTGCATTTGATTGTATTGTTGTTTTTGAAAATTATACTGAAGGCGATTTACAAAAAACATAACTGGAAAAATACAAATAAATTGAAACCTTAATTTTATTATGTTGTGTTAACAAATTCGCTATATTTAAATTTAATTGAGTTTAAAAAACGAGATTGGGTATTTACTCGTTCGTATATCTAAGATGGATTATTTTGTAATTGAAGTCAACTTCTTTGGAACACAAACAGAGGATACAATTTTCATTTTTATTTTATTTATAAAAGGGCGCCTTTCGCACGTTCCACATAATTTTATTTTGACTCGGGTATTTCGCCTAAATAACCACCTCCTAAATAAATAAAACCAAAAGCACTTGTTGAAGTATAACTGGAAAAAGAGAACGAAAAATGAAAAATCGATATCTAATCGTTTTTTTTCTTAGCATATTTTGTTTTGTCATATACAATGTTTAAGATGAAAAAAGGTGGTGGTCCTTCTTTAGAAATTTGTCCAAAAATCTTCCTTTAACAACAAAATCAAACAATAAAACTGGATGTGTTATTTTTAATTTTTTTATTTTTTTTTTTCAGTTTTATTTAAATATTTTAAATAAACAATTATTACAATCTAGTCACCTGGACTAATGAGTAATTTTATTCTAACTTAATTTACTATGTTGTATTAATCTATAGCTTCTTCCCACTGGTGTTCCATAGTGTCTGATAAATTGAATTAAACCACATCGTTATTGTGGATTTTAGATCAGCATTACGCTGTTTAACATGTTGTTTGAGCCTTTGCCTATGTCTCAGTGCATTTTTTGGATTTCCTTTTGAAAAAGTGTCCACTTTAAAATCCCTATGGAGGTCTCTGTTTCTAACATACCATGGTGCTTCAACGATGATCCTTAATACTTCGTTTTGAAATCTTTGGATGATTTCTACGTTGCTCTGTTTGGTACAACCCCAAAGTTTTAATATTTGTTTATATAATAGAACTTTGTTGTATGTTGATAGAGCGGAGCTCCTTCCTATCAGCCAATATATCTTTCTATATTTAAGCCTTAGTTCTTCACTTTTCTTTTTACGTGTGCGTTCCATCGTAATTTTGCATCTAATGTTATGCTAAGATACTTAGCCGTGTTGGCATTCGGTATTATTTCTTGATTAATTGTAACCGGAATATGTTCGAGTCGTTTGTTTGTAAAATTGATGTGAACTGATTTAGTTTCGTTAAGTTTAATTCGCCATCTTTTGTCATCAGCAAAGGTCGCCACTGTGTTGTTTTCTAATACAGACAGATCATTAGTGTACAATAGGTATAGGACCAGACCAAATACACTGCCCTGCGGTACTCTAAAGAATCTATCTTTCAAGTATGATTCTAATATTGTAGTGAATTGCGTTGGTAGTACAGTTCTTAACTTATAGTTAAGTCCTTCGTGCCAAACTTTATCAAAGGCTAAGAATATCGTTGACCAGACTTTTTTCTCCTCTAATGCTCTTTCAATAATATTAGTTATTCTGTGTACTTGATCTAATGCTGAGTGTTGGTTGCGAAAACCGAACTGATGATTTGGAATCAGGTTTTTCCTCTCAATTATCGGATTTAGCCTTTTTACTAATAACTTCTCAAACAGTTTAACAGTTTAGACATAACTGGTAATAGTGATATTGGCCTGTATGATCCAGTTTTGTGTGCTGGTTTCCCAGGTTTAGGAATCATAATTACGTGTGCTATTTTCCGCAGAGGCTGGGTACATATTTCAATCGATAGGCGGCATTTATAATATTGGTGAGCTTTCATAATGCTTTCCTTGGTAGTTCTTTTAAAATTTCTGCTGTGTTAAGGTCACCCGGCGCTTTTCTCGGATACATATTTGTTTTTATTTCATACATGACTTCTTATTTGGTGTTGCTCGTAGGATTTCTTCACTTTCCTGTGCAACCTTTCCAGTTATTATTTCGGCTTCCAATGATTGGTCATCATGTGCTTCAAATATTTTTTCCAGGTATTCAGCAAAACTTCGTACTTTATCTTCGTTATTTCTGGCCCATTTGTTATTTTCTTTTCTGATGGGAGGAATCTGCATTATTGGCCTTTTAATTATTCTGGTTGCTCTCCATAGAGAATAATCAGTACTAGTATCATTAGATAATTTTCTGATGTAGTTACTGATAGATCCGTTTTTCTCTGATCAAATCTTTGATTTCCCTTTTAAGTAGCTGAGTCAGATTGTTTAGCTTAGTTTTATCTTGAGGGGCTCTAGTTTGTTGCCATATTCTCCTTGCTCTTCTTTTTTCTGCCAAGAGCTCTCTAATTTCTCTAGGGTAGTTGTTTCCCTTAATTTTCTTTTTAACTTCAGGAGTGTTTTCGCAAGCTGACTGCAGTATGTCACATATGAACTTGTGAACTTCTTTTTCTAATTGCTCCTCTCTCCTTAGCGGAACCATTAAGTTAATTTTTTTTCTAAAGACAGTCTAAAGTATTCCCAATTTGTGTGCTTATTTACTAAACTAGGATAGCATTCTTTTTGAATGATCCTTTCACTTAATGTCAAAAGTATTGGGGAGTGATCAGAGCTTAAGTCAAGACTTTCATCTATATGTATATAATTTACAGATATATTTTTCACTTTAAAGAAATCAATCAGATCTGGTATTTTATTTGGATCAGTTGGCCAGTAGGTCGGTTTACCATTTTATAAGGCTTCGCAACCGTATTTTTAGATAGCATTGAGGAGTTCGTTACCTTTAGTTGTTGTTAGTCTAGAACCCCAGTGGATATTTTTTGCATTAAAATCTCCTCCAATTACAAATCTTTTCCCTAGTTTACTGAAAAATTCAAGATAATCTTTTTCTTTTAGAGAGTATTTCGGTGGGCAGTAAATTCCAATAACACTTAAAGAGTTATTTTTGGTTTTGATATTAACAGCTGTTACTTGTATTTGTTCTGTTTCATATTTTAATTCCTCGAAGTGATTAATACTATTTCTAATTATAACAGCACTACCTCCCTTGGCAGTATTTCCCGGGTGTATAGTGTGATATGTTTTATAATTTCTAAATTTGATAATTGATTGCCTAGTGAAGTGAGTTTCAGAGATGAGACAGACATCGATTTTCTCTGCGTCCAGAACCATTTGCAATTCGCGTTGGTGTTGCTGGAGTCCATTGGCATTCCAGCATAAAATTCTTAAGTCGTTAGACATGGTTTTGTTTAGGGATGGCTCCCTTAATACTGTTTTCTAGTTTCTGTAATCGCTGATCAAAAGTATTAAGTTTGGTTAATATCAGCTTAAGCCTTTGATTTATGTCGTCTGTTTGAGGAGTTTTTTGTTTGTTTTCGTTACTCATCATTACTTGAGCGTAAGTTTTTTTGCCCACTTCTGCTTGAGAGGCTATCAACGCTTTACGCCTTAACTCTCCTTTAAATCATCCAGACCTGTTTATTCCCACAGTTTGCTTCTTTATTACATTTGTATTTTTAGCAAGTATGTTTTTATTTGTGATGTTTTGCAATTCAATAGCACACCGCATCCTCTGTAGTTAGCTGGATGGTTTTCACCACAATGTACGCATCTAGGCTGTACATCTGTGGGTTTGACACAATCTCTAGTTTGGTGTTTACCTGGACATTTGACACACCTGGGTTCTTTGTTACAGTATTTTTGAGTATGGCCATATGCTTTACATTTTTTACATTGTGGTATTAGCCTAGATCTTCTTAGGGGCTCAATATTGACTTTGCATCCCAAGATGTACTTGATTTGATGTATTTTTTCAATATCATCATCTGCGCTGAATGTCAGCATATACATGTGCAGAGGCTCCTTACTTCTCCGGTTTAGCTTAATTAATGCTTCAGTTCCTTAAAACCTTTTGCCTTCAGGTCCTCAATTATTTTTTCTGGTTTACATGTAGAGTGCAGATTTTTAGCCATTACCATAATTGGTCTGATTTGTTTGTTTTCAAAAGAATGCCAAGAATTTTCCCCTCCGCTTAACATTTTGGTCATTCCTCTGTAGGTTTCACCATCTGCTAAGTTTATTTTGATCCACTCATCAATTTTGTATTAAACTTATCTGTTTTAGTTATTCTTTTAATTTTCTCATACAGTAGATCATAGTTTTTAACTCCATCTATAACTATTGGGGGTGGTGGAGGTAATTTTTTTGGATTGTTTTGGATTATTTTAGGAATTGTCATTAGATTCAACCAATGCAGCATTGGCCTTACGCAATACCTGATACAGCGTTTCTTCTTTTTTAGAACAATTATTGTCCTCTGGAAAAGCATTTCTTGGTAACTCCACAAGTTCTGTAGGTATTATTTTGTTAATCTTCGTGGTGATTGTGCTACAGGCTCTCGTAGGAGACCTCGGCAGTGCCTGACTCTTTTGGAAAGGATCGATATTATTCATTTCTGATTCACTCATTCGAGTATTACGATTCCTCAACGTATCTTGGGATTTTTTCTGATTAGAGCGGAATGAAAATGGTTCCTCGTTACTCATTTGACCGACCGGATTTGATGTTCCCTGGTTATGCACCAGATTGTCCTCGTCAGAATCCATAGAGGCCAATCTCTATAGAGCCAATGTGGATATTGGTGTACCACCTTAATAATGTGTTATTATTTAAAAAAAAATATAAATAAAAGTAGAAAAATTAAAATAATTATTGCTGCGATGATATCTTATTTTCTCTGAACGAAAATACCGATTTCCAAGAAAGAATGTTACGTGTGTGGTTAATTTACCATTTTTTCTGTGCGGTTTCTTTATTTTTATTACACAAGAGATTAAATTGTACGAATGACTATACACATCGTAAGCGAACAAAATTCAAAAGTTGGAAAGAACTTTTTCAGTTTTTTTTCACGTTCTTGAGCACAAAAATACATTAATCAAGTTGAAGAAATATGGATATAACGAGAAGAGGAATTACAAGAAATTGAATTTTCATTTAATTCAATCAGATTTTCGTAATATTTTTATATTTTTTTATAATATGAAAATTGCTTATTTATTTTTATTGTTGACGGATAATTTTATTATTTATTATAATTTTTCTGGTGAAGTGGTGGTTTTGTTTATTTTCTCTTGAGGAATGTATATACCATTTTATGGTTATGCGGTTTGAAGAGGAGTATATACAACATACATTATAAAGTTTATCGATTGTTTGCTGATTAACTTATAAATATGTATTAACTTTATATATAGCTAATAATATGTAAATATGTATATTTCTGTCTTTGATACGTCTTAACTCGTACGTCAAATAAAATAATAAATGAATCCATCGGTTCATTCATCGTGCTCTTAGCCATGGAGCCTAAAATTTAAATTATTTTACTAAAATAACTTAAATAGTAAAATATATTACCTAATTTATAAAGTTTTGTATAAGAGTTATATTATGAGAAGATGGGCACGTGTTGAAAGTGTGTGTATGTGTGTGTTAAATTTCCTAACGAAATCGCTTCTAAGCTTTATGAATAAAAACTTAAGTGAATTAAAGTTAGAATTAGTTAAAAAATTATTTAATTAATTACATACAGCACCCACAGTAGTTAAGCTGATCTGCTATTACCACTGTGGAATTAAGCGGGTACAATTCGTATCTTCGGTAAACTTTTGAGTTTAAATAAACAACACACATTTAAAATATTAATATACATATAACTTTATTATATGCTTATAAGGATTTCACAAAATTTATATTTATAAATTTTATTACAATTAATTATTATTATAGATTTGTAAATTTAATTTAATGTTTATGTTATTTTTAGGTAGAAACACAAGTCTAATCTAATTATTAATTATTCTTGCTCTTCCTAATTAACCTACATAGGTTAACAATATAATTTATTAGTTATGGTGGAAGAGGAATAATAACCAGTCTAAGATTGATTTATTTGTTAATAAAAATTAAGAGAAATGTTGACAGTTTGATATCGATAAATCGTTATCAATTCTCAACAAATCCCATAACCCTACGTAGTATTAATAAAACAAACTATCACTATTTTCATGGACTAGCATAGACACAATTTCGTCCGTACCAGATTTAAGTGACCTTCTCTTCAATCGTCGAACCATCCTGAGCTTACTAAGAAGCGTTGAAGGCCCTTGATATCGATCTTACTAAAATCCGTCAGGTCGTCCAAATTGGAAGTCACCATAAAAATAATTCTGCTGTACGCTCCACTAGGACAGGTGCATATGAGATGCAGCACAGTTTCTTCCTCCTGATCATCACCACAGCTACGGCAGAAACCATCGGAGGGGACACCCAGGCTATTCGCATATACTTAAAAATGAGGCAATGTCCCGTTATAGGTCAAGTATAGTAGCAACATTTATTTTTATTTTGGTACGGGATGAACTCTCTATAAGGTTCTATGCTCTCTGATGGCAGTCATATTCGAACAAACTTTCTTTCCCAATAATTCGTCTGGATATATTACGTTTGTGGTTAAATGCTTATAAAGTGTAATACAGTGTTATTGAAGTGTAATAAAGTAATTATTATGTAGTTAAATAATTAAATGAATAAGTGAATTAAGAAAATTAGTGTTCTCTAGAATTGATTGAACCTTGTTTGACAAGACAAAACCGTAATAATATATAGCGTTTGACACAACTACATTTTTGAACTCAAACTTCTTTATGCGTGATTGAAATAGTGTAAACTAATGATATTTATGTACTATATTATAATCACGCGGTTCCGACTGTACTTAAATATACGTATTTTGTTTTTAATTATTAATATTGAAATTTGCAGTACAAAACATTCAACTTCATAACTTTTGACTTAAATCGGTTTTCATTATTGATTACTATTTAGCTTATACACACATACATACCTGTGTATATGAATGAGCGATTGTCATAACTTCTAAATTTTACATTAAATTAACCAAAGGAATACCAAGAGATGGAAAATCGGGTGAAGAATCAAAGTTATAACAATTTATCATTCTGGAACGGAATAATAACACATATAATAAAATATAAACCGTAATTTGTCATATCTAACTAACCCTTTAATTCACACAGAATTTTTTATTGTCACAAAAGTCGAAACTCAATAAATTGACATTGATTAATGAGGTAGAAATTATTATTTATATTTTTCCCCTAAACCGAAAGATGCGTAAAGTGGCATCTTGTTTCTCATATAGATATCAGAGAAAATACTTATATTGATGGGAAATAATGATACATACATGTATTTATAATAATTGTAAAACTTCCAGCTTAAGGGTATTAATGGCCTTGCTTCCCAGCTAAGTCAAGTGACGTATGTTGTGTAGATGAAAACAGCAATTTGTTTTTATTAAACATTTAAAACGTAAATTTAAAAACAAATTAAAACAACAAAATTTAGAGGGGAATGATCAAAACAGTTTAAGTGCTAAACAGTTTAAAGAAATATAATTGTATAGCAGAAATAACAGCAAAAAAAACAACAACAGCAAAATACACAACACTATTGCGTATAACAGTAGAGACGCAAACCATCATATTCATAAATTCATAAAATGAAAAGAAATGGTAAAGAAGACGAATTGGAATACGTCCAACGTAATTGAGTTATGTCAGGTTTGTGGATGAGTTATATTACTACCTTTTTTTAATGATATTTTTTAATAACTTAAGACACATAACTTATATAATACTATAGGGGAGATTACCGCAGATTTCCATAGTAAACTCGCGTGACTTCATGTTATCGACACAAATAAATAAAGTTATATCCTGCAGATGGCGCACCAAACGTATTTTAACAAGAATTTTTACGTTACCTGTTATTTCCAAGTTATTTCAGTCGGATATTGTCAATTTGGTTTTGTTTATTTATTTTTATTATTTTTCAAAATTTCGTTAAAAAAAATGGTAACATAGCGTTTGTTTCCCACACACTCGAAAAAATTGTCGATATGTGATACAAATTGTTACGCATATGACTCCAGAACAAACCTACGTCGATTTTTGAGGTAAGCTTTGCATCATAAAAATGTATATTTAGTTTGCTTCAAAATATGACACAAATTACATTAAAATAATATCTGATGCAACATGTGACAAATTATAGTATCAGTTTGCATCAACACAATACCGATAGATGTTACTTTGGAAATCGAAACAAAATGTATTGAATTATACGATGATGCAAAATGTGTCGAAATCTGATATAATTTAGATCACTATTATTTCGATGCTTTATCGCATCACTTTTTAATATATTTTGCAACGATATAGTTTAGTTGCTAAAACATTCAAGTTATGTATCAACTTGCATCATAAAATAAATTACCATATATCGAATTTACAACAAAGCCACTGGTTCACATAAACAATTAAAACATTTGTATTTAATAAATAAAGCTTTATTTCTTGAAGTAATATTAATTCACAACCAAAAACTAATGTTAAAATAAATCTAAATTAATTTCAATTCAAAATAATAAAAATTACAATGGTTAAACAAATCCAGGCTAACTAGACCGTTTGAACATTATACCCTAATATGTAGTATTTTTCAGTTTTATTAGAAAAATGTTTTTCGTATGCTTTTTTGTACTGTATACAATTAAAACTAATACAAACAGGACTCAGATTTTTCTCGATCAATTGATAACCACAATGAAATGTTTCATATGCAGCAATAAATTCATCTAAAAGAAAATAGATGTCACTGTTACATTCTAGAATTTCTATTATTTTATATAAATGAATTATTTCATGAGATGATTTTTCTTTCAAAATAAAAAATTGTTTTTTGTAATGAAAATCATTGATGAGATATGGCATACTATATATTGGTGAAGAAAAACCATCAAGGCATCTATATTTACTTTGTAATGTATACAACACTTTTTTGCCGGTTTTAATGTTTGGATCAAATGATAAATTGGACCATACACTACACATCATTTGCTGATGCCTCTTAGCAAGCTTCTGACAAACATTAATGAAATTTGGCGTTAGATTTTTTTTAAAGAAACGATGCTTGCCTTCATATCGCATGGTCGAAAGGTGTAAAACAGGTCCCATTTGTTTTATTACCCTAGGGTAGTGCAATAAAAAATGTTGTTTTGGCGTAAAATCTTTCTTAAAAGTATTTTTAATAGATTCTAAATGAGACGTGATTAGTTTTTCTAAATTATTTATGTCAACGATTGTTAATTCATAGCGAAATAAAATATTTATGATTTCAATTACACTAATAACAGCATCCCATTGAGCCTGATGATTGACATTGTAAAATCGTTCGAAAATTAAAGGAAAATGTGTGATCAGGCATAAAATTTGGATAGCGTTTTGCCCTAAATTGCTTCTTTCAAGGTTAATGTTCGAAGGTTTATTTTTTCGGTCAATAAATCCAAAATTATAGGCCGAAATACAACTATTTATTTGGTCAATATTTTGTAAAATTTTCTGTTCGATGAAAAATTCGAACTGATATTTAATTATTAGTACTACAAAACCCTCTAGACCATCGTGCAATCAAACTATAGTTTTTAATAGTATCAACACTATAGTTTTTAATAGTATGAAAGTATTTCAAATCATTTAATAATGAATTCCGACTGATACCTTTAGTTTCAATCATCTTTAATTTTTTCAGTGTAGGTTGATCGCACAAAATAGAATAACAGTCATCTTTTCTTAATAATTCCTCGTCTTCAGTGGAACATTTTTTCGTATTTGTGCTAGGCATTGTGCAAAACCGGCAAAAGTATTTAGCAGAAAAAGATTTGGTAAACCCAATCATACCATTTGCAGCAAGATTGTCGTGAGACAAAGAAATAAGTGTTCCAAATACTGGCCCGAGGTTTTCAATTAATAGGCCTTTCAAGGTTTTTAATATCGTCGACAATTGGTTTCAAAACAGAATTTAGATTAAACTCATTATGCAGATCATTAACATAAAAAAGAGCAACTAAAAAGATATTTTGAAGATTGGACTTTAGGTAGACCGGACTATTTACAATACTAAAGTAAATAGCTCCAATCTTATGAATGATTGTTTTACTTCCAAGTACTCTGGCTATTTCGAAATCATCGTAATATAGTTGAATTAAAACGAAAAACTGGTTATTAAAATCTTGTTTAATGGATTGAAAACGATCACCGCAACAAGCCAACTTATATGTGCCACTTAAACAATTGTGAGAATTATTAAAATCTTTAAATATTTCTAAGAAATGTGAATTTTTGAAAATAGTTCTTATTGTCCTTGAAATGGGTACAAATTGAAAAAGATTTTGAACTGATTTTCTTTTATAAGTAGATGTTTCTGCGATGAACCTCATCTCCCACCTAAATCCGATAGGGATTGGCACCGGTTCCACATAAAAAGGATTTTCAGAAAATAGTTTTGTCCTTTTATATTTGGAGCAAAATTTTTTAAATGTATCACTTATTTTCTGTTTATTGAATGATATGTTTTTACTTTCCACTGGAGATGAGATAATATTGACTGCACATTCAGTAACAATTTTGGACTGGCAAAAAATTTCGGTCATAGTTTCCTCTGGCAAACCTAGCAGATTTAGTTTTGCATAATAAGATTTCATGCAGTTTTCGAAATCATTTACTGTTGGTGATGTAATTTCAGCACATTTATTTACTCTATCTGATACGATACTATTATTAAAATTTGTAGTTTGTTGAAAACTAGTTTGTGGGTTAATGTCCTCTGTTGTATGCATATCATCAATGTGAGCTTTATTAAGATGAGTTTTAAGGGCAAAGAAAGTTTGAAATGTTTTAGTACAATTTTTATCTTTAACACATTTAATTTTGTAATGTGATTTTTCCTTTACAAACTCCTGATATTTTAGATGTAATATTAGTTTATCTAAATAATAACAGTGTTAAAGGCCATTACTGGCCCCTTACTGAATCAACAATCTGGCTCCAACGGTTTCGATCCTGAGCTTGGTCTTCATACTGTCTTAGACAATCTGAAGAGGCCAAGTCGTTCTCTACATCGTGGAGCCATCGTCGCCTGCAACGACCTCTGCGCCTACCATATGGTGGCTCTCCTTTCAGAGATCGCTGCACAATTCGTTCCGGATCAGCACGCAGAACGTGACCGAGCCAGCGTACTCGCTGAGATCTAACTTCATGTACAATATCGGGGATCTTCATCAGATCTCTGATCTCGAAATTGTACAGAGCTCGGTATGTACCATCTATTTCGCGTTTAGGGCCGTAAATCACACGCATGATTCTTCTCTCAAATGTAAGGAGCCATCTCTCGTACTCATCCGTCAGCGCCCAACTTTCACATCCAAACATAACAACGGGCCTGATCAACGCTTTGTAAAGCTTCAGTTTCACGGCACTTGATAAGTGTTTAGATTTTAGCAGTGGCCTTAGAGGATACAAAGAACGACTGCCAGCTGCCAGCCGCACTTTAATATCCTCACCCACACTGTTATCGTGAGTGATAAGAGAGCCCAAATATTTGAACCTCCTCACTCCCTCAAACGTGTGGTGGCCACTACTAAAATCTGGTGTGCCATTGTCTCTAAAACCAGAGATCAGGTATTTCGTTTTGGACTCATTGATCTGGAGTCCAACAGAAGCTGAAAACTCTACAAGCGGATCAAGTATTTCTTTCACTCCGTTGCTATTCAGTCCAATCACGCATATGTCATCTGCATATGCAAGCACTTGATTGGACTGGCGATATAAGATGTTGCGCTGAGGTGTTTCAGTTTTACGAAAGATGTACTCCAACATGAGATTAAAGAGTATCGGGGACAGAGCATCTCCCTGCCGAACACCCGAGTTAACTGCAAAAATTGTCGATAGCCTGTTCTCAACTTTAACACAGCATTGAGACTGCGTCACTGTCATCCTACACAGTCGTACCAGTTTTGTTGGCATTCCTAGGTATTCCAGGGCAGACCACAAACTCTCTCGATTGATCGAGTCGTAGGCCTGCCGGAAATCCAGGAAAACCTGATGTACGGAGATGGATGTCTCATAATATTTAGATAGAATCATCCGCAGCGAAAAGACCTGATCAGTGACTGATCGATTTGGACGAAATCCTCCCTGATAGTCACCAACCAAGCCCTCCGCCAGAGGAGTGATTCTATCCAATAAAATGTATGACAGTAACTTGTATGCTGTGCAAAGGAGAGCTATACCGCGATAATTCTCACACTTCAAGCGGTCTCCCTTCTTGAAGATGGGGCATATCGCGGCCACTTTCCATTCATCAGGCATAACTTCGGTTCGCCATACTAATCGAATAAGGTCGAAAAGACAGTTCCACAAAGTATCCCCTCCGAATATCAAGAGCTCCGAATTAATGCAGTCCACTCCAGGTGATCGGTTTCGTTTCATTCTCTGCATGGCCTTAGTGAATTCCTCATGGGATGGCTCCTCAGTGCAAATCTCCGCAGACTGTTCTAGAGGTGGCTCAACAACAGTCTGTGATGCATGATGAACATCAAGCAGCTCAGTAAAGTGTCCACTCCATGCGTCAAATACTGCGTCGATGTTGACACAGAGGTTTCCATCCCGGTCCCGAATGGCGGTTGACGAAGGCCTGAAAGTATGGTGCAATCCAGTAATTCCTTTAAAGAAATTACGTGAACTACGCTCATTGCTGAGTTGTTGTACTTTCAGAACCTCGGCCTTCCACCATTCTCGCTTCTTCCGTCTACAAATCCGCTTAGCTGCCCTTCTTGCAAGAGCTGCCTTGTTTTTCCTTGCGATTGTGAGACGTTGTTGCACTTCATTATGGGCTATATTTTGTTGCTCAACTGCAAGACGACACTCGTCATCAAACCAATCATTCTTGGGTCTGACTTTCACTATACCTAAAGTCTGTTGAGCAGCACTGACAACCGAAGTTTTCAGTACCTCCCAGACAGAGTTCACGCAGTCAGACTGGTAATTAGCTCCTTCAATGTTGTCGCTGACAAGATCCTGGTATCGTTTCTTTTGATCTTCATTTATCAGACCTTCACAGTCGAAACGTTCCATCCGTTTCGCTGTGTTCCCCGACCTGTACGAAAACTTCCACCGTAGCTTTGCAGCGAATTATTTCACGAGCGATTAGTTTATCTAGCTCGTGAAATAATTCATTACAAAAATAACAGAAAATCATATTAAATGTAAAAATATACCTTTGAAAAATATTAATTTAATTTAAATTAACTTGAGCTTCTAGTAGGTCCAATTTGGAAGCAATTTCTTTAATTCTGGAAGTTATTGTTCCTGTAACTTCTATATTATAAAAATAATACCCAATAAATGTCCAAAACGTTTTCAAGGAGCCATCAAAATGTTGTCCGAATATATAGTGTGACTTAAATAGCAGGTCAACTGCTTCAATAAAAGAAATATTATTTGGTAAAATAATTAGTTCTTGTTCTATGCATAGGTAAAAATTAGAGATGGCCGATTTGTTTTCACCTTCCGCAATAATGTAAGGATGTCCCAATTCTGGTGATAATAGTTCCGCAGGAGGTAAATTAAGCTATAATTTTAAATTAAAAACATTAGAACATTTGTGCATGTGTGCTTTATGAAAGCTAATATTTAATATTTACCGTTCTGAACACTAATATTTTTTGTATAAGTTTGGCAAATGGTTCCCTTTGAGTATTCGTGGATGATTTACCGGCAATGACTTGAGGAAGTATGTTTAGCAGGTAAAACAAATCTTGCATAGAAGGTAGTAATTCTAAAATAATCAGTTATTAACAATTTTATTAGTTTAAATAACACACCATAATTTACCTTCAATCTCAGGTATCCTTTTCAAATTCGACCCTTTAGTTTCTAAAAAAACTTTATTAATATTTGGAGAGCTTATTTTCCATTTGTTTAAGAAATTTTGATGGTTAGCTGGATATCTTATTTGGAAGTCATATAGAATCTGGAACAAGAGTGAAATATTCATATAAATAAAAATAATATTTTAATTAATTAATTCAGGCTTACTAAGTCTGGTGATGTGAAAAAAAAAGGAAAATAATTTGAGAATTTTTTGATTTCAACGGAAGGTTGAAAAATGTTAACCCGCAAAGGCAGAGTCTCAAGTAATTTTTGTCTAATTAACTCTTTCTGTGTTTGCACATTTAAATTTTGTAAAATTAAAAAATTCTCATCAGTTTCTAAATCGTAAGTTTGCGATGTACTCAGAATTACAGTTCCGCCAACATTACGTTTTCGACTTGTTGACTGTCCCGAATCATGTTCCACTGTATATAATTTTTGCCTAACTCGGATTAATCTGGCGATGAGATAACCTCGATTTTTTTTCCTATCATACAATGCGTCCTATAAATAATTTATATAGAAAGTTATTATTATTATATTATAGTCCTATAAATAATTTATATAAATATATATTATAATATTTGGTTATTTACACACAATAATATAAGAATATAATGTTATAAAAGATTGTACAATATTATATATAATTATGAATGACAGAGTGTTCCAAGCTTAAACGGAGCAATTTCTTGGTCGGCCATCTCGCTCCATTTAAACACTCTCCATGTAAACATATATTTTCATCATCATATATAGTAAAGTATCACCATGTTCTATAATTATTGAACCATTTTCTTACTATTCCACCAGTTTCTATTTCTTTGGTTTTTAGTTGCGAGAATAAGTTTACAATCGCTAGTGCTAAGGCTGTGATGTGTGCGGGATCAGGGTGATAAGAAAATTTGGACGTTAAAAAGTCTACACTTTCTCGTATTAATGACCTTCTTTCGATATCGGACAGGCCTATTGTGGATTCATTTGGTTTAAATTTTTTACACAGTATATGGGAGTTTTGAGTAGTTTTTAAAAAAATTTCTAAATCCTGTAACGATAAATGTACATACAGTAAAGTTAGAGAAAGAATATTATAGTTAAATTATAAAGTGCAAATTACCTCTGAATTTATCTGAAATTGGTGGTCTAACCGACAATTTTGGCGGGTGACCGGGGTTGCTTTAGAGTTAGAAAAATCTGTTAGATTAGAAAAAAAATTTAGTTCAAACACGTCACAACAATTGACGAATGGTACGGTATGCACCAGCAGACAATATTAAAGTAAAAAAAATTGGTTTAGTAAGTAAACGCTGTAAGAAAATCTAGTTAATCTAACATGTAGTAGTTTCTACATTTGATTTATTTAGAACATTTTTATCATTAAAAATCTCAGAAAACTGTGTTTAAAAATGGTAGAAATTTCTTATTAAATTTTTGTACAGCGTTTACTTACTTTAATATTGTCCGCTTAAGGCGCTTTTCGTCTTTACCGCTCGTCAATACACGCTTCTTTATATGACAAATATAACTCACCGTTAGTTTTGGTTTTAAGCACTATCTTAAGTTCAAATTCTGAACAGTGTTTATATTGGTTGAAAATGCTTTAAAAATCTTCTTCTGGAATCTTTACATCTCTAGCATCTGTAAAGTGATCAATATCATAAACGCTTACATCTGCATACATTGATGCTGAAAGCAATAATAATTATTAATTTTAAATTATATTTATATTAATAGAAAAAAACGAAGCATCTTTATGCGCATTTACATTTTTAATCGCATCTGATGTTCAGTGCAACGTAACACATAAATATTGCTAATACGATGCAAGCTTGCATCGTATAGGAAAAAATGCAATACGCCATAAACCACGTTATATGATATGAACAAAAAGAAGAATTTTACTAACCTGATAATAGAAAATCTTTATAATTCCAGGTTCCCTCATGCCTTGATATCTTTATAAAATTCACAACACCGCTAAAATGTACTTTAATGTGATAATAATCTAAATCCATGGTGTACTCTATTACAAAATATGTACCGTTGTATTTATTTTACACAAATAATTCACTATTATTATTTCAATAATTCACTAAAGAACGATCCACTACGCACTTTATAAAACTAAAACGTTATTAACACTTTTTCTATATAATAAATTCACTAATAAACAATTATTTTGTTATTTACAAGTATTTTACACCTAATTGCAAAATATTACGGTTTAAGAAATAATTAAACAAAAAATTATTAATCCCGATCCGTTTGATCTTTCGAAGCACTATGTAGAACTATGTTCTATGAAAAATACAAACAAAGCAAATTAAAAAATTTTATACAGGGATACGACCATATTTAGGAAACGGAGTATTCAATATATGGGGTAGTATAATTAAATATGAGATCCTTGTAAAATAATTTTACAAATATGCGCACTGTATATAGCTTCTTTTACAAATACATAACATACTGCCTGAGTCTGTTATGTACCTGTAGTGTAATAAATTCAGTTTGCAACTTAAAAAATTCTGTATGCCGATTTTCATATTAAATACAGTGCTAATCCCTGATTTCTTCCTTAGTAAATAATATAATGAATGCGTCTGAAATGCGAATTTAACTGTATATTTCATAAACGTACATATTTCGGAAGTTTGAACGTTTAAAATTGTTTTGAAATAAGAACAAATACAAAAATCTTATGGTTTGAATACAGATAATTTGAAAATAAAAAATTATGATAAAAAATATTACTTTCAAAATGTGCATAAAATTGCATGGCGTATATATTTTTATGTAGAATAATCATTTTAGACGTATCCTATAACAAAAAATTGACTACATATTTGAGAAACAAATTATTTTTTTCGAAATTTTCGTTTCAAAGTTTTAAACTATAGAAAGTTACGGAAGTAATTGTCGTTTATAGTATATTATACAAGGCCTTTTAGACACGGCCCATACATAGTTCTATTTTTGCTGTTCGCCAATATATTTATTTAATTGAATAACATGTAACGTGTCGACGATTGGAGTTTACTATACTCCTTACATAAAAATCGGGTCGACAAGATTACCGGGGCCGACACACGATTTTTAATAGCCCGTAAATCATTAATTCGGTACATAATAATATTATAGATGCAAATTTGCATCAAATTTTCTTTTAACTGTATCACTATTAAATTCGAAGCAAGCTTTAAATCGTTTTGTGAAACTAGTTATATCGCATATGCTGTGATGCAAGGCTTGTTTCACAAAACATCGCAATATTTTCAAGTGTGGCAGTGGTGCCATGTTAATATAACCGAACTGCCATCAACTGCCATATCTTGATACGCAAATCTGCAGCAGATTCCCTTATGGTATTATAAGTTATTCCACCTATTTGTACAAATAGATGCTTAATTTATGATGTAAAAAAAAAATATTTAAGGGGTGATGGGAATTAGGATAGATCATACGGTTAGTATCGGGGGACAAGACGTTTCCACCATTAATCCCCTTTTGTAAAATAAAACTATGGTTAATCGTATGGTGGCATTTATCGTGTCTCAAGTGAGTCCTTTCGAGCCACCCATTGTAACGAGTTGCACCAACCCTGATGGTAGTTGAACGAACGGGTAATTTTAACGTAATTGTTTGAATGTTTGAAGTGGTGTTTTGTATAGATGTGGTGGAAGTTATATCGGTTGGTATAGCCGTCGAATGGTCATAAATCCGGTAACGGCCACGGTCATGGGGCCATAGCCATGGTGAGCAAGGGATGGGAAGGGACGGGAGAACTGTTCATGAAATAGCTTGAATTGGTACTGGGGTGGTTGCTTTCGGAGGGGTTGGGATTAGCGATGTTCGTCAAGGATTTGGAAGGCTTGGCTATGCGAATATGTTAAGCCCTTCCTCGTTTTCTTTATACCAAGTGACTCACTAGAGTCCGATTCATCAAGTGCATAGATTTCATTGGCCGCTTGCCTTAATTCAATACGTAGAGGGCGCAATGTCTCTCATTCTATATGAGGTCTACCAAAGTAACTTAAATGCTGCCTTAGTCAGTCATTCCAGGTGAAACAGGGGCAACCAAACTTTTTGGGACCGAGAAGGACGCTGCTCGAAGAAGGTGAGTGCGATTCCTACGATGGATGCTGATACAGGTATAGGGCGAAACGTTGCAGTCCTCTTTCGGTTAGTACATTCAATCCAAACTAAACGATGTTCGCTTAGTTCGGAGTAGAAAGAATCAGCTTTGGTCGAATTAATATAGATGAAATTATTTATACCTTGAGTTAAGATATGGTCTACCTGGGAGTAGCTCTCACCATCGGTCCAAGTAATAAGGCTGTTTCGGCGGCCCGGGGTTTGTGAACAAAAAAAGGTCGAGTCGAACTAGCTAGAAAGCCCAGGGAAGCACCATTTTCGTTAGACTCGCTGTGGAAAATATTTGAATTAATGGTCTTTTTATCCAAAGAATCGTTATAACCCAGGAGGGCGTTGAAATCGACAAACAAAACTATATCGCGAGATTTGGGGCATTGATCTATTATTGACAAAAGAGTAGTGAACATTTTAGATACGATTAATCTGATAGATGTAAGGTGGCACATATACAGCAATGAAGAGGACCTAACCTAGATTCGAAACAGTAACTAACAGGGTTATAATAGATCCAAAATAATGTCTGATCCGCTTTGACCTTATAAGTGAATCCTTCTTGATCATTATACCGACTCCGGGCCTGCGGGCCTTTTGATCGTTTGCAAGATACCAAGTATAATGAGACGTTGAACAGACACCCGTACCGATGTTACTTTCTTGAATGCTACAAACCCGAATATTATTTCGGAGTAAAAAACAAGGGTATAGGATAAGGGTGATAAAGAAGACGGAATAGGTAGTGACGCATCAATGAGTATATAAGGATTAGTACTGGGTTGAATGGGACGATGTATAGTGTCGGAGATATTTTAAACATAAGGACTCTTAGAATTGGATGATAAGGTAAAGGCCGAGTGGGGAAGCAAGCTGTCATAATGTGAACCTATGTAAAGTAGGGAAATTTCACTATTATATTCACCATTGTCCGGTAGGAAGGAAGCTCGGTGCTCAGTGCCGGTATAACAAAATTATCTACGTCTAATTATTATTTAGGAAGGGGAGGAGGAATTAAGTTTCTATTTTGTTTTGTAATCGCGCGATACCCAGAATCATGTGTAATTTCGTTGAAGCTTTATTATTTAAAATTATTATGCAATTTTCTACCAAGGTTATGCGATAAGAAAGTTACATAAAATGTTTAATATATTTAAATTGGCCTCCAGCAAAAATTCAAAATACAAAATTTTTTTCTTATTTTTCACATTAATTTAAACTTTATAAACAAATTTAAAACAACAATAATTTCTTAAATATTGCTTTTGATAAGATTATCAAAAGATAATTGAGGACATCAAATGGAAATATATATTTGTTATTGTATTTTAAATTTGGTTAGCCATCCAGCTATGCCTTTTGTAGCAATTATAACAAAACTATACCCGAGGAAAAAACTCATTCTCTCGAGGATTCTCACTCTCGTCCGTTAAAAAAAAATTACAGAAAATCTATTTTACATTAACAAGAATTTATAATTTTTATTTTCCATCATGAGCAAATATTTTAATGGCAAATCTGATATTATGATTTTCTCGAATATTTTCGACACACACACACAAATGGGGGAAAAAAATCGGTTTTCCTAAAATAAAAACACAGTTAAATTTCAACTACACATCTAGCCATGTTGCAAGTATCGAAGAAACTAAAGAAAATGTAAAGCACAAAACCAGCAGTGGAAAAATTCTATGAATATTATTTCACAGGGGAATTTCCCATTTTCACAATAATACGAACGTCGATATGAAAAATCCGAAAGAATATTTTTGGTTTACTAGAATCCATCTCAACATATTCAGAGAATATGTGTATGTATTATATTTCCGGACTAAAAGCTTAACACAAAGCTTCTGTTGTTGTTTTAGTTTATTTATCTGTTGTTTACATTTTTCGTTCACCGCACAAAACAAAAAAATTTGAAAGAATGAACGAGGAGAATTTCTTAAAAAAATTTCTTTTGTATTATATATTAGCGCAACGATGGGAAACCACAATCAAACTTTCCAGACATATTTAAAATAAAAAGCCCCAAAATAAATAAGAAGAATTCGCTAAAAATATTTTTTAGGTTTGAGAAGCAAAACAATAATTATTATTAAATGCAGGTACAAGGGAAATTATGGAAAGGGAGAAAATATGGTTTTGTGCCGAATTTTGTATAAACATTTGTGCTAGATTGTGTCTAGAAACGCCAGGTGTATGATATTCACACGGGGCGGACTATGGTAAAGTTATTTGATTTCGGCATGAAAAATGTTCGATATGAAAAATGTTTTATAATTGAATTTTGATATTATCGAGACAGCATTATGCGAGTCCTAATTGAATTAAGTATGGCAGTATTATTTTAACATTTTTCCAAATATGTAGAAATTTTAAAATAATTTTGATTTGATTTTTATTCAAATTTACAAGGAGATTTGATCTAAATTGTAATTTGAGTAAAATTATAATTTTGATTAAAATGTAATTTACTCTGATCGGAAATTGCACATAAATGTATTGATTGACACAGAGAGACATTTGAGTAAAGTTTGGAACTATGAGTGAAAAGTTCCAAACAAAATTGTATATTTTTTTGTTTTGTTATTTAATTTATTTATTCAATTTGTCTTGAAGATATCTGATATAAGTAATCGCATACACATAGCAGCAGATCATTGTTTAATGTTAATTCAAATCGATAATTCATCAAGATTTCACGAAAACCAACTTCTTTAGTCTCTTTAAAATTCAAATTAATATTTTTTGCAATATCAAATAAATACGACCATCATCGTTTTTGAAGACATATGGACCAATGAATCCGCCAGCCCATTAAGCGTACCAAACAGTAATTCTCTGTGGATGTAATGGTGTTTCGACAAAAGCTTGTGGATTATCCTCACTCGAAATGCGACAATTCTGCTTATTTACGTAAAATCTAACATAAAGTGGAAGGAGACAACTCCAGATGGTGAGATCGGCGACGAATTGATTGATTTGGATCTTAATCAATGCTTTCCTGTACAGCAGCTACAGTGCGCACTGTTCGGCATTTCACGATCTATTGTTATTCGAATTAGCCGCTCTGAAGGACGATTAAGTACGCTATAAAATGGACGAAGTGCACGATAAGTTTGACGAAGAGAAGTATAGAACCATTATTTTGATAAAAAATTTCAACTATTTGCAAGCGTTGCTCTGATAGTCTATCCATACTGAAATGTCAAACCAAACTAAACAAAAAGTAACTATCAGCTGTTAAATGGGTTGTCAAATAAAGCAGTGTTGAACTAAAATTTGTGAACCTGATTCTTAATTATTTCGAAATTGTCCTAATTTGTCAGATTGCACGTGTTAAAAATTATCAGAATTGAGCTAAATTCACCGAAATGTACCTGCATTTGTAGGCGAAACATTCAAGTATACTAATTATTTAGTTTTAAAATTATGAATTTAGTAATGACTTAATGAGTATGTAATGTTGATTGATATGAAAATTGGTAGAACTAAAGAAAAATATTGTAAGATGGATGATCATCGTGCAAAATCTTAATTAGTATATGGCATAGACTAAAAAATATTATTCCCCCTAAATGCTGATTGTGTTTACTATTAATTTACTTTTAGGAAACTTTTCATATCGGTATATTATATTTGTAATCAACATTTAGAACAACATAAATATTCGATTTTGTAATTTATACCATTTTAATGGGAAATTGCCCTAAATGCCCTAAATGTAACGCGTCATAAATAAGGTTAGCTGAATGACGTATTCGTTTATTTGAAATATTGACGTTATCTGAGTGCTCCTTTTCTCATCAAGCTATGCTACATCCAATATTTTATCGGATACTAAAGAATCGCTATACATACATTCATATGTATGTATATGAAGTAATGTATAAGTAGCCGCCTGCCGCCGTAACTTTAAAATAGGTCCAAGCACTTCTACCGAGCAAATAGCGCAGTGGCTAAAGCTGCGACGTTTGGATCGGGAGGTACCGGGTTCGAATCCCAACAGAGGCGGGATGCAAAAGGGATTTTCATCTCTCGATTACGATCGGTGATTAAATTGAAAACATCTATGACCCTCTGTTGGAATGTAGAACTCATGGGCCAACCCATCTTCCATGTCACTGTACAGGGTGACATGAAGCTATGCAATGCGCAGGTGGTATACTGTAATTGTGTGAATGGGATGAATGAATGGATTGAAAATACAAAATCAATACTGTACTTGTGTGAATGGGATGAATGAATGGATCGAATGAATGTTGTGTGAATGTAAGGTAAGGCTATGGACCGTAAAAGTGTCTATGCCAAGTCCTTTTTTTAAAAAAAAAAAAAAAAAAAAAAAGCACTTCTTAACGCTAAGTTTGCTCGCAACAACGGTGGGAGATTTCTGGAAGTTTGCTCGAATCTGTACAATGCCAACCGACTTGCATTAAAATTCCATAAATTATACTGATATTACAAATTTTGTTAGGCCGTGTGTCAATTGATTAAAAAAATTAGTTAAAATTTAAATTATTTTGACAGCAATCACTTGGCGGTGAACAAACAAAAAAAACTGAGTTTTCTGTAAAAAAATTCAATTGTGGTAACTAATTGACACATTATATTGAACGAAAAACATTCAAATATGATATTAAATTACTCAATGTGTAGTTGCTATGGGCAACGATGATTTTTGTTTTTTAATGACGGATTTTTATAAAATTATGTTTAAGAAAAAAAAAAGCAAATGACTAATTTAGTATTAAATATTTCGTTCACAAAAGATGACCTACTTGGTTTGTGAAATTAGTTTTATTTTACTAGATAGCAATGTAGTGAATAGTGATACAATTATGTTATTTTAAAATATTTATGGACAAGCGACTACATAAATAATGTTAAAACTAATTATCAATATGAATAAACAAAAAATTAGTTATTCCGAATATTTTTAATTGAAAACTTGTACAGTTATTAACAAATAAACTAGTTACGACCTATTGTGTGGTGAATTGTGACGATCAATTTTCAAAAAATTCTGCAATTAAAGTGCATCGCTTGCAGGTTCATTTTATTTAAAAATGGCAATGGGATATAAAATTAATGCTAAACAAGGTAATCAAAGGTTTCATATGTGACTGTCATTTTGATGAAGATGACACTATATGTAATTTAAGTAAGTTTGCGATTGAAATTAGAATCCAGAGTAAAATTAGCACTCAATCATGTATTCAGGTACATATTAAATCCGACAGCCAGAATCAATCCCATCAAAAACACTTCCATTGTGATAATTGGAAATACGGATAGGCGCACTATAAAGGAACGAACAGAACGGTGTAGTGTCCACGAATGGTATATGTCTTTTAACAGATCAAGTATTATAATTGCGATGTTATTATTTATGGAAGATTTTAGCAATAATTTAATAAATTATTTGAGTGCAATTTAAATTATAAATATTTACTCATATTTGAGTTCGCAAGACTTCGAGGTATATAGTTTTTGAGTGGATTTAATAAAGTGAAATTTCAGAATAGAATCCTAGTATTAATTTGGGCCAAAATCGTTAATGGGTTTTTAGAAGATTTTTAACAAAATTTGAGTACATTTTAAATTTTAAATTTAGTTAAATAGTAAAAATTATGTTGAAAATAATATTTTGTGTTATTTAAGTTTGCGTATAGATTTCGAATTATAATTTAAGGTATAAGAGTTTAAGTCAACTTTATATTTCACCTTAGAGCGAAATTTAAGTAAATTTGAAACAAAATCTTTATATAAATTAAACGAGTGATCTAAGTTAATATTTCAGCGGAATATGAACAAAGTTGAGTTTTAAAAATGTTAAATTATGTTTAATCGTATTTGTATTTAAATAGCTTTTGAAATATCTTGATTGAATTTTCTTAAGTAAAATTCCAGCGATAATTCTAGTATGGGCTTGAATCAAATTTTAATTATATGGAATTCCAATTGTATTTCAACGTAGATTTGTTACGCAATCTAATGTGGTTTAAGCAAAAAATGAAAAAATTAGAAATTTTGTTTGAACTTGAGCAATGAGTTGAATTTTAGTATACATATACATACATACATATATACATATACAAAATCTGCATATTCTATACAATTTCGAACAGTTATCAAAGTGGCTCATAACCATCATGGCAACCAATGAAAGTATAATATTGCTTTGATCATTCGGGAGAAAAGTCTTGCGCACATTTGATGTTGATGTAATTGGCCATAATTTTCAGTATTACCTGTAAGATTTTCTGATTTACTGGAAACGAATTTCGATTAGATTTTAATATTATCCGAGCTAGAACTATTGGTCAAGACCGTGGGGTTGACCAGTGAGAATTGTTTGTCTCTGTATATTACAGGAACGAAAATCGAAATTTTTGGTGTAGGATTACATAGGTGAAATTGGTTTGCCCTATTGTATTGCAACGTCGACAACCGTTATAGACTATATAGACGATATCGACGACTATAATGTAGATAATGTACTCTTCGAAGTAATGTAATCTGAATGGCCTGTTTTATTATCTATTACATACATATACAAATAACATTAAAACTAAAACTATTTGTCAATTTTTATCGTTGTTAAAAAAAAATAGTAAACTAGTTTTTATGGTATAGTTTCTCCGTATAAGGTTTTTTACAAATACAACAATGAACTGGTTCATTCGTGTTCAAACGCTAAAATATTGCAGGTTGTTGAAGTTGTTTTAATTGTCGACGTTCACACAAGACACTGCCAAGTAACCGACGTAATATTTTGCGTGTCAACAACCGCGTAGATTACATTGCGTAATCTACCTCACCATCCCTGGTAATGCCACTACAATCTGCTAATTTGGTATATCAGAACTACTTGTCGCTTATCAAAATATTACTTTTCAATTATCATTTCGCGAATTGGTGGAATTTAATTTTGATAAATGAGTGCTTATCACTTATTATAACTCAATTAAATACTTATCAAATTTCAATTTGGTGAAACAGAAAAATATCAAAAATTATGATAAGTTGATAAGTAATAAGTGATAAGTAGTTGGTGGAATAGGGCCCAGGTCATACAAAAAAATTACGGAAATCCCAACTTTCACAAAAACAAGTACTAAAATAAACCATTTAGGTACTACTACTGTACTAAAATAAACCATATAGAAACTAGGACTAAAATAATTTTCTATTCAAAGCTATTGGAAAACACTTCAAATGAAGCCGTCTCCAGACAAAACCCTCTAGAGGCTGAATTCTTATAAATTTTCAATTATTTACATATGATTTTGGAAAATTTAAGTTCCCCACAGTTCCAGGAACCTTTCCCTTATAGTATATTATTAAAATTTGTCTTATAATTGTATCAAAATCAAATTTATCGTTTTATTTTTATCCAAGAATTAAAAATCTTCTTTATCGACTATATCGGCTGGAAAGTATCGGCTGAGAACTTTTAATTTGCATTACCAATTTTTAGAACTTTCGGCTGGAAATTATCGGCTAACTTTAACAGTATGTCATTAATTTGGTTACACAACAAGCTTTTTATGGTTATGTTTAAGATTTACAGTTTTAAAGCGATTTTGAAAGGAATAGTTAATAAGTAACGGGTGATTCAATAAGAGCTTCCGAAAGATCTTTTTAAAATAAAACGCATTCAAATCACTTTAATAATCAAAAACTGTATTTGTGACGTAAGTTCGGTTTATGACATTTAATATTTGAAAATAATTTCTTTTAAATGTTGTCGGCGACTGGCTCTTAGATGATCCATTCTATGGGTTCAATTTTCGAGCACTCTTTCGAGAATTTCGGCCGATATTCCGTTAATTACGCGTGTTATGTTCGCTTCTAATGAAGGAATCGATTGTGGTTATAGATACCCCATAAAAAGTAATCTAACGGCGTCAGATCACAAGATCTTGGAGGCCAATTTACGGGCCCCTTTCTTGATATGATGTTCTCATTAATATTTTCTTTCAATAAATCGATGATTTGGCCAGCTGTGTGGCATCTTGCACCATCTTGGTGAAACCACAAGTCGGCTACACAATAATGTCTTGAATTTTGGGCTATAGAAATTCATTGATCATTGCTCTGTAGTTTGTGCCATTGACGTTAACACGCTTTCCTTCCGCATTTTTAAAGAAATACGGTCCAATGATGCCACCTGCCTATAAACCGCACCAAACAGTTCATTTTTCAGGATGCATTGGAAGCTCTTGAATCTCTTCTGGCTCTTCATCAGCCCAAATACGACAATTTTGTTTGTTGGCGTATCCATTTAGCCAAAAAGCATGAATCCCAATGAGAATCCTAATTGGAAAAAGTACCATAATAACGAGTTACAAGTATCTTAAAATATAAAAATTGATTTTGTGTTACATATTAAAACTCACCCATATATTTCGATACAAAAGGCGGTGCCGGTAAATATTTTGAACTGTAAATAATTTAAGATTTTAGAATTTAGGTTTGATTGTTAATGATTACTAATATTTTCTATAAAAAGTAGTCAGATTATATAAAATCCCAAAGTACTTTAAATAATGAAACAATTTCCTACAGCTATTCGATGATTCAAACCATTCCCATCGTCTGTATTATATTATATACATAATTATAACCTTTTTCATTTTTCTGCCCTAGTTTTTCCACCGTAGTTTTGTATCGCACAATTTAACATATTTAATAAACGTATATATTTTTAATACCAATAATCTCAGAAAAATGTCAATAAAATTTATGATTTGATTTTTCTTTTTCAAATTTCAAATCAATATACGAGTATATACATACATATATGTATACTTGAAAAGAACAATTTTTAAAATATTTCCCAATTGTTCTTGTTGTTACCTTTTTAGTCCATTTTTCTTTTTGTATTCTTACGCCTCATTACCATTCAGAGGGAGAAAAACCAAAAAACCATAACAAATTGTCCAACCAGTAAAAAAGTAAAGTACAACAATGGAAAATAATGGTCAAAAAATATGTATAGGAAAACACTTTTAATGGAAAACTTTTTTTTTTATTTCTTTGTTGTTGTTGTGGTTGCTTAATGATGGATTTCCCAACATTTTATTTCATTGTTATTGTATTTATAACAACTCTGACTCTCAAAATTGACTACATCACATATATAAGTATATTGTATATACTGTTGTGAATTTATATAACTGATGGGACATTGAAAAAATTTAACTATAATTCCCGGCCCTAAAACAATGTCACTATTTCAAGGTACCTGAAAACTAAATTAATCTTTATTAAACGCATTAAAAAAAATTAAAGTTGGGCGCATAACTCCAGCACTCAATGCCACAAATAGGCCCAATACCCGGACAAGCACACATACATACCGGGAATCGAACCCGAGACCATCGATTAGCAAGGCAAGGACGCTACTTACTGTGCCAATGAGGGTGACGTATATACAGTTAATAGTTCGCAGAAATAAATCATTTTCACGATATCATTATTAATTTTACAAACATGAATTCTAATTAAAGATTAATTTGAATTGATTAGACTATAGAGTAACTGCACATCAAAACGACCATAATAATAGTAAATGAGTAACTTACACTAAAAGCTTTGTATATCTATTAAAATTGAGTGCTTTTACTTTATATCTATATATATACATATATATATACACAAAACTTTACGAACCATAATGAACTTTATATTAATTGACATTTGTAGTAAATGGATAGAAATGTGGCTAACGGTCAGTGGAATTAACGATACACAGCGATTAAATCAATTTTAAGGGTAAAAAAAATGGATTTCAAATTATACATACGTAAATGTATATATGTACAGAGCACCAACCCATAAATCCGATAGATATTTATATGTAAAATGAGAGCATTTATAGATATAATCGAATAACGATAATCAATCAATTTCGAAATGTACATGGTTCTCGTTTTTATTCGAAGAAAAATTTTTCATTCCATTAAAATAAATTTTTGGAAAAACCATAAATACACTATTAGTCGATATGTCAATCAAATGATAAGAAATAAAAAAAAGATACATTCTGTACTCCAAATATGTATGCGGTGTTCGAAACGACAACAAATATGGTGAATTTTTATTTAAGCTTTTAATAAAAAGTATTAAATTCAGATATAAGGCAATAAACTTAATGTATCCGATTACAGATGCATGTAAGTAGCTAAGTAATACTCCATTCATTTAGACATACATACGTATGTACATTGTACTTTTATATATATATTTCTCAAAGGACCGTAAGGAGATTCTTGTGTAAATGGATATACGAAATATATAGGATAGAAGTACAGTTACCCAAATAAAAAATAAAATCCAGTTTTACCAAATAAACAAAATTTACTTTGCCTATATAAATGTATACTGTAAAACATTTTCCCAATTTCGTCATTCCATTTATTTTATAATCTAACACCCAGTTATATTAAGACGAATATCGACACCGTGCCTTGTATGATAAAATATTTCTCTCAAAGGAATTCCTCAAAATACAGCACACAAGAAGAAAGTTCAACTAAAGTATATTAATCATGCCTCCTTGTCATCGCACTCCCTATATTTTTCGTGGTGCGTTCCAAAATTTCTGCCATAATCACCTCCCGCCTCAACGGGAAATCATAAAATCACAGTTGAGAATTCAATCCACGTTCACAAAAAAAGAGAGAAAATAAGTTAATAAATAATTTGATTAAATGAAAATATTTGATTTAACGATAATTACTGTCTAGTCTATTATAGATTTTCCATTTTATTATATTGTTATTGTTCTCATACCCACCGCCCACCCGCCCGCTTACATTGAGATTTTGATTTCCCGTGGAAACGATGGAAAATTGATAAAAAGGATAAAACACGTTTGATGGAATTACATTTTCTACCTTTAAACGAATTTGTTATTGACTTTTCTTTTATTTTTGTTTTTGGTATTGATGTCACGTTTAAGTAATATGCGGATGTACTATAAACTATGCATCGGTATGAGCTGATCCTAAATTTACATACGAGTATACGAGTATGATACGTATATTCGATATTGGAGTTTTCCGAGAGAACGGGAACATAAACACACACACACAAATATTTTTATTTTATTTTATTTTTCATTGTTTTGTTAGGAAAATTGATGGATTGAAATTTTGATTGTGTAATCTTTGGTTTTCAATACATATTGACAACAACAAAAAAAAAATGAGTAAAAGTTTTAAAATTTCATTTGTTTTCTATATCGTTATAATACTGACAAGAAAATAAACAAAAACTGAAAATGTCGATTGGAAAATTAGATAATCGAAATGTGTTTTGTAGGGGAAAAAGTTTTTAATGGTTTTATTGAAATATAGTTGGCGGGTAATTTATTGTGTATCGGCCAAGATATCAGTTACGGCGGTATCGAAAGTTATTGTTCAGTCGAGTATGTAGTATGTACTATGAAATTTTAGCTGCCATAATTTAGCTTGATGTACAAAATATATCATCGTTTCTTTCTAAAATCATGATTTAGAAAAGAATAAAGGACTGATTTAGACAATCAGTTCTTTATTCCTTTCTTAATCATGATTGCAATTGCAATTATTGATGACTGAAAAATTAAAACTTGGAAAGAATGTCATAATAGCCATACAATGTTTAAGTGAGTAGACATTTTTTTTTGCTAAATTGTAGAATAAAATATTTTAGTGAATTAAATTTCAACTTAACAGCCAAACTATTTAATTACATTATTATTTATTTAGAGGAAGTTTGGCTCACAATCAATAAGTATGTACTCGTATATCAATGTGAAATTAATGGCAATTCACGCACATAATTAATAAATGATGATGATAAGGTTTGAGTTTGAAGACAACCGATCATCACAGGATGGCAGCTGTTATTGATTTGCATTTGAATCATTTGTGAAAAGAAAAATTGAGCTTCAATTCTTCAAAATACGTCTAATTATTCTTTATCAACAATTAAAATCTTAAAATGTCTTTTCATAAAACATATTAGAAAATACCATTTCTTGTCATTAGTTTTGATCGTTAAGCTCATTTTAAACCTGCCGGCTTTATTGATTAATATGGATTGTTCCTTGTATAGCATTTCAAAACTTCCAGAAATGGTTATCATACACAAAATTGTTCTAAAGGCGAAAAAACTGCTATGCCATCTTTAGAAACTGAATCACTATCGCAGAAGCTTAGCTCTATTTATCCAACGTCGCGGTTTACAAAATATTTTCCGAAAACAACAATAAAAAATTATAAACGGGCTAATTAGGAGTCATTTAATATTACGGCTGTTGGTAATATTTTTATAATCAGTGGCGAACAGGAAAACTATATAACTAATACTTTTATATTAAATAAGCATTTTGATGCTTTTTTTTATTTTTTATTTTTATAAAAACGGTTGGAACCTACACTGAGGTTCAGCAGTCAATGCCACAATGTTACCATGGTGCAAACCTAGAGCACTGCAGCCTTAGCAATCTATAAAAGTTTGAACCAAGACATGGATAATAACTGATCTATGTTCAAAGAGCCGTACGAGAACACTTGGGATCTGGCTTCGACAAAGGCCGGATAGATGCAAAGGTAGTATAGACAGTTGTCCACTTCCTCCAGACAGTCGTCACAAAGATCATCCTTAGCAAGTCACATGCGTTGGAGATGCGTTGGCCCGTAATAAGTGCAACCAGAACTCTGAATTGGCTCTTTTTTAAAGATAACACAAATTTAGTGACCCTCACGTTGGGTTCAATGACGAACCGTTTTGCCTTTCGACAGCTAGGAGTAGAACGCCACTTCTGTGCCAGTTCAAGTAAAGCGAACTTTTTAATAGCGTCCATATCACCGTTGAAGGATAGAAGAATTGTTGGCTTGGGACCATAAAATTTACTGCGCGATCCGGCTTTCGCTAAAAAGTCAGCAACCTCATTTCCCACAACGCCACAATGAGCAGGCACCCCACGACCCTTACGTTTGCACTCTTTGACCAGTTTAGATGTAGTCAAAGGGTATATTTAAGGGTATTGAGCACGACTTTACTATCCGTGCAGATAATAATACCATTGCCTAAATCATTTAACTTATAAACGCCTCAATTGCACTATGGGTAAGTGCAATTAACTCATCTTGAAAAACCGTGCAATGCTTGCCAAAGAGACCAAACGCTGCACTGACTTCTGAACGAGAGCCATCCGCAAAAAAAAAATATCGACTCGGACAACTGTCTATAGAAATCTTGAGGGAGCCACAGTTCTCTCGAGGGGAAAACGACGGAGAATGAATTGGTGAAGTTAAATAGCCTGTCATTCACCATTTCAACCTACGGAATATGTGACATAAACTTATTAAGAATCTGTCTATGCCCCGTACAAGTCCCGAAGGCATTCTATGCCCCAATGCACTTCAGTCGAAAAGCAGCAGAGCATGCCATACAAAGAAAGTAAGACTGCAATTCGGGCAAGCATAGAATAGACTCCATAGCAAGAAGGGGAGTAGACGACACAACCCCGGTTATAGCTCTACAGGCTGTCATTTGCGCCTTAAATGATCTTTCGATTTTAGTTTCGAGGTCATGTAGAGCAGTTTCGCAGGACTTGCTAGCTCTGTAAGCTTGTTGCATGTTAAATAGTTATCCCTAATAAATCTGTCGATGGTCCACTTTAAAGCTTTAAGGAAAGTAAAGGTCAGACTAATGGGCCTAAAAGTTTTAGGGTCAGTATAATCCGACTTGCCGCTTTAGGTATGAAAACTACCCTACTCCTGCTCCAGGATCGTGGTACAGTACTAGAAGCAATGCACGCCTGGAACAGATTGCGAAAAGGTGAGTAGGCATGGGTAGAAAACCATGCTGAAATTCAGCAGGGAAAACGCCGTCAGGACCACTCAAATTGAACGGTGCAAACGAGAAAACACTACAGCGTAGAACATCAGTCTGCGGGGTAAATTCCAATCCGGAGTACCGACAAAAATGTCAGGAGGCTCGGAGGCAACCAGACCCAAATTAACAGTGTCACACCCAAGAAAGTGGACAGGCAACCTTCTCGCCTACAGGAGGTGAGTTTCCCGGAAGGTAGGCGAAGTCTATCAAGTTTACAAGTATCATTCTTCCAGAGTTTTGTTAAGTCTAACGAGAACAAATAAGTTATCAATTTCCTTACAGAAGGTTTACCACGCAGCCTTTTGCGTGGATCAAAGGTTTTTTATAGGCTTTTTGAGCTACCAAAAGTCAATTCCAAACAGAAATGAGATACGATGTTTGGCTTTATTTTTAATTTTACGCACACTCTTCCTTAACTTTTTAAGTTCAGAATTCCAGAAGGGATTGTTAAGCTTTTTCTGGTTGTAAATAAGAGGGCACGACTTTTGAATGCTTACTGCTGTGTAACGCAACAACTGAAGCCTATTGACCATACACAGCGAAGAGAGTTCGTTGAATGGATTATTGAGCATCAACAAGTGGATGTTGATTTTTAGAGCAAAATCATCCTAAGCGATGAAGCACATTTTCACCTTGATGGTTTTGTTAATCGCCAAAATTGCCGCATTTGGGGTATGAAGAACCCACATGTGATTGTCGAAAAATAAATTCATCCACAGCGTGTCACTGTTTGGTGCGGTTTTTGGGCTGGAGGCATCATTGGACCATACGTTTTTGAAAATGTTACTGGTGCTCGATTATTTGAAGTCAAACATCTATGTCAACAAGCCCACAACCACCCGTACATTACAGGATGAAATTAAACGCTGCATCAACGAAATTCAGCCACATTTATACAAAAAGGTCATGGAGAATTTCGATAGAAGAGTGCGTATGTGCCAGCAAAGCTGTGGAGGCCATTTGCCCGATGTGATATTCCATAAATAACTATTCTATTTAATTCAAAGCTTGCGTTAATTTTGGGACACCCTTTATATGGATATCCATCAAATGAAGGTTTCAAAGATTCAAGAAAACATCAAAGGAATTTATGACTGTTGGGGATTTCCTCCGTGTTACTCAGCAATATCAACAATAAGCATTTTGTATGTTTCAATAATGTTATATTTACACTTATTCCAATTAAGGTTAGATGGTTGTCATATAGAGGTCAGCCCATGTGCAGATGATGCTACCGACAATTACAATTACAAGGGTTGGTATTCTACGGTTTTATCTGCAACGGTAGATTACAGGTAACACGTTTCTTAGAAAACCTAAGTATTACAGGTAATTGGTATACATACATAAAGGTTGGATTTCGTCGAAATAATGACGCGTTCATATATACAATTTCTCAATTGAAAGCCATGCACACTACTGAGGCGACATTTAAAAATCGTTGTCGAAAGTCATAGTAGGGCCCCTGGTTTCTTTACAGCAACTATATTTTGTAAATTGAAGAGAACTTAACCTAAAACCTGATAGTTTTTGGGAATCTCACATGAACATCAAAAGAAATGTATGGTTGGTCTCACATCAATGAGTCCTGTGAAATCGTTTAGATTCACATGATTAGTAAGGATTTAATTTGCCCAGTTTTTCTAGGCAATGGTTAGGGTGCTCATAAACCTTCATTTTCAATGAGAGTGCGTGTGGACTGGATTTTTTTGTAATGCCTATATGGAAGGTATATTTAGTTTATAACACGAAATTATAGATAATAGGCCTTGTCACAATCAAAAACCATTTGTTTGATCAATTCTATAGGGTGTGCCTCACAGGCTTGTTAACCATTTTATCAATGCCAATCCAACAGAATTGACAGCATATTTATAAATGAATTTTTATGTTTGCGAGCTTAACCGTTTGTGCAGGGCACCGCATATATTATCCAACTTACCCGTAATCGTATATATAGTAACCCCTTTAAATAGTACCGATTAGATTACCGTGACGTGGTTTTGCAATCTTCGTTGCTGTTGTTTTATATTATAGAGTTGATTGTTCGCTTTAAATTTTATATGCTCCTTTGTAAGATACTTTTGAGGTAGTCCCCTCAGTGTTCACCAATTTTTTTATTTTTAAATTTAATTTTTGTTTTTAAATTATTTCGTGTTTTGTTGATTTGCTTGCTTTTATGTTATTTTAGTTTGTTCATTTGTCTTTTTGTTGTACGATTTGTTTGTAATTTCATTGCTCGTAATTAATTCTATATGCCAGCGCAATGCGAATTAGTGGGTTTCAGCATCACCAAGTCAATGACCCAATTGCGCTAGTTTCCTGAAGACTACTGATTTTGTTTGAATTGTTTATTTCTCTTTACACCTAAAACCGAGTTTTGAATATACACATAACATATGGCAGTGAGCTTGGAAATTTTTTGATCTAGTACTCGATTCGAAATTTGGAATCGATACATTTTGTTTTTTTAAATTTCAGTTACAAAAATGGCATTGATTAAAGCGTATAAATTGTCACTTTTAAACTTTTGGAATAAACATATGTGGGTTTTGTGTGATAAACTAAAGTATAAAGATCAAATTATTTGTGTTTCAACAGGTACACTCTCTATACATACGGCAAACATCAGTACTTCCTATTCGGTATAATTGAAATAATAAATTATATTTAACATTAAATGTAGAATCATAATTCTACATTCAAACTGAATCATAATTTTTTATTATTTATTTTATTCAGATTTGATTAACAATAATTTTCTTGCCTGGCGGGCATAATGTTTTCTATCATAGTTTGAAAAGATCAAATGTTGTATAACATTGTTACCTCAATATGTGAACTCGTCTATGGTCATTTTTTTATTTCCGATACTAAATTAAAATAAAGCTGCCAAACCGTTAGTAAAGGTTAGTAAAAACAGTAAAGCTTTTAATTTATTTTAGCAATGCTGGCGATTTTGGTATATATGTATGTACATTCACAATATCATCGCAAATTGAAATGAAAATGTAAATTGGAAATTAAAATCTAGAGAACAACTAGAGACAAACTCACACACACAAACAACTACATATGTAGTTCTCGCATTGCTATGAATGAAAATGTTTTGTATATTTTCAATTACCCATGCGATGGAATTTTTATTTGGTTATTCGGATTTGGACTGCAATACACAGTGCTGCAGTTTTAAAGACTATTATGGAATCACAGAATATAAATCAAAATACATCACTGCACTATTATTTTTTTTTTGCATTAGGTACATATAGCTTATACACATATGCATTAAAACATTTGGAATGGTATATGCGAATTGTTTACATTTTCATATACATACGAGTATATAGATGAGATAATTAAATTAAATTAAAACTTAAATTTTAAATGAAATAAATACATTTTTTACTAAATATGTGGAATAACTATTATGGTACATATAGAGTGGTCGATGTGGAGTTGTTGACTGTTTTCACTAAGATTAGAATAATTACAATACAATACATACAAAATAATGAATTTTATTTGTGGTTTTAGATGTTTCAATTTCAAAATTATAACATTATGTATTACGTAATATGGTTTATCACTGGAACAACCATATAAATCGTTTAACCCTTGTGTTTACAACCGAATTTTTTTCTTCATCTTTACAAATAACATACCCGGGTATGTATTATAGATTTCTAAACAATTTATATAAAATTTTGAATTAAATTTTAATTTTAAGAAAGTATACGTAATTTTTGATCATTTCAATTTTATTTATTAATTCAACCTGCTAATTTTTGTTCTGTACAACCCTGTTTTATTTATGGTAACTAAAATTTCTCCACGCAACAAATTAACAGGAATATTATACAAAAATTAAAAATAGCAATAAACGAAGATGATCCAGTATCTGATGAAGAAGAGCGAAATTTACCAGAATTCATCCCTGAAGATGAGAGCTCAGATATAGATATTATAGGGGATGAGTTGACAGAAGAACCCGTGGAACAACCGAACCCTATGGAATATAAGGCCAGGGATGGAACAGTTTGGAGTGAAATTCCACCAACAAATCGCAGAACTCTGTTGCATAATATTTTGAAATCGGCGGCTGCAGGGCCAGCAAATAAAACCCGCGGACTAAGCATAATCGAAACGTTCAAACTATTTATAAGTGCGGAAATTTGTGACATCATAATTCGCGAAACCAATCGTAGAGGAGCTAAAAGTTACCAGACATGGAACGACAATCATCCAGATAATATTCGGGTATGGAAGCCAATAAATGAATCTGAATTTGATGGATATCTTGGCATTATAATATTTGCCGGTGTCAGCCGATCCAAGAATGAACACATCTGGATTTGTGGAGGTCTAGTTCTCACCCCCTTTATCGCGCTACGATGGGTGTTCAACGTTTTTATACAATAAGTCGATATCGGTTTGATAATGGGAATACTCGTGCGCAACGGTTACTTTCTGACAAAGCAGCTGCTATTTCCGATATTTGATTCATGTAGAACCGAAATCTTCGAGAGTACTTTGTAGCTGGGCCAAATGTCACGATGGATGAACAACTATTCCCATATCGTGGTGGAACACGTTTCACACAGTATATTCCATCAAAACCTGCGAGATATGGAATTAAGGTATGGTGGGTTTGCGACTCCACTACATCGTATCCAATAAAAGGACAAATATACACTGGAACGGCACCAAACTCACAACGAGAAACTAATCAAGGAGAACGAGTTGTTAAAGACCTATGCTGTACTCTCTTTCGCGGAAGTGGTCGAAATATAACATGCGATAATTTTTTTACAAGCTACAGTTTAGCCTCCAGTTTGATGCGTGATTACAATTTGTCAATTTTGGGCACAGTAAACAAAAGACGGCGATTCGTGCCAGCAGAATTCCTAATCGAAAAAGACAAACCTCGACCTGTCGAGTCGTCTATTTTCGGATTTTCGAACAATATAACTATGTGTTCCTATATCCCAAAAAAAAACAAAGCTGTGGTGGTTTTATCCACAATGCACTACGATAAAGAAACACAAGGACCGGCAAATAAACCGACCATGATCTTAGATTATAATAAAACAAAGGGTGGCGTGGACAACATGGATAAAATGCTCGGTGAATATTCATGCAAGAGAAAGACGAATCGTTGGCCACTCGCATTTTTTTATAACATTTTGGATGTTGCGGCTTTGGCAGCACATATTGTTTATGTTGAAAATAATCCGTCACTAAAAAAAACCCAGTCACCGGCGAAAATTTTTGCAACAATTATGCGAGCAGTTGGTTATGCCGGAAATAAATGAGCGTTCCAAGAACCCGCAAATAATGCGACATTTCAGTACCAAAAATGGTATTGAAAGTATGTTTGGCCATACAGTGGACGCCGAAATAAGAGTGGTACAAAGCACATCTAGCGCAGAAAAACGTGACGCAAGCGGTAGAATTATTCATAAAGGAAACTGCTACCTTTGTTCTAAGAGAAGACCAACCCGAAAAAATTGTGCAAATTGCAAAAAACCTGTCTGCGCGCAGCATATATTGACCGTAGCAACTTGCGTACGATGTACAACAACAACATAGTTAAATTAATTTTTTTTTTTTTTTTATTATTTGTTGAGTTTTATAAATAAATTGAATTACATCATATAAATTTTTCTATTTATTACTTATCTATTTGCATTTAGTGTTAAGATTTAGTTACATACCCGGGTATGTAGGTTGTCAATTTGAGGGGTTACTTTCAAAAAACTTTCCTGAAAGCTAATAATAATAGAGTTTTGGAAATTTTATCCTATAATTCCATTCATAACATATAATTGTAAAGCTACTAAAAAAATTATGTCAATACAATATCAAAATCTATAAAATTTTGGCCATTAAAAATTAAAAACATACCCGGGTATGCGGTTGTAAACACAAGGGTTAAGAGAACTTGTTGACATTATTTTTTCGGAAAATAATAAAAGTTAAATGGTATTATGTACATAGTATTTACATTGATATTCCGTTCGACATACGATAAAGGGGATTTATTCTTAACCAATTACAAAAGAGTTTCACATTCAAAATAAAACTGTAACCCAAATAGGTATAAAGATTTGTATAGTACATATTTATACAATCCGATCTGACATTATACCAAACTATTGATTTGGAATTATAAAAAAGAAAAATCATAAATTTTCCTGACATTTTGAGATTATTAAAACTACATATTTTGTAAAGGTTAAATTATGGGAATAACTAGAGCACGAAAATGAAATTAAAAATGAAAAAGGTTAGTAGGAAAAAAATGCGTTGAGTTAAGTAGTTGATAGGAGTCGCAATTTAAAATAAAGCAGAGGTTATATATAAGTGCTGAGATATTTTGGACATCATGCTCATATTTAGTGTTAAAAAAGGAAATTCACTTCAAACAGTATATCAAAGAAATCAGAAGAACTGTGAGTTAACAAAGATTTCGATTTTACAATTTCTTATTTTGGGATTCCCAGATATATTCTAGTTAACGAATTTAATAAAGTCTCATGATTGACCGAATTATTGAACGATTCGTTTGTGTTTTGGAAATTCTTAGTTTACATCAAAAGTTGATTAATATTATTATCATTATTTTTAAATTTTTATTTATTATAACAGTACAACTGACTGCATTCTAAGTCATCTATAGTAACTTTCCTATCCTAATTATATTAACATTTGTTGGGATATAGCCCAACGGCTAGTCCCAGAAATTAAAATTATTTATTTACATAAGTAAGTATTTCCTATAATAGTGATTTTATGTTCCATTCACTAGATCAATTGGTTTGGTCTTTTGGAGACGTCTTACAGCCAACGGTTTATCCTGCATACGGCATATCTCGATGTTTTCTTGCTGTCGGAACTTTATTGATGTATTCCATCTTTAAATCTCGGTGGAGGTCTTCATTTCTAATGTACCATGGATCATTTACAATATTCCGAAATACTTTGTTTTGGAATGTCTGTATCATCTTGATGTTCGTTTTCTTGGTACAAGCCCAAAGCTGTATACCATAGGTCCATACCGGTTTCAGTATTTGCCGGTAAAAAAGCAATTTATTGTGCATGGATATAGTTCAGAGTGTCTACCTAAGAGCCAATACACCTTCCTATACTTCATATTCAGCTCTTCCTTTTTCTTTTAGACATGTTCTTTCCACCTCAACTTGGCATCCAGCGTCGTACCTAGATATTGTGCCGTATTTGCATAGGCAGCTTGTGTAGTGTTCTATTAGAAATATTTTTATTAGTAAAGGTCACATGGACAGAGTTAGTTTTGTTCAGTTTTATTCTCCATTTGTTCATCCAATTGTTAACTGAATTTGTCGAGTTTTGCAATTTATTAGTAGCTTCTTCTATATAGCTCCCATTTCCAAAATTGCTGTATCATCAGCATAAGTTGCTATATTTGCTTCTTCCATTGGTGGTATATCTCGAGTATACAGGAGGTACAAGACAGAGTCCAATACCACTAGCTTGTGGTGATTTGCTGAAATTTTCTTTAGGTCAGAGTATTCGTATTTTACACGGAAGTGTTTATTGATTATATAGGATTTCAGAGTTTCATAATATTGTTTGGAAAGGTCCCTTTGGACCTTGAACTCCAATCCTTTGTGCCAAATGCTTGCGCTACATCCGAAACGCTAGAGGAAAACGCTTGAACATATTTTTTTAGTTTCTAGTGTACGTTCTATAACATCTGTTATTCTATGGACTTGTTCTATAGTCGAGTCGTTTTCTCTGAATCCCAACTGATGGTCAAGAATGAGATTTCTGTCCAACATTATGGTTTTCATTCTCTTCAGGAGGAATTTTTCAAAAATCTTGGATATGGTTGGGAGTATGAATATCGGTCTGAAGGACTTTTTATGGCTACATGGTTTGTTAGGTTTTAAGATCATGATTACCTCTACCACCTTCCATTACCTTGGAACGTATCTTAGTCTAAACACACCATTGATTATATGGAGAAGTTTCGCTTTATTTGGTAATTCTTTAATGGTTTGTCCAGTTATGAGGAGATTTTATCATGTTTAAATTTTGAATTTCCTCTTTTAGCTCTTGTAGAGATACACTTTGTATTTCAAGCTCATCAGATCGTTTCAGTAGGTTAACATTTTCATTCGCAGTTTGCATGGGTAATGGTTGAAACGTTTCTTCTATAGATGTCACCTATAGGTGTCCCGCAAACAAGTCAACTTTTTGTGTACCGCTTCGAGCCCAGCTTCCATCCTCATTTCTAAATGGTGCCGTCGAATTTGTTGGTCTCTTAAGTACTTTCGTTGCTTTCCATAAGGAATATTCGGTATCTTTTTGACTAAAGACTTCCATCCAAGTACATCATGTGTTCCTGGATTTCCGGCAGAGAGTTTGTGGTCTGCGCTGGATTATCTAGGTATTCCAATAATAATGGTACGATTGCAGTGTAGAATGACAGTGACACAGTCTCAATGCTGGGTTAAAGTTGAGAAAAGGCTATCAAAAATTTTTGCAGTTAGCTCGGGTGTTCGGCAGGGAGATGCTCTGTCCCCGATACTCTTCAATCTCATATTGGAGTACATCTTTCCTAAAACTGAAACACCTCAGCGCAACATCTTATATCGCCAGTCCAATCAGGTGCTTGCATATGCAGATGACATATGCGTGATTGGACTGAATAGCAACGGAGTGAAAGAAATACTTGATCCACTTGTAGAGTTTTCAGCTTCAGTTGGACTTCAGATCAATGAATTCAAAACGAAATACCTGATCTCTGGGTATAGGGGCAATGGCACACCAGATTTTAGTAGTGGCCACCACACGTTTGAGAGAGTGAGGAGGTTCAAATATTTGGGTTATCTTATCACTCACGATAACAGTCTGGATGAGGATATTAAAGTGTGGCTAGCAGTCGGCAGCCGTTCGTATCCTCTAAGGCCACTGCTAAAATCTAAACACTTATCAAGTGCCGTGAAGCTGAAGATTTACAAAGCGTTGATCAGGCCCGTTGTTATGTTTGGATGTGAAAGTTGGGCGCTGACGGATGAGAGATGGCTCCTTACATTTGAGAGAAGAGTCATGCGTGTGACTTACGGCCCAAAACACGAAATAGATGGTGCCTACCGAGCTATGTACAATATCGAGATCAGAGATCTGATGAAGATCCCCGATATTGTACATGAAGTAATTCACGTGCTGATCCGGAACGAATTGTGCAGCGATCTCTGAAAGGAGAGCCACCATATGGTATTCGCAGAGGTCGTTGCAGCCGACGATGGCTCCACGGTGTAGAGAATGACTTGGATTCTTCAGGTTGTCTAGGACAGTATGAAGACCAAGCCCAAGTACGAAACCGTTGGAGCCAGATTGTTGACTCGGTAAGGGACCAGTAACGGCCTGTAAATACCGTTTTATTATTAGTTAGGAATTTCATCGTTGTGCTGAGTATTTGGTTTCCTCGATGTTGATGGTTTCAATCAAATTCTCTTGCCACTTCCTCTACATCGGAAACTGACATGTTGAATGTGATTCATATTATGTACATATAAAGAACCATTCGTACTGCAAAAACTTCGTCAGTAAATCCTCTTTGGTTGTATGTAATTTTTATCAATTTCACTTTAATGAACAAAATTTCTATGATCGACGTCTTTTTTGTTCAGATAAAAATTAAGAAAAAACCAAACCAAGTGGTTTGTTCGAATGATAATTATAAAATTGAACGTGTAGATTTAAATATTTTCTCTTCAGTTCTACTGGTGTTATGAAAAATGTTTATTTTGCGCTTGTATGGTTCGAAGTTTAGGTCATATAATTTTGTTTGTTAAGCCAAACTCTAGTGATAGTCCAAAAACATATTATATTACCGTGCAAATGGCGCAGTTTGAATGTAGAACTCATTGGCCAACCCATCGTTCAGGTTAGTCAGGCATGGAGCTATGGAGGTATGCAGTGTGAAGATGGCCAGTTAAAAGGACCTACTGTTCAGTTTTCAAAGGACAATAAATCCGCACTAGCCGAACTGTATAGATACTAAACCTATGTACAATGTACCTATTGTCTGGTATTTAATTTAATTTTTTTTAATAATTATGAGTAAACCAAGAAATATGCCAACTATATGCATATTTGAGTAATTAGACGTTTTTTCACTTAATAATTTCAATAGTGATGAATTTGATAAATAAAATTAAATGAATTAGTTTTAATTATTGAATAGAGAAAATAAAGAATAATACGAGTATCAAAAGACCGCCTGAACGAGGTTAATGTGTTCATCGCATGAGCAGGTTATTTGCAAGAGTGAAGCCATTAAAGCAAAATGGTAAAATCATTGACGTGTAGTGGAATACTTGTTGGTAATAGGTACATTTTGATATTTACAGGAAGTCAAACGATGACGACGTTAATATTATGAGTTAACTTCGGACAATACTTAAATAACTTCAGACAATAGTGGCATTACTGGCAAATATATTTGAAGATCCTTATCATCAGTCTTTAACATTTGTTGAATATTATTTAGAATATTTAAATTTTCGTTCCATCCGTGTAAATTGTACACTAGAATGTTCAAAAAATTTGAAAATCTGTGTACAATATGTATGTAAGCTTCAGGGGGGATTTTTCATAACCTAAATATAAAACAAAACCGGAACATTCTGAATACGGAAATTAAAATAAGTGTTTAGTTATTCAAACACCACAAGAATAAAAAAAAACACTATATGTATAAATATGTATGTAATGTATGGCTCCAGGTTGAATTTTGGTATTAATCCAAAAAAAATAAATTTGTTTCACATACATATGTATATGTATATACATATGTATATGTATGTATGGTATATGTGATTTTCATACAACTATAAAGGCTGGCAAAAATGTTAAATCATATTTCAAATCAATTTTAAATTTATTTACTAATGTTTCCAGAAAAAATTATTTTCTTTAACAAAAATATTCAATTCTTTTTACTATTACTATTGAGCTTGAAATTTTGCAAGCCACAATGAACAACCAACATAAAAATACTAAAGGAAAAACCGAAAAGAAAAACATAAACAAAGACTCATTAAATTGAAATCATTTCCGTCTCAAACACCTGGTGTGCATTTTTTGTTGTGTTTTACATGATTTTACGTGTGTGTATACTACTACTACGTTTTGGATTGTTATGCTTTGATGATGACGCCTTTGGAATGAAAAGGATTTTCGTGTTATTTGTGTCTAGAGAACATCACACTGAGATGGTATAACATATGTGTGTGTGTGTGTTTATAATAAAACGTTATCTTTAAGACTGTACTTTTGTTTTTCCTATATACTTTACGAATTTGCACAACAAAAGTTTTTTTGTTTTCGTCGAAATATTGTTATTATTGCAAGTTTGCTATACACATATATAACTATATGCCTCAGGTAAATCGTTTTGCTAGTGTTTTGGTTTAAACGTAGAAAAACTATTTATATACATATTAACATTAATTTCGGCGGAATTTACCTAATGTAAATTTTGTTACTACCGAGGTTTCTATTCCAATCCGTAAATTTATTACTAAGATTTCGCTTTTTTTGTTTTTTGATTACTATAGCGCTTACTGATAACAGTACCGGAATGTGATCAGATTTTAAGTCGTTGGTCCCTTCGGGCTCTAGTGTCACTGGATGAAATACCCTTTATGATAAAGAAATCAAGTAGATTTGGCTGGTCATTCTGTGGTGCTATCTCATATGAGGCGATTACAAAGTGGGGAAATTATAAATTGTCGTAGCTTACGTGGATGAATTGTGGATGAATAACGTCACGTCGCTTATTGATTTGAATGAAAAAGACCACAATATTTTTCCGTCCTACTTTTACTAGTGGCAAAAACAAACATGAAAAATAGTTCAATATCATTATGGTGAAAAAAGCAATGGAGAGGTTGTGTGACTGTGTACTATTGGATATATATGTATGGATACACGCCATTATGGCTGTGTACTATTGGATTTATATGGAAACGTAATTTTTCTTCTCAGAAAATTATGACAAAAGTAATCTATTTATATATTTTTTTTTATTTTAATTAGACTGGAATTATCTTTGGTGACGTCATTAAACAAATTCATATGCCAATTTTCAATTTTATCTTATTTAAAAGTATTTTTTTTCCATAATTGGATAATATATACCGGGTGTTTCTTTTAAACTGAGACGATCAAATATCTCGAAAAATAGCCACTCTACGGAAAAAATGTCCATAATCAAAATTTAATCATACCGCCGGGGAAATACATTAGTGCAAAAAAATAGGCCCCCACCCCCGCTTTGTAGGTGGGGCGGGGGTAACTTTTAAACTAAGATAGGAAGCCATATTTTTTATTGTAGATACGGATTCTACGACTAAAAGTACGTATGATTTGAATGAAATATTTTGTTTGGTTCATGATAGATGACGTTGTAATCGACGAAATTCAATTTTTTCAATTTCTCCTTCTTAGAACACACGCATTCGATTCTGCAATACGTTTGAAACAAAAAACATCACGTTTTCATTGGAAATACTCGAAATTCGTCATCAAAACAATTTATTCAGTTTTGTAAATCACATTTAACGTTTGTGTTATTTCTTATCTTCATGTTTTTCGTAATTGCAAAATAAACGACAAAATACTTTAGAATGGAGTGTTTAACTGTGCCAGAGAAAATTGAAATGGTTCTGGTTTATGGAGAAGCTGGCAGAAATCTTGAAAATGCTGTTGCTATTTACGCTCAACGTTTTCCGGATAGGATTCGTTCACGTGCTTCATTTGGCCGTACTATCAAACAATTTATTACTGATGGAAATGTTCAACCGAAAAAGAGGACCCGTAGAGCAACAGTCACTGGAGAAAATAATGAAATTGCTGTATTGGCAGCAGTGGCTCATAATCATCATATTAGTACACGAGAAATAGTTCGCGATTCCGGATTGCCCCTCACCAGTGTTTGGAGAAATTTAAAACGGCACAAGTATCATCCATATCATGTGTCTTTACACCAAGATCTTCATGGCGTTGATTTCCAAAATCGCGTAACTTTTAAATACAACAAAACCCCAATTTTGTTCGTTGCGTAATGTTCTCCGACGAATCGTCTTTTACAAACCCTGGAACGGTTAATCGACACAACATGAATTATTGGAGTGTTACAAATCCGCACTGGCTTCGTCAAGTTGAACATCAGCGTCCTTGGACTATCAACGTGTGGTGTGGAATAATTGGCAACAAACTCATAGGCCCCCACATTATTGAAGGCAACTTGAATGGTCAAACGTACCGAAACATTTTGGAAAATGAACTGCCAATATTACTTGAAAATTTGAGCTTAGAAGTGAGACGGAACATGTGGTTTCAACATGATGGTTGTCCTGCACACTATTCGTTGATGGCACGTGAAATACTTGATCGTGATTTCAATGGTCGCTGGATCGGTAGAGCTGATCCGATAAATTGGCCCGCCAGATCACCAGATCTTACTGCGCCAGATTTTTTTTTCTGGGGCTACCTCAAAAACAAAGTTTACACACAAAAACCAACAACACGTGAGAACATGATTGAGCGAATCAGAAATGCGTGTGCTGAAATTCAACCAGACACACTTCTCAGTTGTGTACAATCATTTGAAATGCGGATTAATAAGTGCATTGAAGTCGCAGGCCATCATTTTGAACACTTATTTTAGATTTACAAAACTGAAAAAATTGTTTTGATGACGAATTTCGACTATTTCCAATGAACACATGATGTTTTTTATTTCAAACGTATTGCAGAATCGAATGCGTGTGTTCTAAGAAGGAGAAATTGAAAAAATTGAGTTTCGTCGATTACAACGCCATCTATCATGAACCGAACAAAATATTTCATTCAAATCATACGTACTTTTAGTCGTAGAATCCGTATCTGCAATAAAAAATATGGCTTCCTATCTTAGTTTAAAAGTTACCCCCGCCCCACCTACAAAGCGGGGGTGGGGGCCTATTTTTTTGCACTAATGTATTTCCCCGGCGGTATGATTAAATTTTGATTATGGACATTTTTTCCGTAGAGTGGCTATTTTTCGAGATATTTGATCGTCTCAGTTTAAAAGAAACACCCGGTATATATTATCCAATTATGGAAAAAAAATACTTTTAAATAAGATAAAATTGAAAATTGGCATATGAATTTGTTTAATGGCTTCCTATCTTAGTTTAAAAGTTACCCCCGCCCCACCTACAAAGCGGGGGTGGGGGCCTATTTTTTTGCACTAATGTATTTCCCCCGCGGTATGATTAAATTTTGATTATGGACATTTTTTAGGTAGAGTGGCTATTTTTCGAGATATTTGATCGTCACAGTTTAAAAGAAACACCCGGTATATAAGTGGTAATTTTATTTTATATAATTTTATTTCCATATACATATACATATATGTATATATATATATATATATATATATATATATATATATATATATATAAAATAAAATTACCGCACACAAAATTATGTGCGAATGTTCCTTATTTGCTTATTTGGTCTATTAATTCACCCCAATTATTTTTAAATTTTATTCAAAAATTTATAAATTAATTATAAAATTTATATTTCAAGTGTATTTGTTAATAAAAAACGCAACACATTTATTTATTAAACATTAACTTGTTAGTAACAAATTATTTTATTTATAACAGTATCAAGTGGTGAAGAATTTTATTTTACCTCAATTTCACAATTTTAATAGCTATTTATAATTATTCGAATAATTATTATTTCAATCCACTATTGTTGATAATTTATTTATTTTTTTTATAAATAAATAAGTTGTTTATAACAAATTCTAATTGTTTATAATTTTTTAGGACAATTTTTATACTACAAATACAGTGTTTTACTTACTTTTACTTAAGGCTCTACTTTACCTAGAACAAAAATCAAAATGGATATTTAAATAATATTATTTATTATATATTTAAATGCCAAAACGTGCGTCTAAAATAAAATTTGAAATAGTGTTTGAAAATTTTAAATTTCCGCTATCGAAAATTACAAAATATTCCATGAAAAAATTGTTTTTTTGCCAATTACGACATCTAATTAAAAATGGATGAACTAAAACATACGCGATATTTAGTTAATTTCTAAACCATTACCAAAATGGGATGGAACTAAACATCAATAATGAATTTTAAAGTGAATTGAAGAGGGGGAATTTATAATACGAATGAATATGTATATATAATGCCATGTTGGTAAACAAAAACAATCATAAATGAAATTATTTTCACAGGGAGGGATTAAAATAAAAAAATAAAAAATAATTGTTTTCTGTTTATGAATTTGTGATATTTTATTTAAACATATTATTTAAAAAAAATACTTTCGAGAACTTTAAATATTCGGGATATTATCTATCTTTTTATGCGATTACGGGCGTTTGTGTATTTATATATTTTATATATATATATATATATATATATATATATATATATATATATATATATATATATATATATATATATATATGTATATATATATATATATATATATATATATATATATAAATATAAATATAAAATACACAACAAAAATATTTAAATACCATTTTGATTAACAAAACCAATCAGTCATAATTTGGTTTTATGTATATAGAAAAATAAAATTAAGTTTTATTAAAAAAATTATTTTCATAGTGATTTCACTACCATGAATAGCACTCGATAAAAAATGTTCATATCTCTTGATTTGAGGTTAGAAATAAACGACAAAATACCACAAAATTCATCCAACTTCCCCATAAAATTTATTTCGCAGGGTTGAATTTGTAGACTTTTCCCCTTACTATAATATCGCCAAAAAAAGTCTCCAACTGTGAAATAAACGTGCGAGATAGCACCACAGAATGACCACCCTGGTATTTCTCCTGAGACAGATTGACATGACAGACATTTGTTTTCATGAATGACATTGAACAGAGAATTTCCTTTTCCAGGAGAAATAACCCTGGAACTGGATGTTTTATATTGTAGTCCCCTCCAATGATAAATCTTGGACCGAGTTTATCGTACACGTTATTAAATTGTAACTTTGTTGGTGTATGCCGCGGATGACTAGATTTGCGCCATTATATTGGATTAAGATTACCGTTGCTAGCATGTAGCTTTCCCGAATATCCTTTTGTTGATTATGTTTGATATTATTTTCAATTAGTACAGCTGAACCACCTCTAACTCTTTCTTTAGGATGGGTTGTCCAGTAGGGATTGAATCCCTTTATTCTAATAAAACTTTTGTTGGAGAAGTGCGTTTCTGGAATCAGCGCAATAGCTATATTGTTTGTTTGGAGAAATATTTCCAGTTCCTGGGCTCGTTGGTTACGCTCATTGGCGTTCCAAGTTACAATGCGTAGGAACGAGTTAATAATTTTTGTGTATGCTGACTTTTTTGCTTGACGGATAGAAATTAATTTCCAGTTTTGCCACCCTTTCTGCTAAGTGACTAAGTTATTAACTTATGTGTGTTTGTTGTTTTGATTTAATTCATCAGCTGATTTGGTGATTTCAGCATAAGATAATCCAACTGTGGATGGGGTAATTGTTGTTTGATGTTTAGCTGCTCTGATTTGTAATCGCTGTACTACGCTTTTTCTATTACTCTGTTGACTTTTAATTATGTTCAGATATACAGGGCATCCATAATAATTTGCAGTTAGTCCTTCTTGATGACAAAGAGCACATGAAGGTGCGCTATCTGGTTGTTTTTTGCATTTTGTTGTGTGGTGATCTTCAGCACATTTGGTTTGACGATAGTAGAAACTCTTGGTATGTCCGAGTTGTTGACAATTCGTGCATTGTGGAATGGCCCTTGTCTTGTTAGGTGGCTCAATTTTAACTGTTTTAACAATTTTGTTTTAAATCGATGTAAAACAATGGAAAGTATTTCCTGACTTTACACCATCAATTGTACATCAATTTTTTCTAGGTCTGCTTTTTTTATGTTTTTATTCTCTACTGGTTATGGGGCTCAAGGGTCTCCCGGCTCTTTCGCGGTTGGGTTATTTGCATCCTTGTCTTACGCCGTTGCCAGCCAAATCGAGGACGCACGGCCACAGGTCCGATTTGTTTAACCATCTACACCTTGTATAGCTCCATGCCTGCACTGACGTAAACGATGGCTTGGCCTATGGATTCTGCACTCTCAACAGAGGGTCAAAGATGTGTTAATCATCATCCCGATCGAAATAAAGGATGAAGAATCTCTTTTGCATCGCGCCCTTATTGGGATTCGAACCCCGTACCTCCCGATCCAAACGTTGCAGCTTTAACCACTGCGCTATTTGCTCGGTTAAGGTCTGCTTTAATTTCATCATGACTAATGGATGATGTTTTTTTGACATTTCTGTAGTCATTGTCTTTTTGAACGGTAATTATAATGTCGCTGTTTGAAAGTGCCTTAAAATTAGTTGGTTCACTAGTGGTTTTCATTATGTTTTGTCGAAAAAGTTCGAAATTTTTGATGTTGCTCACGTAAATGGGTGGAGGTAGTGGTATTTTTTGTTTTTCTGTTCAGTATTATTGTTCACACTTTGTGTAGTATGTTTTGGAGGCGTTTTCGTTTTTGTGCGCCTACGTTTTTTGGTATTTCTGTTATCAGCACTGCCAACTTAATTTTCCAGTTCTTCCTCATCTGTGCAATATCCCTCTTAACTCAGAACATTGAATTTATTATTCTGTTGAAAAACTGAAAAATGCCGCACCATCCAGTTGGAATTATTTAAATGATCATGTTGAATGGTTGATGGCTGAATATGGTTAGAAGACAGATTTTTAACTCGTGCTGAATCCTCAGCTTTGTTATTTTTTTCTTTTACTGTAGAGTTTTCTCTCTTAAGCTCAGCAACTTCGTTGCTCAGCTGCGCAATTAGTTTCTCCATTTTTTTTAAAATTTATTCAACAGCTCGTTTATAATATTTGCTGGTGTACTCGGACCTCGCGGTTTATAATATTTGCTGGTTTGTTCTGACACTGTGTTTTTTTAGTGGAGTCTGCGTCTTTTGCAAATATTAATTTGTTATTTTTCAGTGGTATCTGAGCGTTATAAGCCCCTTTGGAATGAAAATTGTTCCTCGTTACTCATTTGAGCGCTGATATTCTTTACGAATGTTTAGGCAATGTTTTTTTTTTGAATTGCTTTATTCTTGAATTTTTCTACAAAAGAAACTAACAAGAAGTATTCAAATCTTAAGCTAAAATTATTACATATTTTAAGTCTTAACCAATGTTAATACTTGTTCACTATTTAATTAATTTAGATTACATTTATATGTAAAACCAAAACATTTAATATAGTTACAGGTTCATCAGTCAAAGGGGATCTGCTCATCTCAGTCGCCCAAAATCGCGGCTGTTTTAATAAATCCCTGGCCAATTCATTGGGATGTGTCTAGAGTTTTGAGTAATATTTCGAACTGAATTCTCTAATGGTTTCTTTAATAGTTTTAATTCCAACATCATCTTGTATATTACTATTTCGAATGTACCACGGAGCATTGGTAATACTACGAAGTATTTTCGTTTGGGTTCGTTGCAGGAGTTCTCTGTTTGACGCGCTGGTGGATCCCCATAACTGAATGTTTTATTTCTATATATGTTTGCGCTTTGCTTCAATACGATTTTTCCACGATAGCACGAAGGTGTACAACATCGTCAAACTGTTTAAGAGTAAAGAAGTGTAAAAACTAATTGTCTCATTGTACTAAATTTGGTCCTATAATAAATAAAATTAAAGTTATTTAAATTAAATTAACTAATTTAACTTAATAAATATGCAGAACTACTACTAGTGATTAATTATTTAGTGAATTTTGTGTAATGAAATTAATGTAGCCGTATGGTGTGATTAAAAAAAAAAAAAAAAAAATTAATTAAACTACAACAAAAAAATCTAACAATTACCATAGTCAGCTGGTTTACAGTTGCAACCTGAAATATCATACGATTTTTGGTATTGCATTCACACTTACGGCAAAAAGTATTGTCATTATACATTTTACACTTGTCATTATAGTGATTTAAACTATTGTATTTAGTGAAGTTTTGTGAAATAAATGAAAACTGTATGGTGTGATTGAATAAAATAGACCATAATAAAAAAAAATAATTACCATAGGCTGCTGGATCTCAGTTGCAACCTAAAATATCATTCGGTATTTTATTCACACTTACGGCAAAAATTCTTGTCATACACCAAATTTCCCGCTAACAGCGACATTACTTAGTTTTTTTTTTTTTTTTTTTTTTTTTGAGTGTTTGTAAAAATGACTGGAAATTGCACTAAGTGTTGTAAAAATATTACTAGAGAACGTTTCCCAGGTATCAAATGCAATAATTGTTTAAAGATTTATCATATTAAGTGTGCGGAAATTTCTGTCGAGTTGTTGTGTGGTCTAAAAACTGGATCTGCTACTTGGGTATGTCCTGATTGTCGTACCAATACTAATCTGTCAATACTGGATAATGATGATGACGAATCTGATATTCAACACCCCACTGATACACTAAACATTAGCGATATTGGCAAAACACTCAAATGTATCCAGAAGCAGTTGGATGATTTCAAGATCTCTTTCAATTTCTTATGCAAAACTTTGGATGATCTTAAGGGAACCATAACCAGCCTCACCAATGAAAATAAAAGCATTAACGCCAAACTTACCAAGTCCTTCATACTATAAAAAATCTTATTGTCCAGATTGGTGTCTCAATATCTGATGATGACATAACATCTGTTCAACAAATGTCTCACAACAATACATCGAAGTCATTTTTAAAAAATTCTTATGTAGTAACACTAAAAACAATTGAGTTAAAGAACAATATTTTAACTACATTTCGTAAAAGCAAGTCATTACCCAAAGTTGATGAGTCTTCTTTGGTTCATCAAATTATTATTATGCATCATCTTACTATATTGCAATCCAAATTGTATAATGAAGCTAAAAAAATCAAAATCAAATATAACTTCAAATTTTTATGGTGCAAAGATAATAAAATTTACTTGCGAAAATCAACAGAATCTAATGTGTATTTCATCTCATCCTTCAATGGCATCACACGGATCAATAAGACTTTGGAACTCGCCGAGACTCCAATTCAAAATCAAAATATTGAAGTTTCACAGATCAGCGGAAGTACGACATTTCTTGATACTCCAACTGTTAGTCAAATCAATCGTCGAGCTGATGCTTCCGGAAATAAAAAATCATCATAGTTTGCAATTAAGTATTACACTAATTAATTCATTCACTTTTGTTTTAATCATACCTCTTAAATTTTATAACTGTTATACACTACTTTTTATTTTATTTTTTATTTTGTTTTTATTTTTATTTTTGTTTTGTTTTAATTCAATTACTATTAAATTATCATTTTTATTAGTATTTATAAAAAAAAAAAAATATTTTTGATTATGAAAGGTATAATTGAACCTCATAAATGCTATTTTTGTATTCTAAAATTAGTCATCAAATTTTTCTATTACACTGATCATTTTTATTTTTTGAATTTTATTTACTATTTAACTCGTAGCTGTATTTTATCCATGATTATATTTGAATGCGTAATTATTAGATTGACATCGTTATGCATTATGATATGCTGTTTTGGAATTTGTATTGTGATATATTATATTTGTGTACATTATAATGGGGCGAAAGTATAATGTTTGTGAGAACATTGATGACGATTCGGTTGTGAATTTCTTGAATAAGAATATGAATGGGTCAACTGATCTTTTGAATATTGCTCATTTAAATGCACGTAGCATTCCTGCTCATATTGATGAAATATTTCATTTAATGACATCTACCAATTTAAATATTGTGGGAGTTTCTGAAACTTGGCTTCGTGACGGAATGCCTAATTGCGTATTCCAGGTACCTGGGTTTTCACTACTAAGGAATGATCGAATCATAGATAGAACTAATATTGGTGGTGGCGTTGGGATATATGTACGCAATAATTTGAAGGTCAAACTAGTTAATCGATCTTATCAAGAGCGATTTGAGGCACTTTTTCTGGAAATGATGTTATGTACAGGGAAATTGCTAGTTGGTATTATGTATAATCCTCGTGTTTGTTCTATAGTGCAAGCTGATGAGTTGATTGAGTTTTTATCCAATTCGATGGATGAGTACCATCGCATTGTCATTATGGGCGATTTTAACCTGAATATGACGGATCCAGTTGCTGCAGCTAAACACTTTGTTGATTGGATGACATCGCTTTCCATTGACATTTTGCCTTTCTCTAATACAAGATTAACGTCTTCATTGGATTTAATGATGATTGGCAGCATGGATTGTGACAATATAATTGCGCTGGGGCAAACGGCTATACCAGGTATCTCGGATCATGATTTGATTTTTATGTGCTACAGATACAGACATCCTCGCTCTAAAATGAAACATCAGCATGTTAGAGATTTCAGCAAATTAAACGAGGCTGCATTTTTAACTAATAGCTTGTCGCTGGACTGGTTTAATATTTACATGTGTTCCGACATCAACAGTAAAGTTAATTATTTTAATTTCAATTTTATTAATTATTTATTTGTTAATTATTTTAATTACTATTTAATGACCATGTTCCAATTAAACGCAAGTTATGTAGAAATAAGTCAACTCCATGGTTCAATAATTTCATTTTGGAGTCCATTAAAAAACGAGATCGTACGTTACTACTCTGGCGCAAGAGTAAAAATCCTGCAGATTGGTCGGCTTACACTAAATTACGGAACAGAACTACTTGCCTTATACGGGATGCTAAACGAAAGTACTATTTTGATAAGTTGAACAATGGGCATAAAAATGGTAACATTTGGAAGTTTATTAAGAGTTTGGGAATGATACCTACAAACGATTGTGCAGTAAATTTATCTGCTGAAGATTTTAAGAATCAGTTTTCCATGGTGGCTGCAAAGCCTGTTGCTTGGCCCATGACTGAATCGAATATTGATTTTTGTAATGAATTTAATTTTATTGCATTTAGTGAAAGTGAGGTTGCATTGGCGTTCAACCAAGTTAAATCAAATGCTACTGGTCATGACAATATAGTGCCTAAATTAATGAAAATTTTATTGCCAGTAGTTTTACCCTACTGTACTCATATTTTTAATCACATACTAACAACATGCACTTTCCCGGATTCGTGGAAGAAGGCTATCGTGATTCCTGTACCAAAAGTTTCAACACCATCTCAAGCATCAGACTTTCGCCCAATTAGTATTTTACCCTACTTATCAAAGGTCTTTGAGAGTCTTTTATGCAAGCATATGAAAAAATATTTATATGATAATAATCTTTTACCCATTCCAGTCTGGTTTCAAGAGTAATCACTCCACGACTACTGCTTTAGGAAAAGTATATTATGATCTACTGCAGAGTATGAATCAGTCTTACTTTTCTGTTTTGGTATTACTGGATTTTTCGAAAGCGTTTGATTGCATTGATCACGTTTTACTTGCACAGAAGCTGAGACTCTACTTCAAGTTTTCTGATTACTCTACACGTCTTATCATTTCATACTTAGCAGACAGACAAGGTGTAGTGTAATATCAGGAGGAACTATCATCCTCAATGTTAATTTCTTCTGGTGTACCGCAGGGTTCTGTTTTGGGTCCATTATTATTTTCATTATACATCAATGATTTACCATTGCGCATTCAATACTCAAGATACCATGTTTATGCTGATGATTTACAAATATATTTAGCTGGTCCTTTGGATAGCATGGATGATATTTGTAGAAATTTGAATCAAGATTTAGCGTCAATTTATAGCTGGACCGAGACTAACGGTTTAATTTTGAATGCAGTGAAGTCCCAATTATTACCAATATATAAAAAGAAGCTTAATGTTCAGTTACCTCCTATAGTAATTAACGGTGTAAACTTAACGGTATCTGACACTGTCTGGAACCTCGGAGTAATGTTCAATAATACCTTAACCTGGAGTGCACATTTAAATCTGATCTGTAGAAAAGTTAACTATGTGTTGTAGAAGAAAACTAAGTTGCATAACTCCTGTTACAATCAGGTTATTGTTGGTCAAGAGTTTGATAATGCCCTTATTTACTTATGGCGAGATATTTGTATATAATGCCGATTATCAGTCAAAGTATCGTTTGACGTTGGCTTTTAATTCGTGTATTAGATATGTTAATTCTCTGCGGAAGTATGATCATGTTTCTTGCTTTCAGAAAAGTATACTGGGTGTGCCATTAATGACATATCTTTTAATTAGAGTTCTTTGTTTTATATTTAAGCTATTGCACATTAAGCATCCAGCTTATCTGTACTCATTGTTGTCATTTAGCTCATCACCGAGAGTTTTTAGAATCACTTCCTTGTCATCTAGATTCGCTTGTTATCAGTTTTCATCATCCGCTTTCGTTCATGGAATTATTCAGTTTAATTCGCTGCCGGAAGAAATCAAACTTTCAAAATCCATTAATAAATTTAAAAACGCGTGCTTTGAGTTTTTTCAAGACGAATAACAGTATAGCGAACTATTGTATCATGATGTCAATGTAATTTTTACTAGTATTTATTATGTATTATGATAATTGTATTTATAACTCAAAATGTATGGTTTGATATTATGTATACCATAGTATTAAAACTTTAATTGTATTGTATACTGAGGCATACATCGACAAGGCTTTTGGCCATACGTGCCTTGGGTGTGATGAATATAAATAAAATAAATAAAAATAAATAAATAAGGTGCATGCCTAATTATTTGACCTTGGTTTGTTGAGGATTATTTATATCGTTTAACTCCACTGGTGGGCAAGTGCGTTTGTTTAGCGTGAATGTGACGTGAGTTGATTTGTTTTCGTTCATTTTTATGCGCCATGTCTTCATCCAGTTCTCGATTTTGTTTAGATGATTCTGTATCATAGCTAAAGGTTGATATGACTACCTTGTTGGTTACAGGTAAGTCAGCTGTGTACAGCAGGTATAATATTGGTCCTAGAACGCTGCCTTGTGGAACACCTGCGTTAATATCATTTAAACAAGTAGTTACATTATTTTGTTTAACCATGTACTGCCTTTGCAGTTCAGTACCTAACTGCGGGAGGGAGTCGATAAATTTGTGTGATTAAGAACATTTTCAACTGTGAGTTTGATGTAAAAGGAGAAGCTTATGTCAAAATGGCTTACTTTGATTGGTAGAGAGTGAAGTGTGATAATTTTCTCGACTCACTCCCGCAGGTATGTACTGAGCTTAATGAAAATAGTTTCTCAGAACTGAGTGAAATTTCTTCGGTAGAAGTTCTTTAATTTTGTATATTAGCCCATCATTCCAAACTTTATTAATGGCTAGTGCAATGTCCAAGAAGGCAGCAGAACAATATTTCAATATTGCATTTACAATTCTGTGTACTTGTTCAACTGTACCATGTTGGTTTCAGAACCCAAATTGATTGTCTGGAATAATATGCCGTTCTTCTAATACTGGTTTCAATTTCCTTATTAGCATTTTTTCAAATAACTTTGAGATTTTTGGTAGCATATGCCAGCTTTATGTATATCATTGTGATCAATATATCTTCCATTTTTGAGAAATATAACCAGTCCGCATGATTGCGTTGAATATGAATATTATGAGTTTGAAGGTCAAACCATCATCCATTTGGTCGGATAGCACGAAGGTATTAGTTTCTTCGTGTGGTGCGAATACTGTTGTTAGATGAGCAGCAAAGGCATTGGGTTTTTCTTCATCGCAAGATTTCCAGTTGGTACTTTAATCGGGTGATTCGAGTTTGTTGACTTTTTTAACTTTTAAGTTGCCTTCCACAAAGAATAATCTGTCCTCTCGGTTGCCGATTCGTTCATTTAAATAGTTCTGAACGCTCTGGTTTTCTTCTTCCCGCAATGCAATTCTTAGAGTCTTAATAGCTCGATTTAATTTCCATTTCAACAACGATGATTTTGTTTCTTGCCATCGGCGGCGAATTTTCCGCTTTTCCTGGGTTCGTGTATATTATGTGACAGTTTATTAACTTTTTCAGTACAATTTAAGACAAGTGTAGCCTTTTCAGCTGATAGAGCCAGGACATCTTTTAGATTTTCTGCCGCTGCATCAATATCTGCTGGTGTGATAATAGGGATTTTCATGTACACAATTTTGTTCGACTAGCCTCTTATATTGATGATTGATCCCAATAAGTATGCTTGTTTCTAAGCCGTTTTGGCGTTTCTATTCTTAGGATGCTCATTCTTACAATTACAGGTGAGTGATTAGAAGACAGTTCATATAGCAATCGGTGGCCTTAGTATATTTACGTGGAATGCTTTTAGTTACACAAAAGTCAATTAAATCAGGAACTTCCTTTTTATCTGTGGGCCAGTACGTTGGGTGACCGGCAAATAAGTAATCCAGGGACAGTTCTTCTATAGCTTCATGAAGTGGTTTGCCTTTCGGCGATGTTAATCTGTAACCCCATTGAGTGTGTTTGGCGTGTGTCTAGCTGGCTGAAATAATCCATGAACTGCAGTTTTTTTATAGCATGTTTTGGACGACAGTACACTGCTGATATGACATAGTTTCCAGACCACTACTGCAGACAGATGCCCGTTGATTGGAAATAATCCTTCTCATATTTCATAAATTCATAGTGTTATCATCTTGTTTTTATCAGTACTGCTGTGCCTCCATGTGCTTTCCCATCTGGGTGCTTCGTGGCATAAACAGAGTACCCATTAATTTTGAAATAGGTATTTTTGGTGAAGTGTGTTTCAGATATTAACATTATGTTAATATTATACTCGGTGATTAATGCTTGAACCTCCGCTTTATGTTGTGCTTGCATTCCATATGGCTATTTTGAGAATAATCATTTTTGATTTTTAACGACTATTTGCATCAATGTGTTCATATTCTGCATCATTATATTCATGGTTCTCTCCATCATCGCCATGAAGCTTTGCATCATGTTAGTTAACTTGCTTAAAGCTACTGCGATGTTTCCTTCTTTGCTTTCTTGCACTCTAGGTGTACCCTTAAGGATACTTGCATATGAAACCTCTTGATGCACACCTTTTTTAACAGTTGCTTTTGGTTGGTTATTTTGTGCGTTATGATATGGAACTTCTGGTCGTACCTTATTTAAAAGTAAATTTTGTTACTACCGAGGACGAGATGTGCTCCAAAATTAATTCCTTTGATATTCTTTGAGCGATATGGAATACTTGAATATCAAAAATTTTAAGTTGCAGGTCAATGATTTCTTCTTTGATTTTATTATTCTTGTACATAAGTATATATATTATGTATAAAATAAATCTTCTAACAAAACCGAACGACAAATATTTAATTTTATAGTTTAGTTTTTTTAACACAAAATTTAAAAACTTTCCATTTACTTTTAAGTTTTTTTGTGAAGCGAACATAAAGCAAAACTAACGATAAGAATTGGTAATGATATATAAATATATATTTGTAAGCACCACGTATACAGTGTGAATTTAAAAACAAAATACTATTATCGGGAAGCATCTGAACCAAATAGCAGCATTATATGAAACAAACCGTATATAAAATTAAATCAAAAACTGCAAAAAGTTAGTTTTTTATAGCCGCACATACATACGTACATAAGACGAATAAGAACTGTATACATTTTAAATGTTATAAATTTTAATCTTAACGTGGTGCACTTGATTGCACATAGGGTTATATTATTGTATATGTGTATATGTACATACATATATAAGGAAAAATTATGAATTTCATTTTTGGCAAACATTCAAACGTTAGAATGTACAATAATAGAATAAAAGCTTCAGTGCAAAAATGAACTTAAAATTTCAACAAAAAAAGTTATATATTTTTATATATTCAATTGCAAAATAGTGTATACGAAATGGAGGTGCTGAGTAAATGACTCGTTATTAAGGCATTAGGAATAGCCCATTTGGCCCAGTTTTTTTGTATTCTTTGTCTCGACTGTCATCGAAAGAAACTTTAATGGGAAATTTTTGGAATCTGGTTTTGTTATTTCTTTACAAAAGCAAAGTTAAAAAATATGATAACCAGAGAAATACATTAAAAACATTTTCGAAATATTCTTCTTCGTTTGATGGTTTTTCCGGTTTAAAGTTTGTTTGTTTTTTTTTTCTTTTGGTAACAACTATGTTAAGTTGCATTATTGAAAAAATAAAATGTAGCTGCGGGTTGAAAATATATAGTCGGATAGATTTTTTAAATTTTATACTATCTCTAATTATGTACTTTAGAAGTTTTGATAGCCCTTTGCATTACGAATAAAAAATTTAATCTGATTCGATTTCAAGGACGTATAGGATACATGGAGAAGTATACTTTTGTTTCGTATAGCTTTGGTACTGTAGCCGGAAGGTATAAGGGACGGAAAATGGCATTAAGCTAACGGCGTGCTCAGATGCTAGATCAGTAGATCTATTTAAGAAGTCTGTGTCGGAGGTAGGGGAGATGTGGCAAGGCGCGAGGCTGGCAGCTGTAAGCAGGAAAGGGATTCCTAGCAGGCCAAGTGCGCGCCTCTGGCTACCAACGAAACCGGCTAGTCCAGACGAGATCCTGAATATAATTAGGATTAGTAATTAAAGTCTTCCAACAGATAATTGGAAGATAGTAAGGCAAGAGGACGCCAAGAAGGGTATTAGATTATCTACTATGGTAATCAACAAGGAGTTCCTGGCTTCTCTTGCCGTGACGAAGGAAGTAATTGATTTCGGTTTCTTCTGAATTACTCTCAGAGTCCATAAAAAAGACGAGGCTGAACCGCACTCAGGGGAAAATGGAGAAGACGGCAACATGTGCACACAAGAGACTGGTTGCCGCCTGTCAGACTCGCCAGAGAAGGGGGCTGCCAGCATCTTGAAACCGAGTTCTATAGGAAGCGATACGGGCGACTACGACGAATCTACTGGAACCAACAGACATTAGCCTTCGGCAGCGGGGAGTGAAAAGTAGTAAGTAGGCTCAACATGAATTTTCCAAAATATCATACAAATCAACCTGCACCATACAAAGGGGGAGTCGGCCCCTTTACTTCTTAGACTGACTGGATCATGAGAAACCGTGGTCCTTCTTCAAGAGCCTTTGACAAAAGTAAAAGGATATATGGCCTTAGAATGAAGGGATATAACCTAATATACTGAAGAACTTCTGAAAAATCAGATCCTGTATTCTTGGAAAGCATAGTTTAAACATGTTTCTACTCTCTCAATACAGCAATGGTGATATAACTGCCAAATACAAACACGGCGGCAGCCAAATCTGGCTGGTCTCAGCCTATATGAACCGGGCCAAACAGGTTACGCCGGATAACCTGGAGGATCTGGTTCTCGAAGCTGAAAAAAAGAAGATTGGGGTGATTCTTGGATGTGATGCTAATGTGCATCACGCAATCTTTCAGAGCATATCAACGAAAGGGGTGCGTTATTTTTTGAGTACTTATTAAATACTAACCTTTGGATATGTAATATTGGGCA